>OY748287.1:11055058-12318311 GCA_963556515.1 Nudaria mundana
TTTGGCCTGAAGCCGTATTGCCGATCATTTAATAGCGAGTGATCTTCTAGGTATCGCATGAGCTGCTTGTTGATGATGAGCTCAAACACCTTGCAGATAACTGAGGTGACAGCTATGGGTCGATAGTTGCCTGGATCAGACCGATCCCCTTTCTTGGGAATCGGTTGTACGTTCGCCTCCTTCCAGACCTCCGGCACGATTCCTGTGGAGTAAGACAGGCGGTACAGACGAGTTAGTACAGGAGACAACTCAGCTACGCATTTCCGTAGTACCACTGCCGGAATGCCGTCAGGACCACTGGCTTTCCGCGTGTCGAGTGATCGTAGCACTGCCCGTACATCGCATTGCCTGAGTACAATGTCAGGCATAGTGTGGCCACAGTTGGCGATGGCGGGGGGCTGCAGGCCACGGTCGTCGACCCGGGAATTAGCCGCAAAGAGGTCTGCGAGCATATCCGCTTTCTCTTGGGCTTTGTGAGCCAGTGTTCCATCTGGGTAACGCAGCGGTGGCAGCGAGGGCTGACAATAGATTGCACGGCTTTGCCCAGTTGCCAGTATCCACGGTTGCCCGTGGGATGGGAAGTGAGCTCCTGACCAAGCCGCGCGACGCGCAGGGCATCCGCTCTCTTAAAGGCCCTCTTGCTGGATTTTGTGGCCCGGTTGTACGCCGCTTTGAGGTGGCCCACGTTTGGGTCGCGCACAGCCCGGGCCCTGATCCAGGCGCGATATGCCGACTGTTTTTGTCGAACAGCTTTGGCACAATCTCGCCCATACCAGGGATGGGCTCTGCGGATACTGGCGACATCAGTGAAAGGGATGTAATATGCCATCCCTAAACTGATCAAGCCAGCAATCGCAGAAGCGCTATCCGAAGGAGCCTTTCCTGCAAAGCAGCGCTGGCTCCAGGGGACGGACGCATAATAATCGCGTAGACCGTCCCAATCCGCTGACGAGTAGTGCCATAGTCGTCGTAACATTTGTACAGCACGTGCAGGAGGTGACACCTTCATGCCAGCGTGAACCACACAGTGGTCGGAATTACCCAATGGGGCTCCTACCGAAACCCTGTATTGGGCTGGGCCACTCGTCAGCAGTAGATCCAGCAAAGCGGGCGCATGATCTGACCTGTCTGGTATCCGGGTGATCCCGCATACCATCTGGGTCAGACCGTGGGAGAGAGCGAACGCATGGGCGGCCCTACCCGCATGATCAGTCCTGAGGGACCCCAGCCATTTAATGTGATGACCATTGAAGTCCCCCAGAAACACCAGGTCAGCGTTCGGGAACCGCACTTGCGCATCATCAGCCGTCTCGCTGAGGTACTGGAAGAGCTTTGTTGTCTCAGAATCCCCTGTGTGGGAACGGTAGACGCACACGTAGATCTGGCTCATAGAGCCACGGTCTACGTGCAGCCAAAGGACGGAGTTGGAGGGGTTCTCTGGGCAGCGCAACCGGCGGCAGCAAACATCCGCCCTAACGAACATGCACTTGTCTCGAAATTGTTCATTTGTCTCGAAATTGTTTCTCGATGACATAGCCGGGGTAACACAGGTAAGACGTGTCGTCAGGGCGGCGTATCTGTGTCTCCGCGAGGAACATCACAGCGGGCCGTGCCGTCTCGAGGTGATGGTGGACGGCATCGAGGTTCGCATGGAGTCCACGGATGTTGGTGAACTCCACCTCGATAGGCGAAGTTGTGGGATTTCCTGGGGCCGCTGGAACGCGTGGAACGTTTACATTTTTTCTGTTGCACTGCCATTATAGGTTTGAAGAAGAAGCGTGAAGACAGGGCGACATTTGGTGCAGCAGTAAGTGACAAAACGCAGGGGCTAGCTTCGTCTGGGACCGTGTGGTTAGGTCGGAGCCGACCCGTCGGACGGAAGGGCTTCCAAACCCCCCTGATGCAAGGCCGCCGCTACCCCACACCGATTACCACCCGGAGCGGCGATCCCACATCAGGATTATGCGCAACATGTGGGGCAGCCTCCTGGGGTGGTTGGTCCCAGGCGGGCCCCATGACTGTGTTGCGGGCGGCCGCGGTAACGCCGTTGCTAAGGGTCTCCCTGGCCGGCGAATCGACCCCCACCACCCACACTAGACTCCGCTTCACCCCCACTGGTCCCATGCCTGCTGCACCATACATCGCCCCCGGGCCCGGCGGTGCAGCTGCTGAACCCCTAACGCAACCCAGCCTGGGCTGGGTTACTTGGGGGGCTTTAGCACAGCTGCACGGTGGTACCCCCCCGGACCAACACTGTTGTACCAGCTGGTACCCACGTAGGGGCCGAAGCCACTCCATGGGTACCTTAAATTAACGAACCTCGTCCGTTGATCAGCAGGTGCGCCACTAGCAGGTGGATGTTGGTAGAGCCCCTTTTCACCCAAAGAGTGATTGAGAATGGGGAAAGTTTGCTGGAAGTATGTTTGGAGAGGAACCTGGTGGTAACAAACATTGTTTGACCATATGTATAAGGATATCCATATGTATACGAGACAAGAAGGAAGTCAGATAAGTATGATAGATTTTGTAATCGTACATGAAAGACTGAGGTTGAAAGTACTAGATACTCGGGCGTATCGAGGAACAGGTGTCGACACAGACCACTACCTGGCCCGGTTTAGAGGTCTCTTCAATAAGTGGCCACATCGCGTTCAAGAGCCTGTGACTTATCTAGAGCGTATAAAACTAGAAAATTTGCAAGATACGAGAAAGAGATTTTGTTGGTAGACTGATAGAGAAGTTTGTTAGAGCAGAAGATATAAATGATGTTGAAAGGATGTGGAAGCCGTTTAAGGAAGGACTTGACGGAAGTGTGTGGATTAAGCAAAAGGTCGTAAAGATGCAAGACTAAAATAATGAGCGTAGAAGCCCAATTGGTGATAATTGAAAAGACGAAAGCGTGCCACGCTTTCGTCTTTGGATTGGTTGGCAGCAAAAGCCAATCAGCGAATGAATCAGGCAACGAATGAGGATGTAACTACAGCGAAGAATGAATACAAGAGGCGTAAAAGGGTAGCAAAAGAAGTTATTGCAAGAGAGATAAGAGCATAGAAAGAGCGAGATGAATTTGATAGGTTATCTGACGACTTTCAGCAAAATATAAAACTCTTCTGGAAGTCTGTAGGTACGTACATCCAGAGGTACTTACATCTTCGCAACTGGACAAAGTCAGAAACCAGGATGGAAGTTCTTTGAATGGGGAGGAAAGTGCCTTAAAGAGGTGGGAAGAATATTTTGAAAGTTTATTTGAGAAAGAGATTTCGAGAGTGATAGACTCTATTGAGAGCATGAATGGCAGTGACGATGAACATGAAATAAGCGTGACAGAAATTATGAACGCATTGAAAAGTAGGAAAGGCAGCAGGGTGTGATAGGATTTCTGTCGAGATGCTAAAAGCGGGACAAGGTGTAGTTGACGATCAGCTGTACTGCCTTTTTAACCTTTGTTGGAGGAGCGGCAGTGTACCAAGACATTGGTGCAATGCTGTCATTGTTGTACAAAGGGAAAGGGTCAAAGCGTGATTGCAAAAACTACCGCGGAATTAGTTTGCTCAGCATCGTCGGCAAGTTGTATGCTAGGGTGATGGTTACGAGGGTGGAAAACGAAACTGAGGAAAACATGTGGGATGTCCAGGCAGGATTCAGGAAAGGAAAAGGATGCATGGATCAGGTCTTCTATGTACACGGCATTACGGAGAAGTTCTTGGTCAACATTGTCAATGTATGGAGTGAGCAACAAGCTGATACGGGCGCTGAAATCGCTCTATGAGAATTCCAGTGCGTATGTCCGAATTAACGGCGCTTACAACGGAACGGTTTAACATTGAAAGAGGTGAGACAGGGTTGTGTGGCGTCTCCTGTGCTGTTCAATCTATTCATTGACAACTGTTTGAAGGAGTTGAAAGAAAGTGTGTATGGGTTGAGAATGAATGAACTGACCATTAAATGCCTTCTTTATGCGGATGACCAGGGTCATAATTGCGTCATCAGCGGAAGAGTTGCAGTTGATGGTTGGTATCCTATACGAGTTATTAAGAAGAAAGGAATGAAAGTGAATGTAAGTAAGACGAAGGTAATGGTTTTTGAAAGAGAAGAAAGTATGTCGAACTGGTCGACTGTTATTGAAGGTGAAAGAGTGGAACAAGTGAATGAGTTTGTGTACTTAGGATGTAAGTTTTCAAGAGATTGAAGGCATGACAGCGATACTGAGCGGAGAGTTGTTGGCAGGTAATCAAGTAAATGGGGCACTGTATAATTTTATGAACAGCCAGAACGTGTCACATAAGGTAAGAATGGCTGTACATAGAGGAGAGGTGTGCTTATCCCTACACTAATGTATGATAGTGAATGTTGGGTGTGGCAGGTGAAGCATTAGAGTAGCATAAATGCGGTCGAAATGAGAAGTTTGATAAGTATAGCAGGTGTGACTCTGATGGACAAAATGAGAAATAGTACGATACGAGAACGTTGTGATATGTCAGAAGATGTAGCAACCAAGGTGGAAAAAGGGATGCTTAGATGGTTCGGCCATGTAGAGAGGATGGATGACAGGAGATTGACTAAGCAGATATATGAAGCAAGTGTGAATGGACAAGCTTGTAAGGGTCGACCAAGGCGAACATACTGCGACCATAGCAGATGTCTTAAATAAAAGCCAGGTTAAAAGTACCAGTAACCGGCGAGCATGTATGAAGACATTAATGAAAGTTGAAGAAGCGAAAGAAGTATGTCAGGATCGTAGCAAGTGGAATTCCGTGGTCTCTGCCTACCCCACTGGGAAAGAGGCGTGATTTTATGTATGTATGTATGTACCTCTTAAAATAAACAAGATTGTACATTGATGGTTGACATAGAAATAAATCGTAATAATTAATATAAAAGCATCGATGTACAGCGTCGTTGTCGCATCTCTCGAGAGTCAGCAAGCGGAATAGGAACTTAGTACGGAAGCGTTTGAAGCGCGCAGGTGTGCAATGACCGAGGTGTAGTGGTGCCGTTTTTAAAGCACTGATCGGTAATCTAGGTATTTTTGATCTTAGTTTATAATTTATTAAATTGGCTCCAGAGATTACTTCTTTTTTGTCTTACTACTTTTTTTACCAAACTTTACTCTGAAATATCAAACGTCTATGTACCTAATGAAATTATTATTTTTCAGATACATATACATACCAGTGTACAACACAGTAAAAAGTCACACAGCAATGTCTAAAATGAGTTATAAGTTATTGTCATCATTTGCCACATTTTTATTTATTTTTACATGGCATGGCACCACATGGAATATATTTATTTGGTCTGTATTAAACTATATTGGTATAATACTAGAAGATACAGGCAGAGCTATTGGAAAGACTGCTAAATACGTAGAGTTTAAAGAAAAGGTTTTACAGACTGATGCGATGGAATCTCGTTTCATTGCTTTCTTATGTACACCATTACTTGCTTTATCGGCTATATCAAATTTCTATTTATTTGCGGGTCTAGAGGTGGGTAATTTATATTTGGGATTAATGAGATCACCGTCATTGTTGAACTGTGCACTGATTTATTTTGCCTTGTACAGTGGCTGTCATGTTTCTATTGCCATTCAAGATGTTCCTTCTAGAACCGATTTTACTAAATTGAAACGACAATGATTATCATTGTGATCTGCAAAACACATAGTAGGCTAGTTGACTAGCCAAACTTCGTCACGCATGAAATGTTTCAAATGCTTATTTTATAAAAATGCTTTTTTTTATGAATATGAACCTTGAATTGGCATCACTACGTATTATAAAACAAAGTCCTCCGCAGCGTCTGTCTGTTCGCGATAAACTCAAAAACTACTGCACCGTATTTCATGCTGCTTTCATTATTAGATAGAGTGGTTCTCGAGGGAGGTTTTATAATATAATTTGTTACGGGCGAAGCCGCTAATGTTAAATAAAGTTTAGTGCCGCCTAAAATCCCATGTAGAATAAGCAATCGTCCTAATTAAAAAAAAAGCACGTAAAGATGTGCCTCTACAATCCAGTATGATATTAGATTTTCTGTAATATTTTTAAATTTAAATAAATAAATCAAAATGTGCTTTTACTCTGTTGGTATGATATTATAATATAATTTATTTGGAATTTTAATTACTTAATAAAATCTACAATAAAAAGTGGTCTTATTTACAAACTACATGTAATGTTTAGTTTAGTTTATTTATTTACCAAAAACAATACATAAGATGATCTTAAAATAATTTGCAGTTAAAAACAATGATACAACACCAAAAGAAAAACCGTGGTACCCACTGTAAGAGTTAACTTGTGTTGTGGGATACCAGGCCCCACAGATTTGCTATTCAATACAACACCAAGTGTTACTAGGAACGTAGAATCAACCATACAACAACAATTAACCAGTCCATTATTGTACGATGTGACATATAAGATCTTCCAAGTATATCAAAAAATCTGTAAAAAAATCATTTTCCAAAATTTTATTGTAGGACTTTGTCGGCGTAGTATAATATATACATATCCATGCAAAGTTTCATGTTTCTAGCACTAACCGTTTATGCGGATAGCTGACGACGAACGGACATGATGAAACTATAAGGGTTCCGAGATTTTTACTACGGAACTCTAAAAAACATGCTTGTCTCATCGTTCAAATACATTATGTAATTATCCGCAAAATGAGCTTTCATATTTTTTTTTATATATTTTAGTGTAATTTTTCCACCGATGAGGTAGATAAAGGCCTTTTCGGTATATTTTCCTAGAGTTTTCTCCATCCGTCACACGTTGCTTGTAGGGGAAGATGATATTATGCTTTGTAATTTCTGTTTACAGTTTAAAAAAAACAACTTAATATTATGTAACATCAAATTAGTTATTTAATTAATTAAATAGCAATCAACTGATAAGTGTTGGACCCCTTCAATAACAGGTAGGATTGGACATGCATAGTTTCAATCAAATCATTAGGGTCGCCTGCTACCCCGGCTGCCTTGTGTATCTGTATCATTTCTTGTCTACTGAATACGTCTTTGCCTAATTGATGAGATCGCCTTGTTAATGCATCTAGGAATTTTTTTAGCTGAAATAAAAACATTATTTTTTAACATTAGGAACTAAAACGCACTCAAATGAAATGAAATGATTTATTTATATAGGTCATTAAGTGGCTTACAAACGTCAGTAAGTACTTAAAATAAAAATTATTATTGCTTCTATATTTACATGCACTGCCAGATTCGCAAAGCAATAGGTAGAACCGAGAGAAATAACCTGGCAATAAAACTCACGCCCAAACTGTTAAAAGTAAAAGTAACTGCGGGTTCATCCGGGCACAGTGAGTCCATAGGGACATTAAAAATATACAGATATAATCACACATATATTCCCGATGGGTAGGTAGAGGTGCATTAACCACCCACACTACGCCAGTAATTGTGTCAGTTTCACATAATGGGGGGCAAGCCTATTGCTGTGACCGGGTAGGTATGTAAATAATTCAAACCGAAATTCCCACAGCCAGGAAAGATGTTACATACCAGTCAATATATTCTCTGTATACCGAGCGAAACAACAATGAATGAAAATTATATCATGTCTATACCCTATTAGGAACCCCAATGCATGTACCGGAAGTGTGTCTGTGTCGAAAGACCTATGTAAATAACAGTCGCTAGGCTAATAGCTGTAATAGGGAAAGCACTCATTTCTTTTCACGTTTCGTAGGGTACCTATGTAAATAAATAAAATCTTCATGTTTCAAACATGTGTTTCTAATTGAATGGCTAGACCGATTTTAATGAAATTTATTAGTGTGTGAACAGGCGGATTCGAAAATGGTTTAGATTTAAAATTGAATTCGGTAGGTGTCGCTGCTGTCCTGACGAAGTTCGTACCGCCATAGCAGCGCCATCTATCGGGTCCAATCGTGGATAATAAATTAAATATCATGAATATCAATAATGGATACTCTACCTGAGTTTCTTGCTGGTATCTTCTCAGTAGAACCAACTTACCGAACGACCGAAAGAATCATTTTCAAATGGTTTATTAATGTACTTAATTTAGTATTTTTATAATATTGTTTGACATGAAATTGTAAAATTTTGACATTCATATGTGCTCTTTATGTGCCTAAACTGAATAAACGAAATTGATTCTTTGAAATCTATTCGAATGTTCCGTATTCAATAAGTAATAATATTAAGAAGTATGTATATTACACTAACCTTGCCTCTCGCACTCACACCAGACCCATTAATAGACCTTGACAGCTGAATATTGCCGAATTCGTCACTGAATGTATCTATAAGACTGTGTTTCACCAAGCTTATGACGTCATTAGCATCTTCCACGGTCACGTCTTCTCGTAGGTCTACTCGTGCTCGAGCCTTTAAAAATAATCTTAATAAGTACTAGCTTAGGCACACGGCTTCGCACGTGAACACATTCTCAGGGTAAAAAGTAGCCTATATATAATGTCCTTTCTCAGGCTCTAGATTATCTCTGTAACAAATTTCATTTAAGTTGGTTCAGTAGTTGACACTTAAAACGTAACAGACAGAGCTACTTTCGCTCTTTTAATCATTAAGTAAAAGATAGTGGAAAGTTTTGTAAGCCTACATAATATTAAGTTTCTTCGTATGGATTCTAAATAATCATATCAATCCCAAGAGATTCTAAATAATGGGCTTGAATGGACACAGCATGGATTTTCATCATGTATGCCTTTTTGAATTGTTGCGAAAATGCTTAGATTATAACGCGTTCTACAAAACTAAACATGCTCTGAAGTTTTAAATATTTATAAATATTTTAAAGTTCTTATGAGTATTTAAACGTCTAACTTCTCTTTGTCTCATCCACCGAGCCTTTAACGCGGTTGGGGTCGACTTTCCAGTCTAACTGCGATTCGGCTGAACTTCGATATTTCCCGTGAAGCCATGCCTTAGGGCTAGGTCAAATTTTCGATTCCAGATCGAGGGCTATTCATAGAGGGGTCAACCATCATTGGAGCATAAGCAGTTCTCGAGAGCTAAGGGGGACATTCCCCATTTCTATATACGACGGTGGATTGAAAAGTAATCGGCCTAACCAAGAAAATAAATACACAATAAATAAAGAAATAAATTTTTATTTTTCAACGTAATCACCATCAAGTTCAATGCACTTTTGCCATCGTGCCTTCCAAGCATTTAGCCCGTTGAAAAAAAATGATTCTTCCTTAGAGTCAAAATATGCGTCTACTGCTGCTTTGACCTCGTCATTTGTCAAAAATCTTTGACCTCCCAAATGCTTTTTTAGGTTAGGGAACAGAAAAAAGTCTGACGGTGCCAGATCAGGTGAATAAAGTGGATGCGGTAACAGTTCAAAGCCACAGTTGTGAATTTCTGCCATTGATTGGACAGACGTGTGAACACGAGCGTTATCTTGATGAAACAGGACTTTTCTTCTGATCATTCCTGGACGTTTTTCTTTTATTTCCTCTCGTAAACGACGTAGTAAGGTGCAGTAATAATCAGAGTTTATAGTCTGACCCCTTTCAAGATAATCAACCATAATCACACCCTTCGAGTCCCAGAATACTGAAGCCATCACCTTACTTGCCGACAAAATCTACTTAGCCTTTTTGGGGGGTGGTGAACCAGGTCTTTTCCACTGTTTTGATTGTTGTTTTGTTTCCGGTGTACAGTAATGAACCCATGTTTCGTCCATAGTAACAAAACGATTCAAAAAATCACATTCATCAGCTTCAAATAACTCCAAACAGTCGCGTGCAATAGTCAATCGCATCCTTTTTTGCTCAACTGAAAGCAGTCGCGGAACCCACCTCGCAGACACCTTGTGGAAACCCAACACGTTGACTATTATGTTTTGAGTACCTACGTTCATAAGAGATGCCTATAATCTCGGCTATCTCTCTAATTTTCAATCTGCGGTCTCCCCTAATTAAGTCGAGTATTTTTTTAACATTTTCGTCAGTAGTGGACGTCGAAGGCCTTCCAGAGCGGGGTTCGTCTTTCACACTCTCTCTACCACGCTTGAATTCTGCTATCCATTTTTTGACGGATGAATATGAAAGAGCGCAATCCCCTAATGTACTGACCATATCATCATGGATGGCTTTTGATGACAGCCCCTTCTTATGGAGGTACTTAATGACGGCACGCTGTTCGATTTGCTCCATTTGCGGAAATGATGTCAGATTGCTTTGTTAATAAATTAATAAAATTAAAACTAATTATCGCACACGTTTCAAACTTCACACAATTAACAGGTCTGAACTGTAGTAAATAATGTGGGTAGATTTGATATGAAGAACTCAATGGATCGAACATTAGGTATCCCGAAGTGTTTTTTGCTACTTTTTATCCAGATAATGTGTTCCTGTTGGAAATGGGAACGAGAATCCTACGGTATATCATGGTAATCAGTTAGAAAGTCTTACCTGAGTCAATCGTATACAGGCCTCAAGTTGTCGTGTAGTTATCGGCGTACCATCGTGAGCACCACCCTGGCAGTTGTGTCTAAGTTCTAAGTAAAAGTTTTGTAGAGCATTCGCCGCTTCTATAGTTAGTTTGGGATGTACGTATCGTCTCGCGTACGCTATATATTTCCGAAGCAACACTAATGGCAAATGGTCAATCACTTCGCCGGGTTTGAGACGTAATCTTTTACTGCAAGATATAGAAAATATCATTTCACGTCTTTATGTTCGTGATATATCTCAAAAACTACTGCATCAATTTTAATGCTGTTTACACCAATGGATAGAGTGCCGGGCGCCACTGGAAATACGTTGTTTGTAACCAGAGACGCCCGGCAACGAACGTTAGAGCGGCCGCAGCCTTGGGTCGCGGAATTAATTATCAAACGAAGCCGTGGGCATCCGTTACATTTTAATAATACAATGGATCGATCGTTTGCAACGAACCCTATCACCTGCAGGCTCTCGGCCTTTCGTATATCTCACTAGCTTATTAAGTAACAGTCACTTTCCTTATTTTATTGATATTCATTATGATCATGTACAAAGGATGGCCTTATCCCTAAATGCAATATCTTACAGGCTATTGTTGAATAAAGGTTAAGTTTGGAAAACAACATCTAAAATTTGAATTTTTAAATAAAATGTATAAAAGTACTGTGAATGTGTATTTTACAGATTTGAACATAAGGTTTCCGCCATCATTAAAGGCGTCGTAATAAAATCGGAAGTACCTATTTTTGCAATATTAGGATAAGGAATTTTTGCTATAGCAAAGTTATGTTGAAAATATTGACGATTTTGTATGGTAAGTCCATGCAAAATCGAAACTAACCAACCAGATTAAATAGTGTAGTTTTAATCGATACGGAAATTTCAATTAAGCTTACGTGTATACATACTGAAGGTACATAATATCACGCCTACCTATATCGCCGAAGGGGTAGGCAGCTGTACATTACACACCTGAACTTTACCATGCCGGGCGCCACTGGAAACACCTCCTGGTGCGTATCAGAGACGCCCCGACCTAAGAGCCGACGGACCTAAGAGCGGCCGCGGCCATGGGACTTAACCGATTTTGAAAAAAATCGGTTAACCCAGTCCAGACATGAGGTAACAAACATAAAAAAACATACAGTCGAATTGAGGACTCCTAATTTTTTGGAAGTAGGTTGAAAAAACTTGCTACTAATTTTCCTCCCCCCCCCCCCACAGTCCCACATAAATACATAATAGATAATGGGCAAGCCTATTGACGTTACCTGGCACTATAGAAAATGAAAACTAAAATTTCAACAGCCAGGATAGGTTAGTTAGCCACTAAATAGTTTCTCTGCAGTCTTGTACATACCTCAGTGAAATCTCTTTGTCACATTGACTGGTATTCATACTGGTATTAAGATTAGATTTTGCCGCTGTTTTTCCTTTCTGTCCCGCATGTAAAGCTAAGACATGCTCAGATAACATGGCGTCGATTTTCTGCAAAATAAGAAAGCAGCTTAAATATAGGCATAGTTAATCTACAATCAAACTTTCTATGAAGCTAGAATGTTATGAAACATGGACTTTTTTATATAGAAAATCGAACATTCTTGATTAGGCTTGATCATTTATTTACAACTAGTGCTTCGCGCCGCACCACGCCATAGGTTTTGACCTATAACTTTTGACCCCTTAGGGCTAGGTCAAATTCTCGATTTTTTGGCTTGCCTCTAGATCGAGGGCTATCCATAGAGGGGTCAACCATCACTGGAGCATAAGCAGTTCTCGAGAGCTAAGGGGGACATTCCCCATTTCTATATATAGATGATTACAGACTAGACCAACTTTAAAAAAAGGAGGAGGTTCTCAATTCGACTGTGTTTGGAGTGGACCGATTTTGAAAAAAATAATTAAATGAAAGCTACTACTTCCCAAATGGTCCCATTTCAATTTGGCCCCATTCCGACGGTTATTTGGTCCCATTTCGGTCATTTGAAGTCAGTGGTTGTGTCAATTTTTGATGTGTATTTTTTTGTTTGTTACCTCATATCTTTCGAACGGGTGAACCGATTTTGAATTGAAAGTTATTGCTTCTCAAGTAGTCCCAATTCAATTTGGTCCCATTCCGGCAATAATTTGGTCCCGTTAATTGGAAGTCGGTATTTGTGTCAACGTTTTACCTCGTCTGGTTGGTCCAACAATATGAAAACTAAATCAAATCTTGAGAGAAGTGCTGAATTTAGTTTTAAATTCTCTGCAACTGTTTTCGATCTGGAAAAATGTGTATATTTTAGAGAAGTGTGTCTTCAGAAAATTCTGACCAACCTTTTTAACTTTAGAGTGTCTAACCCAATAGGGATAGTAAAAAAATTAAATTTAAAATTTAAAAACCCCAACTCACAAAATAGAACAATAAAAAATCCTGATCCTGATCTTGCGAGACAGACGTACGATTAGGTTAAGATTAGGTGAGTGGTCCCCGACGAGACAAGCTGTTAGTTAAAAATATCAATTATAAAAGAAAAAGTTAGCATAATTATGTACATACTAACTTTTTCTTATATAATTTTACAATTATGAATCACAAAAACTATATAGTCTTGGACTGGACTCGAACCACCGAGTGATCCCTTTCCAGGAGGAACGTTCTACCAACTGACCAAGACACCACTAGCCCAGGACATCTAATTTTGTGATCACATTGTGTTAATATCGCGACTTAAGGCATCGCCAGAGTGCCATCTACCGGTACTTGTGGAAGTAACTACTATGGTAGGCTGTGCGTAATGTTGCAATTACATTTAGAGCTAGAGGGGCTCTGATGAGAATAATTAATATTATAATAAAAAAATAAATAAAAAAAATTCTCTGTACTGTGTCAAATTTCACGGGACCACGTAACCGGGATAAACAGTAGCCTAAGTGTTATTCTGATGTATGAACTACATTATTTCCGAAATTTATTAAAATCCAACCCAAAAGAGTAACAAAGATCCTAACATATCGTTATATCCATACAAACTTTCTCCTTTAGAAGTATAATATAAGTAGGAAGTAGGATTACAGTTAAAATATTAAGAAAGAAATTATAAATAAATCACAATAACTAATGTCATCGGCAGGATTCGAACCCACGGCCTTTCCCTAACAGCGCTATCTAGAAGCTATACATATAATAAGAAGCAAAAAATCGATGTTGTCGGTAGTGGTCATCGTAGCTCAGTGGTCAGAGCACTCCCCCTGTTAGGGAAAGGCCGCAGGTTGAAGTCCTGCCGATAACATCAGTTTTTGTGATTTATTTAAAACTCATGCTTTGAAATACAAAAAAAAATATAAGGATTATAGTTGTATGTACCTATTGTATGATCCGGCGGCGGGGTTAGCAGCGGCCAGTACTGTGGCGCGAGCGGCCAGGGAACACACCACGCCGCCCTTCGCCACGCTCACGCGCCCCTGCTCCATGGCCTCCAGGAGACTGCTGTGGTGGCATGACATCTAGACAATACAGATAAGTAATGGATATTTTTGGACATTCTCACACAACCCCAAATTAAGTTAATATAAGCTTGTGATTTAGGATCTACAACCATAATAAGCATATGTACTTATATCAAAACTTTTTCTTTACAGGGAGAATGCTCTAACCAACTGAGCTACGATGACCTATACCGACAACATCCCATCTTTAATTCATATTATAATTACTAGATTACGCTATCAAGGTTAACGTTGGATCCACCTACCGGAATTCTGTCGAACTACGGTACCGGTGTATCTTGTGAGAATGATATTTAAACACTAAATTTTGAGGTGAATCCATATCAAATCAATATATTATTGTATTTCAAAGCAATGAGTTTGCTTAAACTATTCTATAGAATTCAATCAATACATTATAATAAAAATGTAAGTGGTCGATGTCTGTACATCGAAGGCTTTAGGAACGCAATAGTATCCAAAACAATGGTTTTTAGAATTTTTGTCTGTTTGTCTGAATGTTTGAACACGCTAATCTCAGAAACGGCTTAACCGATTTGAATGCAGTTTTCAGTAATGCGTTGTGGTTTATTCAACTTAACATTTGAGGTTTGTTTTATATCAATCGGTTCATAAATAAAAAAGTGTCGATCTAAAGTACCATGCAGGCGGAGCTGCAGGCAACATCTAGTACATAATAAATCAGTAACTGGTGATCAAGAAAACTATAACACGCAGGCGGATCTGCGGGCAACAGCTAGTTATAAATAAATTACAAAAAATAAAAATGTCATCGGCAAGACTTAAATAAAAAAAAGTTGTTCCTTTAAGATATAATTAACCACACTATCCTTTGGTGAAAACCGCATCAAAATCCGTTGCGTAGTTCTAAAGATCTAAGCATACATACGAAACGGAAGCGACTTTGTTTTATACTATGTTATGATTTTGACAATAATTACCTTATCGAGTTCATCAATACAACATACGCCTTTATCAGCTAATACCAGTGCACCAGCTTCTAGAGCGAAGTCTCCCCCAGCCTCCCTTCCCAGAGCCACGGTTAGACCACCGGCTGATGCAGACGCGCCGCATACATACACACCTGTAATGCCATACATCATGTTATTGCAATGCTACCTCGCATGTGGTGACCTCGGACCGGGGGGGTTAAGTGGATCCGAATAGAATGGCTTTCTACTTTTTGGACAGTGATCCCCCCCCGCCTAACACTTGACTCGCCACTGGCGTAGTGTAATTCATAGCTTGTTCTTTTTTTTAAAGAAATGGCGGGAGGTCACCACAATGCACACAATACCCTAAATAAATTGTTCATTTAATATAGATTAATATGGCCGTTTACAGCATGTAATTTAAATGAATATTTTGGGAGATATTATAGATTTAAAATGCAGGGACATAGATGTTGCGGTGATCATTCGTATTTCATCAGACGTATTTTTTGACGAGACTCGTCCATTTTGCCAGAGGAAAGACACTTGACTGGCCGTAGTGTAAACAGTCACTGTCCAGACTCGAAATACTCGCCACTGTACCTGCACTCACCACTGTACTAAAAGCTTAACCAATGTAAACCAGCCTTAAGAGTATGGAGGTTTCGTTTAAAGTTGACATATCCAACTACCTAATGATCTCGCAGATAGAAATTAACACATTTTTTAAATATTTCTACATTATCATTTGTTATACCGACTAATGGTCGAGATAGACCTGTCGTCTATTATTAAGATTGATTCGATTTAGAAAATCGAAAATAGCAATATTAAAGACGTGGTCCTTCATTAATAACTTGAAAAATAATCTAAAATGTAAAAATTTGTCTTTTTGTTGTATTTTGTTGTTGTACATTGAAACTGTAGAAGTAATTTAACTGCAATTAGAACACAGGTAGTCTGGGGATACATTTTTACAATATTTATTTAGTTTGCCAAGCATAAGATGGCGTGTGGCAAACACTGGAAATAATTTATTGTATGTAGTTTTTGTTCTGAAATGTTGTTTTTGACGTTTTGTGGCGTCACCAATGCCAACTTATACTTGGCAACCCTATGTCATGAGATACCCACCTCTCGGAGCAGCATGTGCGGCAGCTTGCAACAACTGAGATTTCCCTAACCCTGGGTCTCCAACTACTAACACGTGTGGATTGTACCTAGGACCATTATCTAGTTCAGTCCCACCGATCAGTCCAAGTATTAGTCCTGCCTTGACAGCCTCCTGGCCAAATATTGTTGGGCACAGTGAGTGTACTAAGAGCCTGAAGACATCTTCTGATGCATGTATTTCCTGAAATCATAGAAAATGAGAAAATCATTCACTATATTACAAGTTAAAGCCGTACATTCGGTTGAACTAAGTAATCTCAGGAAACAAGCAATCCGTTGTGCTCATTAATATATCGGATAATTTAACCAAATTGATGGTTTCAAACAATTTCATCAAATTGGCATGAATGTGAGGTAAAATTTGATAATATTTCAATAGTATCATTTAAAGAAAATACGAATTTTCGTATTTTTATCTGGTCAAAATACTGGAAACGATCAGTTTGATTGAATAATAGGAACGTGTATGGCGGGCATACATACACACACACATATCACGCCTATATCCCAGAAGGAGTAGGCAGAGGTGCATTACACACCCCAAATTTGCCAGTATTTTTAGTCCCACGTAAAAGGGGGCAAGCCTATTGCCGTCACCGGGCATATTTATAATGGGCTATGTCCAAAATGGCCGAATGAATTTTGTAAAGAGTAGCAGCTATATTGTTATTTTGAAAAAAAAATTGAAACCCGTTGCATTGTGATGAAATGTTGATGAAAGGCAACAAAATCTTAGGTGCCAGCCGCTATTACGGTTGATTATTTCACGACTTGACTTAGTTTAACCGAACAGTCTTTAGCTTGTAGTAGAGGAACGATATTAACATTGGTTGCGCGTAATTATTGAGTACACATAAAAATCATGGCGAGCCTTTACATCACAATCTACCGGCTAACGCTAGTACTAATCAGAAAGAATAAGAGTAGCCGTGAGATTTATTGCCTTCTTTCTCACAAGTTCTACTGGCGTCATGTAATGACCCACATGAGTAAAGCTATTTTAATATCATTTCAGACATGGCTGCATTGACAAGTTCCTCTAGATGTGTTTAAACGTAATTTCAACATTACGCACAGCCTACCATAGTGGTTAGTTCAACTCAACTGTTGGTAGATGGCGCTCTGACGACGCCGTAAGTCGCGATATTAATACAATACTAGTTATCCCGAGGAACTTTGTATCGCTATATGTAAAAAAAAAATATATATATATAATATACCTATATATTTTAATATTTCATGCAAATGTATGTAAATTGAAAAACGCGACGGACGGACAGACAGACAGACAGACAAATTGTCGTATTAAATATACTGGTTTCTTAGTCAGTTGCTAGAACGTTTCTCATGGAAAGGGAACAGTCGCTGGGTCCAAGACTACAGTTTTTGCGATTTATATTGTAAATTTCCTGTATCTTGTCTACAAAATGTATTTACCTGGATGGCATAGTAGTCCTTTAAAGTGAATGATAATGTTGGATTACTGAGATTCCTATGACTATGAATAGAAACTGCTTCTATATAAAGTTGTAGAAGTCTTGCTGCTCTTTTACCATCTTCACCGCCTTTGCTTTCGCCGCGTACCTAACAGACAGACAGACATACATTAATTGTCAACTTAACAAAACGGCTATTTTATGCGATTATGTTAAGATATAAATAGCTTAGGTATATTACCCATTTATTCCTCGACGTTTTGACTCAGTTGCAATAGTTTACAAAAAACCGGCCAAGTGCGAGTCGGACACGCGTACAAAGTACAAAAGAGGAGCCCTTAAATATTTGTATTGTTTTATTTAGTATTTGTTGTTATAGATGCAAAAGAAATACAATATCTGTGAAAATTTCAACTTTATAACACGGTACGGACGGACAGACAGCGAAGTCTCAGTAATAGGGTTCCCGTTTTACCCTTTGTGTAAGGAACCCTAAAAACCAGAAATTATACAGCCATAGAGTTATATGATTGATAGGCGTGTTAATTCTATAGAACACTCGCGGTTATTTTATGTTCAATAGTAGTACAGTACCCGGCGATAAATATTGCACATCGACCTTTGGAAAGAGACAATCGGCTAATTTCGGCTTCGTAGAGCATTATCTCTGTCGCACACTACCTATGTGACGTTTTGTCAGTCATAATGTGAACATGTTTTTTTTATTTTACCCGAACCTAAAGCCAACACTTATAGAAAAATTGGTATATTTTATACAAAGAATTATTAAAAGAAGCAAATCATAATTGTTTTAACAGCTCCTAATAGATACCGGACTGTTTGTATTTCGTGCGACAGAGATAACGCTTTACGAAGCCGAAATTAGCCGATTGTCTCTTTCCAAAGGTTGATGTGTAATATTTATCGCCGGGTACTGTTTACATTTGGTTACACCAGCGCCTCTCGTGACTATGAGAGGAACCTGTACGAAATGTATGCAAACAAAAATAAATTTACCGTCAAATTAAGAAACCTTTTCTTTTTTGAAGTCTGTTATAATGCAAAATTAAATAAGTACCTGCACAATTCCCGTTACAGATAGGACGTCTCCCGGACAAGCCGTACCAACCAGGTCACCTTGCAGCTCTATCTCTACACTCCGAGGTATGGTTCCCGATAAACTCTGGAACAATGTAGGCTTATTTCGTCAAAATCGGATAGCGTCGTAGGTAAAACAGTATCGTCATATAAAGGTACATCCTTCCGATCATTGCAATACGCAGCACATGCAGACTGCAGATACATGTATGGATTTCTTTCAAAATCATTCCGAACGCGCCGGCAGCAGCACGTGTGGCCAATCGCCAATCGTTGATTGTCAGTGTTGCCGCATAGCACACAAGTAATGACACACACACATTGACAGTTGATGCTGCAGCATGACCTTAAGCATTTCACCATAAAATCCCAAAAAAACGAGGGCGGAGCTGCCGACATCAGCTAGTCTAGAATAATGACTATGTTACCTGTGACTGAATCTCTTGTATCTTTGCAACTTGCCAATCGGTTGTGTTTGTGAAGGGTGATGATTGTAAAGGTTCATATTTAGCTCCGCCTTGACAATGAGAGCATGTAACTGGTGCTGTAAAGAAATGTGCAATAATAATAACAATTAATTCCCCTATAAGTACCTTACTTACTACTCAGTGTCAAATAGACTTCTAGTTCGAACGGTCGCGTCATACACGCTCTTGCACAAGTCCGCGCTCGTGTAAAAGTGTTGACGCAGCAGCCTATTCCGACGCGACTTGACGACACGGTCGTCGCGATGACCTACATTCCACCGTGAGTGAATCATGTTTTAATGAGCAATTAAATGGTAAGTTATAGTATTTAAAATTATAACTTGTACTCCATTATGGCTTCACCAAAAAAAGTACTCCTCAAAACTGAACTAGAGCATCAGTTGTACACCCGGTACAAAGAGGAACAGAATGAGCGCTTAGAATTGCAGCAGCTCGTAAAAGACCTTAGTGGTCAGATAGAAGCGCTACAACAGCAGCTAAAAATTATTCAGGGCCAAAATAATGCTTGTTCAGAGACGGAACATTCCTCGAGTAATAAAACTCAGATGGCAGTACAATACGAGACTGACGAAGAGGACCTTGCCAAAGAAACAGAATGGGTGCGACAAAAAAGTAGGAAAAAAAGGAAGTTGAATAACACCTCACTGTCTCCTCGTTCTCAGGGAATCAGCTTAAATGAATCTCGGGCCAGTACAAAGCCCGAGAAACCAATAGAAAAAGGGTACCACAACCTCCACCAATCATAGTCGAAAACATTAAGAACTATCAGCAGTTCTAGGACCTTCTGTTAACTATTTTAAATAGAGATTCATTCATGGTTAAAATGATGAACGGGGACACCGTTAAAATAAACGCCACGGACGAGGACTCGTATAGAGCGATAACCAAATTATTATTGCAAAATAACTGTCTCTGGCACTCGTATGAGAATAAGCAGGACAGACCTATAAGAGTAATGGTCAAAAATTTGCATTCGTCATGTTTGCCGAACCGAATAGTCGAAGACCTGATTGTGAAAGTATACAAGATCCAGGAGGCAGTAAACAAACTAAGTTGGAGGACTAAGGAACCTCTTAACATGTTTATGTTGTCATTCCAAAAAGATGAAGATGTAAACCATATCTATAGCATCAAGACCATTCTCGGTTGTAAGGTAGATGTGCAACCTTTAAAAGCATCTAAATTAATTCCTCAGTGCAAGAGATGTCAAGCATATGGGCATACCCAAAAATATTGTTCAAAGGAACCTAGGTGTGTGAAGTGCACAGGTAAACACCTCACCAAGGACTGCATAAAGTCAATTGAAACAAAGCCTAAATGTGTTCACTGTTAACCACCCGGCTAATTATAGAGGATGTTTAGTAGCTAAGGAACTACAACTCTTAAAAAATAAAGCTTCCAAGAAAAAAGCAACTGTAACTAACACCCTGGTCACTGGGGTTGAGCGACAACAACCGTTACGTACTACTAACCGAAAGGTAACAAGTAATGTGTCCTATGCACAAATGACAAAAGCGCCGCAGCTACAGTCACAGCTGTCGATCCCCCCCCCCCCACTCTGAAAATACTACTACAGATGAAAATATCAGCAAAATACTTAATATGCTAACCTCCTTCGACCAAAGGTTGAGGAACATAGAAAGTACACAACTACCTACTCATTCAAAATCAAAATGAGAAACACACTAAAAATTATGACGTGGAACGCTAATGGACTCCTAAAGCACCTAAACGAGTTGCAGGCAGTCTTAACAACAGAGCAAATTGATGTGTGCCTCATATCAGAATCTCATTTTACAACAGAATCTTTAATTCACATAAAAGGCTATAAAACATATCATGCACTACATCCCAACAACTCTGCGAGTGGGGGAAGTACCATCATCATTAAAGAGAACGTCTATCATTACTTAGAACACAAATGTGAAGAACAATTTGTACAAACTATAGCCGTTGTGGTCAGAACCAAACTTCATGATATTACCATCGCAGCTATATACATTCCACCTAAGTATGCGCTAAAAAGAGAACAGTACAGGAATCTACTGGAGGTTCTTGGTAACACATTCATAATGGGAGGTGATTTTAATGCAAAGAACACACATTGGGGGTCCAGACTAACAAATACCAAGGGCAAAGAATTGCTATGTGCTATTAGAAAAATTAAGTGCAATATAATTTCTACAGGGAAGCCCACTTACTGGCCCACGGATATGCGAAGAAAGCCAGACCTGATTGACTTCTTCATATACAAAAATCTATCAGCTTCATTCATTAACATAGACGAAGGATATGATATGCATTCTGATCATTCGCCTATTATATTAACTTTGAGCGAGACAATAATACAAAAAGAAAGCAATCCAAGTCTAGTTAACAAACACACTGACTGGGAGAGCTTTCAATTTGACTTAGATTATAATATAGATCTTAGAGTACCACTTAAAAATATAGAGCAAGTAGAGGAAGAAGTAGCAAAATTTGTTACCGACATCCAACGCTGCGCCTGGCGAAATACACCTGTCATAAAAAGCAGAGCTGCGACTCACATATATCCAGTAGAAATAAGAAAACTTATAGCTATAAAACGAACCCAAAGGAAAAAATGGCAACAATTTAGATATCCAGCTGATAAAACACTAGTAAATAATCTCACAAAAAGGTTAAGTAGAACAATTCAGGCATTTCATAATAATGCTACTAATGATTACCTTAGCAAATTATCAAGTAATGGTACATCTGATTACTCACTATGGAAAGCCACTAAAAGTTTAAAAAAGCCCATTATTCACGTGTCGCCTATTCAAAAAATAGATGGCGAATGGGCTAGTAGTAATGAAGAAAAAGCAATTCTATTTGCTGAACATCTAGAGCAAATTTTTCAAACAAACATTGAGGAAACCTCTGAAAACATATCATTGGACGTTACTTACCACGACAACTTAGAAATAAAATTCGCCACCCCAAAAGAAGTTAATAACATGATTAATAATTTGGCCACAAAGAAAACTCCGGGATATGACCTTGTCACCGGTGAACTTCTACAAAATCTCCCACGTAAAGCCTTGGTAAAACTGACAACCCTCATCAATGCCGCCTTTCGACTAAAACATGTGCCTAGTATGTGGAAAGTGGCGGAAGTCATCATGATCCCTAAACCAGGAAAACCACCTGATGAAGTAACATCATACAGACCCATATCACTCTTACCAATCATAGCAAAAGTGTTCGAAAAACTTCTACTTAGGCGTTTAAAACCAATTATAGAAGATAGAGAATTGATTCCTAACTACCAATTCGGTTTTAGAGAAAAACATTCAACAATTGACCAAATACACAGATTACCAATGTCATTGAAAAAACATTAGAAGAAAAAAAGGTTTGCTCAACAGTATTTCTAGATGTAGCACAGGCATTTGATAAAGTGTGGCATAAAGGCCTCATATGCAAATTAGGTAAAATGCTCCCAAAACAATTTGTGGACATTTTAGAATCTTACATTACAGAAAGGACATTCAGAGTGAGACATGACAATGCTTATTCAGATATCAAACAAATAGACGCTGGAGTACCACAAGGAAGTGTCCTTGGGCCTACCCTGTACCTATTGTACACATGCGATATCCCTGATATAAAAAATAGCACCATTGCTACATTTGCAGATGACACGGCTATCATGGCCACAGGTGTCACTCACAAAGAGGCAGTGCAGAAGGTACAAATTGCCGTCAATGCCATCACTGATTGGACGAAAAAATGGCGAATCAAATTAAATGAGACAAAATCGATTCATGTTGATTTCACAAACCAAAGATCTGAACATACACCGGTATACATCAACAATCGTGTAGTACCATATGGAAATACGGCGAAATACTTGGGTATGACGCTTGACGCAAAACTTCGCTGGAAGGCGCATGTAAAAAAGAAACGCCAAGCATTAGATCTACGCTATAAAAATATGTATTGGCTACTTGGCAGAAATTCTACTTTGTCAGTGAACAACAAACTACTTTTATACAAACAGATACTCATGCCAGTATGGACATACGGCATTCAACTTTGGGGCTGTACAAAACGAACCAACGTTGAAATAATTCAAAGATTCCAAAATAAGGTACTTCGGAACATAGTAAATGCTCCCTGGTACGTTAGAAATGATGACATCCACCGAGACCTAGGAGTGGACTTTGTTTTTGAAGTTTTAAAAAAACACGCTGAAGCACATGAAAGAAGGCTTCTTCAACATGTGAACGTCGAGGCCATCCAACTTCTTGACACCACGGACCTAATTAGAAGACTAAAGAGAACTAAGCCCTTTGAGTTGGTTTAGTGTAATTAGTGTTACATAGTGCTGTGAGTGCTATTCCTTCAAGAACACAAGAACAAAGTGTCTTTGAATTATAATAGAGACAATAAGAAAAGTGCCAATGGACACATTCTTAACATTGTAAGTTTTTAGCAAATTAAGTCAAATTTAAATTACTTATTAGCCTTAAAGGGCTAGATTGTAATTGTTATGAGTAACCGTTAAATACGAGTATCTCATAATAAAAAAAAAAAAAAAAAAAAGTACCTTACTATGTACATAATTTATTGATGGTTGGAAGTATATATGTAATTATTTCTGCAAAATATAGGGTACTAGTGGATCCCTACGGCTTCACCCGTTTGACAAATTATGTACACAAAAACTTTCCTCGATAACCAGTCTATTCATGAATGCATTATGAAACAATGAATAATGCTTGGAAAAACTAGAAGTGAAGTACCTGTAAATACCCCTTGTGGTTGAATAACAGCTTGAATGTTGTGGCAGCTTGAACACTCAAATGCCATAGAAGTGCAAATAAGTCCAACACTCCCCACTCTTATGACAGTACCTTTGATTGTTACCAGTTTTCCTGTAACAGTAATTAAAAATAGCCCATAGAATTAATAAGAAAATAATAGTATTATTTGCTAGCTGAAGCAATGTGGGCAACTGACATTTACAGTCAAGGCTCAAAAGTCCCTTTATTGCAATGGTAGTATGCTGTAATAATGGGAATGCACTTATAATATGAACCTTGACTGTCAAAGAGCATGCTTTTTATTTTTGCAACTGCCTATGAGACTGAACACAATCCATAAAATTTTTGTTTAAAAATTTACAAAAAAAATATTTAATACTTTAATTATTTTCAATTGAATGAGTGGTACATTAATTTTGATGTATCAAATAAACAAGCTTCTTACCAAAATAATTTACTTTTAAATTTGCAATAGGTATTACTGGTTGATGATTTAAAATTCTCACTTTTATTTTTGCGCTAAACTTGAATGTCTGCAATACATAAGAAGTATTTTTAATTGTGTACACAGGGTTTCAAAGAATGCGATGAAATCCAAATTCTTCTTTTTATTATTATTAAATACTAGCGGACAAATTATACAACACAAAAAGCTTCCTTGAGAACCACTATGAGACTATCCATGGTAAAACCGCATCAAAATCCATTGCGTGATACTAAAGATCTAAGAATACATACAGATGGAAGCAACTTTGTTTTATAATATGTAGTGATAAATATATTGTGTGGACTATAATATGTGGATATCACAATGACACCTTTTTGGTTTTAAATAACTCTTATGCAAGCTACATTTTCAGATTATACCTCATGCAAGCAATACTCCAGAAGCCGTAAAGTAGTATTTGGCTGCTCGATTAATTCTGTGTTAAATGTAGGCCAGCTCTCGATAAACTCTGTATCATTAGCAAGGTTGGCAGCATCCAGAGGAACACTGCGAGTTTGATCAATTTTCTCCAAATCAAACAGATTCTGATTCCGTTTTATGAATGCTTTAAAACAACATATATTTTTGTCTAAGGCTAACTTTCGTTGATGATCTGAAAACAAAATTACAAGATTCAGATTATAATTTTACAGGAATATTTGGCTCTGGAAGTGAACATTATGCACAATTTTTTACCTTCTGTTGGGAAATAAAGCTTCCAAGTGTTTTCATTACTGATCGTTATTACTATTGGTAATTGATTAGCCGGTGCTCTTGACGAGCCACAAGTGCTGGGAACACGTTGTGTAGAAGAACTAGTGGAGTTATTTACACTGGAATTTTCAGAATTATTTTTATAGTTACGGGAACGATACCAATTGTTTCTAAAGCGACCTCGCCAACTTCTGCGCATTTTACTACGATTGTTTCACACAAATAAATTTAAGTAACGAAATACCACTTAATCTTGCTTCAACGTTATTACTGCGTTATTTAGGTATTATTATTTTAAATTTTAAATATAAAAGCGTTTTTTCGCGGGCATAAAAGTTTATTTTCATTTGAAATGTTCTTTCTTGAAGTTTTTGATGTGTTGACTTTTAACTTTTTTTAAAACATGGATTAGTCTTTGACATGGCTATGCAGTCTCATGAACCAATAAAAGAGAACATTGCCATCCAACCAACTTCTATTCAGACAAAAATATAAAGGGGTTGAGACACTAGGGTCATGGAGTCCGAGTGCTCGCCGCCTTTATAGAGATATTGCTAAACGCTTAATCGATGCTTCTCAGGACTAGAAGGCTAGCTATTTTCTGGCCCAAAGAATAATAGGTGTCGCCATCCAAAGTGGCAACACAGCCAGTATTCTGGGAACCTTCCCAGTCAGCATGACGCGGAGAATTTTTTAAACGATATTTTGTACATAATGTAAATATTTTTAGTAGGTATATAATTATGTATATTGTAATTCTTATTGTAAATAAATGTACTGTTAGTCGACAAAATATAAAGTGATCATCTTTATTAGCCCATAAAGGTGCGTCCAAATATTGCACGGCAAGTGCGCGCGGCTGCCGTGCGCGGCGTGCTGTATACATTTTTGTTTAAATTGGTGTAAAGAAGTTGTATGACGCGTGTGTTCGCTACGAGAACAAGTTCAATACTAAATTGTTGTAACTTCCACTGCTTCCACTCTATAGTTGGACGGTTCCCGCGCGCGGCAGCTGCGAGCGCGCAAACATTGCTCAGTATCGTTCGTCGGTAATCATGTCAGGATGTGTTTGCGCTTCACAAAAATGGACAATGAAACATCAATTAGACTAATTGAATTATATGGCTCATTTAATTTTAAGGAGTTGTGGAATCCTCAACATAAAGAATATTTTAATAAAAATAAACGCGAAGACCTTTGGGACGAAATAGCCCTAATAGCCGCGGCGTGTCTCGCATTTTGCCGCGCAAACATTCGTCGGATTGTCCTAACTAGAGCGCGGCAGAATTGTGTCCTGGCCATGCCGCGTGTTGCTGCCGCGCTCTTGCCGCGCAATATTTGGACGCACCTTAAGATCCCCTCGACTTACGGACTCTCGGCCAGGGCCAGATTCCGATATCTGCCAAAAAGATTCTCGTGACTTCGACGCGATTGATAATATCGCGGTCCCCGACGAACAAAATCGTAATAGAAAAATGACAATTTTACAGGAGCAAATAAAAACTGAATATCTTGAAATCTATTACGACTAAAAAGAATATTATTTTATCAAAAATAGGGAAAAAAAAATTGCACTAGTTTTTTACAAAATTTTTATTATAAATTTTCTTTATCAGTAAGAAAATTGTGATAATGTCCATTACTGAAATAAGCTATGGAAAAATTTAACGCAAACTAACTTTACGATAGTGTTCGACTGTAATCACAAATCCGTGTTGCTATAGTAATCGTTCATTGTGATATTGTTCCATGGTAAATATGAATATACTTTCTATTCGTAAAATGACATTGCAATCGATTCAGTGCGTCAGTCTTTTCATCAAACTTTTACAACTACAAATATTTTGTGGCTCCTGTAGGGTGCCTGTCTTTCTCGTCGGGTTAGAGAGAGAGCATTGCATCTTGCGATAATTATGAAGGTGTTTAATCACCCGAACGATATTGTGTTGCCGCTTACCGGGAAAGGCTCTGTCATTTTTCCCTCGAACAATATGGTAATAGTACGCTTACTCAAAAATGTTGACTTTTGAGATTTGGTAATAGGTTTCTGCGTTATTGATCGTGTAAATTTTTCACTTATGTTATCCGTTGAACAAAAACTTAAGGATCATTAATGAATGGATAAATCCAAAAGTATTCATCGCCCGGTCCTAAAAAAAATTCAGTGATTGTAATAGGGTGTTTAGATAACGAATCTTTAATAAAACCGATTCTATCGTATTAGCGATTACTATAGTGTTCGTCGGGGACCGCGATATTTTGTACATACTTTAAGTGTCTAGCTAGGAGTTCTTGTTACGAGTATATAGAGACGTAAAATGCTGACGTCAGCCTGTGATCATGGCCCCAACTCGGTTGAAATGTTAGACCATACCAGTGGCGGATTTATATACATATTTGCCACTCGAAGGCTAGTCAACCCTACTGACGGGGCGGGAGGGGGTAGAATTGTCGTTTTACATCGCGCGTCATAATAATAATATGCTACTTACTTTCGGACTGTGCTGTGTCCGGTAATAATTTGCGACCCACGTTAGGTGATGTCACTGTGTTGCCTTTCCAGGTTCCAGCCCCTCCATCATGCATGCCCAGTGTATCTGCGGCGATAGTGGCGTGCGTGCCATGGAGACATTCCGGTTAAGAGTTATGTAATGCAGTCTTTACGTAGCTCGTACGGTAATCTTGTTCTTCACAGAAGTGAAGAACAAGATTACCGTACGAGCTACGTAAAGAATTACACTCTAGATTTCACCCCGCTGTGAGCTATAAGTAGGTGAGGTGGACATGTCGGAGTTAGAACTCATACCGACTATACCGCGAGGTGCCTTCTATGCTATCGTCTTTACTCTTTATCTCTTATCAGCGAGTGCCGCGGACCAAGCTTTGTCTCTTATTATCACGACCATCCACAACGCACTTGCGCCATTTCGCACGGTTCTCTATACAGAGAACCAAATTTTACCACCAAATTTTACCACCAAATTTTACCACCGTGGCTTCGAAGAGCATACGCTCTTCGAAGCCACGGTGGTAAAATTTTAAAATAGCCATATTGTCCATCTTTTTTTTATTTTTTTACGCGGTCGGTGATGCTTTTAGTCACTTCACCGTCTCGCTGCGGGGGGGAGCGAGACGGCTTCGTGTGGGACTCCCGGTCCTAGGATGGAAGGCGGGCCGGACTACCCACTAAAACCTAGTCACGGTGTTTGTCCTTCGTCTTAGCCGGGCCGCCGGATAGGCAGGAACTGTTAGACAACAGCGGCCCGGCAAAGGGGAGCTCTTTCGATCTCATCTTGAGGGGCTGACCCCCCCCCTAATCAACACAGAGGCGACGCCCCCCAAAAACATAAGGGGCGTCGGACTCCTCAGGGCCATTCGCATGGACAGTGGGCCCCCCGACCCACCGCCCATGGCCCTATCAGTCGGGGGCTTGGGCGTAGGCCGTCGCCCCTTGACTGGTGCCCGCCGGGGCGGGAGCGTACGACCTGTACGCTCCCGCTCACGCAGGGCCTCTCTCTTCGCCGCCATCACATTCTTCGCTGCCGGCCATGGATTGAATGACGGCCGGCAGCGAACCTACAGTGCCGATAACGCCCGTGAGGGCCAACCTCTTCGAGTCCCAGGCGGCGCACATGAAGAGCGTATGCTTCGCCGTGTATACGGCGCCGCCTGCGCAGTGATGACAATCGGGCTCTGACAGAATCCCCACCACTTCCCACAGGAATTTGGCAAAACAGCCATGACCCGTGAGAAGTTGGGTGAGGTAGTAGGTCGGAGCCCCTTGCGCGTGCTCCACCCACTGGCGGAGCACGGGACCTCCTGTCTCCAGAGATCGACCTGCTCCGGCAACAGGCGACCTCCTTCTTGTCGCACCAGGGCGCCCTCCTCGTAGACCCTCTTCAGGACCACCACCTCGAGATCCCACGGGGGACTTTGTGCCAACAGGCACGCCGCCTCAAAAGACACGGTGCGGTACGCTGCGGGCGTCGCAGCTGGACTACGTTCGCGGTGCTGAGGGCATTCCCGGTCCCCCTTTTTTGGGGAGCAGCCTGCCGAGCGCATTGGCGGACGCCACCAGTTTTGGTGACAACCGCCGGAAATGCTCGACAAACGCCCACCGGCTGTCGAGCAAGAGACCCAGATATTTAAGGGTCTTCCCGACAGCGATGGAGGTGCCACCCCCCACAATTTGGGCATCCCGAGGGGGTATATTGTCCCTCTTAGCGCAGCCTTATCAGCCTCTAATTCTTCACTCTTCGCTATTAATATTATTAATAAAATAATAACTCCTACCAATACGAACGACCGCGTTGGTCTATGACTCCTACCATTTTTTTATCATTGATGTAAACTTTTTAGGCAATCAGCCTTATTTATT
The DNA here is from genome assembly GCA_963556515.1 of Nudaria mundana. Taxonomy (NCBI): domain Eukaryota; kingdom Metazoa; phylum Arthropoda; class Insecta; order Lepidoptera; family Erebidae; genus Nudaria; species Nudaria mundana. The sequence goes on from OY748287.1 coordinate 11,084,523, forward strand.
GTGTGGTTGCATAGTTTTGGTTTACTTTTCAAAATATATTGAATACGGAAATGACATTTTATTCTTTCAAGTTAATTCAATAGATTTTATTGCACCGCTGGTATTGTATACTCTTTGCCGTTGAGTGCGAAACAAGCTTTTCAATTTTATATTTTTTGAATCCAATTTTCACGGTAGATTGGAGAATGGCAGAGCACGGTGCTGGAGCACCAGATGTGCCTTCTCAGAGCGGCAACTCTCAAAAGGAGGATAATACTAAAAATCTACTGGAAGATGCTGCAACGTCACCGATGCATGATGTCGCCAGGAAGCCTAGTGACGTTTCTAGGAGGGGAGCTAGAAAAGGGCGCCAAAGGCTGCCAGTTGGCCCAGATGAACGTGTCGATGTAGATAGGACTGCACTGAATGCTATTCTTGATGTCAGTTCCCGAATTCAGAATATTCAAAACAGGAGCAAACTGTCTATGAGTACATTAGCATTAGCCCACGAGTCTTATAAAGACAAGCAAGTAAATAAATTTAGTTCATAACTTGTATTATTGTTTCACTTTACATTTATATATAGATATCTGATAAATTAACCCGTAATTCTATTTATAGACTAGAGCTAAGGAAGCTCGAACGAGCCGTATTGGTGGCATAAAAAGCCAACACAGCTTCCTTCTAGAGAATGCTGCTGTTCTATTGAATAAGTCACCTGAATATGTAATGGTAAGCCCTTCTCGATAACCCATATTCTGGAGCAATGTTGAATACTTTCAACAGGTTGGTAATGATGAGTGAGATCTACATCTGAGGCTTCTATCTAACTTGAAACTTGTATGTTTGTATTTATGTATGGGCTCGTGGTCTAGTGGTAACCGACAATGTTAACACATTGCAAAGGTTAAGCAACATCGACTCAGGCCGGTCTTAGGATGGGTGACCATTTCTTAAGACATTGAGACCCCTCCGTGCCTCGGAGAGCACGTTAAGCCGTCGGTCCCGGTTGTCATACTATCTATGGCAGTCGTTAGGGGTAGTTGGAGCCCTAAATCAAAAATCCGACCGGTCTAACTACAGAACTTCGATATCGCCCATGGGTTGTGAAGGTCAGATGGCAGTCGCTTCACGGAAAATATCGTAGTTCAGCCGAATCGCAGTTAGACTGGAAAGCTGACCCCAACTGAGTTGGGAAAAGGCTCGGTGAATGATGATCATAAAATACGCACATCTAATCTACTTAAACTGAAATTGTTGCAATACATTTCCTAATATGCGGTGATTTTATTGTCGTTTTGAACTTCTAACGGAATTAAATCGGAACTCTTTTTTATATCAAAATTGCTGTACTGGTAATAAATAGCACGCTCTAGAAATCTAAAGATTGAATGATGTCCGTATTGCATGGTCATTGTAGCTCGGTGGTAAGAGGTCGTTACCTTGTAAGGGAAAAGCAAAGAGCAGGTAATTTTTAGGTCGATAATCAGCAAAAACTTACTAACGAATTATTAACATTGTACCTCTAGTCTTTACTTGTGACTGCACTTATGATACTTACAGATACCTCGTATTAATCCGTGGGGAAAGGCCGCGGGATCGAGTCCTGCCGTTGACATTTAACTTTTTGTAATTTATATCTAAATATTTAAGAAAAATAGACGCAAACTTATTGCATATAATAATAAAAAAGTTGGTCATTTCTGTTAACCTTATATCTCGTTCGAGTTCAACAGTAGTAATGATAGGATATTTCATTGTCAAAGCAGTGCCGGCCGGGTGGCGGCGCGCAGTTCAATGCTAGTGTCTCGCGCACAGCCTACTCAAACACACACGGGAGGCGTGCGCGGGTTGGGCACTTTTTCAAGTCCTGCTCAAATCAGGTGTTAGGGAGCAAAGGAAAAAGCAAAAGAAAGGGAGACGCGCACCCTAGATGGCCCCTCTGAAAAATGCGGGCGCCTCGATGCAATGAAAAAACACATGTGTCGTTATGGCGTCATCAGGCGATCTCTGCGGTAGATTGCCTTTTGTACTTATCTCTTCTGTAACAATACTGATCGGTCAGGAAAAATACGGTCCGAAATGAACAAAAGTAAAATTCCGGACCGTAAAATTCTGGTCGTGCACAAGCTAGTATTACATTTGGTAGCCTACCATATCGGTCCGTAAAATTCCGGACGTCCGGATCAGGAAAATTCCGTGTAGTGCGCAAACGCCTTTACGGTTTTACAATCCTACGTCATAAGCATAACCGCATTTGAAACGCCTTCAGTAACTGAATTATGCGGGCCTTCACTTTGTAATCTTTATAAAACGAATTTATACAATCTGATATAGATAGGTAGGTACCTACTTTTCTTTTAATTGCGTAGGTATATACAACATCTTGCTTTCTTGATTATTAGATTTATAATCTTTAAGGTGTTCCCGCCGTCCCCGGAGCATTTTTTTCCTGCATTCGAGTTTGATGAAACGCAGCCATAATAAGTTGCCCTGAGTTGAGCTTTGTTTCTCGGTGAAAACCGTAGACAGACAGACAAGAACGAAACAAAAACTGTTTTATGTTAGTTTTTTTTAGTGTTTATTAATTTATTTTTTATATGTCAGGACAATTCATACAACGCCATCTAGTCTCAAACTAAGCAGAGCTTGTGATATGAGTACTAGATACCTAAACCGATATAAATATTTATATACATTTTTTTTGTAAATACATACATCATATTATACATAGGAAACATCCAGACTTCGGTACAAAGGTATATATTAGTCCATTGAAATGTTACATTTGGGTGTGTTATTTTATTTTTTAGATATCAAGGAACTTGGATTTAGCTTCCCACTACTCCCTGTGTAAAGCTAAATCCAAGTTTGTGGGGTACCAACCCTTATGGGTTTTCCGCCATCTTGAAAAAGGGTTGCAAATCGTTATCCCGCTCTATCGGGCAAATTTTTGTCGCAAAATAAATTTTCTACAACTTTGTGCAACAACTTTTTGTCGTAGAATTAAACATTACAAAGTTATTAACAAAAGCAGATGAAAATTTGAGAACGAATTTCCTTTAAGGGGTTTTATTTTTTTTCTGATCTTTTTACAGTAAAATTTATGAGAGCATGTTTGTAGATGAGTTTTCGAGGAATAATTTCCAATATTAACATTTCAATATTTATTTATTTATAAGGGTTTTACAGCGCTCCGACATTAAAATCAAAAATCAAAATCAAAATATCTTTATTCATGTAGGTCACAAAGTAACACTTATGAACGTCAAAAAAAATGCTTCTACATTTACATTTACCGCCAGATTCGCAAGGCAATAGGTAGAGCCTGTGAGGAAAGAACCTGGCAAGAAAAACTCACGGCCACTCTTTTTATTCGCCAGTAAATACAATGATTCTGTTACAACAATAAAAAGAGGGCAAGGGCAGTACGTGACCATGTGTGGACCAAGTGAACTTACAAATTTTGAATCTGTTATTCACAAAAAAAAAAGTCAATACTAGTTAAAGGTGCCACAAAATCTCAAAGTACCCATACCTTACAATATCATAATAATAATAATTTAACAATAATAAGTGAGTTTCAGCAATAAAACAACATTTCAAACAGAAGTAGCCCCTATGTAGCTCGAGTGATGAGCAAGCAACTCATTGCCATTTCTCTGTATCGTTTAGATAATCTTTAATAGTATAATATGCCTTTTTTAGAAGGTGTGTCTTAACAGCCACTTTGAATTTATTCAAAGGAAGGTTCATAATGTTTAGAGGAATTTTGTTATAAAAACGCACACCAAATCCTGCAAAGGAGTCATGAACCTTCTGTAAACGATAATACGTCCCAACCAATTTATGCTTATTTCTAGTTTTTATTGCATGTATGTCACTGTTCACACTGTATAAATGTATATTCTGTTTGACGAACATAATATTCGCATATATATATTGTGATGCAACTGTTAAAATGCCTATTTCTTTAAATCTTTCTCTAAGAGAAACTCGTGCATTCAGTTTATAAATCGCACGTATAGCTCGTTTTTGGAGTATAAAAATGATCTCTATATCAGCTGCCTTGCCCCACAGTAAAATTCCATACGACATGACACTGTGAAAATAGCTAAAATAAACCAGCCTGGCAGTTTCTACATCCGTGAGCTGTCTGACTTTACTAATAGCATAAGCCGCAGAGCTAAGTTTCCCTGCAAGACCCGATATTTGGGCGTTCCACTGTAATTTACTGTCTAGAGTAATACCCAAAAATACGGTTGATTCTACAAGATTAAGGGTATCACCGTTCAAAATAACATTAGTACCGTAGTTCTGAACATTCGGCATACTAAATCTAACACACTTCGTCTTTTTTGCGTTCAGAAGTAAATTGTTGGTTGTAAACCAATCCAGAACTAGTGCAAGTGAACTATTTACTTCGTCAAAATTCCTCAGCTTGCGATCAACTTTAAAAATAAGTGATGTATCATCGGCGAATAGAACAATGTCGCACAAGTTCTGTACATAGAACGGTAGATCATTAATGTAAACTAAAAATAGAAACGGACCTAGAATTGATCCTTGTGGCACGCCCATAGCTACAGAAGCCCCTAAAGACCGACTACCATTGATATCAACATGTTGTATTCTATCACTGAGGTATGAGGCAACTAGGTCCAGTGCCGAATCTCTGATACCATAATAATTGAGTTTCCGTAATAGGGTATTATGTTCAACGCAATCAAAAGCTTTGGAGAGATCGCAAAATATACCAATGGCATCTTGCTTATTCTCCCAGGCATTGAAAATATGCTTCAGAAGCGTTACCCCTGCGTGAATGGTAGAACGACCTCTTGTGAATCCATACTGCCCATTATGTAGTAGCATATTTGAATTAAAATGTGATTGTAATTGCTGCAATATAATTTTTTCAAAAATTTTACTAATGGCAGGTAGTATTGAAATTGGTCTAAAATTACCAGGGTAGCTTTTTGATCCAGTTTTAAATAAAGGTATCACTTTACTGTATTTCATGAGATCAGGAAACACTCCACTATTGACACATTTATTAAATATTGCAGCTAGATGTGGAGATATATTCACAATAATGGACTGAAGCAATTTTACAGAAATACCCCACAAGTCAGCTGTCTTTTTTAAGTTAAGCGACTTGAATACTTTTATAATATCATTAGGGTTTACATATTCAAAGCTAAATGAGACATGACACTGATTCATGCCGCTTTCCAGCATACGTTGAGCTTTAACTGGGCAAGAATTCAAGGAGCTAGTTATATTCGCGGGTATGTCTATAAAAAAAATATTAAAGGATTGTGCTACATCTGGTTCTTTGTTAATGACTTTATTATCAATAATTAATTCAAAGTCATTGTCACGGGGCTTTAGGCGACCGGTTTCAGCATTAATTATATTCCAAGTCGTTTTGACTTTATTGTTGGACTGTTTAATCTTATTACTCAAATATAATGACTTGGCAGCAACACACGCTTTTCTGAAAGTTTTGGAATAATCTTTAACATACTGAATAAAATCAGGATTAAAATTATATTGCTTCATACCATATAATTCATACAACTTAGCTCTACTTTTGTAGATGCCAGTGGTTGCCCAGTCACAGAACTGGAGGTTTCCATTTTTATAAAAAGTTCTTGATTTAAATATATTGTCGAACTCAGATTTAATTGTATTAAACAAGGACTCATATAAGTTATTTGGATCAACCTGGTTAAAGTCAATACTAGCAACTTTTGCAGAAACGCTTTCATTAAATCGTTCTAGGCGATATGTACTCATTGGCCTACATGAATTTTTTTTTCCTTTAGCCGTGATATTGATGGGAAATACGACCTTCTGCCCCAGATGGTCAGATTTGAAGTTACTTAATACCTCCTTTGTCAGGAGTTCACAGTTGCAAAATATATTATCTAGACATGTTGCAGAATGTGATGTGATTCTAGTTGGCTCTGAAAATAAGTGTTGTAAGCCGAAGGAACTAAATAAATTGATAAATTTAATGCATTTAGGTGACTGCACAAGTACATCAACATTAAAATCACCACACACCACAACATGCTTTTTACTAAGACACAATTGTTTCAATACATTTTCCATTATTATCTCAAAGGAATCGTAATCACAATCCGGTGGGCTATAGACACAGAGAACAATGAGTCGCTCAAGCTCAACACAGGACAATTCCACAGTGCGCTCTATAGAAACAGCAACAATATCTTTACGTTCCTTACAAAATGTAAGGAACGTAAAGATATTGTTGCTGTTTATTTCGTGTCTAATAATATAAAATATATTATTAGACACGAATATTAGGGAGCCACCACGAATAGCCTTCTTTCTTGCGAACGCACTAATAAGTGAGTAGAATTCACTGTTGAACAATAATTCGTGGTCTTTTAACCAATGCTCTGTTATACAAAAAATATGAACATTGTGGTCCCTAATGTAAAGGTCGATTTCTAAAAGTTTATCAGATAAGCCTTGAATATTTTGATGTACTATGCTTAAACTACTAGACATAATGTTATGCTCAACAGAATTACGTTCACCCCCATACATACTACTACTAGGGGTCGGCTCAATTTCCTCAAATGCCACAGGTCCCCTACCTTCGGGCATATATTTAAAATAAAGATTGCTAGATCATGACAACGCTTCTTCACAAACGGCCAACAAAACAAAGTCATTTTTAGCTCCCGAAAAAGTACAACTCATCACCTATCCTGCGCATAGCCCCGACCTAGCACCCTGTAATTTCTGTATTTTCCCCAAAATCAAAGATTAGATGAGAGGTTTCACTTTTACCAACTCCGAAGAGGCAGTGATAGCGTTCAATCAGCACGTAGAAAACATGCCTTCATATCTGTGATCCTCCTGTTTTAAAAAATGGTTCGATCGCATGAAAAAATGTTTAAAATGTAAAGGAGAGTATTTTGAAAAGCAATAAACATAATATTTTGGTTTTAACATGTTGTTTTTTTAAGTTACGCAAAACTTATAGTGTAACCTACGTATATTAAAGTTTATTTAATATAATATTATATATAATTAATATAATTAAATTTGCGACAAAAACGTTGTCCCAAATTTTTTGTGCGATGAATAGTTTGCCTGAAAATAGCGTCCTCTAACTTTTGCACACTTAGCCTCGAAAAATGTAACATTTCAATGGACTATATGTCATCATAGAAAGTTTGTCCCGGCCGGGAATCGAATCGAATCGAAATTTCTACAGTTTCATTACAGTATTTTTTATTTTTCGCTCCAATAGGTATCTATTGCTGGGCGCCCGGGGCGCAGGTGGACTTTAGCCACCTTTGCGATTTCTGTTACAGCAGTAGTGCAAAATCCTTCACAGGATTAATGTAGGTATAGTATACGTATTTATCAAGACCACGGGGTCGGTCCCCAAACCGCTGGATTGATCTCATCAGATCCACTACGCAATCAACCCGCTTCTTTTCCGTAGTTCCATTAGTCGTTCCATTGATGGGACGATGGAAGAACGTCATTTAACCGTAGTTCCATTTGCTATGGAACCACCGAAAATAGTTTTTTACTCCACTACAGGTTTTCTGTGATACCATTAATAGAGACGTAACGATATGAAAAAAATATAACTCAAATCAACCAACTTTAATATACGTAGGTTACACTATAAGTTTTGCGTAACTTAAAAAAACAACATGTTAAAACCAAAATATTATGTTTATTGCTTTTCAAAATACTCTCCTTTACATTTTAAACATTTTTTCATGCGATCGAACCATTTTTTAAAACAGGAGGATCACAGATATGAAGGCATGTTTTCTACGTGCTGATTGAACGCTATCACTGCCTCTTCGGAGTTGGTAAAAGTGAAACCTCTCATCTAATCTTTGATTTTGGGGAAAATACAGAAATTACAGGGTGCTAGGTCGGGGCTATGCGCAGGATAGGTGACGAGTTGTACTTTTTCGGGAGCTAAAAATGACTTTGTTTTGTTGGCCGTTTGTGAAGAAGCGTTGTCATGATGTAGGAGAACGCGGCTTCTGGGTCGTCTTTCGCGAACTTTTTCTAACACCCTGGGTGTTTACCCAGGGTGTTAGAAAAAGTTCGCGTAATGGTAGAATACCACTCGGCATTAACACTCTTTTGATCTTCAAGTGGAATGTACAGATGAGACCCGTAGCTGAGAAAAAAAACGCGATAATTTTTTTAACAACGTTTCTCGCCTGCCTCACTTTTGTTGGCTTGTTCTCATTTTCAAACACCCATTCACAAGATAGCTGTTTCTTTTCGGGTTCAAAACAATAAATCCACGTTTCGTCTCCTGTGACAATGTCATAAACAGTATTAGAATGTCCGTGGTCGTACTTCAGTAGCATCTGTGAGCACCATTCCAAGCGAGCCCACTTATGGTCCGCTGTTAGTTCATGAGGGATCTAACGACAACAAAGTTTCCGAACTTTCAATTCTTCGTGTAAAATTTTCTGGATTGGACTCATACCAATCCCCAATAGACCTCGAATTGTCTCATAGGTAATTCGCGGGTTTTCTTCATTTAACCGCTTAACAGTAGCCACATTATTTTTGTTGACGGCAGTTGAAGGCCGCCCTTCACGAAATTCGTTATGTAAAGAAACTCGACCTCTCTCAAATTCAGCAAACCATCGCCTCACGGTGCTCAAACAAGGTGCTGCTCACCCAAAAGCATTTTGAAGACGAGCGGCACAGTCTTACGGAGAGAGAGAGAGCTTTTAAAATCATAAAAAATCATCGCTCAAAATCTTTTCGTCTTAATTCCATTTTCGTTGCATACGTAGAACTTTGATTTGTGATAAAAAACCAATTGACAAATTATTTCCCGCCAATTGTTTTTTTATTACTAAGAAGGTTGCAACGTTTAAAAATATATAACATTCGAAATTCAAATAGTTCCGATTAGCTAGAAGTGCAAAACTTTTAGTGTGCCCCATGTAGGTAACTCAAATCAATCAACTTTTTACTAAAATGGAACAAAAAATAAAAATAAAACTAAAAATAAAATAAATAAAAATATAAAATAAACAAAATTAAATAAAAATAAAACAAAATTAAAAATAAAACAAAATCTCTAATTCATCAAAAAGTTTGTAAAGTAATTTTAATTGAATTTGTGGAGTAAATTAAATAGAATCCGTGTCATGACGATCCTGCACAACTCTATAATTTAATGGTATCACAGAAAACCAGTAGTGGAGTAAAAAAACTATTCTCGGTGGTTCCATAGCAAATGGAACTACGGTTAAATGACTTTTTTCCATCGTCCCATCAATGGAACGTCCCATGGAACTACGGAAAAGAAGCGAATCAACCACGGGGGAATGTGCTCGCAGTGCAAGTCAAAGGCAGAAGTGAAGGCATATCGCTCGACGTGCAGCTGCCTTTGCCGAGGGGAGTGATGGGGCATCCTAGTATCCTAGTCCATCGGCAGCCACGACCACTGTGCCAAGAGTGTACGACTAAGAAGAAGTATACGTATTTAAACAAGATTCTACCTAAATTGCAGGCAGGTGTATATGACGCTGATATTCATGTTGATCTGTTAGATAGTGCTGTAGTGGAAGGTGGCAGAAATTGTATAGTCCTGTGCGATGCTAATCTTCCTCCAGTTAAAATGGGTAAGAGTTTCGTACATATTGACGCCCGTTTAATGAACGTCGGCCTAGGTTTTTAACATGTTGAATGAACAAACACAACAATCAAGATTCGAGACTCCTAAACAGGTACTTTATTCGTCGCCGTTTTTGAAAATATTTGTTTTTGAAATTGAAATTTGCGTCGTCTGCCTGAACTGATTTTAGAGTTCCTAACTCCGGCGGTAATATTCCCGGGATAAAAAGTAGCCTACGTTACTCCTTACAACATCGGCTTCCTGCCAGTAAAAGTCATGTCTGAAAGAGATTAGCTGGAATGAACATACAGACAGACAAAAATAGTTAATATTACCTACTTTCATTGCATTTAGTGAAAAACTGTTAATTTTAAAGTACACACACACACACACTTCGAATTTTATTTATCTTTATGGATGAGTATGTTTGATGATGTCAACCAAATCTGTGACCAGTCGCTTTGCTAATTTTCTCAAATTCTGCCATATTTATTTGATACCTTCAAATTGGCCCGTTATCCCTAAACATTTTAACAACATTTAATTTCAGATTCTGGTCGATTTATTCCCAATCAAAAAGGTAGAATGGATAGAACCTATATATCTGATTGTTCCACAATTGGTGTACTGGGAAATTGTGTAGCCATGTACAGAATCAATAACAACATCATTGATACAAAAAACGTTGCTGACGTAAGTCGTCATTGTAATAAATTATGGTATTGAAAGATCTTTCGGTGCTCTAGACAAGGGCTCTTAAAGGTCTGTGCAAATGAGGACTTTTGTCCATCGATATAGATCTATACCTAAATTGTAACAAATAACACACACGAATGAATAAAAGTACCCCATAATTTATTAGATCTAATATATAGCGACGGACAAAAGTACCTTGCAGTGTAGAACCTTAAAATGTATTTGTTATACCTACAAATTCTCCGACTCCGATTTCCGTTCTACTGTCCTTTCAAAGTACGGAATTCATCAGCCCCCCCCCCCCCTCTAAAATCTAAACGGCTGGCGTGAAGAAACTGGAAAAATTCATGATGTTATGGATGGTCCATGTTGAACTTTGAAGGAAAACTATACCGATTGATATAACTCTGTTAGTTCAGGAGTTATAGAGGCTTTTATGGGCAACTATGGAACCCTATCAATTAAAAAAACCCTATCTAATGCGTGCCTCGACACGCACGTGGCTGTTTTTTATTTATAATTTTGATTTCCAAATCATCTTAACGTAGTAAAACCATCTTGAGTAGTAAATTCTTAAGCAAATGATTTCTCTACTTTCTAAAACTAAAATACATTTAATTAAAATATTATATTTTAGGAATACTTTATGTTTGTAATTGATATAAAACAAGAAACTGACAATATTGTGTCTGGTATATATAAAACCATGGCACGTATTTTCATCCCATCTCTCGACCAATGCAAAAGCTGGGGCGACCTCAATCCTCCCAATCCTAAAAGTAAAGAGGTCGTTGCGTACTATACTTCCAAAATAAAACTGTTTGTTGATTATCTTGCAAGTAAGTGCGTTTGTTGAAATATATTCATTATCTTATTCACACACACATATCACGCTTATATCCCCGAAGGGGTAGGCAGAGGTGCATTACACACCCACAATTTGCCAGTATTTTTAGTCCCACGTAATAGAGGGTAAGCCTATTGCCATCACCGGGCACATTTATAATAAGTTATTTCCAAAATAGCCGAATGAATTTAATAAAAAGTAGCAGCTATATTGTAATTTTGAAAAAAAAATGTAAACCCGTTGCCTTGCGATGTAATGTAGATGAAAGGCACAGCCAATTACTGTCCTGGGCGTCTCGTACTATATTCTTATTCAAAATAGTATTTTTGACAATCCCAGTTTTGGAGGTGATATAGAGTACCAGTCTTATGCTAGTTTTGGGTCTGAGACAAATAAAGATAGTGGCAGTAGTGGTATATTGATTTTGATACACATACCTACATAAATTTGTATCATCCAAAAATACCCTTTCTAGATACGTCAGTACCTTAGTTCCTCAATGTTTCTAGACATTTTATATTATATATACCTACCGAATAAGGTAACTATACAATATACTGCCCTTTAATTAAAGCACAGTTCTCCTACCTAATTCCTTATACCTGAATTCTAGAAACAAAAATAGACTTGGATTGTTGCACACGATTTAAAATTAATGAGACTTTGTACGAAGAACAACTGTCAGACCCCGACAAAATGAAACTGGCTATCACGAAAACAGCAGTGCTAGAAGAAATATGTACCTTTGTAAAACAGTGGATAAGGCAGATAACGACGGTGAGAAACACATTGCAAAGAAATTTGTCACAATTTAAACTTACTCAGACTCTACATTATTGCTATGAAGTTGCTGCTGTACCTTATTTGATGAAGTTACGATTTGTTAACTAATACAATGCCGTTCAAGTGGATATGTAGGTTTGTGCGAACGCCTCGTGCAAAACCTTTGTCGCAGGACAAAATACCGATGGCGATCGGAGAACAGGTGAAAACACGCGTTAATCAAAGCCATCCACATTCAAGTTCACGGCACTAATGTGGAACCGTGGATAAAATGAGTGGCGTCCAAACGTCTTTGTCTACTGCTCTACCTGCCCATCTAGCCCCTGCCTAAGTATCTAGATGTAATCACACAATCACAGTTCCCAACAGAACTTGATAATCTAATAACTAATTTCCAGGTGGTGGTACAAAGTCAGCAGTTAAGACGTGAGTCTTCTAACATTGGTCCTTTAGCGGAACTAGATCACTGGAGGCGTCAGCTTACGTCGTTTACATCGATAATAGAGCATATTAAAAGTGACCCCACCATGATGTACATTCATACATTGATTCGCGCTAAATCGAAACTAATTAAGGTATGATAACAACTTTACTGATAATCAGTAAACTTTAATGTAATCAGTAAGATTTAACGATTGAGTAGGTATTCGATGGTGGAAATAAAAAGATTAAATAAACTTATAGTCACGTCAATAAATATTTTTCGGCGAAAGTCCTCTGAAACAGCTCCGATTTGGATCATTCTTGTTTTAAAATATTTGTTTTTTTATATTATTTAAAATCAGAAATATTGCAGAGGGGGGAAATAATTATTTGTATTGTTTAAACAATATTAGTCCATTGAAATGTTACATTTTTTGGGGCTAAGTGTGCAAAAGTCAGAGGACGCTATTTTATGTTTTAGACATCAAGGGGGGTGTAGTGTGAAGCTAAATCCAAGTTTGTGGGGTCCCAACCCTTATGGGTTTTCCACCATCTTGAAAAAGGGTTGCAAATAGTTATCGCGCTCCATCGGGCAAACTATTCATCGCACAAAAAAATTGCGACCACATTTTTGTCGCAAATTAACTTTTCTACAACTTTTGTCCCACAACTTTTTGTCGTAGAATTAAACATTACAAAGTTATTAACAAAAACAGATAAAAATTTGAGAAAGAATATTCTTTAAGAGGTTATATTTTTTTCCTGATGATTTTACAGTAAATTTCTTCAGAGCATATTTGTAGATGAGTTTTCGAGGAATAATTTCCAATATTAGCATTTCGATATTTATTTATTTATAAGGGTTTTACAGCGCTTTGAAATTAACAGTATTCTCCAATACTCGTAAGTATTTACATAAAAATGAATGATCACACAGTTTACTTTCATTTTTTCATTATTGAAATAAAAAAACATTGTTATTATTTATGTTGCACTGTAACAACAACAATGTAATAATTATTTAAGGACTCTTTCCCCCACGACGAAACTTTTGAAATGATTGATTTTCACAATAATTTCTATTCCGAGTGTACATTTCCTAGAATACGACATACATACATACATAAAATCACGCTTCTTTCCCAGTGGGGTAGGCAGAGACCACTGATTTCCACTTGCTACGATCCTGGTATACTTCTTTCGCTTCTTCAACTTTCATTAATATTTCAGTAAGGTTTCCGTCCGTAAAATCCGTGGTCTCTGCCTACCCCACTGGGAAAGAGGCGTGATTTTATGTATGTATGTAGCATTCTAGGAAATGTACACTCGGATTAGAAATTATTGTGAAAATCAATCATTTCAAAAGTTTCGTCGTGGGGCGTTTTTTAAGTCCATAAATAGTTATTAACAATAGTGCAACATCAATAATTACAATGTATTTTTGCACTTTTTAAGTTAATTCTTACTAATTTATGACACTTTTTGATTTAAAACTGAGAGACACTTTAACCATAGTACTTCACTTGACAGACGCCGAATATACAAATAAATGTTCAAAATTAAATGTTCTTTTTGAAAATAATAAAAAAATTCACAATATTACTTGTTTAGTGTTATTTTTTCGAGTTCATAAAACATTAGAAAGCTAAAAACTTGTTTCCTTGTATAAATGATTTACATATTGTTTAAACAATACAAATTATTATTACCCCCTCTGCAATATTTCTGATTTTAAATAATATAACAAAACAAAAATTTTAAAACAAAAATGATCCAAATCGGAGCTGTTTCTGAGGACTTTCGAAGATTGCCTGTTTTACGGCTTCATTGACTCGACTATTAGATTACCTATGTTGATGTGTACAGGATATTTCTATGAACTTATTTCCAGAAATGGAGAGAACTTGATAACCTCGTTACTGATTATTATAACGAAGCTTATGACAATGTCAAATACTTGTATGCTCTGGAAAAATACTGTGAGCCGCTGTACCGGTAGGTTTATTCTATACTCTAAAACATAGGTATTATGTGTATTTTTGTTTTCTATGTTATTACCAAGTTAACGTTACTTGGCTATTTACTCGGCTGCCAGATCGACTAGATGTTTTACGCGCGTCTACAGGCCTAATAGTCCAGTCATTATAGTAAGTTCACCTCGGAATTCGAGATACCCAGCTGTAAGTCTGTAAATACTTGTATATTGACACCCTAAAAGTTGTCTCAAAACCTACATATGGTAGGGTGTACGCAACTATTAAATTTCAAGGTCAAAGGTCACAAAAATCGGTTTTTTGCACTTTTTTTGTAAATATCTCATTTCCTATGGATTTTTTTGCTATTTATATTTATCATCAATATTGTAGAATACAAAATTCTCTAAAAATTTTGTTTAAAAATAATTTTATACGGTGAACCGTTCTCGAGATAGAGGGCGGAGAGCGCGCGGTCACAGCATCACTTCAGGTCAACAGCTAGGACTTACAGCTGGGTATCTCGAATTCCGAGATTCTTACCTAATTTAAGCTTAAATGACTGGACTATAACGGCTAGACGGATGTCGATGAATGAGGTCTCACATAAAACCTAAATCTCCTGAATATTATAGGCTACATAAAATGTAAACGAAAATTATACCGGGTGTTACGTAAGGGTTATATCAACCCAAAGCCAGCACCATCAGCTGGTCGACCAGAATCCGTTTCGATATGTAGCGTCCGCCAAAGAAGAAAAAAAAAGTTCATAAAAAAACATTATTACCGAATAAAATACACACTTGTTTAAACAACACTAGCTAAAATCAGCTGCTTCGGTCATCGACATCAAAAGGTACAAATAATGCGCGCCTGCGAGAAGCCTTCCGTCTCACACCTGGTAGGAACATTTTGTCTCTGTTTCGCATCAAGCGACGCCGCACGAACACGAAGCGCTCGGTCGAGTCACGAAGTTTCCTAGAATTTTATTTAAAATCATTTAGCAAGGGCACAGGTCAGTTCAGTTGTATTCTTTGCTTTGTGCAGTGAGGTAGCTAAATAATTGTTTAGTGTGTTAATTTGTGAGTTATGTCAAGTTGTGTGTTAATTTGTGAGTTGTGTGTGATAGTGATTGTGTTGTGTAGTAATGGCTCTGAGTAACGAAGAGTATTACGAGATGATGCTTTGTGTAGGAGCATCAGAAGGCAATTTAAGCGCTACCCGGGAGTTGTACCGTGAGTTTTGATACCTAAAAATACTGTGTACGCAGTCGAGTCGAAGCCGAATTTAGCACTGTTACACAAGAAATTAACCTTTCCTGTAAACAGGTAAGATTTTTCTAAAATTGGGGGCAGAGATTTTACTATCACTTGCATGTGGTGCAGCTGTCGAACCACGGACGAGGATCTGGGGAAACATAACTATGTGTTGGTCAAAATTTTATTTACATAAACAAAAATAATCCTTTAAGGACGCCCACGCCACCGCGACGCCCACGCCACCGCCAAGGACATTGTACATAGGAAACCACGCGCTCATTGTCTAGTTGTAGCTACGTCAAGCCGTAGCGTTGGGATACGTTTGTTTTGATTTGAAATATCTTTTTAAATTTTTTGATGAACTTTTTTTTTCTTCTTTGGCGGTCGCCATATATCGAAACGGGTTATGGTCCACCAGCTGATGATGCTGGCTTCGGGTTGATATAACCTTTTCGTAACTCCGTGTAGGGGGATTCATGATTGATTTTCGACAAAAATTAATATTTATACTTTGTCTACTACATTAGTCACCAAGGCTCACTTTGTAGCATCTTACATTGATAGATATGCTGTTATCACAGGAAACCATCGAGAGACCAGACAATAGGCTTGTGTCCACTAAGAATTTTCGCTAGGAACTCAAGTGGCTCCCAATCCGCCTTCGTAGAAATACTCGGTTATTGTCTCCTCTTCAATGTCCTACACAATCCCTCATATCCTTCCTACCTGCGGGAGCGGTTCACACTAATGCGTGCAACAGATGAATCGTGCTGGCCTCCCCGCTCCTACCGCCTCAATTGTCCTTCCCACAAATCTGACTTCTTATCCTACTCTTTCTCCGTTCATGCTGTCAGACTGTGGAACGCTCTTCCAACCGATATAAGGAACTGCAGAACTGTGTCTGGCTTCAAGAAGAGAGTTAAGGAACACTATCTCGCTTCTTTACCTTAATTATCGTACGTCTATGTATGTTTATTTAACTTTTTATGTATGTATTTGTGTATTTATGTAGTTATAGTTTATGTAAGTTTATTAACCTGCACACACATCAGGACCTGTTTGCATCATGATCTCCTCTCTTAAGCCCACTGGAAGAGATCTCTTTAGAGATAAGTGGCGCCATTGTATACGTGTTCAGTTTGTATCCATTTATTGTTTTATTTACTGTGTGTACAAAAATAAATAAAATAAAATAAATAAATAAATAAATCGGATGTTTCATATGACTATTTCCGATGAATAGATAACAAAAAGTAATATAAATTGGTACACATAATAAAGATCACTATTATTTTTTGAAAATAAGTTTGGAAAAATTAGGCATTCAGTCACGTGACATCAAACACCAATCAGAAAATATGACGTCACGGTTTGCACTCTGACCACAGAGTAAGTATGTATGAACTCTGACTTCTTGTGTCAAGTTGTGTCTGTAATATTGTGTAATTTAATTGTTCGTACGTTTTCTTACAAATACAACAGATTTTCTCAGTAAAAGTTCCTCAAACGAAATATCAATATAACTCGACATGGAGACAGGATTTAACAAGGCAAATAGCAGTAATTTAACATTTCGTACCCATTACAGCCATATTACATCCAAAGCCAATCAACTTCTGGGGTTTGTTTTGCGGGCTACCAAGGAGTTCAGACAGCCTTCTAGTTGTCTTTACCTTTCTATGCCTTGGTAAGGAGCATTTTGGAGTATGCCAGTCCCATATGGTCTCCAAACTATGGGGTGCATATCCATGAAATTGAGCGTATTCAAAAAATAATACTCCGAATTCTAAGTTATCGCCAGAGCCCCGGTCGATCACAAATGGATTACCAAGATAGGTTGCGTAGATTCGAAGTGCAGCCATTGGAAGTTCGCCGCACATATTTTGATTTAGTTTATTTGTACAAAATTTTACATTACGTCATAGATACGTACTGGCTTACTTTCTCAAATTACCTTCAATATTAAATTTAGTGCAAGAAGATCTAATGACACAAATCAGTTTTCCCTAATGGTATATGAAAACAATATTTCATTTTACACCCTTTGACTAGGATGGCCCGCAAATATAATGAATTGGCAGGGGGAACGGACTCCTTGACATATTTGATCCTAACTTTAACAGATTTGCTCATGTCCTGAAGAACATCCTCCATACCGTATCTAACTCTAACTCAAATGTAAATTAACATAACATTAATGTAGGTACCTACATATGCTTTTTTTTCCCTGTTCTATTATTGTTTAACTTCAACAAATCTGGTGTGTTTGTTGCTTTTATAATATTGTTTTAAAGCACTGGTGAGTACGATGTTCAAACTTTTTACAAATAATAGCATTAAATTTTCGCTAAAACAGAAGACATTAAAACGTATACTCACCATTGCTTTGTCATGGAATTTCGCCAGGTAACGCCTGATTAATAATAATAATAAATAATAATAATAATAAATTTTATTTGCATTACATAAAGAGTTCGAAGTTACAATTTTTTAGTCATTGAAGCCTCCTTTTAAGCAAGTAATGCCTGTATTAGGAGACTCCGCTCTTCCATAACAAAACGTACAATTTTATGCAATAATGCAGGAAGGTGTTTCTTATAATTATAAAACCAATACAGATGTGTTGGTTTTCTATCTAATATTACAATACAATCATCATTCACCGAGCCTTTTCCCAACTCAGTTGGGGTCGGCTTTCCAGTCTAACTGCGATTCGGCTGAACTTCGATATTTTCCGTGAAGCGACTGCCATCTGACCTTCACAACCCATGGGCGACATAGAAGTTCTGTAGTTAGACCGGTCGGATTTTTGATTTAGGGCTCCAACTACCCCTAACGACTGCCATAGATGTTAGTATGACAACCGGGACCGACGGCTTAACGTGCTCTCCGAGGCACGGAGGGGTCTCAATGTCTTAAGAAATGGTCACCCATCCTAAGACCGGCCTGAGTCGATGTTGCTTAACCTTTGCAATGTGTTAACATTGTCGGTTACCACTAGACCACGAGCCCCTCAATATTACAATACAAAATTACAATACAAAATTACAATATTACAATACAATATTACTTAATATTTATTTATTGTACATTACATATTATGTTCATGCGTCAAGATACGTCGCGCATGTGTGTGTGTGTGTTTGTGTGTGTGTGTGTGTGTGTATGTGTATGTGTGCGGGTGTGTGGGTGTGTGTGCGGGTGTGTGGGTGTGTGTGTGGGTGTGTGTGGGTGTGTGTGTGTGTGTGTGTGTGTGATTGTGATCATAACGAATATGTTGTAAAAGCATCTCAGTATCTCAGTATCTTATAATAGTTTTTAGAATATATGTAAATTTCTTTATTGATTTTATTATAAAGCTGTGCAGATCGTTTGCTGTATTGCTTACAGGCAAACATCGTTTTAGTTGGAGGAATGTTAACTATAATGTCTTTCCTCCTTTTAGATTTAATTTTAGTGTCTTATAAAAGAGACTTGTGCTTTTTTAGGATCTATAATTGTGTGATGTATAGTTTCCTAACCGAGAGTAAATTACTAACACGATACAAGTCTTCAGTTGCGTATCTAATTGGTTTGAAATACATGCACTTTATTAGAGCTCGTTGTGATCGCTCAATCGATTCTATCCAATATATTCTATACAATCCAGAACAGATCTGTATTATTTTAAGAATTATTTTTACATTGATTGTATTGTTTTCTGCACATAAAAAAAAATGCCCAAAATCGACACATGTTTTAAACAATTTGTTCGGAGTTTTAATACTTACTTGTACTATTACATTCAGACGCTACACAGTACTTGTAATAGTTGTAATAACACGGATTCATTTTTAATCCAAAGAGAATATAATCACTACGTTTTAATCAAGGAAAACCGAGGAACAATAACATTGTCAAACACCTGTCAAACACAGTTTGATTTGTTTCCCAACCTGTGACGTCTCCCAAGGCGCCATGACAGATTGGAGCGTTTTCGTTACAAATTTAAATACATTTTTTAAATCGTAAAATAAACTATGTAAATGATTGTTTTAAATCAAAATAATACATTTTTGTGACTACGAGTATATCGATTCCAAACTACAGAATTAATAATTTTTTGAAATTTGGGACACAAGCCTATTGTCTGTTTCTATTGATGTGCGATCGAAGACCACGGTTAGTTAGAATATCCATATTGAACAGGATATAGGTAATCTACTTTTAAATTGAATTTGCAATTGAAATTTAAAATTAGGTCAATAGTTTTTGATGCAGATAGATTGGTGAAATCTCTCTTTTTTGTAGATGCGATCCAGAGTCGATGGAGCAGTACATTCCAGGTTTACTGTACACTGTACGTATGGTGTTTGCAACATCTAGATACTATAACACCACGAAGCAAATATCGACTCTACTGGTCAAAGTGACCAATCAGATTCTAAATATGTGCATGGATTATTTGACCGATCATGGTAAAAAGACAATATGGAATCAAGACAAGCTTACTTTTATCAGTAAAGCTAATGTACGTATATTAGAATCGGACATTCGTATATAAGAAAATCATGATGTCAGTAATACTATACAATGTCTGCGCGGTAAAATTAATCGTTCCCTATTCCCACTCCGGATTTTTTATTTTTTATTTATTGATTTTATTGACCGAGCGAGCGAATCGTCTCACTTTTAACTCGAGGACTGCCCGATTTGGCGTTGTTGGTATATGTGTCAGTTCCGGTCTACAGGCCGCATTTTTCAGCCGATTTTCATGAAATTTGGCACAAGTGTTCTTTGTTGCAAGACGCAACTTTTGTCGAAGGGATTTTTCGATTGGGGGGAAAATGGGGGAGAAATGGGGGGAAAATGCATTTTTCAGCCGATTTTCATGAAATTTGGCACAAGTGTTCTTTGTTGCAAGGCGCAACTTTTGTCGAAAGGATTTTTCGATTGGGGGGAAAATGCGAAAATAACGCGAGGTCTACTGTTCACAGAACCACTAGTTTATTTATTTAGGTACACAAAACAGAAAACAATACAAACATTCATAAAATACATAACTTAACAAGGTTCAGTTCCAAATTGAGTTCCTAAACTTGTATACTCAACATGACCAATAATGTAGGAAATTAATAGCCGAAAGTGGAATCAAAGACACCAAATACTAATAATAAAAAAACAGATAGAAACAAAAAAATAACAAAAATTCCGAATGAAACGTTGTCTATACATACTTACATTAGTAAAATAATTTTGTTGTTAGATGTTGATGAATGCGTTTAGGTGTTAAAAAGATTTTGTCCTCTTGAACCAAATAATTCTTACCTCTTAATAACATTAGCATATCTATAGATATTACCTTCGATAAAAAAATGTCTTTTAAGGAATATCTCATCGATGGATATTATCTAAATATTACTATAGATTACGTATAGGATAATTAAACGGTTTAATATTTTCAGCTATGTCTTAATTTATATCAATTCTATCGAGATTGTTACGCCGAAACTCAAAAAGAAATGAGCGAGGCATCAGACGAGAGGCCATTTGATTGTTCTGAAATGTACATTTTCGGAAAATTTGAAACATTTCGCAAAAGACTGATAAAAGTAAGAATTACAAATATAATTTAAATACCTGCATACGATTTTTAGAAATTACATGGTATTGCTATAAACAATGGATCGTAGTGCACCTATAATGAATAGGTACCTAATAAGAGATAAGTTAAACTGTTTTAAAATTCTTTCAGATAATAGATTTGTTTCAAACGTATATAACATACTATGTGCTAAATAAAACAACCATAGAAGGTATTGATGAATATGCAAGCAGTTATAATAAACTTTTTAAAACTATTTCAACGAAGACCTACAACGTCTTGAATCATAGGTACTTGTATCGCTATAGACATAGATAAACAAATACCATACCTAGATACTATACAGTGTGTATCCCACATGGAGGGAAAGTACCATAAATATTGTAGATAGAGCAATTTTTAAAGTAATCACTGGTGTTAACCGGGAATCGAACCGACTAAATGGTAAAAACAAAACATGGGTGTGCGGACGGACAAACGTCAAGAAATGATATCTTACCTTTGGAGATAATAACTTAACTCTAGAGCACAATCGATTTCTTTGATTCTCTGATTGTTTAAAATATACAGTTAAGAAATTTTTTATGGAAAAATCTTTATTTTTAAAGCAATAAAACTTAATTTTCTTTACAGACATCCAGATTTTGATACCGATTATAAAATATATAAAGATGCTGTTACTAACCAGGAGTTGTTGCTTGAAAACTTCATGATTGCAGTAAATATTATGTGCTACTTGTTAATGTCTCATTTTACATATATATGGTCACGCCTCTTTTACCATGGGGGTAGGCAGACACTATGGAATTCCACTTGCTACGATCCTGGCATACTTCTTTCGCTCGTTCCACTTTCATAACTATCTTCATGCACACTCTCCGGTTCTAGGTACTCTTGACCTGGCCTTTGGTCAAAACATCTCCAATTTGGTCGAAGTACGTTCGCCTAGGTCGACCCTTACCTGCCTGTCTATTTACGCCCGCCTTATGATGTCTCATTTTATGGCGGTTTAACAAAATATTCTATTAATGTATCGATAGAGTTATTAGTTTCGTTTTCCAAAGAATGCTCCCGGAGTATCTTATTTCTGCGTCTAGGTTGTAAGGTATCTATGTACCTAGTAGATTTTTACTGAATTCGTTCAGTGGATTGGGCGTTTTCACATTACACGATATCGTGACGATATCGTCCACAATATCCATAATAATATACATTCTTACTTTAAAGTTACTGCTGCTAATTACGATATCGTCACGATATCGTCTGTCGTTATCGTGCAATGTGAAAACGCCCATTAGAGCGTGAGGAACAAATAAATATTCAAAACTTTCGTTTGAAATATGAGAACAAAAGTTGTATAGATAGAAAAATTGTGAGCTAGCCTTTTGACATTTGTTTCAACTAACCTTTGGTTTTTGTTATTGCTATTTGTTCTTTTAGAGTGTCAGTAAGTGCCCTAATACAGAAATCGCGCTACATCTGTTGTTACGATTTCAAAAACTAAATCTGAGCTGTTTGTATCTTGAAGATCAGTACTACGACTTAATTCAAACATATACCTCGGAAATAGAAACTATGCGAGACAGGTAAGTACCTACATATATCTTCAGAAAGTAAATATCTAATATTTTTCTTGTTAGTTACCACTGCTGGAGCGCTAAATAATTCTGTATTTGTTTAATTCACATCGGATTGTTTAATTTGTCAATAAAGAAAGTTTTCATAGGGTATGGTGTCAGGCTTTAGTTTAGAGTAATCTTAACATAGTATATATCAAAGTCACTCAAGCTGTTTGACCAATTTATATTTAGTGGTTTATTTGTATTTGATATTTTTTTACAAACTGGAACTAATGAGCAAAAATTCTTCTGACTAGTTCCATGGAAGGACTACGATGGAATTAGTGAGACGTATTCGAATGCTGTTTCACTTTTCCATTGTCACAAATCAATGGAACTAATGAGAATCAAGTACAATAAGCGTGCTTTAGACTATGTTGACAAGAACTTTACATTTTAGGTACAATGAAGAAAGAGAAAATCCGGAACTCTCAAGAAATATACCACCAGTTTCAGGACGTATCATGTGGATTCGATTCTATGATAAAGTTATCAAAATGCCCATGGAGACTTTTGTACAACATCATGAAATTATTACACACATGGTTTGTATTGATAGTATAACATATGGTTTACTATAACAGTAATATTGGGTTGACACATATCACATACTTACCTGGAGGAGTTCTGGTAAAAAAAACCAATTGGTCTTTACTTTAAAACCATTTCAAACTTGAATTATTTATGTATAGAACTTGTAATTTATACTACCTCATACTATTTTCAGAATACCCAACGCTGCATAAAGTTATATAATGTGATGTCCATCGTGTTTACTGAATATGAACTAATATATCATAACGCTTGGGCTGAAAATGTTGGACAGGTATTACCACTTTATACCTCACTATTAATTTTACGATATTATGATGTATAAGCCGCG
This sequence comes from Nudaria mundana, assembly GCA_963556515.1. Taxonomy (NCBI): domain Eukaryota; kingdom Metazoa; phylum Arthropoda; class Insecta; order Lepidoptera; family Erebidae; genus Nudaria; species Nudaria mundana. The sequence goes on from OY748287.1 coordinate 11,108,224, forward strand.
CACGATGTGAGTGGGGTAGAACCTTGTCACAATAACCACTCCGTGACTCCATCGATCGCTGAAGAGTACGGATAACAAAACAGTATTGTAGTCTAATCTACGTCACTATGACGTCACCAACATGGCCGCCAATCCCATGTCATCTTGCGCGGCTTATAGACTTTCTTTTGTTGACAGGTTCGATTGAGTTTGATCGTCCCTCTTTTGATTCGTCACCCAATAACACATAAGTTCATAGTTAACTTTAGTATTTATATACCGGAATGTATCAGAGAAGTTGAATACATGTGGCAGCTGGCACTCTGTAAGATTTTATTTACTTTAACTAAATACTTGCGGTATGTTGTATTAAGTTGTTAACTACCTACTCGTATTTTTTCTTTGCAAAGAACAATGGCAAAAAATTGTCTCATTATTTAAAAACGCCCATAAATATTATATATGCCAAAGTAATTTATTGTTTATTTTGCATTTTTACAAGTATCTAAATGTTCCAATTTAGACGTGCCAGATAGTGCTCAAGTATTAGCTTTCTGTAAAGAAAAAATCCTTGGAAACTATGAAAGAATAAAATATTTAGTTGAAAGGAATAATAAAATACGAAAGTAAGTACTTACATTATTATTTTATGAATAAAAAAATATATCGTCAATTTAGTAGATATAAGTCTACAAAAGATCGTACAAAAATCCTATGTGCCATTGCCGACTAGAAAGGTTCCCAGAATGCTGCCTGGGTGGCTATATTTCTTTGAGCCAAGAAATAATCAACCTTATGACCAAATGAACAAATCGGAGTAAAAATAAAACTTTTCTGTAGAGAGAGTACACTTTTTATTTATCTTGACATTTTACTTAAGTACAAATTGCTTGAGAATTTTACACCGCATTCACCCACTTGTAAACCAAGCATTTTAGCACAGTTCAGACAATCGTTTAATAAATACAGGAGTATGCCGAAACTGTACCTGCCACTGTTACGAGCACAGTTGATAAAGATAGATAAGGCATTCCAGCCTGGCTTATCTACTATAACTTGGACATCACTCGAGATACCCACATATTTCGATAACATTGAAAAGGTCCTCGACGAAGTGAACCTATTTGTCAAAGAGGTAGGTAACCTAACCTATTTGAACCACCTTCTACACGACCCAATCGTGCTGAGTAAGCCATAGTTTAATCAGCACGATTGGGTCGGCTCAACCCAAATTACCACTGTCTCACTTGAGGCCGATGCCACATATCTAATTAAAATTTACTCTTTCTTCTTCTGTCTCAATTCTATTTGGTGTTTAGGTCACGGTAATAATTTACCATAAGATGTTTAACTATTTGTATGTTGCTTGTTTAAACAATGTATTTTGACTTATGTTTCTGTACCACTCCAATGTTTATTAAATTAACTTCACTAAATCGGTTTTTAATACATAGGTATACCTATTATGAGTGCATAGAGGCAATTTAAATCAATTTATACCATATTAGGTACCCAGACGAAAGAGAACTGTATTTTATAGGGAGAACTATTACTTAGTTCTGAGGTTGACAATACTTTTTGTAGATGGTGGATATGAAGGAAGCTCGTATAGATGTCATATTAGCTTCTATAACTAGAACGATGCTTATATATTTACCTGATCAAGCTGTTGATCCCAACATTTTCTTTGAAGAGAATTTATCACGACTCGAAGAAATCGGTATAATTAACAACATTTTATGATTTTTTTTCCTATCTTGCTGTTTTTTTATCAATCATTGTGAACGTAATTTCACAGCGGAGGCAGTTCAACTGAAGTCATACAATGCTGAAATAGCCGTCATAGAGTTGGTAAACAAATTTTTAGACAGCATGCCGTCTCAGCAAATACGAGACTTGAAGCACAATTGGTAAACATACTCGTATTAATACATTTTTTTAATCTGTACGAACCTAACGTTCCTTTTGTCAAGAATCATGTTTCGAAGACGAACTTTCATTGCCAACACAAAATGACATAGGTACTATGTAATGTACTATGAATAGCTAGTGCACACGGTACTATAATCTATAGTACCGTGGGCACTAGCTATTCATGTAGTGTCTAATAATGTATATATCAAATTCTCCATTTTTAAGGTTCCGTAGTTCAAGTTTTGAAACCCTTATAGTTTTGTCATGTCTGTCCGTCCGTCTGTCCTCCTAAACGGTGAGTGCTAGAAACATGAAACTTTGGATATGTCTATGTGTTTTTACTACGTTGACAAAGTGCTAAAAGAAAATTATGAGAAATATTTTTTTTGGGGCCTACACGTATCCAGATTTTTTTTTCTTGCGTCTACCTCGGAGTGTGGGGTATCATTAGATGGGTTTTTTAAAACATTGAGAGGTTGCTAAGACAATTTTTTGATTTAAGTTTCGTTTGCGAGATATTAATTTTTTTTGGTAAAACAGAGCTCCCCCCCCTCTAAAATGTAAACGCCAGTCTCGAAAAATCTGAGAATATTTATGATGGTAGTCCATGTAATGAACTTTCAAAGAAAACTATAACGGATTAGACAAGTTTGTTTGTTCAGGAGTTGTAGATGCTATTATGGGTAACTACGGAACCCTATTCTATGCGTGGCCGGACACGCACTTGGCCGGTTCTTATTAGATACGGCGTTGTGAATATTAATAAAAATGGATCCCTAACAAGATTAATCAAATTATTTCCCAGTTTTATTTTTTGTAGGCTAGACATGGAGAAAGCTTTGAAACAAGTAACATCAACAACAAAAGTCATACTTGAAGATGCAGGTACTGTTTTCCGACTTTCGTTTTACCATCAAAGCAATAGATGGCAGTACAATTTTTAATAGTATAATTATACTTTTAGCATACATAGAGATAGAGAACCCAGATAGGTTTGATGTAGCTCCTACGATGAACGAATGCAATGAACTATTTGCTTATTTTGCAACGAAGTGTTTAGAAGCACTGATCAAATGTACTCGTCAAAGTCTTGATATGTTAAGACGTCGCGCATCAGTCTCTAGGTAAGAACACTATAGACCAATATAGGTTACATTTATAATAAGTCAATGGGGGTATGTACTACCTATAACCAAAGAAAATAAAATAGGAAAGTAAAAACTGAACTTCAAATGTACCTTGTATTAGATCAAGAAAGGAAGGTGTCATTTCCAATTCCTGGCCTTTTCGAACACATACTCATTTAACATGCTTGATTTAGTTTCTTAACAATGACCACTGATCCCGAAGAGCTAAAGAAATTGAAGCCACTCATGTTAACAAACATGTATTTGCAAATACCAAGGATTTTAATAAAACCTACTTTGGAGGAGATACAATCAGCATTCTCACAGGTATTTTTTTGATTTTATAAGCTTTACTCCGTTTGTATTAAACTGTTGCTCATCTAGAATGTGTATTCACAATAAATGCACCTGCCTACATTTACAACAATTTCATTAATTTCTACCTGTTTCAGGTGGTATTAAACTGTATCATGGATATACACCGTAACGTTTTCGTGTGGGGGCAAACTGAGGCTATAAGGAAAGAAAGATTGGCTGGTAATTCATTGATATTTACGCGCAGTGACACATGTAAATATTCTTCTTTCTAAATCCAACTAATATTATAAACGCGAAAGTTTGTGAGTATGTATGTAGGGATGGATGGATGTTTGTTACTCTTTCACGTAAAAACTAAAAACAAACGTAAAACGAATGGATTTTAATGAAACTTTACAATAATCTTACAATAAGCTTATACATCAGAATAACACAGAATTTATAAAGATATTGTGTGAATTGTTCAAAATATGACGCGGCGTGATGGGCACGGGAATAAATCCAAATTACCACGCGGACGAAGTCGCGGGCGACCACTAGTATGTATATAAATTGTTAATATACCTATTTCCTATTCATGAAATAAGATGATATTGCTGTTCAACACCGAGGATTTCTCTTTTTGTAAATAAATTAAAATACTTTAAATTGGAATTTGACGTTTCTACCTACCTATAAGTTGATTTATTTTGAGTTCTAGCTACTGAAAAGCAACTTATTCGTTGATTTTTTTAGATATAGAGTTACGCCTCATACTCGTATAGGGGTAGGCAGAGACCCAAAGTAAAGCAAACAAAAAATATCACAATATCGATAAACTTGTACATTTTAAATGAATTCCCTTAGCCGGCACATCATCTACTCTTGGCGGACTGCGAACTTATTTTAGACTGGTATCAGAGCATAAAGATATTGTTCGATCAGTAATGGCCCTACAAGGGATGATGTATATGTATAAACCCGACATAGTAAAACTTTTAAAGGTAATAATTATAATTTTCTTGTATATAATAATAAAGAAATAAATTAAGTAAAAATTATGTGTCCAAATTTAAAGGTCACAGGATCAAGCCATCCCCTTGAAATAGCACTTACCACTGGTTCAAGTCCCACTTAAGATCATTCATTTTGTGAATTTAGTATGTTAAATAAATAGCTTCAAAAACAGCTAAAAATTAAAAGTTAGCTTAGTTTTTCTCTACCAGAATCTATTCAAACTTCCAATAATTTATTGTTTACAAATTACAGAGCTACCGTCGGTTTGCGTACCTATGGGCTGAGGATAGACAACAGCAAGTGCAAGCGTTTGTTGATTCAATACCTCTTAATGTTATCGTTAAGGATATGCTCATTAAATACGATAAACAAACAGAGGAAGTACAAAATCTACCAAACCGACACATTATCGGCTCCATTCAGATAGAAATGGGTAAAATAATTATGTTTAATACTAATTTTATTTCAGTCCTCTCAAGTCCGCCGGGCGCCACTGGACATACCCTCTGCTAGTAACCAGAGACGCCCGGCAACGGACGTTAGAGCGGCCGCACCCTTGGGCCGCGGAATTAAAAAAAAAAGAAAAAAAAGTCCTCTCAAGTTTCTTACGCGTGTTCGTAATAGCCGACGTCACACAGTATGCTGGTACGCTTAAGGTATAGTGCTGAACATTTATTAAAACAATATTTTTTTTACTTATTAAACAATAGAAGAAATAAAATTGGCATTACAATTGGAGTCAGTTGAATGGAAGAGGATTTTATGTAAACTGCTATGTGTAGCGTACAAAGAACGTGTAGTAAAACTGATGCAATTTATCAAAGACCGTATGAAGACTATGGCGAAGAAGATTAAAGACTTGGATGACGTCAGAGTGGCTATGATGTGCTTGGAGCTTATACGCGAAGAATTTATTGGGTAACGAGCTTGCGATATTTTCTAACTTTATTAGGTGGATTCCTCATCGAGTACAAACGTGTCAACTGTAGATTTGATTGAAACAGGGAATTTATATTACGATATAATTAAAATATTTGAATTGTGAATAAAACTAGTGCCTGGGCCGCAGATTTTAGTTATGTAACATCAAACTTTTATGTTAGAATTTAAGTTCGGATTACAGAAATGCTATCGACTTTCTATTGCATATCTAATAGTGCCCGGCAACTGCAATAGGATTCCTCCTGTTACGTTACACCAACAAACTACTGTCAATATGTAGATGTGTGATGCACCTCTGCCTGCCTCGTCAGGGACATAGAAATATTTATATATATGATTATATAAGTACTCTTTATAAGTGTTTCGTGAACATACTACGTAAACGTTATATTTTTTTAGAATGGATATGGAGTTAGATCTTATAGAAGAAAGTTACGGCATGTTTACACAGTTTAATATAGACATTCCAAAAGAGGATGCCGATATGGTATATGGACTCCGTTACGCTTTCAAAAATATGTTATTAACTGTAAGTGTGTGTAACAGTTTAACTTTCTGTCAACATTGCCCTCATTTAAATAGAAAATTATATTTCTTCACCTATATTTTTTAAGTTGCTAAAACGCTGTTACTGAAAACAATATTGTAATTTTAAACAGTCTCAACAAGTACAGCAGAAAATAGTAGATATGCAAGGGCCACTACAAAGTGAGCTAACAGAAGGAGTGAGTACCTTCTTTCAAGAAGTATTGAAATTTGAAACTGACTATGTATCGTACGGTCCTATGACGCCTGGCCTATCTGCAAGAGATGCTAGTGACAGGTACCCAATACTATTAGTTAGGAATTTATATAAATTGTTTAAAAAACTAAATAAACAGACTTCAAAAATACTAAAAGCAATAAATAATAGTAGATGCCTGTAAGGCATTCAAATGTTGAGACCATGCTGAACCACAACATACTACTCATATTTTCAATTACGATATTGACAAACTGCTCTTAGTTGTTTTAATTTTGTGTCTGGCAGTCATACCCTTTTTTTTCTTTATTTTAAAGCTTTTGCTCTTAATAGTCCTAAGCCTAGACCTAGTCCTCTAATCAGCTTCATCATAACCTAAACTACGTATTACAATATCATTGTACTTAATATCTGGGATTTATCGATGGTTTAATAATTACTACATTAAAGTCTACCTTCTCCAACGGGGGATGAGTCAACAGTCCCAAATACTGCTCAACGTCGTAGGTGTTTATATTTTTTATCCATTATGAGTTTTTTACAGAGTGATATTGTTCCAATCGAGATTTGACGACTTGTGGAGAAGATTCGAAATGTACTCGAATGGCGAAAAGTTATTCGGCATGGAAGTTAACGATTACCCGACTTTACATCATAAAAAAAAAGAATTTAATTTATTAAATAAACTGTACGTTGACATTAAGAAAGGCAATTTTACTTACTTTTCAACCGACTTCCAAAAAAGGAGGAGTTTCTTAGACTATGTTTTTTTTTAAATTTTGGTTTTACGTTTGTTACCTCATATCTTTGGACTCAAATAGGGAATTAGTTTTGATTTCAAATTATTAACTGCTGTGGCGTGACAGTGCATCGGCTTTTGACTCCGTAGTTTCGAGTTTGTGTGATACACATAATGTTTGTTTCGGAGTTTGGGTGTTTTCTATTCACATTATGTATGTACTATATGTATGTATTATTATGCATATGTTTGGTCAAATCCGGCCTTAGAAATATATAAGTAGATATATTTATCAGTTGTCTAGATTTCATTGTACAAGCTTATACGAGTAGCTTAGTTTGGGCTAAATGACGTTGTGTGAGAATTTCTAACATATTTATTTATTCAGGATCCAGATAATCCATATGAAAATTAATATTTTTGTGTTATTTATTTACATTACAGTTATAATTTGTACTTGACCGTAATGAATTCCATTGATGGCTATTTTGAAACCCCATGGGTTGATATCGATATAGATCAAATAGTAGCTCAGCTAGCCGAGTTTGATAAACGGTAAGGATATACTGTTTTTTGTTGTTTCTAAATGCTAAAATGAATCTTCTAAAAAATTACAAGATAGTCCGATATCAGACAGCCACGCATATCTCATTCGCCATTCATGTTACCTATAAGAAGATAACTACAGACTAAGTTTTATGTTATGACTAGCAATGCGTTTGGATTAACACCTTTTCTTAGTTTTTGTAAACTTATTTTATTTCACAATCTAGATGTCGTAAGTTACCAAAGGGAATGAAAAAGTGGCCTGCTTTCATTGACTTAAAGAAAAAGATTGACGACTTCCACCAGACCTGCCCACTGTTAGAACTAATGGCCGATAAAGCCATGAGGGATAGACATTGGAAAAGATTGGAAGAGCTTTTGAGTTAGTGTTATATATTGTATGCATAAGGAAGTAACTTTGTTAGTTTTTTCGTTCTCGCTGTTTGTCTGTTAAAATTCCACAGAAAAATTATAATCACAACAATTTTATATTTTAGTTTTACAATCTCAACTAGAAATGTGATGATATTCTGTAACATTGTGCCCACTTTCAATATCATCAATTCATTTCAATAATAAAAATACAAATGATTAGTTTTACTTATTATTTCAGATTGTGTATTGGACGTGGAATCCGAATCGTTTACATTAGCAAATGTTATGGAAGCGCCCTTGTTGAAAAACAAAGAAGATGTTGCAGTAAGCAAAATATAATTTTATTTAGTTTTGAGTAAGTAGACAAATGAAATGAATCCCTAGAATTATAAAGGTTGGTCTTGCGTTTTGACGACATGAATTCGATCCACATAACCGCAAACATGATCCAACTCTTAGATCACTTTAGGCTTAGTCGCAGGAGTTAAGTGGAAAAGAAAAAGGTTTTGTGGTAACATAACAAATACTGATAACACAACAAATAATATCTCTAAATTTTTTCGTCAGGATATTTGTATAAGTGCAGTCAAGGAGAAGGATATTGAAGCTAAAGTAAAGGAAGTGGCTTCTAACTGGGCGGTTATAGATATTTCTTTCGCCAACTTCAAGAATAGAGGGGAGTTATTGATCAGGCCTCAAGAAACGCTGGACACCATTACTTTGCTGGAGGATTCATTGATGGTTCTTAATTCACTGGCGTCTAACAGGTTAGTATATTTGGTGAGGATTGCTCTTCAAAGGAGTTCAATTATAATAATAACATAAATACAATAACACTTATCGACGTCATTATCAATGATTCTATATTCACTGCCAAAATTCCTAATTCCTAAAACATCACAGGGAGAGACTGTAAGTAAGAATCTAGGAAGATATCTCAATCCTACTATTTTTCAATCGGTAATAAGTAATTATGTATATAATTGATAAATAACAGTAGATACCAGCCATTTGCTTACCATTGCCAGGTATAATACGCCTTTCAAGAAAGACATTTTGATATGGACCAATAAGTTGGTTGGCACGAGCGAGGTACTTGAGAAGTGGCTTCAAGTTCAAAACTTATGGATGTACTTGGAGGCGGTATTTGTTGGGGGTGATATTGTTAAACAACTACCTGCAGAAGCGAAACGCTTTGCGGTTAGTTTTTACTAAAAGTTACTTAGTTTTAACTCAAAATTAATTAAGTCTTTAACTGCTTCGGTGGCGTGGTCAGTAGTGCATCGGCTTTCGACTCCGGAGTCTCTGGTTTGATTCCTGGGTCGAATTAAATATTTGTGTGATCCACAAATGTTTGTTTCGGAGTGTGGGTATTATGTATTTAGAAATATACAAGTAGGTTTATCAATGGTCTAAATCCCATAGCACAAGCTTATAGCTTAGTTTGGACCAGATGACGTTGTGTCAGACTGGCCAAAAAATATTTGTTTATTTAACTGTGTGAAACTACGAGTATCTAGAAAGAATGTCTCTAGGTTCAAGTTATAACTTAGCTCACTGACTAAGTAGCTTCACAATAGTTTTGAACATGTTAGTGCTCTTTTGTTTCAAAAGCTAACATTTCTCTTTGCAGAATATTGACAAACAATACGTAAAAGTAATGTATCGAGCAAGGGATATTGTAAACTGTGTGGAAACATGTACTTCAGACGATACTCTAAAACAAATGCTTCCACACTTGTTGGAGCAACTGGAAGCTTGCCAGAAGTCACTGACAGGGTACCTGGAGGCTAAACGGCATATCTTCCCCAGATTCTTCTTTGTTTCTGATCCAGTGCTACTGGAAATATTGGGGCAGGCTTCAAATCCACATTCTATACAGGTAAGTATTCATTGTCCAATTAAAGGTTACAATTTACATGATTAGCAAATTATTAAAAATGAATTAAAATTAACTAAATGTAGAAAAACAAGTTATTTAAAAAATATTTCTTGTACTGAAAACTTCGTGAATTAAATTTTGAAAGTATTAATGAATATCACGCGGATATCCCTTAGGGGTAGGTTTACAAGAGGTGCGTTTACAATTGCCGGTGGGTTTGTTAGCCTAGCCTACGTACCTAATAAGGAGCAAGCCTATACCGGGTACAATCTATATATAGTAAAGGGGAATGTAATTTTTGTCCCTCCTTAGCTCTCGAGAACTGCTTATGCTCCAATGATGGCTGACCCCTCTATGGACAGCCCTCGATCTGGAGGCAAGCCAAAAAATTGAAAATTTGACCTAGCCCTAAGGGGTCAAAAGTTATAGGCCAAAATCTATGGCGTGGTGCGGCGCGAAGTACCGCGCAAGACACCGTACTAGTATTTAATAGAAAATATATTTCATATTTTCTTCTTTGAATATAAAAGTTATTTTACAACTAAATTATATTCTTGTGATAGAAGAAAAAATATAAAATTATATTTTAAGAAATCCTCTATTCATTCATTTAAGTATTTTTTTGATAAGTATCGTAACTGCTACTTAATTGATGCTAGCTTAGTTTTGTTTGCCTGTTTCAGCCGCATCTACCAAGTATTTTCGATGCAATAAATACGGTTGACTTTGATGATAAAGACAGAATTGTAAGAATGAACTCTAGCAATGGAGAGTCTATTAAGCTGGATAAACGAGTAGCATGTATTGGAGGAGTGGAGGTATATAACTACATATTATATAAAATACACGTCAAAAATTGACACAACAACCGACTTCAAATTACCGAAATGGGACCAAATAATTGTCGGAATGGAACCAAATTGTAATGGGATCACTTGAAAGGTTTGCAATTAAAAAAAATTCAAAATCGGTTCACCCAGTCCAAAGATAAAAAAAAACAAAGTTGAAGTGAGAACCTCTTCCCTTTTTGGAAGTCGGTCGAAAACAAAGTCGCCTGTTCCGAATGTATGCTTAGATCTTTACACCAAGCAACGGATATTGATGCGGTTTTCACCAATGGATAGAGTGGTTCTCGAGGAAGGTTTTTGTGAACCTATATAATTTGTCAAGCGGGCGAAGCCACGGGCGTCCGCTAGTTTACTATATTTAACAACGACGGAATTATATCCTAAACTTTTTCCTAAAGTAAAGTTTCTTACTTCATAACCAAATGGTATTTTTGGAACTTTAAGTGAATTCTAAGTAATGGAATTTTTGACAAGTGCTAAATCACGGCCATTGTTACATAAGAATATTTTAAACTTAACTTTCTATTTCCTAACTCCAGAATCCAATGCTGTTTTGTGTTGTAGATTTGGCTAAATACTCTGCTGGAATCCATGCAAGAGACAGTGAAAAATGTTATTGCAAATATAGCACAAACGATGATAGGAGATCCAGAATTTGAATTTTTAGTTGGATTCTGGCATTTCCCGGGTCAGGTAACTATATAAAAAAATACTAGCTTTATCAAAATATTGATAGTAGATTATTCTTTCGATATTACTTATTTATCAAAGTCAGCATCGAGCATAGATTACTTGGTTACACCCAGATTTCCCACATTCTATAGCTTCAGTTATATATTCACGTTCATCGTAAATATTTTTCGCTGACCTGTCAATAGGTCAGCGAAAAATATTTCATCGAAAAATATGGACCGAATTATATTATGTCGTTGCGAACGTGCGGACTTCGGAAATATCTTGGGTGCGATCAGTTATTTGATGTCTTCTAGCTGTTTTTTCCTTTCATACATACACACTTTTTTCCACGCCTCTTTCCCATTGGGGTAGTCAGAGACAATGGAATTCCACTTGCTACGATCCTGGCATACTGTAGCTGTTTTTTATGACTTGATTTCATGTATTTTAGGCTGGTTTATTAGGAATGCAAATTCTGTGGACAAGTGATGCAGAGTATGCCCTTAGGAAAGCTAGAGTTGATCGTCATATCATGAGAATTATCAATCAAAAGTTTCTTGATCTACTCAATGGTTTAATTGACCAGACAGTGACAGATCTAGCACCTTTGGCCAGAACTCAAGTGGAGACCATGATCACAATACATGTACATCAGAGGTATAAAAAAATATAAACTAAAATTATGAATAATAAATGTAACAAAATGCTCTAAGAAAATAAAAATCGAGGCACGATTATTTATCCCTCGTAAAAGGTGGCATGCTTATCGCTATGGGCAAGAACTTTCTGTACATTATACAACAAGCATTTTTATATTAGATGAAAATTTTATTCCTTATAATTACAGAGACATTTTTGACGATCTGGTCAAATTGAGGATAAAATCGCCAGTGGATTTCGAATGGCAGAAACAGGGTCGTTTCTATTATTTGGAAGATAGTGATGAATGTCTGGTTTCAATAACCGATGTTGATTTTATATATCAGGTAAATAAATTTTTTAAACAACTGTATCAACTGATTTCATACCTACATGAACCTTCTTATTCCTCTCAAAATAAATCTCTCTTAAATTTATGCAGAATGAATACTTGGGTATCACGGAGCGGTTAGTAGTAACACCGCTTACGGATCGTTGCTACATCACTCTGGCACAAGCCATCGGAATGAACATGGGTGGAGCTCCTGCTGGACCAGCCGGTACCGGCAAAACTGAAACTACTAAAGACATGGGGCGTACGCTAGGGAAACTTGTCATTGTGTTTAATTGTTCCGATCAAATGGATTTCAGAGGTTTGTAATATTCTAGATTAACACATGACCGTCATACATACCATCCGCGTGAAACAGATTTTTCGTACCCAATACCACAGAATAGGGAATAGTGCTTACATACAGAACTTGCACTCCGACGTTAATTAAAGCACATTTTTTTGTTTACAGAGAACATCATTCGAACTTTAGGGTTGTCCAGTAAAGTAAAATATATACCAGCATAATTTGACCAATAATTATGACGTTAATGCCTCAATATCAACTCTATGGTCAATGCCGTATCACAAACAAGAGACAACCCTTACTGATTTACAACTTCAATTTGTCACTGACGTCACGAATTTTTGGTTGTTAGGCGAGTGAGATAGGCCTGCCAATACCAACAGGAACAAATTACCTCTATCAAAAAATACATCTGTTACTCGTATTAATTCAGAAAACAGTATATCCTAACGTGTATAAGATTTTAGTAGATGTGATTGAGTTACAAACATTAACCCCAGGCGCACACTAGGCGACACGCGACAGCGACAGCTCGACGTCTAGACTAAGGGTGCTAAGGGGCTTTGGGTGCTTTCGGGTGCTAAGGGGCTCTACCAACATCTTTAGGGCCCCAGCGACCTCACCTGCTAGTGGCGCACCTGCTGATAAACAGACGAGGCTCGTTAATTTACGGTACCTATGGAGTGGCTTCGGCCCCTACGTGGGTACCAGGTGGTACAACAGTGTTGATCCGGGGGGGTAACACCGTGCAGCTGTGCTAAAGCCCCCCAAGTAACCCAGCCCAGGCTGGGCAGCAGCTGCACCGCCGGGCCCGGGCCGATGTATGGTGCAGCAGGCATGGGACCAGTGGGGGCGAAACGGAGTCTAGTGTGGGTGGTGTGGGTCGATTCGCCGGCCAGGGAGACCCTTAGCAACGGCGTTGCCGCGGCCGTCCGCAACACAGTCATGGGGCCCGCCTGGGACCAACCACCCCAGGAGGCTGCCCCACATGTTGCGCATAATCCTGACGTGGGATCGCCGCTCCGGGTGGTAACCGGTGTGGGGTAGCGGCAGCCTTGCATCAGGGGGGTTTGGGAGCCCTTCCGTCCGGCGAGTCGGCTCCGACCTAACCACACGGTTCTAAGACAAAGCTAGCCCCTGCGCTTTGTCACTTACTGCTGCACCAAATGTCGCCCTGTCTTCACGCTTCTTCTTCTTCAAAATCTACAATGGCCCTAGGAAACCCCACGTCCGTGGAGTCCATGACCTCGAACCTCGATGCCGTCCACCATCACCTTGAGACGGCACGGCCCGCTGTGATGTTCCTCACGGAGACACAAATACGCCGCCCTGACGACACGTCTTACCTGTGTTACCCCGGCTATGTCATCGAGGAACAATTTCGAGACAAAGCCAGGGTGTGCGTGTTCGTTAGGGCGGATGTTTGCTGCCGCCGGTTGCGCTGCCTAGAGAACCCCTCCAATTCCGTCCTTTGGCTGCACGTAGACCATGGCTCTATGAGCCAGATCTACGTGTGCGTCTACCGATCCCACACAGAGGACTCTGAGACAACAAAGCTCTTCCAGTACCTCAGCGAGACGGCTGATGAAGCGCAGGTGCGGTTCCCGAACGCTGACTTAGTATTTCTGGGGGACTTCAATGGCCATCACATTGAATGGCTGGGGTCCCTCAAGACTGATCATGCGGGTAGGGCCGCCCATGCGTTCGCTCTCTCCCACGGTCTGACCCAGATGGTATGCGGGATCACCCGGATACCAGACAGGTCAGATCACGCGCCCGCTCTGCTGGATCTACTGCTGACGAGTCGCCCAGCCCAGTACAGTGTTTCGGTAGGAGCCCCACTGGGTAGTTCCGACCACTGTGTTGTTCACGCTGGCATGAAGGTGTCACCTCCTGCACGTCCTGTACAAACGTCACGACGACTATGGCACTACTCGTCAGCGGATTGGGACGGTCTACGCGATTATTATGCGTCCGTCCCCTGGAGCCAGCGCTGCTTTGTAGGAAAGGCTCCTTCGGATAGTGCTTCTGCGATTGCTGGCGAGATCAGTTTAGGGATGGATTATTACATCCCTTTCACTGATGACGCCAGTATCCGCAGAGCCCGTCTCTGGTTCGGTCGAGATTGTGCCAAAGCTGTTCGACAAAAACAGTCGACATATCGCGCCTGGATCAGGGCCCGGGCTGTGCGCGACCTAAACGTAGGCCACCTCAAAGCAGCGTACAACCGGGCCACAAAATCGAGTAAGAGGGCCTTTAAGAGAGCGGATGCCCAGCGCGTCGCGGGGCTTGGTCAGGAGCTCACTTCCCATCCCACGGGCAGCCGTGGATTCTGGCAACTGGCCAAAGCCGTGCAATCTAACTTTTGTCAGCCCTCGCTGCCACCGCTGCGTTACCCAGATGGAACACTGGCTCACAAAGCCCAAGAGAAAGCGGATATGCTCGCAGACCTCTTTGCGGCTAATTCCGGGGTCGACGACCGTGGCCTGCAGCCCCCCGCCATCGCCAACTGTGGCCACACAATGCCTGATATTGTTATCAGGCAATGTGATGTACGGGCAGTGCTGCGGTCACTCGACACGCGGAAAGCCAGTGGCCCTGATGGCATTCCGGCGGTGGTGCTACGAAAATGTGCAGCTGAGTTGTCTCCAGTATTAACGCGTCTGTACCGCCTGTCATACTCTTCAGGGCTCGTGCCGGAGGTCTGGAAGGAGGCGAACGTACAACCGATCCCCAAGAAAGGGGATCGATCCGATCCAGGCAACTATCGACCCATAGCTGTCACCTCAGTCATTTACAAGGTGCTTGAGCTCCTTATAAATAAGCAGCTCATGCAATACCTAGAGGATCACTCGCTAATCAATGATCGACAATACGGCTTCAGGCCAAAAACGATCAACGGGTGATCTTCTGGCATTCGTAACGCATGTCTGGGGTGGGGCTATGGACAGGCACGGCGAGTCCTTGGCTATTTATTAGCCTGGACATCGCCAAAGCCTTCGATAGGGTCTGGCATGCTTCGCTCCTTTCCAAGCTTCCGGCATATGGTGTACCTCCTCAACTGTGCAGCTGGATTGCCAGCTTTTTAAATGAGCGCCGAGTGCGGGTCCTCTGCGATGGCCAGGCTTCTCGCTTTTTGCAAGTGAATGCCGGGGTACCGCAGGGGTCCGTACTATCACCAACTCTCTTTCTTCTGCATATCAATGATATGCTATCCCTCGGGAACATTCATTGCTATGCAGATGACAGCACACTGCACGGGAGTTACTCGGTTCGTCCGACTGCGGGGAGATCTGAGATTGAGGAGGAGAGACGACGACTCGTGGCTGATCTCGACCGTAACCTCGATAGTATCTCTCAATGGGGTACCGAGAACCTGGTCGAGTTCAATGCCCGCAAAACACAGGCGTGTGCATTTACTGCGAAGAAATCCTCTTTCCTTCCCCTACCCTCTCTTCAGAATGCATTATTACCAATGAAGGACAACCTTGATATCCTTGGCATAGACGTTCGTCGAGAGCTCAATAATAAAAACTACATCGAAAGATGTATAGGGCTAGCTTCGCGGAAACTAGGAATACTGAATAAGGTAAAGAGATTCTTTACACCGGACCAGAGGTGTCTGCTGTACAAGACGCAGATTAGACCCTGCGTCGAATACTGCTCTCACCTCTGGGACGGCTCCGCGAAGTATCTGCTGGACGCTCTCGACGCTATGCAGCGACGGGCTATCCGTATTATAGATTGTCCGGAGGTAACGGGAAGCCTTGAGCCGCTAGTTCAGAGCCGAACAATAGCTTCCTTGGCCGCATTCTATCGTATTTACCACGGCGAGTGTTCTGAAGAGCTCTTCAATCTGATCCCACCCTCTTCCTTCCGATCCCGAACGACTCGTGCCGGGCAGAGATGCCACTCCCACACAGTGGATAGCATGTTCGCGAGAACCGAACGTTTTAAACGTTCGTTTCTCTGCCGAACGATAGTGGCCTGGAACGCCCTGCCTGTGCACGTGTTTCCTCCCACATATAATCCTGGGTTCTTTAAGCGGAGCGTGAAGAGGCACATCAGCAGGTCGTCAAGTTGAGGGCCACTCTCTATAGTATTACGTGCTGTGAGAGTGGCCCACAATCTCTAGACGTCCACCATCATCAGACTTACCACCAGGCGGGCGGCGTCAATTTGGCGAACCAAACATAAAAAAAAAAGACGCGGCGACAGGCTGCGGCCGTCAATTTCATATATTTTGTTCAAAGCTCCGCACACTTGGCGACAGAGTCGCGGAGTCGCGACGACAAGCTAGGGGAGTCACGCGCGCTCGCTACTTGTCGCCGCGTCTAGACGCGCCGTGCACGCGCACACACGACGACAGTCGCGCGACAGCTCTGTGAAGAGATTTGACATCTCTTGGAATCCGATACTATCAAATAAAAACGACTCACTTGCAGATTACTTTATATTTTCACCATCTTTATTAAATAATAATAATTTATTTTCTTGTAATTTTTTGTTAAATTCTTATTTAACATATAAATACCTACCTACCTAATTGTACGATCTTTAATTTAATTAATTCTTAATACAACTCTATTTTATCTTCTTTATATATATGTATTTCTACAGTACGTTTGTATGTCACTGAACTCCTAAACGGCTGGACCGATGTTGACGAAATTTTTTGTGTGTGTTCAGGGGGATTCGAGAATGGGTTAGATTCACAATTTGGTTCTTTTTTTGCAGGACAACGCCTGTCGGGTCCGTTAGTGTAGTATATAAATGCATCTACCTATTCCTACAATGATCTTAAATTAAACTTTAAAAATTTGGTCAGATAACTACGAACACTCTACCTAGTTATTTGACCTAGATCCCTACCTGAGTATTCTGAATTATTTAGTGATTACACAAAATACTGAGTTACAAACCTTATGGTAATAGCCAGCCTTTCCGCAGGAGTTATGCTTTTTCTTAGCCGTGTATCTTCATGTTTCAATTCATCATGTAGTGTGGAAAGTAACTCTTTAAATGGATTCACGCTCATTCTGAAGTAGTTAATAAATTTTTCGTGGTGCACTTTGAGCTCATCAAAAAACAGAGAAAACTGCCCACGTTCTTGGCGGTTAGTATTGGATGGACCCAATAACGGCGATGGATTCGTCGTACTCTACGTCTATGCCTTCGCATTATAAGCACCAAGGCAAGTGCAACTAGAGGCTCCATATTAACTCACAAGATGAACAACATCCGTCTCTCTCGAATACTCCACTACTAATGATCGCTTCCTGCATGACGTCTGTCGTAACGACTAGTCGCCGACGCTAGCGACAGCTCCGCGTCTAGTCGCGACGACAAGACGCCAATTGCAAACGACAACGCCGAAACAAGACGCTGCGAGTAGACGCGGCGACATGTCGTCTAGTGTGCGGTGCCTGTAAAACATCTTCATAAACGTTCACATTTATATTGTTAGTCTTTATTAATTCTCTTGAATAATGTAATATTTTCGTGCATAGGTTTGGGTCGTATTTACAAAGGTCTTACACAGTCTGGAACTTGGGGCTGTTTCGATGAGTTTAATCGTATTGAGTTGCCGGTATTGTCAGTCGCCGCGCAACAAATTAACATTTGTCTAACTGCCAGGAGGGAGAAGAAGGAATTCTTTATATTCAGGTAATGAATTATGATGCTAATTTGTCCCAACCCTTGTTGGGTTGACACACGCACAAAAACCTTATCCCTATAAGGGTAGACAGACGTTTTTCAATACACCCTTATTTCGTCAGTCAATGTTGGTCACACGCAATAGGGGATGAGCCTCTTGTTGTTTCCGAGCACTTTCAGTATTCTTCCCAGACCAGAACCCTGATTATCTAGCCGTATATAGATGCACTGCGTGTAGGTGAGGATGACTTGGGCCCTGGCCCTGAACCCATGTTAAAAATATGAAAAATGCCGTGAGGTATCTTTTAGATTTTGGCTACCACCACAATTCTTAAACTCTCTATAGTTCATAAGGTATGTTATTCCGGTTTGCAGCGATGGCGATACAGTAGGCTTAAATCCGGAGTTTGCAATTGTCATCACCATGAATCCAGGGTACGCCGGCCGTCAAGAACTACCTGAGAATTTAAAAATACAGTTCCGGTCTGTGGCTATGATGGTACCTGATAGACAGATTATAATCAGAGTCAAACTGGCCAGTTGTGGTTTCAAGGAGAACATTATACTAGGTATTAATAATCTTGGTTGTCTTGAAATCTCATTGAATATTATTATTCCCTAAAGAAGGTACCTACTTTAACCAGTAGGTTGCTTAGGTACCGAACTGTATAGTACACCAGTGTGCTTACCTCTCTAATTCAAGCTAGTGAATGGCTGACATATTTTAGCTTGAGTTCCCTTATTGCAAAAGTATCTAGGTTATGCGTTATCTGTCTCATTTCGTTCAGCCTGAGGGAGTAACAAATTTAAAACACCAAAATTTTCACATTAAGACCTACAAGTTCTAACTTTGCTAACTTGTAAAGTACTTTATTTCTTCAGCTCGTAAGTTCTTCACTCTGTACATACTGTGCGAAGAACAGTTATCAAAGCAGGTGCACTATGACTTCGGATTAAGGAATATGCTGTCTGTGTTACGTACTATGGGCGCACAGAAACGAACCAACCCTGATAGTACAGAAGAGAACATTATGATGAGAGTATTGAAGTAAGATTTTATTTATCTCATAGCTTTATCTTTTATCATGGTATAAAACAAAGTCGGTGCGTACACAACGGATTTAATTGCAGTTTTTAGCAATAGGCATCACAGCAGTGCAAAGCTAAGGTGAATCGCCGGTATAAAAAACGTTTTACTTATCAACCAACTACCAAAATAAGAGGAGGTTCTCAATTCGACTGTATTTTTTTTCGTCTGTTACCTCATTCATAACTTTGGACTGGGTGAAGTGATTTTTTAATTTGTTTTTAAATGAGAGCAACTACTTTCCAAGTGGTCCCATTTAAATTTGGTCCCATTTCAACAATTATTTGGTCCCATTTCGGTAATTTGAAGTCGGTTGTTGTGTCGATTTTTGACATGAATGTATTTTTGTCAGCTCTGCCTATCAGTTTGTACGACGCAATTTTTATTTCACAGGGAAATGAACGTGTCGAAGTTGGTGGATGAAGATGAACCCCTTTTTATCTCTTTGATCGAAGATTTGTTCCCTGGTATCAAACTCAGTCAAACCCAGTGGAAGTGAGCATTATAATTTTGTTTTAGGTTTCAAAAAGGATAAGATTAATCCTGCAATGTCGCTTTCATTATGTTTGCAGGGATTTGCAACGTGCTATAGCTGTTGTAGTAGATCGAACGGGTCTCGTGAACCATCCTACTTGGAATTTAAAGATCATTCAGTTGTTTGAGACATCTTTAGTCCGACATGGCTTGATGACTATGGGACCAACTGGTTCCGGGAAATCAACTTGCATACACACGCTTATGGGTGCACTTACAGAACTCGGCAAGCCTCATAAAGAAATTAGGATGAATCCTAAGGTTTGAAATTATGACCCAACTTTTTAAATAATCATAAGACTTCTGTTATGAAAGAGATAGTGTTATAGGGTTGTATTGTGGTCTAGTAAAATCATTCGATAAAAAAAAAATCGAATACTTCCTTACTACCTACACAATTTTTTTTATCATCATGACAACATTTAAATTGATGAATATGGTGAACTTTGGACATACATTCACTTTGCATGTTATTTTTTTAAATAAAATTTACTATACTGTTTGTTTTCTAGGCTATAACTGCACCACAAATGTTTGGACGATTGGATGTAGCAACAAATGATTGGACGGATGGCATATTTTCTACGCTTTGGCGCCGAGCGCTGAAAGTTAAGAAATCGGTTACAATATGGATTGTTTTGGGTACTACAACATAATTATATAAACAAGTTATCGAAGGGATTATAAAAATTAATATTCATTATAATGTACCCCGTTACAGATGGTCCAGTAGATGCCGTTTGGATTGAAAATTTGAATTCCGTATTGGATGATAACAAGACTTTGACATTGGCTAATGGTGATCGAATACCAATGGCATCAAATAGCAAGCTAGTGTTTGAGCCTGATAATGTTGATAACGCATCTCCTGCAACTATAAGTCGTATGGGCATGGTGTTTCTGTCCTCATCTGTTCTGACCTGGCAACCATTTTTAGAGGTAAAATTAATTTCATAATTATCGGAATTATTGTTGATAGTTGATATTGACTCAAACATAACACGATAAAATATCCATGCAGGGTTGGTTGAAGACTCGTACTCAAAAGGAAGCTGATGCTTTTCGGCAGAGCTTCAATAAAGTATACGACCAAGTGCATTTATTTGTTCAACAGAAGTTACCATCTAAAATGAAGATCCTTGAGGCGATATACATAAGGTAATTGTAAATTTTTAAGTTTTGATGTGCTTTGTTTACTCACTTTCTTCATAACGCATGATTCAAATAATTTTTTTGAATATTATTTTTCAGGCAGTGCGTTGATGTGTTGATAGGTTTATTAGAAATTGAAGTTCCTGGAGGCAGTAAGTTTTCTTTATTAATATCGCAACATATAACTTTATAAGGAACCTCGGAGTATTATACTCGTGTACATTACACGAGTTAATGTACACTTGTATACTTTGACCTTGTAACGATGTTAATTTATTTTTTACTATTTAAAAGTACGTATTTTACCAAGTAATCGTACATTACACAGAGGCCCACACTGACAAACACTTGGAGCGAATTTTTGTCTTTGCAATGATGTGGTCATTGGGAGCAGTGTTAGAATTGGACGAGCGTAAGCGCATGGCTGAATTTATGATGAAGTTGCAGGTCAAAATGGACTGGCCAGGTGGCAAAACGAAGGAATGGGTTATGCCTTTCGAATACATGGTTAGCAATAATGGCGTTTGGCAGCATTGGTAAATAAACTGTCTCTGTGCTCTAAATAAGAATTTGTAATCCAGTGAATACTTACTATTTAGAAATATTGACAAAATCATTTCTTTTAAAGGTCGGAACACGTGGAGGACTTTGTTTATCCCAGTGACAGTATTCCGGAATATTCATCGATTCTAGTACCCAATATCGACAATGTATGCATTAGTTTCCTTATCAAGACGATTGCCACACAAAATAAGGCTGTACTTTTGATTGGTGAACAGGGTACCGCAAAGACCGTAATGTTGAAAAGTTATATGGCAGGTTATGACAATGAATTCCATTTATTTAAAGTGGTCAACTTTTCATCTGCTACAACACCAAATTTGTATCAGGTAATTCAAACATTTGTTTCCTAAATTCCCTTAAAGGTTTGTCAAATTAACAGGTGTAAATAAATCGTTGGATAATGCAACAATGCATCTTCGTATATGTTGAACTGTTAGCAATCTACCACTTTTAATTCACTGGTGTCGAAACTCTTCTTCACTGTTACTAATTTGTCACTACGTACCTCAATATTTGCAGCGCATAATAGAGTCCTACGTAGAAAAACGGGTCGGTATGACATACGGACCGCCAAGTGGCAAGAAGATGACAGTCTTTGTAGATGACATCAATATGCCAGTAATAAACACATGGGGTGATCAGGTAAGAATATTAAATTTTAAGTATAAAAGCTGGGGAAAAGAATCAACCATCATTTCTTCGGCCCTACTTTGGAATATGGGAATTATAACTGCCTCTTTAACGTCTATAACACACAAGTACTTAAAAGTATTGCTTGTGGGCCTTGGGTCGGTATCTATTCTACTAAATAAAACACTATGAGCGTTCCTTACACACACAAAATCACGTCTTTATCCCCGAAAGAGTAAACAGAGACATTTAATACGGCCACATTTCACCCCTAATTGGCGTTTTTTATCTCCGCATTTCAGACACTTTGGATAAATTACCAGAGAATGGTACTAGTAGTTTGTAAACAGGTGCATATTCAGATTAGAATGTCTTGGGCCAAGAAGATGTTGATAGGGCCCCTCAACACTCTACCCGAGCGTTCTTTAGTGTGATTAATACTGTTTGATTGTTTATAAAGTCAGAAGAAGGCGTAATTGAAATTTGTACTTACTTATCTACTTATGTTGTAGGTGACAAACGAAATAGTACGGCAAATGATGGAGTGTGGTGGTTTCTATTCTTTGGAGAAACCTGGTGAATTTATAGTCATTGCTGATATCCAACTGTTCGGCTCTATGATCCACCCTGGTTACTATATTTCAGTTACTTTCATTTCTAGTCGAGCTTTTAAGTTGGTTTTTTTTTGTGTTTTTGATTATTCGATTGATTTAATTTAAAGAATTATTTTTGTTGTATTTTGCCAGAATCGTAGCTGGTGGAATCCCAAGTCTCAACTTACTCCAATGGGAAAGTGGCGTGACTGTACGTATGTATTTGATTTTTGTAAATATAAAAAGGTCCTTAAGCTTTTTATTTTAGTAATGTTGGGATATGACAGCTAAAAACACTAGTAACTAATTGTTAAGAGCTTCCACAATAAAATTTCTTGCCTCTAGGCTCAAACGAGTATCTATTATGTTTCGAAATCGTCCAAAAATCCATACGTTTTTTCGTGCGGTGGAATTGTATCAATTAATGCTATAAAAGATGTATTTTTATAGATTGCGTATAATTATGTTGCAGTTTATAGTTGTACAAATTTGTATTTATATTACATCACAGGTGGAGGCAGAAATGATATTCCCTCGCGCTTGAAGAGGCAGTTCTGCATTTTCAACTGCATATTACCCAGCACTGTCTCCATGGACAAAATTTTCCGTAAATATATTTTTAACCAATAAAGTTTTTTGATTTTTTAACCAATAAAGCGATGGAAAGAGACTGGCGGTTTGTCGTTGCTACCGTGGAAGATGGGAAGGCCTTTGGTGTGGGACGCTACATGCGTTGACACCTTAGCACCTTCACACCTTCCAAGCACATCCGGATGTGCCGGCGCTGCTGCTGCATCGGCTGAAGGCCTCAAACGGCGTAAATATGCTAACCTAGCTGCTGATTACATATTTGAGCCGTTTGGGGTTGAGACACTGGGGTCGTGGGGTCCGAGTGCTCGCCGCCTTTATAGAGACATTGCTAAACGCTTAATCGATGCTTCTCAGGACCAGAAGGCTGGCTATTTTCTGGCCCAAAGAATAAGTATCGCCATCCAACGTGGCAACACAGCCAGCATTCTGAGAACCTTCCCAGTCGGCAATGACGCGGATTATTTTTTAAACGATATTTTGTAATGTAAATATTTTTTGTATATAATTATGTAATTGTAATTCTTATTGTTAATAAAGTTTTTTGTTTATTATTTTAATGGTGTTTTACTGAAGTACTTCAACCTAGCTGCTTGAATGAATATTAGGCTTTATTTCAAGTTTTCGTTCTAATTTTAGTTACCATAAGTGCTGGTTACTTCTGTCAAACTCGCTTTGATAAGAAAATAGTGGAATTCATGCCAAAACTCGTACCAGCCACTCGTATAATATGGCAACAAACAAAAGTGAGTACTTATTTTCAATTTGGGGATCGTAACTTGATCGTAAGAAAACTTAAAAATTAAAAAAAAAAAATTTACTGATACAATTTCTAATGTAAAGTTTGTTGTACAGACAAAAATGCTGCCAACACCCGCCAACTTTCATTACGTTTTCAATCTGCGAGATTTATCTCGAATCTGGGAAAGCATCTTATTTATAAAGAAAGAAGAATTGCCGACAATCAAAGTAGCTTTGAAATTATGGTGCCATGAATGTATGAGAGTAATCTCGGATAGGTATGTAAATTTTTCGAAACGAAATATTGATACCATTTATATTTCGCTCTTGCTTACTTTACAAGTCTTACTAGGTAAGTACTTCATATTACTATAGTACAAATAAGTTCCATTGTCTTATTTATAATTTTTTTTCCTTTGTTTTATTAAAACGAAAATAATGAAACCCAACATAATATTGGATAGAAACAGGCGTTACCTGGCGAAAATCCATGACAAAGTAATGGTAAGTAAGATGTTAAAAACTTATTGCAATTATAATAGCATTATTTTTCGCAGAGTTAAAAAAGACAACAAAACGTCGACAATTGTTTCGCCTCTAAACGAGGCATTATCAAGACTGTCTCAAAGAGAACAGCAAAATTTGTAGCCAGAACATATTTGCTTATAAGTAAGAGTGTGCAAATGTTATTAGCGCGATGTAGGATTTTTGACAATAACTATTGATTTGCGGTTTCTACCCGCGTTAGTTAGAAAGTTAGAAAAATAATGCTATTATAATTTTAATAAGTTTTTAACATCTTACTTACCATTACTCCAACATATATTTATTATGTTCTCTAACTCTTAACCAACCAGTTTACAATATTTTTCGCATGATAGATACCTACTGAACCAAAGGTAACTCGAACATTAGTTATTCCCTTTCTTGTCAAAAACAGAACTAGTCATTACTTTAGTTAGTTGCAAATACAACTAATACAAGTAATGAACAACATCTGAAATTTAAATGTGGACTCACTAAAGCAGCTTAGCTTGAGCTTTATTTAAGTCGCATTGTGATACGTAGGTTCACAACATTTGAAGATAAAGAATGGTTTGTGGATAATTTCTGGAAAACAGCTGCAGTGGAACTGTCCCAATTTGTTAAAGAGTTTCCTGAAGAAGAAACACATTTTGTGAATTTCTTAAGAGATCCAATTGATCCAACTGGTGATGAAGATGAGGATTTCAGTACCGATGCTCCAAAAGTATACGAGGAAATACCATCGTGAGTGATGGTTTCATTATCAGATTATTTGTTACTTAAATGTCGAAGGTATTCTTGTATTTAAGTTAAATTTCTTTGCAGATGGGACGTCGTGGTTTCTAAATTAGAAGGTTTTCAAGACTTGTTCAATGAACAGATTAGAGGTGGACATTTAGACTTAGTATTCTTCCACGACGCAATGGTACATCTTTTCATAATTTCAAGAATAATCAATACATCGCGGTAAGTGTAACTTTGTATCAATTTAAAATATGAGATCAGTTCATTAATAATGACATTTTCACTAATAATGACCGCTTTGTTTTCAGAGGTAACGCTCTGCTAGTGGGAGTTGGCGGTTCTGGAAAGCAAAGTTTAACCAAACTGGCCTCGTTTATAGCAAATTATACTTACTATCAAATAACTTTAACAAGGTGCGTATAAATTAATAAAATTTATAATATTCCAAAGGATTCACGAACTCCTTTGTTGAAGTCGTTTAATAAATGGAATTGAGCTACCATCGGATTGAAATATGCACATTTTTTGGTCTGATCCTAATGGTATTTATTGTAATATAGTAGATTATACAACAAGTGAAAAAAAAGAAAATTTAATTCGAGTTACGAAGTTGGATCCCGAAAGTAGAGAAGGATTCTAGAATAGAATCCCTCGTTTCTATACAAGGAACGAGATAATTTTTTTTTACGAGTAGTCTACTCTACTTTATACAATTGATTGCGAGAAAATAAGGTAAAGGTTTCCAACACCTACATTGTCTCTGCCAGTAGTTACGTTCAGTTTTCTTTTTTTTTTGTAGTATAATATAAAGTTCACTTTTTCAAGGGGCCATGGTATAAATATAATTACACACTTACAGGTCATACAATGTGAACAATTTTATGGACGATATAAAGATTTTGTACCGGTTGGCTGGTTTACAAGGGCGTGGAGTATCTTTTATTTTTACTGACAATGATATTAAAGATGAACAGTTCTTAGAGTTTCTTAACAATATACTTAGCTCCGGTGAAATTGCAAATCTATTTCCTAAGGACGAAATGGGTGTGTATTTTTAAATAACATTAACTAGTTAATTACTAAAGGTATTATGTTTGTCTAGTGAACGTGCTAGTATGAAGAACCATGTTGGTTTATAGTCAATAGACGGGTGGGGGACCCGCATAGCGTAGCGAGATCCTGAAATGATGTCAATTATGAAGTCATATAATATTCTTCTATGAGTCTTTAGCTACTAAATTTATATGAAACTAGCGGTCCCGGCAAATATCGTACCGCTTCAAATAAAAAAAAACCTTTAAACCTTGCCTGCTCTTCTACAAATACTTTAAGACTAAAATTACCCAAATCGGTCGTTTGTCTCTAAATTCCTTCTAAGCGACTGGACACTATAAATTTCATTAAAGTCGGTCCAGCCGTATTAAACTTGTTTGTCACAAATATTTTATATTCCAGTACATTCGATGGTGATTTAAAATCACAATTTAACCCAGTAGTTGGCATTACTGTGGCGGTACGAAGTTCGTCGGAACAGTAACACACATTATAAATGTCAATAAAATCGGTCTTGCCGTTTATTAGGAGTTCAATTACGTAGATATACACGCACAGAAGAAATATATCAAGAGGATAGGTATACCTTTATACAGAAACCGCATTAGAATTCTATTGTTGTGTAATTCAATTGTTTTTCAAATCAAATTAGATGAAATCCTGAATGAATTAACACCTATTATGAAGAAGTATGCACCAAGGAGGATTCCAGTACCCGATGTGTTGTATGAATATTTCATCATGCGATCTCGAGCTAACTTACACGTTGTTCTATGCTTCTCACCAGTGAGTTTATAACATCATGTAGTAACATGCAAATGATAATTATATTTTCTGTCGGTATAAATATTCTGAGACAAATAAAAGTTTCTTTGACGAAACAGATGTTACATAAGGCAGGCGTGGGTGGACAGTCAGGTAAGAGTCAATTTAGGCAATCCTACTTCGACCAAATCGGAGCTGTTTTGACAAAAGGCCAGGTCAAGAGTACCCGTAACCGGAGAGCATGTATGAAAATTGTTATGAAAGTGGAAAAAGTGAAAGAAGTATGTTAGGATCGTAGCAAGTGGAATTCCATAGCCTCTGTCTACCCCAATGGAAATTATGAGTGACTATGAATGTATAAAAGATTCTGTACTGGATAGCACTACATATTTTTGTCCCTTCTCTATAGTTAACCTTTAACCATTTAGTCACACCATATAATCTGCACCAGGGTGCATTATAAAGTTACATTGTTTTCAGGTAGGCGAAAGATTCAGGAGCAGGGCCCTGAAATTCCCTGGACTCATTTCTGGGTCCACCATGGATTGGTTTCAAAAATGGCCTAAAGAAGCTTTGGTAGAAGTGGCTCATCACATTTTATGGGATTTTCAGGTACCTAACCTGAATATCGAATAGATTATCAAATAGAATAATAATATAGATACACAATTTTCCCAAATATATAAAACGTTAGCAAAATACGTGCAGTATGTATCTCATGTAATAAACTTGCCTCTCTCTCAAAACTTATATTGTGTAGGTGGTGTGTTCCGGTGAGACAAAGCATCATTTGATCGAAATAATGGGCATGGTTCAAGATACTGTTGCTGAAACCTGTGTAGAATATCACGACCGATTTAGAAGACAAGTTCATGTTACTCCAAAGTCGTATCTTTCATTTCTGGAAGGTTATAAGGTTTTATATAAGGAAAAACATGAGAGTATAGCAGACTTAGCCAAAAGGTATGGGATTTTAATTTTGCGCAAATAAAACCAATTCAAATCAAGTTAGCGTCGCCGTCGTTAGCTTCAATTTAAGAAATAACAACTATGTTAAATTTCTTGAGACCAATAATTAACTATAACTATATATGGCATGAATAACAATAGCAGTAAAATGAAAATAGGATATAACATCACATGTCTGCTATTGTAGAATGACAACAGGCTTGAGCAAACTGGAAGAAGCAGCAGCAAGTGTTGATGAACTGAAAAAGGAACTAGAAGTTAAAGAGCAAGAAATAAAAGAAGCTACTGCTAAAGCTGAAGAGGTCAAATCTTTAAATCATTAATTGCCGAAGAATCTCGACTTAAGGATTAGAATTTTTATTTTAATATAAAAATTCTATATTCTTAAAATCTAGATTTTTCGGAATTTAACAAAAACTCTCATTTAGTATTTGTATTACATAGGTACATAGAATTTATTGACTAATACCAGCTAATAAAACTGATTGAACCCCCTTGTAGGTTTTAGCAGCGCTGGCAGAGTCGCAAACGGCAGCCAAGATAGTGAAAGCTGAAGTAATGGAAGTAAAAGATGTCGCAGTGAAACTGGTGACAGTGATTGCTGCTGAGACGGCCGTTGCCGAAGATAAGCTTGCCGCGGCTAAACCAGCATTAGATGCTGCTGAAGCTGCACTACAGGTTGATATTAAACATTTGTTTCTAGTTGGGTTTTATGCTTATTAAGTGCATATTATTTTCAGCACATGATTTGAGCGTATCGTTTTTATTCTAGACTATTAACTCTGCCGATATTGCAACCGTTAGAAAATTAGGCAAGCCGCCATTTTTAATCACACTTATAATGGATGCCGTGATATTATTATTTAGAAAACGTATTGACCCCATCAAGCCTGATTATGAGAAACAATTTTTAACCCCTTCATGGGCAGAATCTTTGAAGGTAAGTTATGAAAATGAAATCATCCACCACAATTATTCCACGTAATTACTTTTATTTTTTTAGGTCTTTTTAGGGTTTCGTATCTAAAAGGTAAAACGGGACTCTATTACTAAAATTCCTAAGACCCGTAATAGCTAAACAGTTGAAATTTTCACAGATGGAGTTCTGTTGCCGCTGTAACAAAAAATACTAAAAAAACAGAATAAAATAAATATTGAATGCAACTAACGTGTTTTTTGCCGTTTTTATAGAAAATGGTATGGAAACAGATATGTGGCCTGACCGGCTTTTATTCATTTTTTGTTTGTGACATCGACTATTAATCAGCAACTTTGTTTGTGTTATTTTTTGTTTGTCGTGGAATAATAAATATTTTATTTAATAAATATTACTTTCTTTACATTTTTTAAGTAAAAAAGTTTATTATATCATAACATTTGTTGTTTTTTTTTGTATTTATAAATTTAAATGATATTTTTTGTGTTAGTGAATTTTACTATTTTATCTCTTCGAATACAGATTATGACTGATACAAGATTTTTAAACAATTTGAAGAATTATCCAAAAGACGATATTAATGCAGAAATGGTAGATTTGTTGCAACCGTACTTCCGATATGCGTAAGTATTCACTGATTAATATTTTATATGTAAGGGCTCTTTTAGACGAGCGTATTTTTTTACGGATAACGTATTTTTTTATGGACCGGGCGAGCGAGTTCGCGTTGCCTTCGGCGCAATTCGTTTGACGGACCTGTGTCCGTTGTATGTAAAAACATTCGTTGTTTGCCATACATCACCGGTGAATCCGATGAAAACAACGTTCCGTTGTCCTTAGAAAATACGCTCGTCTAAAAGTGCGCAAAAAAATTATCCTGTATAAAAAATAATCCTCAGAGCCCAATGTAAGTCAATTTAAAATGAAACTCACGAAAATTAAAACGTTACTTATCTTTTCTATTTTATATGTTTACTAAAATTATTCACATCAATCCATTGTTGATTTAACTTCACTCGGTTGTACTGTAAACAATAATTTTACAGTACGTACACGTACGAAGCTGCTAAAATTGCTTGTGGCAATGTAGCCGGCTTAATCTCATGGACTATGGCAATGACACAGTTTTATGGTGTAAATAAAGATGTACTACCGCTGAAAGCAAATCTTGCTGTAATGCAAGGCAAATATCAAGCAGCTAAGAGAGACTTAGATGCTGCAGAAGCTGAACTCGAAGCGAAAGAGGTATTGTGAATAAAATAATATTTATACTTAGATACTTTGGATGAAACATTACCTTTCATTAAATTTTTGCGACTTCTACGTCGCCAGTGCGCCATTTACCAGTCTAATTATAATTTTTAATATTATATATTATTGTATTTTTAGGGAGAACTAGCAGAAGTACAGCGGGAGTTTGATGGAGCAATGTCGTTGAAGCAGGCTGTATTAGACGATGCTGCCAAATGTCAGGAAAAGATGGATGCCGCCACCGCACTAATTAATGGCCTCAGTGGCGAGCGCATTCGTTGGACCGAACAATCCGCTCTGTTTAAGTCTGAAATCGAGAGGCTTGTTGGAGATATTGCACTGCTTTGTGGGTGAGTTAGTTTATGTTTTACGGTTATACTTCCTATTCATTAAAACGATAGTTTAGAGCGTTCCAAGTTTTAATTCATGATAAAAATTGCTTATCTAACATCCACTAAAGGGTAATTTATTGTTTGCAGATTTTTATCGTATTCCGGACCATTCAATCAAGAATTTCGATCGCTGTTAACATCCAACTGGCTTAGTGAACTACTGAAGAGAAAGATACCGGTGTCTATGAATTTGAATATAACGGACAAGCTTACAGACACGGCTACGGTATGTATAGATTTGTCAATATTATTCATTACTAGTCGTGCTCCGATCTCTTTCTTTCTTACCAAATTTAATTATTATCATTGCGCAGATTGGAGAATGGAACTTATACGGTCTACCAACGGATGAGTTATCGATACAAAATGGTATAATTGTAACAAAAGCCTCACGCTTCCCACTTTTAATTGATCCTCAAACTCAAGGCAAGATTTGGATTAAGAATATGGAAAAGGAAAACAATCTTATCGTTACAACACTTAATCATAAATATTTTAGGTAAATTTATTTAATCATAGACTTTGTTGTTGATATTCGTGATATATTAAGTCTTAAATTATCTCCGAAAACTATTTCATAAAAAATATGTAATGCCTGGTCAAACAAATATAATTAGGTCTCTTGCTGCCATGTTCGTGACGTCATAGTGACAATTTAGAACTGATTATGTTCTAATATTTATCTTCTTGTTTGTTTTCTGTTGTAAGTCAATAGATAATAATATACTCGTAGTATGTTACTGTACAGGACTAGGTAGATAATTATTACAAGGCTGCAAGCTAATTCTACAGAAATGTAATGACTTCTACTCATATAATTCTGTTTCGAATTTACATCGTAAATTATAGCAGTAACACGAAATTGAAGATTCTTGTTCCAGAAATCACGTAGAAGATTGTTTATCACTAGAAAGGCCAATGGTAATAGAAGATGTTTTTGAGGAACTGGATCCGGTACTTGACAATATTTTGGAGAAGAATTACATCAAAATAGGATCAACATTCAAAGTAAATAATAATGTAATTTAATGATTTGGAAAATAAGTGATGGCTGTTGTCAATACAGATATTATTTTGTAGTGTCACTTAATTTATTAAATTAAGTACGATTAAGGAGTTTCGTGTCTTAAAAAAGACAGACATATATGACGCCTAAATCCTCGAAGGAATAGACAGAGGTATAAACACACCTACACTTTGTCAGTACTTTTGTCGGTCCCACGTAATAAGGGACCAGCCTATTGCTGTTATCGGGGACTATATAATATTCAAACCATTCTTTAATTCAAATCAAAATTCCGACAGCTAGGACAGATGTTACATACCACTAAGTAGAATCTCTGCAGTCAGAGCATCTTTAAAGAAAGAAAAAGTAGTTAATGCTGCTGACTTTTTTTAGTTACTACTGTTGAAATTACGTCTACCAATTGATATTTACGTATCGAACTGGTTGTTAACAACTGGTTTGAAACCCAAGCCAACCTTACATGCAAGGGATGCGCCTGCCGATCAACGCACTAGACTCTGACAAACATAAAACTTCATGGTAAACTGCTCGTTAACTATTTCGTGGGACCAATAGGAGTGTTAATTTTTTCAGGTCAAATTGGGTGATAAAGAAATCGATGTCACGGCTGGACACAAAATATACATTACAACGAAACTACCTAATCCAGCGTATACCCCTGAAATTTCAGCTCGTACTTCCATTATCGATTTCACTGTTACGATGAAAGGTATTTCTAATTAATTTTTAACGTTACCTCCAGTGTGCTAGTAGTTCTTGTGGTTTTCTTTACAAACGTATATACAATAGTAGGTAGACAATAAATATGCCAATTATGAAAATGGTTATTTTATTATAAAATAGGTTTGGAAGACCAATTGCTTGGTCGAGTCATCTTAACAGAGAAAGCTGAAATGGAGGCGGAACGTACGCAATTGATTATGGACGTCACCTCCAATCGTCGAAAAATCCAGGAGTTAGAAGCGAATCTCTTACATAAGTTGACTACCATACAGGGCTCTTTAGTGGAGGATGTGTCACTCATTCAAGTTCTCAATGTAACAAAGGCTACAGCTACAGATGTAAGTTTCGAATTTTGTAATCAATCAAAACCGGTAACACAGGGATCAAAATTGTTGCTTTGTGAGTACATAATACAAAAAAAGTCTTTAAAACTTTAAACTTTATGTTAAAACTCAGGTTAAAGAAAAATTGGACGTAGCAAGAGAGACTGAGAGTAAAATAAATTTAGCTCGCGAAGAGTACCGTCCAGTGGCAACGCGTGGCTCAGTGTTGTACTTCTTGGTGTGCAATATGTCGCTCGTGTGCCACATGTACCAGACCTCGCTGGCGCAGTTCCTCGAGCGGTTCGACATCTCCATGGAGCGCTCCGCGCCGAGCCCTATCACCAGTCGGAGGATAGCATCTATTATTGACTACTTGGTAACTTTCTTTATCTTCTTATGGTTCCATAAATCTATGTAGGTAATTTGTAAAATTTAACATTTTTACTCTCATTCAGACTTACGACGTATTCAAGTTTATCAGCCGAGGATTTTATGAGAAGCATAAATATCTGTTTACGGTATTACTGACTTTAAAGATAGACTTACAAAAAGGATATATAACGTTTGAAGAGTTCCAGAATTTTATTAAAGGTTTAATATTTACTACTCCCACTATCGATGCTCCACCCCCGTAGAATTACTTTCTCATTACAAAGGCCTAATGGAACACAATACTGGGATATAGTATAAGCCTATGCGTGATACCAGGGTAAAAAACAATCAATATTTATATAAAGGCGAAAGGATGTTGTGTGTGTAGTACACATATAACAATCTTTCGCCTTTATATACTGTACTACTATTAATATTACTGTGACCGTTTAGGTAATTCGTGTCATGCTCTGGGGCACGACAGTAGACGATTTTGGAATTTTGTCTCGGTGAAAACAATTGTACATAATATGTACATAATTAGTACTACCTTACAATAAATAGTACTTCTGTAATTTAAGAGTACAAAAGCTTCAAATTGGTACTGCTGCGGAGCATCCTCTCCAGCAAACCATAATGCAAATTAGCGCTTCTGTGAATGATTTTAGCACGAAAGTAGTTTAAAAAAAATGTACAGGAGATATATAATCAAACAAAGTATTTGAATTCATTGCAGGTGACGAATAACAAGATTTTTATATTTCAATTTATAATATGAAACTACGCCTGATCCAAATATTATGGCAAAGTTTCATTTAGCTAAATTGAATATTAATGTAGGCGCTTATCCTTTATTCCATTTTCCTCAAATACAAAATTAAATAATTTTATAATACATAACTAATAAACAAATTTCCGTTTACAACACATACCCATGTATTGCACTAGTTATATAATTATCGCAAGAACAAATGAATATAATGTCGTCGTTTATACTTATACCTTCATATTTTCGTATCGTGTTTCAATATTGAAACTAGTTACTTAGATATTAGTTTATTAAAAATGAAGCGCGGAAAAAGACTTACCGTGTGTTTAGAAGAACAAAAGAGTGTATTTCTGGAATACTTGAAAAATATTGAAGACATTAATAGTTTACCACCTTCCGGGAGTGGTGTTTACAAAAAAAATTGTAAAAAACTGTGTGCTCGAATGTCTGCGAAGGCATTGTATTTATCTGCAAAAAGAAATTTTGATTTGTTCTTTCGTGCAACAGACTCTGAAAAAAGTAACGTTTCAAATAAATTAAATGGAGCAAATGATATTATGCCGTACAACATTACTGATTTGAGCAGTGATTGTACTTCTACTCAGAGTAGTGAAGAGAAAACTGATAGTGAGAAATCTTTTACGATTAAAAATACATCTATCCCTCTCGCTCAGATGATATCGGCAACTCAAACGTTATTTAATATATTTGTTTGGTTAAAAACGTGGATTGGTAGTATGGTAAAGCCTAAAGAAATAATAACTGACGATTCAAGCGCCCTCATTGGGGCCTGTGTTAAGGCTTTCACTTCGTTTAATACAACTAAGGAATATATAGGTCATTGTTTCGCAGTTTTAGATAATAAAACTAATATAATACCTAGTTGCTTCATGCGACTTGATTCATCGCATCTTATAAAAACTTTATACGCACTAAAATGTTTTAAGAATGTTGATTTACGAGTAAAAAAGTTTTATATCAAATTTTTATTAAAGTTAAAATCTTGCACATGTTATATAGAAGCCAAAGAAATTATCAGAAATCTAGTGATAGTTGCTGTAAACAGATACGATAGGAAAACTCTAGATGGCGAAAAGACAAAATGTGAAATCGCAAAGGAAAAGTTATTTAACTTACCATCATCATCAAAAGAAGAAGACCTTATTGAAACTGAGTTAGCAGAAATTTCAAAACGGCAAAATTCCATTTTGGAAGAAGACAACGATGATGTAGTACTACACCAGAGAACGTTTATGGCCGAGTTTGAACAACTGATAGACATCGAAAAGATCTGTGACGAGACGATTCATGAGAACATGTATTACTTGCCTGAATTTATTGATAGCTTTAAAAGGCTTTTGTGTCGATTGCCGCTATGGACAAATTTGATGTTGCCATTCTACAAACAAGAAAAGGATGCAGCTAGCAGCTCTAATATTGAAAGCTATTTCAAAACTATTAAACAGCTTCTATTGAATTCACGAAGTGGCCTTATGCGTGTCGATGATTTTGTTATGAGGCACACAGAATATTTATCAGGAGAATTGAAATCAGCCCAATGCCTGTACTCAAGCAGCGATAACACATATACTAGTAATAAAACGCAGGCATATGTAAAACAATCTACAAAAAATGGTGAAAATTTTAGAGAAAATTCTATATTTATGACAGTACCGAAACAAGAAGAAAACTGGCGTAACAAATACGAGAAAAATAAACAAATACCTTTAGTGGGAAAAATTAAACCTAAATGTAACAAAAAAAATGTACAATTGATTCCCAATGGAAATATTTCACGATCAGGTATAAAAGACGTTATTTTACAGAATACGTGTGCGTTTGATGCAGTTCTGCATGGATTTGCTGTTGTTTATACTGATAACAGAGGAATAAGTGAACATATAGATGACAAGAAATCAAATTTCTCAAAATTAGTCAGGGCGGTTTCACAAAATGATTTTTCAGTAGATGTTTTAAGATTTAGAGCTGAAATATTACTTAATTTCTTTGAAGTTATAAAGAAAGGTTCAATACAGATAGTCGATTGTCAATGTAATGTGACAAAAATTTTTGAAAATCTATTACCAAATGAATACTACAGTGCAATCATATCAAAAATGTGTTCCGATTGTAATATAAAATGCGAAAGGCGTCTACCAATACTGCCACTGAACGTTCTTCTTTTATCAGACAACGGTGTTACTTATTTAGAGGCATCAGCGAATTCAATGATTCAAGATGAACTAAAACCGTGCAAAACAAATCAGTGTACTGGCACGGTTACTGAAACTTATGAATTATTACATAACTTTTTAATTTTTGAAGTAGACGATGCAGTGAATATACAGGGTATTCCAAAAACCATTGTTTTGAAATCCGACAAACGATATTATCTGGCGTCGGTAGCAGAATTTGTACCAGCTGAAGGTCTAGCTCATTACAAAATGCACTGTAAATCAGGAGACAACTGGTATTGTTATGATGATCTAGCAAATAAAGTATGTAAATCAAATTTAAATAAAAATATTCAATCACATGTACTAATGTTTGTAAAATTTTAATTAAAAAACTGATTATTTATAAATTAATTTATTTAATCCTTCGTTGGTAGGGCAAGCAAATACCGCTACAAACAGCACAAATGACTAATAAATCGTTCTGGTTTGGGTTAGGTTAACTCTCGATATTTAAATATATCGATATTTAAATATTTAATAAGATAGATAATTATAATATATATATCTTAATCATTTTTTACACTACCGCACTAATATTAGGTATAGAAGAAATAATTGTACTTTCGTAATAAGTGTTATATTGTATGACATTAATAGGTTTTTATTTTTAAATTTATTTTACTGTTCAATTATCATACAACAACACAAATTATGTCAGCATTCCGTAATTTGTTTTGTATGCTGTATTAATCTCGATCGATACAACACGCCGGCGGTGACAAGGGCCCGACGGATAATGTCGTTAATGTTGGCATGTCGGGACATGCGGCCTGCGCTCCTGCTGCAAGATAATCCGTGAATTTAAATTCACGTGAAAAAGTTTAATTACGTTTAAGAAAACGCTAGATGAAACTTTGCCATTATATTAGGCTCAGGCGTAGTTTCATATTATAAATTGAAATATAAAAATCTTGTTATTCGTCGCCTGCAATTAATTCAAATACTTTGTTTGATTATATATCTCCTGTACATTTTTTTTAAACTACTTTCGTGCTAAAATCATTCACAGAAGCGCTAATTTGCATTATGGTTTGCTGGAGAGGATGCTCCGCAACAGTACCAATTTGAAGCTTTTGTACTCTTAAATTACAGAAGTACTATTTATTGTAAGGTAGTACTAATTATGTACATGTTATGTACAATCGTTTTCACCGAGACAAAATTCCAAAATCGTCTACTGTCCTGCCCCAGAGCATGACACGGTAATTCCTATATTTGCATTCTTTTATTACTTGCTGGATCAAAGCTTAGTACATACTTCCCATATTTCAACATTTATCATATCGACAATGTAATGGCTTATAGTCTGTAGAATATTATGTTTTAATATCCCGTTTGATATGCTATTCTTAAAATCTTCTTAATTTTCTTATTTAACACTCCATTTAGTAATGGGTTTTTGTCGTCGGTGTAGTCTACTAGTAGATACTAAGTCAAAATCCTCCTGTAGGTGGCGCTGCACTAGATCTTAACGCATGTCCAACTAAACCTTATAAGTGGATCACAGACATGTCTTGGCTCAACTTAGTTCAACTGTCCAATTTGCGAGTGTTTTCGCTTATACTTAATCAGTTATCTAATAATGAGAAAGGATGGAAGAGTTGGTATGTAATTTTACGTAAGTTTCTTACAAAGATCACCAAGATCTTAGGGGTTCAATACAACCTAATAAATAAATAAATATTGTTGGACATTCTCACACAACGTCATCTAGCCCAAACTAAGCTATAAGCTTGTGCTATGGGATCTAGACAACTGATAAACATACTTATAAATTTCTAAATACATACATAATATACATAAAAGACACCCAAACTCCGAAACAAACATTAGTGGATCACACAAATATTTGACTCGACCCGGGAATCGAACCCGAGACTCGAATCGAAAGCCGATGCATTACCGACCATGCCACCGAAGCAGTTAATTAGTAACTGATAAACCTAACGACTAAGAAAGTGGCCAACCAAAATTTCTGAGTTAAACATTATATAGTAAACCCCGGATCTATAACTACACGGGGCACACTAAAAGTTTTGCACTTCTGGCTAATGGGAACTATTTGAATTTCGAATGTTATATTTTTTTAAACGTTGCAACCTTCTTAGTAATAAAATCTCCTTTATAATATCCTACATAATCCGGCTTATCCTTCCTACCTGCGGGAGCGGTTCTCCTACATGAACACTCCCGGTACTCCTTGTAGATCTCACCTCATGTACCGCCTAAACTTTCCCTCCCACAAAACCGATTTCTACTCCTATTCCTTTACCGTTCATGCGGTCAGGCTGTGGAACTCACTACCCCCTGATATACAAAGCTGTAAAACTCTTCCTCTCTTTAAAAGTAAAGTCAAAACACATTATCTGTCCTCCTTACCCTAGCTATATATGGTAGTATATGTAAGTATTGTATATATAGCTCAGTATATATTTATCTATGTATATATTATAGCACCCATAGTTTATGTAGGTTTATTTATTTACTTGCACTGCACACACTTAGCCTTTTCACTCTTACTTCTCCTCTCAGGCCTGCTGGAAGAGATTCCTTTAGGAATAAGTAGTGCCCTTGTACTATGCTCACTTTATTCTTTTGTACTTCTGTTTCCGTTTAATTGTAATGATTTTAGAGCGATGATTTTTTATGATTTTAAAAGTTCTCTCTCTCTCTGCAAGACTGCCGCTTGTCTTCAAAATGCTTTTGGGAGAGAAGCAAGGTGCTTCTTGAGCACCGTGAGGCGATGGTTTGCTAAATTTGAGAGAGGTCGAGTTCTTTACATAACGATATTCGTGAAGGGCGGCCTTCAACTGCCGTCAACGAAAATAATGTAGCTACTGTTAAGCGGTTAATTGAAGAAAACCCGCGGATTACCTATGAGACAATTCGAGGACTATTGGGGATTGGTATGAGTCAAATCCAGAAAATTTTACACGAAGAATTGAAAGTTCGGAAACTTTGTTGTCGTTGGATCCCTCATGAACTGACAGCGGAGCAGAAGCGGACTCGCGTGGAATGGTGCTCATAGATGCTACTGAAGTACGACCACGGACATTCTAATGCTGTTTATGACATTGAGACGAAACGTGGATTTATTGTTTTGAACCCGAAAAAAAACAGCAATCTTGTGGATGGGTGTTTGAAAATGAGAACAAGCCAACAAAAGTGAGGCAGGCGAGCAACGTTGGTAAAAAAATGATCGCGTTTTTTTCTCAGCTACGGGTCCTATCTGTACAATTCCACTTGAAGATCAAAAGAGTGTTAATGCCGAGTGGTATTCTACCATTTGTTTACCCAGGGTGTTAGAAAAAGTTCGCGAAAGACGACCCAAAAGCCGCGTTCTCCTACATCATGACAACGCTTCTTCACACACGGCCAACAAAACGAAAGTCATTTTTAGCTTCCGAAAAAGTACTCGTCACCCATCCTGCGCATAGCCCCGACCTAGCACCCTGTGATTTCTGTATTTTCCCCAAAATCAAAGATTTGATGAAAGGTTTCACTTTTACCAAC
Source organism: Nudaria mundana (assembly GCA_963556515.1). Classification (NCBI taxonomy): domain Eukaryota; kingdom Metazoa; phylum Arthropoda; class Insecta; order Lepidoptera; family Erebidae; genus Nudaria; species Nudaria mundana. The sequence continues at coordinate 11,147,731 of OY748287.1, forward strand.
TCCGAAGAGGTAGTGATAGCGTTTAATCAGCACGTAGAAAACATGCCTTCAGATCTGTGGTCCTCCTGTTTTAAAAAATGGTTCGATCGCATGAAAAAATGATTAAAATGTAAAGGAGAGTATTTTGAAAAGCAATAAACATAATATTTTGGTTTTAACACGTTGTTTTTTTAAGTTACGCAAAACTTATAGTGTGACCTACATATACTATTGCTAGCCAAGCATAAGTCCATAATATGGCTCTGCTGACTACTTTGGGGAGATATTACAAAGTCATTCAAAAGTGGAAGCATTATAACCGTCAGTTTACAATACATCTTATAATTTGGCACTAATTATAATTACCTGTAATTTAAGGTTTGATAAAGAGGCACCTGAAGAGGAAACTATGCCTGATGGTTACAATAATATGGATGTATTTAGGAAACTGCTAATGGTACGTGCTTGGTGTCCTGATCGAACACTGGCACAAAGCTTGTAAGTAAACTTTCTAAGTATTTATAACGGTTCCCATTGGTTAGTTCGCTCAGGTATAGTTACGACACCTCGGGACTCTGATACGAACACTCGGAGTAATTGAATTATGTTCTACGATGCAACTAATATTTAGTTACATCGTAGAATATAATTCAATTACTCCGAGTATATACATGCGGCGATGTTCCAGCTTACCACTAACGTTAACAATCTATCTCAATTGTTATACAATCTATAAAAGGCTTGACTGAAATATTATTTCTTTTTGTGCATATTTGGTAGGTCGTAAACTATTTTTTAAACCTCTCGGTGAACTCACCCCTAAAGCCAAACAGCGTTTGTTAGTATGTTTGCAGCTTGTATTTAACTAAAACCATAAACGGGATGTTGTTATGTAAATTTCATACCTACGTACTTTACACAATATTATCCTTCCTTTCTAAAATGTTATAGGAAGTATGTGAAAAAATCGATGGGAACTCGATACTCTGAAGCTGTCATAGTAAATTATGAGGTAAGAAATTAAAACAAGAATTACGGCCGGTTTCTGAATTGAGAGTTTGAAGTTTAGTATCAGTTAAGCACCTCAAATAACAAAATTATTGCCGGCAAACCTATTGCCATTACCGCGCACAATAGAATATTCAAGACCACTCACTTATTCAAACTAAAATTCCCACATCCAGGACAAATTAACGTAACATGACAAATAGATTTAAGGTTGAATGAAATTGCGCTTTAAAGTTAAATATCTCACAAACAGATACATAAATCGAAAAATTAAAAGACCTATCTAATCACACCCCACACCTCCAGGGTGGGCGCAAGAAACAAGAACCAATTCTTTCGGTTACGTGTAGGGGAGGCACCCCAAAAGCAATTATTTTTTATATTTTTTAGCACTTTGTCAATGTTAGTAAATATACATACATATCCATGCAAAGTTTCATGTTTCTAGCACTCACGGTTTAGGAGGAAAGCGGAAGACAGACGGACGGACAGAGATGACGAAACTATAAGGGTTCCGAAACTTGTATATGGAACCCTAAAAATGAAGTCGCTTCCGCTGTCGGTTCACTTAGATTTTTTTAGGGTTCCGTACCCTAAGGGTAAAACAGGAACCCTCTTACTGAGACTTTGCTGTCCGTCCGTCCGTCCGCCTGTCTCCGGGCTGTATCTCATGAACCGTGATAGTAAGAAAGTTGAAATTTTCACAGAATCAGAATGTATTTCTGTTGCCGCTCTAACAACAAATACTAAAAAACAGAATAAAATCAATATTTTGGGTGCTCCCATACAACAAACGTAATTTGTTTTACGGACGGAACCCTTCTTGCGCGAGTCCGACTCGCTATAGGCCGGTTCTTTTTAAACAACTCAATGATAATTCACGTGCAGAGTAGTACGAGTATATAGATAAATTATTGAAGTTTGTTGTTAGTTACCATGTTTAACCGAAGCAATGCGACGACAGGTCGCTAGATTATTCTAAAGTAGACCATCGCCGATAGAATAAAGCTTTATTTAAATTATATACCCACTCATTAATTGGCGTTTATATTTATCGTTTTAGCAAATGGTTATAGAGTCCCGATCTCTTGTGCCACTGATAGGGTTCCTAGCCATGGGCTCGGATCCGACTCCGTCTATCGAGATAACAGTTAACCGAATGGAGAATATCTGTAAATCCATCTCTATGGGACAAGGTCAGGAAATACACGCCAGGAAACTTATTGACCGTGGTCTTAAAGAGGTAGGTATATATGAGTATAAGTAAGAATTTTTATAAAGAAATTATAAATATATCACAAAAACTGAAGTCATCTGCAGGACTTAAACCCACGGTCTTTCCCTTACGGGGCGAATTATCTGACCAACTGAGCTAAGATGACCAGTACCGACACCATCCAAACTTTGCGTAATATTATAATTTCTAGATCGTGCTATTAATGTTTTCGTTAGATTCACCTACCGGAATTCTACGGAAATACTGTACCAGTGTATCGTGTTACAACGATATTTAAACACTGAATTTTTAGATGAATCAATTGATGCAGCACTTCTTTAGAATGAAATAAATGGAAAAAAAGCGATAGATATTTGAGATACAGTGGTCCATAACATAATATAATATTTTATAGAGGTTCTAAATTGTAAACGTATTAATAATGAATTCCGTTTTTTCATGTGAAGGGTCTATGGGTGTTATTGCAAAATTGTCATTTGAGTCTTGGATACATGGTGGAGATAATGGACCAATTCAACGAACTGGATAAAAATCCAGAACAGGTGCATGAAATGTTCAGGTAAACTCACTCTGACCAATTATTGCGAGTATGACCAATTCGACACAGTTTTGATAAAATATTATTAAGTATATTTTTTTTCAGACTATGGATTACTACAGAAGTGCATCCTAAGTTTCCAATTACGTTATTACAAATGTCCATAAAATATACATGTGAACCGCCTTCTGGTATGAAATGTATAATACTTACTAAAGCTTTTTTCAATCTTATTATTAAGTTGTATTACGTTTTTGGTCGTTTTTAGGAGGCATTCCTCGATGATCACCAATTTGATCATCACCAAAAAAGTCCTCACCGAAACTATTCCCCATTGCTCACCAGAGGTGGTGATCGTTTAAAATTTTAATATTATTAAAATTTTCTATTCCTCGATGATCACCAACCAATATCATTGACATAGTGCAGGGACTATATAAAAAATATCGACAGAAGAAAACATTTATATTGAATAAGACTAACTTTATGTATGTAAATACTTTCTTTTATATAATAATACTAGGTGCTGCTACGCTGGCGTCACCCTGCACTGCTGCAAATTGAGCGGAGTGTTTTCGGTAACAGTAATAAGTCATTTAAAAATTTAATGAGTTTATATTTATTTTGAGATAATATTTTGAAAGATACAAAAAGCGCGCGAAATTTCTCCCATAGGTTTAACATGTAAATTTTGGTTCCTCAAATAAATATATTTTGGCGCCTTTTTTTAAATTTCTGCACATCTTTCAACAGCATTACATTTAATCGCATTGGAGTCGCTGTATGGGAGCTCCGTTCGCTTTTGGCTCACTCCGCTCAATTATTAAAATGTATACAAATATTTTCCTTTTGTTCAGTACTACTACTGAACAAAATGAAAGTGTATGTGTAGGTGAAGGTATGTGTGTAGTGTAGTGGCATAGGTATTGTGTTTTGTAAATGTACCTATTGACTTATTGTACGAGTATGTTAGCAGCAGAGTGAAAATTTTAACTGTCAGGCGGACGGACGGGCAGCGGAACCTTAGTAATAGGGTTCCATTAAACCCTTTGGTACACGTTATTACATTTGTAGGGTTCCGTGCCCAAAGGGTAAAACGGGAACCCTATTACCGAGACTTGCTGTTTACATTATTGTGAAACGAAATTTTGAGGCAAGTTTATGGTTAGATCATAATGCACTAAATTTTGTATACTTTTTACTTGTGTGATGGAATTGAACGGTAAGCACTGTTTTGGTGATGATAAAATCGGTGATCATCAAGGAATGCCTCGTTTTTAGTAATTAATATAGTTGGAAAAACATTTATTTTAAAATAGTAATTATTTATATTAAAGTTATTTAATCTTTTTGATTGCAAGTAAAATATGTTAATTCCGGTAAGTAATCAATATTTACAAAACTCATTCAACTTTCAGGTATTAAAGCTGGTCTTATGCGAACTTATGACTCCATGAGTCAAGACTTCCTCGATTACAGTGATAGCCAGTATTACCTACCTCTGATATACACAATATCTTTCCTGCACACGATAGTGCAAGAACGGCGAAAGTTTGGACCTTTAGGATGGAATATTCCTTATGAGTTTAATTCTTCTGACTGGTTAGCATCATGTATGTTTGTGCAACATCACTTGGACGCACTGGAAGCGGGCCAATCACCAAGCTGGAATACAACACGGTATTTCATTTATACATCTATATTTAGAAATAAATTGGATTTAAAAATTAGTTTAATTTTAATTGATTCCTCATTGCATTTTCAGTTACATGGTCACGTCTGTGCAGTATGGAGGTCGCGTGACTGATGACCTTGATAATCGCTTATTAGCTACATTTGGCAAAGTATGGTTCTCCGACCAGCTTTTTAATGATGATTTTGAGTTTTACAAAGGGTACGGCATTATGAAGTTTAAAAATATTCCCGAGTACATCGAGGCAATTGAAAAGATGAAAACTGTAGATCCTCCTCAAGTTTATGGCTTGCATACCAATGCGGACATCAGGTTAGTAAAATTTTAATGTATTTGTATAATTTACAAATAGTTACAAAATTTTACTTCATTATAATTAGTACAATATCCACACATTTCAGTTACCAACGCAATACTGTTCAAGATCTATTGGACACTGTACTGTCAATACAACCGAAAGAGTCAGGAGGTGGTGGTGGAGAAACGCGCGAGGCTTCAGTTTACAGGCAGACTAAAGAAATACTGAAGAAAGTGCCACCTAACTTCGACCCTCATGAAGTTAAAGATAGGTAAATTAATATTTAGTAGGTACATAGTAGTTTTATTACTCTCTATAGTTCAAAAAGTATATTTCTATAGTTTAAAAATTATGTAAGGAATTATTATATATTTTATTACTTTCGCGTTTAAAATAAATACGTTAACTACAGGTTAAAGTACTACGGGATACTTGGTTCTATGGTAATATTCCTGCGACAAGAAATTGATCGAATGCAGAGAGTAATTAATCTAGTTCGTACTACGTTGAAGGACCTTCTGCTGGCCATTGATGGCACTATTATAATGAATGAGGTATTATTCGATATGTTATTATGACCCTTGATTATTTCTTTGTACTATATTTGGGTATGTTGATAGGCTCGTGGTTGAGCGGTATTAAGTTAAATTAACACATTTCAAATATTAGCTAAACCGGTCTCGGAGGGCACGTTCAAAAGCAAACTAGTCTAACAACAGAATTTTGCCAACTGAGCCAATAGTTTATGAAACTCGGGTAGCACTCGCTGTCGCTTCACGAAAAATATTGCAGTACAGCCGCATTGCATTTAGACTGAAAAGTCAACCTAAACTGGGCTGGGAAAAGGATTAATGGATGATGAATGTACATTAATTTTTTTAATTACTCAAAGTTTTTATCACATAATTAATTGTCTGCATTTGTCGCAGGCGCTTCGCAATTCTTTGGACAACATCTACGATGCAAAAGTGCCTGCAACTTGGCTAAAGTCTTCGTGGTCCTCATCTACACTGGGCTTTTGGTTCACAGAGTTTCTGGAGAGACACACACAATTCCACACATGGTGTTTTCAGGCCAGGCCAAACTCATTCTGGATGACAGGATTTTTCAATCCCCAAGGTGGTATTTAGAAATAAATATTAAGTAAATTTAACTTTCTTCATCGAAATTGTCTTAGATAACCACCACTTCATTGACCCGTATGAGATCAGATTCTTAAGAATCTTAAACCATAGTCAATTTAGTCAGGTAACGTGAAAATGTGATATTTATTGTTTGTGTTTAAAATCTGTAAGGTTTCCTGACCGCCATGCGACAAGAGGTGACACGCGCTCACAAGGGCTGGGCTCTCGACATTGTTTCGTTGCAAAATGATGTCACTAAGCTCCCCTTAGACGATGTTAAGTCATCGCCACCGGTAGGTTTTACATTACATTTAAATATCATTAGTATCATTAGTAGGCACCTGCGACTCCGCCCGCGGGGATAGGTTCTCTTCCATGTTGCTTATGTACCGTTCGTATTCCCGGTATAAGAAGTGTCCAAGTTTTAAGAATACTAGTTACCTTTTAGTTGTTACCCAGAACCTCAACCCAAGATTGCATGTTTTTTACTAACCACACAAATCGAATTTCTTTTTTAAAGACTCTACGAGTATTCGATCGAATTTGAATATACATTAGTCGGCTCGGCTTAGTGAAGTTTCGATTGATCAATGATTTCTGGACTCGGGTGAATTAGATTATATATAGATATAGGCCAATAATAATAAAAAATAAGTTAGTCAGCCTCTTGCATCACCAGCCAGTTTGTTTTACAAAATCTAAAATAAAAACTGCCGTGGATTTACAAAATCTGTACTTAGATTTAAACACTGCTTCTTGGAGTTCTTCCAACGGATATTTACGCCTATTGTAAATTTTGACTGACTACCTGACTACCTCGGTGGCACAATGGTACTATGTACGGACTGCCACGCTCGAGGTCTCGGGTTCGATTCCCGGGTCTGGTGGATAATGTATAATTATATTTAGAATTTTACCCAGACAATTATCCCAGAGTCTGGAACTTGTGCCCGGTAAATGGCAATAGGCTCGCCCCCTATTACATGGGACCTAACATAGCTGGCGAGATGTGGGTGTGTTTGCACACCTCTGCCTACCCCTTCGGGGAAAAAGGCATGATGATATGTATTGTAAATTTTCATAAGTCTTGATAATAAAATAAGGTTTTAAAAGTCTTCTAACTAATTTATTCGCCTTAAATCATCAACTAAGTAAATTATTTACATTTTCGTTTCGTTCAATGAACAAGTAAACACGACATAAAATCGGGGAATAAAATACAAATGAGAAATTCCCTTTATTTCCCGTGGTCCCTGCAATGGTACAAAAATAAAATAAATAAAATAAAATAACGTTTATTATCATTGAAATTTAAAAAAAAATATTTAGATTCGTCAAAAGTTGGTGTGACTCTACCGAGGGTTCCAAAATGCAATGAGACTGAGAAGAGCCCTCAAGAAACTCAGTTCGGCTTTTTTCAAAATATTTCATCTTAAATCTAATATAGAGTTATTTAGAAAGGAGCAATTCGTGTTACAACCAGGCAGCCTTGTCATCTAAGAAATAATTAATACTATAATAAGCTTTATGGCACAATTTACTTTTTATTAATTTTTTTAAATTTATTGACAGATAAATTTGCTATTTCGGTTGGCAATGTATTGTACGTTCAAATAAAGTTCCCCGCAAAAGAATTACACACTTTAAGAAGCCTAAATTTAGGAACAGCCAGTTTATCCTTATTTCTTAAGTTTAGATTATAATTATCACTATTTTTCATAAATTTACTTTTGTTCTTGTGAGTATACAATAAAATTTCATAAATATACTGTGAATACACTGAAAGGATGTTAATATGCTTAAAACTTATCTCTTAATGACTCCCGAGACCCCATACCATAGATAGACCGGACAGCCCTCTTCTGCAACACAAAGATGCATTAAATGTCGGCAGCGTTACCCCACAGTAGTATGCCATATGTCATGATACTGTGGAAGTAGCTGAAGTAGACAAGACGCGCCGTTTTAATGTCTGTAAGTTGTCGGATATTTTTGACAGCATAGGCTGCAGAACTAAGCCTGGCCGAAATTTTCCCGATATGAGACCCCCATTGCAATTTGGAGTCTAACGTTATGCCCAGAAAGACAGTGTCATCGACCAATTCTAATATATCATCCCTAACCTTAACACTGGTTTTAACAAGTCTTACATTAGGTAAGGTGAATCTTACACATTTAGTTTATTTTCATTTAATAATAAATTATTAGCACAAAACCAGTGGACTATCCTAGAGAGGGCAATGTTTACATCGTCAAGTTTGCGCTGTCCACGTTTAACTTTAAATATTAAAGAAGTGTCATCAGCAAACAAAACGACCTCGTGGTCGTCTCTTATGAGGTGAGGGAGATCATTAATATATACTAGAAAAAGAAAAGGTCCCAAAATTGAACCCTGCGGTACCCCCATTGCTACAGGAGAACCAGGTGACTGTTTACCATTGATCACTGCTTTCTGGTCCCTATCACTTAAGTAAGAATTGACGAAATTCAAGGCCGTCCCCCGGATTCCGTAATGATCAAGTTTCTTAATTAAAGTCTGGTGCTGAACGCAATCGAAGGCCTTAGATAAGTCACAGAATACACCATAAGCATCATATGACTCATCCCAGGCCCCTATTTGTCTCTTATAATGCTGTGGTAGAAAATACCTACCTTTGTATACATAAACAATGTTTGTTATTGTTAAACTTACTGTCAGAGAAGTTGACAAATTGTATTTATATACAGTTCTCTTAAAAACAGAATTAAAGTCAATTATTTTGAGTTTATTATTATATTGGCTAGTTAAATTGAGTTGTAAATTTATCTTATATCTAAGAGAATTTTCTACGTCTGGCACACCTTTTATATATGGTAATGTAAACATTACAACATGTTCAACATTTAAGTTTTGCATTTTGTCAAAGTATAGGGATAGTTCATTTTTGTTAATTTTACCCCTGTTTGAGCAGAAAATAATTATTTTACTGTTTGAGTCAAAATTATATTCTAATATCTTTTGCATAATTTCATTAGATGCACCTGGATAACAGTTATTAATAATTGAATAACAATTTGAATTAAATTGTTGTATCAGAAAAGAACCAAAATCAGTTCCAATATTATCACTAAATAAAATTAGTTTAGTATAACCAGTATAACTATTACTTTTTACACTGTCACACACTAATGAAGAAGAAGGGGAGCAAGTTGTAAGGGAAGCCTGGTGCTCCAAAGATTGAGAAGGACTCGTGCAGTTGATGTTGCACAAGTGGTTATTTATGAAGGTATTAAGGCGCTCAGTATTATAATTAGATGTTTTGAGTACCGTATGTTTTGCGTGATGCCTGAACAAACAGACAGACAGACAAAATTTTTTTTAGTCACATTTTTGGGTTCGGTGTCGGTCTAGTAACATATGCCATAATTTTTTTTGATATTTTCAATGTACAGAATTTTCACTTCTACACATTTATTATAAGTATAGAATAGATGTAAATATATCCTATATACTAAATAACTATACACTAATTAAAACAAAGTTACTAGCATTAGTTTAAGAATTTAAGAAACATCATTGATGGAAATAAATAATTAATTGAAAAAAAAAAAAAAAATTAAAAACTTATCGTAGTTTATCAAGTGAATGACCTATGTCTGTGTTAAGTGGTTTACGAGATCTATGTCTCGTAATACATTCAAAAGACGCATCAGATTAACTGTATTTTGTGAACACTTTTGTTAATTTTTGAGTTTAGTCCTTCGGTGACATTATTTGTTCGGTGTGTTTCACCAAATACACTTTTTTTTTATATTTGGTTCGCCAAATTGACACCAGTTTATGTATTTTGGTCTCAACCAAAATATTTACTTCAACATGAGCTTTATACTGCTTCTTACGGACACCTGCTTCTTTATTCTTTCATTTTACAGCGAATGTTGTACATGTGACAATTCTGGAAAAACTTCTGCTACATCATTTAATTAATTTATTTTATTTCAATGATGTTTCTTAAATTTTTAAACTAATGTTAGTAACTTTATTTTAATTAGTGTTTAGTTATTTAGTATATAGGCAAGGCGAATTAAGGATACATTTACATTGATAATAAAGTAAACCAAACGTGAATGGCGACAAGACTCCAGACCTCTGACCATAGGAACTTGATCTAAGATACCGAAAGAATGGATAGCTTTTAAACTTTTTAAGTGCTTTATATAAACTTGTTTTTTAATATACATACATAATTATAGTTCTCCACGTAATTATCATTAGCTATATTTTTCGCTGTATTTTTTGATAAGCACGATTCAAACACCCAAAACACATTTGCCGATTGTTGAGACTGCTAAAAACAAGGTTTTTTTTTATGTTTGTTACCTCAGCACACATTTTTTAAATTAGTCGGCTAATAATTACGACAGGGACCACGGGTAGTTGATTTCCCCGTGGTCCCTGCAATGGTACCATTGCATACCACGGGCAATAAACCAGAAATTCATATTGTCTGAAGCTGATACTGTCGTAATGGCTGCCAGAAGTTTAGTCATAGATTACGCAGAAGTTATACTAGGGGACGGTTGTTACTCCGAAACAAAAATTGGAAGAGCTCACTTCCTAGTTACTCAACATTTATTAATACTGTTTTTTAAACTACTTGTATGATGACTCGTCTTGCTTGGTAATGTTAAAAAACGTTTTATATGTATCGTAATAACAGGAAGGCGTGTTTGTGCATGGACTGTTCTTGGACGGTGCCGGGTGGGATCGACGCAACATGCGCTTGTGCGAGTCGACTTTAAAAGTCCTCTACACGGCGTTACCAGTCGTACACGTGTACGCCATTAACTCCACCGTACCTAAGGATCCTAAACTTTATATGGTAGTATAGTAGCATCTAGTAATTAACTCAAATATACTGTTGGATTGGTTGTCTCATCATCCAATCTGCCATTTTCCAACCCAGTTTTGTTGACTTTGCAGTCTAAGTTTGCTGAACTTTGATATTTTCCGTAAACCGACTGCCATCTGACCTCCGCAATTCGAGCTCCAGCTAACCGTTACGACTGCCATACATGTTCATAGGGCAACCAGTACCGACGGTTTAGCGTGCTCACCGAGCCCTCAGTGTCTTAAGAAATAGTTACCCATTAGCTAGTATTTGGACGTCTCCTATTGAATTCGTTGTCTGTTAGGTTGATTAGTTTTTTATGAATCTCATCCAAATATAATTCGTATGATCGACAAATATTTATTTGGGAATTTAAGTATTTTTCATTGTATATTAATTGTGTATTTTCAATTCTGATGACTGATATAGATCTTGATAACTGATACAACAATTTGCTTAATTTTGAAGAGACTCGGTTTTATTTTTATTTGCATACTTCTAATAGGTATCATTATTGGTTTCTAGTGTCCGGTATACAAGAAGCCGGTTCGTACTGGACTGACATTCATCACACCGCTTTGGTTGCCAACGGTCAAAAACCCTGATCACTGGATTCTTCGAGGTGTTGCCATATTGTGTGATACTAAATAACTTTTTAAGCGTATAGAGTGTTGTACCAAAGTACGTACGTAAAGTGTTTTTGTATATTTTTAATTTTTTTCATAAGTACCTATTCTGTTTACTTTTTGTGATGTTTTTTTATTTCAATTATATGAATTCAATTTTTTTCAACATAAAAGTCTTATATTTTTATATATTATTAAGTTATAGATTCACGTTTTGATCAGCAACCGTATTTGTATGCGTTTCCAATAATTGTTCATAAAATGTGTCAATAAATAATATTTGAGTACTGTAAATAACATGTTTTTTAACGGATTAGGAAGTAGTGTCTCTTCACCGGGTGGCTGTCGATTGCCAAGTTCTACCTATCCGCTGACCCGGCTAAGGGGCAGGCGAAACACCGTGGTGGTTTAGTGGGTAGTACAGCCCCAATTTTCGACCGATAGATAGACTTTTCTGCAAGAAAGCCCACCTGTGTGCTGGAAGTCCTCCACGGACCTTATATATATTCCACAAACTTCAACTGGAAGTTCAACCAGTTGAACTGAATGGAAAAAAAAATCCACTTATTTCAACTTTGTAATTTATGTTGAAAGTTAAAATTTCGGGACTAAATTGATCCAATTAGTTCAACTTTATAATAAAAATAACAGGTAATGGATAAACAATAATACTAACTCTAGGAATAATATTCTTAAGTAATTATTCAAATATATATTACCTACATTTAAAAAAATTACAAATTTAATTATTTACCTATTTTAAAAAAGTAACAGCAATAACAGCAGCACTAACAACCCTCTCCACTGCCCCCGTTGCGGCGACGTAAATGCATTTGTTACGATTTATGGGGTAGAGCAGAGCTAAAGCTGGCTGGAACTATGAGTAATATATGTATAAGCATAATATATATATACCGTTAGACTTATGTACTATTACGTGGTATTGACGGTAACATTAAATCTAACAGTATTTTTTTAAAGTGGGTAGTTTAATAAAACTAAAGACAACTACAATTAGTTAAATGTGTGATGACTATTCATCGTACCTAGTACAAAAACTAATCGTAGCCTACAATTAGTTTTATTTACAAGTTGAACCTTCCTAAAACTACCACAACAATTCAAGGTCAAGATCAGCCAAATCCGTCCAGCCACTCTCGAGATTCAGCGAGACACTGAATCTCGATTCATTGGTAAAGACATCATACTATGTTATGATATAGATGTCAGGTACCTAAGTAGAATATTAATTAAAGAAGTAGCCTGGATTCCTTGGTATAGATATCATACTATGTTATGATATAGATATCAGGTACCTAAGTAGAATATTAATTAAAGAAGTAGCCTGGATTCCTTGGTGTAGATATCATACTATGTTATGATATAGATATCAGGTACCTAAGTAGGATATTAAATTAAAGAGGTAGCCTGGTTATAAAATAATGTTTATTTATAACCTTAACTTCTACATGTACTGTCAAATTCGCAGAGCAACGGTAGGACCTGAGAAAGAATCTGACAAGAAAACTCTAGGTCACTCTTTTCAATAAATAGGTAAATGTACAATAACATTATGTATGTACCTACAATTTCATATATACATTGGTCTATTATCAAACCATAATTCCTCCACATTAGCAATTAACCAGATATTAATACCACGGTAGGTACTATACTAACAAAAGCAATCATTTACAATAGTGTCCCAATAACATATAGGTCTCATTTATTGTACAGTTATTAGGTATTTTTGACAAGTCTGGTTTATCGTTTTGGATTACCATATAGGGTAGTAGTCAACACACAACTGTATTAGCACTAAACGATAAACCGTAATGTATAAGATATAAATATAGATTAGTATAACACTACCTGGGTATTTGATTCCTCACTAACACCATATAGTTATAGGAGTAGTAGGATAGTGGTTGGCCCACAATTATATTACTATAACTAGACTTTTACTCAGGGCCAAGCCACAGTGTACAATATATATTATAACAACACAAGATAGTAAGATAAAATAGTATTACATCGTATCTTTTAGTTATTATCACTTCGACAATCACATTTTTATAATAAACATCAACAATAGATTTACTATTCGACAGAGAGGGTACTATGTTTTAAATATTATAAATTATTTAAAACTGATAAGAATTATCAACAATATTAAATAGGTACTACATATACCACAATACATAGTATTACAAGTATAAAACAATAGTTACTATCCACTAATTATCAAAGTATGTAAGTATACGGAGTCTAGTGTGGGGGGTGTGGGTCGATTCGCCGGCCAGGGAGACCCTTAGCAACGGCGTTGCCGCGGCCGCCCGCAACATAGTCATGGGGCCCGCCTGGGACCAACCACCCCAGTAGGCTGCCCCACATGTTGCGCATAATCCTGTTGTGGGGTCGCCGCTCCGGGTGGTAACCGGTGTGGGGTAGCGGCGGCCTTGCATCAGGGGGGTTTGGGAGCCCTTCCGTCCGGCGGGTCGGCTCCGACCTAACCACACGGTTCTAGACGAAGCTAGCCTCTGCACTTTGTCACTTACTGCCGCACCAAATATCGCCCTGTCTTCACGCTTCCCCATATTTCACAATGACAGTGCAACAAGAGAATAGACGGTACACAGCGGCCCCTAGAAACCCCACAAAGTTGACTTCGTTTGAGGTGGAGTTCGCGAATATCCGCGGACTCCATGCAAACCTCGATACCGTCCACCATCACCTGGAGTCGGCACGGCCTTCTGTGATGTTCCTAACGGAGACACAGATACGCCGCCCTGACGACACGTCGTACCTCTGTTACCCGGGCTATATCATTGAGGAACAATTCCGCGATAAAGCCGGGGTGTGCGTGTTCGTTAGGGCGGATGTTTGCTGCCGCCGGTTGCGCTGTCTGGAGAACCCCTCCTACTCCGTCCTTTGGCTGCACGTGGATCATGGCTCCATGAGCCAGATCTACGTGTGCGTCTACCGCTCCCACACAGGGGACACTGGGACAACAAGGCTTTTCGAATACCTCAGCGAGATGGCTGACGATGCGCAGGTGCGGTTCCCGAACGCTGACCTGGTTTTCCTGGGGGACTTTAACGGTCATCACGTTGAGTGGCTGGGGTCCCTTAGGACCGATCATGCGGGACGAACCGCCCATGCATTCGCTCTCTCCCACGGGCTGACCCAGATGGTACGGGGGATCACCCGGATACCTGACAGATCAGACCACACGCCCGCCTTGCTGGATCTACTGCTGACGAGTCGCCCAGCCGAGTACAGTGTGTCGGTACGCGCCCCACTGGGCACATCCGACCACTGTGTGGTGCACGCCAGCTTCCAAGTGCCACCGCCTGCTCGTGCTGAACAAATGACTCGACGACTATGGCACTACTCGTCGGCAGACTGGGACGGTCTCCGCGATTACTTTGCGTCCGTCCTGTGGAGCCAGCGCTGCTTTGTAGGGAAGGCGCCTTCGGATAGCGCTGCTGCCATTGCTGGCGAGATCAATCTAGGGGTAGAATATTATATCCCTTTCACTGATGTCGCCAGCATCCGCAAAGCTCGCCCCTGGTTCGGGCGTGAATGTGCCGAGGCTGTCCAGAAAAAACAGTCGGCATATTGCGCCTGGGTCAGGGCTCGGGCGGCACGTGACCCGCACGTGAACCGCCTCAAAGCAGCGTACAATCGGGCCACTAGGTTCAGCAAGAGGGCCTTCAAGAGAGCGGATGCCCAGCGCGTCGCGCGGCTTGGTCAGGAGCTCACATCCCATCCCACGGGCAGCCGTGGATACTGGCAACTGGCCAAAGCCGTACAGTCAAATTTTTGTCAACCCTCGCTGCCACCACTGCGTTTTCCTGATGGATCACTGGCTCACAAAGCCCAAGAGAAGGCGGACATGCTCGCAGACCTCTTTGCGGCTAATTCCCGGGTCGATGACCGTGGCCTGCAGCCCCCCGCCATCGCCAACTGTGGCCACACTATGCCTGATATTGTTATCAGGCAATGTGATGTACGGGCAGTGCTGCGGTCACTCGACACGCGGAAAGCCAGTGGCCCTGACGGCATTCCGGCGGTGGTGCTACGAAAATGTGCTGCTGAGTTGTCTCCAGTATTAACGCGTCTGTACCGCCTGTCATACTCTACAGGCCTCGTGCCGGAGGCCTGGAAGGAGGCGAACGTACAACCGATCCCCAAGAAAGGGGATCGATCCGATCCAGGCAACTATCGACCCATAGCTGTCACCTCAGTCATTTGCAAGGTGCTCGAGCTTCTTATTAATAAGCAGCTCATGCGATACCTGGAGGATCACTCGCTAATCAATGATCGGCAATATGGCTTCAGGCCAAAACGATCAACGGGTGACCTCCTGGCATTCGTCACGCATGTATGGGGTGAGGCTATGGAAAAGTTCGGCGAGTCCTTGGCTATTAGCCTGGACATCGCCAAAGCTTTCGATAGGGTCTGGCATGCTTCGCTCCTTTCCAAGCTTCCGGCATATGGTCTACCTCCTCAACTGTGCAGCTGGATTGCCAGTTTTTTAAACGAGCGCCGAGTGCGGGTCCTCTGCGATGGCCAGGCTTCTCGCTTTTTGCAAGTGAATGCCGGGGTACCGCAGGGGTCCGTACTGTCACCAACTCTCTTTCTTCTGCATATCAATGATATGATTTCCCTCGGGAACATTCATTGCTATGCAGATGACAGTACATTGCACGGGAGTTACTCGGTTCGTCCGACGGCGGGGCGATCTGTGATAGAGGAGGAGAGACGACATCTCGTGGGTGATCTCGACCGAAACCTCGACAGTATCTCCCAATGGGGTGCCGAGCACTTGGTCGAGTTCAATGCCCACAAAACACAGGCGTGTGCATTTACAGCGAAAAAATCCCCTTTCCTTCCCCTACCCACTCTTCAGAATGCAATATTACCAATGAAGGACAATCTAGACATCCTTGGCATAGACGTTCGTCGAGAGCTCAATAACACAAAATACATTGAGAGATGTATTGGGCTAGCTTCGCGGAAACTAGGAATACTGAACAAGGTAAAGCGATTCTTTACACCGCACCAGAGGTGTCTGCTGTACAAAACGCAGATTAGACCCTGCGTTGAATACTGCTCTCACCTCTGGGACGGCTCCGCGAAGTATTTGCTGGACGCACTCGACGCTATGCAGCGACGCGCTGTTCGCATTATAGACTGTCCGGAGGTAACGGGAAGCCTTGAGCCGCTAGCCCAGCGCCGAACAATTGCTTCCTTGGCCGCGTTCTACCGTATTTACCACGGTGAGTGTTCTGAAGAGCTCTTCAACCTGATCCCACCCTCTCCCTTCCGATCCCGAACAACGCGTGCCGGGCAGAGATGTCACCCTCATACCGTGGAAACTGTCTTCGCGAGAACCGAGCGTTTTAAACGATCGTTTCTCTGCCGAACGATGGTGGCTTGGAACGCCCTGCCTGCGCACGTGTTTCCTCCAACATATAACCCTGGGCTCTTTAAGCGAAGCGTGAAGAGGCACATTACAGGGTCGTCAAGTTGAGGGCCACTCTCTATAGTATTCCTGTGTGAGAGTCGCCCTCAATTGCCAGGCGTCGCCTCAGCTTACCATCAGGCGAGTGGCCTCAATTTGTCGACCTAAATATAAAAAAAAAAAAAAAAAAATGTTCTATTATTTTTATGGCAACTACCTATAATCAATGTAATATTCAGTACTAAACTACATGACAGTTAATTGACTAAATATAATTGGTTCTATACATAACCAGAAGATAGTGCCATGAAACCTACTACTAATACTATAATAATATTATAGTTATAGGTTCCTTTCTGTACTGGGATGTAAATAAGTATGAACATGCATATAATTTTGACACGAACCGCTTTCTACAACATGACATACAACACTGGTATAATTAATAAGCATGGATGGAAGAGTATTTATAGTGCAATATTTTATAACATAATGATAGATTATGATTTGTTTTGCTCCAAGTCAGATTCTTCGTCACATAATACAATATTATATAGTATAGTATATAATAGTCACATAATATAATAAAAAACATTGCAGGCGCCATTAACAAAACAGAAAAAATAGTATTAGCATTAAATGAATTCATTCGTCACAGCAAAAAAATCAATATTATATGTTTAACTGAGTCTTTTATAGGAAGGGGCACAGAACATTTTTTTAAACTACCGGGATATACATTAGCTTCATCATATTGTCGTCAGTATAATAGAGGAGGCGTGGTATTTTAGTGGAAAAATATATTGAATATAAATGTCTATTTAACATTCAAGATCTGGCTTGTGACACTCACTTTGAGTGTACAGGTATAGAATTAGTTTTACCAAAAATTGCAATAATCTGTATTTATAGAACCCCAAATAGCAATCCGCATATATTTCTGGAAAATCTGGAAAAGTTATTATTGAGGATAACATATCGATCTAAAAAAGTTATCATATGTGGAGACTGGAATTTTGACATCATTATTCCTTCAAAAAGCTGTCTACAACTGGCTGATCTCTTAACAAATTTTAACATGAACATGCACATAAAATCTCCGACGCGGCATTATTGCTACTAATTAGAGGGATGAGATGATTTACAAAACAGTATAAACACTCTCAGCCTAATAAAAAACAAAATAAAAGCAAATATAGAAGCTATAGTACAATATTAAAATCATGTATTCACAAGTCACAACAAATACAGAATAAGAGGTACATAGATAACAAGAAAAATAAATGTAAGGCCGCGTGGGATATCATAAATGAAAACATAGGACAGAATTATAACCGCTTAGCAGTAGCCACACTATTTTCGTTGACGGCAGTTGAAGGCCGCCCTTCACGAAATTCGTCATGTAAAGAAACTCGACCTCTCTCAAATTCAGCAAACCATCGCCTCACGGTGCTCAAACAAGGTGCATGAAGAATGAATTGAAGACAAGAAGTGCATGAATTTTGAAGACGAGCGGCACAGTCTTGCGGAGAGAGAGAACTTTTAAAATCATAAAAAATCATCGCTCTAAAATCATTTCGACTTAATTCCATTTTCGTTGCATACGTAGAACTTTGATGTGTAATAAAAAACAATTGACACATGATTTCCCGCCAATTGTTTTTTTTTTATTACTAAGAAGGATGCAACGTTTAAAAAAATATAATATTCGAAATTCAAATAGTTCCGATTAGCTAGAAGTGCAAAACTTTTAGTGTGCCCCATGTAGTAAATCTATTGTTGATGTTTAATATAAAAATGGCCAACGCGAAAGCGTCGGGTTCAGTTGATCTGTGATTGTCGAAGTGATAATAACTAAAAGATACGATGTTAACCTACTTTATCTTACTATCTTGTGTTGTTACACTTTTTCGGGGGTTTGCCGCTTCCCTAAAACTACTGCGCGGATTTTGATATAATTAATACAGTATTTCCACAAATACATATTGCTACTTTTTAGATAGTTTTCATGAATATGTGGCTTTTTTTTACTGAAATAAATGTCGTTTGATCCAAAATGCATCGTATGTGTTGTTTAGAACAATATTGTATCGCTTAGAACAATATTAGCCCTGGAACCCTCGATATATTTTTAATAATTGCATCGTTGAACCGGGTATCGAACCCGGTACACGAAAAAAAAAACGGTCTGGAGTTTTATGATACCGATCGGAGGGCATCACCGTAAAGATTATTTTTTGCTAAATAAATTAGTATCAGAAATAAAGGGAAGACCATGAATTTTAACATTTTTAATACAACATTAATCAATTTATCAAATGCTCGAAATGAGCCCCATCCTAGATTGCCTCATTGCCGTGAGACGCCCTGTATACTATGCATCCGTCTATTGATAAACAACAAAATTCCTTGTTCTTTGTAGAAACGACCAGAGTGGCATCAGGGAATACTAACAATAAATTATGACTTATTGGAAACAAATATTCGACTAAGAACTTTCAAGGCTTACTAACTTTACATACAAAGTGACATATAGAAAGAGAAAGAGAGAGAGGGAGGACGAAGCAGTACCTAATTATTGTGAAGGCGTCTTAAAAAAAACTACGTGCATCAGCTATACTCTTACTTGATGTTTACTCTTTTTCAACATTCTTACTCTGAGAGTCAGAGACAACATAACGTACCTAATTAAACCTACTTTTGCAAAGACAACCCAGGGACAGAGTTTAAATTTTGAATATGGAAATGACAGTTAGTATGTTTGTTTGTATGTTTGACAGTTCATTTCTTTCAAATGTCAAGCTGCAAGCTACATTTGAAATATATGCCATTTTAGTTGTCAATCAATCAACTATTCGTAAAAGAATTATTATAACTTTAAAACAAATCGCAATTGTGAAGTTCTTCTCCTTAAAATATTATTATAAAAAATGGCGGAGGGCGGTGAAGGTGCACCACCGCCAGATGTTGGAGCTCCGGAAGAGGGTGCCCCGGCTGAAGCAGTTGCTGCGGGAGAAGCACCTCCTCAAGAGGAAAATGCGGAAAAAGCGGAGGAAGATGAGGAGGGTAAAACTGTAGCCCCAGCCAAAACTCAAGCAGAACTCATGGCAGGACCATATTCAGCTGCTCCAAAGATTAGCGCTATGTCGAAATGGGGAGAGAAAAAAGGCAGAGCAAAAATGCTTGTTCAACCGGATGAACGTGTGGATGTTGACAGAACAACTCTCAATGCTATTCTAGATATTAGCTCTCGTATCGGAGACATAAGGAAGAAAAGCGGAGTGTCTATGAGCACTTTGGCATTTGCCAGCGAGACTTACAAAGACAAGCAAGTAAATAAACTTAAAATATTTTGATATAATTACTTACTCGTGCTTATTAACAATATTTATTTTGCACATTTAAATTTGTAGGCAAAAGCAAAAGAAAATCGCCAAAACCGAGTCGGCAGTCTTAAAACCCAACATAGGTTCCTACTAGACACAGCAGCGACTATAATGAATAGGAGTATTGACTACGTGTTGGTGAGTACTAACATGATCCTAATTAAAAGCCAAATTTCAAAAACATTGTCAGCATTCTATGCATTCTAAACATATTTTTTCTAGGATGGTGTTTATGACGCTGATATTCACATCGACTTATTAGATAGCGCTGTAGCAGAAGGTGGCAGAAACTGTGTAACTGTATGTGATGCTAATCTTCCACCTCCTAAAATGGGTACAGTATTATTTTAAATTTAATAAAATTTGCGTAAAATATTTGCTGTTGTGGGCATAAAAGTAGCCTACTAATTTAATAAAATGGAAACTTTACAAAGTGTTAAGGTAAAGTTGACGTTTTGTTACGAGTAATAAAACTAACATACCTAGTGTTTATGTTCAAATTTTGCTACTATACCTATATTTGTGACATACATTTATATTGCAGAGTCTGGTCGGTTTATTCATAATCAGAAGGGTACTATGGATCGCACATACATATCTGACTGCTCCACAATTGGTACACAAGGCAACTGTGTTGCCATGTATAGAATAAAGAATAAAGCGATTGATACTAAGAATGTTGCTGAAGTAAGTGAACAGTTGTAATGCCTTCTGGAATTGTTGACATTAATACATCGTATCATTATCTTATTTTCTAAGGCAATTGCTAGTTGCGATCTGAGCGTGATAATTCACTAAAAGCTTGACTGCAATAATAACTGGTTTCTTTTAGGATTACTATTTCGTTCTGTTTGATGTAAGAGGAGAAACAGATAATATAGTTTCGGGTATATTTAAAACCATGAATAGGGTTTACGTGCAATCCCTCAAAGAATGTAAAGCATGGGGGGATATCAATCCACCTAATCCCAGAAGTGCGGAACTGATAAAGTATTACGTTTCTCAGATAATACTATTTGTCGACTATCTAGAAAGTAAGTATCGGTTTAATTTAAGGTTAAGTTTCAGAATTGTATTCCCCTTACTGATGTTAATATTCCTTTTTATCAGAAACCAAAATAGATTTGGACTGTTGTACAAGATTTAAAATTAATTTAACACTATATGAGGACGAACTCTCTGATATGGAAAAAATGAAAGCAGCGATTACTAAAACTGCAGTGTTAGAAGAAATATGTTCATATGTTAAGCAGTGGATGAAACAAATAACGATGGTGAACCTTTCATGATTTGTTGTAAAATTTATATTTTAGTACAGTGTGCTTGGAGTAAAACGTTTGTACTTGATAGATTTCATACCCAAATAAGTACTCATTTTACGCTTAAGGCCGCGTTTCCACTGACGCGGAGCTGGGCGGAGAGGAGCGGTGAAGAGCGGTGAAAAGTGGTCAGTGTTTCCATTGAAGCGGAGCTCGGCGGAGAGGAGCGGTGAAGAGCGGTGAAAAGTGGTCAGTGTTTTCACTGAAGCGGAGCAGAATGGAGAGAAGCGGAGCGGAGCATACTTTTGGAATCGCGCATTTTTGCGTCAATTACACTCAATCTCTCAGAAAGACCATACGTCATGTTGTCGTTTAAAAAGAAAAAAGCTGTCCTCCGCACCGCCCCGTTGTCCTCCGCACAGCACCGCCCCGCTGTCCTCCGCTCCGCACCCCAATGCTCGTTGTCCTCCGCACCGCACCGTTTCGCTGTATTTTTGTTATGAATATCCGCTCAGCTCTGTTCCATCCTGCTCGTGCTGTTTCCATTGAAGCGGAGCGGAGATTTCGATTTTTAAATACAAAATTCCTTGCAGGTTTTAGTACAAAGTCAGCAATTAAGACGGGAACCATCAAATATTGGTCCATTAGCAGAACTAGATCACTGGAGGCGCCAGCTTACAACATTTACTTCCATTATCGAACATATAAAATATGAACCCACTATGATGTATATTAATACTTTGATTAGAGTGAAATCTAAACTTCTCAAGGTACCACAATATCATAACCATCTTGGTCATATTTTGTAAATATTATAAAAGCAACACCTAGCTTTTATTATATTTTCGATAAGGGTTTTTAATTAGTATAAATTGTTTCGTGCGTCTAAGGGTTCTCATTTAAAATTGATAGAATGGTGAAATTTTGAAAATTAACGGTAAAATCTTCAACACTAATAAAATAGACGAACTAGAATCAGAGAGCAATCAATGAGAAATTACATTTTCAGAAATGGAGGCTTCTGGATAATTTGGTGACTGACTATTATAACGAAGCTTATGATAACGTTAAGTATTTGTATGCGTTGAAAAAATACTGTGAACCCTTGTATAGGTGAGGTACCCATAATTTTAAATCCTTTTAACTACAATAAATGAACCGGATAGTACATTAATACTTATACATTATCTTACTTAGATACAATATTTTTTTTTTTTATTATTTATTTATTTCAGGCAACAAATAGAAAACAGGTGGTATAAACTTATTCTACGGCCCATAGATAGCGGATAGGCCATAGACCTTAAAACTAAGAATACATTATAGATATTATAAAAGTTGTGTTAGTGATAGAACCTTAAGACTAGTGTTAGTAAACACTTCACTATCGCACTTAGGTCCTTTTGCGTTCCGGTGGTAACAATCCGCGGAAGCGACGGAATACCACGCCCTGTGGCCAGAAGCTCTCCTGCATGACGAGGCTCAGGTGACTGTTGGGCACTTTACCACGAACGACAGTAAAATGACGTTGCGGCTCGACTCCAACAGCTGTAGTCTCGGCGTGAAGTTGCCCTTCTTGCGCACGTACACCACGATGTTCTCCGCCTTAGTGGTGTAGTGTAGGCGGTATTTATACACTGGTGTACTCGGTACTGCGGCACGCAGCGCTGTGCTGGATTGCGTTGCATCTGTGCCGCAACGGTTAATAACCACGCTTGTTTCCTTGAACGAGTAGGTACACATAATTATATGATACGTTCATATTTGCCAATTAACTTGTAAAGTTCCTTGTGGGTGACCTCGTATTGGCGCCAGCCTCGAGCTTCCAGAATAGGCAGGGCCTCGTCCGTTAATCGTCGGGTATACCACTTACAGGTGACAAGGGACCCCAAAATCAAAGTGGAACTCTTATGCACCCTATTTAAATAGTACTGTTTTAAATAGTATTAAAATAACCATTTACACCAGGTGTGATCCAGAGACGATGCAGCAATACATACCAGGATTACTGTATACTATTCGTATGATATTTGCGACATCTCGATACTACAACACAACAAAGCAAATATCTACTTTACTAGTCAAAGTGACCAACCAAATTCTTAACATGTGCATGGATTCCTTAACTAAGCATGGTAAAAAAACAATATGGAATCAAGACAAACTAAACTTTATAAAAAAAGGCAAAGTGAGTACTCCATATGGAGAAGTTTGCATTTTGAATTTATTATATTTTAGTATTATCAATGTATCGTTTCTTAAAATTATTTGTTTTATATTGTACTTGACTGCAGACTCATGATAATTAACTTTCCAAGCTTTGTGTTGCAGCTCTGTTTGAATCTGTACAATTTCTATCGGGAGTGTTACGCGGAAACACAGCAAGAAATGAGAGAAGCAGCTGACGAGAGGCCATTTGATTGTTCAGAGATGCACATTTTTGGTAAATTTGAAACATTCCGCAGGAGAGTGGTTAAAGTAAGGTTTTATTACTCAGTGTATCATTAAGTAAACAGCATTAGACGATTAACCCTCAGCATGCCTGGTGACCAAAAGTTACACGGTATGCCTTGTAGGGTCTCACGAACCCGGACTAATAGCCCCCTATAAACATGTAGTAGCTAGTGTATTAAATTAATTGATAAGCTAGCAGTATAATATGCTACAGTATGTAATAGAAATAACCCAGAATCAATATGTTTTGTTATTTATTCTTAAGCGGCGATTTTAACAAAAGCGTAAGCGTAGCGTATTTACTTTGCATCATGTATGAAGGTTGAACTTAAATAACAGGTACACGCGCACTTAAATCACATCTTTGTTCTAAACAACCGTACCCTGGACTGAAATGACAGGTGTCAGACGT
Organism: Nudaria mundana; assembly: GCA_963556515.1. Lineage (NCBI taxonomy): Eukaryota > Metazoa > Arthropoda > Insecta > Lepidoptera > Erebidae > Nudaria > Nudaria mundana. Next base: position 11,172,086 of record OY748287.1, read on the forward strand.
CTAGTGACTCATAACGGTCAGCTATTGAGGACGGTTGCGTGCAAAATTCAAATTTGAATGAACTGCAGCAATTTATGTTTAGTGGTGGGTCTGTGAGACCCTACCAGGCATGCCAAGGGTTAAGAGTAACCTCCGTGCATTAGAAAACTAAATGTTTGCTAACAAAGCATATTGGAATAATCACGTAGATACCGTCTGCGCCATTCTTTTAATCATATTTGCAATGTAAAAGAACCTTATTTTATTGTTTTACGTGTACAGATAATACATCTATTCCAAACTTATATAACATACTATGTTCTGAACAAGACAACATTAGAAGGCATTGAAGAATTTGCTGCTACATTTAACAAACTTTATAAAACAATTTCTACGAAAACTTACGACGCTTTAGATCACAGGTCAAGTACAAATATTGTAAATCTAAATGTTTAGGTAATCGTATATTACTATATAATGAAGGTACTAATGTTTAGTAGTTACTTGTGGAAGCTTGTTCTGGCATGCTTCATTGACCACTCTTTGTTAACAACTGTGAATATATCAGCTGTAAGCTTTCCTTAAAAACAAACAAAATAAATAAATAATTATTTGTGTCTATTTTACAGACGCCCAGATTTTGACAAGGATTTTAAAGTATATACCGATGCTGTTGCTAATCAAGAGCTGCTACTGGAGAATTTTATGATCAACGTAAATAACGGTTTTAGTAAAATAGGCTCTAAATTTGAATTAAGTTTTAAATAATTAACAATAATTGAATCGTTTTCAGAGCGTAAATAAGTGCCCAACAACCGAAATAGCTCTACATTTACTATTGAGATTTGAAAAACTGAAATTGGATTGTTTATATCTAGAAGATCAATATTATGATTTAATAAGAAACTATACAGTGGAAGTTGAAATGATAAGAGACAGGTATATTTTTTTAAAGATTTATAGTTTTACGATATTGAAATCGTAAAACTATAAATTTTGTCTACATCGAATAGACATTGGTTGAATTTCCTTAAGCCTAGCGGATTTGACATTTTATTTACCGTGAGAGTCACTTGGGCCCAGAGCCTATTTCTTTGACCGGATAAGATATAATTGAGGTTATGAGAGATTGCCCAATTAATTAAGCAATGGTTACTAATGACACTGATTATTTAAGATACAACGAAGAAAGGCAAGATCCAGAGCTTGCAAGAAACATGCCACCAGTCGCTGGACGTATTGTATGGATAAGATTTTACTACAAAAACATCAAAATACCTATGGAAATATTTCAGAACCACCACGAAGTTATCACGCACATGGTTTGTTGATTTTATTGACGAACTAAATTAGTCTAATTATTCATGTTTTTTAACGTTATACTTGTTTTTTTTACAGAATACACAGCGTTGTATAAAGTTGTACAATGTTATGGCTATCGTATTTACAGAATTTGAGTTCATATACCATTACGCGTGGGCCGAAAATATTGGACAAGTATTGAAATACATTTTTTATATTCACGATGTTATTCTTTAATCGGTTTCTTAAATAATTATGCTTATTACTGTTTTAAGGTGCGTTTGAGTTTAATAACTCCTCTATTAGTTCGTCATCCAACGACAAATATGTACATCGTCAACTTCAATATTTACATTCCAGAATGTGTAAGGGAAATTGAATACATGTGGCTGTTGGGCCTCCGTAAGATACCTATTAAATAATTCAAAATATGTGGTTCTTAGCAAATTTTCAATATTATTATAGTTATTATGTGTGCACAGGTGTACCAGATGCCGCTCAGGTGCTGGCGTTCTGTAAAGATAAAATTTATGGAAATTACGAGCGTGTAAAATTTTTGGTTGAACGAAATAATCACATACGAATGTAAGTTATAGTTTTAATTGATATTAATCATGTATCAGCATAAAATAGAGTTCCGTAGTCACCCTCCTAACTATAGCCTATAATCCTGAACTAACAAAGCTATATAATCAGCAGACTTCAAAGTCCAATACATGTACCACTTAAAACGTGTTTGACAGCGTCGTACGCGTCGCCGCGCCAGATTCGCGTGTTCCCATGCTATGAACACGCGAATCTGGCGCGGTGACGCGGCCCTTCGCTGCGTTAAGCGGGTGCCCGTCGCGGGTGCCCGACGCGGATGTCCGCGCCGTGCGCCCGCCTGCCCGGGCGCTGTTCCGCGCGACGGATTCCTGTTCTTGATCGCGCGGGTGTACAGTCGAAATGGATTATTTATTGGCTTTTTTATTTATTACTTAACCAAATGACGACGACGTGAACAAAGGCGTCAGCCAATCAGCCCGTATGTCACGTCAAGATTCTTGTGTCGAGAATTTGTAACCAAGTTTTCGTTACTTATTGCAAAGACTGTACCAGCACGGCGCGTGCGACACGGATAACGGAGCGGCGCTCAATGATTTTGTAGAAACAAAACCGCTCGCGTGCTCCGTCGCGCGTACACACGACGCGTGCGACGGCTATCCGACTCACGCAGCGCTGCTCTTGAAATTACATGAATCAAGCACGCGGAGCAGACACCCGCGACGGGAACCCGCTTAACGCAGCGAAGGGCCTTAAGACAGCGTGGTGAATGACCAGTGTGTTCGTTACCATACAAATTGTATAAGCCAGATCCGGTTCAGATGTCATAATGCGTGGTGTACGTCGTATGTGGAGGATGAGTTTGACCGTCCCTTAATCGTTGTTCATAGAAAACAAAATATATAGAGAGCCCGTTTATTTTTTTAACTATACCACTTTGTCGGCGTGGTAAATATACATACCCTTGTTAAGTTTCATTATTCTAGCACTAGCCGTTTGGGAGGAAAGCCGAAGACGGACGGACAGACGGACGGAAGGACATGACAAAAGTAAAAAGTGTAAGTAAGTATAAGTATTCCGAGACTTACGTAACCCTAGAAATGGGTACTCGTAGTTTGTAACTGTGATAATTCTGTATGTTTTTAGGAGTATGCCTAAATTATATTTACCTTTGCTACGGGCGCAGTTGATAAAATTGGAAAAAGCTTTCGAGCCAGGGTTCTCTACAATAACATGGACGTCTCTTGAAATACCTGCATATTGCGAAAAAATTGCAACGATTTTGGACGAAGTAGACTTGTTTGTAAAAGAGGTTGGTACATTTTTTGTAGCGTAGATCCTCTATGATCTAAGAATAATTTATAATTTTGTTGATTGAAAAAACGTCAAACATTGACACAAAGCCGAGTTCAAATTACCGAAATGGGACCAAATAATTTTCGGATTGAGAGCACTCAACAAGCAGTAGCTTTTACTTAAAAAAAAATCAAAATCGGTTCACCCAGTCCAAAGATATGACGTAACAAACATAAAACCATAGTCCAATTCAGAACCTCCTCATTTTTTGAAAGTCAGTTACTAAAGGGGCTGCTAAGTATACAGTTCAGCTTGAAACACACTGGTCCTTCACATACGACGTATGCCACGCGACGTGGGAAACAGCGACACACTGGTTTTGTCTTACGACGTCTGACGTTTACATTATCTACGCGATATGACACTAAACGTGTGTGACAGCGTCGTACGCGTGGGATAACATGGGAACACGCGAATATGGCGCGGTGACGCGTAAGTCAGCGTGGTGAATGACCAGTGTGTACGTTACCATACAAATTGTATAGGCCAGATCCTGTTCAGATGTCATAATGCGTGGTGTACGTCGCATATGAAGGATGAGTTTGACCGTCCCTTTATTGTGTTACAGGTGGTAGACTTGAAGGAAGCCCGTGTAGATTATATATTTGGATCTATCACAAAAACAATGCTTGTTTACTTACCTAATGAAGCAGTAGACCCTACTGTGTTTTATGAAGAAAATTTTGTTCGTCGTAATAATATCGGTATGTAGATTCTGAGTATTTTCACGTACATCACGCCTATATCCCTGAAGGCCTTTTGCCGTTACCGAGCACTTTAGAAAATACATTACAGGACAGACGTTTCATACTACTCGTCGAGACGAAAGGGCGCACATATGTATAATATACATTACACTACTAGCACATTGTACAGCGGAGAAAACGTTGATCCAATAGTTTTGGGGCAGTAAGATTTTGCTTATTTCAATTTACAAACTACTAAAATTAAATAGAATCTCTGTAGTCCGAGCGTCTTAGTATATTTTCATTATATAATAACTAGAACATTAATTCTCCAAAATATTTTGTGCTACTTCATAAAACGAAAACTTCTTTTGCTTGAATGGTGAAACATTATTTTTATTGTTTTGCAGCACATAGTATTCAGACAAGATCATGCGATGCTGAAGTTGCTGTAATAGAACTTATACATAAATTCTTGAACAGCGTACCTTCAAAACAAATAAGGGATTTAAAAGACAACTGGTAATTATACCACACTAGTATTATTACCTTGATAATAAGTCCTAAGATATAGAGATTAAGACTGTAGAAATATACAATAAGGATAAAAGTTATCTAAGAGCTTGTGCGCCTAATGATACCTAAAGAAGAAAAGAAAGAAATTTCTTTATTTTTTTTATTTTGGATTTCACTTCTACCTGACGTTTACCTGAAGTTTTATAGATTATTGCTATCGAGTTTTGAAATAAATAAGTTTCATCTATACACACCCAGCTATTTTTTAGATTTTTATTTTAAATTTAAGCTGTTACAAAGGTTTTTTATCATCAAACGCAGAAAATATTTCCGCCACTTTCCGCGCTAGTGGGGGCCTGACGGGTCACACTATAATAGCCATGGGACTGCAGAGTGGCTAAGGACTCAAGTCCTTATATAGAATATAACGTATATTCTTCCTTTTCTATGTTTACATTAATTGTACTCTATACAGGTTGGATATAGAAAGAGCACTTAAACAAGTGACGTCAGCGACGAGACTTATCCCTGACGATGCAGGTACGCACAGATTTATGGTCAAGTTTTTTATGCTAAAAAAATACGTCAAAATTGACACAACAACTGACTTCAAATTACCAAAATGGGACCAAATTGAAATGGGACCACTTGAAAAGTAGTATAGTTAAAAAAAAATTTCAAAACCCCCCATTTAAAAAGATATGAGGTATCAAAAAAAAAACATTCAAAATTTAGAATTTCTGCCTTTTTTGGAAGTCGGTTGAAAAGGAACACACTGGTAACTACAACAATATTAATAAATTCAATTAAGTAACATCTCAAAACTGTCTGTATTGCCACAAATTGGACAGTAATAACTGTATGTGTACGTGTTTACACTTTCCTCTTCTTTCTTTAGTATTATTTATCTCCTCTATACCTCTAAGGTCTGCTGGAAGAAAAGCCATTACTGGCTTAAGCACGCCTTTGTACATATTGTTAGTTTGTTTTGTGTTTTGTAAATCTGTACAATAAAGAACACAAAAAAAAACTATACTTTGCATCATATACTGGTAGTGAGGATCACGAGTATTCTTTTGTCTCGCCGAGACGAGCACAGAGCAATGTATAATATATACTATTAGCACATTGTGCAGCGGAGAAAACATTGATCCCAAAAGTTTTGGGGCAGTAAGATTTTGCTGATTTCACTTTATGAGCATTACCATCCTACACTATCTAAGCTACAACAGATGATAATGTTATAAATAGGAAAGATTTTATTATTTGCTTGCTTTGAATAGGCTCTGTAAATACTGAACCGAATCTGAAAACTTTTTCACTAATATATAGGTACGTTATCCCTGAGTGATGTAGGCTACTTTTTATCCCTAATGTATTCATGTGGAAATTGGGAACGAGAAAACTAAATCACGCGGGCAGTACATCGGCTACTTAGTACTGAATGATACCATATAATTGGGAATCAAACTGACTAACTTCCTATCACTCTATGTAGTATATTGTCTATATTTAGATTATAGTGTATATTGACTCATGAAAGGCAAAAATGACCAAGCGACATTATTGGCAACTTTACACCAGAGCAGTTTAGTTTTTTTTTTGAAAAAAAATTCGTTAAAAATCGCCTATAAATCACAACGACATTATTCCAACGAATTTTAAATGTACTTTAAAGGTTTCATGAACTGGCATTTAAAGAAAATGTTTTTTTTAATACTTAGTTAAAGAAATAGTGTCGGTTAGTAATAATTTTATCAAAATCACAAACGGGTAAAAGTTACTTACCGACAACGAAATTTCATAATCAAACAAGTAATGTTAGCTAAATCCCATAACTTTATGATTGTGTTTAAAGTAAAATGACGCATCCAGAAGTAATGCACGTTCGTCATATAGGTAACATTATTGAAATAGAAAACAGAATCACTTTTCTGCCAGGCAATTTTAGTTATTACAAATTAAATACAGTTAGTTTAGGATTTTTTTGACCAAATAACAATGAATTTAGGACTCAATCAAACAACAAAATCAAAGAGACTTTCATCTTTGATTTTGTTGGGTCGATAGTTCCCTGGATCAATCGGTTGTACATACGTTCGCCTCTTTCCAGACCTCCGGCACGAGCCCTGTAGAGTATGACAGATGACAGGTGGTACAGACGCGTTAATACTGGAGACAACTCAGCTGCACATTTTCGTAGCACCACCGCCGGAATGCCGTCAGGGCCACTGACTTTCCGCGTGTCAAGTGACCGCAGCACTGCCCGTAACTCACATTGCCTGATAACAAAATCAGGCATAGTGTGGCCACAGTTGGCGATGGCGGGGGGCTGCAAGCCACGGTCGTCGACCCGGGAATTAGCTGCAAAGAGGTCTGTGAGCATGTCCGCCTTCTTTTGGGCTTTGTGAGCCAGTGATCCATCAGGATGACGCAGTGGTGGCAGCGTGGGTTGGCAAAAATTAGACTGCACAGCTTTGGCAAGTTGCCAGTATCCACGGCTGCCCGTGGGATGGGATGTGAGCTCCTGACCAAGCCGCGCGACGCGCTGGGCATCCGCTCTTTTAAAGGCCCTCTTGCTGAACCTAGTGGCCCTATTGTAAAGTGCTTTGAGGCGGTCCACGTTCCGGTCACGTGCCGCCCGAGCCCTGACCCAGGCGCGATATGCCGACTGTTTTTTCTGGACAGCCTCGGCACATTCACGCCCGAAACAGGGGCGAGCTTTGCGGATGCTGGCGACATCAGTGAAAGGGATATAATATTCTATGCTCGCCAGCAACGGCAGCAGCGCTATCCGAAGGCCCCTTTCCTTACAAAGCAGTGCTGGCTCCCAGTGTCCTTTGTGTGGGAGCGGTAGACGCACACGTAGATCTGGCTCATAGAGCCATGATCCACGTGCAGCCAAAGAACAGTATAGGAAGGGTTCTCTAAACAGCGTAACCGGCGGCGGCAGCAAACATCCGCCCTTAAGAACACGCACACTCTGTTCCTCAATGACATAACACGGATAACATAGGTAAGACGTGTCGTCAGGGCCGCGTATGTGTCTCCGTTAGGAACATCACAGAAGGCCGTGCCGTCTCTAGGTGATGGTGGACGGTATCGAGGTTCGCATGGAGTCCGCGAATATTCGCGAACTCCACCTCAAACGAAGTCAACTTTGTGGGGTTTCTAGGGGCCGCTGTGTACAGTCTATTAATTTGTTGCACTGTCATGTTGAGATATGGGGATGTGTGAAGACAGGGCGATATTTGGTGCGGCAGTAAGTGATAAAGTGCAGAGGCTAGCTTCGTCTAGAACCGTGTGGTTAGATCGGAGCCGACCCACCGGACGGAAGGGCTCCCAAACCCCCCTGATGCAAGGCTGCCGCTACCCCACACCGGTTACCATCCGGAGCGGCGACCCCACATCAGGATTATGCGCAACATGTGGGGCAGCCTCCTGGAGTGATTGGTCCCAGGCGGGCCCCATGACTATGTTGCGGGCAGCCGCGGCAACGCCATTGCTAAGGGTCTCCCTGGCCAGCGAATCCACCCACACCACACACACTAGACTCCGCTTTGCCCCCACTGGACCTATGCCTGCCGGCCCCTACGTGGGTACCAGGTGTTACAACAGTGTTGGTCCGGGAGGGTACCGCCGTGCAGCTGTGCTAAAGCCCCCCAAATAACCCAGCCCAGGCTGGGTTGCGTTAGGGGTTCAGCAGCTGCACCGCCGGGCCCGGGGCGATGTATGGTGCAGCAGGCATGGGACCAGTGGGGGTGAAACGGAGTCTAGTGTGGGTGGTGTGGGTCGATTCACCGGCCAGGGAGACCCTTAGCAACGGCGTTGCCGCGGCCGCCCTCAACACAGTCATGGGGCCCACCTGGGACCAACCACCCCAAGAGGCTGCCCCACATCTTGCGCATAATCCTGATGTGGGAGCACCGCTCCGGGTGGTAACCGGTGTGGGGTAGCGACGGCCTTGCATCAGGGGGGTTTGGAGGCCCTTCCGTCCGGCGAGTCGGCTTCGACCTAACCACACGGTTCTAGACAAAGCTAGCCCCTGCGCTTTGTCACTTACTGCTGCACCAAATCTCGCCCTGTCTTCACGCTTCTTCTTCTTCAAATTATAATGGCAGTGCAACAAAAAAAAAGTAAACGATTCACAGCAGCCCTAGGAAACCCCACAAGTTCACTTTTCGAGGTGGAGTTCACTAACATCCGTGGACTCCATGCGAACCTCGATGCCGTCCACCATCACCTTGAGACCGTGCCGTCTCAAGGTGATGGTGGACGGTATCGAGGTTCGCATGGAGTCCGCGAATATTCGCGAACTCCACCTCAAACGAAGTCAACGCTGTGATGTTCCTCACGGAGACACAAATAAGCCGCCCTGACGACACGTCTTACTTGTGTTACCCCGGCTATGTCATCGAGGAACAATTTCGAGATAAAGTCGGGGTGTGCGTGTTCGTTAGGGCGGATGTTTGCTGTCGCTGGTTGTGCTGCCTAGAGAATCCCTCCAACTCCGTCCTTTGGCTGCACTTAGACCATGGCATTATGAGCCAGATACCAGACAGGTCAGATAACGCGCCCGCTCTGCTGGATCTACTGCTGACGACTCGCCCAGCCCAGTACAGTGTTTCGGTAGGAGCCCCATTGGGTAGTTCCGACCACTGTGTTGTTCACGCTGGCATGAAGGTGTCACCTCCTGCACGTGCTATACAAATGTCACGACGACTATGGCACTACTCGTCAGCGGATTGGGACGGTCTACGCGATTATTATGCGTCCGTCCCCTGGAGCCAGCGCTGCTTTGTAGGAAAGGCTCCTTCGGATCTGCGCGCTTCTGCGATTGCTGGCGAGATCAGTTTAGGGATGGAATATTACATCCCTTTCACTGATGTCGCCAGTATCCACAGAGCCCGTCTCTGGTTCGGGCGAGATTGTGTCAAAGCTTTTCGACAAAAACAGTCGGCATATCGCGCCTGGATCAGGGCCCGGGCTGAGCGCGACCCTAACGTGGGCCACCTCAAAGCAGCGTACAACCAGGCCACAAAATCCAGCAAGAGGGCCTTTAAGAGAGCGGATGCCCAGCGCGTGGCGCGGCTTGGTCAGGAGCTTACATCCCATCCCACGGGCAGCCGTGGATACTGGCAACTGGCCAAAGCCGTGCAATCCAAGAGAAAGCGAATATGCTGGCAGACCTCTGGCTTGATGACCGTGGCCTGCAGCCCCCCGCCATCGCCAACTGTGGCCACACTATGCCTGACATTGTACTCAGGCAATGCGATGTACGGGCAGTGCTGCGATCACTCGACACGCGGAAAGCTGGTGGCCCTGACGGCATTCCGGCGGTGGTACTACGGAAATGCGCAGCTGAGTGGTCTCCTGTACTAACTCGTCTGTACCGCCTGTCTTACTCAACAGGAACCGTGCCGGAGGTCTGGAAGGAGGCGAACGTAAAACCGATCCCCAAGCAAGGGGATCGGTCTGATCCAGGCAACTATCGACACATAGCTGTCACCTCAATCATCTGCAAGGTGTATGAGCTAATCATCAACAAGCAGCTCATGCGATACCTCGAAGATCACTCGCTAATAAATGATCGGCAATACGGCTTCAGGCCAAAACGATCAACGGGTGATCTTCTGGCATTCGTAACGCATGTCTGGGGTGAGGCTATGGTAAGGCACGGCGAGTCGTTGGCGATTAGCCTTGACATTGCCAAAGCCTTCGATAGAGTCTGGCATACTTCGCTCCTTTCCAAGCTTCCGGCATATGGTCTACCTCCTCAACTGTGCAGCTGGATGGCCAGCTTTCTGAACGAACGCCGAATGCGGGTCCTCTGCGATGGCCAGACTTTTCGCTTTTTGCAAGTGAATGCCGGGGTACCGCAGGGGTCCGTGCTGTCACTAAATCTCTTCCTTCTGCATATCAATGATATGCTATCCCTCGGGAACATTCATTGCTATGCAGATGACAGCACATTGCACGGGAGATACTGGGCTCGTCCGGCGGCGGGGCGGTCGGAGATTGAGGAGGATAGACAAAAACTCGTGGCTGATCTCGACAGGAACCTCGACTGTATCACTTAATGGGGTACCGAGAACCTGGTCGAGTTCAATGCCCGCAAAACACACGCGTGTGCATTTACAGTGAAGAAATCCCCTTTCCTTCCCCTACCCTCTCTTCAGAATGCATTATTACCAATGAAGGACAACCTTGACATCCTTGGCATCGACGTTCGTCGAGAGCTCAATAATAAAAACATCGAAAGATGTATATGGCTAGCTTCGCGGAAACTAGGAATACTGAATAAAGTAAAGCGATTCTTTACACCGGACCAGAGGTGTCTGCTGTACAAGACACAGATTAGACCCTGCGTCGAATACTGCTCTCACCTCTCGACCCTATGCAGCGACGGGCTATCCGTATTATTGATTGTCCGGAGGTAACGGGAAGCCTTGAGCCGTGTTTCCTCCCACATATAATCCTGGGTTCTTTAAGCGGAGCGTGAAGAGGCACATCAGCAGGTCGTCAAGTTGAGGGCCACTCTCTATAGTAGTGTGCTGTGAGAGTGACCCACAATCGCTAGACGTCGTCACGACTTACCACCAGGCGGGCGGCGTCAATTTGGCAAACCAAATATAAAAAAAAATATAAGGATTTTTAGGGCGTTGCGCTTAGGAAAAAAATACTAAATGAAAATATGTACATAATTACGGTAAAGTAAAAAGTCTTTAATGGTGAAAACGTTAATTTGAGTCAAAGCAGAAATTACTAAGTGTAAAAAGTAAAATTCGAATACCATACCAAATGAAAGTTATTCATAAATTGGTAAAATTTTTGTCACTTAGTCGCCGAAATCAGTGAAAATGTGACTTTTTTAAATTACCAAGCGACAACAAAAGCCATCTAAGCGGTACGAGAGTAGGATCAATCGACGCAGAACTTTTTTTCTGATTTCAGTGATATATATAACTCAATATCGCCCAAAATGTCGCTTGGTAATTTTTGCCTTTCAAGCGTCGATTATATATCGATTATATATCTCTTTCTTTTATCTTCAGCATTTGCAGAGATTGAAAATCCTGATAGATACGAAATATTGCAGGCTACAAATGAATGCAATGAATTATTTGCTTATTTCGCCACGAAATTGTTAGAAAGCTTAATTAAATGCACCCGACAAAGTCTTGATACTTTGCGACGAAGGGCGTCAGTTTCAAGGTATTTTATCTTCCTAGCTTTGTTAATATTATTTAACTCATTCTCAGTCTCAGTTTCAACTTGCAGAATGGGGAGAATTACTTTCGTCTGTACCTACGGGTTCTGTCAGATCATGTTTGACGCCGTATTTATCAACCGATTTGCATGAAACTTTACACACACGCTTTTTTTTTTTTTTTAAATTCCGCAGCCCCAGGCTGCGGCCGCTCTAACGTCCGTTGCCGGGCGTCTCTGGTTACAAGCAGAACTTATTTCCAGTGGCGCCCGGCGGACTTTGACCACCACTGTGGTCTCTGCGGGGGTTAGGTCGGGATGAGAATCCCGCGTCGTTGGGGTAGGGTTTTATCCCGCGTCAGTGAGTGAATCTGGTTGCATGCCATGGGGCAAAGGCCCCGCTGTACGCAACACTTCTAGCCTACTTCTGTAAGGACGGCGGGTGGCGATCCCGCCGTCCTCAGGCCCCGATCATGGAGGTCGATGGTCTTGGGCGTAGATCAGTCTGCGGCGCCCTCGCCGCTGACTACGAAACTCGGCGGGGAGGGTATGCTCCCTCTCCTTCTCGGCCGCCTCCTTCGCGAGCATGACTTGCTCGCAGAAGGACACGGCCGCGTTCCACCTACTCCAGCTGGAGACCATGGCTTGAAGCATGGTCTCCAGCGAGAGGGTATCCACGCCCTGACCCACTACGAGGATACACACACACTCCTTGCTTACAAATTGGATTGGTTGACAAATGAAAGAGTAATAAAGAAAACAATTTAAGAATAAACAAAGCCGCTCCCGAAGTCTACGGTTCACAGAACCACTAGTAACTAAGTATGCAATACATTCTGCTGTTGCAATAATTGAGTTGGTGATGGTCACTATGACCGTGCCAAATTTCAAAAAGATCGGTCCAGTCGTTTAGGAGTTCGATCCCAAACGAAATACAAGAGTCGCCTAAGAAAGAGCTTCACTTCGCTCAGCTCAATAATCTTTTCTGATGTAAAAGTAGATCCAGGCCCTTTTTTTCCTGTGTCCCCTTGGCTGTTCCCTTGATGGTACAGTGGAAAATAAATTTTAACCGCTGTACCCTTGGCCGTAAAACTCAACCAACTTAAATTAAACACGTCACCAAGAGGACTGGCTTTTCTTACTATGGGAAGAAAAAAAATCCTGTGATACTACTTCAATGTTTGGTTTTATAACCCTTTATAGTCCAGTCATTTAAGCTTGTATATTAATATTGACACCCTAAAAGTTGTCTCAAAACCTCCATAAATATGTCATTTCCTATGGGTTTTTTTGCTATTTGTATTTATTATCAATATTGTAGAATACAAAATTCTCTACAAATTTTGTTAAATTTTTTTTTTTCATACTGTGAACCGTTTTTTAAATAGGGAGGGCGGAGAGCGCGCGGTCACAGCATAACTTCAGGTCAACCGGTTCGGATTCATAATTTCTTTTATTTTTTTTTGCATCATGTAAGAAGTTATTAATATTAATTAGGTTAAAATTCAAATATAATTCCTATATTTTCATATAGCTTACCTATACATCAGAATAACACATAGGCTACAATTTATAAAGAAGTGCTAACGGGAAAAAATCCAAATTACCACGCGGACGAAGTCGCGGGTGACCACTAGTTGATAATAAATACAAATAGCAAAAAACCCATAGGAAATTACATATTTACAAAAAAGCGCAAAAAAACGATTTTTGTGACCTTTGACCTTGAAATTTAATAGTTGTGTACGTGTGCGTGACGATTGAGTGTCCTAATCGTGAATCGAAAAACTAATGTTTTTTTTTCGATTCACGATTAGTACACCCAATCGTCACGCACACGTTGTGTACACCCTACCATATTATGTAGCTTTTGAGACAACTATTAGGGTGTCAGCTGTGTATCTCGAATTCCGAGGTGAACTTACTATAATGACTGGACTATTAAAATATTATTATTTTATGGATTTATATTATGGTCAGTCTCTCTAATCTTGAAGGCTCTTATGTTGTTATGTATTCCTGGTACATTTGAGGTTTGTGTCTTTTATAATGGACAATTATTTTCATCATAACAACATAAGAGCCTTCAAGATTGGAGAGACTGACCATAATATTAATCCATAAAATAATAATATTTTAAAGGGTTATAAAACCAAACATTGAAGTAGTACTACGGGAATTTTTTTCTTCCCATAGTAAGAAAAGCCAGTCCTCTTGGTGACGTGTTTATTTAAGTTGGTTGGGTTTTACGGTCAAGGGTACAGTGGTTAAAATTTATTTTCCACGGTACCATCAAAGGAACAGCCAAGGGTACACAGGAAAAAAAGGGGATCCCGTCGTTTTATTTCACTGACAAGTATTTCCAAACTTTGCACTTCAGTTTTCTAACAATGACGACTGATCCAGAAGAACAAAAGAAACTCAATCCACTCATGTTGTCTAAAATGTTTCTACAAATACCAAGAGTTTTAATACAACCTACTTTAGAGGAGATACAAACGGCTTTCACACAGGTAAACTATACTTAACAATGGTTGTGAATTTGAATAAGAGATTTTCCTAAGACAATATACTTATTATAGGTACTTAACCTCTTTGTTTCAATTCATTCAGGTAATTCTAAATTGCATCATGGATATCCATCGCAATGTGTTCATGTGGGGCCAACAGGACCAACTGAAGAAGGAAAAAATCGCCGGAGTGTCTTTGCTGGCGACGAGAAGCGTTACAAGTAATTACATGTACTGATAGGCCTTTAAGTTGCTTGAAAATGATAACATTTTCAGTAATATAAATGTGTGTTAGAGTAACTAAAAATGTAACTTTGACAGTAAGATTATTTCCACTTAGCGACCGGGATGTCTCGGTTTTCAACGCGAAGGTTCGTTTTTTGACATAGGTAAAGTATATGAAATCCTAGAGTTGAAGAATGGACAAAATTTTGCAAATATGCGAAAACGAGCATTACATTAATTAACATTTTATTTATTTATATTCTTTTAAGTGGTTAAATAAATATCAATATCATTAATGGCAGATTCGCGGGGTGGATCCTTAATAGGGGGACTTAGATCATATTTTAGAATGGTGTCGGAACATAAAGACATCGTTAGATCAGTAATGGCCTTACAAGGTATCATGTACATGTACAAGCCTGACATTGAAAAACTATTAAAGGTAAGAAAAGATTGGCCGCTCGATATATTTTTACATTTGAATATATTCTAAAGATATCAGTCTATGCAATTATACGCAGATAAACACACTCCCAAGTGACAATTGTCCACAAAAGTGTAAATAAATATATAACACAACACTCCACTAACCACTGTCGGTTTGATCTTGACGCAGACCGTCACTTTCGCAAAATGTCATCGTGAAAAATTTGGTCACTTTAGCACAATGTCACTTTCGCAAAAATGTCATTCAAGCGTTGATTTCGCAGCAACAACCCTTCAAAATCTGATAAGTAATTATTATTATTTTGTTTCTCATTTCCTTACCCCGGGTCTATGTGAGACCCGGAGTTTTGGAAGGCCTACATCGAAGATACAGTGGCCCTTTTATTATTATTTTATTTTATTATTATTTATTCTTATTATAGCTTACTAAATACGTATAAGTTCGTAAATGTTTATAAGGTTCGTAATAAATTAGACGCCTTGTGTAATTTTCTACGAGTATAATTATAAAAATCATAAACTTCTTTAATACATAATAGTAAAACTAATATTATATTCATAACTTACTAAATACCTACTGTCTTTTACTTAAATAATAATGTCTTGCTGAACTTAACTAATAATAATATGTGTTATGTCGTTTATTTCAATTAGATACTTATTTTAAACTAAATATACCTATAAAAATACAAATTTATTTAAAAATATAAAAAATAGTGAGCCACCAGTAGCGGAGTAGGACCCAAACTACCGGCGGTGGAGGCTACAGACTGAGAAACCTCCTAACAATACGGCACGTGTCAACAGATAACAGCCTTCTGAATCTGACTCTTGATCAAACAATCTAACGAGAGTCTCTTGAGATGTTGATCAAGACTTCGCTATTAATCCGTTTGCCGAAACGACCACCGGGACAATGATCGTCGAGTCTACGTCCCACATGGCGGTTATCCCGAAGGACAGATCAAGGTACTTACTAAGTTTGTCCTTCTCTGCCTTCACGAGATTTTCGTCATGCGGGACGGTGATATCGAGGAGCACTGCCCGATGCTGGGTCCGATCAACCAACACGATATCGGGCCTATTGGCAACAATAGTCCTGTCCGTGATGATTGATCGGTCCCAGTAGAGCAACGCACGACCATTGTCGAGAACTGGCACTGGTGTGTACTTATAATATGGTACCTCGGACTCAATAAGGCTGTAGTAAAGAGCAAGTTGCTGATGGATGATCCTGGCTACTTGATTGTGCCAATGCAAGTACTCGCTGTTAGCAAGATACGAACAACCGGAAATAATATGGCGAAGTGATTCACCAGGACGGTGGCATGCTCGACAAATGTCGACCGTACCGTCCTTAATGATGTATTTCCGATAGTTGTTCGTCTTGATAACCTCATCTGCAATTGCACAGGCAAAACCTTCAGTTTCCTCAAAGAGGTCCCAAAAACGAAGCCAGTTCACCGAAGCGAGCAGGTCTACTTCGGGTCCTGTTAAGACCCGGTAGAACCGCCCGTGTAGCTCCTTACTCTTCCATACGTCGCTACGGTCTTCAGTACCTAGCACCTTTGGTTTACGCCAGTTCTCGTTAGCCAAAGAAGGAGGTATCAGGCCCTTGTCAACCATCACGACATCGCAATGAATGTCACACCCGTTCTGTAGAAAGTAATCTCTCAGACTGCACACTTCACGGTTGTGGAGGTTCTTGGCATTCAAAAAGCCTCGACCCCCCCACTTCCGCGGAATGTACAGTCTCATAACAGAAGCTCGTGGGTGTAACATTCGATGCAATGTCAGTTGTTGACGGACTCGCCTATCCAGGGCGTCTAGTTCCGTTTGAGTCCACCTAAGTATGCCAAAGGAGTATAACAATAAAAGTATCACCCAACCGTTGAAAGCCCGCATTTTGTTACATTTGTATGTTTCGGTCTCGGAGAGAGATCTGAGGGTTATTATCTCAGAAAGTTGTAGATTCGGTGAATTTACAACCTTCCCCCGCTGTACATGCATAACCGCATACTTATCAACACCGAACTCCATCTTAATGGCATTACTAAAAACTTCCGTAGTTTTTAAGAATGTCACTAAATCTTGGTGCTTCAGTGTGAACAGTTTGAGGTCATCCATATACATCAGGTGAGAAATAACCTCACCCCTCTACGAAACCGGTAGCCTAGCCCTGAATCCTCCAGCAATGTGCTAAGTGGATTTTGTGCTAAACAAAACCATAGTGGACTCAAACTGTCGACCTGGAATATACCACGCTCAATCCTTATCAAGTCATGCGGATCAGAGGCGTACCCACCACTACCTGGTTGACGAAGGACTGTGGTCCACTGCCCCATACATGAGACTAAGAAAGATTTAAGAGTCGGATTAATTTTATACAACTCTAAAATCCTCCTCAGCCATGAATGAGGCACCGAATCATAGGCCTTCTTGTAGTCAATCCAGGTAGTAGAGAGGGTGTCCCTACTCCGCTTGACTTGTTGACTAATGGCCATATCAATGAGGAGTAGCTCCTTAGTACCACGAGACCCAGCCCTACATCCATTCTGAGCGTTATCTAAGATATAGTAGAGACAGTTTTACAGGATTTAGCCCTAATAAAGAATGAGTTTCAGTCAATTGGCTTAGAACTGAACCCGAATAAATGTGAGATTTTTATATCTAAAAACACAGATAAATTAACAAGTCTCCAAATTCAACTGTTTGGCCCCCAACATAAAAGTTTTGGACAAAACTTCTTTACGCCTCCTAGGGTCCCCGATTTTAGAAGATGGCTTTTCCACTTTTATCGAGGAAAAAATTCAAAATTTTGATCAGGTTATTGATAGTCTATGTAATATAAGTATTCATTCAGCTTTCACTATTCTTCGTTTTTGTCTTTTCGTACCCAAATTTACACATGCCCTCCGTTCAGGACAATTTTGGAAAAATTTAGAAATTTTGGGCAGACTAGAGACAACTTAATACAAAATTCTTTGTGTAAAATTTTAAATGTAAATATTAATGACCGGGCCTGGGTCCAAGCGTCTCTTCCAGTGCGCTTGGGCGGGCTAGGTATTCGTAAAGTCACAGATGTCAGTCTGCCAGCCTTTCTGTCGTCGGTCCATAGCACCGAAGAATTAGTCAGGAAAATTTTGTCAAATACACTGATTGATTCCGAGGTGCAATGCAAGACCGATGCCATAAATGCTTGGAGAATGTCTTGCCCCGACACTGACCTGCCCTCACGCCTAGGCTCACAGCGACTGTGGATTCACCGCTCTGTAAATTGAGAATTAATACACTAATTGACACTTCTGTCAATATTTCAGAGCGTGCACGCCTACTAGCTGTTGGAGAATGGGAGTCAGGGTTATAGATCCAGGCGCTCCCATCGCCCAACATCGGTACAATATTGGACGACACAACCTTCCGCATTGCCACTTGCCTTCGGCTGGGCACACCTTGTGTATACCCGCATCATTGCACCTGTGGAGTAGCCGTCGATAATCTGGGACACCATGGCCTTTCTTGTAGCAGAAGCGCAGGTCGTATACCTCGGCACGCTATGCTAAACGACATAATTCGTAGGGCTCTTTCCACCGCAGGTCTTCCGGCCGTACGTGAACCAAATGGTTTAGCATGACGCGATGGAAAGAGACCGGACGGTATGTCGTTGCTACCGTGGAAGATGGGAAGGCCTTTGGTGTGGGACCCTACATGCGTTGACAGCTTAGCATCTTCACACCTTCCAAGCACATCCGGATGTGCCGGCGCTGCTGCTGCATCGGCTGAAGGCCTTAAACGGCGTAAATATGCTAACCTAGCAGGTGATTACATATTTGAGCCGTTTGGGGTTGAGACACTGTGGTCATGGGGTCCGAGTGCTCGCCACCTTTATAGAGACATTGCTAAACGCCTAATCGATGCTTCTCAGGACCAGAAGGCTGGCTATTTTCTGGCCCAAAGAATAAGTATCGCCATCCAAGGTGGCAACACAGCCAGCTTTCTGGGAACCGGCGCTTGCGAGGCGGAGCTAAGTGATGAGTCCGGGAGTGTTGGGTGTGCATTCTTACTCCTGGCTCTTGTTATCATCTTTATCCATATTCATCATTCATCCTGTTAATTTTTTCGAAACAATTTTTGAAATTTTGATGGTTGACGTTTGTCAAAGCTTCGTTTCATATTTGTAGATTTTGTTGTTGTTGTGATTCTTGCAATAAATTATGGTATATAATAAATAATGAACTTTTTGGAAATATTATTTTGAAATCTGTATGAATTTTATAAATTGAGGCAAGATATTTTAGATAAGAATATTAAAATATTTTATAGATGAAAATGACGTATGTACAGATGTCCAGAGTTGCCAGATTATTGATATTATTAAGATTGATATGTGTTATTATTATTATATCAACAATAAAAACAACGATTTATTTATTTATCCTCCAAATGATGAATTATGATTTAGGGTCTGATTTAGATTTGATATTATGTATTTTGTATGAAAGAAGTAAAAATACAAAATATCAAAATTATTATATTATTATTCATATTCATATTCATATTTATTTAATCTTAGAACACAGGTACATAATATATTATCTCCAAGATGGCACAGGACATACAAGCTCGAACCATGTTCTACCTATACAGGCATGCAGATTACAATTACCCAGATACATACAAAGAATTACCTAGACACTAAATTATCGTACTTACTAACACTATCCAATTCAAATTATAATACCTTACCACATAAATATTTTAATGCCAGTATTTAACCAAAATTGCATAATATGCAATTAAAATTGTATCAAAAAAATATTTAACACAATAAACAATGTCGCGTAATCAATGTATTAAAAGTAACTACATTATTTTTCAAATCACATGAAATACATATCAATATTTGCATTACTTCGTAAATTTATGCTTTCGATTGTCGGCACTTGGTGGAACAGTAATACATTATGAAATGACTCACTTGTACAGATATTTCACAATTTTTTAATTATTAATAGGACCTGTCCGGTTTCGCTCATCTTCAAAGGTGTTTTACACAAATTCTCTAAATTTTTTTTTTATTTATCAACACTTTTGCAATATCGCTTTACAGCTTGCACTAATACGATATTGCAAGTTAACCTTTTTTTATTTTTTTTGAACTCCGTGGGTACTTCGGGTAGACGCCATATTCATTGTAATAAAGAAAACGTGTTTTTTTTTTTTTTTTTTATATTTAGATCGACAAATTGACGCCACCCGCCTGATGGTAAGCTGAGGCGACGTCTGGCAATTGAGGGCGACTCTCACAGTACACAGGAATACTATAGAGAGTGGCCCTCAACTTGACGACCCAGTAATGTGCCTCTTCACGCTTCGCTTAAAGAGCCCAGGGTTATATGTTGGAGGAAACACGTGCGCAGGCAGGGCGTTCCAAGCCACCATCGTTCGGCAGAGAAACGATCGTTTAAAACGCTCGGTTCTCGCGAAGACGGTTTCCACGGTATGAGGGTGACATCTCTGCCCGGCACGCGTTGTTCGGGATCGGAAGGGAGAGGGTGGGATCAGGTTGAAGAGCTCTTCAGAACACTCACCGTGGTAAATACGGTAGAACGCGGCCAAGGAAGCAATTGTTCGGCGCTGGGCTAGCGGCTCAAGGCTTCCCGTTACCTCCGGACAGTCTATAATGCGAACAGCGCGTCGCTGCATAGCGTCGAGTGCGTCCAGCAAATACTTCGCGGAGCCGTCCCAGAGGTGAGAGCAGTATTCAACGCAGGGTCTAATCTGCGTTTTGTACAGCAGACACCCCTGGTGCGGTGTAAAGAATCGCTTTACCTTGTTCAGTATTCCTAGTTTCCGCGAAGCTAGCCTAATACATCTCTCAATGTATTTTGTGTTATTGAGCTCTCGACGAACGTCTATGCCAAGGATGTCTAGATTGTCCTTCATTGGTAATATTGCATTCTGAAGAGTGGGTAGGGGAAGGAAAGGGGATTTTTTCGCTGTAAATGCACACGCCTGTGTTTTGTGGGCATTGAACTCGACCAAGTTCTCGGCACCCCATTGGGAGATACTGTCGAGGTTTCGGTCGAGATCACCCACGATGTCGTCTCTCCTCCTCTATCACAGATCGCCCCGCCGTCGGACGAACCGAGTAACTCCCGTGCAGTGTACTGTCATCTGCATAGCAATGAATGTTCCCGAGGGATAGCATATCATTGATATGCAGAAGAAAGAGAGTTGGTGACAGTACGGACCCCTGCGGTACCCCGGCATTCACTTGCAAGAAGCGAGAAGCCTGGCCACCGCAGAGGACCCGCACTCGGCGCTCGTTTAAAAAACTGGCAATCTAGCTGCACAGTTGAGGAGGTAGACCATATGCCGGAAGCTTGGAAATGAGCGAAGCATGCCAGACCCTATCGAAAGCTTTGGCGATGTCCAGGCTAATAGCCAAGGACTCGCCGAACTTTTCCATAGCCTCACCCCATACATGCGTGACGAATGCCAGGAGGTCACCCGTTGATCGTTTTGGCCTGAAGCCATATTGCCGATCATTGATTAGCGAGTGATCCTCCAGGTATCGCATGAGATATTGATAAGAAGCTCGAGCACCTTGCAAATGACTGAGGTGACAGCTATGCGTCGATAGTTGCCTGGATCGGTTGTACGTTCGCCTCCTTCCAGGCCTCCAGCACGAGGCCTGTAGAGTATGACAGGCGGTACAGACGCGTTAATACTGGAGACAACTCAGCAGCACATTTTCGTAGCACCACCGCCGGAATGCCGTCAGGGCCACTGGCTTTCCGCGTGTCGAGTGACCGCAGCACTGCCCGTACATCACATTGCCTGATAACAATATCAGGCATAGTGTGGCCACAGTTGGCGATGGCGGGGGGCTGCAGGCCACGGTCATCGACCCGGGAATTAGCCGCAAAGAGGTTTGCGAGCATGTCCGCCTTCTCTTGGGCTTTGTGAGCCAGTGATCCATCAGGAAAACGCAGTGGTGGCAGCGAGGGTTGACAAAAATTTTACTGTACGGCTTTGGCCAGTTGCCAGTATCCACGGCTGCCCGTGGGATGGGATGTGAGCTCCTGACCAAGTCGCGCGACGCGCTGGGCATCCGCTCTCTTGAAGGCCCTCTTGCTGAACCTAGTGGCCCTATTGTATAATATTCTATCCCTAGACTGATCTCGCCAGCAACGGCAGCAGCGCTATCCGAAGGTGCCTTCCCTACAAAGCAGCGCTGGCTCCACGGGACGGACGCAAAGTAATCGCGGAGACCGTCCCAGTCTGCCGACGAGTAGTGCCATAGTCGTCGAGTCATTTGTTCAGCACTTATTTAAAAACTGTAAACTTATTTTCGATTTTTTCCACCATGAGGCTATATTTAACCTCGTGGGGATTCCAGATATCTGGATATGGTATCTTGTTCGAATGTTCTGTCCTGCTCGTACCACTCGATGCCACCAGTTCATAAAATTTTGTTGATAATTGACTAACTACCTTCAAAAGACTATTAATGGCGGTAAAACTTTTTTGAATTGTCTCCTGCTGATCTTCAATTTTCTTACTTTCCGCTTCAATTAGCGTAGCTTGCGACGATATTTTTATTGTTAGCGCCGAAACTTTCTTAGATAGGTCTCCTATGGCCTCTTCGCAGTGGCGAATGTTCCACACATTCACATAAGCCTGCTTCACATGCTTTAAATTTTGACAAGGTGTAAGTAGACGCAATGCATGTCCGTATAATCGGGCTTGCATTTTCTCTTTCACACTTATGGATATTTTCGCTATGCATGCACTGTAGGTTGGTATAGCAATATCTTCTCACTAAAAAGCCAGGAATTCATGATCTGTCTGAACTACTTATGGGTCTACGGGTCGCGTGGCGCGCAAGCGAGCGAAGTTCGCGTTTATTTATTTCAGTCAGTTCCGTGTAATTTGCTTTCTTGCATGAGTGAAATTTTTTCAAAATTGTTTTTTATTGTTTAAAAGTTGTGAATTAGTTTATTTTAGTATTAAATATGGAAGAAATTGTGCCTTGTGATGATTTGAGGTGCTGTAACGTTTTATTAAGAGACCAAAACGTAAAGTTATTAAGTTATGATCAGAAAAGTCGTTAGTTTTTTCTCCTAAACTACCAACGCCAGACCGGTGTATTTCTAAAGTAAGTAAAACTCATAAGCGTCAGTTTAATATAACTGTTAACAAAATCAGTTGTAATTTAACTTTGATTTTTAATCGACCTCAAAATGGAGGAGGTTCTCAATTCGACTGCTTTTAACTTTGATTTTTAACCGACCTCAAAAATGGAGGTTCTCAATTCAACTGCTTTTAACTTTGATTTTTAACCGACCTCAAAAATGGAGGTTCTCAATTCGACTGCTTTTAACTTTGATTTTTAACAGACCTCAAAAATGGAGGTTGTCAATTCGACTGCTTTTAATTTTGATTTTTAACCGACCTCAAAAATGGAGGAGGTTCTCAATTCGACTGCTTTATTTTTTTATGTTTGTTACCTCATATATCGGGCATGCAGTCCTCAGCTTATGAAGCTTCGCCCCTGCCGTTTCGTTGATATTTTTGGACATATTTCGAATAAAACTGATTTAAAAACACGGGAGCAAAATTCGCGGCCAAAGTGACAGAAGTGACATTAAAATATGTGTTTCGTGTGATTTGAAAAATAATAATATTATTGTGATATTTTGTATTTTTGCTTCTTTCATTTAAAATACATAATATCAAATCTAAATCAGACCCTAAATCATAATTAATCATTTGGAGGATAAATAAATAAATCGTTGTTTTTATTATGTTGATATGATAATAATAACACATATTATTTTTAGTTAAGTTCATCAAGACATTACTATTTAAATTAAATAAATCTAACTACTTTGCAATATTCCGCCACATGCAAATTACCCAACTCTCGTATTTATTCATGCACAAGTCCGCCCTCCAAACCCACTTAGGCCGCAACATCTCCTGATGATGCCCCTGGTTGGGGGCGAAACACGTGTCGAGGTTTTTATTATTTTTTGCACGATAACACAACTCTCATATTTATTCTATTTTCAAAATTATTTCTCTATTCTTTCGGCCTAAGTGGGTTTGGAGGGCGGACTTGTGCATGAATAAATACGAGAGTTGGGTAATTTGCATGTGGCGGAATATTGCAAAGTAGTTAGATTTATTTAATTTAACTATGGACTTCCGAAAAGTAACGCCTGATAGTATTAACATTACTATTTAAGTAAAATACTGTAGGTATTTAGTAAGTTATGATAGTATAATATTAGTTTTACTATTATATATTAAAGATGTTTATCAAAATTTTTGAAAGATGACATTTTACGAAAATGACGTTCGGCGTCAAGACCGTCGGTTTCACGTACAAGAAGGCAATTTGTGAAAAGGCCGTTTTGTGTCCATCAGTCAGCAATTGCACCGCGTAAGTGGTGTGGGAAACTTAATTTTTCTTAGATACATTTTGAAATTCTGTCGAGTAGAAAATAGGTTTCGGTATAGATTTACGATCATATTTACTTATATATTTTATATGTGATATATTTTTAGGGTTACACTAGATTTGATCACTTGTGGGCTGAAGATAGAGTGCAGCAAGTGCAAGCGTTTGTAGACTCCAACCCACTTAATGTTATAGTTAAAGACATGCTCACTAAATATGAAAGGCAGACAGAAGAAGTGAATAACTTACCTAAACGTCACATTATCGGCTCAATTCAAATTAATACCGGTACGTCCCGCCGCCGCTTTATTATTTGTAATATTCCATGCTAACGTCTTTATTTTAAATAAGTTAATTGTTATGTAGATAACTGCAAATTAGGCCTGTATTTGGAATCAATTGAATGGAAACGGATTTTGGGCAAATTACTATGTTTAGCTTACAAAGAGCGTGTCGTGAAACTTATGCAATTCATTAACGACCGAATGAAGACGATGGCTAAGAAGATTAAAGATTTAGACGACGTCAGAGTTGCAATGATGTGCTTGGAGAAAATCAGAGAAGCATTTATTGGGTAACGGATTTTTAAAATACACTTATGTAGATCTATAAACAGAGTTTATTGGTTCTTCTGTATTATTTTATTAATCGAAGAAAAATAAACGGAATTCAAGTCGAGCCTTTGGCTTGGCACCGATTACAGATACTGTTTTTGAAGTCGTTAAAAAAATATTAAAATTTAAAACATTTAAATTAACAAAATTACTTTGATATGAATATTTAAATTATGTGCTGCTATTATACAAGTACTGTAACTGGTACAACTTACCTACTAAAACACTCAAGTATTATATTAACTTGTGATTCTTAAATTATCAGAATGGATATGGAATTAGATCTGATAGAAGAAAGTTATGCGACATTTCAGCAGTTTGATATTGATATCCCTAAGGACGACGCTGATATGGTGTACGGGCTGCGTTACGCTTTCCAGAACATGTTGCTGACAGTAAGTAGTTAGCAATTTACAATGAATAATTATTGTGTTCTTAAGATATTATTTAAAAAAAATAATTGGACAACACATTCACTGAAACTACCTGTAAAACAAAATAATGTAACAATGAATAATTAAAAAGTCTTAGAATATCTCATTAAATTGAGGAATTAGTGATACAAAATCAAGATAATGCGAGTACCACAGCTCGCCAATAAAACTAAACTTCACCTACCCTGTTCAGTAGAATATTAGTGTTACATAATATATATAATATATATACATAAGATACCTAACATACATAACATACTTATAAATTTCCGACCATTATATTATTACAATGTTCGATTTCTTGTAATTAAGACGCCACCTGACCCTAACTTGACTACCTTTACTGACCTAAATCTCGAAATAGTTAGATAGTTTTTTTATTACAAAAAACCTTGTTTTAATCACATTTTAACTTAGATCTTTTAAGTTTGCTGTATTTTCTTTAATATTTTTTAATATCTAAAAAGGCATTGATAAAACCTACATTTGCTCAACATACTTTTTTCATAATCATTATAGTTCGTCTTTAATTCATAGTTTTTATTTTGTCGCTTAAGTTAAATTTTCGAGAACGCGCTCGATCTCTGTCTGTCCTTTGGAAAGTGAATATCGCTATCCTTCACTCGAGCGATAGCGGGAGCGGGGTTAGCGGTAGCGGATTGGGCGAATTGATTAGGGTCAGGTGCCTTCTTAATAAGCTAGTAGAATTCGTTATTCCATAATATCAATTCTTCTATTATCCTCGTAATACTAATAACCTATCTATTTTATTCTATTTTATTAGTCACAGCAAGTACAGCAGAAAATAGTGGAAATGCAAGGTCCATTACAAATGGAACTTACAGAAGGTGTTAGTACATTTATGCAAGATGTGTTGAAGTTTGACGCCGATTATGACGCGTTTGGTCCCATGACGCCTGGTCTATCTGCTCGGGAAGCTAGTGACAGGTAATGTTCTAAATGGGTTTAAGAAGCATCAGTACATATAGCTGGTTTAGGTTGCCCTTACGACGTTAGAATTCGACCGACTTTCAATCCTGCGTCAGAGGCACTACGACGCTCTGGTAGACTGACTACTATATAAGTCAAATCGTGGTATAATTTCCAGGTAACCTGTAAGTACCTATGTATAATAGTATGAAACTGTACAGCGTATGATCAAGACGAAGCTTTATTACAAAGACTGTGTTAACTATGTATGTTGTCCGATTAAACCATTTATGCTAATTTAAGTATTTTTTTGAAACTATTCATTGATTAAGTATTATTGCTTTTGTTTTTATTATAGAGTGATCATGTTCCAAGCGAGATTCGATGAACTATGGAGGAGGTTCGAAATGTACTCAAATGGTGAAAAATTATTCGGCATGGAGGTTAAAGACTATCCTATATTACATCAGAAGAAAAAGGATTTCAACTTACTAAGCAAATTGTAACTAAATACACCGTTTCGATTCAGTATTTCAAAAAAATATAGTATATTAATGTTATTAATTTTATTTTAACAGGTACAGTTTATACTTAACCGTAATGAACTCTATCGATGGTTATTTCGAAACACCTTGGGTAGAAATTAACATAGAACTAATTGTTTCGCAATTAGCTGATTTTGACGTTAGGTAAGCATTCAAGTTGTGTGTAACACGTTATACACGCTGATTTTATCACCGTCAGCAGTCGAAAGGGTTCGCTCTCGGAATAATATTTAGATTCCTTTTTTAACATCTAAATTACTATACTGATAATAATAAAAATATTGTAATTTCTGTAATTTTTCTCACTCGATCAAGTTTAACATTAGTAGCAGTACGATATTTCATTGATGAACTGACGCGGAGGCGCGCTCGCCAGGCTGCACGACTCGCACACACACATCCATCCTTCGAGCGCTTCTAAGTACCGCGCAAATCATGTGTTAGGGAGCAATGACCCCGCGCAGCCAATATGGCCAGTATCACTACGAAACATACCTACTTGAACATAAAGTACATACTCCAATTTCTCCTTCGTACTTTATTATTAACGATAGTGACTTAATGACTTTTGAACTATATAGAAAAAAAAAAAAAAAAAAACACCGCTGACAGACTGACGTCTTTCATATCGTTTTATGTTGTAATTTAATTTTTTTGGTGCAATTTATTACAATAGATCAGTTTTCAGAATCATTTTACATCATTATAAATAGCTAATATATATCACACTTCAAAATTATAAGGAATAACAAGAAAAACAGAATAAATTACCAACACAACAATGATGACAATTTGAACAATTTGACAACTCCGACAATAAGAAATATGAACAAAATTTTTACATCAATTACAATTTAAGATCAAAAAGACGAAAAGCGGAAACAACCAACGCACAACAAAGATCTGCGCCTTTCTCAACCCCGTCGCCTGCCTCCTCCAGTACCTCTGAAAGTGACGAGTACGTCACTCCGAGATGTAGCAGTGCGTCGAGTGATGAGATTGGGCCCTCGACGCCGTCGCCACCAACGCCTGCGCGACGGAGATGTCGACCACCACCGGCCACCTTGGAGACCCAAGTGGGGCATGCCCCACTCTCAGTGGCTCCCGCTATCGGTGGTGTAGTGCGTCGCATGAAGTGGACACCAATAATAAATGAACATGTCATGCGTGCGTACTATGAGGCCACAGACGGGGATACTAACCTGACAGCGTATCGTTCTAGGATGCTTCCTCTGTTTCAGGTTCTTCAACCGACAGTTACCGTTTCCGTTCAACGACTTTCGGATCAGGTGCGGGCTATCCAACGATGCAAATTGTTGGATCAATATGTGCTTGATCGGCTGCGCCTGGGTGTATTATCTACTCGTCCAACTCCTGTGTCAACGATGCCACCGTCGCCTGTAGCACAAACGGTTTCGATTAGTGCGACTTCAGTCGAGATTGCACTTGACACAGAAGATGATACAAGTGATATATCTATTCAGGTAAGTGAGCAAAGGAGTACTTTGGAGGATGTGATCTTACAGTATAGGTTTACACCTCAATCTAGACCACGTTTACCACGCTTGCCCACTCATAGGCGAAATCTGGCGTTGATGGGAGCCCTAAATGCATTGCTAGGCTCCGTACCTACAGACTAGCAATGATTTGCTAGATACTCACTCGATCCTCTACTGTGGAGCTATTGCCGCTTGTCGTGTTGCACGCGTTAAATTCCCCGAAGTTAACCGTGCACCACGACCGGATGGTGTTCCTGCATGGCAGGCGAGAATCGAGCGACGTATCGGCACATTTAGGGCTCTCATTGCAAAGCTAATCTGCTTCAGCCGGGGAAATAATCGTCCCCGGGTCATGCGTTTGATGGCTCAGGCATTTGCTGGGACTGGTATTAGTTCCCAGCAATACTTAACCAACGTCACGGAACGTATTGACTTTCTGAAGCAGAAAGTATATGCATGGGCAAGTCGTATTCGTCGTTATAGAGAGCGTGTGGATAGATACTGGCAGAATCGTATCTTCCAAAGCGATCAAAGGAAGGTGTACCGAGTGTGGGAGGGAACTAGGCAACGTTTGAGCGACGGGCAACTGCCAGATACTCACGCCATGAATCAATTTTGGCGTGACATATGGTCGGTGCCCGTCGAACATTCGGAGGGTAACTGGATCAGTGTTGTTGAGCGAGAATGCGATAACATCGAGCCCATGGAGTCTATTACAATAGACTCCGAAGACGTCAGTTGTGCAATGCGTACGGCACCGAACTGGAAAAGTCCTGGGCCGGACGGATTGCACAACTTTTGGATAAAGTGGGTTCGTAGTTCGCATGAACGCTTGGCAACACAGTATCAAGAAGCCCTCGAGTTTGGTTCCTTACCTGCTTTCATGACCACTGGCATCACATTCCTGCTCCATAAATCAGGTAGTACCACGGAACCTAAGAACTACAGACCTATCACTTGCCTACCATCTACAAGCTCCTTACATCTATTCTGAGAACTAAAATAAACACATATAATGTCAAATAACATCTTAAATAGTGCTCAGAATGGATGTAGGGCTGGGTCACGTGGTACTAAGGAGCTAATTCTTATTGACATGGCCATTAGCCAACAGGTCAAGCGTAGTAGGGGCACCCTCTCTACTGCCTGGATTGACTACAAGAAGGCCTATGATTCGGTGCCTCATTCATGGCTGGGGAGGATTTTAGAGTTGTATAAAATTAATCCGACTCTTAAATCCTTCTTAGTCTCGTGTATGGGGCAGTGGACCACAGTCCTTCGTCAACCAGGTAGTGGTGAGTGCGCTTCTGGTCCGCGTGACTTGATTAGGATTGAGCGTGGTATATTCCAGGGCGACAGTTTGAGTCCATTGTGGTTCTGTTTAGAACTGAATCCACTTAGCACATTGCTGAAGGATTCAGGGCTAGGCTTATCGGTTTCGTAGAGGGGGTGAGGTTATATCTCACCTGATGTATATGGATGACCTCAAACTATTTACACTGAAACACCAAGATTTGGTGGCATTATTAAAAACTACGGAAGGTTTTAGTAATGCCATTAAGATGGAGTTCGGTGTTGATAAGTGTGCGGTCAAGCATATACAGCGGGGGAAGGTTGTAAATTCACCGAATTTACAACTTTCTGAGATAATAACTCTCAGATCTCTCACCGAGACTGAAACATACAAATACCTGGGTATGTCAGAGTCATTGGGTATAGCGGTAGAGGATATTAAGAAATCGGTGAAAGACCGTTTTTTTGGCCGCCTGACAAATGTTCTTAATAGTTTTTTGTCTGGGGGTAACAAAATGCGGGCTTTCAACGGTTGGGTAATGCCTTTATTGTTGTACTCCTTTGGCATACTTAGGTGGACTCAAACGGAACTAGACGCCCTGGATAGGCGAGTCCGTCAACAACTGACATTGCATCGAATGTTACACCCACGATCTTCTGTCATGAGACTGTACATTCCACGGAAGTTGGGGGGTCGAGGATTTTTAAATGCCAAGAACCTCCATAACCGTGAAGTGTGCAGTCTGAGGAATTACATCCTACAGAATGGGTGTGGCATTCATTGCGATGTCGTGATGGTTGACAAGGGCCTGACACCTCTCTCCTTGGCTAACGAGAACTGGCGTAAACCAAAGGTACTAGGTATTTTTATATATATTATTATATTATATTAGTATATTATTATATTTAAGACCGTAGGGACGTATGGAAGAGTAAGGAGCTACACGGGCGGTTCTACCGGGTCTTAACAGGACCCGACGTAGACCTGCTCGCTTCGGTGAACTGGCTGCGTTTCGGTGACCTCTTTGGGGAAACTGAAGGTTTTGCCTGTGCAATTGCAGATGAGGTTATCAAGACGAACAACTATAGGAAATATATCATTAAGGACGGTACGGTCGACATTTGTCGAGCATGCCACCGTCCTGGTGAATCACTTCGCCACATTATTTCCGGTTGTTCGTATCTTGCTAACACCGAGTACTTGCATAGGCACAATCAAGTGGCCAGGATCATCCACCAGCAACTTGCTCTTCAATACGGCCTTATTGAGTCCGAGGTACCGTACTATAAGTACACACCAGAGCCAGTTATCGAGAATGGTCGTGCATTGCTCTACTGGGACCGATCAATCATCACGGACAGGACTATTGTTGCCAATAGGCCTGATATCGTGTTGGTTGATCGGGCTCAGCGCCGGGCGGTGCTCGTCGATGTCACCGTCCCACATGACGAGAATCTCGTTAAGGCAGAGAAGGACAAACTTTCTAAGTACCTCGATGTGACCTTCGAGATAACCGCCATGTGGGACGTAGACTCGACGATCATTGTCCCGATAGTCGTTTCGGCAAATGGACTAATAGCGAAGAGTCTCGATCAACATCTCAAGAGACTCTCGCTAGACTGTTGGATCAAGGGTCAGATACAGAAGGCTGTCGTCCTCGACACGGCACGCATCGTTAGGAGGTTTCTCAGTCTGTGACCTCTACCGCTGGTAGTTTGGGCCCTGCTCCGCTACTGGTGGTGGTCTGACATGGATTTTTTTATAATATTATATGTAATTTTTTATATAAATATTGTAAAAAAAATTATGTTAAGAGAATAATTTAAATAAATGATTATAATAATAAAATACACTGAACTACAACTAACTGCGAGGAGGTATTTTATATTTAAAAAATTGGAGCTATTTACAAATAAAATCAAACTTACATACCTATTTACAGTTTATTTACGCTAATTTACAGTTCTCTGTACCGAAGTAACTGCTCGATATGGAGTCCATTCCTTTCGATACACAAACGAGCACGTTTCAATTGATTGTCTTTCAACTTGTTCAATGTGTCTCTATCACTTTTCACAATATCAAAAGCGTCCACTATCGCACTGCGTAGTTCTTCGCGGGTTTGATACTCTCTGGTATAAACGAGTCTTTTAGTTTCGGACCACAAATAAAAGTCCATGGGTGTCAAGTCCGGGCTCCTAGGCGGCCAAGCTACAGGACCACCGCGACCTATCCACCGTTCACCAAATTCACTGTCCAAGTAGTCGCGTACTACACGCGCGTAATGAGCCGGGCAGCCATCGTGCTGGTAGTACAAGCCTCGTAAATACGTTAGAGGCACGTTCTCTAATAATTCAGAAACTACGTTACGTAGCATTTCTAGGTATGAACTACCAGTGAGATGACCTTCAATAAAAACGGGCCCTAATAATTGGTCGCCTAGCCTGTGGTTAGCAATGGCATACAATTGTACCATTGCTACATACTTCACGTTCGAATATTCGTACTGACGACTCATTTTACTCACTGACACACACGATTACGCAACAGACACCGGCGCTGTCACGAGGTTTACTGGACAGGCGAGCCGCCGCAGTGTCGCCGCTAGGAGGATTCGGAGGGTACGCAGAGGTGGGGGCCGGGGGCGGCACACGCTTGCTCTGTGCCAGCGCATTGTTGAATGAAAACGAACTGTACCGTAACTATCGTTGTAAAACTAAGTATTTAAGAGAGTGAGTCCCCTACAACGGGTTCTCATTTGATGTCTAGAAACTAAATATATTTTTTTAGATTTCTAAAAAAAATGCGTTTGTTTTTAAAAGGAATGCTGCCAGTTGGTTCAAAAATTATTCCGAAAGCGAACCCTTGCGTACTGCTGACGGTGATAAAATCAGCGTGTATAATGATTAATATTTATAAGCAAAAATCTGAATCTTTTATACAATCATTTGATGAGATGATAGAGGAGATGCGATGACGTTAACAGTTGATTTAGTTGGATAGAAACATGCGTTACTTGGTGAAAATCCATGACAAAGCAATGGTAAGTAAAATGTTTTAAAAAAACTTTTTAAATTTGTAATAGCAATTTGTAATGGCTTCAGGCCAAAACGATCAACGGGTGACCTCCTGGCATTCGTCACGCATGTATGGGGTGAGGCTATGGAAAAGTTCGGCGAGTCCTTGGCTATTAGCCTGGACATCGCCAAAGCTTTCGATAGGGTCTGGCATGCTTCGCTCCTTTCCAAGCTTCCGGCATATGGTCTACCTCCTCAACTGTGCAGCTGGATTGCCAGTTTTTTAAACGAGCGCCGAGTGCGGGTCCTGTGCGATGGCCAGGCTTCTCGCTTCTTGCAAGTGAATGCCGGGGTACCGCAGGGGTCCGTACTGTCACCAACTCTCTTTCTTCTGCATATCAATGATATGCTTTCCCTCGGGAACATTCATTGCTATGCAGATGACAGTACATTGCACGGGAGTTACTCGGTTCGTCCGACGGCGGGGCGATCTGTGATAGAGGAGGAGAGACGACATCTCGTGGGTGATCTCGACCGAAACCTCGACAGTATCTCCCAATGGGGTGCCGAGAACTTGGTCGAGTTCAATGCCCACAAAACACAGGCGTGTGCATTTACAGCGAAAAAATCCCCTTTCCTTCCCCTACCCACTCTTCAGAATGCAATATTACCAATGAAGGACAATCTAGACATCCTTGGCATAGACGTTCGTCGAGAGCTCAATAACACAAAATACATTGAGAGATGTATTGGGCTAGCTTCGCGGAAACTAGGAATACTGAACAAGGTAAAGCGATTCTTTACACCGGACCAGAGGTGTCTGCTGTACAAAACGCAGATTAGACCCTGCGTTGAATACTGCTCTCACCTCTGGGACGGCTCCGCGAAGTATTTGCTGGACGCACTCGACGCTATGCAGCGACGCGCTGTTCGCATTATAGACTGTCCGGAGGTAACGGGAAGCCTTGAGCCGCTAGCCCAGCGCCGAACAATTGCTTCCTTGGCCGCGTTCTACCGTATTTACCACGGTGAGTGTTCTGAAGAGCTCTTCAACCTGATCCCACCCTCTCCCTTCCGATCCCGAACAACGCGTGCCGGCCAGAGATGTCACCCTCATACCGTGGAAACCGTCTTCGCGAGAACCGAGCGTTTTAAACGATCGTTTCTCTGCCGAACGTTGGTGGCTTGGAACGCCCTGCCTGCGCACGTGTTTCCTCCAACATATAACCCTGGGCTCTTTAAGCGAAGCGTGAAGAGGCACATTACTGGGTCGTCAAGTTGAGGGCCACTCTCTATAGTATTCCTGTGTACTGTGAGAGTCGCCCTCAATTGCCAGACGTCGCCTCAGCTTACCATCAGGCGGGTGGCGTCAATTTGTCGACCTAAATATAAAAAAAAAAAAGCATTGTTTTCCGCAGAATTAAAAAAGACAACAAAACGTCGACAATTATTTCGCCTCTAAACGAGGCATTATCAAGACCGTCTCAGAGAGAACAGCAAAATTTGTGGTTAGAACATATTTGCTTATAAGTAAGCGTGTGCAAATATCATTAGCGCGATGTAGGATTTTTCACAATAACTAACGTGGGTAGAAACCGCAGATCATGCTAACTAAGTTCAAAAATAGGTATTCACCAATACAAAATTTTATCTTCTTTATTTTTAATAAGTTGTGTAGAAATGCCAAATGACACATACAAACCAACAACCAACTAATGTGTCTGTCTGTTCACAAACAGAAACAAGTAAGGGAGATGTGTGAAAATCTATTTGTTCATTGAGTAAGGTGTCCGCATCTCTTCTAACTATTTCTAGCCTTTCCCAAACACTCAGCTTGAACCCTTTCTCACATAAGCGTAAAACTCTAAAGGTGTAAACACGGGACCCACGAACGGCAAACAGGCAGGCCGTTCGTGGGTCCCGTCTCGTTGAGTATAGCTAAGATCATGAGGGAAAATAAGATATTCGCGGCTTTTAGAACACAGAACACCTTGAGGGAGTTGTGCAATGGCAAGGACTCAGTGTCGGTTTCACGCAGGTCAGGTGTTTATTTGTTGAGTTGCGATGGTTGTGATATGCAGTATGTGGGGCAGACTGGCAGGTCCTTTGAGATCAGATACAACGAGCATATGGCGGCGTTCCGCAACGGTTGTCCTGAGAAGTCTCTCTTCGCGAAGCACCTCCTTGACACCGGTCATTCCTTGAACAATAATAACATCTTTAGAGTTTTACACTTATGTGAGAAAGGGTTCAAGCTGAGTGTTTGGGAAAGGCTAGAAATAGTTAGAAGAGATGCGGACACCTTACTCAATGAACAAATAGATTTTCACACATCTCCCTTACTTAATCTGTTTGTGAACAGACAGACACATTAGTTGGTTTTTGGTTTGTATGTGTCATTTGGCGTTTATACACAACTTATTAAAAATAAAGAAGATAAAATCTTGTATTGGTGAATACCTATTTTTGAACTTAGTTAGCATGATCTGCGGTTTCTACTCACGTTAGTTATTGTGAAAAATCCTACATCGCGCTAATGATATTTGCACACGCTTACTTATAAGCAAATATGTTCTAACCACAAATTTTGCTGTTCTCTCTGAGACAGTCTTGATAATGCCTCGTTTAGAGGCGAAACAATTGTCGACGTTTTGTTGTCTTTTTTAATTCTGCGGAAAACAATGCTATTACAAATTTAAAAAGTTTTTTTAAAACATTTTACTTACCATTGAGTTGATTTAGTGTCTGAACCGAGGAAAAAATAGTGTAGATCCTTGAGTTTTGTGATATAATATGTTTAAAAACAGTACAAATTTTAATGTTATGTTGATGGCTTAATATTATTCAACTAGGTGTCGCAAGCTACCAAAGGCTATGAAAGACTGGCCGGCCTACATCGATTTAAAGAAAAAAATTGACGATTTTAACCAGACTTGTCCACTGTTGGAGTTAATGGCCGACAAGGCCATGAAAGAAAGACATTGGAAAAGATTGGAAAAACTTATGAGTACGTAACATTATAATCTATCATTATAATTACAGTTATAGGCTGCAAAGGTAGAGGAAAAACATCTCTCTAGGTACTCTAGGTAGGAACTGCGCGTAAGACACGTTACCTTTCGAGTCGCGATGTCAAATTGAACAATTACTCGTTGATAATAATAATTATTTTGATGTTTCAATTGACTTACAATAAAATAGAATAGGTGTTAGTGAGAGTATAGCTAATGATTTTTTACAGACTGCGTGTTGGATGTGGAATCGGATTCCTTTACGCTGGCAAATATTATGGAAGCACCTCTGTTACAAAATAAGGAAGATGTAGAAGTAAGTCATGATTTCTTTAATTAGTTTTAGGCTTTTGTTTGTTTTTCGGTCACGTCGGATCGTTCTTTACTTAAACATAAAATTCTCTACACAATGATGAACAATGTATAAATGATTTAAATAAAACATTTAAACAACAACAAACATATTTAAGGATATTTGTATAAGTGCTGTAAAGGAAAAAGACATAGAGGCTAAGCTGAAAGAAGTTGCATCCAGTTGGGCCGTTGTGGACCTTTCCTTTACTACCTTCAAGAATAGAGGAGAGCTTTTAATTAAACCCCAAGAAACACTCGATATTATCACCTTGCTGGAAGACTCATTGATGGTGCTTAATTCTCTTGCTTCAAATAGGTAATATGACGCGAACTCTATATTGTATAATTTATCCACTGAATATATTTTATAAACAATAAAGTATGCTAACGTTTTCTCATGCAACTTTACAATATTAATCACAAAAGTCTTGGGTTTGACTTGAACCAGTGATTGTCCCCTTTCCATAGTAGTTAGTTTCCGCAACTACTGGTAGATGGCGCTCTGGCGAGAGGCTGTAAGTTGCGATATTAATAGTACACGGGCCGTAGAACATTGAAAAATCAAATCAGGTAGCTAAAAGAGTTATCCAGTTAAAATATTCGGAACAAAATTGTAAGGTTTCATTAATTTGTATAGAGCTGCAAAGTGGTGCAGGTATTAAGTACATCATTATAAATCAAATATCAAAAGTTCCCATCGATCCGACTTGTGCTAAAAAAGTTATTCAAGGTTGAGAAGTTAAAAAGGTGAAAATTCTCGGTTTTTTGGATTTTTCTCGTAAACAGTGAATAATATCAAAATTTGGATTTATACAAAATTGTAGATAATAAAATAACCTACAAATAAGTGCTCACAACTTTTTCCTAGGAATTACCATTTCTGAGAGATTGCTGTTATTAACGTCCAACAAGCTATAGTCTACACGCAATGCTGGTCCGCTCCTATTAACTTTGTCGTGATGTTATATAGCCTATGTTACTCGCTAAAAATGTAGCTTTAAACTACCGAAAGAAATTTTAAAATCGGTGCAGTAGTTTTTGAGGTGTCACGTTGTCCCGTACAAACTATGTCCCCCCTTTTTCACCCATTTAGGAGTAGAATTTTGGAAATTCCTTTCTTAACAGAAGTACGCGCCATATAAAAAACACGTTTTCTAAGTTTTAGGTTTCTACCTTAAATTCAGAGTTTCAGAGGATTCAGAGGTTGCTATTATCCTTAGTAAGTCTGATTCTAAGGATAGTATCAAAAACTTAGTATCCCATCATATTAAAACATCCTTACACACACAGACAGACAGACCCTCTCCCGATTCTATTACTGCAGGGTCGTTGCGGCGGAGGAATGTTGGCTCTGGTTTGGTCATCGCTAACTCCGATAAAGGCAACAGCATTGTTGTCTTGGAGCGTGATGACTATAACCAGAAAGTCGATGATGTTCTACAGACCGACGACTTTGTGGTACTACGATCGGACCCCACTAAAAAGTTTTCTAACGATTTGAAAGAATTAGTTAAAAGTACCCGCTTTGTTTTTGACAATGGGAAATACTACAAAGTTATACCAATGAATCCACGACCTCCAATATTATACGGTTTGCCAAAGATCCACAAGGAAGGCGTCCCCATCCGCCCAGTGGTGTCCAGCATCGGTTCCCCGTCATATGATCTAGCAAAATCACTTAATAACATCCTTAGGGGGAAGACTGCCTTTTCGCCTCGTTATAGTCTTAAAAATACGACTGACAATCAATCGTATACGGGATATCAAGCTTCCCCCTAATGCAAGGTTGCTTTCACTGGATGTCGATAACTTGTTTACTAATGTCCCTTACGAGGAATGTTTAACAATACTTAAAGATCTTTTTGAAAAACAGCGTCTACATCCAGGGGAGGCGGCTGAGCTAATCGATTTAACTTCTTTATGCATGAACCAAAACTATTTTCAATTCAACAACAAGTACTATCTATTTAAGCATGGACTGGCGATGGGTTCACCTTTGAGCCCATTTCTGGCCGATGTTTTTATGGATAGGTTTGAAAATAGTTACATTGTAGGTAACGAAAACATCCATTATTATTATAGATACGTTGACGATATATTGTTGTGTTGGCGGGGCACCGATGTGGAACTTACGGATTTCTTATCTCATTTGAATAGTGTTCAATAATAGTAGTAAATAGTAGTAAATAGTAAAATCAAATTCAAACTCGAGTTAGAGAAGGATAGGTCCATAAATTTCTTAGATTTGACTATTACTAGAAATGAGGGTGGGCATGAATTCCGGATCTTTCGCAAACCCACTCATACTGACACAGTAATTCCTGCTACTTCCTGTCATCCTTGGCAGCACAAGCTTGCCGCCTTCCACAGCTATGTTCACAGGCTATTTTCGGTTCCACTTTCTCAAATAAATTTTAACCGCGAATTAAATATTATTTATCAAATTGCTAAATCTAATGGTTACAGTGCCAAGCTTGTGGACAACTTAGTTGGAAGGCGGCAAGCCTCAATTACGCGTAGTTTACTATATACTGTTCCCCCGGATCGTGACGTCCATCGGTATAGAGCTAGTCTAACTTATTTAGGTCCGATATCTGATAAAGTTGCCAAAATTTTACGTAAAAATAATATTCATGTCGCGTTTAGAACGGACAACACTATCCGGAGAAACATTTGCAATGTTAAGGAGAAAATTGGGGATGACAGGAAGTCAGGTGTGTATAGGCTTAAGTGTGGGGATTGTGAGGGTGTTTATATTGGCCAAACCGGCCGTAGCTTCGCGACGCGGTATAAAGAACATATATCAGCTTTTAGAAACAATCGCCCAGAACGGTCTCATTTCGCAAAACATTTGTTGGATTCCGGTCACTCCCTACCTAATCCTCACACTTATGACGTTCTGCACACCTGCAACATAGGACTGAGGCTTTTGGTTTTGGAAAAATTAGAAATCTACAAACATAGACGCTTGAACCCTAATATTTTAAATGATCAACTTAATTTCGCCTCTTCCCCTTTGCTGCGGGTAGGTATACGTCATTCAAACAACGGTGGTGGGTAGACATAAAATAATTTGGTATTATGGTTGTGGGTAGAAATAAAAAACCTAGGATATAAATAGGTGCGGTTTACGAGTTGTGGCTCATTCGGTCGCCGGGCGCCGAGCCATCGACATCTCCTGATGATGCCCCTGGTTGGGGGCGAAACACGTGTCGAGGTTTTTATTATTTTTTGCACGATAACACAACTCTCATATTTATTCTATTTTCAAAATTATTTCTCTATTCTTTCGGCCTAAGTGGGTTTGGTGGGCGGACTTGTGCATGAATAAATACGAGAGTTGGGTAATTTGCATATGGCGGAATATTGCAAAGTAGTTAGATTTATTTAATTTTTCAATGTTCTACGGCCCGTGTACTATAACACAATATGATCACAAAATTAAATGTCTTGGTGTAGTCGTGTCTTGGTCAGTTGGTATAGGCAAGCGGCGAACCTCCTGAAACACTAAAATGACTGACCAATCAGTGAAAATGTGATTTTCCCAATACAAATTTGTACTTTTTGTAAACCTTGGACCGAAAGGCGTCGATTGGTAAGAAAACAAAATTTGTGCTGTTGGGCTATTAATTGTTATAAACAAATTAATTTGTTAACTAATAAAAAGTTGGTTTTTATATTGGAAAATGATTTCTAAGGGTATAACGGGCAAAATAGAACACTTTTTACTTTGTGATTTTTTCGAAAAAATGTGTTTTAGAGAAGTTACAACCATTTTAAAGCGCAAAAATGGTCACATTCAACATTTTTTATCTCGCCGAGTTTTGATCAAATTCAAAAAAATCCTGCGGCGGAGTATTTTTCAGATCTTAAGCTTCAACTGACTTTTTTTCAAAATGAAAAAATATACATTTTTCACATCGTACAATCTATTTATACACATAGCGTTTTTTTAGCGTTCCACAATCCGGAGGCAGTGAGAAATCAGATCAGCCAAAGCAAAAAAGTTCTTAGATTTTTTTCGAAATTTTTTCGAAAAAATCACAAAGTAAAAATTGTTCCATTTTGCCCGTTTTACCCATAGAAATTTTCCAACATAAAAACCAACTTTTTATCAGTTAATAAATTAGTTTGTTTATAACAATTAATAGTCCAACCGCACAAATTTTGTTTTCTTACCAATCGACGCCTTTTGGTCCAAGGTTTACAAAAAGTACAAATTTGTATTGGGGAAATCACATTTTCACTGATTGGTCAGTCATTTTCATTTCTAAGCACTTTTTCGGGGGTTTCCCGCTTGCCTAGTAGAACGTGCCTCCTGTAAAAGAGACAGAGGCTGGTTCAAGTCCAGCCCAAGACTATAGTTTTTGTGATTCATATTGTAAAATTATAATTAATGCACTTGTCACTAATGTCGTACTAGATGAAAGCCTTAATGATGTACTGCTTATATGATACATATTTTCAGATACAATGCACCATTCAAGAGAGATATTGTAACTTGGATTCAGAAATTAGTGAGCACTAGTGAGATTCTTGAGAAATGGTTGCAAGTACAAAATCTATGGATGTATCTCGAAGCCGTGTTTGTTGGAGGTGATATTGCAAAACAATTGCCTGCAGAAGCTAAGCGTTTTGGGGTTAGTAGTCTTAGAACGAAGTCTTTAACAAAGATATCGAACTCCTTATAAATCACCTTATCAATCACTAAGTAGTTGATTACCGCGCCCGCTTGATTTAGTTTTTACATTGCCAATTCCCACGAGAACACAGTAGCCTATGTCACTCAGAGATGATGTAGATAATGTTTCACATATTAGTGAAAGAATTTTCAAAATCGTAATTCAGTAGTTATATTCTGCAAACAATCATTTTTTTCCTATTGATAATATCAATTAACTCTGTCCTGTCGAACTTCCTGCCATTCTCGAGTTTTAGCTAAACCAACAAACAGCAAGATAGTAGATTATAGCACAGATATATATAAGAATACTATACTTGTACTGATTATAGATAACCTCTACTTGGTTGGTATTGTTACAGTGCTTTCAAAATCTTTTAAAATTGTGACGTTTTTGTTATGTCGGTCTTGAGAAAAGTGAGCGATATACGTACATCCACAGACCTCGCTTCGCTCGTTTTGTTGTAAATGTATACATACATCTTTATATTTTACAGACAATTGACAAGCAATATGTAAAAATTATGTTCCGAGCCCGCGACATCGTAAATTGTGTGGATACGTGCACTTCAGATGACACATTGAAACAAATGTTACCACACTTGTTC
This sequence comes from Nudaria mundana, assembly GCA_963556515.1. Lineage (NCBI taxonomy): Eukaryota > Metazoa > Arthropoda > Insecta > Lepidoptera > Erebidae > Nudaria > Nudaria mundana. The sequence goes on from OY748287.1 coordinate 11,213,318, forward strand.
GAGCAGTTAGAAGCTTGCCAGAAATCTCTTACAGGGTATCTCGAGACAAAACGACTTATCTTCCCCAGATTTTTCTTCGTCTCAGATCCTGTATTGCTTGAAATTCTCGGACAAGCCTCTAACCCACATTCTATACAGGTAGGTTCTATTATCCAAAAATACTGATAGTTAGTTCGTTTATACAGTCACAACCGTAGCTAATTTTAATAGTCTTCTACGTGTAATAATAATGGGTGATAAGGGGCGCCTTACACAGAAAGCAAATCTTAGTCACAATAGGACGTGGGTGTAAAACACGCACCTGTCAATTTTGGAAGAATAACATGACGTGTGGGTGTGATTTGAAATATTATTTACAAATGAAATTATTACATACACTGTTAAGAAGTAACATTCTCAATGTATATTTGTATTTCAAATATTAAAAATCCTACCCAAGCTTGAGGACCGTCTTATACGATACGAATGTGGGTTTCCACTTTCAACAATCGGAATGATACCAATACAGGGTTATTTGTAATTAACTGGCATCCTCCTAGGGGTAGGTAGCAGACATCATAAGTAAAATTTGTTTTACGACTTTTAATAAAACTGAATACTTACTTAATAATGAGTTTTCAAGTTTTTATTGGTATAACGCGACACTATTAAGTCTATGTTTCATTCATAAACTGAAGGTCGACTCACGCACGTTCGCGCGCGCTTGCGCTACCAAATAATACCTACTAGTACCTTGGTACTTTCTTCGCCAGATTATTAATTGCTCGCGTGGTTTGTTGCGTGTAGAAAGTAACTAGGTATTTACACTAAGTCCACAATCCCTTCATACTTTACCAGGCTTAGGACTGGCTACATTAAAAAAACAAAAAGATGCCTAAGAAATGCTAAAGTTGAAACGTACCCACACTTATGTTTTAATGTCTAAACAAACATAGGTAGGTAGGTAGATATGATTAATTTTTGATTTTATAATGTAGGCGTATTTAAAAAGTGGAATCAGCGTATTTACAATAATTGAACTAATAGTTAAATTTTTTACAATAATTTACAAAGTATGTACATTTAATTAGGGTCCGTAACTTAATTTCGAGAGACATACGTTCGATTATTGGAATATCGACTGAAAGATTGTGCGAATAGAGTTTATTGCGAAACAACTTTTTGTCGCCAAACGCTGCTTAGACCGAATGTAAAATTCAGAGTAGTTACATGCAAATTGATTGGTAGGTATGAAGAAAAAACAATTTTCGTACATAAAATGAGACGAATACCTGCTTTGGCATATTTAAAGTAAGAGGAAATTCGCGATACATTCCATTTGCTTGTACAAAAAGTGCTACCAAAGAAAGCAAGTTCAGTTATTTCTTGGTTTTCGAAATATTATGTAGATGGCAGTTGATCGTGCAGGGCAAGATCCGGGGTAAACGTGCGCCAGGTAGAAGACGCACGTCGTGGTTAAAGAACTTGAGGGAGTGGTTCGGTCTCAGCACTCGTTCCCCGTTCCGAGCTGCTGCCTCAAAAGTGCAAATAGCCATAATGATCGCCAACCTCCGCTGAGGAGAAGGCACCCCGAGAAGAAGAAGATGTAGATGGCACTTATAAGAAAATTGCCTCTACTAATAAAAGTGACACCAATAGTAGTAGTAGTAGTAGTACACGAGTGTCAAATCGAATTCCACCCTTATTTCCGCCTGATACATGGTCTATCCATGAACGTTTAGAATTAAACACTCCTAATTGAATATACAATAAAACAACACATATTTAGTTTTTTTTTAATTATTTTATGTCAATATTGCTTCATTAAAATAAATACCTACTTGATTAAAAATTATGTTTTTTCTTCATACCTACCAATCAATTTGCATGTAACTACTCTGAATTTTACATTCGAAAGATCAGTCCATCGATTAATAAATATTCGAAGAATCGTTCAGTAGAAGCAGCGTTTGGCGACAAAAAGTTGTTTCGCAATAAACTCTATTCGCACAATCTTTCGGTCGATATTCCAATAATCGAACATATGTCTCTTGAAATTAAGTTACGGACCCATTAACTTATTACCTCTGATGTTCAAGTCCCGCTCATGCCGATGAGTATCGCGCACATAACGTTCAAAATAGTCACCTTCAACACAAATTAATTGTTCATTAACTCTGGCTAACACTGCCCGATTAGTTTTAATTTGATTAAAGGCACTAATTATTTTTTCTATTAACACTTTCACTTTCAATTTCTCAGCCAGAGTACCATTGTTTTAACGTGTCCCCATCAATAAAAGTCCAGAGGTGTTATGTCTGGTGACCTGGAGGCCACGCACGAGGTCCACCACGTCCTATCCATCGGCCGGGATAAGTCATATTTAAATGGTCTCTAACCTGCCGTGAATAGTGCTCTGGTGTGCCGTCGTGTTGATAATACATATCACGTAAGTCTGCAAGCGGTATGTCTTCTTCTAACTCTGGTAGCGTTTCGGTGTGAAATTGTAGGTATGTTTCACCATTGAGTCGATCTAAAAAAACCGGGCCCAGTAACGTGGTATTTACTATTCCTGCCCAAATATTTACACTGAAACGGTGTTGAAAATTATGTGGTCTGGGTTTGTGAGGATTTTCACAGCACCACAAATGTTCATTGTGGGTATTGAATAAACCCACTCTACCAAAGGTAGCTTCATCAGTCCACAGAACTTTAGGACGTTCAGACAGCAACCGACTGCAAAAATCCACACGCGCAGGTTTGTCTGGGTCGGTGAGTTCCTGGACACGATGAAGATGGATGGATATTTGCCTTCGTTGTGAATGACACTCCACGCGTAGAACTGCGATACATTAAATCGTAGCGAGGCGTCATTGGTACTTGCGGCGGGATTGTCCTCAAAGAACTCTAGTATCCTTTCTTGTTCCCGTACTGAGTGCCTCGGTGGACGACCACTATCACTGAACCTGGGCTGAAAGTGTCCGTAATCACGTAATCGCTGTGTGGCAGATAACATCGTTGCCCGGCTCGGTGTAGGTAGATTTGAACACCGTACTGCATATTGGCGGCAGGCTTCAGCCACATTATCATCACACCTAGCATGCATTCTCACCATTTCCGTGTATTCCACATTGGAATACATGGCGATAGTCGGATCGATGCAACACGGTAACGCGATAAATCGTATAACACATAAGGACAAGTGACGCACACCTGTGACGCGCACGCATCTAGCAAATGACTGGCGGCTCGCAAAAAGAAATGGGTCAATGTCAAAGGCGCTAGCGCCGCGCCGCCGCCCCGCGCTCCGCCTCCTACCCGTGCATTGCATGAATTGATGAAACGAGTTTGTTTTGTTTACCTAATTTTTACGATGCACGTAAACTGCGGCGTAGAGTTAATAACCGTTAGACGTAAAACTAAATTAATATTTATTTTTGTATGAAAGTAAAATTTAACGAATTATGAAAAGTCGTAGAACAAACGTTGTTACTTATGATGTCAGCTATCTACCCCTGCGAGGATGCTAGTTAATTACAAATAACCCTGTATAAACAATTTAAACAAGTTAACTTTACTTTTACAGCCTCATCTACCCAGTATATTCGATGCTTTGTGTACGGTTGATTTTGACGACAAAGATAGAATTATCGTTATGAATTCTGATAATGGAGAATCAATACCACTCGATAAGCCAGTAACTTGTATCGGTGGAGTTGAGGTTAATTATGTTTCAATATTTGTATTAAAAGTCTATCATCATCCACCGAGCCTTTTCCCAATTCATTTCGGGTCGGCTTTTCAGCCTAACTGTCATCTCACCTGGAGGTCAGGTCAGGGGTTCCGTAGTTAGACCAGTCGGTTTTTAACTAAGGGCTCCAAATACCCGTGACGACTGCCATAGATGTTTGTATGATGTGTATAATATGATCGGCTTGTTGTTTCCGACAAACCATTATACTGCTTCGGTGGCGTGGTCGGTAGTGCATCCGATTTCGACGCCGGAGTCTCGGGTTGATTCCTGGTCGGGACACTTAGATAAATTTGTACCGGATTCTGGATGTTTCTTATGTACAATATGTATGTATTTACAAAAAAAAAATTTTTAGTACTCATATTACAAGCTCTGCTTAGTTTGAGACTAGATGACGATGTGAATTGTCCATTAGGACAATTCACATCACCAGTAGGTTTAATAAATTTTAATATATTAATATTAAAATTTATTAATCCTACTGGTTTTTTTTTTCAGTTTTGGCTTAATGTTTTATTAGAGTCTATGCAAGAAACCGTAAGAAATGTTATTGCAAATATAGCGCAAACAATGGCTGGAGACCCAGAATTTGACTTTTTAGTGGGATTCTGGAATTTCCCTGGTCAGGTAATGTAATTTATACACTAATCTTTAGTAAAGCTCATGACGATGAAAACAAACTTTCAATATGGTATAGTAAAGGTAAAAGGTAAAAGTATGGTAAGTATAGTAAAGAAAATTCAACAGCTCTTTTTGATCCATGTTATGTATATTTCGATTTAAGGCTGGCTTATTAGGAATGCAAATTTTATGGACAAGTGACGCAGAATATGCACTCAAAAAAGCAAGAGCAGATCGTTTCATAATGCGAATTACTAATCAAAAGTTCCTTGATCTGCTAAACGGGTTGATAGATCAAACTGTGACAGATCTAGTGCCTTTGGACAGAACTCAGGTGGAGACTATGATCACCATCCATGTGCATCAGAGGTACAGGATTTATTGATTTAATATTGTAGGACAATTATTATCATATTTCTGTATTTTAAGAGCAATGAGTTTGCTTTGACTGATCTCACAAAAACTGAAAATGCCATTGGTAGGACTCGAACCCACGGCCTTTCCCTAACATGAGAAAAGCTCTGACCAACTGAGCTACGATGAGGATGACCATCGTAGCTCAGTTTGGCAGATTCATAATTTCTATTTATATATTTATGATCATATTGATGTATTTGGTATAAACTTTCAGATTGTTCTGGTTAAGCCATCAATTTTCTTAAATTACATTGATATACGTGACTTTCCAGAGATATATTTGATGATTTAGTGAGAATGAGAATTAAATCACCTACAGACTTTGAGTGGCAAAAACAGGCTCGATTCTATTACTTTGAAGATAGCGATGAGTGTATTGTGTCTATAACGGACGTAGATTTTATATACCAGGTAAGTTTATTGTTGGTTAAATAGTTTTTAACTTAAATAAATTATCTACAATCACCAAATAAGTAAAAGAAGCGGCAGTTCATACAAAAAAAATGGTTAACTTAATGTGTGTACAACAGACAAATTAATATGTTAATAATAAAGAGTAATTACGACTGCTTCGAATAATCGATCGGTGTCGCCAGAATTACACCTGTTAGTCACCCCAAGCCACAGTGGCCGTATTCTGTCTGAATTTGGGGTAGACTAGACGTCGTCTTGACTTGTGACAGAAAATGCAATTATAATAACTATATAGCTATTTTTTCTGCTTCTATTTGATCGATTAATGCATAGTCGTTAATGTTTTTAGAATGAATACCTGGGTATCACGGAGCGTTTGGTAATCACGCCGCTGACCGATCGTTGTTATATCACTCTGGCACAAGCCATCGGTATGAGCATGGGTGGTGCTCCCGCCGGACCAGCTGGTACCGGCAAGACCGAGACCACTAAAGACATGGCTCGCACACTTGGGAAGCTCGTTATTGTATTTAATTGTTCGGATCAAATGGATTTCAGAGGTGTCAGATTTTTGTTATTAGTATTAGATCATACTATTTTTGTATAAAATATTACTCAGTTGTGTTGTAAATAATGAATCGTTTATTATTGAGGGATCATCAACTACGGAGCCTTTCCAAAACCAGAACAGTAGCCAGAATGCTTCTTATTAAAATGATACATTATCAAAAAGTAACGTCTATATTAATTACATTATTTCATTTCCTTTGATCAGGTTTGGGTCGTATTTACAAAGGTCTGGCACAGTCTGGCACGTGGGGCTGTTTTGATGAGTTCAATCGAATTGAGTTGCCTGTACTATCGGTGGCAGCGCAGCAGATAGCCATTTGTTTGACTGCCAGAAGGGAGAAAAAAGATTTCTTCATATTCAGGTACATTTTTAGGGTTCCGTTCCAAAGGGTAAAACGGCAACCATATTACTAGGACTGGGCTGTCCGTCCGTCTATCACATTAAGCCAGGCTGTATCTCATGAACTATGATAGTCAGAAACTTTCCACAGATGATGTATTTCTGGTGCCTATAGCTATTTGTTTGACTGCCCGAAGGGAGAAAAAAGATTTCTTCATATTCAGGTACATTTTTAGGGTTCCGTTCCAAAGGGTAAAACGGCAACCATATTACTAAGACTGGGCTGTCCATCCGTCAATCACATTAAGCCAGGCTGTATCTCATGAACTATGATAGTCAGAATTTATCAGAAACTTTCCACAGATGAGTATTTCTGGTGCCTCTACATTCTACAACAACAAATACTAAAAAACAATATAATAAATATTTAAAGGGGCTCCCATACAACAAACGTGATTATTTTTTTGCCGTTTTGGGTACCCTTTATGCGCGAGTCCGACTCGCACTTGGCCGGTTTTTAGGAATGATATACATACGATTCAAATTCAACCATAATATTAATCGATTCAAATTCTAAGACCTTTACGTTTAATATTATGTATTAATTTGCTATAGTGACGGTGACACAGTGAGTCTAAATCCTGAGTTCGCATTCATTATCACAATGAACCCTGGGTATGCTGGTCGACAAGAATTACCAGAGAATTTGAAAATCCAGTTCCGTTCTGTGGCTATGATGGTGCCGGACAGACAGATTATCATCCGAGTAAAATTAGCCAGTTGCGGCTTTAAGGACAATATTGTGTTGGGTAAGGAAAAGAAAACATTTAGGTGTATGAGGAGCTGATCATTTTTTTAAATATAAATGGCCTATGTTAAGATTAGATTAGATAAGTTAAAAGTACCAGTAACCGGCGAGCATGTATGAAGACATTAATGAAAGTTGAAGAAGCGAAAGAAGTATGTCAGGATCGTAGCAGGTGGAATTCCGGTGTCTCTGCCTACCCCACTGGAAAAGGGGCGTGATTTAATGTACGTATGTATCTATGTTAAGATTAAAAAGCCTATTAGAAAGATTTCTGAATGTGTTAATAATAAAAAAAAACATCCTTATTTTTATCCTAATTCTTCCAGCTCGTAAGTTCTTCACATTATACAAATTGTGCGAAGAACAGTTATCAAAGCAGGTGCATTATGACTTTGGTTTACGGAACATTCTGTCTGTATTACGTACTATGGGTGCACAGAAACGAGCCAACCCCGATAGTACTGAAGAGAATATCATGATGAGAGTATTGAAGTAAGCATGAAATATAGCCACCAAATTCTTATCCAGTGTATGCAAGATAAACGCTGTAATTCTAATCGAAGCTGTAATATCTCTGACATAAATGTGACTATCGTTTTATTGGCAACCTTTGGAGAAATCCAAAGAGCAAGGGCCACCCAATGATGCCGTCACCGCTGATCTCATGAGATCGCCGCTGAGCTCTTAGAAAGCTTTAACCACCTTTGACGAAAATCTGATTAATTTGATAAAATTGTCCTTAGTCATTTACTTCAAAATGTTTCATAAAATAATAATAGCTTTGATTGTATAGGGAAATGAATGTATCCAAATTGGTAGACGAAGATGAGCCTCTATTCGTGTCTTTGATTGAGGATTTGTTCCCTGGTATGAAACTCACTCAAACTCAATGGAAGTAAGTACATAATTGATGTGAATTTAAAATAAATAGAAATCACAGAAATCATATCAATTTATTGACCGAGCGAGAAAAAGCGAGCGATGCGTCTACATTTCGAGATTGGACAATTTTGCTTTCGTCCGTCTGTCTGTCTATATGTGTGTTCCGGGTTAGAAGTCACAGCTTTTTTCCTATTTTCACGAAACATAACAAGTGTTTCTTGATTTAATACAATTTTTCATCGTGAGCTTTTTTGGATTGGTGGGGAGATGGGGTAAATAAGGTTAAATAACGTTAATATATTTTTTTATTGAGAGTGGGGGGTGAATCCCAAAAAATGATTTAATGTTCGCGAGGTCTACTGTTCGACCATAGGGCAACCACTAGTAATATTATAATTTCATACAACCTCTGAAAACTGGAATTAGAAAGTTGTAGTTATCTATGCATAAACATTTAGTCCCATAATATCTACTTTTACAATAGTTTTATCATTTGAAATTTCATCTGATACTGGTAAGATAATAATTTTGGTACGAACTTATTTTTAGAGATATGCAACGTGCTATAGGTGTAATCACTGAACGAATGGGTTTGGTAAATCATCCGGACTGGAATTTAAAAATTATTCAGTTGTTTGAGACATCGTTGGTGAGACACGGACTAATGACTCTGGGTCCAACTGGTTCTGGGAAAACGACTTGCATACATACACTCATGGCTGCATTAACTCTAGTCGGTAAACCTCATAGAGAAATGAGAATGAATCCGAAGGTTGGTAACTATAGTTTACTGCATAATATTATAGTCTAAGAAATATACCTATATCATGTCATTGTGTTATAACTGTGATATGTGGTCACACACATTAACACGTCAGGTTGTCTGTCTTGTTTAATTCAGTGTGAACAGAACCCAACAGAATTGCAGCATCACTCAACAAAACTCTAGTATTCTAGTGAATCGTAATTAACACAAATATATACGCTAACTTTACCTACTTGGCATATGTAGGTAGGTAACCTGTCCATAATTATAATAATATAATATAAAAATAATATAATTATCTCTATATATATAAAAATGAGTCCCTATTTCCCTTGGTCACGACATCACGCGTGAACGGCTGGACCAATTTGGATAATTTGGGTCTTAAAATATTCGTGGAGATTCAGGGAAGGTTTAAGTATAAGCAAAATTTCAGGCGGTACGAAGTTCGCTGGGACCACTAGTATAATATAAAAATTAAGAAAAGTACCTACTTAAATATGAAAATTCATTTAAATTATAGGCCATAACGGCACCTCAAATGTTTGGCCGCCTGGATGTAGCAACCAACGATTGGACGGATGGGATATTTTCGACACTGTGGCGGCGAGCGTTGAAAGTTAAAAAAAGCGACACAACTTGGATCGTCTTAGGTAAAGAAGACGGCTGACAGAAATTTAAAAAGATAGAGGCTGATGTATGTTAAATGACAACACTACTTTACAGATGGTCCTGTAGATGCCGTATGGATCGAAAATTTGAATTCTGTACTGGATGATAATAAGACTTTAACATTGGCCAATGGTGATCGCATCACGATGGCAACTAACAGTAAACTAGTGTTTGAACCTGACAACGTCGATAACGCGTCACCTGCAACCGTGAGTCGGATGGGGATGGTGTTTTTGTCCTCCTCGGTATTAAAATGGCAACCCATATTAGAGGTATTGTGAAATGTTAACACCATCTAAATTATCGTGCTTAATACAGAAATTAAAATAATTTCTAGTAATTTACTCTATATTGCTACAGGGTTGGTTAAGAAAACGTACACCGAAAGAAGCTGATTCTTTTCGCAACGCTTTCCAGAAAGTGTATGACGATGTACATTCATTTGTACAACAAAAAGTGCCTGCTAAGATGAAAATTCTAGAAGCTATTTACGTCAGGTATTTTGCTTTTGTAATGAAATCTGAATTGACTACTGTCGTAATGTGGTCCTTACTTTCTTTAAGAAGTGGAAATCGTGGTATGTAGGAATAGTGTCGATATAAGATTCCGGTTCTTTTATGAGTACTTTCAGAATATATTATTTATCATAGTGTGTATTGTGTATTGTTTCATATTTTCAGACAATGCATTGATGTTATAATTGGGTTATTAGAAATTGAAGTTCCCGGAGGCAGTAAGTACCCGTGAATCTTTATACACGAGTAACTTTGTTTTTTTTTAAATTAATACAAGTCATTTATATTCAAAACATTATTTTTGTTTGTGGAACGGTGATGTGATAATTACTGTGCTCGTTTATTTTTAATTCATTTCTTTATGATTGCCTGAACTTGGGAGTTTAAAATCTTGGCTGGTAAAAAGTAAATACTTTTAATCGTGATCGAATGCGTGGAAATCGAGAGGGCAAGAAACCATCGGGTTGAGTCAACCAATTCATGAAACCTATAATAAAATGTAACTGGTCACTGTACATAGAAGATGTCTAAGAAAAAACTATTAAAGGGTTTTTGAACGCAGTAGAACCTAAATATTTTTTAGAATTATATTGGTTGTTTGTCAGTACATTTGTGCACGCTAATCTCAGGAATGGCTTAACCGATTTGAATACGATTTTTATTAATGCGCTGTGGTTTTTCTTACTTAACATTTAGTGTTTGTTTCATTTTAATAGGTTCATAAATAAACATGTTCTGTCTCAGGAATGGATATCGGGATCAAAAAAACTATTCCACACAGGCGGAACCGCGGGCAACAGCTAATTGACTAATAAAATCTTTAATCTATTATCCTTAAATCATTTTCCTTTTTAATGTGATTAACTAATTGTTTTCGCGGTACAGAGGCGCACACAGATCGTCATATGGAGCGCATTTTTATATTTGCAATGATGTGGTCGCTTGGCGCGGTGTTAGAATTGGATTCTCGAACGCGTATGGCCGAGTTTATGATGAAGTTGCCGGGGAGAATGGATTGGCCCGGAGGGAAATCAAAGGAGTGGATTATGCCTTTCGAGTTTATGGTTAGCACAACGGGACAGTGGCAACACTGGTCAGTATAATTTTGTGGTTAATATATTGGTGGAAAATATGTTGGGCATTGCTATTTTTCGGGCTTAGATATCTATGCGAGTTTGGAAAGAAGCTGATTCCATGTTTTGCTTAACGTCATTTTGATCGTTTGTATTTGGGTTCATTACTAGTACCTATTTGATTTAGCACCTCGTATAACATAGCGTAAATTAATTTAACTCGAGCACTGATATACCTAACTATAACTACATTCGCCACTTCGATGGGAGTTCTTTTTTGACACCTAAGCGATATCCCATTTCACTTTGTATTATTAAGCGTAGTTAAGTTCCTTTTATACGAGTAGCTGAAAATTTAAATAAACCAGTTTGTAATTCTTCCAATCATTATTCCTTCAAATCTATCAATTAGATATGACTTTGACGTATACATAAATATAAGGTTTATATATTATTTCCAAATGTAATTATTTTGTAGGTCTGAACACGTTGAGGATTATATTTATCCCACTGATAGCGTTCCAGAGTATGCGTCTATTCTTGTGCCGAATATTGATAACGTGTGTATAACTTTTTTAATCGAAACGATTGCAAAGCAAAATAAAGCTGTACTCCTCATCGGAGAACAGGGTACCGCAAAAACAGTAATGTTGAAAAGCTACATGTCCTATTATGACAGTGAAGTTAAGGTGTTCAAGATGATCAACTTTTCATCTGCTACCACACCGAACATGTTCCAAGTAAGTCTTGTTTGAATTTGAAACCACTTTTTCTTCGATAAATTCTTATCATCTACACTTGCACAGAAACAGCAATAGCTACGAACAATAACACCCGTTTTCACAAACGACACTATGCGGCGAGCGAACGTTATCGCTGTCATAACGTACTGTTTTTTCAGCGCTTAGCGTTCGCGCGCCTCATAGTGTTTGTGAATACGGGTGTATCTCAATCGAATGCGAGTGCACGTATTATAAAAGTCTACTCCTTTTTTTGAGAAAAACGTTACGTGGTATTGTTATTTTATTCTTTTAATACTCGTATGTTTGGATATTCTCAAACAATTTCATTTATTTACCATGCATAGGTAAATAAATGACATTGTTTGTGACCTACCTGTGAAATATAGTATATTTATACATGCATAGAAAACACCTAAACTCGAAGAAATATTTGTGGATCACCTAAATATTTGATTTAATTCGGGACGCGAGTCTTTTGTTCGTCTTTTTTTTTTTTGTTTATTTTTTTTGTTGATTTTTACTATTTGCAGCGTATAATTGAATCGTACGTGGAGAAACGTGTTGGCATGACTTATGGGCCTCCAGGTGGTAAAAAAATGACCGTGTTTATTGACGACATCAATATGCCTGTGGTGAATGCGTGGGGTGATCAGGTATAATGATTTCTGTTAAAAAGGCAATATATTACAAACATTATCAGTAGATAGTCAAGGCTCAGTTCTACAATTACATTTGTAGTAGTTAACTTATAGTCCGAGACGCCAAGGACTGTAATTAGCTGTGCCACAGTGGCTGGCACGTAAGATTTTGTTGCCTTTCATTAACATTTCATCGCAAGGCAATGGGTTTCAATTTTGGACATAACCAATGAAATGACATAATAAATGTGCCCGGTGACGGCAATAGGCTTACCCCCTATTACGTGGGACTAACAATACTGGCAAATTGTGGGTGTGTAATGCACCTCTGCCTACCCGTTCGGGAATATAGGCGTGATATGTGTGTGTGTAATTTATCTGTTTAGTGGCTCCTGGAAAGAGAATACCGTTGGTTCAAGTCCGCCCTTGGGGACAATCGTTTTTTCGATTCATATACGTAATCCTACTTCCTACTAATATTATAAATGCGAAAGTTTGTAAGGATGTATGGATGTTTGTTAGGTACTCTTTAACGTAAAAACTACTGAACGGATTTTGGTGAAACTTTACAATAATATAGCTTATACATCAGAATAACACATAGGCTACAATTTATAAAGATACGGCGACGGGAACAATAATCACGCAGACGAAGTCGCGAGCGACCACTAATAAATAATATTGTACTAATTATACTTATAAAAGAAAGTGAACAAGCTTCGATTTGCTAAAAAAATGCACAATCCGTACCTATATCTAGTTTAAATTACACACATTTACTTGATTTCGCTTCGTTTAGGTGACTAATGAAATTGTGCGACAAATGATGGAGGGCGGTGGTTTTTATTCTCTCGAAAAACCCGGTGAATTTACCATTATTGCTGATATTCAAATTTTTGGTGCTATGATTCACCCTGGTAATTATTTTCTATTATATTTATTATTGAATATTCTCTTCTTCGATCGATTTAGGCTTCGCCAGCGTGGAATAGTTCTAGTTCCCACGGTAAGTAAAACGAGAAGAAATATCCAAGTTACTCCTTATAACATCAGGTATCTGAGAGTAAAATAATAAAAAAACAAATCTGAGAGTCCCGTTAAAATAGGTCCAGCCGTTTTAGAAACTAGCCGGAATAAACAGACAGAAAAATGTTTATATTTTTGTATTTTAACATATTAAGAAAGAAATTATAAATAGATCACAAAAACTGATGTCATCGGCGGGACTCGAACCTACGGCCTTTTCGTGATCTATTTATATTTTCTTTATTAATATTTTTAGAAAAATGTTTGTTATTAAGTTTAAGTTTTATACTGGATAAATATAATTATGCTTTATATAGCGCGGAGTTGTTCTTCTTTTAAGTACGTGGCTCCATCGTTCATCGAGGTAATGTGTGATAGATCCTGGCAAGGAAGAACTAGTTCTCGGTGTGGGAGAATATAATATCAAACATTGTTCTGTATTGCATGTGAGTGCCAGAGGTTACCTAAAAAGCCACTAGCCATGCGTTCAACAAAAACCGAACTCCGCGCAGAGTTGTTATTTCGGAATTACAAACAGACTTCAGATTGAAATAGATACTCACCTGAGTGAAGATATGTTTTATTACAGGTGGCGGTAGAAACGATGTTCCACCGCGTTTAAAACGGCAATTTTCGATTTTTAATTGTACGCTGCCGAGTATTGTTTCTATGGACAAAATTTTTGGTAAATATTGCCTTTTTACCCGTTACCATTTTCCACAGAAATTAGGTTTAATCTTTGTTTTTTTTATTAACGCATCTTTGCCTATCGCAAAGGCTTTTCTGCACATTTTTTATTAATCTAGTCTTAACTAACTGGGAGCGATAGCCCTCACAGGGCTCCTTCTTCATTAACTATTTTTATTCTATCATCTTTCATTCTGATTCTCTAGTAACATACCATTTCTGCTTTCATTCTTCTCACATTTTCACGCTATTCCTTTCTTTCTCTTTTGTGGTGGGACGTATTAGGGCTCGTTTAAGGAGACGCGGCGCGTCGAGCGGTGCAGTCCGCGAAGCGGGCCGCCAGAAACACAAACATACGGCAATGTTTGGAGCGTTCAAGGAGAAGCGTCTTTGCAAGCGTTTGTTTGAGTTGTAGCTGCCCAAGCTACGAGCGGCGCCGCGTCGGACGCGGCAAATGTAGCGACAGGCGACGCCGCGGAGTACGCGGCGGGTAAACCAGCGAGTTTCGCAATGGGAGAACGCGGCGGATGAAGCGGCGGGTGACGCCGCAAACAACGCGGCATGGAAGGGTGGGATAGGTGTGGGGTATGCAGTGGGAATGACATTCGTGTATATCCATGAAATACCTCATAACCCTTTGTTCTTACTGACTGGTAAAGAGTTGCATATTCTCCAAATTGTTCGAGTTCGTCTGCTGTGAACCTGGATTCCGCTCTAGCGGCAAATAAAATACTTTTTAAGTTATAATTATCTTCAAGCAAACTATATCAATGATGTCCATGATTACAAACAATACACACGTTTGCTCTTTGTAACTAGTCGAACAAGACTGGAAGGACGGTGGCAATAAGCTGCGAGAGTCGCAGCGGCTGTGCGAAGCCACGCCGCTCGCGTCGCTCGACGCCCCGCGTTTCCTTAAACGAGCTCCTGTATTTCTATGTTTGAGTTTGCGCGTGACACGACGCGGGCCGCTTCACGCACCGCCTCACTATAAACGGTTAAATAGCTCGACGTGCCGCGGCAAGCCACGCAGCACGTGAAGCTCGACGCCCCGCGTCTCCTTAAACGAACCCTTAGGGTATGTTGCGTATTTCTTTATTTTAATGATTTTTTGAAAGTTATAGTTACATTTTTTACTTATTTCTAATTTTGACATTTTTAATCTTTACCTTTTATTTCTTAACAATTATTATCTTATTTTTCCATTTCTTATGTCTAACAGTTACATATCTTATCTCTATCAACATTTTTTTTATTATATCTATGTTATTATACTTCAGGTAGTATAACCCGTTTAATCTTTGTTAATAGAACATATCCCGCCGGGCGCCACTGGAAATACCTTCTGGTGCGTACCAGAGACGCCCGGCAGCAGATGTCGGAGCGGCGGAATAAAAAAAAAAGAACATTACATACAATACGCTTGTGTCCACTAAGAATAAATCGGATTGGTGTGTGTTTCTTATGACTATTTCCAATGAATAGACAACAAAAAGTAATATAAATTAGTAGACAGAATAAAGATTACTATTATTTTTAGAAAATAAGTTTGGAAAAATTAGGCATTCAGTCACGTGACATCAAACACCAATCAGAAAATATGACGTCACAGGTTGCGCTCTCACACCATAGAGTAAGTATGTATAAAGAGCTGACTTCTTGTTCAAGTTGTGTCTGTGATATTGTGTAATTTAATTGTTGGTACGTTTTTATTAAATTACGAATTTTTGTTAATTTTAAAGTTAGATTATTATAAATCGAACAAAAGTAGATTGGACAAAACGCAGTTTTGGCGCATTATTTCGATGTGCATTTCGAGACAACGCTTGAATCAAAATATTGCTAGGCACCTATATCAAAGTTAAAGGGCGTTAGTTGTGGTTACAACACAATTTATTTTTAACTTTCTGGAGGTTTTTAAATTATTTTATCCTTTTTTCAATTGCTTTTTAATTGACTTGGGTTTTTTCAAAATTTTTAATTTTTATTTTAAAATTCTTAAAGAGCATAAATATGTAGCGCCTTCTAGTAAGTTGCTGTCGTTACACCTATTTAAGAACCCTCACTAATCAACTACAAATCCATTCTTAAAAAAAGCCGCATCAAAATTGATTTTCATCACAATTAATGTTAGCTGTAGCGCCCCCTGATGAAAGTGATGGAAGTATGTATGTACCATGTGTCAGTGATGAAGGATCCAGGGATAAAGATGATGGCAACATACCACTACGTCCGAGATCTACAAGGGTAAGGAAACTCAAGAGAAAATAAGTAAAACAATGGTTTTAAGCACAGAATTTAGTTAATTTTTATTTCAACAACTCTCCACACACGTGTTATAGCAGTATCAATAATAGACAAGATAGAATCAAGGCGATGGTGCTGCCACCCATCTGCCACCATAGACAAAAGGTATAGTGCAAATAGATTACATTGCTTTACTATTCTAACACGCCCCCTCAATGTAATCTCTACTTTAGATTAAACATATTTAAAAACATTGCAATCCGCAGTTATTTATGAACTTCGACAATAAATTTTTATTTAATGCCTTGGTAAACATGTCTGCGGTTTGATCCTCAGTTTTAACATATTTTAACAGTAATTTTCCTTCCTTAATTAATTCCTTAATATAATTATATCTAATATCAATATGTTTCAGTCGTTTGACACATTCAGTGTTTGCAGCCATTATTGCGCTTTGACTATCACTTTGCATTATTACAGGACACACATTTTTAATATCAAAATCTCTCAACAAGTTTAAAAGCCAGCAGGCTTCACTAGCTGCCATACTTATGGCAACATACTCTGACTGTGTAGACGACAAACTCACACTTGCCTGTTTTTTAGAACACCAATTAATTAAGCAATTTGCGAATTTAAAACAAAAACCAGTAGTTGATTTTCTGTCATTTAAGTCTCCCCCCCAATTCGCATCACAAAAACCAATCAATAGATCATCATTACATTCATACACTAAACATAAGTTTATTGTATGTTTAACATACCTTAGTACCCTTTTTAGGGCAGACAGCAAAACATTATTAGCCTTATTTTGATGTCGGCTTAAAATTGAAATGGCCACACAAATATCTGGCCTAGTGCCCAATGCTGCATATGACAAACTGCCTATTATTTTTCTACATTTGTTTTCAATATCTTTATCATTTACAGCATCATTTACCTCCAACATTTTGGCATTAAAGTTTAGATCCATTGGTGTGGACATCCCTTTACAGTTTAACATCTCAAATCTTTGTAAAACCTTTTCAAGATATTCTTTTTGACTTAATTTCGTGATACCAGTTTTTAAATCCTGTTTTACATTTATACCTAGATAATTTGACACCAAACCTAAGTCTTTCATCTCAAATTCTCTGTGCAGCATTGACTTAAGGTCACTTATTTGTTTATCATCATTTCCAAATAACAATATGTCATCTACATATAGCAAAACATAAGTTTTTGAATTATCCACACACTTGACATATAAACATGTATCACTCAATGACCTAACAAAACCTTGTTTAATTATAACTGAGTTGAATCTATCATTCCAATATTTGGGTGATTTTTTTAATCCATACAATGACTTGTTAAGTTTAACAATTTTTTGGTTTCCACTATAAGCACCTTCCGGTAGTTCTAAGTACACTGTTTCATCTATCCTACCATATAAGAAGGCCCCCGTTACGTCCAACTGGTAAATAGATAATTTAAGTTGTGTTGCTATTGCCACAAATAATCTGAAAGTACACAAGCTAGCTACTGGTGCATAAATTTCACATGAGTCAAGTATATCATTTTGTTCAAAACCTCTGGCTACCAACCTCGCTTTATATTGATCACCATTTTTTTATTTTAAACACCCACTTACTACTAACAGCCTTTTCACTAATAGGTTTCTCACTAAATTGCCAGGTATTGTTGTCATTCAAAGTCTGTAATTCTTTATCTATAGCTTTTTGCCACTTACTGGCATCCTTCGTGCCCATAGCTTGTTTGTAAGTTTGCGGTTCAGTAATTTTAGAAATGACATGATTACATTTATAACATTTAGGCGGTTTCCTTACCCTTGTAGATCTCGGACGTAGTGGTATGTTGCCATCATCTTCATCACTGGATCCTTCATCACTGACACATGGTACATACATACTTCCATCACTTTCTACATTCTCTAATGATACATTTGGACTAATCAGAGGTTGTTCTGGTTCTTCTCTGTCACTGGGTGTCACTTCACTTTCACTTGGCAGTACTTCATGTTGTCTTGGATCATGTTCTTGCTCCTCTCCTGGATTTTCTGCAGTGTTTTCTGAGATATCTGTGTCATAGTTATAATCTAGTAAAACCACCTGTTCTTTTTCTTCCTGACCTCTTTCCAGAAACACAATATCTCTCTTGACTTCAACACTGTTCTGTTTTTCGAAAAACACTCGGTATCCCTTAACATTTTCTCCATATCCAACCATTATTCCTTTCTCCCCTTTTTGATCCCACTTTAGCCTCTTTTGCTTAGGGATATGAACGTAGACTGGTGTACCAAAGATTTTTAAATTATTTAAATCATATTTTTTGTTGGTCCAAGTCTCATATGGGGTTTTTTTAACTTCATTGCTGTTACTAGTTCTGTTTAACACATACGCAGCAGTTTTAACTGCTTCTGCCCATAAGGTCTTTGATGCACCTGCTGCACACAACATTGTTCTAGCCACTTCGGTCAAGGTCCTAATTTCTCTCTCTGCTTTACCATTTTGTTCGGCTGTGTACACAACCGAAGTTTGGTGTGTAATGCCGCGTTTCGAAAATAGATCTCGCACCTCCTTATTGATAAATTCTGTTCCATTATCAGACCTAAAGCACAGCACTTTATTGTTGGTCATATTCTCGGCTTTATTTATGAAGTTCTCAATGCATGCCTTCACTTCATCTTTTCTTTTAACACAATATACGGTTCTGAAGTTTGAGTAGTCATCTTTCAGGATAACAAAGTACTTGGAGCCTCCCACAGACGGAACTTCAAACGGCCCGCATGTATCAGCGTGTATAAGTTCGCACGTCCTAGTCGTCTTGGTTTCACTAGCACTGAAGGGTAAACGGTGGATTTTACCCATCAAACAGCTCTCACACTTCAAGTCCGTATCATTTGTCACTGAGATATTATTGTTCTTAAGCACAGTTTTGACATGTTGCATGTTTTGGTGAACGAGTTTTTCGTGCCAATCCTTTAAGCTCGATTGCACTTTAGCTACGTTTGCTGTAGTGTATTTATAACGCACGTCTAACAAATACATATCGTTATTACGGAAAGATACCGCACACACTCTGTCCTGTTTAATAAACTTGCATATTTTATTGTCCGTAACCATAACATAACCTCGCTCCGTAATACACTTGACAAATAACAAGTTGGTTTTTAATTCCGGCACATACAAAACGTCGTCTATGGTCGTGTCTATCCAATTTTTGCCGTCATATACCTGCAGCGCTATCTGTCCGACGCCATGCACACTACACATATTCCCGTTGCCTACAGTCACAGATAATATGTTAGATGACGATGTATAAGTCGCAAATAAATCACGATCACGGCACATATGATATATATATATATATATATGATACTCGCACCCGTGTCCACAATCCAATGCGATTTTTCTAAATGTCCACTAGCACTGACGATAACAAACGCATTACTTTCTTTGTCTTTATTTTTCCTAAACCACCAATCACTTTTTAAATGTCCCGTTTTCTTGCAGTAATAACACTTTTTACCCCACTTGTTCTCAGTTTCCGGATTATTGTTCCGTTTATTACGACACTCACTTTGAAAATGTCCCTTACCGTTGTATTTATAACACTTAACGTCCTTTTTATCCATTTTCTTGGCAACAAAAGCCGATGACATTGATTGCGAAGACGCATTCCCATTTTCTTTGAACCGCTCCTCTTCTATTAACAATCTAGCGACGAGGTTGTCATAGGTCTGTTTGTCGTCTGGCGCCGACTCCCACGCGGATATGAAATGTTTGTAGCAATCTGGAAGTGTCATCAGTACTTTGGTTATGACGAATTTCTCCGAAATTTCTTCTCCTAACTGTTTCAGCTGATTTTTCATTTCTTCAATTTTTGATAGGTATGTAGACATGTCAGTTCCCTCTTCGAATTTATATTGAAAAAATCTTTGCTGAACGATGTGGATGCTTGTATCAGATTTTTGTTCATAAACACTCGCAAGTTTATGCCACATTTGCGCCGCTGTAGTACAAGTAATAATATGCATCATTGTATTTTCTGACATCCTTGTAACAAGCCATGTTTGAGCTTTTGCGTCCAACTTTTCCCACTTAGGTATTTCAGCCGCAACTTCAGGTTTCACCTTCGTTCCCAGTACCACATCTAGTAAATCTTGACTCCGTAATAATATCATAGACTGAAATTTCCAAAGATTCCAGTTTGATACGCCCTCCAGCCTGAGTTGGTTTCCTTGCTTATTTTCTTCCATGGTGTGTTAATTTTATCTGCCTGTTCATCCCGTCCTTGCTGCGCAAGTATTATTTTCTTCCAGCCGACTTAACCTCGAAACAGCACAATGGCCGCCCCGACGCCGACAGTAATTTGTTTTCCGATGAAACACAATTTTCGACCCAAACGTTTTACTTTCTTTTATCGGATTATGTGCCTGGGCCCATAACCTCAAGAGAAAATAAGTAAAACAATGGTTTTAAGCACAGAATTTAGTTAATTTTAATTTCAACAACTCTCCACACACGTGTTATAGCAGTATCAATAATAGACAAGATAGAATCAAGGCGATGGTGCTGCCACCCATCTGCCACCATAGACAAAAGGTATAGTGCAAATAGATTACATTGCTTTACTATTCTAACAGTTGTCACCGTAACATCTATCTAAAAACCTGTACCAATCTAACTCAAACCCATAACTGAAAACTGCATCAAAATCGGACTTCTAGTTTTTGAGAAAATTGGCAACATTGCTTTTCACAAATAATGTTCGCTGCAGCGCCCTCTGGTGAGTTGTCATCGTAACATTTATTTAGATAAATATATAGGTTTGATTGGTGCATGATCTTAGGAGAATCAAACCTGAACCCATAACTAAAAACTGCATCAAAATCCGACCAGTAGTTTTGGAGAAAAATGGCAACATGTTTTTGCACAAACATCCTCTCACCCCAAACCCATATACCATCTCCGTTCCGTCGTAGGTAAAAAGCTATGTGTGTCCAGTCTATAGTGTATAATCCTTACAAGTAACATGTTCTTGGAATACGTTGAAGGAAACGCGTAAGCGCCATGATATTCGCGGCGCTTTTGACCTTTTGGTCGTGAAAAAACTATAACTAATAAGCGATCTTGCGCTTGAATATTTATATTACGATTAGACGACAAATTTATGGCTTAATCGCTGCAGCGAACTTCGTTCGTTTTTTGGTCAGGATAGCTTCGTCAAACACATTTTGCTCAGTTTCGCAACGTCTGACATCACCCAAGGCGCCATGACAGATTGGAGCGTTTTCGTTGCCAATTTAAATACATTTTTTAGATCGCAAAATAAACTATGTAAATTATTGTTTTAAATCAAAATAATAAATTTTTGTGACTATATAGATTCAAAACTACTAATTTAATGAATATTTGAAATTTGGGACGCAAGCCTATTAACATTTTATGAACATTAAACATTATTTTCATTAAAATCATAACTGGCAATTACTTAGCTATTTTTCTATTAATATATGTATATATGTACATATGTATGTATTAAACATAATTATATAATTATCTACCTATTTCATTGTAAGAGTTCAACAGATTATGACTAAATCTCCCTATTTCCATTCTATTTATATGATAAATATGTGCCTCGAACACCGTACCGATTTCAATGGTATTCAACCAAAAAAGATTCTAAAACTCAAACGACAATTTATTGAATTAGAATAAGCTACAAAACATTAAAAATACATCCGAATTCATAATCTCTCTTTTACTGAAGTATAACATAACATCCCTTATGATGCTTATACCATTTCAGAAACAATCAGCGCAGGTTATTTTTGCAAAACAAGATTTGACAAAAAAATTGTAGATTTTATGCCAAAACTGGTTCCAGTCACTCGAATGATTTGGCAACAAACAAAAGTGAGTAGGTATAATATCCAATCTTTTATGTCTTATTCAAACGATTGTGTCTTATGATTAATTATTACATCTGTTCAATGATATAGATTAAAATGCTGCCAACACCAGCCAAGTTCCATTACATTTTTAATTTAAGAGATTTGTCTCGGATATGGGAAGGTATATTATTTATTAAGAAAGAGGAGCTACCAAATGTTCAAATGGCGTTGAAGCTATGGTTCCATGAATGCTTAAGAGTTATTTCTGACAGGTATGTACTTGATATCTCCAATAACAATAATTACGAGTACTTTCAGTTTCTTTGTAATATAGTTTACGGATGTATTTATATAGTACTAGCGGACGCCCGATGCTTTGTCCGCTTGACCAATCTAAATACATAAAAACCTTGCCGAGAAGCACTCTAACCATTGATAAAAACCGCACCAAAATCCGTTGCGTAGTTTTAAAGATCTAAGCATACATACGGAACAGGCAACTTTGTTTTCAACCGACTTCCCAAAAAGGAGAAGGTTCTCAATTCGATTTTTTTTTAATGTTTGTTAACTCCTATCTCTGGACTGGGTGAACCGATTTTGATTTTTTTTTAAATGAAAGCTACTTCCGTAGTGTTCCCATTTTAATTTGGTCCCATTTCGGTCGTTAGAAGTCGGTTATTGAGTCAATTTTTGACATGTATTTTTATAAAAAGTAGTCATTGTGATTGTAAAGAGACTACCACGGAAGATCAAAAGATTTTGTCACTCTTTGGATTAATATATTTTGTACATTGCTCGCTCCGTCTAATTCTTTATTAGGTTATCTTCTACAGTATGTATTTTTGTGATGTTTCCAAAATAAGAAGTTTCTAAAAGTGTATTTATGTTACAGGTTTACCACTTTTGCGGATAAAGATTGGTTTGTGGAAAATTTCTGGAAAACCGCTACTGCTGAATTGTCGGAATACCTTGATGACTTCCCCACAGGTGAAACTTTCTTCGTGAATTTCTTGCGAGAACCAGCTGATCCTACCGGTGATGAAGATGAGGACTTCAGTATGGATGCGCCCAAAATATATGAAGAACTACCATCGTAAGTTGTTCGACTATTCAAACAAAGTAGACTATCCTGTTTGTTAACTTAATTTATGTTGTCCCGACGATTTAAGGACAGTAAATTTTGAAATTAAATATCGGGATCTTACCAGTTTATTTCATGCAGATAGATATGCTCTAAACCATATCTTGAAGTCTATCAGAAATCACTTAATGTTGTTCTCATGTTAGTACTAATTATTTTAAAATTACAGTTGGGAATTCCTATTGAGTAAATTAGCTTCGTTTCAAGACTTATTCAATGAACAAATAAGAGGAGTCCATTTGGACTTGGTGTTTTTCCACGATGCAATGGTGCACTTGTTTATAATATCTAGGATCATAAACACTTCTCGGTTAGTTATTTTAAATATTAAATTATGTAACGTTTTTAATAAAATTACTTCTCAAAATGTATTTATTTTACAGTGGCAATGCTTTATTAGTGGGTGTCGGAGGATCAGGAAAACAAAGTTTAACGAAATTGGCATCGTTTATAGCAAATTATGTATTCTATCAAATTACTTTGACAAGGTAATACCACCAATTTTAAGTCCATATTATTTTATGCTGAGGCCCCGCAGCACGCAACCAGATTCATTCACTTTACCCCAACCGGAACATGATAAAACCCTACCTCAACGACGCGGGATTCTCATCCCGATCAAACCCCCGAAGAGGCCACACAGGTGGTCAAAGTCCGCCGGGCGCCACTGGAAATACCTTCTTCGTGCGTACCAGAGACGCCCGGCAAAGAACGGGAGAGCGGCCGCGGCCGTTAGCCGCGGAATTAAAAAAAATGTTTTTATTATTATACTACCTATTTAAATATGTACAGATTATATGTATAGAGGGACACGTCGCTAAGTATTACCCGATTAGGTTAACTCATTGCAAAGCTTAAGCAACTCTAGCCATGTCGGTCTAAGTAGGGTGACCATATCTTAAGGCATTGACTCAGTGCCTCAGAGATCACGTCAAGCCGTCTGCGTCGGTGTCGGTTGCCATTCGAACATCTATTGAATCAAAAAGTAGTCGGCAGTCGTTGAAAAAGCCAACCCCACGGGATTGGAAAAAATGCTCAGTGGATGACTATTCAAATACGACTTATATTACTATATTTTGTAAGTTGGAAGTTAGTAGACATTTTCTAATGTTATACTTACTTTAGAAAATGTTTGTTACATTAGAAAATTCACCTATTTGTATAAAATATATAAGTATGTCTATCGGTTGTCTAGATCCCATAGCATAAGTTTAGAGCTAAGTTTGGGCCAGATGACGTGTGAGAGATGTTTAAAAAGATGTCCAGATGTCTAAAAATATGTATTTATTTTTCTCATATTTATGCAATTTGGTAGTTAATTTCGAATTGCATTTTGATTGTATAAACAGAAGTTTTAATTTGTTTATAATAAAATTGCAAATCTGTTTAAGAAGAAAGAAAATAATTATATACCAATCTAATAGCCTTGATTAATTAACGGTCAATATTTTCAGATCTTATAACGTAAGTAACTTCATGGACGATATCAAGACACTTTATCGGATGGCGGGATTACAAGGAAAGGGTGTATCTTTCATATTTACTGATAATGATATTAAAGATGAACAGTTTTTAGAATTCCTGAACAATATTCTCAGCTCTGGAGAAATTGCCAATCTATTCCCTAAGGATGAAATGGGTAAATTTATATCAGCTATAATAACGTAAATCTAATAACTTTATCGTAATTTCTAAACAAAATGTCTTATATTATATGAAAAAGTGGAATATTTACCATGATATTAAATTGTTATTGTTTCCGATATTTCACCACTGTTCAGTTCCTCCGTGATTATGGCGCTTGTAACAGTGCCGAAATATCAGAAACTCAATAACGATTTATAACAAGGTAAATATCCCGCTTTTTTTTCTTTCAATTTATCCTGCTAGACGAGATTCTGATTGAGTTGACACCAATTATGAAGAAGTATGCGCCGAAAAGGATTCCAATACCTGATGTTTTGTATGAATGGTTCATCATTAGGTCTCGTGCCAACTTGCACGTTGTGCTTTGTTTTTCTCCAGTAAGTTGTATTCTTTATCTAATTCCTTGAGATAGTGATGTATTTTTTAGTTTCCTGGAGCAAGCGTATTGTATGTCAGACACGACAAAATAGTTTACTTAAGATTTTAGAGCCCAAATTAACCTCACTGCAAATTGGATGCGAATAGCAACTATTTTACTTTCGCGGTACTAAGAAAACTAAATGTGCTGTTGTGTTTAACATGGCTCGCTTTATGAATACCTTAGTACCTACCTATCTTGTTGTAATGATTTCATCTGGTGAAAATAGATTTTGGTTTTATTTTTATCTTAGGTAGGTGAGAAGTTTAGAAGCCGAGCCATGAAATTTCCTGGTTTGATCTCAGGATCAATTATGGACTGGTTCCAAAAGTGGCCCAAAGAAGCACTTATTGAAGTAGCGCATCACTTTTTGTGGGATTTTAAGGTTTGTATCATACTACTGGATTTTATTTAAATAACTCATTAGAAAACGAAAACGTATCGTAATGTTTATGATTAAACGTTTAAGGAATCAAAGTGGCAAAAATCTGTGAAACGAATCGAAAGTTGAGAATTTGTTTACTCGTATTTATGTCTGAGCCCCCTACTTTCAAATCTGCTGCCATGTGCTTTAACAATTTTCAATTTATTATAGGTTGTGTGTTCTACTGAGACAAAGGAGCAATTGATTCAAATGATGGGCATGGTCCAAGATAGCGTAACTGATATGTGTACTGTGTATTATGATCGTTTCCGTAGACAAGCACACGTTACACCTAAATCTTATCTGTCGTTTTTGGACGGTTATAAGGTATTATATAAGGATAAACATGAAATGATCGCAGAGATGGCAAGAAGGTACAACATCACGAGATTACATTTATTTATGTTAAAGATTTTAACTACTCGCTTGAATAGCTGTTGTTATACGAGTATGACGCTCGTAGGACGTGATACTAATTAGATTTGAATCGACGTAAATACGGACAATACGTGTCTGATTTCTAATATTGCTCACTTAATGTAGTAATATTAGTATATACGAAACGAATATTATTCAATTCCTTCTCAATTACAGAATGATCACGGGTTTAGACAAATTAGTGGAAGCGGCTGCTAGTGTAGACATATTGAAACAAGAACTCGTTCTTAAAGAGACGGAAATTAAAGTAGCATCAGCCAAAGCGGAAGAGGTATTCAGAAACTCGAATTAAACATTAACTCTACCTATATAGATAGAGATATTGCCTACCAAAGATAGCTGAAAGAACCGATCTAATGACTCTAGTAACTGCGAGTTCACACAAATGAAGTTAACATCATGATGACATTAATTCATTACCTAGTTACAGTAAGTCTAGAAAATAATTAAAACGTATTGTCGTCAACGCATAAAGTATCCTATTTCAGGTATTAGAAGCTGTGGCAGTAACGCAAGCCGCGGCCGAGATAGTAAAGACCGAAGTATTGGAAGTAAAAGACCGTGCCGTAAAGCTCGTAACAGTAATTGCGGCAGAAACTGCAATTGCAGAAGAAAAGTTGGCCGACGCAAAGCCTGCTCTAGATGCCGCTGAAGCTGCTTTACAGGCAACTATAAAATCTCTTTTTTTCCCATCCATTATACAAATAAGAATTGTTGTTATTCGGAAAAAAACTTTAGTATTAAGTGAAAATAGCGTTCGTTGAAGGCAGCTCAATTTAAACTAAATTAAAAGCATATGAGTATTTATTACCTGAATTTTCAAAACCATCGATTTAAATGAGTGATAATTCTGTACCGAGTTGTTATAAAGTAAATTATAAATATATAAAGTTTCCTATTGTAGACTATTAATGCTGCCGACATTGCAACCGTGAGGAAACTGGGCAAGCCTCCATATCTTATCACACTTATTATGGACGCCGTTGTGTTGCTGTTCAGGAAAAGAATAGATCCTATTAAACCCGATTTTGAAAAGAATTTTTTGACTGCTTCCTGGGCTGAGTCATTAAAGGTATTTGGTTTAATCATTTATTGACTAAGTAGTGTGTTGAATTCAAAATATATCTAAATAACGACAAGCGGGAAAATTTAAAGTTAATTAGTTCTGGACAGTTTTATAATAAGATATACCGGCTGTATAAGTATGGAGCGTTCAACTTGTTTTACCTCCCTGTTTAACTCCCCTGTGGGCACCCTGTTTTAACGAAATATTGCGCTTCAACGCTGAGTATCTCGTAAACAGATACTACCTAGTCCAGCCACAAGTTTTGTTACAAATGAAAATGCAATTTTTTTTAAATGAATTAATATAAGGTAAAGGCATTTAATTCCGGGGTCCGTAACTTAATTTCGAGAGACATATTATGTTCGATTATTGGAATATCGACTGAAAGATTGTGCGAATAGAGTTTATTGCGAAAAATCTTTTTGTCGCCAAACGCTGCTTCGACTGAACGATTCTTCGAATATTTATTAATCGATGGACTGATCCTTCAAATGTTAAATTCAGAGTAGTTACATGCAAATTGATTGGTAGGTATGAAGAAAAAACATAATTTTTAATCAAGTAGGTATTTATTTAAATTAAGCAATATTGACATAAAATAATAAAAAAACTAAATATGTGTTGTTTTATTTTTTAAAGTGGCAAACGTAAGCCATTGAGCTCATGAAGTCAAACCTCTCCATGTGGTCTTTTTAATTTAAAAGTTTTTTATTTTTTTTTTCTTTTTCTACCTGCTTTATCTTTTTTTGGGAGACATTATGTATCTCGAAATTAAGTTACGGACCCCTAATTTCGTGGCGTTCAGAAATTGGCACCTAAGTCCGTGGTATTTAGAAAAACAGCTTTATAAACCAAATTACTAGTTATTTTTTACTGCAAGACCCATTAATTAAATAATAATTTATCTGTTCATATTTATATGAACACAAAAGTACCTTGGTGTGTGTATTTTTTAAAATAATCGGTTAGTTTGCCACTGCCACTTGAGTCGAATGCACGCTTCATAAATTTCGGACCTTATGCGCGTAAGTACTACCATTTGCTAAATAGTGTTTTAAACGATATTTTTATACTACAAGAGATTTGGTTTTGGGTAATATATTGAAAGGGTAATAAGTTGTATCGAATACACTTAACATTTGAGTATTCTATTAACAAATTGAGGAAAAAAATAAGTGTTAAAAATACCGCGGCATTAGGTGCCAAATATTTTAGTGGGTTCCTAATTACCACTGTATACCATGGAATTACAATTTTATAGAGCTTATCTTTTTTGAAAATTTTAGTGGTAGATTTTTTTATTACAAACTTCATATTTCAGTTCTGATAACTTAAATAACCAATAAATACAAAAACTAATTCCGTGACACACTTTGGAGTCGCATTTACTAATTATATAGTCGGTCAAACATTGTATACTTAGGTACTTTCTTAATTTTTTGTATGGAAGAACTAAGTACAGAAAACGAGATTTTTGATGTGTTATGATATTTTCCTGAGTATGTTTTATATATTATGTCGAAGATATCGCAATTAAACGTTAACTTAGATGTATAATACTAAAAAATCTTTTATTTTACACCTCGGAATTAGAAAACTTGATTTTGTATCATAAAACCTAATTCCGTGGTATTTACAACGGTAATTAGGTTACATGAGACCCAATTCCGTGGTATTGACACCTGTCTGTATTGACACAGTCAGTTATTATTATTAGGCAATCGTAAAGATATTACTACCACCAGCGGCGGCTAGTGGGTATTTAAAACTGTAGCTTACCTAAGTATAGACTTGGATAAGCTACCGTTTCGGGTTTTTTTTATGAACACCCATAAAATAATTGTCACGAGACGCCTCTAACGACCACCACCGCACAGAAATGCCACCAGTACTTTCAACACTTTCCAAAAAAAAAAGATAATAATATGTATATACTAGGAATACGTTTCCACTAGTGTCTTTTATGAATGTGTTTTTTTATTTGTGTGTGTGCGTGCGGCTGCTGTTCGCGTCATTGTTTGTGTGTTAGTACCTACTATTGAGAGTAGTTCTCTCTCTCTGTAGCTATAGCTTACATATCAGAATAATACATAGCCTACTTTCTATCCCGGGAATGTGTTCCCGCGGGAATTGGGAAACGAAAAATATTCCACGCAGGCGGAGCCGCGGGCATCCGCTTGTTATAATATAAAACCAAAGAATACAAAAAATATATCAATATCGATTATTACTTTGTTAATTACAATAAGAATTAAAATGTACAAAATATACATAATTATATACTAAAAATATTTACATTACAAAATATCGTTTAAAAAATCCTCCGCGTCATTGCCGACTGGGAAGGTTCCCAGAATGCTGGCTGTGTTACCACGTTGGATGGCGATACTTATTCTTTGGGCCAGAAAATAGCCAGCCTTCTGGTCCTGAGAAGCATCGATTAGGCGTTTAGCAATGTCTCTATAAAGGCGGCGAGCACTCGGACCCCATGACCCCAGTGTCTCAACCCCAAACGGCTCAAATATGTAATCACCTGCTAGGTTAGCATATTTACGCCGTTTGAGGTCTTCAGCCGATGCAGCAGCAGCGCCGGCACATCCGGATATGCTTGGAAGGTGTGAAGGTGCTAAGGTGTCAACGCATGTAGCGTCCCACACCAAAGGCCTTCCAATCTTCCACGGTAGCAACGACATACCGTCCGGTTCTTTCCATCGCTTCGTGCTAAACCATTTGGTTCGCGTACGGCCGGAAGACCTGCGGTGGAAAGAGCCCTACGAATTATGTCGTTTAGAATAGCGTGCCCAGGTATACGACCTGCGCTTCTGCTACAAGAAAGACCATGGTGTCCCAGATTATCGACGGTTACTCCACAGGTGCAATGATGCGGGGATACACAAGGTGTACCCAGCCGAAGGCAAGTGGCAATGCGGAAGGTTGTGTTGTCCAACATTGTACCGCTATTGGGCGATGAGAGCGCCTGGATCCATAACCCTGACTTCCATTCTCCAACAGCTAGTAGGCGTGCCCGTTCTGAAATATTGACAGAAGTGTCAATTAGTGTATTAATTTTCAATTTACAGAGCGGCAAATCCCACAGTCGCTGTGAGCAGGTGAGGGCAGGTCCAAGCATTCATGGCATCGGTCTTGCATCGAACCTCGGAATCAATCAGTGTCAAATACACTGATACACAAAATTTTCCTGACTAATTCTTCGGTGCTATGGACTGACGACAGAAATGCTGACAGACTGACATCTGTGACTTTACGAATACCAAGCCCGCCCAAGCGAACTGAAAGAGACGCTTGGACCCAGGCTCGGTCATTCATATTTACATTTAAAATTTTACACAAAGAATTTTGTATTAAGTTGTCTAGTCTGCCCAAAATTTCTACATTTTTCCAAAATTGTCCTGAACGGAGGGCATGTGTAAATTTGGGTACGAAAAGAGAAAAACGAAGAATAGTGAAAGCTGAATGAATACTGATATTACATAGACTATCGATAACCTGATCAAAATTTTTAATTTTTTCCTCGATAAAAGTGGAAAAGCCCTCTTCTAAAGTCGGGGACCCCAGGAGGCGTAAATAAGTTTTGTCCAAAACTTTTATGATGGGGGCCAAACAGTTGAAATTGGAGATAGTTGTTAATTTATCTGTGTTTTCAGATATAAAAATCTCACATTTATTCGGGTTCAGTTCTAAGCCAATTGACTGAAACTCGTTCTTTATTAGGGTTAAATCTTGTAAAACTGTCTCTACTTTTCCCCCTAAAGTCCCGTCATCTAGGTTGTTAATTATATTTTATATCTGTTTTATAATAATATTATGTTATATAAATTGTTAATACAAATAAATATGCTTGCCAATTGTGATTCTATTTTGTTAGACATAAATGATAGAGACTGATTTGAAATACAAAGCTAAAATAAATACATTTCATTTTTTGAACACCATGTATTATTCTCTCCACGTCATTTCGTTTATAATGTTTACACACGGAATTAGCATCCAAATACCACGGAATTAGAATTTTTACCACGGAATTAGGAGCTTCTGACTTTTTTATTTTTTTATTAATTTAACATTTTTAATGAACTTTTAGAGTCAAATTGATGGTATTTTTTAAAAATAAGATAGCTTACACTTCTAATAAAAATAGCCTTATGTAGAAAAAAGCACAATGAATACTTAATTTTTGAGGTTCTTTCGAGATTTGGTGAAAATACCACGGAATTAGATGTCCTTACCATAATTTTATTAAAATTTATACCTACATATTTATTAAATTCTTAGCAAAAATTTAAATATATTTTATTCGAAATGGCCACCTTTGGCTTTTATACAGGCCTTTAATCTGTTTGGCCACGAATCTATGGATTTACGCACTGTTCCAAGGGAAATTTTGCCACTGCCTAGCTCCAAAGATTTTTAAGAGACTCAATGTAGCCGTGTCGTTTAGAGCAGGCCTTTCCTCTAAAACTGACCATAATTTGTAGTCTAAAGGATTGAGGTCTGGGCTAGATGAGGGCTAATCTTCAGCTCTTATAAAGTCCGGAACTTTGGTTTCTATCCAGGCTTGGGTACTTCGTGCCTTGTGACCAGGAGCAGAGTCCTGCTGGAAAGACCACGGTATATTTTTAAAAAGTGTATTGCTGAGAGGTTTCACAACATGATCCAAGACAGTATCTTGATACACTTTGGCTGAAGTTTTCACTCCTTTTTCACAAAAATGTAGTTTTGTGACTCCCTGATAAGACACGCCCCACCAAACCATCACTGACGCAGGATGATGACCACGTTTTACCTTTCCGACCACTTGAGCAGCTTCCTTAGAACTGTGAGCGTACACTTTATCATTTAGCTTATTGTAGTGTTCTTCAATCGTGAACATTTTTTCATCGGTAAAGAGTATATTTCTGTGCCTTTCACCTGCGTATCACGACAGAAGGCGCTTTGATCGATCCACTCTCTTTAATCGTAAAGATTGATTTAAGGCATGTCCTGTATATCGACGATAAGCACCGAGCTTCAGGTCTTGTTTTATAATACTTGACAGAGTCCTAGCGGGAATCTTCATTTCTCGCGATAAGATTTTTTGCATCCTTATGGGGTTTCGACGAATTCTGGCCTTAACAGCGTTAATAGCCTTTGTAGTTAGTAACAGCACGCGGCCGTCTCGATCTTTTCTGGTCTTAGACAGACGAAGTGTTGTTGTATCTATTGATAGTACGATATACGAACATACGGCTGATACCAAGTTTTTGAAGTGTCTGGAATATGACCCACGGCTCCATACCCACTTTGTGCAAGGCGATCACTATGATCCTATTTTCTTTAACACCCCATTCCATATTGTAATTCGATAATGAACACGAAAAAATATGTGAATGGCGCGAAACCGAAAGAAGTTTTTAAAACAATATACGTGTTCCAAATTCAAAATAATTAAAAAGTGGAAAAAAAGAAAAGTTTTAATGTAACAGTATTTATGGCCAGACTAGTTATAATCAAGAAATGGTCGTAATTATAGTATACTAGTGGTCGCCCGCGACTTCATCCGCGTGGTAATATGATTTTTTTTCCCGTTCCCGTAGTATCGCGCACTCGGTTTGTCATCGTGGCTTCCTACTTACTTGACACTTATCGTCATATTTTGAACAATTCACACAATATCTTTATAAATTGTAGCCTATGTGTTATTCTGATGTATAAGCTATATTATTGTAAAGTTTCATTAAAATCCATTCAGTAGTTTTTACGTGAAAGAGTAACAAATATCCATCCATCCATACATACTCACAAACTTTCGCGTTTATAATATTAGTAGTAAGTTAAGTCGGAATGGTTTTGACAAAAAATCCTTAGAACTATTAGGATCTTACCTGACAGATAGGCTGCAGACTGTTCATGTGAACAACGTTAAGTCAAACGGAACTAAAGTCAAAATAGGCGTACCTCAGGGATCAATTCTAGGACCTTTTCTCTTCTTGGTTTATGTTAATGACTTGCCTTGCATGATCGAGGCACAAGCTGGTATAGTAATGTTCGCGAATGACACATCACTTATATTCAAAGTAAATCGGCATAGTACAGATGCGAATAATGTTAATAATATTTTAAATGATATTTCAAATTGGTTTTCTACAAACAACCTATTGTTGAATGCAGAAAAGACCAAATGCGTTAAATTTACAATACCCAATGTCAGACAAGCAAACGTCCATGTCGTGCTGGGTAGCCAAAGGAATTTGTAAATAACACTACCTTTTTAGGAATAACAATTGATTCTATGTAAATTACAATGGGGTGACCATATCACCATTTTAGCTAATAAGCTTAACTCTGCTGCATATGCTGTGAGACGGATTAGGCAGTTGACAGATGGGTGCAAAGGGGCTGTACCAACATCTTTAGGGACCCAGCGACCTCACCTGCTAGTGGCAAACCTGCTGATCAACGGACGAGGCTCGTTAATTTACGGTACCTATGGAATGGCTTCGGCCCCTACGTGGTACGACAGTGTTGGTCCGGGGGGAGTACCACCGTGCAGCTGTGCTAAAGCCCCCCAAGTAACCCAGCCCAGGCTGGGTTGCGTTAGGGTTTCAGCAGCTGCACCACCGGGCCCGGGGCGATGTATGGTGCAGCAGGCATGGGACCAGTGGGGGCGAAACGGAGTCTAGTGTGGGTTGATTCGCCGGCCAGCGAGACCCTTAGCAACGGTGTTGCCGCGGCCGCCCGCAGCACAGTCATGGGCCCGCCTGGGACCAACCACCCCAGGAGGCTGCCCCACATGTTGCGCATAATCCTGATGCGGGATCGCCGCTCCGGGTGGTAACCGGTGTGGGGTAGCGGCAGCCTTGCATCAGGGGGGTTTGGGAGCCCTTCCGTCCGTCGAGTCGGCTCCGACCTAACCACACGGTTCTAGACAAAGCTAGCCCCTGCGCTTTGTCACTTACTGCTGCACCAAATGTAGCCCTGTCTTAACGCTTCTTATTCTTCAAATCTACAATGGCAGTGCAACAAAAAAAAGAAAACGTTTCACAGCGGCTCTAGGAAACCCCACACACAACTTCACTTTTCGAGGTGGAGTTCACTAACATCCGTGGACTCCATAAACACCACTTTATGTCACGAAGCATATTATAAGACAGTTGATTACCTTAACGATAAAAGTGTCTGGCTTAAGCATGGTGCAGGCGCCTCCTAAAATGCCGTAATTGTGGCATATTTTGTACTTAGGTACTACAGTTTTTTTTTTGCATTATACACGCTTATTGATTTTGACACGAGATCAATGTTCATTCGTCTACATTTAGTCTTAAGAAAATGTGTAAATGTGTCAATTATTGAAAAAGAGTGACCGAGAGTTTTATTGCCAGGTTCTTTCTCTCGGTTCTACTTATTGCTTTGCGAATCTGGCAGTACATGTAAATATAGAATCAATGATATGTTTTATTTTAACTACTTACTGACGTTTGTAAGAGCCATTTAGTGACCTAACCAAATAAATAAATCATTTAATTTAATTTAATTTCATTACTTTACAGTGAGTTCAACTTAAAAGATTGACTGTCGTAGACCTTTTTTAGATCTTTTTAAGAGAAAAATGTACCTAACATCGTTTTTGCATTACTCTAACCGTCTGAGTACCACACGCAACGGATGGTCTCAAAATATATTATTTTCCCGTTTTTTGTACATATTTCGTGGCTGCTCCGCTCCTATCATTTTTAGGAAGATGTTGTATAGCCTATAACCTTGCCGACGTGGAGATACCTTATTACAAGTATGCCCGACCCAGTTCTTGAATTAAATTTAGTATTTAGCTATACTTTGAATAATAATATTCAATTGTACAGCCCATTATGAGACAGTCGTAGGACACTTTGTCTTGTAAAATGATCAGTTTCTAATTGCGGCCCTGTATTTTTAAAGTTTTATGTTCATTGTTGCCAGTTGTCAATAGATGGCGACTTAGACGCGGACGGCTCTATAAAAACTACAGATAAATATTTTAGCGACCAAAAATCACTTACGAGTTAACGTTGAACGAATTCCTGTATGTTTAATTAGTATAAAATATTAATAGTAAGATATAAGTAGCTATTTCAATTACGTGTTTATGAAACAGAACGCCTCGATTTATCGACGAGTAGATTTATCGTAGTATATTTGAAGATGTCAAAAAAGATTGTCAGAAAGAGATTTTTCTAGAACAATGCTAAAAAAATTACAAATAAAATTACTTACGCATGAAATGTGATGCGATCCTTAGTATCAGAACGTCTCTGAATATTTTTTACATGATAGAACACAACACTTCATTTTTATCTTCTTGTATCCTTTTATTTCCACAAAAATTATTAAACTGTCATAGAATATACTTGTACGAAAACTGATAGCTTATAAGCCACGCCCACTTTTATGAAATCACGCCCAAATCTTATGACGTCAGTGCCTACTTAAAGATTGCACTGTGAACAGTTGCATAGGGCATGTCCTCTCTTATAATAGGTCCATACTCTGTTTTCAATCATGGAAATGGATCATTCGCCGGATTTAACTCGGCCTAAAACAATTGTTTTTTTGCGATTCATGAACTTGTTCATAATGCAGGTAATGGCTGACGCACGATTTTTGAGCAATTTAAAGAATTATCCAAAGGATGATATTAATGCTGAAATGATTGATTTACTTACGCCCTACTTCCGCTTTCCGTAAGTTTTTATTACAATCCTTGAACTAATTTATGCCCAACTTAAAAGTTTGATATCAAAGCACCATATAGCTTGGAGGCAAGGTGACATGGGTACTATTTACGGCAATTATACTAGGGCCATGAGTCGCTGATTACAAAATTTGCAGTAAATTCTTAATTTTTTTTTATTACAGCCAATATACATTTGAAGCTGCTAAAGTAGCGTGCGG
The DNA here is from genome assembly GCA_963556515.1 of Nudaria mundana. Taxonomy (NCBI): domain Eukaryota; kingdom Metazoa; phylum Arthropoda; class Insecta; order Lepidoptera; family Erebidae; genus Nudaria; species Nudaria mundana. The sequence goes on from OY748287.1 coordinate 11,249,434, forward strand.
TAACGTCGCTGGTCTGATTTCGTGGACTATTGCTATGGCACAGTTCTATTCAGTCAATAAGGACGTACTTCCACTAAAGGCTAACTTAGCCGTTATGCAAGGTAAATATCAAGCAGCTAAAACAGAATTGGAGACAGCCGAAGCGGAGTTGGCAGCCAAAGAGGTACTAACCTTAGTTGTAATAAATTTTATACACAACTCACTCTACTCGTGTACATTTCGATTATTAAGACCAAATTTCTATATTTTTGCCAAATTTAAATAAAAAATTGTTGGTCAAAGAAATACAAAGGCAAATGTTCATATAAACAAAGTTTATGTACAATATAACTTTTTTTTTATAAATTCCGCGAGACCGCAGCCGGTCCCATGTCCATTGCTGCGGGCGTCTCTGGTGACACTGAAGGCATTTCCAGTGGCGCCCGGCGGACTTTGGCCACCTGTGTGGCCTCTTCGGGGGTTTGGTCGGAATGAAAATCCCGCGTCGTTGGGGTTGGGTTTTATCCCGCATCGGTGAGTGAATCTGGTAGCGTGCTGTGGGGAAAAGGCCCTGCAGCACGCAACCCTTCTAGCCTGCTTCTGTAAGTACGGCAGGTAGCTACCCCGCCGTCCTCAGGCCCCGATATTGGAGGTCGATGGTCCTGGGCGTAGATGAGTCTGCGCTACCTGGCCGCTGACTACGGAATTCAGCGAGGAGGGTACGCTCCCTCTCCCTCTCGGCCGGATCCTTCTGCGAGCATGATTTGCTCGCAGAAGGATACGGCCGCGTTCTATTTACTCGCGCTGGTGACCATGGCTTGGAGCATGGTTTCCAGCGAGAGGATATCCATACCCAGACCCACTACGAGTTACAATATAACTGAACAAAGTAGAACTTCAATTGAATGCTTGTATCAAATTTACAATAAATATTACAAATTGTTTCTTGCTAGCGAGAATTAGTCGAAGTACAACGTTCGTTTGACGAGGCAATGTCATTGAAACAAGCTGTGTTGGACGATGCTGCAAGATGTCAGGAGAAGATGGACGCCGCTACAGCACTTATTAACGGACTCAGTGGTGAAAGAGTTCGATGGACTGAACAATCAGCACTTTTCAAATCTGAAATCGAAAGACTTGTTGGCGACATATTACTGCTCTGTGGGTGAGTTCATTGGTTGTACGTTTATTGAAATATGAGTCTATGGTAACTTTTTGCTTGGATTCTGTTGAGATTATGGAAGAATGTGGTGATGTGATATAATATACTGGACGTTATAGAATGATTTAGTTGAATATTGTAGATTATAATACTGCACCTCCCCAATGTGTTGCTTAGATTGGGATTTTATATATCTTCTAGATTTTTAAGTTATTCCGGGCCATTCAATCAAGAGTTTCGATCGATGTTAGTAGCCAGCTGGCTTGCTGAGTTAATGAAAAGGAAAATACCAGTGTCTATGAATTTAAATATAACTGAACAGCTTACGGATACTTCTACGGTATGTACTTTTATGATTAAATTATAACTCCCTGGTTCATTTCAAGTCGTACCTATTCAAATCCAGAAACCTATTATAATCACGTCTTTATTCCCGAAAGACACGTCCAACACGTCATTTCGCCAGTTGATCACACGTTAAAGCGAGGGAGTGGTATGGGCGTTTCCGGGAACTTCGAGTATTCTTATCTTGGCTTGGCTCGTCTGTCTGTCAGAAGGTGTACCGCGTGGAGGTGAGGATGACTTTGGGCCTTGGAGATATTGATAGGACCCCGTAGCAATATTATAGTACCGACAATTATGTCAAAAAAAAGAAAAAAGTGGAACAAACACAATAATTGCTTTACTTGTGGTGTGAAATATTGTTTATCCTTTCGGAGAAACAGTCATTAATGTAATGAGGTATTTTACAAAATATACCTCATTAGATATATTGCACAAAAACACTTATACTTTTCCACTGATATAATTTTATTTTTACTGACTGATCAGAGATGATACTAGTGTTTTGATGTCCTTATGAATATTATTATGTAGTGCGATATTATTATGTGATTTATTGAAACTATATTAAAATCTCTGATGATACTGGGAGGTGAAACCAAAATAAAATTGTAACAGTGGAAAAGATATGTGTTTTTGTGCAATATGTGTAGCAGATTCCACCAAGTGCCGTCAATCGACAGTATAAATAACCTCATTAGATATTTTTCTCAACATGAAAATTGTTATTCAGGTTGGAGAATGGAATTTATACGGGTTGCCCACTGATGAGTTATCCATTCAGAATGGTATTATTGTCACAAAGGCTGCTCGTTTCCCGCTACTGATAGATCCACAGACACAGGGCAAGATTTGGATTAAAAACATGGAAAAATTCAATGATCTTATCGTTACTACTCTCAATCACAAATATTTTAGGTAGGTACCTATTATTTCCGCCGGGCGCCACTGGAAATTCTTCCGAGAGCGCACCTGAGGCGCCCGGAAATAGACGTAGGGTGGCCGCAGCCTTGGCCGCGACTTAAAAAAGGTACAAATTTATTATAAATCAATTCTTACTATCTATTTCTTGTTATAATTAATGAGGTTTGTTTTTGATTACACTAATATTATTTAGTTGTTATTTATTCTTATTTCAGAAATCATATTGAAGATTGTGTATCATTAGGTAGGGCCATGTTGATAGAAGATGTTGGCGAGGAATTAGATCCGGTGCTTGACAATGTTCTTGAGAAGAATTATATTAAAATTGGATCGTCATACAAAGTATGTGCTACAATATTCACACTTGATTTGCTATAATTATAATCTAACCTGATTACAACACATCTGTCTGTACCTACTGTCGTTCAGTCTGTTAGCCGTTCAGTGACGTAGTGTGTAGTGTCCGATCTGGTCCGATCCCCGTGACGAGATAAATTTTTGTGTGAGCCGTATTTACTTGCGTTTGCGTTTCTGACGACGACGTGACGTGTCGGGTTATGCGCACTTTGTCCCATTCGCACTTCGTCCTCCGTTCGCAAATGGTCTCATTCGCGGTTACTTCTATTCGCATTTGGTCCCATTCGCAGTTCGTCCCATGCAAGTAGTTTGTAAGGGAAGAGGCAGGTTTAAGGACCGAAGTGGGTGGGATTAATAATAAAATATCATCAGATTAATTATAGATAGTTTTTTATTTAATTTCTGTAAGTCTCATCAATTATAGTAACAAAACATCCGGATTCCATAATTTTACATTGTAATTAAATAAATAAATACCCTTCTGAATTAACTAGTTGATTCAGAAGTGTTTAATTATTTGATTACAATGCAAAATTATCGAATCCGGAGGTTGTGTTACTGTAATATTAATGAGTTACAGAAATTAAATTAAAAAATATCTATATTTATTTAATGATATTTTATTATTCATCCCACCCACTCCGGTCCTTAAACCTGCCTCTTCTCTTACACACTACTTGCATGAGACGAACAGCGAATGGGACCGAATGCGAATAGGACTAACCGCGAATGGGACAAACCGCGAATGGGACTAACCGCGAACGGGACCAACCGCGAATGGGACCTACCGCGAATGGGACTAACTGCGAATAGGACTAACCGCGAATGGGACCATTTGCGAACGGAGGACGAAGTGCGAATGGGACAAAGTGCGCATAACCCGACGTGTCCATTTCGTCGGAAGTCTATTGAGGTTGAACAGGTTGAGAGTTTTCCAGCTGACTATAAAATATTATTATATTCGCTATTGCACGAATCTAGAAGTTTTTAATGTTTTAGGTAAAATTGGGCGATAAGGAGATTGATGTTACATATGGCCACAAAATATATATAACGACAAAGCTGCCAAACCCTGCTTACACGCCTGAGATTTCAGCTCGAACTTCCATTATAGATTTCACTGTAACAATGCAAGGTAACTACTTAAAACTTTAAGTATTTTATTATTTATAAGTTCAACACATTTTGAATGTTACTTTAATTTAATATTTATATTAGGCTTGGAAGATCAGCTACTTGGTCGTGTAATTTTGACGGAAAAAGCAGAGATGGAAGCAGAACGTACGCAACTCATCATGGACGTTACATCAAACCGTCGCAAGATGCATGAGCTAGAAGCAAACCTCTTACACAAACTAACGACAATACAGGGATCACTCGTGGAAGACGTATCGCTTATTCAAGTGCTTAATATCACTAAAGCTACGGCAACAGACGTGAGTAAGGACGCCGTGAAACCACTAACAAGGAGTACCAATATTTATGTGACACAAATTATGATATTATTTTTATGTTGACAAATTAGGTGAGAGAAAAGTTAGAAGTGGCAAAAGAAACGGAGATAAAAATAAACCTCGCTCGCGAAGAGTACCGTCCAGTGGCAACGCGTGGCTCAGTGTTGTACTTCTTGGTGTGCAACATGTCGCTCGTGTGCAACATGTACCAGACCTCGCTGGCGCAGTTCCTCGAGCGGTTCGACATCTCCATGGAGCGCTCCGCGCCGAGCCCTATCACCAGTCGGAGGATAGCATCTATTATTGACTACTTGGTAATCATTATTTTTCCGAGTTAATCTTCTTCAACATCTGGCATATAAACTAGACTAATTGGACATAGTTCTGCAGAAAGTAGCCTGCATGCAGCACATGTGAGGGAAACTACAAACGGAGAAAATAATTCTATTTTTTTTGTAATTTTGTTGCACTTTGGTAACTTACTTTGTTTATTTAAAAATTGAGAATTATTGGGAAAAGTATGACAATTTTTTTATATCCTAATCTAGTATTTCGGTATGCCAGCTGCTATTAATGCCAATGATTGCTTGGCTGTTTTATACAAAATAGTTTTATTTTGTAAAATTAGTACATTTTGAAATTTGTACAAAACAGCCATAAATTATGATGACTTCTGCTATTAAAGTATCTAAGTTAGTGTCAAAATCGGTCAAAATATATTTTTGTAAAAATATATTTGTTGGATGGCTTAAACACATTTAGATATTTTTATCCATTTGACTGAAGTTTAGTTACCAAGTAGCCAATAACCCGCTAGTGTATGTTTTTTCTGTAACGGTTAATTGATAAAATATTTGTATTCGGCAGACGTTCGACGTATTCAAATTCATCTGCCGAGGTTTTTATGAGAAACACAAGTATCTGTTTCTTGTATTGCTGACGTTAAAGATAGATTTGCAGAAAGAGTACATAACATTCGAGGAATTTCAGAATTTTATTAAAGGTTTTGATTTTATTTTATTTTTGTGTCAATCAATTTTAATTTGTAAATCATAGTTAAAGCAAAGTAATCGTATGTATTGTAGATGTCTTCTTATGTTTTTGGAGATCTTAATATATCTGTATGTTTTAATGCGTAATTCCTGCTTGCTCACGTTATTCTGATAGGCAAGACTCCCTCTCGATCTCGTGGATTAAAACTAATATTTGAAATGATGGCAGGTGGTGCGGCTCTAGATCTCAACGCATGTCCACCTAAACCTTATAAATGGGTTACTGATATGTCTTGGTTAAACTTGGTGCAATTGTCTTCCTTGAGGTCATATGCCAATATTCTCGAACAGGTCTCTAACAATGAAAAAGGCTGGAAGAACTGGTGAGTAACTGTGAATGGACCAAGAGCCCAGACCCGCCAGACATGCTTTATTTTATTCAGGTAGAGTTCATTATTAGGGTGGTAAGGGGTCCAACTAAGATCTCCAAGTCCAAGTCATAATAACTTACACGCGGTGGACCTGCTAACAAACGGACGAGCTGGCAAATTTACTTCATTCGCCACCTATTACGTTTTTTACAAATTGGCGAAATGTGGGCGTAAAATGCGACCCAGTCAATCCCTTCGGGGATAAAACATGATTTGTCTGTGTGTGGAGTTTATTACAAACCTTGATGCCAGCGTATTTCTAAGTTGGCAGAACGGCAAATTAGGAGCAGGTATCAAGTGAAATATGTACGTACCTCAACTTGTTTTCTCATTCAAATTAATAATTTATTCAAATATGCAATACGTCACATAATACTGCCCTGCTTATTGCTTATGCAGTACTTGCATAAATGCGGTTTCGAGATAAGCGCGAAAAACATATATTTTGATATCTGAACTACAAGTCGTTATTATATAAAATTAAAGTTGACCTAAAATTAGCAAAAAAAATCTAGCTTTCTACTGATATAGATTTTTATTTCTTTTGTTGTGTAGTTTGGACATAATGCGTATTACTGCATTTTCATCTACCATTTTAGCTTAGGATCACCACAGTATTGCTATGTGCAATATGGCCTAGCACCTATTGAATACTACGTTTTTTGTTAGCAAGCGTGTAATATTTTTATGCCGGGTGATAGTTAAAAGTGTTAATATAGAACGTAATATAGTATGCTATGCAATGCTACGTTTGACATTAGTATGTGTTATGTTATATTTGATACAGTCTAACGCAGTATAGAAGAGTACTACATTTGGCCTTAGCATGAGCGAACATCTTTTATTTGTTGTACTTGCTACATCCAAAAGTAGTCAAGTGGAGTGCTTTATTTGGCTTTAGTATGTATATGTAATAAATAATGATTTGCTAAATGAATTTGTAGTAAACGAAGCAAGTACTGCATAAGCGTCTAGAGTCTAGTATATGCTGGTTACTGCGTAACTTTGTATCAATTGAAGCATTTTGGTGCAAGTATGGCGTATTTCATTAAGTTAAACAGATGTTTCTGGTAAAAAATAATTTAAATATTTTTTTTCCAATGAATAACCCCTTGAGAGACCGTTTTTGCAAAAAAAAGAAAATCGCCAAAATGTCGATTACTGCAGAAACGATAAGCAGGGCAGAATACTGTGTAGGTTCTGTGCCTTCAGAACGGCTACAAAATTGACCGTTGTTTAACTTACACACATCTGTGATTTTCTATACAGGTTTGATAAGGAAGCACCAGAAGAAGAACCTCTGCCAGACGGGTACAACTCCATGGACGTGTTTAGGAAGTTACTGATGGTACGCGCTTGGTGTCCTGATCGTACATTAGCGCAAAGTATGTGAGTATCCAACAGTGACAACATGTATATTCTAACCGATTTTAAAAACCGGAGCAATTTCTCATTTTTTTTATATTTGTTACGTCTAATATCTTTCGACTGAGTGAACCGTTTTTTTTTATTGTAAGCTACTTCCTAGGTTCCAGTACCACAACTATTTAGTCACATTCCGGTAATTTGAAGTTAGTTTTTGTGTCAATTTTTGACTGTTCTCTCTGAGACAGTCTTTGAGAATGCCTCGTTTAGAGGTGAAACATTTTCATTGTTTCATAATCAGTTATCAAACAATACATTTTTTTCCATGTTCAAAACCAGAACCTCCTATTCTATTATGATCGCCTGGTACTTTTTCAGAATAATGAGTTCAAACATTCAATCGGTTTTCACTTAATTTAAAAGAATTTAAAATCTTGAAGGCGTTGTTATTATTCCTGAAACATTTGAGGTGGACGGTGGAAATTTTATATTTCCCACGTAACACCCAGGTGGTCACAGGTGGTCACAGGTGGTCCGCTGTAAAAAAAAACTTTCCACGGTCCACCCAGGTGGTCTCAGCAAATAAGCGCATTTGTCGACGTTTTAATTTCTTCTATTTTTGTGAAAATAATGCAATTATTTTAAAAAGTTTAAACATCATACTTACCATTACTTTGTCAATTTTTGACGTTTTTTTAAGTAAATATGCTAGGTTATTTAAGCAAACGTCCATTGCCGAGCGCCTCCGGTAGACACTAAAGGTATTCCCAGTGGCGCGTATTTCCCTTGAAAAGGACTGACGCTGGTTCAAATCTGGTTTAAAACTGTTTTTATGGTTTATAATGCAAAATAAATCGTTATTTTTTTTGTTTGTATCTTAAACCGCTTGGACAAATTCTGATAAAATTTGGTGCCGAGTTTGAGCTCCTACACATCTTACAATATTTATCTCGATAATGTGATCCTGTAGCGATCGAGAACCAGGAAACAATGCCACCCTAGTCCGCTTTTTAATATATTTGGAAAAACAGTTCTGTTATTTATTACAGTTGATGCTCGCGACTTTCCATGTGGACATTTTTTTTCTTACACAACATCATCTAGCCCAAACTAAGCTATAAGATTGTGCTGTGGGATCTAGACAACTGATTTTTATTCATTATTTACTAAATATATGCATATTTATACAGAGATTTTTTTATCATACAAATATTTGTTCTACCCGGGGATCGAACCCTAGACTCCGGGGTGGCGTCGAAAGCCGGAGCACTACCAACCATGCTACGAGTATCTAGGCAGTTATTGCTTACTTATAAGGGTAGAACGCCAAACTAATTATAAAATATTTCACAGGAAATATGTAGGGAGTTCCATGGGTGTTAGATACTCTGAAGCTGTAATAGTAAATTATGAGGTAATATTTATATAAATTATAACATTACCTACTAATATTATAATTTATAAACATCAGTATTTTAGCATCGGTAAGTCTTCCTTTAGATGATAGATTTAGATCTCCCTCATTCATATCGTTCAACTGTCTTGGACATTATTATTCTTTTTTTTCTTCTATTACAAGTGTATGACTACCTCGGTGGCACAATGGTACTATGTACGGACTGCCACGCTCGAGGTCTCGGGTTCGATTCTCGGGTCTGGTGGATAATGTATAATTCTCCACCAGATAATAATCTTTAGAATTTTACCCAGATAATTATCCCAGAGTCTGGAACTTGTGCCCGGTAAATGGCAATAGGCTCGCCCCCTATTACATGGGACCTAACATAGCTGGCGAGATGTGGATGTGTTTGCACACCTCTGCCTACCCCTTCGGGGAAAAAGGCGTGATGCTATGTATGTATTACAAGTATAACAATCATCATATAACAATCGTATAACAATTTATCTCACTAAAACTTGGGAATAGCTGGAACTGATTAGGCTAATTGGCTCCGAAGGGGACACTCATTTCTTGCTTGTTATGGGTGTCCACCCATAACTCAAAAACGTCTCATACGATTTAGATAATTATTTTACTATTGTCCTGCCTATAAAGGGCGCAAGGACAACTTTTTGTGATCGAAAGTACCGGAACTACCCTTCGGAAGGAGTGTTAACGGCAGAAAGCCGTAATTTTGTTATGTTTGTTATTATCAGGAGAAGGATCTTTTGGAAAAATAGTTCTAGTTCTAAGTTCTCCAGAACATAAGAAAATTTGAGGAAATTTAACGACCATAATAACTTTTTTACTATAATGTAACCTTATTACGTTTGACTGACATGCCTGCCAGGTTTATTTATTAACTTTAGGCGGTACGAAGTTCGCCGACACAGCTAGTAAGTAGGTATAATATATAAAAATAATTAATATTTCCCTGGGCATCACGCATGAACTGCGACCAATTTCTCCAATTCTTTATTTGTTGTTTTTTATCACCAGGGAAAGGTATTGAAGAAAAATAAGATATCTGCGCTAATGTTGGAAAAGGTATGAGGAAACAGTTCCATGCGGGCGGAGTCACTGGTATCGGCTAGTGTTTAATAGAAAACAATACCGACAGTCAAAATAATAACTTTCAAATTTGTAAGATGTAACAAAAACTACTATTAACTTGCGATGTGAATAGCTCAACCATGCGCACGGTTGATTTCCTAGGGTTCTTCTCCTGGTATGCGTATCACTCGAATTCTATTATTTTATTTAGGTACTATACTATACCTTAAATACAATAATATTTCAGCAAATGGTAATGGAGTCGCGACCTCTAGTACCACTGATCGGCTTCTTAGCTATGGGTTCGGATCCTACACCTTCTATTGAGGTAACGGCTAAAAGATTGGAGATTCTCTGTCAATCAATCTCTATGGGACAGGGTCAGGAAGTACACGCAAGGAAGCTTATTGATCGCGGTCTTAAAGAGGTGAGCCCGTATTACCATTTAAAACCTTAGAACCATCGTATAAGACCCTGAAGAAGTCCGTCGGTCGCGGCGACAAGATCATAATTTGTACATTGTTAGACAATCATTTTAGCAATTTAGGCTTCTATGTTCTATGAATGTTTTATAGCATGCATAGCATTAACGTTGAATATTTTATACATAGGGTATATGGGTGCTTTTGCAAAACTGTCACTTGGGTCTTGAATACATGGTGGAGATTATGGAACAGTTCTCAGAACTTGAGAAGGATCCAGAACAAGTTCACGAGTTATTCAGGTAAATGTAATATTCGTATTTTAAAGTTTCGCTGTAAAGTTAGGAATACACTTAATTGTACGTGTAATATAATTAATTGTATTTCTATTGTCGTATATTAGTTTAAAGGTAAAGAAAATAAAATCCGATGATCAAACGAACTTACCAAGAGAAGTTTGATTATTATTATTTGTATCGGCTTAAGCATAAGTAACTCGAATATCCCATATTACAAACATTTTGCTACAATGGTAGTAGGTATTTCAAAGTATTTCAAACGTTACTTATTAATTTTATTCCGTCTATTTCAGACTATGGATTACCACAGAAGTTCATCCTACGTTCCCGATTACTCTGCTGCAATTATCTATCAAATATACTTGCGAACCGCCATCCGGTAAATTGACTTAGAAATAAAATGTTTAATTTAGTTCCAATAAGTACAATTCTATTGATAAATAATGCTTTCAGGTATAAAGGCTGGGCTTATGCGAACGTACGATTCAATGAGTCAAGATTTTCTCGACTATAGTGACAGTCCGTTCTATTTACCGCTGATTTATACAATATCTTTCCTGCACACTGTTGTGCAAGAGAGGAGGAAGTTTGGACCTCTTGGTTGGAACATACCGTACGAGTTCAATTCAGCTGATTGGTTATCGTCGTGTTTGTTTGTGCAAAATCACTTAGATGCTTTAGAACCAGGACAAACACCCAGTTGGAATACAGTGCGGTACCTATATTACGATTATACATATTAATATACATATACCTTATAATCACGTCCATTTCCCAAAGTGGTGGATGGAAGGGTATTATGCCCCTGCTTTTCGCCAGAAAATTTATTGGTTTCTCGTAATACGAAGACTATTGCCGTTAACTGAGTACTTATTAGAGTACTTATTATATAGTAGATACTTATTAAAAGATACGCATTAACTGTAATAGAAAAGCCAGTACGTATAGTCAAGTACATAGTAAGTATCTAAGTAGATACCTATTATAAAAGTGTACCTACTAAGCTGTAAGAAAAAATATTAACATATTTTTAAAGAAAAGCAAATGTTCTGATCCCTTATAAGTAGATTAAAGCCTAACTCCTGTGATGTCGAGTGCTATAAGCAAAATAGAAATTTGTGAAACTAAATGATTATACTGTTATAAATTTATACACTTTTAGGTACATGGTATCAGCTGTACAGTACGGTGGTCGTGTCACAGACGATTTCGATAACCGTCTGCTTGCCACTTTCACTAGAGTATGGTTCACAGACGCATTGTTTGACGACAGCTACCAGTTTTATAAAGGATACGGTATATTGAAATTTAAGAATATCCCCGAGTACCTTGAGGAAATTGAAAAGATGAAAACTGTAGATCCTCCACAAGCGTATGGTCTCCATACTAATGCAGATATCACGTAAGAACGATGTTCAATGTAGTTTAAATAACAACGACAAAATCCGTTAGGCTGCTATAATGTAACCACAGTCGAGAGATCATACATATCATCACATATCATAGGTTTAGGTTTTATTTATACTGTGGATGTAACATACCAGACCGACAGGAGATACACATTACACAGCAGAGCTACATAACAGATTCATAGATACACCAGTACCTACTTATTCCTTAACTTATAACACGCCTCTTATTTATTCCTTAGTGTTAGTGGGATCATAGGTCTATGAAAATATCACATAAACAAGACAATCATTACGTATGTGCGTTGTTTAATCGCTTACTATTAGAGATTCAATTAGAGCAATATAATTGGTAATTGGATATTATTGGAAGCTCTTCTAAGATATAAGTATCATCATGATCTCAGCCCAAATGACGGCCACTGCGGGGTATAGGCCGCCCCAGACAAGAGGGAATTCAGCCTACATATACCACGGTGACCAGGCGGGTTGCTATAGGGTTTTGTGTCGAATTTTCTTCTCTATAAGTATACCTTAGCTATAAGTATACCTACGAGTACGTTCAAAAACTTATTTTGATTACAAGACTAGTCATTATAGGCATTTTTGTGTAACAATGTCTATATTATTATCTTATAAGTGATGTTATTACTTATTGACCCATAAATTAACTATGCAGGTATCAACGCAACACAGTGCAAGAGCTGTTGGATACTACATTATCCATTCAACCAAAAGAGTCTGGAGGCGGTGGTGGTGAATCACGTGAGGCTTCAGTGTATAGACAATCTAAAGAAATGTTGGACAAAGTACCACCTAACTTTGATGCTCATGAAGTGAAAGAACGGTAGGTATTTTATAACCTATAATTATAGTAGAATAGGAATAGGCCGCACGGATTGCATATGAAGCTATACGGAGTATATGATATGCCGTGACAGATAATATATAATTGTCGGTGCAGTTCCTGCAGTGTACATTTGCGTACCTTTGCGATTGGTCAGGCTCGACTCTGATATTTCGGCACTATGGCAAGCGGGGACTCTTGATTAGAAAACATTACACGGTAAACATACCTACTGTTGTTAGGTTATTATAGCATAGGTAATTTTTAATGTTATCTAATATAATTTGACTTTATTGTTGCAGTTTTCATAAATATTTTTGTTTTTACAGATTAAGATTCTATGGACATTTGGGGTCTATGGTTATTTTTCTGCGACAAGAAATAGACAGAATGCAAAAAATTATAACTCTTGTGCGTACAACATTAAAGGATTTACTGCTTGCTATTGATGGCACTATTGTTATGAATGAGGTAATTTAAATTTTAGTTCAATTATATTATACTATTTTCTTTGCTGTTTCGATGGCGTGGTCGGTAGTGCATCGGCTTGCAACTACGGAGTCTCGGGTTCGATTCCCGGATAGTTTGTTTCGGAGTTTGGGTGTTTTCCTGTCTGTAATTTGCAATATATAAGTACGTTTGTCAGTCGTCTAGATCCCGTAGCACAAGCTTATATTACCTTAATGTGGGCTAGTTGACGTTGTGTTAGAATGCCCAAATTTATTTAGCTATTATTGCTAAAATGGTAGACTCGAACCATTATAATTTCTATCTAAATGTTTTAAGTCCAAGACGCCCAGGACTTTTATTGGCTTTGCCATAGCGGCTGGCACGTAAGATTTTGTTGCCTTTCATCAACATTTCATCGCAAGGCAACAGGTTTCATTTTTTTTTTTAATTTCTGTATAGCTGCTACTCGTACTTTTTATTAAATTCATTCGGCAATTTTGGACATAACCTATTATAAATGTGCCCGGTGCGGCAATAGGCTTGCCCGCTATTACGTGGGACTAAAATTCTGGCAAATTGTGAGTGTGTAATGCACCTCTGCTCACCCCTTCGGGGATATAGGCGTGATATGTGTGTGTGTGTGTGTGTGATTTATAATAATTACAATCAGAGACAGAAATGTACAGCTAGGTTTGTTAATTTTGCTTCAACATTTTTTATAGGCCCTTCGAGATTCGCTGGATAGTATCTATGATGCTAAGGTTCCTCTTATTTGGTTGAAATCTTCATGGTCGTCGTCTACGCTCGGGTTCTGGTTTACTGAATTCTTAGAACGTAATATCCAGTTTTCGACTTGGTGCTTTCAAGCCAGGCCATTTTCATTTTGGATGACGGGATTTTTCAACCCGCAAGGTATTGACTATTACAAATTTATCACGTACATATTTTTTTTTATAAGTATCCATAAAATTATACCAGTTTTATTGAAGGAATATTGAGGTACAGCCTATAGAACACAAGGAAATCTTTTCCTCTTGGTTAAATCTATAATTTTAGTTGGGTTTAAAAATTTGTTGAGTCAGTTACTAGTGAGTTAATTATTACTCTATTTATTTTAACAGTATGTACGTATATTGTTGTAAAAATAGAGATGATCATTCGCCAATTCATTCACTCATGTCCTACAATATCTAAAACCTAACCTAACCTGTCTAAATATATGAAAGTTTCTTAAGGTCTGGATAATGCTTCAGAGTTAGTAGTACAGTAGTACAGTTTAGTTGTGGTTACAACGGTTCGCTTCAATTAACTATTTTGTTAAAGGTTTTCTGACAGCGATGCGACAGGAGGTGACTCGAGCTCATAAGGGTTGGGCTCTTGATATGGTCGCATTGCATAATGATGTCACAAAGAACCTTCTCGAAGATATAAAAGCACCTCCACCGGTAAGAACAAAATGAAGTTAAACTTATGTAGGTATCTATGTATAGTTCGCGAGGCCTAAGCTGAGCTTTGCATTTGTGTGAGTGATCACGGAAAGTAGAGTAAGAAGGCTGTGTGTACAACACATGTGTGTATAAAACAGGTCACATAATACGTTCACGTACGTGCACTCACACAAATGCAAAGCTCAGCTTACGCCTCGCGAACTGTACGTAGACAAAAATCTTCATCAATGGGATATGATGAAGACTGGCTATAGTAAAGAGTCTCTGATCGAAACTATTTGGTACCGGTATGATTATGAATATGTTCTTACATATTATTTACGGATTTTATACAAGTATTAGTGGTTCCGGTGAACTTCGTACCGCCTGATATATTACTTTTAAAGTTTCCTGAACCTTCCCTGAACTTCCACAAATATTTCAAGACCAAAACTAGCCACACACAAACGTATATAGATAGAAGATAGATATATACCTACCAACTTAAAGAATCAAAGAATCAATTTCGTTTATTCAGTTTAGGCACATAAAGAACATATGAGTTTCTAAATTTTACAATTTCATGTAATGCAATATAACAAAATTACAATTCATTCTGGGAACCTTCCCAGTCGGCAATGACGCGGAGGATTTTTTAAACGATATTTTGTAATGTAAATATTTTTAGTCTATAATTATGTTTATTTTGTATATTGTAATTCTTATTGTAAATAAAGACCATAAAATTACTAAATTAAGTACATTAATAAACCATTTGAAAATGATTTTTTCGCTGCGGTAAGTTGGTTCTACTGAGAAGATACCAGCAAGAAACTCAGGTAGATTATCCATCCAACTAGCCTGGCAAACGATCTGCCATGACAAATATTTTACTTAGTATTCATTAAAATTGGTGGGACCGTATTATAAAGTGGGACAACAAACAAACACGAGAACTTTTTATTATATTAGCTTTGTTTGCTATTATAGGAAGGGGTGTTCGTTCACGGCTTGTTCATGGATGGCGCGGGATGGGACCGCCGAAACATGCGCTTGTGCGAGTCTACGTTAAAAGTTTTGTATACGCAATTACCCGTTGTACACGTATACGCCATCAACTCTACCGCACCTAAAGATCCTAAGCTCTATATGGTATGCACTTGACTTACTTTTCATTTAGCTTCTCTAGCGCATAATATGTGAGTAGTATAATTACCTACTCACAAAAACCATGATTAAGCTTTCCCACATTTCAGTTTTAGTTTCACTATTTTTGGCTGATAGTTTTTACAGTTGAAAATAATTTTAAATAAATAATGACAATGTTAAAAGACCGCCTACTTCTTTGAATATTGACATGGTTATAAGGCTCTTTATTATTACGTTGCAATAACGCGAGCCTTTTGGGCAACTTCCCGGTTGACACAGATGTAATTATCCTGACAAACAGCTTAGCTTATCTATTTAATTGTATTATTTATATTTTCAGTGTCCAGTTTACAAAAAGCCGGTGCGCACTGGATTGACTTTCATAACTCCGCTATGGTTGCAAACCCTCAAGAATCCTGATCACTGGATCCTAAGAGGAGTTGCCATGTTATGTGACATCAAATAATTGTTTGATGTTTGTGTTGATGAGCAATTTGGCTTTATTATTCGCTAGTTACAATTAATTTATTTTGGTAATTTAATGTTATTTTAATTCTATTTTGATTGTCTTAATTAGGAATCTTCATCGCAATTATCAATTTGTATATTTAATCATGATATCATAATTGTTTAATCTTTAATAGTTCGTAATTATTTTTTATTGAATAATACAAGGAAGTCATCGGTGTTGTATTAATTTTGATCATGATTGAAGAGGGTATGTTGTAGTATGTACCTATATTTTAATATACTTAAATGTCGTGGGGACCTGAGGATCTTGGTCCAAAAGTTGAAACACTGGGAATGACTTGATTTTAGAATTAATTTTATTTTCGGAACAAATATTTTTAACGCAGTATCTTGTTATTTCATTGTTTTGTAATCATGGAAATAAATAACTTATTTTTCAATAAGTGTTTAGTTATTTCAGCCACACAATCCACAGATTGAATGGATACATTTCCGAAGTTTAGTTTGGTTCCCACACTAACCTAAGGGGAGCCAGGTTTTGCTCCGCTGTACCACTGGTTTATACCACCGGCACCAGTGGTAGGGTAAGATTGGTATGCTCCATGGTTCCCTTCAGGTTCCAGTGGAGCATATGTTCACAAATGTTAAAAATGTATTCGACTGTTCTACTGCAGATATTATGATGCATGCACACTATTGAATCCCACTTTTGATTCGTTCCCACTAGTTCTACTATGTTTGATGGAACAAAAAAGTGGAACATAATATACAACTACCCTATTGAATGTTTGAACTCATTATTCCGAAAAACTACCAGGCGATCATAACAGAATAGGAGGTTCTGGTTGTGAAAATGGAAAAAAAGTATTGTTTGATAACTGGTTATGAAACAGTTTATTAGCAGATTTATTAGCATTTCTTAAACTTTCGCAAAACTTACACTGTTGTAACATTTCGTACATTTTGTAGCAAATCATTCAAAATTTGAAATGTTCCGCATTTAGTCGCAAAATAAACACTTTCGCAAAATATCAACTTTATTTATTGTTGGTCCAATTATTATCGTAATCTTAATAAAAATGTATCACTTATGTAAAATGTATCATTTCATACACTGAACGTACAGTAGTCCACAAATTTCATAAACCTAAAATTACCTTTTTCACTTCCTACCTACCAAAAATACCTTTAATTAAAATAAACCTTTTTCAAAGCATCTTCACAATAAAAACAGTTCAAAGACACAAAGAATACCTACTACAGGGAACTCCCAGGGCCCCATTTTACGAAGCAAAAAGTTACAATTGACAAGCAAAAAGCTGGCAACATATGCAAAAACTGCATACTCAAAACTCGATGTTACTAAATTTTTACTTGTAAATTGTAATGATTGAATTGAATGAAGAGGTTAAACTAAGCTAAACTATATAAATTTAACTTTGCTTAGCCTAGTGAATTTGTCGTCGATTGGGTGCTGCGGGGTGCGTTGCCTGAGGGCGTCGGCGTAACGTGCTACGCCGACGATACCCTCGTCACGGCGCGGGGTGCAACGTACCAGGAGGCAGCACTCAAGGTCACGACGGGTGTTGCTCAAGTCGTGGGTCGGATACGGCGGGCTGGGACTGGAGGTGGCCTTGCACAAGTCCGAGGTTCTGTGCTTTCACAGACCTCGGAACGGTCCACCTGAAGGTTCCAGCATAAATGTGGGAGGCGTTAGCATCGGCATCAAGCCCTCGATGAAGTCTCTAGGGATCGTACTTGATAGCCGATGGAACTTCGGACCACATTTCCGAAGTTTGGTCCCTAAAGTGACGGGGGCATCAGTCGCGCGTTCTAACTCATGCCCAACCTAAAGGGACCCAACGTCTCCTGCAGAAGACTGTACCTGGGTATCGAGCAGAGTATGGTCCTATACGGGGCTCCCGTATGGGCGGCGCGGTTGACGGCCAACAACTCAACGCTCCTTAATAGACCGTTGAGGACCTTGGCCGTCAAAACAATAAGAGGGTACCGCACGATCTCCAGAGAGGCTGCATGTCTCCTACCCGGGACCCCTCCATGGGACCTGGAAGCGAGAGCCCTTGCGTCATTGTTCCAATGGCGCAAGGAGGCGCTGGAGCGGGACCACAGGCCTACGTCTCGAGAAATCGAGGACCAGCGGTCCCAACTCCACCAGGATCTCATGGAGTCATGGAGGGTGCGACTTGAGCAACCCAGGTGGGGTACCACCATCATCGCGGCGGTGAGACCGATCATGGACGATTGGCTGCAGAGCCAGCATGGTGACCTCACGTATCGTGCGACGCAGATCGTTACCGGGCATGGATGCTTCGGTAGCTATCTGTTTCGCATCCATCGTGGGGTCATACCCCGGTGTCAACACTGCGAGGTACGACGACACCGCACTCCACGCTTTAGTGGAGTGCTCAGCGTGGGCGAGTCAGCGCCAGGACCTCGTAGTGGGTCTGGGCGTGGATATCCTCTCGCTGGAAACCATGCTCTAAGCCATGGTCTCCAGCGCGAGTAGGTGGAACGCGGCCGTATCCTTCTGCGAGCAAGTCATGCTCGCGAAGGAGGCGGCCGAGAGGGAGAGGGAGCGTACCCTTTCCGCCGAGTTCCGTGGTCAGCGGCGAGGGCGCCGCAGACTCTTCTACGCCCAAGACCATCGACCTCCATGATCGGGGCCTGAGGACGGCGGGATTGTCACCCACCGTCCTTACAGAAGCAGGCTAGAAGGGTTGCGTGCTGCTGGGTGGGGCCTTTGCCCCATGGCACGCAACCAGATTCACTCACTGACGCGGGATAAAACCCTACCCCAACGACGCGGGATTATCATCCCGACCCAACCCCCGCAGAGACCACAGAGGTGGTCAAAGTCCGCCGAGCGCCACTGGAAATACGTTCTGCTTGTAACCAGAGACGCCCAGCAGCGGACGTTAGAGCGGCCGCGGCCTTGGGCCGCGGAATTAAAAAAAAGAAGCGAATTTGTCGTAAACTTTTTTGAAGCTCCTAGAATTCCATACTGCAGATAGTATTTAAGTAGTAACCTATACAGTTTTATAACACTTTCAATTCATCAAAATAAACTTTGAGTTAAAAAAAAAACAATAATTTTCATTTCTTGGTTTCATACCTTTGTTAAGAAATTGTAAGTGACTGTACAGTCATAGCTGTTTTGATAATGATACCAAAATGGGTTAGAATAGTTACCAAACTGCTAATGACTCAAAATAACATATCATAGAGTGTATAATTTGCGACTAAATGCAGAACGTTTAAAATTTTGTATGATTTGCTACAAAATGGACGAAATGTTACAACAATGTAAGTTTTGCGAAAGTTTAAGAAATGCTAATAAATCGAAAAAAATGGGGTATGACTAACCGTCAAACCATTTTGTCACACCAGTGTGGAACAGAATTTTTTTCTTCACCGTCACACTTGTGTGATACTCGAGATCTTTATTCTTCACAGTCATACTATCATCTTTACATTAAGGATTTGCATTTATATGCACCTACCTATGCAATCTATTGAGCCTGGCCACTTAAAGTTTCCTATATGAAAGTATGTACCTGACAAACTCAATATTATTCCCCGTTGTACCGTATACACCATTAACCTGCACCATCAATGGTGCAAACGAAACCGCGGATTGGGTATGGTCTCATCTGCACCATTGAGATGACACTGTAGGATCAATCTCTTCGTCCACGTTCATAACCAAGATTTCATAACTGGTTATGAATATGGATTTTTTTCATTGTTTCATAACCAGTTATCAAACAACACATTTTTTCCATTTTCACAACCAGAACCTCCTATTCTGTTATGATCGCCTGGTACTTTTTCAGAATAATGAGTTCAAACATTCAATCGGTTTTCACTGAATTTAAAAGAATTTAAAATCTTGAAGGCTCTTATGTTGTTATGTATTCCTGGTACATTTGAGGTTTGTGTCTTTTATAATGGACAATCATTTTCATCTGTACTCGGTGCACCTGTTGATATATTTAAATAAACTAAACGGATCGAGATTCGAATGAGATTTCGAGAGTGATTATGTAATTCTGTAGTCCTAGTATTTTATTCGAGGTTCGTATCATTTATAATAAAAGATGGCCTCACCATGTGACTAACGAAATACGGGTACAATAAACAGCTCTGTCTACCTTATCAAAGCATAAAACAGAAGAATATATATGACATTTTTTAAGCACGATCAAAGGTGAACGGTTTCTGAACAAAACTTCTTCGAACACATTTTGAGTAAACCAAACTGAGCGAGATAAGAGTTGGCGAGTACTCTCTTTTGTAGTTCTGTACTCCTAGTATTTTTGTTGTTTGTGTATCTTATAATAGAGAGCTAAGGGACCCAAGCGGCTCTCGTAAGATATATCCATACTGCCCTACTAAGCGCCTGATCTTTGTTTTTTTGGCTCGATGAAAAGTAAAGAAATATGTCAACAGGTGTACCGAGTACAGATGAAAATGATTGTTCATTATAAAAGACACAGACCTCAAATGTACCAGGAATACATAACAACATAAGAGCCTTCAAGATTAGAGAGACTGACCATAAGTTGCATATATGTAATAAGTTGCATATATGTAATTTCAAACATTTTTCGCCACAATGTTTGTCGCTGCGGTGTCATTCGCCCTGGTTGAAGTCGCTTCAATGATTTTTCGCTCCAGCGTACCACGCTAAAAGTTTTTCGCCACAACGACCTATCGCTGCAACGTCATTCGAAACTACAAAAAAAATCTTCTGTTCCACGCTGGTGTGACAAAATGGTGTGACGGTTAGTCATACCCCGTCCAAGGATCCACTTATTTATCGCCTCTTATTTCTCGTCCAAGGATCCACTTATTTCTCGCCTTCTTCACACTAGATAGTGTGACGGTGAAGAAAAAAGTCAGTTATGAAATCTTGGTTACGGACGTGGATGAAGGGGAGAAACTACCTACCTACCTATATGGAAGTAGGTAGGTAGTAAGTTTTAGTTATCCTAGATAGATAGCCTCACCATCAATGTGACTATCGAAATATGGGTACAATAAACAGCTCTAACTACCTCATCAAAGCATAAAACAGAAGAATCTATATGACATTTTTAAGCACGATCAAAGGTGAACGGTTTCTGAACAAAACTTGTTCGAACACATCGAGCCATTACCGCCAAATTAGCAGAAGCGACATTTTTTCAAAAATCCTTTTTTTTTCCGAAATCGACATTTTAAACCATAACGGATCTTACTCTATTGACATTTCCCGCCTATTTTCATTATTTTTTGTGCTATAGCAAAAGCTAATTTTATCTTAACCGTAACAATTGTTTAAATATTAACGTAGACGACAATTTCAATATTAATTGCAAGTTCATTTAAAATCTGAAAATTATATCGCAACCGACCCAACTTGTTATCGTAACCGACATAGTGAATGACGATTGTATCGTTCACTATAAACAAAGTACCCGAATCAAGTTTTTTTTAGTCCGCAGCCCTGGGCCGCGGCCGAAACTACGTCCATTGCCGAGCGCCTCCGGTGGACACTGAATCCCGCATCCCTCATCTTTGGGGTGGGGTTTTATACCGCGTCGGTGAGTGAAGGCGTGTGTGGCTTCACCCCACAGCCCGCAGCCCTTCTAGCCTGCTTCTGTAAGGACGGTGGGTTGCTAATACGGTGGATTCTGATTCTTCAGGCCCTGATCATGGAGGGATGGTCCTGGGTGTAGTCACGGCTGCGGCGCCTCGCCAACCTGCTCGCAGAAGGAAAGGGTCACTTTCCACTGGCTCCCGCTAGAGACCATGGCTCGTAGCATGATCTCCAGTGAGAGGGTATCTACGCCCAAGCCCACAATGAGGTCCCGGCGATGACTCGCCCACGCTGAACATTCCATCAGCGTGTGGAATGCCGTGTCTTTGCCGGAAGCCTCGCAGTGTTGACAAGCAGGTGTGATCTCACGATGCATGCGAAACAGATAGGTACTCACCGAAGTTTCCGTGCCCGGTGATGATCTTTGTCGCACGATACGTGAGGCCACCGTGCTGCCTCTGCAGCCATTCCTCCATGATCAGTCTCACCGCCGCGATGGTAGTGGTTCCCCACTTTGGTTGCTCAAGTCGCACCTTCCATCCAGTGAATTCGACGTATCCGAAGGCATTCCATGCCGTGTATGGGTCCTGGCCCTCGAGGAACTCGGGCCTCGACTGAGAAGGCTCTTCAGCGCATGCCTCGAAAGGGGCCAGGTTCCCAAGGTGTGGTTACCGGCAAATCGGGCTGCTCGACGAGGTGTGTAAGCTCTTTGTGCGAATTATCGCGGAACGCCTCGTCGAGCATCTCACGCGTGTGGGCCCAGACCTGACGGACAACCAGTACGGTTTCCGTCAGAGACGGTCCACCGTGAGCGCGATCATGCACCTGAAGACCCTGGCGGAGGAAGTCTCGCAGGGCGAGGTGGTGTAGGCGGTGTCTCTTGACATCGCCAACGCCTTTAACAGCTTACCCTGGAGTTGCGTTAGGGAGGCACTGGTATACCACAAAGTGCCTCATCCTCATATTTATCCTAGAGGGCTATAACTTACCCTAGCTGGCTCGGGCCAGCTCGGCGAGGTGTTTCGTGCGGTGTTCCTCAGAGGTCGGTCCTAAGCCCTCTCCTGTGGAACATCGGATACGACTGGGTGTTGCGGGGTGCGTTGCCTGAGTGCGTCAGCGTAACTTATTACGCTGACGATACCCTCGTCACGGCACGGGGAGCAACGCACCAGGAGACAACACTCAAGGTCACGACTGGGGTTGCTGAAGTCGTGGGTCGGATACGGCGGCTGGGACTGGACGTGGCACTGAATAAGTCCAAGGCTCTGTGTTTTCAAGGAACTCAGCGCGGGTCACCTCCAGGATATAGCATAAATGTAGGGAGCGTTAGCATCGGCATCGAGCCCACAATGAAGTACTGGGGCTCGTACTCGATAGCCGGTGGAACTTCGGACCACACTTCCGAAGTTTGGTCCCCAAAGTGACGGGGGCGACAGCCAAACTCTCGCGACTGATGCCCAACTTAAACGGACCCAACGCTTCCTGCAGGAGACTGTACCTGGGGATCGTACGGAGTATGGCCGTGTAGGGGCTCCCGTATGGGCACCGAAACTGACGGTCAACAACGCTGCTGTTTTACACAGATCGTTGAGGACCTTGGCCGTCAGAACAATAAGAGGGTACCGCATGACATCCCTAGAGGCTGTCTCCTAGCCGCGACCCCTCCATGGGACTAGGAAGCGAGAGCCCTTGCGTCATTGTTTCAATGGCACAAGGAGGCGCTGGAGCGGGACCACAGGCCTGCGTCTCGAGAAATCGAGGCCCAGTGGTCCCAACTCCGCCAGGATCTCATGGAGACATGGAAGGTGCGACTTGAGCAACCAAAGTGGGGAACCACTACCATCGCGGCGGTGAGACTGATCATGGAGGAATGGCTGCAGAGGCAGCACGGTGGCCTCACGTATCGTGCGACAAAGATCATCACCGGGCACGGAAACTTCGGTGAGTACCTATCTGTTTCGCATGCATCGTGAGATCACACCTGCTTGTCAACACTGCGAGGCTTCCGGCAAAGACACGGCATTCCACACGCTGATGGAATGTTCAGCGTGGGCGAGTCATCGCCGGGACCTCATTGTGGGCTTGGGCGTAGATACCCTCTCACTGGAGACCATGCTACGAGCCATGGTCTCTAGCGGGAGCCAGTGGAAAGTGACCCTTTCCTTCTGCGAGCAGGTTGGCGAGGCGCCGCAGCCGTGACTACACCCAGGACCATCCCTCCATGATCAGGGCCTGAAGAATCAGAATCCACCGTATTAGCAACCCACCGTCCTTACAGAAGCAGGCTAGAAGGGCTGCGGGCTGTGGGGTGAAGCCACACACGCCTTCACTCACCGACGCGGTATAAAACCCCACCCCAAAGATGAGGGATGCGGGATTCAGTGTCCACCGGAGGCGCTCGGCAATGGACGTAGTTTCGGCCGCGGCCCAGGGCTGCGGACTAAAAAAAACTTGATTCGGGTACTTTGTTTATAGTGAACGATACAATCGTCATTCACTATGTCGGTTACGATAACAAGTTGGGTCGGTTGCGATATAATTTTCAGATTTTAAATGAACTTGCAATTAATATTGAAATTGTCGTCTACGTTAATATTTAAACAATTGTTACGGTTAAGATAAAATTAGCTTTTGCTATAGCACAAAAAATAATGAAAATAGGCGGGAAATGTCAATAGAGTAAGATCCGTTATGGTTTAAAATGTCGATTTCGGAAAAAAAAAGGATTTTTGAATAAATGTCGCTTCTGCTAATTTGGCGGTAATGGCTCGATGTGTTCGAACAAGTTTTGTTCAGAAACCGTTCACCTTTGATCGTGCTTAAAAATGTCATATATATTCTTCTGTTTTATGCTTTGATAAGGTAGACAGAGCTGTTTATTGTACCCGTATTTCGTTAGTCACATGGTGAGGCCATCTTTTATTATAAATGATACGAACCTCGAATAAAATACTAGGACTACAGAATTACATAATCACTCTCGAAATCTCATTCGAATCTCGATCCGTTTAGTTTATTTAAATATATCAACAGGTGCACCGAGTACAGATGAAAATGATTGTCCATTATAAAAGACACAAACCTCAAATGTACCAGGAATACATAACAACATAAGAGCCTTCAAGATTTTAAATTCTTTTAAATTCAGTGAAAACCGATTGAATGTTTGAACTCATTATTCTGAAAAAGTACCAGGCGATCATAACAGAATAGGAGGTTCTGGTTGTGAAAATGGAAAAAATGTGTTGTTTGATAACTGGTTATGAAACAATGAAAAAAATCCATATTCATAACCAGTTATGAAATCTTGGTTATGAACGTGGACGAAGAGATTGATCCTACAGTGTCATCTCAATGGTGCAGATGAGACCATACCCAATCCGCGGTTTCGTTTGCACCATTGATGGTGCAGGTTAATGGTGTATACGGTACAACGGGGAATAATATTGAGTTTGTCAGGTACATACTTTCATATAGGAAACTTTAAGTGGCCAGGCTCAATAGATTGCATAGGTAGGTGCATATAAATGCAAATCCTTAATGTAAAGATGATAGTATGACTGTGAAGAATAAAGATCTCGAGTATCACACAAGTGTGACGGTGAAGAAAAAAATTCTGTTCCACACTGGTGTGACAAAATGGTTTGACGGTTAGTCATACCCCATTTTTTTCGATTTATTAGCATTTCTTAAACTTTCGCAAAACTTACATTGTTGTAACATTTCGTCCATTTTGTAGCAAATCATACAAAATTTTAAACGTTCTGCATTTAGTCGCAAATTATACACTCTATGATATGTTATTTTGAGTCATTAGCAGTTTGGTAACTATTCTAACCCATTTTGGTATCATTATCAAAACAGCTATGACTGTACAGTCACTTACAATTTCTTAACAAAGGTATGAAACCAAGAAATGAAAATTATTGTTTTTTTTTTAACTCAAAGTTTATTTTGATGAATTGAAAGTGTTATAAAACTGTATAGGTTACTACTTAAATACTATCTGCAGTATGGAATTCTAGGAGCTTCAAAAAAGTTTACGACAAATTCGCTTCTTTTTTTTAATTCCGCGGCCCAAGGCCGCGGCCGCTCTAACGTCCGCTGCTGGGCGTCTCTGGTTACAAGCAGAACGTATTTCCAGTGGCGCTCGGCGGACTTTGACCACCTCTGTGGTCTCTGCGGGGGTTGGGTCGGGATGATAATCCCGCGTCGTTGGGGTAGGGTTTTATCCCGCGTCAGTGAGTGAATCTGGTTGCGTGCCATGGGGCAAAGGCCCCGCAGCACGCAACCCTTCTAGCCTGCTTCTGTAAGGACGGTGGGTGACAATCCCGCCGTCCTCAGGCCCCGATCATGGAGGTCGATGGTCTTGGGCGTAGAAGAGTCTGCGGCGCCCTCGCCGCTGACCACGGAACTCGGCGGAAAGGGTACGCTCCCTCTACCTCTCGGCCGCCTCCTTCGCGAGCATGACTTGCTCGCAGAAGGATACGGCCGCGTTCCACCTACTCGCGCTGGAGACCATGGCTTAGAGCATGGTTTCCAGCGAGAGGATATCCACGCCCAGACCCACTACGAGGTCCTGGCGCTGACTCGCCCACGCTGAGCACTCCACTAAAGCGTGGAGTGCGGTGTCGTCGTACCTCGCAGTGTTGACACCGGGGTATGACCCCACGATGGATGCGAAACAGATAGCTACCGAAGCATCCATGCCCGGTAACGATCTGCGTCGCACGATACGTGAGGTCACCATGCTGGCTCTGCAGCCAATCGTCCATGATCGGTCTCACCGCCGCGATGATGGTGGTACCCCACCTGGGTTGCTCAAGTCGCACCCTCCATGACTCCATGAGATCCTGGTGGAGTTGGGACCGCTGGTCCTCGATTTCTCGAGACGTAGGCCTGTGGTCCCGCTCCAGCGCCTCCTTGCGCCATTGGAACAATGACGCAAGGGCTCTCGCTTCCAGGTCCCATGGAGGGGTCCCGGGTAGGAGACATGCAGCCTCTCCGGAGATCGTGCGGTACCCTCTTATTGTTTTGACGGCCAAGGTCCTCAACGGTCTATTAAGGAGCGTTGAGTTGTTGGCCGTCAACCGCGCCGCCCATACGGGAGCCCCGTATAGGGCCATACTCTGCTCGATACCCAGGTACAGTCTTCTGCAGGAGACGTTGGGTCCCTTTAGGTTGGGCATGAGTTAGAACGCGCGACTGATGCCCCCGTCACTTTAGGGACCAAACTTCGGAAATGTGGTCCGAAGTTCCATCGGCTATCAAGTACGATCCCTAGAGACTTCATCGAGGGCTTGATGCCGATGCTAACGCCTCCCACATTTATGCTGGAACCTTCAGGTGGACCGTTCCGAGGTCTGTGAAAGCACAGAACCTCGGACTTGTGCAAGGCCACCTCCAGTCCCAGCCCGCCGTATCCGACCCACGACTTGAGCAACACCCGTCGTGACCTTGAGTGCTGCCTCCTGGTACGTTGCACCCCGCGCCGTGACGAGGGTATCGTCGGCGTAGCACGTTACGCCGACGCCCTCAGGCAACGCACCCCGCAGCACCCAATCGACGACAAATTCACTAGGCTAAGCAAAGTTAAATTTATATAGTTTAGCTTAGTTTAACCTCTTCATTCAATTCAATCATTACAATTTACAAGTAAAAATTTAGTAACATCGAGTTTTGAGTATGCAGTTTTTGCATATGTTGCCAGCTTTTTGCTTGTCAATTGTAACTTTTTGCTTCGTAAAATGGGGCCCTGGGAGTTCCCTGTAGTAGGTATTCTTTGTGTCTTTGAACTGTTTTTATTGTGAAGATGCTTTGAAAAAGGTTTATTTTAATTAAAGGTATTTTTGGTAGGTAGGAAGTGAAAAAGGTAATTTTAGGTTTATGAAATTTGTGGACTACTGTACGTTCAGTGTATGAAATGATACATTTTACATAAGTGATACATTTTTATTAAGATTACGATAATAATTGGACCAACAATAAATAAAGTTGATATTTTGCGAAAGTGTTTATTTTGCGACTAAATGCGGAACATTTCAAATTTTGAATGATTTGCTACAAAATGTACGAAATGTTACAACAGTGTAAGTTTTGCGAAAGTTTAAGAAATGCTAATAAATCTGCTAATAAACTGTTTCATAACCAGTTATCAAACAATACTTTTTTTCCATTTTCACAACCAGAACCTCCTATTCTGTTATGATCGCCTGGTAGTTTTTCGGAATAATGAGTTCAAACATTCAATAGGGTAGTTGTATATTATGTTCCACTTTTTTGTTCCATCAAACATAGTAGAACTAGTGGGAACGAATCAAAAGTGGGATTCAATAGTGTGCATGCATCATAATATCTGCAGTAGAACAGTCGAATACATTTTTAACATTTGTGAACATATGCTCCACTGGAACCTGAAGGGAACCATGGAGCATACCAATCTTACCCTACCACTGGTGCCGGTGGTATAAACCAGTGGTACAGCGGAGCAAAACCTGGCTCCCCTTAGGTTAGTGTGGGAACCAAACTAAACTTCGGAAATGTATCCATTCAATCTGTGGATTGTGTGGCTGAAATAACTAAACACTTATTGAAAAATAAGTTATTTATTTCCATGATTACAAAACAATGAAATAACAAGATACTGCGTTAAAAATATTTGTTCCGAAAATAAAATTAATTCTAAAATCAAGTCATTCCCAGTGTTTCAACTTTTGGACCAAGATCCTCAGGTCCCCACGACATTTAAGTATATTAAAATATAGGTACATACTACAACATACCCTCTTCAATCATGATCAAAATTAATACAACACCGATGACTTCCTTGTATTATTCAATAAAAAATAATTACGAACTATTAAAGATTAAACAATTATGATATCATGATTAAATATACAAATTGATAATTGCGATGAAGATTCCTAATTAAGACAATCAAAATAGAATTAAAATAACATTAAATTACCAAAATAAATTAATTGTAACTAGTGAATAATAAAGCCAAATTGCTCATCAACACAAACATCAAACAATTATTTGATGTCACATAACATGGCAACTCCTCTTAGGATCCAGTGATCAGGATTCTTGAGGGTTTGCAACCATAGCGGAGTTATGAAAGTCAATCCAGTGCGCACCGGCTTTTTGTAAACTGGACACTGAAAATATAAATAATACAATTAAATAGATAAGCTAAGCTGTTTGTCAGGATAATTACATCTGTGTCAACCGGGAAGTTGCCCAAAAGGCTCGCGTTATTGCAACGTAATAATAAAGAGCCTTATAACCATGTCAATATTCAAAGAAGTAGGCGGTCTTTTAACATTGTCATTATTTATTTAAAATTATTTTCAACTGTAAAAACTATCAGCCAAAAATAGTGAAACTAAAACTGAAATGTGGGAAAGCTTAATCATGGTTTTTGTGAGTAGGTAATTATACTACTCAC
The DNA here is from genome assembly GCA_963556515.1 of Nudaria mundana. NCBI lineage: Eukaryota > Metazoa > Arthropoda > Insecta > Lepidoptera > Erebidae > Nudaria > Nudaria mundana. The sequence goes on from OY748287.1 coordinate 11,278,460, forward strand.
ATATTATGCGCTAGAGAAGCTAAATGAAAAGTAAGTCAAGTGCATACCATATAGAGCTTAGGATCTTTAGGTGCGGTAGAGTTGATGGCGTATACGTGTACAACGGGTAATTGCGTATACAAAACTTTTAACGTAGACTCGCACAAGCGCATGTTTCGGCGGTCCCATCCCGCGCCATCCATGAACAAGCCGTGAACGAACACCCCTTCCTATAATAGCAAACAAAGCTAATATAATAAAAAGTTCTCGTGTTTGTTTGTTGTCCCACTTTATAATACGGTCCCACCAATTTTAATGAATACTAAGTAAAATATTTGTCATGGCAGATCGTTTGCCAGGCTAGTTGGATGGATAATCTACCTGAGTTTCTTGCTGGTATCTTCTCAGTAGAACCAACTTACCGCAGCGAAAAAATCATTTTCAAATGGTTTATTAATGTACTTAATTTAGTAATTTTATGGTCTTTATTTACAATAAGAATTACAATATACAAAATAAACATAATTATAGACTAAAAATATTTACATTACAAAATATCGTTTAAAAAATCCTCCGCGTCATTGCCGACTGGGAAGGTTCCCAGAATGAATTGTAATTTTGTTATATTGCATTACATGAAATTGTAAAATTTAGAAACTCATATGTTCTTTATGTGCCTAAACTGAATAAACGAAATTGATTCTTTGATTCTTTAAGTTGGTAGGTATATATCTATCTTCTATCTATATACGTTTGTGTGTGGCTAGTTTTGGTCTTGAAATATTTGTGGAAGTTCAGGGAAGGTTCAGGAAACTTTAAAAGTAATATATCAGGCGGTACGAAGTTCACCGGAACCACTAATACTTGTATAAAATCCGTAAATAATATGTAAGAACATATTCATAATCATACCGGTACCAAATAGTTTCGATCAGAGACTCTTTACTATAGCCAGTCTTCATCATATCCCATTGATGAAGATTTTTGTCTACGTACAGTTCGCGAGGCGTAAGCTGAGCTTTGCATTTGTGTGAGTGCACGTACGTGAACGTATTATGTGACCTGTTTTATACACACATGTGTTGTACACACAGCCTTCTTACTCTACTTTCCGTGATCACTCACACAAATGCAAAGCTCAGCTTAGGCCTCGCGAACTATACATAGATACCTACATAAGTTTAACTTCATTTTGTTCTTACCGGTGGAGGTGCTTTTATATCTTCGAGAAGGTTCTTTGTGACATCATTATGCAATGCGACCATATCAAGAGCCCAACCCTTATGAGCTCGAGTCACCTCCTGTCGCATCGCTGTCAGAAAACCTTTAACAAAATAGTTAATTGAAGCGAACCGTTGTAACCACAACTAAACTGTACTACTGTACTACTAACTCTGAAGCATTATCCAGACCTTAAGAAACTTTCATATATTTAGACAGGTTAGGTTAGGTTTTAGATATTGTAGGACATGAGTGAATGAATTGGCGAATGATCATCTCTATTTTTACAACAATATACGTACATACTGTTAAAATAAATAGAGTAATAATTAACTCACTAGTAACTGACTCAACAAATTTTTAAACCCAACTAAAATTATAGATTTAACCAAGAGGAAAAGATTTCCTTGTGTTCTATAGGCTGTACCTCAATATTCCTTCAATAAAACTGGTATAATTTTATGGATACTTATAAAAAAAAATATGTACGTGATAAATTTGTAATAGTCAATACCTTGCGGGTTGAAAAATCCCGTCATCCAAAATGAAAATGGCCTGGCTTGAAAGCACCAAGTCGAAAACTGGATATTACGTTCTAAGAATTCAGTAAACCAGAACCCGAGCGTAGACGACGACCATGAAGATTTCAACCAAATAAGAGGAACCTTAGCATCATAGATACTATCCAGCGAATCTCGAAGGGCCTATAAAAAATGTTGAAGCAAAATTAACAAACCTAGCTGTACATTTCTGTCTCTGATTGTAATTATTATAAATCACACACACACACACACACATATCACGCCTATATCCCCGAAGGGGTGAGCAGAGGTGCATTACACACTCACAATTTGCCAGAATTTTAGTCCCACGTAATAGCGGGCAAGCCTATTGCCGCACCGGGCACATTTATAATAGGTTATGTCCAAAATTGCCGAATGAATTTAATAAAAAGTACGAGTAGCAGCTATACAGTAATTAAAAAAAAAATTGAAACCTGTTGCCTTGCGATGAAATGTTGATGAAAGGCAACAAAATCTTACGTGCCAGCCGCTATGGCAAAGCCAATAAAAGTCCTGGGCGTCTTGGACTTAAAACATTTAGATAGAAATTATAATGGTTCGAGTCTACCATTTTAGCAATAATAGCTAAATAAATTTGGGCATTCTAACACAACGTCAACTAGCCCACATTAAGGTAATATAAGCTTGTGCTACGGGATCTAGACGACTGACAAACGTACTTATATATTGCAAATTACAGACAGGAAAACACCCAAACTCCGAAACAAACTATCCGGGAATCGAACCCGAGACTCCGTAGTTGCAAGCCGATGCACTACCGACCACGCCATCGAAACAGCAAAGAAAATAGTATAATATAATTGAACTAAAATTTAAATTACCTCATTCATAACAATAGTGCCATCAATAGCAAGCAGTAAATCCTTTAATGTTGTACGCACAAGAGTTATAATTTTTTGCATTCTGTCTATTTCTTGTCGCAGAAAAATAACCATAGACCCCAAATGTCCATAGAATCTTAATCTGTAAAAACAAAAATATTTATGAAAACTGCAACAATAAAGTCAAATTATATTAGATAACATTAAAAATTACCTATGCTATAATAACCTAACAACAGTAGGTATGTTTACCGTGTAATGTTTTCTAATCAAGAGTCCCCGCTTGCCATAGTGCCGAAATATCAGAGTCGAGCCTGACCAATCGCAAAGGTACGCAAATGTACACTGCAGGAACTGCACCGACAATTATATATTATCTGTCACGGCATATCATATACTCCGTATAGCTTCATATGCAATCCGTGCGGCCTATTCCTATTCTACTATAATTATAGGTTATAAACTACCTACCGTTCTTTCACTTCATGAGCATCAAAGTTAGGTGGTACTTTGTCCAACATTTCTTTAGATTGTCTATAAATATATATATATATATAAATATATATATAAAAAAATATAATATAATAAATGTAATATAAAAAATACTAAAAATACTGTATTATACAGTTCAACCTACGCACACTTCAAGCCTTTTCTACCAAGCATTTCCTTCCCCAGGCCCACTGGAAGAGATTTCTTTGGAAATAAGTGGTACCCTTGTACTATACCGCTATCCTTACTATTATTCTTCTCACTTTGTTTCTTCTTGTGTGTACATAAATAAATAAATAGGTAAATAAAATAAAAATAAATAAATACCTACAATTTAACAATGTACCTATTAAAATCACAGATAGTTACAATTATTAATTTGAAATGTACTATTAAAAAATACAACTTTCTAATACTTAGTAAAGTCGCAGATTGTTACAATTATTAATTAAACATATAACTTTCCTATACCTAGTAAAATCACAGATTGTTACAATTATTAATTTAGAATGTACTATTTATTTATATTATTATTTATTTGTGGTAATAAGTATTGAGATGTTAAATTGTTGATGAGTTAATTATTATGAGCACGAAATAATAATTATGTATTTTTATCACAGGATTCATTAATTGAATGTGTTTGTAAAACTTTATATATTATTCTAAAATTTTTATATAGGAAACTGATTGTAAATATTAATTTATTTTAGCGCTAAACATCATGAATATAATATAATAATTTAATATAATAATTTTCGGTGCTTAGAATGGAATGATTCCTATTTTGTAATTTTGTACAGTAATTATTATTATTATTTTTATTGTAATGGTTATTTGGAAATAAAAAGGCTTATTATTATTATTATACTCATTTATTCAAATTATTCTCTTAACATAATTTTTTTTACAATATTTATATGAAAAATTACATATAATATTATAAAAAAAATCCATGTCAGACCACCACCAGTAGCGGAGCAGGGCCCAAATTACCAGCGGTAGAGGTCACAGACTGAGAAACCTCCTAACGATGCGTGCCGTGTCGAGGACGACAGCCTTCTGTATCTGACCCTTGATCCAACAGTCTAGCGAGAGTCTCTTGAGATGTTGATCGAGACTCTTCGCTATTAGTCCATTTGCCGAAACGACTATCGGGACAATGATCGTCGAGTCTACGTCCCACATGGCGGTTATCTCGAAGGTCAGATCGAGGTACTTTGAAAGTTTGTCCTTCTCTGCCTTAACGAGATTCTCGTCATGTGGGACGGCGACTTATTATTATTATTATTTAAAAAAAATACTTTGTAATACAATTATTAATTTGAAATGCACTAATGCATCTAGCTAATACCTAAACCTTTAATTAAAAGGTTAGGTTAGGCGTAAATTAAATTAAATTTGATTATAAAAATAATCAATAATTCAGTCCTTACCTTATAAAAAATAAAAAATAGATGATTCATTTTCATTATTTTATTTTTAACATACCTAATGGGAATTATTGAACTTTTTAGTTCACTAATCCCCATTAAATATTTTTTTTGCGTTAACGGGGAATAGTGAACACAAAGTTCACTAATCCCCAACAACGGGGATTGTCAACGGGGAAAAGTGGAACGAGTAACCTCACGTATCGCGTGTCACGAAACACCTTAAAAGTAAAAAAATAAAACTAAAAAAATGGCCATGATGATGAACTTTTCGATGGGGGGATTATCATAGGCATGTTTGTTGATGAGTGGTGCCTATTTGATTAAAATTGTGACCCATCTGGTTACCTGATGGGACACACTTTTTATCATTCTCTCGCTTCGCGGAGGTAGCCCTAGAATCACGTGGTATTTTGAAATATTTACGCAGGCGCTAATAGTACAGCTAAATTATGTTTTGACTGTATTAAAACTATATTAAAATAAATACAGCCATTTTCTTTCAGAATTCATTAGTGTACGTTACTGGGAGCCTAAATTTAGTATTGCGTGGTATTCAGTTCGCAACGTTATCCGCCATTTTGAAATTATTCAATAATACATCTTGTTTATTTTTATTTTTTATTGTAATTTCCTTCCCTTCCCTGCCACGTTTCTCAAAATTCATGGTTTTACTCACCACATAGGCACAAAATAGGGCATAGTAGGCTTACATACAGAACTTGCACTCCGACGTTAATTAAAGCACATTCTTTTGTTTACAGAGAACATCATTCGAACGTTAGGGTTGTCCAGTAAGGTAAAATAAATAGTAAAGTAAAATCAACATAATTTGACTAACAATTATGATGTTAATGCCTCAATATTAACTCTATGGTCAATACCGTGTCACAAACAAGACACACCCCTCTTACTGATTTACAACTTCAAGTTGACGCTGACGTCACGTATTTTTTGCGGTTGTTAGGCGTGTGACATAGGCCTGACATAGGCAAAGAGAATACAATACTACTACGGACGTAACTTCATAGGATGTTACAAAGAGAATACAATACTACGTAAGAAGAGACGGGACCCCATAGTGCAAAATAATCTTACAAAATGTCAAATCAGGGATAACGTTATGTAGCCAACCTAACAAATGTTACACATACAGAGTCGCCAACATAAGGGAAAAATAGAGATGTGCCACTTAATATTATTTTTCAACTAAAGTACTGCGTCATACAAGTTACATGTTAAAAATGAATAAGCGTTCAATTTCCCGGAGGCAGTACATTTAATTAAAAAACGGAGTATAGGCTCAGTTTGGGTTTTAAAATGATAAGTTCATGAAATTAAATATTTATTTAAAAACATTACATGTATCTATATTAAAATTATTTGTAATGTCTTCTTCAATCAATATTCTGTAGCTCGTAGTATTGGTGACTGTGTAACATTATGACCCTTTTTATTTAAAACTCACTTTAGTAGGCTAGAAGGGTTTATATAATCTACAATCTGCTTCGCTTCTATTGTGTAATGATGATCCGGTTATCTGAGCCTCCGTTACATCCTTAGTCCATAGCACCCAACAGTCCCTCTTGTTCTCCTTTCTGTAAGTATAAATTAGAGCTCAAGCAACCATTGTCACTTGTCTAAGTATCCTACATTCTAAACTATGGTAAACCTGGTTTCATCTTTTCTTTAGGTAAAAGGAAGGGTTAGGCTTTTCTCTTTAGCATACAATTGAATGAACCAGGGAATGATTTATCTAAGGGCAAGTAAGTTACTATACTCACTTTATACTATACACAATGGTCAGACGGTCCTGGTGGATCATCGGAGGCCGTCTACACTTTACTGTACAACTCTTTCACTCTACTCAATGGTCGGACGGCCCTGCTGTGGATTCAATACATCACATCAGAGGAAGCCGTCCGTACTCTACTTTGAGGACGTCTCCTCACTCTGATCTGGCGGTCCTGATGGGGGTCACATACACCCCGTCACAGTGAGCCGCTCACTTTACTTTAGGGACGTCCCCAACACTCTTTAAGGACGTCCCTCATCTCTTTACTTGGCGCCTAGATGAACATAGGACGTCTCAATCCATCCCCAATTAAGTAAGTTACATGAAACCAATACAAAGGATATCAACGTCCATCTGTCATCTGTCTGGTGTGTCACTCACACTCTCTTTCTTTAGTCTCTTTACAATTCTATTAGTCTCAACAGGTTACTCAATTCAGTATAACTTTAACGGGTCAAACTTACTTTCACGGTTGGATGGAGGTTACTTTCCATCCATCCGTACAATATCATGAGAATGAGCTAGAAAGGTTATTGCAATGTGCTGACAAGTAAATTATCAGAGCAATAGCTTTAAATTACAAGTCAACCTACCCCGCAACTTTATCATCAAGCTTCTACCAACTATAACATGCAGTTAAGACACTAAACAGAACTCATTTGATATACTTAGCTTATAGACCGACAGGAATCAGGTCACCTTTGCATCTTTATAATTACACTTGAACAATTCGCGGCTTCGTTGGCTCGCGTCATTGTTGAAAATTGAATTATATTTTTTAGAGGTTAGGTAGGGTTCTCCGTCTTAATTATTTGGATGTAACCGCCCACATTCCAGCGATTACCTAGTTATGAAGATAAGGTTTTACATCACGTTCGAACACAAAAACACATTTATCAAATGTTTTGAGCGATAATTTGTCTTTCCATCATTCTTTCATGCTATGCAGTTATATATTTTGTTATCTTCCGGTGTTATTGTTCTCATCCACAGGAAATCTGGCCATGAAAATCCGTTTTGTGCCGTCCTTTCTTCCAGATTTTAAACTACATATTTCACACTTTCTATACATACTTCATATTCGATTTTAATAAACAATGTATAAAACAGTCTTTTCTAGAGAACGGTCTTACAAAAATTTTAACAAAATTCAGCTATTCTCCCAATTATTTCACTAATAACATTCAAAGAAAACCATTATTATTGAAATTGAAAATAACGATTAGACATCCACAGCGACAGATTTCATCAAGGAACGAGCGGGACAGATTGAGAAATTAAGTGAGACAAATATTGTGTAGATAATCATAGGCAGTATCCATTTATTTACAATAAGAATTACAATATACAAAATAAACATAATTATAGACTAAAAATATTTACATTACAAAATATCGTTTAAAAAATCCTCCGCGTCATTGCCGACTGGTAAGGTTCCCAGAATGCTGGCTGTGTTGCCACGTTGGATGGCGATACTTATTCTTTGGGCCAGAAAATAGCCAGCCTTCTGGTCCTGAGAAGCATCGATTAGACGTTTAGCAATGTCTCTATAAAGGCGGCGAGCACTCGGACCCCATGACCCCAGTGTCTCAACCCCAAACGGCTCAAATATGTAATCACCTGCTAGGTTAGCATATTTACGCCGTTTAAAGCCTTCAGCCGATGCAGCAGCAGCGCCGGCACATCCGGATGTGCTTGGAAGGTGTGAAGGTGCTAAGGTGTCAACGCATGTAGCGTCCCACACCAAAGGCCTTCCCATCTTCCACGGTAGCAACGACATACCGTCCGGTCTCTTTCCATCGCTTCGTGCTAAACCATTTGGTTCGCGTACGGCCGGAAGACCTGCGGTGGAAAGAGCCCTACGAATTATGTCGTTTAGAATAGCGTGCCGAGGTATACGACCTACGCTTCTGCTACAAGAAAGGCCATGGTGTCCCAGATTATCGACGGCTACTCCACAGGTGCAATGATGCGGGGATACACAAGGTGTACCCAGCCGAAGGCAAGTGGCAATGCGGAAGGTTGTGTCGTCCAACATTGTACCGATGTTGGGCGATGGGAGCCATAAAAAAAAATATAAATATTGAGCCATTAAAATTTATCCCCGTTTCATAATAGTTTTTTTTTTGTATGTAGTTGCGACAGACTGGGATGTTATAGAGAGTTGGACTTCAAAAATAATTGATAATGATGAACTAAGGTAATTGTGGGTTCCAAAAATAAAATGCTTTAATTGTTGCCATGTGTATAATTTTAAAAAGCGTCAAGGTATTACAATTTATTTACATCAGATAGACATTATAGTACCGTGAATCAAATATTGTATTTTTCTAAGTCTTTATTGTTTCAGGTGTCATGGACATAGGCAAAACTAATGTTTCCGAAACAGTTAACAGGTGTAACAATCTCAGTGGACGGAGTTCATTCGATGGACATCTACTTAACAACTGTTATCACAAGTATGTGGAAGCATTATTTGCTAATGATGATTTTAGTAGAATGCATTTGTTGTTTATACATACTATATAAACAGCAGCATCTAAATATTTCAAATTATTTACTATCAAAATGGAATTGTCCGATTTATAATGATATCATACTTACCTCGCTAATGAGGCAGTTTATACGTTTTTAATCAACTTTATTCACTATCAGACAAACGATATTTACAAACATGAATGCTCCACACGGATCCTACTGATTAACAATCTAACCTTGAAATAAGATTCCCACCACATTAAGTCTCTACAATAGAAGGTGTCTCTGACAACTTTTGCGGAACTTTAATTTGTATTATGTATACGTTCTTGTAGTAAAACATAATCCTCCAAACAAGTTCTCATATTGACAATATTCTCTGTTTCTGTGGCTAAGTCTAAAATGCTTTGGCAGTATTATAGGTACTCAAATTAAATATATCAGTCTGTGTGATTTTATAACGTAACGCTTTTGTGTTTTGAGTAACATAGATAAAATGACATTTATGAAGAAAAGATCCACGACCGCCTAAAATATATACAAGCAATTAACGAGATCTAGCATGCCTAAATATAATAATAGTTTGCAGTTCGTGAGGGATAAGTGGAGCTTTGCATTTGTGTTAGTGACCACGAAAAGTAGGGTAAAAACTGTAGCTGTGTGTACAACACGTGTGTGTGTGTAAAAGAGGTCACATATACGTTACCTACACTACACTCATACAAAAGCAAAGCCCCACTTATTCCTCGCGAACTGTACCTATACATATTATATAAGAAATTATTTAAATCAACTTGCAATATTTACATATACAGTCTTATTTAACAAAGGCTAAAAAGTATCGTAAATGTACATGTTATAAAACGGTTAATTCCAGTGAAAGGAAAAAATCCGTTTACTGGTTAAATCATTATAATGATAACGTCATACGAATTATAATAGTGATATAATTACGTTTTATGGATACAATACTTACAGGCTTGCTCTCAATACATAGTGTGTATAGTATCTATCAATATTAATAACAATATCAGGAATGAACAACTCCTTTTATTACTAACTAAAATGATACGCACTACACTGAAATGAGTTAAATAGTTTGATACAAGAATCGAATTGATGACTTTGGTAAAATTAATAAAGTCAATATTATTGCACTCGATAATACCACTATTTCATTGAAACAATGTTTAACTATACATAAATTAACTATAAATCTAATTTTTCTTAGAATCACCACGTAAATTGCCTAAAGGTTCCACGGATCTTGACCTGGGTGCTCTGAAAATAAAGCAATTGTGGATTTATATTTGTGTACATAAATTAAACTATATAAAACATATTAAGAAAGAAATTATAAATAAATAATAAAAATTTACGTCATCGGCAGGACTCGAAGCCACGGCCTTTCCCTAACAGGGGGAATGCTCTGACCACTGAGCTACGATGACCAATACCGACCATATGGAATTTTTGCTTCATATCATATTCATAATTTCTAGATCGCGCTATTAAGATTAGAGTTGGATATTGTTGTCGCGGTATTGGTCATCGTAGCTCAGTGGTCAGAGCATTCCCGCTGTTAGGGAAAGGCTGTGGGTTCGAGTCATGCCGTTTTTGTGATATTTATTTATAATTTCTTTCTTAATATTTTAAGAATAGTTTAAGCAAACTCATTGCTTTGAAATACAAAAATAAATAATAGTTTAAAAAAACACGTTTTTATAGAGAATCCAACTAAAAAGTAGAAAATAAATTTTATAAGTTTGAATTAAGAATAGTGTAAATAAGAAATAAATGTATATTATTGTAAAAAAGCGTACCTCACGCTTTTTTTTCAAGATTTAATTCAAACTTTGCACACCTGTCAAAGACCGATGACAATGGAATAATTCGATTGAAAATTTAAAAAAAAACAAAAAAATGAAAAATAAATAATAGTTTAAAAAAACACGCTTCCAAATGTATATTATTGTATTTATTTCTTATTTACACTATTCTTAATTCAAACTTATTAAAATTTATTTTCTACTTTTTAGTTGGATTCTCTATAAAAACGTGTTTTTTTAAACTAAAAAACGAAATAAATGTATATTATTGTAAAAAAAGCGTGAGGTACGCTTTTTTACAATAATATACATTTATTTCTTATTTACACTATTCTTAATTCAAACTTATTAAAATTTACTTTCTACTTTTTAGTTGGATTCTCTATAAAAGCGTGTTTTTTTAAACTATTATTTATTTTTCATTTTATAGTTTTTTTTTTAATTTTCAATCGAATTATTCCATTGTCGTCGGTCTTTGACAGGTGTGCAAAGTTTGAATTAAATCTGATCGTTCAAAGTAGGGCAAAATCGAAACCAAAAGAGTCGGTTACAAACAAACATACATTTTTTTTTCAATCGAATTATTGCATTGTCATCGGTCTTTGACAGGTGTGTAAAGTTTGAATTAAATCTGATCATTTTAAGTAGGGCAAAATCGAACCAAAAAGAGTCGGTTACAAACAAGCAAACATACAAGTGAAGCTAATAAAAACGTAGTAAAAATATATACATATATAAGACATATCGTATGAATCTCACCTTCTTCTTGAAAGCGTCAGTTCAATCTTCCCTTCTTTTACTTGTTTGAAAAGCGATATAGCCCCAGCATGGCTCAGTCCACGAGTTGGCACATTGTTTACTGACAAGATCTCATCACCTAAAAGATTAATGTTTATTGTAAGTAACACAAACTGGGCTAAAAGGGGCTCGTGGTCTAGTGGTAACCGACAATGTTAACACATTGCAAAGGTTAAGCTACATCGAGTCAGGCCGGTCTTAGGATGGGTGACCATTTCTTAAGACACAGACCCCTCCATGCCTCGGAGAGCACGTTAAGCCGTCGGTCCCGGTTGTCATACAAACATCTATGGCAGTCGTTAGGGGTAGTTGGAGCCCTTAATCAAAAATCCGACCGGTCTAACTACAGAACTTCGATATCGCCCATGGGTTGTGGAGGTCAGATGGCAGTCGCTTCACGGAAAATATCGATGTTCTGCCGAATCGCAGTTAGACTGGAAAGCCGACCCCAACTCAGTTGGGAACAGGCTCGGTGGATGATGATGTAAGTAACAAACATACACTTGTTATTGTAATGAAGTAACTTGTGAAAATGTATATGTTACGGCTAATACCCGAAGTGCGGCTGGACCTAGTTTTAGCCGGTTAGGTTAGGTTAGGTTCTAGTTCTAACCGGCTAAAACTAGGTGCAGCCGCACTTCGGGTATTAGTCGTAACATATATATATATATATTTATGTGTATGTATATAATACCTTCAAAAATAGTACTCCTGTCAGCTGCCTGTCCGTTCGGAAAAACTGTCTTTACGAATATACCCATGTTTCCTTTCGGTGAATCTATTCCACCAACAATACTAAATCCGAGACTTTTGTGACCTGGCCCCTTCCAAAAGTCAACTTTGTGGATTGAGCTATGAGCATAGTGACCTCCAAACTGATGATGTACTTGGTTTTGATGACTTAACGTAGACGTAGGGTCACTAATTCTTGGCACGTGTGGGCCAGGATTTGTAGTACATCGCTGGGATCCAACCCTGTTGAAAAATCTACTCCGACTGCTAGTTCTTAATTGTTCTGGGATACTTTCAAATGATCTGTTTTGATACAATCGTGGGACATTTTTCACATAATGAGAAAAGTTTTCTTTAATTCCATTAGTGGGATTATCTTTACCTACAGTATATGGCGTCGACACTGTTGATGGTCGAGAGCTATGAAATGATATTGGTCTGTAATTATTGCCATTGTTTTTCGTTTTAGTAGTTGGAGAAGACCGCAGGGAAATTTCTATATTTGTAATATTCTGTAATGAAGAGGTTTGTGTATAACAATGTCTTTCAAGTAATTTTTCATCATCACTTTTAGGATTAGAATGTATTTGACAAGTGTTATCATGCATGCCTATTTCACATTTTTGGCAAAGATCATTTCCTCTAATACTACTTGCATACTTTATATTTTCAGTTGAATGTTCTTTGGTTGCATTACTCATACTTTTCATTATCATTTGATTAGCAGTTGGAAAATGTGTCTCTATTGTTTGATGAAATTGTGATGGTTTATGAACTGTTTGTGAAATTATATCAGGAGGAACATTAGACGCAGGTAAGGTTCCATTTTTCTGTTCTAAAGCTTGACTATTTATGATTCCACTTAGTGTTATTGGTGTTACTTCATCATGTGCCATAACAAGATCTACTTGGTATCTCTGAAACAATGCTCCATCATCTAGAGAAGCTTCCGTGGAACAAGAATTGACTATATGTTGAACTTCTTGCAGGGAAAATTGCCCTCTCAGGACTCTTCCATTCACGTTTACTATTTCATCACCTATTCTTAATCTTCCATCTCTATGAGCTATTCCGTCAAAGTCTAATTTTACTACAATGTACCTTATCTCGAAATTTGAATCGCTGCTATCGAAGTCGACTCTATGCTGTGCAAGGTAAACACCAAGACTTTCGTCTAATCTTGATTTCAGGAGACGAATTTTTCGAAAGCGCTTGGTACATCCTCTACCAAAAATATCGGTTCCTGAGGATTGTGGCACATGGGGTTGGTGAGCCGTGTTTATGTTATCTGGTTTAGTATTTGAGGAATGCTCTCCAGGAAGTAATTGTGAATGTAAAAACTTAATTTTTCTGGTTTGAACCCGTTCATCTAGTGTTATAGTCTTATACACATATGGTGGTTTTCTGGTGATAGTTTTCTTTGGAAGCGGCGGTGGTTTGGACTCAAGGTGATCAAATACTAGTGGATTTAAACTATCGGCATGGAAATGATTTACGTTCTCCCTACTATTATTATGATATTCATAAGAGTTAGTTTTTTCAACCGGAAAAAGTGCACATGGTGTAGAGCTACGTCGAGTAGGTACTGGTACCCGGCCAATATTGATTTTATGATTTAAACTAAATTGACGGGAAAAATTCCCTTGGTTCTCGTCACACTTAGGTTCTCTATGAATTGGCATATGGCCAAAATGAGTAGAAAATCCCGGTGGAGAGTGATTAGTATGTTCATCTGTAGGACGACTATCACTGTCATATCCAGATTCATTAGAACTCACGTAATTACTCAATCGATAGGCTTGTACTTCTACATTTTCAAGCCCGTGATGTATACTTTGCATGGAAGAAGTATACTCAGGTTTCAGATCCCGCATCGACCCCAGTACTGAATTACATTCATATACTGGTAAGCTATTTCTATTCCGTGGTATAAGCATAGGATCGTAATCCAGAGGGGTTTTATGAGAAATCATTGATGCCCTTCGTGGGACGTTATCCATTCGTTCACTTTGATAAAAGCTACCGTTTACTTCATTTATACTTCTCATGGAACTACGTGAAAAATCGCATTGTTTTCTTAAAATACCATTCAGCAAATCTCCATCATGAGATATACTATCACTGCTCTGGTATCGTTCTTCAGATCGCGAGTTTGTTAACTGGATTCGGTCTCTACGAAATTTAGGTGACTTTCTGTCTATTCTTTCAGACAAACTCAACCGCGTAGAGCTACTTCGTTGTTGAGATGCTAAACTGTTTTCTTCTGGTAAAACCGATAATTTAGATCGTAAAAATGCGTATGGGAAATTTGGCTTTTTCGTGGCGCCATTATTTGTCTGACTATCATTAAGATTTGGAATATTATCGCAGCTAACAGCCTTAGCTGATGATGACACCAAAGAATCCTCAGGGAGAACAGTATTCTGTTTTTTCGGTGAGTTTTTGTTTTCATTACCTGCATTTGGTAAATCTATATCGTCTGAGGGATCATCAGCTTTTACGTATGTGGAAAGATGAGAAGTTGAACAACTACGGTATAAATTAGAACCATTTGCAACCTCTGGTGTTCGGTTGATATTCAGAGATTGTGATTTTGTAGAATTCAGCATACCCGTTGAGCCCATTCTATGAAAAAATGTTTTGAAAGGGCTTGGGGATCGATCTCTTGATCCGCTCTTAATAGAATCTGTATCATTATCCTTTTTTAAAGATGTAGAGTCTGAACTACTTCGTCCCATTTTCCAATTGTGTTTTTTTTTATACTGTCCTGTAATAACCACTATTGAGTCTTCTTTTAAGATTTCATTCGGTGTACCTTCTTGGGTCATATCTTTTGTTTCCGGTTTTTTAAGCATTTCAAGTTTCTTGCCCATGCGACGACCCCACGTAGCAAACACTGAAAACACCAGAAAATGCGTAAATATTGGCTTAATGATATTTTCTATATTAATATTATAGATTATTTAAACTACTACGTTTAGATTATTATATAGCGTCTGGATATACTTATTCTATTGTTCATAAAAGTAAGAAATAAGAATAAATTATAATAAATATGTTTATAGATCAACTGTTTGTTCATATCTACCTGTGCCATAGACTTCTATGTCATCTAACTAAGCACGAGGACATTATACTTTTCTGGACAGCATAATAATGGAATGGGAGTTTTAATAACGATTTGCGGACGCCCGCAACTTCGTTCCCGTCACCAGGTTTGTAACTTTTTTCATTGCTGCATCTTTCCTATTAGTCGTAGCGTGAAGTTTCTGCGATAAATGTGAAACCAGTAGTTTCTGAGACTAGCTTATTCAGATTTAGTAAAGATTACTTTTTACCCCTTTTAAACCGGGGCGGCGTAGTACACTTTCGGAAAATCTTTTCAACTTTAACTTCCAAGTTTCAGGCCTCTACTAATCAGTGACTTTGGCTGTATGTTAGTCAACCATTCAGGACAAAGCATTTTATAATATAGATGAACTGGGGCACTCACATTCTTTTGTACTGTGGTTTATCTTATTTTCAATATTCAAAAAAGGAGGAGGTTCTCAATTCGACTGTATGTTCTTTATGTTCGTTATCTTTGGACCGGGCGAACCGATTTTGATTTTTTTTAAATTGAAAGCTTCTACTTCCCAAGTGTCCCATTTCAATTTGGTCCCATTCCGACAATTATTTGGTCCCATTTCGGTAATTTGAAGTCGGTTGTTGTGTAAATTTTTGACGTGTAGCTTTTACTAACTAAAAGAAAGATTATTACTGAAGTGTACCTTTTTTCATTTCCTTGACGTCATCTTCCATAACCATGGCTGGCAGTGCAGTTACAAGTGCGAAATCTTCTGAAACGTGAAGCGTGCTGGTATCAACATCAGCAGAGGCGACGTCTCGGCCCGGAGACTGTGTTGCGACGGATCGTGGCCCGGTCACTTCCCTGCGCTTCGGCCCGCGGAAGAGGCGCATGATGACCGATCACGCAACCATCGCGCCTGTTTGTACGCGCATACTGCTCTGAAAAATACCACAATGGGATCTTAATGTCCTTATAATATAGGTACGACATAATTATACGAATATTAACTTGCAAACTTCTAATTAAACATTCTAAAAATCGTTAAAATGTCGCTATAAACAGTCTTGTTCTACTTTATTTCAAGTAAAGAGGGAAGTTAGTTAACGTAACAGAAATATACAAAGCAATATACATTGTCATACAAACAACCTTAGTTATTTTGATATGCACATTACTTTTGCTTCATGTTTATTCAAATGTAGGTATATAATTGGCTGACTACACTACAGAAATACAGACTGATACTGACTATCATTAGACACGAGTGATTGACTTAGACACTGCAAATTATGCGAACGCAATATGATGTCAAATATGCCAATAGTACCTACTTATACATATACTACTTGCAACATTTAACCCACGATGTAGTGCCGGAAATCCTCGCTTTACAAATAAATCTTGTAAATCACTATCATACTGATAATATACAGTATAATAGTGGTTGATGTTTAGGCGCTTTGCGGACGGCGCCGGCGGGGCCGGCCGGGCCGGTCAGTTTCACGGCGAACGATAGCGGAAAGGGAATCCTATACTACCAACGCACAGGGCAATAAGACCGCGCCGCAGCTCAGGTGCCCGATTCCCTTTGCGCTATCGTTCGCCGCTTAGATCAAAAATACTATAGATATTGGATTCAGACAAATACAACGCGGAATTTTGGCACTCGCATACTATATAGGTAATTATTACAAATACCATCTATAAAATAAACAAGATTGTACATTGATGGTTGACATAGAAATAATTAATAATAAATAATACAAAAGCATCAATGTACAGCGCTGTTGTCGCATCCCTCGAAAGTCAGCAAGCGGAATAGGAACTTGGTACGGATTTCCATGCGCTAAGGTTATAAAAGGAATGTGGAGCACATTGCATATAAAACTTTTTTTTTTCATGAAATACGATGAGAAAGATAAACTTAAATACACATTGTTTTATTCACGTATAAAATAAATTATATAGATAAAAGATTACAAAAACGCTAGTACCAAATAAGATCAACAATTATATTTTCACACACAACCTGTAACCTAAAACAAAACTACATCGAAAGATGTATAGGGCTAGCTTCGCGGAAACTAGGAATACTGAATAAGGTAAAGCGATTCTTTACACCGGACCAGAGGTGTCTGCTGTACAAGACGCAGATTAGACCCTGCGTCGAATACTGCTCTCACCTCTGGGACGGCTCCTCGGAGTATCTGCTGGAAGCTCTCGACGCTATGCAGCGAAAGGCTATCCGTATTATAGATTGTCCGGAGGTAACGGGAAGCCTCGAGCCGCTAGCTCAGCGCCGAACAATAGCTTCCTTGGCCGCATTCTACCGTATTTACCACGGCGAGTGTTCTGAAGAGTTCTTCAATCTGATCCCACCCTCTTCCTTCCGATCCCGAACAACCCGTGCCGGGCAGAGATGCCACTCGCACACAGTAGATAGCATATTCGCGAGAACCGAACGTTTTAAACGTTCGTTTCTCTACCGAACGATAGTGGCCGGGAACGCCCTGCCTGTGCACGTGTTTCCTCCCACATATAATCCTGGGTTCTTTAAGCGGAGCGTGAAGAGGCCCATCAGTAGGTCGTCAAGTTGAGGGCCACTCTCTATAGTATTGTGTGCTGTGAGAATGGCCCACAATCGCTAGACGTCGTCACGACTTACCACCAGGTGGACGGCATCAATTTGGCGAACCAAATATAAAAAAAAAAAAAACAATCAATCAAATAAATTTATGGGTAGGTACACATACCTACGATACTTATGAAATATTTGAAAATACTAGGTGGTATAATAAAGTCGATTTAATTTCGTCACTCATTTGGTATTAAGAATACAAAGTATTTAAGCATTATCAATATAAAATCTCCTTTACTTGTAGAATATTTGGCACGGCTGTTATTTTTTATTTATTTAATCCTTTTTTAGTAACATAAATAACGTCATTTTTATAATGCTATGAACAAACAACAGTAGAATTATTTGGTTTAAACATTTCATCTTCTCTTTCACGTGCTATAATACGCCTCCATTTTTCTTGTCTTATTGCATTATGGGGAAAACTTAAAACAAAATAAGATATATTCAAAAAATATATCAAGCAGTAATCAAAAATTTAAAATAAATAAATGACGACTCTATCTTTCTGTATGAGACTTGTTCTAACATTGCGGTGTGAAGTTGTTCAACTTCACCGAGCAAGCGCGTAGTTGGCACAGTTAAAAAGAACTATAATATTCTTAAGCAGTGCATTATTGCACATGAAAAGCAATTAACAATGTGAACTGATTTTTAATTGTCGAAAGTATGATACTCCATCCTCTAAAAGAGTAGTTTTTTGCTATCTTTAAGCGAAAACTTTGTCATCGTGAGACGTCTTACTACCAGCGCGGTCGCAAAGCGACTGAAGCGATCAAGTCGGTCCACTAGCGATAGGGACCGAGTTGAAGTGGTGCCGTTTTTAAAGCACTAATCGGTAATCTAGGTATTTTTGATGTAAGGTTCGCCGTCAGCAAAGCGCCTTACCCACTAGTTGGGAAAGGTGAGCATGGACTAGTTTAGTTTAAAATAAGATCGTTAAATATTGTTTAATTACATCTGGTTGGTGATATAGTAACAGGAAACGTTAATCATTTTATGGGTGTAAAAAAAGCAGTTGTAAGGCATTTTAAATATTAGGAAGCAGGCAGCTCACAAGTTTTTAGTCCTTTTCTGTACACTCTATATTTTTGCACAAAATACTGATAAGTATACATCACAAAACAATGCAAGGTGTCCTATATTGGCCACTGGAAATTCTTCCCAGAGTGCTAACAAGAGGCACTCGGCAAAGACGGCAAGTAGCGGCCTAAAACAGCGTATTTAAAAAAAAAAGTTTAATATTGGTCTTGAGTGGTCCAGAAGAATAGTAATATAATTTTCGTCAGTATCCGCTTTTGGACAGTAAATACAACAAAAAATAAACCGATAAGAGTTAGTACTTTGTTAAGGTTATTGGGCTTTATAATTATTGCATGGGGCACACTAAAAGTTTTGCACTTCTAGCTAATCGGAACTATTTGAATTTCGGATGTTATATTTTTTAAACGTTGCAACCTTCTCAGTAATAAAAAAAAACAATTGGCGGGAAATCATTTGTCAATTGTTTTTTATCACACATCAAAGTTCTACGTATGCAACGAAAATGGAATTAAGTCGAAAAGATTTTAGAGCGATGATTTTTTATGATTTTAAAAGTTCTCTCTCTCCGCAAGACTGTGCCGCTCGTCTTCAAAGTGGTTTTGGGCGAGAAGCACCTTGTTTGAGCACCGTGAGGCGATGGTTTGCTGAATTTGAGAGAGGTCGAGTTTCTTTACATGACGAATTTCGTGAAGGGCGGCCTTCAACTGCCGTCAACGAAAATAATGTGGCTACTGTTAAGCGGTTAATTGAAGAAAACCCGCGGATTACCTATGAGACAATTCGAGGACTATTGGGGATTGGTATGAGTCAAATTCAGAAAATTTTACACGAAGAATTGAAAGTTCGGAAACTTTGATGTCGTTCGATCCCTCATAAACTGACAGCGGAGCAGAAGCGGGCTCGCGTGGAATGATGCTCACAGATGCTACTGAAGTACGACCACGGACATTCTGCTGTTTATGACATTGTCACAGGAGACGAAACGTGGATTTATTGTTTTGAACCCGAAAAAAAAACACCAATCTTGTGAATGGGTGTTTGAAAATGAGAACAAGCCAACAAAAGTGAGGCAGGCGTGGTAAAAAAATTATCGCGTTTTTTTTCTCAGCTACGGGTCCCATCTGTACAATTCCACTTGAAGATCAAAAGAGTGTTAATGCCGAGTGGTATTCTACCATTTATTTACCCAGGGTGTTAGAAAAAGTTCGCGAAAGACGACCCAAAAGCCGCGTTCTCCTACATCATGACAACGCTTCTTCACACACGGCCAACAAAACAAAGTAATTTTTAGCTTCCGAAAAAGTACCCTGTGATTTCTGTTTTTTCCCCAAAATCAAACATTAGATGAGAGGTTTCACTTTTACCAACTCCGAAGAGGCAGTGATAGCGTTCAATCAGCACGTAGAAAACATACCTTCAGATCTGTGGT
Source organism: Nudaria mundana (assembly GCA_963556515.1). NCBI lineage: Eukaryota > Metazoa > Arthropoda > Insecta > Lepidoptera > Erebidae > Nudaria > Nudaria mundana. Next base: position 11,298,803 of record OY748287.1, read on the forward strand.
CCTCCTGTTTTAAAAAATGGTTCGATCGCATGAAAAAATGTTTAAAATGTAAAGGAGAGTATTTTGAAAAGCAATAAATATAATATTTTGGTTTTAACATGTTGTTTTTTTAAGTTACGCAAAACTTATAGTGTTACCTACGTATTAGCGATTTGAAAACGAAGTAGGTAACAAATTTACATCCCAGTAGAAGATTTTTGAAAGACGTTTTATATTTGTTTGTGTGTTATGCGTGGTATTTTAGGCAAGCGGTAGTGAAGCAACGCATGATGGATTGAGGAAATGGTTGGCTCCTCCCGGATGTGACCCACACTTGCTGTGGTTATCGGTCACCATAGCATTTGGTTGTACTAGTCTATTTTACGAATATATGATTTAAGCAACGACCAATAATTTAGTTCTTAGCCTCTGACTTTGTTTCACTTCTTTTGTATTAGTTAATAGATCGGAATTCATAATTTTTTATGGTATTTTTGGGATATTATTTTCTTGTTCTTCTTCTACTTTATGTACTTGGTTCGACTTTAATGCACGTTTAAACTTTATTACTTTAGGTACCTACTGTTTTAAATACTTGTAATTTTTAAAATAGTTAATTAATTAATTCATAAAGTAAGGTAAAAAGGTGTAAGCTGAGCTTTGCATATGTGTGGTTGATCACGAAAAGTAGAGCTAGAAAAAGGCTGTGTGTACAACAATGTGTGTGTAAACAGGTCACATATTATACGTTCACGCATGTGCACTCACACAAATGCAAAGCTCAGCTTACGCCTTTTTACCATACCTACCTGTAGATTTCAATTATATGCTCTCAATGTCAGTTAATTTATCGGTACTAATAAACTAATAAACACACACAGAAAGTTGTTTCACCCAATCAAAGACCTTATAATACAACGGACATAGGATCTAGAACAAATCGCAAGAAAATAATGTCCCGAGTCGACCTATACATTATACATAGGCATACATAGATATAAACAAATTTCATATTAAAATTTAAACCTTGATTCAACGGAATAGTGTTCACTTTTGTTTGCACTAATTTATCGCATTACGTAGCTTCTATCTGTCCGCCTGACTAATTCACCTTATGCAGCTTATACTTGAACTACGTGAACATAGAAACAATGGAGTAGGTTTATTTTGTTAAAGTCTTTTAAGGATTCCATGATATGTACCTACGTAGGCGTAATAATTAATGTAAGACTACAATAAATTCCATAATCTTATAAATTGTAATTACTTGTTTATATTAGACGAAATAAGCTGAAAAAGTAATTAACGACTGACAAAGATTTTTTTTTTCGAGTCAGTTTCATAATAAGTAACTGTAGTGTATGAATAACAAAAAGGGAATTAATGAATTTAACTAATTATAATATTATAAATGCCAAACTTCTTGCGGGTGTCAAAGTTCTTCCGCTTTCATTACTATTTTCATAACGCTATGTCGCTACGTCTACTACAAGATAGCCGTGTTTCAAGTGACTGAATTAGTTGCTAAAACTGCGCATCATTAATTTATTTTTATCTTATGGTTAATTTTTGGGATACGAAATTATTGGCTACTAGCTGATCACCGTGACTCCGCCCGCGAGATATAGTTATCTCGGCCCCGATTCCCGTGGGAATACATTACCGAGAATCCAAATAAAAAGAAAATAACAGTACATACACGAAATAAAATGACATGTGTAATTATATTTATGACAAAACAATGATACCCTGTGAAAATTAAAAACATTTTTGGGCTTATCTCCTCCATTCAATCAAGGGATTCTTGTACAAGTTTCATAAATATCGGACCTCTTTTTGTTATGTCCATAAAATGAGCCGAACAAACAAGATTGTTATTTTTTGGATCAAAATATTCTTCTCGCCGTGCTAGGGCAATAATATTTTTCCATTGTGCACAGTGTACTGGATCCCGAGGAAAACTGAAATAGATGTTGGTTCATATAACGAAAAAAAAATCATAAAGAGCCAAGGCGTCTCCACTATAATCTTTGTTCCAAATAGTTTTATCGCTATCGGTAATCCGAATAAATCTGAATGGTCATTTTGTTAGTACATTATTCAGTGAAAATGAAATGGTCTATTTCTTTTTACTGAGCTTGGGATGAGTTCGAAAGAGACAGATAGGTACTTCGGTATTGGACTGGATTGCAATATTTACTTTTGTCTTTTAATTTATTATCGACGAAATACTGTATTTTAAGTGAAATAATAAATTGCAAATAATAAAACAAAAGCTTATTTACTGAAAATATGATACACCGTCTTCAATTTGCTTTTTTTTCGTAGTTTTTACACGTTTTTACAATACAGTACGGCATTGTGCAACGTGTTGTCGTTCAGTTGTCAAAATCAAGACTGGCGCGCGATTGTTTCTCTTTTAGCGTTTTGTTTCTCTTTTAGTTCGGACACTTTTGAGCGATGATCCGAAATCCATTGTATTTAAAATCATTGCACCCAATACACAATTTTAGCTATTTAAAACATAAATAGCAAATTAGCAGTATTTCATGTTATAAAGTGTCTCGTGTATAGGTAGTAAGTGGAAGCAGGAGTGTCGCGTTTGACGGACATTGACATCAAGTCACTCGGCAGGTGTGGGTTGCTAGCTAATAACGAGCTCTCGGTACCTAATTGTATAGCATGTTGTACGTAGCAGTTTAGTCACTAGACTACAGGATACCGTATAAATCTATGATATTAAATAATTGCCGGCAGTGGTGTCACTAACTAAATAATTATAATATTGCTTAGACAAACATATATCAGAAGGAAACTGTACCTAGTATTAGATTCCGTTATTTTGAAAGCTAACATTTAACATAGCTTAGATTATCACCGTGGATCGATTTCTAACCGTAAGATCTACATCTCTCATATTTAGATACGCTTTACTCATAGTTGTGTAGATATAATACATTTAAATTAGATATCTTGGAAAATTGGTAAGCTAGGAATTATATCTGACAAGCTTGGACGCTTGTCATATGACTAGTTTACCAATTTCCCTAGTGCTTATTCAATTTACAACAAAATAAAATATGGATCACTTCTTTTTTTTTAGAATTTTCCAAAAAGATTCCGCTGAACTTAAACCTTCCTCCCTTTTGAAGTTATTTAAAAATATTCAGACATGATTGCCACGCGTCTGCCGTCAGAATATTAACAATAACTATCTAGAAATCTCGTAATTATTGTTGTGCTTAGTACTTATTTCTACTTCATCAAGCCACATCATACACGTCTTCGTGTAGTGTATGCACTGTGCAGAAATAACCCGACTATTTTAAGAATTGTGACTCACCTCATACCAGTGTGCATGGGGTAGACAGCGATGCAGTGACGCTGATGCAGGAACGCGATGCTCTACTGGAATATAAATAAATTCATATTGAAACCACAAAATCGGCAAATTAGATAAGCATAGCTCTTATTTATGCATTCTTATCGTGGGTATACTTTTACAGCACGTATTCGACATCGATACTGATTATGTACCCGATAAAGACCATTAAAGTATTAAAGTGCATTCTTTCAGGTTTATAGACTGAATACATTGTGCGTAAAAGGTTCAAAGGATAAAGTACTTATGACTTTACGATATTCTAATAATGTAAGCAGTGTCTGAGGATAGGAAATATAAAAATACCATCACGTAGAGAGTAGGTATTATATCAACGCCTATTGCAGGACAATAGCGCCACTGGAAGAGTGTTTAATAGCAAACTGTATTATAAAACAATGAATCGTATCAAGCAGATGAAGATTTACTACACACATTCTGAAGTAACTCACAAGCTACGGAGAAATACAGGAAGTGGAACTTCTTAATCAGATTCTATGAAATTAAAATATTTTTCACAGTGTAACTTATGAATGTCAAGATTATTGCTTCTACATTTACTTTTACTGTCAAAATCACAAGGTAATATGTAAAACCTGCGAGGAAAAGATCTCACAGGTTTTACCTATAAAAGTCATGGTCACTCTTTTCTAATCGTCAGTATGGTTTTGTTTACTAAATGTGAGAGTACCTACAATTGTTTCCAAATTGATAAGGAATAGTCAACGCCTTCGCCAACGGTTTCGCCCGCTTGACTAATTATATACTTACTAAAACCTTTCTCGAGAACCACTCTATTTATTTGGTGAAAACTACATCAAAATCCGTTGCGAAATTTTAAAGATCTAAGCATACACAGGGAACGGAAGCGACTTTCTTCTATACTACGAGTATGTTATGATGTCATTATGTGCGATGATATGATGAAGGGTTTTGTTATCTAGTCAAGTTTAAGTATTAAGTTAACGACATATTAGAAATACGTTTAAACATACCTAATCTAAATAGTCTTAATTATAAGTGGTGTCCAGTAACAAAAAACATTTCCCATGAGGGTTGCCATTAGACAGGCGGTCGGTTGTTCTATTTCTAACATGAGTGGATACTTGAAATGAGTCTATATGTGGATCACCGCTCTGAGTTTAAAACTGCGGACGCAACCAGGCTTTACGCTTCGATAAAATCTATTCATATCTTAATGAAACTAAAGTGTTAATAAATGACTATTGTAGATATATTTATGTTACTTAATAAGAAAGTTTGACAATGAAGACATTAATCTGTAACTAAGAAATGTCCAACTTTTAAACAGGTGGGACGAAAGTATTTTCATTGTTTTGGAAATTACATAATTTCTTTGTGAACATTTTACAATACAACAATGTATGCGATTGTAGGCGTTAAATCGGAAAATATGTAGGACTACAAGGTATGTTTCACATTTTTTTTTGATAACCTGTTTGGTATATTACTTAGTAACACTGCATAAAGCTACTCTGACACTGCATAAAGATCTGAACTCGGAGGTCGTGGGTTCACGGTGGGGACAGGGCAAAGGGTATATCACACATTCAGTACATTGCAACTAATCTAACCTTCAAGTCAGCTACATTTAAACCAAATATTATATACACTAAGCATGTCATCCAACTAAAGTACCTAATACTTTTATTTATATTAGTTTCTTTGCCCCTAAAACTTTATTACCCATTTAAAACGTGATATTAGAATGTTATCTATTGTTTAAAAAGCAAGGTAACAAAAACATACCCCAACAAAAATTATGAATACCTAGGTACTTGCTAGATTATGAGTCTGTAGTTTAACCGAAAATTAGAAGCACTTACTTTTTATAGTATGGAGGTTTTCTAACACAGTTGGTAAGTAAACAAAATTGTGGTGATGAACTTATAGTTCTGAGGTTAACTCCAGCAGCTGCAACGCTATGTTTATCAATTTTACTTGCCACACACGATGATAAGAACCTTGTCTGTAAGATGACTGTTGGGAATGTCGGAAACCTTGACATGAAGAGAGATAAGAGCAGTTTACTGGGATTCAAGGTCCAAGATTACTTTACAACAACTAATTTATTATAATGGGGGTGATGAAGATTAAGTTGAGTGTAGAAAGTTTAAGTTAAGGTCGATGACGGGAAAACATGCAACTAGACTAATTAAAATATTTAGTCGCTCGGACTGCAAATATTCTATTTAGTGGTACTTACGTAACATCTGTCTGGGCTCAAAAAGATTCAAACCAAAATTCCAACGATTTTAAAAAACCAACATAAACTATTTGTTTTATTAACGAATTTACAGTTTTTAACCATGGTTCTTAACTGGATACTCACAAATAGTAAAGCAAACACAAGTTCCCCCATGTTAAGTAGCCTATGGATGGATGGTTGGCCAAAAAATGCCATTTAATATGGGCGTAACCGTGCTTCATAGGATCCCAGCTATTTACTCTACGATAAGAAGAAAAATAGGTTATGTAGTTACCGTAATCATATGATTTACTAATCAACTATTTTGAGGTAATACAATGTAATGTTATGGTACTAATACATAATAATTTTGCCAAAGTAGTGAAGGTACAGGAAACTGGTAATAAATGAAATAATGTAGTAACCATCAATATTGTACTAAACTAGATGTTTTATGTACTTTTATTCGGGCCAAGAACGTCGGTGTAAAGTTACGTTCACTTCAAACATTCAAAGTCATCATTACCATATGTAATAATAATATGTTTCCGTAAAATACTTCTGTTTTTCGCTTAGTAAGTTAGTTTAACATCTCGCATATAACATTGAAGTTATTATTACATAAGTGTGAGCTAATGTCTGTGGGTAGTGAATGAGGATTGAACGTAGGCAGAAGGCACGTAAAAATTTGAATGATAATTTTGTACTGAAATAAAGTAACTGTGTTATTTACACTTACCTAGTAAATGAAGTCATTATCATACAAATTTTATAAATTAAAATTTCTTAAAAGACTTTATTTTATTTCATGCTTAGTTTGCTCACTTTGTTAGAACCGATTTCACCTATTCGTATTCCGGTAGTAAAATAATTTGGCGATATTTAACCCTGTTCCTACAGCTTTCGTAATTAATAATATTTATTTTTTTGAACTTTGAAGTCATTATCTAAAATACAAATTTTATAAATTAAAATTTCTTAAAAGACTTTATTTTATTTCATGCTTACTTTGCTCACATTGTTAGAACCGATTTCACCTATTCGTATTCCGGTAGTAAAATAATTTGGCGATATAATTAATAATATTTCATTTTATGAACTTATCAACAATGATTATGTTATTAATTAAAGCAAAAAAGGCTCAGTTAACAGGTATATAATACATACATATGTATAATACATTTAGGTATATTCCGTGAGGTCTAAAATTGCTAATATTCAGGTAGTTTCGTACTAAGTTAGTACCTATTAGTCGTATGAGGCACATGACAAGTAACTATAGTATTTTTATCAAAACCTATATAAATATAACGTCTAAGAACTACGTAAGTAAAACGTCGTGCAAACGATTTTGTCGTGCACGCAAACATAACCATGTGTGAAGCGGTTGTTAATAATGCTGACTTAAACTTACATACAATGCTTTGTGCTGACAATAAGCTTCCGTAGAGATAAAATGGCCCATTAAAAGTGCAAAAATATGTGGAAGTACGTTCTTATAAAATAATAATTTAGCTAGTAGGTAAATTCTAGTTTTGGTTGTTTTTGTGGTCTTTGCAGTGATGCGTGAAAATATTGTCTTGTGTTTTAATTTTATATTTTACGCAATTTTACTTAAGCATAGACAATAAATAACACGGCTAGGTGCTGTTGCAAATTGATGAGTCTTCGTTATGCCCCATCATTCATCCAATTGACACTCATTGGCATAGGCTTCCCCCAAAGAATTCCACAACATTCGGTTCTGTGCTGCCCGCATTCATTCATTTGTTTCTGGCGACCTAACAGTCCTCCTTGTGACAGGCCTACCAATCCTGCTTTTGGTATCAGTTTTATAATCCTAATACTCGTAACTACTTCGATTTATCGAAACAAGTAGCCAGCGGATCTCTAACACTCGTATTATCCTAATTTATGAGTCTATCACCTGAAGGTATATTTACCTCATCCGCTTAGTCATGTTTAACAGTTGGTCTTTAATTGAAATACGTCTTGAATGATTTAAGTTTACTAGTATCGGAAACATGTTTGAAATGTAACCTAGTAGAGTACTTGGGATAATTTTACCCCTACACTTTTTATTTAGGTTTCAGAAATGAGAAGGAGAATGAGAAAAGTATTCCTTATAATCCCCACTTCTTCTTTGAGACTAAGTTAATACAATTTTTTCTAGATTGACTTTGTTCAACTAGATAACAGTCTGAAGTCTGAACTCAAGAAAAACGTCAGGTACCTACTTAGACTTACGTATTTTTCATGTTTTATTAATTATTATTTTATTTATTTTTAGTATCGCCATCCAACCTGGCAACACAACCAGCATTCTGGGAACCTTCCCAGTCGGCAATGACGCGGAGGATTTTTTAAACGATATTTTGTAATTTAATATTATTAGTATATAATTATGTTTATTGTAATTCTTATTGTAAATAAAAAAAATATTTTTCATGTTATATTAATTACATATTTTTAATTTGTTTTTTAAGGTATGTAAGGTAAAAAGCTTAACCAAACAGCTTTTTACAATCTAGAGACGAAAAAGATGTAAGAATATAATACAACTTAGCTAAATATAATTCATAGCTTTATAAACCGAATGTACATAATAATTTAAAGAAAAACAAAAGGTAAACGAGTAATTTGACCTAAGAACCTACTCAGAACAATCCAAGGAACAAGATCGTGGGCGAAAACCACATACCGCATGTTCTTTGTAGGCGGACATAATCATTTAAAGAGACCCTTTACTATCATCCTACAACCAAAAACAGCATTTACGACTGCAACAAAACCAGCATTATAAAACCTTAACACCTTAATAACGGCACTTTTTGTTCTACAAACAATAAAGAGATTGTTTTGTTTGTAAACAAAACAATATTGTCTACGATACTTCTTGTTTTTCTAATATCCAACCCACTTACTTTTTAAGGTTCCATAGTAAAAGTCTCGGAACCCTTATAGTTTCGTCATGTCCGTCCGTCTGTCCGTCTGTCCTCGGCTATCCTCCCAAACGGTTAGTACTAGAAACATGAATGGATTATTTTTCGCGTCTACTCCATCGTGTGGGGGGTATCATTAGATAGGTCTTTTAAAAACATTGAGAGGTTGCTAAGTTGATTTTTTGATTAAGTATCCGTTTGCGAGATATTTCGCTTTGAAGAGAATGTTTTTTGCGATAACAAAGGGTTTCCCCCCCTCTAAAATCTCAACGGCTGCCGTGAAGAACTTGAATAAAATCGTGATTGTAGTCCAAGTACTGAGCTATGAAGAAAAACTATAACGGATAGTATAATTCTGTAGTTCAGGGGTTATAGAGGCTTTTATGGGTAACTACGGAACCCTGTCTTATGCATGGCTGGACACACACTTGGCCGCTTTTTTATAGTTATATTCATAAATCCTTATCCGACCCAGCAACGTTTGCTCACTGCTTAATTGAGATTTTTTAAGCGTCTATTATTGCTCTAGAGATAACCTGGGGTCGATGCTCGTCTTAATTGATTAGATAAGTGATGCGTCAACGATATCGTATCTTACGTGATATGGCTCGAATTACGTAAACTCCACGTAAGTAAATCAGACATGTCGTTCAGCTATGAGACATTAATAGCTAGTAATAAAACAAACTCGACTGTTTCCTGTCACATACCTACTTCGATTCTAGCCGTTTCACAGTGAAAATATTTACGATTATGTATTAGCATAACGTTGCATTTTGCTTAGAAGATGACCTGATTGTGATGTAATATGTGCCTCAGGGCCATTGATATACAAAAAAATTGTGTATCAATCCTCAGGGCCAATACTTATTATTAATCAGTTTGTATCGAGCTGTTTCGTAATTTGAATCAGGTGACATATTTTTTACTAATTTTAATACCTTATTAGAACTAATCGATTTAATTAATTATGTACTCGTACCATCCAACATTTTTAAATATTAACGCTAAGTAGCTTTTTATGTTACTTTTATCAATATCTTAAAGTCTAATAGATTAAAAATTTAAATACTTATCAAATTAACTGAGCTCCTCAATCGAGGCAATCTTATCTTTGTTAGTTAAATAAGTATTATAGCTTTTAGCAATAGCCCAAAACTTATTCAACTTGTTTTTGTTTTGGTATAAAAGTTTAGTAACGACTGAAATAAAATATTGACCAAAATGTTCAATAACATTGATGCAAAACAAGTTGATGGACTCGTCAATAATAGCACCGGAATAAAATAAAATTATGAGGACGATTTGTTCCACGTGTGATCAAAATAGAATTCACCAATTATCGCGAGCAATTATTTCTAGTTGTTGGATATGCTTCACGGTCGTGAAATGCTTTTTAAACTAAATGAATAGTTATCCTAAGTTAAAAAAAAAAAAAATTATTCATCTCGTTTTATTGCCAGTTTCACACTGACAGTGAATATTTTGATGCCAAACACAAATTTACAATTTATTCTAAGTAGTTGACGATAGCTAGATGGCTATAATAGCGTTGAAATCAACCAGGTTTGTTGTGCTTGTAAAATATCAGATAATACCAGCCCTAGTAACCTCCTCATGCTGACCTTGTATTTATGTATAAATTCTTAAAATTTAAATAAAGGTGCTCTATGTGCAGGCATCTGAGCACAAAATGATATGAATCGATGCTTCTCAGGACCAGAAGGCTGGCTATTTTCTGGCCCAAAGGATAAGTATCGCCATCCAACGTGGCCACACAGCCTGCATTCTGGCAACCTTCCCAGTCGGCAATGACGCGGAAAGATATTTTGTAATGTAAATATTTAATATGAAATGAATGTGATTTATTACCATTTGTTGTGATTGAGGGAAGCAATCTGTCACCTACGAGTACCTTTCTTTAGGCAAAGCTGTGGTCAGGCGTAAACTGTGCGATGTGTAGAATAGATTATGAGATCGTTAACTATGGACGAGGCACCGTAACGTAGTCAAATAGTCGAGTTTTGTTACTTAAAACGTGTAACATTGCGTGTTGCTCACCGTAATAACTTGTTGGATCTAGTGAAAGCTGTATTACTCAATACACGTAATATGTTCAGAAAAACCAATTCTCAATTCGACCACAGACTGCAGCACCAATCGTACAAGCATCTCTCATTAGTGAAAATTAAAATTCTATATAATTATAATCGTTATCTCAAAATCGTGGAACCAGTTCGCTTCCGCAGTTACGCCAAACCTGTTTATCGAGCAATATATTAGATTAAAAATCACTTTTCATTATGTTAAATGGCTCTTAGCTCTACATTGGCTTATAAAAACAACGAGTAAAGTAAGATATAAAAAATGAATGGTTATTTTGTAGATACTGAGTATGTAGTCTGAGAATAATAGAAAAGTACCAATATGGAAAAAGATAGATATATAGAAAAAGTAGTAATATTAGCTAAATTGAAATCACTGAGGAAATATAACTCCACTAGAGCTAAACCGCTTGTGTTAAGGATGTTCCTATTGTGGTTGACATTTATCAGTTTACTCAATTCCCCTTAAGCCTTTCTTGACTTTTTATTGGTCATCAAGTTCCGTATAAGGGATCTTCATAAAATATCTTCGTTACGTATTTTATTTAGAACAGTCTGCTTAAAATGAAGTTACTTGCAAGTGACATAAATTTTGCAACAATGTGTGTATTAGATACTTACCCTTGTTCGTAAAGTAAAGTAATAAAATTGACTTTTTGATCGTCCTGTACTTATCGCTGTAAAAACTTTATAGTCGACTCCGATAACTTAGCTGACTGTCGAATCTGCATTCATTTTGTTAAATATAAAACAACACGAGCGTGTATAAAACTTTTTTCAACTTATCGTACAAAATAAGGTGCACATATTTTAAATTCAATTTGATGTTATTACTGTCATTGTGATACCCTTTTAGGTAACATGTTGTTCTATATTGACTTGTCAGTTGTCGGTAAATTTTTATATCACATAACCTCACGTGAAAAATATTCGCTCAACCTCAAAGTCACTTTACATTAACATTACGTAAACTAACTTTCCTGCTACGTAGGTACTTTTTACCTGCCTAGCAATCATTTCAGCGTAATATAATAACTATGTTATATTCTTTATTTATCGTGTCTTTAGGAAATACATCAATTTCATTTTGCTAATAATTACTAAAAAAATATCGCTATCAGGTTTATTATACGAGTACGTTGGAGAATATGGTGGTTACTATTAGTTCTTAATCTATCATAACAATGTCATATCGGGAAGGAAACAAGGGCGTATCCCGTTACATGTTGGTCTTTGAATAATGCACAATATAGGTACACATATACTCGTATAAGTATAGCCTTCTTAGCTATTTACCGTATTGAAACGTCTCATCAAATCTTTGATTTTGGGGAAAATACAGAAATCACAGGGTGCTAGGTCGGGGCTATGCGCAGGATGGGTGACGAGTTGTACTTTTTCGGAAGCTAGAAATGACTTTGTTTTTTTGGCCGTGTGTGAAGAAGCGTTGTCATGATGTAGGAGAACGCGGCTTTTGGGTCGTCTTACGCGAACTTTTTCTAACACCCTGGGTAAAAAAATGGTAGAATACCACTCGGCATTAACACTCTTTTGATCTTCAAGTGGAATTGTACAGATTGGACCCGTAGCTGAGAAAAAAAACGCGATAAATTTTTTACCAACGTTTCTCGCCTGCCTCACTTTTGTTGGCTTGTTCTCATTTTCAAACACCCATTCACAAGATTGGTGTTTTTTTTTCGGGTTCAAAACAATAAATCCACGTTTCGTCTCCTGTGACAATGTCATAAACAGCATTAGAACGTCCGTGGTCGTACTTCAGTAGCATCTGTGAGCACCATTCCACGCGAGCCCGCTTCTGCTCCGCTGTCAGTTCATGAGGGATCCAACGACAACAAAGTTCGAGACAACTTTCAATTTCGTGTAAAATTTTCTGGATTTGACTCATACCAATCCCCAATAGTCCTCGAATTGTCTCATAGGTAATCCGCGGGTTTTATTCTATTAACCGCTTAACAGTAGCCACATTATTTTCGTTGACGGTAGTTGAAGGCCGCCCTTCACGAAATTCGCCATGTAAAGAAACTCGACCTCTGTCAAATTCAGCAAATCATCGCCTCACGGTGCTCAAACAAGGTGCTTCTCTCCCAAAAGCATTTTGAAGACGAGCGGCACAGTCTTGCGGAGAGAGAGAACTTTTAAAATCATAAAAAATCATCGCTCTAAAATCTTTTCGACTTAATTCCATTTTCGTTGCATACGTAGAACTTTGATGTGTGATAAAAAACAATTGACAAATGATTTCCCGCCAATTGTTTTTTTTATTACTAAGAAGGTTGCAACCTACTAGATATTGTAATACAATAGCCACTTGCCTGGATAATATATACAGCGATATGTTGCCAGAAAGTAAAAGTATTATAAAAAAGCTAGATTCAGACCATTGTGGGCAAATAGCATCTTTTAAAATCACTAAAGAAAAAGTTATAAAACGTAAAATATTATGTAGACCAATAACTGGTGACCGCTTGGAACGTATGAGGGTTGGACTTTGCAATAAAATTCCATTCTTAGACACTGGCTTAGATCCAAATGTAATGTATAAATTATTTTTTGATTCTTTTTACAACGAGTTCAACTCCATATTCAAGTCTAAGGAGGTCATGATTAGTGATAGTCCTACTTTCAGTGAATGGGCCACTGAGGGTATACACAAAAGTAGACAAAAACTTTATGAACTATACTCAGAAAGACAGCTTAATAGATCAGTTGAATTTCTAGATTATGTTAAAACTTATTCAAAAAAGTTTAAAGCAGATTGTTTAGCAGCTAAATCAAAATATATAAGTGATAAAATTCTCAATAGTGCAGACAAAGTTAAATCTACTTGGAAAATTATAAACGCGGAAAGAGGTCAACAAAAATTAAATGATAATCATTTTAAACTTAATATAAATGGTAAAATAACTACATCAGACTTCGAGGTCGCTAACGAATTTGAAAATTTTTTCTCCCGAATTCCTGTAGATTTGACAAAAACCCTAGGCTCTTCAACCCCCATTGCAGAATCTTTGTTAAAAGCAAACGTTCCTTGTTGTAACGTTATATTTAAATTCAGTAAAGTTAACATAAACACTATCTTAAAAACTTTTAAATCTTTAAATATCAAGAAAACAGCTGACCTCTGGGGCATCTCTGTGTATTTAGTAAATTCTTTTATTGAAATGGTTGCTCCTGAACTAGTAATAATATTTAATAATTGTGTTGATAGTGGTGTGTTCCCTGATTTAATGAAATCTAGTAAATTAATTCCCCTGTTTAAATCGGGTAGTACTTCAGATCCGTCCAATTTCCGTCCCATTTCTGTACTACCTACATTTAGTAAAATTTTTGAAAAAATTATGCTTAATCAAATGCAAAATCACTTTAACGTTAATAAACTATTACATACAAAACAATTCGGTTTCACTCGTGGTCGGTCCACCACTGATGCCGGAATTAAATTATTAGAGTGTGTATACAGGGCCTGGGATGAGTCATATGATGCTTATGGTGTATTCTGTGACTTATCTAAGGCCTTCGATTGCGTTCAGCACCAGACTTTAATTAAGAAACTTGATCATTACGGAATCCGGGGGACGGCCTTGAATTTCGTCAATTCTTACTTAAGTGATAGGGTCCAGAAAGTAGTGATCAATGGTAAACAGTCACCTGGTTCTCCTGTAGCAATGGGGGTACCGCAGGGTTCAATTTTGGGACCTTTTCTTTTTCTAGTATATATTAATGATCTCCCTCACCTCATAAGAGACGACCACGAGGTAGTTTTGTTTGCTGATGACACTTCTTTAATATTTAAAGTTAAACGTGGACAGCGCGAACTTGACGATGTAAACATTGCCCTCTCTAGGATAGTCCACTGGTTTTGTGCTAATAATTTATTATTAAATGAAAATAAAAGTAAATGTGTAAGATTCACCTTACCTAATGTAAGACTTGTTAAAACCAGTGTTAAGGTTAGGGATGATATAATAGAATTGGTCGATGACACTGTCTTCCTGGGCATAACGTTAGACTCCAAATTGCAATGGGGGCCTCATATCGGGAAAATTTCGGCCAGGCTTAGTTCAGCAGCCTATGCTGTCAAAAAGATCCGACAACTTACAGACATTAAAACGGCGCGTCTTGTCTACTTCAGCTACTTCCACAGTATCATGACATATGGCATACTACTGTGGGGTAACGCTGCCGATATTGAATGCATCTTTGTGTTGCAGAAGAGGGCTATCCGGACTATCTATGGAATGGGGTCTCGGGAGTCATTAAGAGATAAGTTTAAGCATATTAACATCCTTACAGTGTATTCACAGTATATTTATGAAATTTTATTGTATACCCACAAGAACAAAAGTAAATTTGTGAAAAATAGTGATAATCATAATCTAAACTTAAGAAATAAGGATAAACTGGCTGTTCCTAAATTTAGGCTTCATAAAGTGAGTAATTCTTTTGCGGGGAACTTTATTCGAATGTACAATACATTGCCAACCGAAATAGCAAATTTATCTGTCAATAAATTTAAAAAACTAATAAAAAGTAAATTGTGCCATAAAGCTTATTATAGTATTAATGATTTCTTAGATGACAAGGAGGCCTGGTTGTAACAACGTAACGAATTGCTCCTTTCTAAATAACTCTGTATTAGATTTAAGATGAAATATTTTGAAAAAAGCCGAGCTGAGTTTCTTGAGGGCTCTTCTCAGTCTCGTTGCATTTTGGAACCCTCGGTAGAGTCACACCAACTTCTGACGAATCTAAATAATTTTCTGAAAATTTCAAAGATAATAAACGTTATTTTATTTTATTTTTTACGTTTAAAAAAATATAACATTGCAAATTCAAATAGTTCCGATTAGCTAGAAGTGCAAAACTTTTAGTGTGCCCCATGTATTACGACGTTTAATCTATCCAGATTCTTGAGATAAACATTGAGACGGTTGGTTGGCAATTCAGGTCGCATCTGCCGGAACCATAGACCACCGCGGTCGTCGTATACGCTATCGCCGTATACGACGCCGGAACGATCCATTGCTTGCCGGAATACTATTTGCACTTAATGAGCTTAGTTTTATCTCCATTTCAAACTTGCAGAAGAGTTGTCGTTGTGTTTAATATAAATAAGGTTTGTGTCTCTTTTATTTTTTTAATTCAGAACATAGAACATTCATGAGGTCCTTCCAAATACAATCAAAATTTATCAAAAATAATTTTAACTTTCTTCTACTAGTAAATCTTGGTCAGTATATCATACACGTATGTATTATATTTAATCAATGTGCATGCATTGACACTGAAACCATACATTCGCTCTCTCTCTCACTATCCTCAATTCCTCACAGTGTAGTTTTAAATAGAACTGTTTCGTTCTCGAAAAATTACAATATTCGATAACTATCTACTTGTACTTAGTTAATTAAACCACGTGTATTTTAAAAAGTAAGCCACCTGTTTGTAAATAAAGTGTGCATTAAGGTTGTTATCGCGAGGCCGACCTTGAATTGTAAATGTCTCAGTATTCAAGTCAATTAATACTTGTAAACACTAGTCACTGTTTTATCGTATTGTGAAGGTACTTTTGATCATATTTAAGTATAATACGGTCTTGAAAATACATTCTTATTATGACGCCACAGCGTTACTCCAATGTTATTAAGACTTCATTATAAACTATGGTCACAGATTACTAAATAGTTGCTATGGTTTAGGACTACTAGAAGTATAAGTTAATTTAATTTGTGAATTTTTGTACTTTAAACTTTATTTATTTATTTTAAATAAAATATGTAGTACAGGATGATTGGTCATGAATCTAAACAATATGAGATTTTAATTCATTTGCTTTTACATTAGTATTTATCAGCGTGCATAAAACGCGTGGATCATAAATATTATATTTTCTGACTAAGCGTTTTAATATATTCTTTGGAAGAATATGCAGTATTGAACTAACCACTCAGATATGGATAACGACTGCGAATAAGCCCATTGGCGTCGGTTCTTCGTCCATTCCATGCATGCTATATTATACGAGTAGCTTATTGAAGAAATAACTTTCATTTTATATTGTGATGAGGATGCAATTTGTATGCTGAGTTTCTTGATGGTATCTTCTCAGGAGAACCAACTTACCGAACCAGCGAAAGAATCATTTTGAAATGGTTATTTATGTACTTAATCTAGTATTTTTATAATACTGCTTGACATAAAATTGTAAAATTTTGACACTCATGTGCTCTTTAGTGCCCAAACTGAATAAACGAAATTGATTCTTTGATTCTTTGATAAAACTGAGTCATATCTCATGTCACTCAGTCAGTCATGAAAACTTAAAAGATAGTTGACAAAAATTTGGTTGGTTTAATGCGTTGTCAAAGAAGTTGCAGATGCATAATTATTATTATTATGGCCCGATCGAATCGAAAGTATTCAAAAAAACATGTGTATCTTCATTAAAAGCTAAACTGGCATTTTTTTATCAGGTTGTGAATGAACAAGTCCGATATTTTGACCAGCCAAATAAAACAATAGTAGAGTGACATACATTTTACTAGTTTTTGTTGTATCAGCGTCCTTGGAATAAACTATGTACATAATTCAGCAAATTCTAAATTGGTTTCTTTAATTGAACATGCTTAGTAGCACCTATTATCTATATTAGTTCGTATTAGTTTAAACAATGAGTACCTACAGTAATAATTGAACGACGTTTTGAATGAAACTAATAACTATATCTTATTCCATTCTTTACCATATGGCAAACAATTGACAATTAAACTTTTATTTTATTTGTTTTTCTACAATCTACTTACTTGTTAAACGAGTAAACTTAACTCGTATTGGGAGATATGATCATACTTGCGTATGTTGAAGATAAACAGTTTATTTAACAGCTCCTCGATGGCATCCAGGTAAAAGGCATCCGCATAGTAGTAGTAGATGGGCTGAATCTACGTCTGTGCAATGGAGATTTTAATATTTAAGGGCAGAAAGCTTTGACGACATTTAAGGGTGTGGAAGGTGAAGTGGACCTTTTTACTCAATTCGCCGACATGAGCGTTTCACGACAAATTGCATTTTGCATATTTGCTAGGTTTTATAAGTTGTCAAAATTATTTTCCAATACGATATTATAATTTTTATTTTTACGCAATTACATAGCGTGAAAAATTGCTGCGGCAAACCAATTTTGTTTTTCGGATAGAAGTGGTTCTATTGTAATAGATTTTTCAATCATACATTTTCGAATGAATATGGTCTGCATTTAGTTTTATGAACTTTGATTAGAGTAAAATGGCTCGACTGGGAATAATACCACCTTCTTTTGAGACTTCTTACGTCCTACGACCTACGTACGGTAAAAGTATGGGTTTTAAGCAGTGTCACATAAAATCCTATTTTGTTATTGTATTACATAAGTTCTACAATTTTTTGGCACTTTTGTCCTCAAGTCTCTTGTAAATTGAACTCCCAGATACCTACGAGTAATAAAACCCTACGTAAAATTTCCAAGTAATTATTGCTAGACACCGCCATCCCGTCATAAAATATCGTCTTCCGTGTTTAAAGAACAAGGGCGTCAACAAAGCGAAAATTTGTCAATTTACAGGAACAAAATGTTATTATCGTACATGGAGATTTAGTTCTTTGAACTCATTCGCTCTTGCTCGACCTTTTGAATACTTTTTTGAACTTTGAATTAGTTCGCAGCGTGAGTATGTGTTGTTAATTTTGATACTTTTAACTACCAATGTGACCATGCTTAACAACCTTCACTACCTATAAGTATGGCAATAAAATCATTGCCAAAAATAATTTACTTTAACGTACTACCCCTTCAGGGAAACAGACATGATTGTATGTGTGTAGTTTGTGCGTCATCACTTCTAGAATTTATGTTTTTATTTGTGTAGTACACAACAGTACAGTGCATTCAGAATTAATGAAAGATTATATGAAAAAGCTTGTAGGTAATGTAAGACATTTGCTAAGATATTGATTAAGATAAAATTTGTTTCTTAATTTAGGCTATTACGACGGTACTGTTACCACTATTGACAAAGTAGAAATTAATAATAGACGATGAATGAAACTCATTGGAACGAAAATGAACATAGAATTTTACGTTAACCTATTTATTTACGTATTGTATGAAATATAATACTCGTAGTTACTAAATATTAATACCAGGTGTTGCTCTATATTTTCATCATAGAGACTTTACAAAATGTTTTGTAGTTATTTAACAATGTACGAATATAATTTTAGTTGCTTTTGCTGTTCATTTGAGAGTTGGTCCACATTGATATTTAGAAATTTAGATTAAATAAATGTGTTTTTTGTATTTCAAAGCAATGAGTTTGCTTAAACTATTCTTAAAATATTAAGAAAGAAATTATAAATAAATCACAAAAACTGACGTCATCGACAGGACTCGAGCCCCCGGCCTTTCCCTAACAGGCGGAATGCTTTGACCACTGAGCTACGATGACCAATACCGACAACATCGAATTCATTCTGCCTTTCTTAATAAATAAATGTTGTCCGTAGCGGAATAGGTAGTGTGTAATGATAATAGCATAAATTATAATTACATAGGTTATTTTGATATCAAGCCGTGATTATCTAAGAGTACATAAATCGGAGAGTTACTGATATCACAAAATAATATAAAATAAATAAAAATATTGAAAATTTATTTAGATTTATTATTGTATATTTGTTTTATTATAATATGTTTAACAATTTAGGTCAGGCGTGGTTTAATTATATTTTTTATCCTTATTTGGTAATTAGGTAATTACAGTAATACAGTAAAATGTGTTTGTGCATGAGATGGTTGGTTTGTTATTACCAATTATATTTTATCACCAATATGCTGTTCGTTAATCCTTATGAGGACATTGAGCCAAAGTAAGGTGACGTTTGGTAATAAATATTTATAATCCCACATATTGAACGAATTCGAGGTAAACGTAGTACCTACCTATAAACTTTATGCAGGTGGTTAATATTCGGGTGCATGAAAAATAAAAGTAAAAGTGACAGCAACAAATTAATTTGTTGTATTTATTGGCATGGATAAAGTTTTAAGAAAAAGGTATGCAAACCTTCTCTTTTGACAATATAAAATTTTGTATCCACATTTATGCGTACACGTTTTCCCGATGTTTACCTATGTAAAACCTATGCACCTATGTGCATTACACTCGCACATTATGACAGTTGTTTTGTTCGACAAACGTCTCAGGGGGCAAGAATATTACCGTCTTCTTCATCTTATTCTTCTCGTGTCGATGGGCAACACTATGGTGATTATATTGTCTTGGCCCAGTGCTCTGCGCCGCGAATCGCATTGGGCCTCGCCTCGTACAAGTCATCTAAAGTGCACGACTCTGGGCAACCCGGACACGACATCATTGGCTGATGGTTTGTGGTGATAACCCACATTCACACTGGTTCTCTTTAGTGTCAATGTAACCCCATTTGGACATATTATCTTTAGACCTGCCAACCTGGGTTCGCATTCTATTAAGAGCCTTCCAGGTGGGCCAGGGGATTTTGTGTCCGGGGGGTAGTTTCTCTGCCGGCGGGATGAAAGTAGATATTGAGAAACTATCTTGCCATAGGCTCACTCATGCCTTAGAAGGGTCCGTGCTATATTACCTTTACCGGGTTCGATATAGGTAGAATAGAAAATCAATAGCCATTCTGTAATCCGAACATACGGACACGAACAGTATACCTACATGTAGTGTACTGTCACATTTGGACCTGCACATTAACCTGGGGGCTCGGCAATTGTCAATTTGAGAATTTTGACAATTTTGACTATTTTGACAATTTTGACAATTTTAATTCAAAATTAGTGGCTATACTTAATGATCCGTATTTTCAACCGTCTTCCAAAAAAGGAGGAGGTTCTCAATTCGACTGCATGTTTTTTTTATTATTATACTTACCTAATATCTATGGACTAGGTGAACCGAATTTAAATATTTAAAATGAAAGCTTCTACTTCCCAAGTGATCCCATTTCAATTTGGTCCCATTCCGACAATTATTTGGTCCCATTTCGGTAATTTGGTCCCATTTCGGTAATTTAAAATCGATTGTTATGTCAGTTTTTGTCGTGTATTTTTTATCTAGTGACGTTTTAGTATTGGGCCGTAACTTTACTAAGTTTAGAAACACCATTATTAAAAATTTTGTGAAGCGTCAACGGTTTTTATTGTACCTCTCTCGGGATTATGCTTACTTAAGGCGAGGCGTAGGTACCTGGTTCTTTGGGTATAATAGGCGCCAATGGAGGAGAGAAGTATGTTTATTTAAAAAAAAGTTAAAGAAAAAATCCTGGGTATTGATGAAAACTTTTTGTTTAATCAGTGAGACTAAAATATTCTTAGTCTAAAACCATGACGTTTTCTTTTATTCGTTTGTATGTACATCAAGTACGTAACGAGCGGACCCTATTTTATAAAATTTTGCACACAGATAACTTTCAGATACTGGTCAGATATATAAAGCTACATTCGTAGACCGAGACCGCAACTTTCTTAAGGAGAACATTGAAATATTTTAATGTAGATTTAAATTTAAGGTCTACTTTATTTAATAACTTAAATATTATTGACATCAGCACATGTCACATTACCAACATTGTAAAATATTATTACTAGGTAGTCGATAGATTAGTAAGTAACCTAGTGCTTCTAATGTGAATGCGCCAGTCACCGGAGTGATCTTGATAATGACCACTGCGCATGCGCGCACCAGTCATCTCGAACACGTTGCTAGACATTATCTTGAATATATCAATTGTTTCAATTTAAATGATAAACACAAAAGTTTTATAATATAATATAACTCAAAGTGCAGGTGTAAATACTAAATCATCGTAACTATTTTTATAATAAGTACTTACCTACTTAATTGATTGAATGATTATTTAATCAATCATCAGCAAGCAATGAGCAAAAGTCATCAGATTAATATTTCATAACGTAACGGAAGTCGTGTTAAGTGGCCTAAATAAAAAAATGTACTGAATAAATTAAATTTCATGATTTGTGATCAAATTTCGTGAAGGTTAAGTTTCACAACATAATATTTTGTTCCACACCACATACTTTCGAGTTACCCTTGATGATACGCCATCGACACGGCGATTTTCCTAACATGTTCAAAACAAATAATTATGGTTTCATGTTTACAATTACCTCAATAGGTATTCATACATAGTTACAAAATGTTCATTGTAGGTAAATTTGTGTTAAAATTATATATTCACTTTATTTTAAAAATGTAGTCTTAATGAACATTCCTAACTCAATATCATTCGTTGTATTTAAATTACAATTTATAACCTTGAATATGACTTTCTGTTCAGTTTTTCGGTTATGAAATATGAAAAAATTATACACATACTTTTGCAGTCATTAACTCTTTACTTGGTTTAACAAGAAACGGAATTACCAGCTGGTCTAATTCCGTTCCCTTCGGGAACTCCTTGCTTTTTGGATAAAAATATCTCTCAGTTGCATCCGTAGCTGTAGCTACTTATCTGGAATTAAACTACGTCGGTGGATGCATGTCCATGGGTTCTCAAACGTTGGTACAATATTTAAATTTATCGTTATTTTAACACGTATGTTCATTCATACACCGAGCCTTTTCCCAATACAGTTGGCATTCCAGTTTAACTGCGATTCCATTTTTATATTTTAATACATACGTAAACCTATGAATACCAACACATGGTCCATTCTGTGAAGGCCGGATTTTTATTTTTATTGTTGTGACGTTTTTTTATGATTTAATCTTAAAAACAATATATATTTTTCTCGTAGATACGAGTATGCTTTCTTTAAGAAAATTTACAGAGCGTATCAAACTCTACATTTTATAGACAAAGCGGTTTGCTTTTATATTCCTGAGAATATTATTGACAAAGTAGCGTTAGTGACGAAACTCTGCAAAATTTTAGTTTTCATGTGAAAGTAATTTTTGAAGGATAAATAATTTTAATTGAAGATTTTTTATTTTTTTATAAATGAATGATCTTTTTTTATAACAAGTAAAATTCAGACAACTTAAGAAAGTTAGTACACCTACTTTCATGTACAGTTTTTATTTAATAATGCTAGCAAAATTGGTAGGTACTTACAGCAAATCCTAGATATAACTGTTGTCTGGCAGCTATTATCCAGAACGAGATATTCGGAACTTTATCACAAGTGAGACACAACACGGTAGTAATTCAGAGAGTATATCCAGGAGCACTAAAGTCACAATGTCACGCAGCGGTCCTGTGTACTTGTTATCAATGCGAGGCGCGTAAAGACATGCAGATCGATCCCAATGCGGGAATGTTTTGATAAGGGTCGGCGCGAGACGGCCTGTTACTTGTCGAGTGTCGAGGTGATAGAGGCGAGGAGCGGCGGCCTCGGTGTGCGCGGCGCGACTGCCTGCCTGCCTGGCCCGGCTCCCGCACTCACCGCACCACACCAACCCGTATGGCCGTATCCTCTACTATTTCTACACCCGCTGTGATAAGCCAACATCCGAGCTCTTTCCACGCGACAAGTGCATCCATTCATTCCATGCGGTTTCACTTATACAATTTCATGGTCCAAACAATGGATTTTGGTATAAAAGTGCCGGTGAAATGCCGTATTACGTACAGGGATCTATTGTATTCGGTGACACAACTCATTGTTTTAGCTGGTATTAGTAAACAATTGTTATTCTAACCACAATACATAAATAACAATGAATGTTCTTCTCAACTTCTTAGCTGACATAACAGATCTGAAACTAAAAGGCGACTTGTATGAATTATGTTTTTCTGACTCCTTCTGTCAAAATAATTAACTAGCTGACGCCCGCGGCTTCGCCCACTTGACAAATTATATAAATACACAACAATCTTCCTCAATAACCACTTTTATCCATTGGTGAGAACCGCATCAAAATCTTGTGTACTTTTAAAGAACTAAGCAGATTTTGTTTTGTACTATATAATGTTATGGTTATGACAATGCATAAATCTTAAATATTTAGATGGAAATTAGGCCTTTCCCTAACAAGGGGAATGCTCTAACCACTGAGCTACGACGGCCAGGAATCGTCGTGGGCTCGAGTCCGATGACATTTTAGTTTTTATGATTTATAATTTCTATCCAAACATTTTAAGCATAGATTAAGCAAACTCATTGCTTGGAAATGATAAATGTGTTTCTATTTATTCTCACCTCAGCATCTATCAATCTGATTCAAGTAAAATTTTACTTCTAAAAGTGTGTAAAGGTAAACTTGTATGTAATCTGATAGGTACTTACTTTCAGTCGAATTCATAATCTCATCGAGTAATTTCATCATCAGCATCTGTCTGTATGTAAGAAAGAAAGAAAGAACATACATTTAATCTCTACACAGAATGGACACAGATACTGAGAATACAGGGTACCTACACAAAAACCAAAAATAAAACAAAAACAAGTAAAAAATTTTTTTTATACCTTTGTGAAGATCAGCGCTGTTTTTCCGAGAGGGCTGGTCTGTCTGTTCGCGATAAACTCAAAAAGTACTGCACCGGTTTATCTGCTTCGGTGGCGTGGTCGGTAGTGCATCGGCTTTCGACTCCGGAGTCTCGGGTTCGATTCCCGGGTCGAATCAAATATTTGTGTGATCCACAAATGTTTGTTTCGGAGTTTGGGTGTTTTCTATATATAATATGTATGTATTTAGAAGTATATAAGTATATTTATCAGTTGCCTATAGATCCCATAGCTTATAGCTTAGTTTAGGCTAGATGACGTTGTGTGAGAATGTCCAAAAGAAAAAAAAAATGCTGCTTTCACTAATGGATAGAGTGGTTCTCGAGTAAGGTTTTAGTACCTATATAATTTGTCACGGGTGAAGCCGTGGTCGTCCGCTTGTAAAATATAAAAACATTCTAAGATACCTACATCTTGTTCACAGTCTGCCCTAAATTCACTCAGTATTTTGTAAACGAAATGACTACTTACTGAATTTGACAAGCAATCACAAGATACTGAAAAATAGTTCAACTTTTGCTACACGCATTTCTTACAAATTTTATAAACGCTTTTATTCTTCCTTTTTTCTAGCCTAGATTTATCATGACGTGTAAGTATTGTGTGTGTAGTGAAAGTAATTTCCAAAATAATCGCCACAGATTGTCATGACATCTTAGAAAAAAATGCGTTGAAATTGTGTAGATCGATTTTACGAAAAGAAAAGAATGCATGTACAAAAACTTAAATAGAGATTGGTCATCTGGTCAGAGCATTTTCCTTGTTAGAGAAAGGCCGCGAGTTCGAGTCCTGTCGAAGACGTTTCAGTTTTTGTGATTTATAATTTCTATTATTATTTAAAAATAGTAGAAGCAAACTGATTGCTTTAAAATAAAGAAGTAAGTAGAGTCTATAGATAAAATGTGGCAAAACATATTCAAGCGTCGTTCAGACTACGCTATAAGGTATTGCAGTGTAGTAATGATAATTAAGACGACTTGCTATACTATATAGCATGACGTTCACATTACGCTATATTAACACAACTGTTTACAGTATATAGCATATAGCGTAGTCTCAATTACGACGCTTAATGTCTCACTGCCTTCATGCTTTACTGGTCTATAGGAAATAATCTTAATCACTACATAATATAAAACAAAGTCATCCGCAGCATGTGTGTGTCTGTTCGCAATAAACTCAAAAATTACTGCACCGATTTTCATACTGGTTTCACTAATGAATATTGTGGCAAAGTCGTGGGTGGATACCCACTAGTATATCATATAAATAAACTAGTATTAACTAGTAGGTACCTACTGATCAGGTTTTTCGGACATCGGAGATACAGGAAGAGACCCCCTGGTGTATGCTATTTGCCGATGACATTGTACTCGTCGGCGAAGACGGGCCTGAGGTACAGAGTAGATTGGAAAAATGGCAATGTAAACTGGAGAGTGTAGGCTTGAAAATCAGTAGAACCAAAACTGAGTACATGTTCTCTGATTTCGGCGGTCTCTCCAGTCCTACACCCATGGTGTTAGACGGCGCACCAATACCAGTTTGCTCCAGTTTCCGGTACCTCGGCTCTCTTATCCAGGATGATGGGGAAATCGATCGTACAGTGAAGCACAGAATTGACGCAGGTTGGATGAAATGGCAGCAAGTCAAAGCCACTATATGCGACCCCCAATTTCCTCCGAAACTTAAGGGGAAAACTTACAAGACTGTCGTCAGACCTGCCGTCCTGTATGGACTTTCATGTTTGGCCGTAAAAGCGACGGATGAAAGACAATTGCATGTAGCGGAAATGTGAATGTTAAGATGGATCTGTGGTGTAACAAGAATGGATAGGGTAAGGAACGAGTATATTAGAGGAAGTTTGAAAGTTGCACCAGTGAATGAAAAATTGAGAAGCGAGTGGCTGACATGGTAGGGAAATGTTATGAGAAGAGAGGAAAGCAATGTCGTTAGAAAGGTGCAAAGTATGACTGTAGAGGGTTTAAGAAGTAGAGGTAGGCCAAAGAAAAGATGGATGGAATGTGTGAAAGAGGATATGACAAGGAGAGGGAGGCAGATGACGTCTGACAGGGATGTGTGGAGGAGAAAGACTTGTTGCGCTGACCCCAAATAGTTGGGATAAGGGCAGGTAGATGATGATGACCTACTGATTAGGTTTTTATAATTTGGTCATTCTACCAAATGAATGTAGAGTAAATTATAAACAAGCTGTATGTCTGTTTTTAAAAATTAATTAAAATAGGGCCTATAAAAAGGTAACATTCTTTAATTTTGATAGTACGTCATATTTTTAAAGTAACTAACGCCGTAATTAGAGCGAGTGTGCGCTAAAATAATTACAATCATAAGGCATGGACCATAACCACTGTTAATTAACATTCTCAGTAAAACTTCCAGTTACATTTACATGTGGGTGGTTATTACGAGTATATAGCCAACCGTGTCATAATTGTTTTTGGAGAAAAAGGGCTTTCAAACTAGTATACAGTCGTAGTTATTTATCAATTTACCATAACCTAATCATCAGTCTGCATTGTATGCTTAGTACTAAGAGCAGGTGATCATAAGAGGTTATCTCTTGAGACGTCTCATCTGTAGAGGTATTTTCAGTAAGTATACCTTTTAAGATCGTCGCCCTTCATTGCCAGAAGCACCGGGTTACTCCTTCGGCGGATTTGGTCCCCCATTTAGGCCTAAGGGGTGCCTTGCTGGATCTTTAAGGGTTGGGTATTATGCCGCAATAAGTGAAGGTACTCCAAAGCCAACCTTCTGGACTGCATCTGTTAGGCCTGAGGGCTGAAGAGTGAAGACTCGCTGCCCCCAAGCCCCTATCACGGTGGCCGGCAGTCAATATATCAAATTCACTAAAGTAGATACCTACGTAAACTCGAAAATAAAATCAACTTGCATGAGAATTATCAGTCAGGAAATTAAATAGTTTAAAAAAAAGAAAAAAACAATGGAAAATATGATGTTGAATTTTTAGATAATTGCAATGATTTCGCTAAATATTTAAAAAAAAATCAGTATTTAAAAACAAGTTCTAATGAAACTTATATGGAAACTGTACAGTATAAAGTAGTTAGTTTGCCACTCGTATCTATCTACCATTGATTTTCCTAGTTCAGGACGTTAGTAGTTAAGTGAATTTAGTTATATACTATATCACTTATGCCTCAGGGAATCATAAGCGTAACATTTCACAAAATTAACACGGTCCAGAGAATGATCTAACTGTTTTGTTTATTACGATACTTTTTCCGAATTGTTTTATGTATATCAGTTTTTTATCATGTTCAGAGCCATAATAACGGTTATCAACTGAATATTTTACCAGAACGTAGCTTACTTCTGAATATTATGAAATTAAGCCGACAACTGCGTAGTCTATCAGAGTCTGGCCTCTGAATACGATTAACTCGGTGGGTGCCTGTCCACTAAGGTATGAGTAGGTACTATAGTGACATAGGATATTAGAATAATAAACTATTGTAGACCAGCGAATTCTAGGAGCCAGGAACCCTGAGTATTGGAAAAGGTTTCTAATTCTCAATTCATTTTTCATAATTTTTTCTCTTTTGTGTTACTGAAATGAGATGTTTTTTATGAAGAAAAATTAAGTAAGAGTAAAATTTGAAAATTGAAAAGGTAATAAACCTTAACTTCTTTTGTCATAGGGGAGCCAGGACACCGTTTGTCGGGATAACTATATAAAATAAGCAGCCAAACTGGCCAAACTCCGCAACAAATACTTAACATTGGTAATCTGCGACCCACGTAGGTACCTATGAACGAAATTCGTGGACCGCACCGGGGTAACCCATCTGAAGCTCCAAACGGTTTATTCCGAACCTGACCCGAAAACCTGACCCGGTCGCGGGTTAGGTTAGGTTAGGTTAATATTTGTTCCGAACGTAACCCTCTTCCTAACCTGACCCGAGCGACGGTCTCGTTCCTATCATAACCCGAATTGCGAATTGAATTTCAGACCGTGTATAATAACCGTGTATAAATACACCATTTTATAGGTTTCTCTTTACAATGATTGTATACATTTGACCTTAAAACAGCGGAAGATTACTATGTTGTAAGTACACTTTGAGGTTACAATAATATTATAAAAAATTTAAAGGTTCCAAAATCTTAAAAAAAAACCTTAAGTATTATTGCAATGAATGCCACGCACGGCCTGTTTATTCATTAAATTGTAAATTAATGAATATAATGTAGTAAAGAGCGTTCTACTTCCTATTTGCCGTTACATCTGGTAGGTGCTGTTTACCTATTCCATGGTACTACGTTCTACGAATCGCATTAACCGAAATGTAAAATATTTTTGTTAATATGTAGGTACTTATGTAAAAACATGACTTAATTCTAACTAAGAACTCGTGTTACGCTAAGACAAGTTCACCGTAACCAAAACATATTCTTTCATCTAATTATTTTGTTTTGATTCCAAATTACTATATAGAAATGGGGTATGTCCCCCCTTAGCTCTCGAGAACTGCTTATGCTCCAATGATTGTTGACCCCTCTATAGATAGTCCTAGATCTGGAGGCAAGCCAAAAAACCGAATATTTTACCTAGCCCTAAGGGGTCAAAAGTTATACGCCAAAACCTATGGCGTGGTGCGGCGCGAAGCACCGCGCAAGACACCGTACTAGTACAAAAGAATTCGACTATCGAAAATATTTGCAAGCATTCTCTACCAAGCGTGAGGTAAGGATATTTGGCTTCACGCAAACCAAATCGTGGGCATCCGCTAGATAGGTGGGTAACCTACGAGTACCTACTCGTATAATTGATTGAAGGTTGTGTAAAAGCGAAACGACGCAACAACAGAAACTTATATTTGACACGGTACATACTACATGTATGGTACCTACTTAGAATTTGTAAAACAATTACAACGCATCTCCTAAGCTTTAGTAGGTACAGTCCCAACATAGCATAGTTTACGTTTTTATCAAACATTTTTTTTAAGTCCGCGGCCGCTCTTATTTCCATTGCCGGGCGTCTCTGGTATGCACCAGAAGGTATTTCCAGTGGCGCCCGGCTCAAACATCGCTGTAGTATATTTTAATTTAAATCTCATTCACAGAGAAGGAGCATCGCAGGAATTCTTAATTTTATGGTTCTTAACATTATCACGCATTTCCGATAAAACTTACCATGTACGAGTACATAGAGGTAGTGATGTGAATTCGAAATGGTGTGAAATTGAAATTTTAAGATACTCGTACTTGCTGTTATTAAATTCGCAGAAATAGTAAGTATTACATACGTTGTAGTATGATAAATTCATAATTATTGTTGACGTGGACGACTCAATATTCGTGATTACTATATTTTATGCTTACTGTAGTCATGTTTAAACTGATTAGAATGTTATAACCAGTTTTATTTATTTTGTAGTTAAATAGAATAAGATATCTCGGAATCGTATTCTCGGCCTCATTTAAAAAGTTTGAAAATGTAAGAAAATGGTTGATATTTCTATGTGTCAATGTTCATGCAAATCTTTATTAGTTTTTACGCAAATTTGAGTAAGAAATATCCTTCTCGAATCTCATGCTAAAATCTACGGAATTCAATATCTAATACCGCTTACGTTTAGTTTTAACTTTAAAGTCAGTTTTTCCCGTTCGTAAAATTTTAGAAAAATGCGGTATTATAAGTTCGAGCCACTTTTAGCCTGACGTTTGCGGTCAGACAGGCACACATCACGCCTCTTTCCCCGCAGGGATAGTCAGAGGCGTGTTAAGCACCCCCATTTCGCCAGTTAATTTG
The DNA here is from genome assembly GCA_963556515.1 of Nudaria mundana. Taxonomy (NCBI): domain Eukaryota; kingdom Metazoa; phylum Arthropoda; class Insecta; order Lepidoptera; family Erebidae; genus Nudaria; species Nudaria mundana. The sequence continues at coordinate 11,328,784 of OY748287.1, forward strand.
TTGGTCCCTCGTAATAGGGGACAAGCTATTGCCGTTACCAGGCACTATAATAAAACCCATAACCACTCTATAAATCAAACCAAACAGCCAGGACAGATGTTACATATCTCTCAATAGAATCTCTACAGTCCGAGCTTATTATAAAAATTGGTCAAAGCTAAAAATAAGTAAGTATACCTACTATGATATTATTATCTATTCATTATCAAATCAAAACCAATAGGTACCTACTTATACATTTACATTACACCTAAGTTAAGCAATTACTCAAATACTTACTTAGGCACAGTGGTGCATATTTTTAGATTACGTAAGAATACTTTACCTATATGATCTTATTTATTCAGTTGTCTCAGCAAATGGTAGATTTTGTCCCGTAACAACTTTGACCTAAAAAGTATTAAGAGTTTGTTCAATTGTGTTTACTTAGGTATTCTTTATAGAGAATTTACTACGTCTCTTTGTTTTATTTCTTTGATATAATGACCTAGAAATAGGTAATAAATTGTTTGAAATGTAATGTCATGGTATGAGTCAGTATTTGGCATTGATGTTTCTGTATTTTGTGCAATACATGTGCATTCATACATAATTGGGTGGTTCCGGAGTTGCGTTTAACATCGGTATGTGTCTTCGGAAAGCAAAATGTTTATCAGGACGTTACGATGTTCATTGAAGTACAAATTAAACACCTTTATAATTGGTCTTAAATCTGCGCAATAGCGTTTTCACGTTATAGAAATCGCTATGTACCGGGTGTGTGTTGTTAAGCACTAATTATCGAATTATTAAAGTAGGTAAGTTCTATATTATGTGCGAAGAGTTCAATTTTATTTAATATCTGTATGATAGAAATTTAGAATGTACCTATTTTGTCTCAGCAAAAATATTGACCCAATATCAGAGGAGGTGGTGCACCACCTCCTCTGATATTGATGCATCATTGGAGAGGCCTATGTCCAACAGTGTAGGTACTGATGTGGTGTGATAATGATGATGGATGATAATTGAAATCTCATAAATTGTTGCAGGAGCTATTTGCTATAATTAGTTAGTGCCAGAGACCACAGAAATAATGTTAGGGTTTTCTCTAAAGGGGCGATATAAAATAGGAAGTGAACCATAATGAACAATCACACTTGTACAATACTCCACTGATTTAATTTCCAGGATTTATCCTGAAAATTACACTTTTACTACACTTTTGGTAATGCTGTGGAGAGAAACTGGTCAGGTTAAATCCTTGATATTATAATTAAATCAGGGGAATAGTGTAAAAGGGTACGAGGGTGTTAATTAATCATGTATACTATAAACTATAGGAATTATAAGTGAACCCATATTGTTGTTTCTGGGAACTTCATACAGTGTGTTCTTCTGTTAGAACTAATCCTCGCTAACATATTTCATAACGGCAGCAAAGCTTAGTGGACAAAAGTTTAGACCAAAAATGTATGAAACGTGGATGATGTGCTTTTATTAATGTAATATTTTATGGCCTTCCATTTATTTAAGATGCAAAATTTATTAGAAACAAAGTCGTTGTTATTAAGCGTTTTGATCGGTGTCGTAAAAAAACATGTTTTGTAAATATGAGTACTCACGAGGCACGAGCGAGTAGGTGAAACATATGTCGAAGTTTATAATGTCTTCTATTTAGCGAAATCATTGCAATTATCTAAAATTCAACATCATATTTTCCATTGTTTTGTCATGGACTTTCGCCAGGTAACGCCTGACTCCATTCAGTATTTAACATATTTTGTATTTTACCCTTTGGTCGATTCGATTCCCGGTTCACAAAGGTGATTTATGAATGCAGTTAAAAATGTTTTTAAAAATAAAATATGTACAGTTTTCTTTCAATAAAATTGTCTAACTACTACATTTAGGGTACTTCCTCTTCATGTAGCATAGTCTTGGGACATCCTGTATAACTAAATTAGTTAGCGCGTCGTTCAATGCTGGAGTACAATGTCTACACGTGAGGGTAACTTTGCAAGCCATAGACAACCTCATTAATATTAAAAACATTTAACAAATGCGAAATTAACGCAGATTATTTGTTAATTATTGTTACATTTTCACGTTTCAATAGTTGAACAACCGTTATGAAATTTGACTTGGGAAACGATAAACAAATATATTGGTGTTTTTTGTGGCCAACATACATAGTTGCCGGTTAGACGCAATAGGGTGGCCAAATATAAGGTAGGTACTTGTGGTTTATTTATTATATTATTAATACATTGTACACAACCCCTATCATCTCTCTCCATTTTCTTTCCATCCTAAGGTTGCCTGGAAGAGATTGCTCTTTAGGAATAAGGCCGCCTATTGTACATTATTCTTGAGGCATGTTTAACATATATGTCTGTTTTTGTGTGCAATAAAGAGTATTTATCTTTATCTTATCTCTTTATGTTTATCTTATCTTTATTAAAAAAGGGGGTGTATATATTCTGTTATATATACAGTATAATACTTTGAATATATATATTTTTACGACAGCATTAAATTGATTTTCTATGGGCCAAAATCATAACGCGTAAACGATGGCTTACTACGATTGGCGCAGTAATTATTCATCTGTACGTAACATACCTACAATGTACGCATATAAATATATTTGTAACTGGAAAAGAAGTGTTTCAAAATAAAACATAAGTAATGCTTTTATATAAATTTAGTACATACTCGTCATGGTGGTTGATTAACATAACTATTAGTCAAAAAAAATTACAGGTTACAACTGTTTCCTACTGTTGTTCTTGACTTAACTAGAGTATGCGTTCTAGTAGTCTATCTCGCTACCAATGTGACAAAACCTGTACATGCGTTTTTATGTAATACTAAAACAAACAATACGATTAAAAATGTGCGGTCGTGAAGAGAAAAAAGAGACCGGGCAGGGAGACAGATAGAGACCACACACGCACACACACACGGACACGCGCACACACACACGCACACACACGCGCGCGCGCACACACACACACACATACACGCATACACTCAGCATAGGCCATAATATCGTTACGTGACGATTTCTATATAAATCGCAGTACCCGTAACTGCTAATGGGTAGTGCGATTTCGTATTCGTTCCAAAAAAAACAAACGGACATGAACATAAAAACATTAATTTTATTTACATTAAGATACAAATTGAGCTGTTTTATACAGAAGTACATAAATAAATCTAATTAATTTAATACTAGCATACGCACGTGGCGTGAGAACTTGATAAAAACCTCAAACCGGCAGGTCGTAAGGATACAGGTGTGGGAATAAAAACGGAATGCCTGAAGAGGACTATTTAAAAAACCTTGTGTTTATTTGCAAGATCATTGTTAATTAAACTGGCAGAAAAATGTCGCTACGCAGTACGCATCCTCAGAAAAAAAATACATGTACACCTGTCCTGGCTTTATAAGCCTACATGAGTGAGTCGGTACAGTAATTTTTAAACTTGCAACAGTTTAACTTAATTATATCAAGAACATGTCTGGCTTAATCGACCAGTTATCTCACTAGTCAATATTCCAGTCGCTTTGCATCATCAAAACAAAAGTGTGAGTATTAAACTCAATACAGCCTTCACTAATATTAATTACAGTCATAAATCCTTATTTATTAAACCCTTATTTAGATTCAGGAAAAATGCTTGTTCCGAGATCAAAAAAATTGCACATGAATAGACCGTTTCCTGAATTCTTCTGCACATCAGTTCATTTTGAATTTAGGTTCGGATTACAGAATGCCTTGATGTTCTGTTGCATTATGGTGGCTAAGGAGGTAAAAAGTGTTATATGCACCTTGGCTACCTTTTAGGGGAGTCTCGCGCGGCAAGGTGGTGGTGGCGGTGGCTCTTGACATCGCTTTAACACTCTACATTGGAGCTGCGTAAGGGAGGCGGTCGTGTATCACGGAATGCCTCTCTATCTCCGTCGTATTAAAAAAAAAGAATTGTGCGAGAAGGCCATGGTTTACCCCAGCTGGCTTGGGCCGGCTCGGCGAGATGAGTCGTGCAGTTTTCCACAGGGGTCGGTCTTATGGTCGCTTCTGTGGAACATCGGATACGACTGGGTGCTGCGGGATGCGTTGCCTGAAGGCGTCGACGTAACGTGCTACGCCGAAGATACCCTCGTCACGGCGGCGGCGCGGGGAGCAACGCACCAGGAGGCAGTCCTCAAGGTCACTGTGAGTGTTGCTCAAGTCGTGGGTTGGATATGACGACTGGGAGTGGAGGTGGCCCTACACAAGTCCGAGGTTCTGTGTTTTCATGGACATCGGCGTGGTCCAATAAACACTCTGTAAAGTGAACCTTAATTCCAACAACCAGGAACAGTCCTATAACCTCTGCAGTGCGGGAAAATGTTTTTATGTCTATAGAAATTGAAATAAGACATGCATTGCACATTCACCCTTATGTCAAAATATAAATGAATCTCGTGCCAATATGTACATTTTCCATTAATATACTTATGTACCTATCATTTTATGTTATACTTATTATTTTGTGGTTGACAGCTGCTCTAACGTTCCACGACGTTGACAAATCGAGACGCAACCGCATTGCAACATTCTCGTCCTTTGACGTGCCATAATTTTATTTATAGCATCACAAGAACTTGGAATGGTAATAATTTTATTATGTACTTACGTACTATATGTTGTTTAGATTTGTATGCCAATATAATTACGTTAAGACTGTACCTTACCTACTTAGGTAATTTATAAGTATTATATCCCTGAATTAAATATACCTACCTAAGTATGATTGCTAATACTGTCTCTATATTTATTTGTGTTTTAGAGTTTTCGAAACGAATATCTCTTATACAACAGTACCTAATGTCTGTCCGTCCACTCGTCCGTCCGTGAACAACTTTCAACTCGAGAACGGTAAGAGCTAGAGACTCAGTGTAAACGCCAATCTTCAAATCAACTTAGCATAGTCGAAAACCCCCAAACGGAACTTGACCTTTGACCTCTGATCTCAAGGTCAAGGTCAAAACGAGATCAAATCGAGAACGGTAATAGTTAGAGACTCAAGACCAGCTGCAATCCACACAGCATGGTCAAAGACCTCTAAAATGATGTTGAACTTCAAGTCATGTGACATTTAGATTTTATGAAAAAACTTTCGAAGACTCTAAAATATATGACAAATTTTTGCCATATTTTTAACTTGTTTATGTATATTGCACGATTGCGTGTTCTCTAATATTTAATATTTAGTAGGTACTTTAATATTGGATCGGTGTTTAGGATTCCGTTTTGAGTTTAATGGCAATCCTAAATACATGACTTACACAGGTAGTATCACGTATTTATCCCCGAGGCGTAAGACAATGGTATTTATTACACCCATATTATGCCTCTCACGTTGTAGGTCTTACGTAATAGGAGAGAAGCTTATTGCCGGTGCCGGACACAGTGAGTAAGAATTTTTGCTGACCACATTCATGTGAGTTTAATACCGGATGCCATTTACCCCACCAGCTACTCTTCATAGCAAAACAATGGCTAGTACTTTGTTAAACTTTTTAACTCTTCTTTTTTACTTACTTTAAGTAAATTCTTATAAGTATTTAGTGGACTATTGTGAATTCAAATAACTGCAAACAATTAGGTCAACATAACTGCAACTGGAGCAATTATAGTTACCTAATTGATTAATTATGATGATTGGCAGTTAGCATGTTTAGAAGCGTGCACAACGCATTATATCTAGTACATAGAAGGAATTGATACTGTCATACCTACTTATATTTCAACCTGTATTGTAATGATATTATAATGTAATGTATACTTATATTGTAATGATACACATTGTAATGATACACATTGTAATGATACACATTGAATGAATGTTTATAAGTGTGAATATTGTGTTGTTACCATGTAGCTTCGCAAGTTTGAATCAATTTTAATGCAATAAAAATGATGAAAGAAAGCATTTATAGCTGAAAAGCTTATTTGCTTGGTGTCACGCCTTAATATCAGGAACTTCTCAAACAATTCAAACATTATTTTTATATTGAACAGTCCAATTTATGAAAGCTATAGCAATAGACGCTTTAGATAGGCAGTAGGCTATATAACATCAAGCTACAGCTAATAGGAGCAGAGCAGCAATGGAAAAATTATACGAGTGAACCGCTTCCGCTAGTAATAAGTATTACATGAAAGTTTGTTGGTATGTAAATGTCAAACTGAGAATAGGTTACTTTCAAAAAACGGGAAAATGAAAATATGCATGCGTCCAAATATATATGAACTGATCTATGATGTAATTGCACCATTTATTACGACAGCAGCAGCACATAACATCTGCGTAACGAAACTATTAAACTCAGTATACCTACCATGGGTTACAGTCAATTGATTTGTTGCGATGAATCGTTTACATAAAACATGTTAAGAAACATGCGCACGAATGACATAAATATGTATGAGGAATGAATGAATTGTTATTGGCTTATGTACAGTAACTCTGCAATCTTTATAAATAACCTGATTCGTGACACACAGAGCTGTGTGCTGAACGGAAGCAATCATAATGTTGACTATTGATGTTGCGTATGTTGAAGGAGCTTTTGAAACACAACCTGCAGTAACGAAGAACACTCATACAAAAAGTAAGAAACACTATCCAAAATATACACACAGTACCAGCAAGTCTGGCTGTATTAATTTATTTCTCATAAACTCATAATTCTCTTTCTATCCAAAGGTTGTGCTATAAGAGATTCTTCTTCTTCTTCTTTTAAACACGTGGCTCCATCGATATTGATCGATGATTCGCCAATGTCAACGTAATGCTTAATTAGTTGATAGTCCCGCACAGAAGAACTAGTTATTCCTAACTAGCTCCAGGTGCAGGACAAGAAACGTTGTTCGGTATGTGAGTATCTGGGAGCCCGATTTTTGCGGAGCGCCAGAGGTAACCTAAAAAGGCAACAGCCATGCGCTCAGCAAAAATCGAACTCCTATAAGAGATTGATTCCTAGCGATAAGGTCACATTGACCGTACGTAAGTGTCACAGTGACAATAATTTTATGCCATGTGTAACGTTTACTTTTTATTGATTGTTTACAATGTGTAATAAAAAGCATTTTTCTTATCTTATCTTAATAAATAAGTTTAGATTTTATAGCCTATGCTTAAACAATAGAGCAGAGTTATTTATAAATAGGATTCCATCGGTTTTTCGCCGGTTTGTTTACAAGGATTGCAGACAATGCGTGGTGGCATTGAATTGCGTCCCGCGTTCCACCACGCTCACGTAACATTTCCCCAAAAGGCTTAAGCGCAGGAAGGGCCACTGACTCAGCGGCCTTACATACTGATTGTTTGCTACCATACAATCACCCCACATGCCTTTCACGATGCTCAATAGACCTTAGAAGCAATCGTGACGCAATAATGTTAAGTATTGATTTGCATTCATCTATGCTACCCTATTCGGTTACATGACTGATGGATAGATAGTGCGCAGTTCTGCTTGTCATCTCTTTGAAATACGAATGATTGTCTTTTTAGTTTTTTATGAAATGCCTTGAAGGTTTTATTCAAAACTTGCTATTGCGAGCGGTTTTACCATTGAATGACATGTCATGTAAAATAGTTATATCGCCATATTCGTTCATCTTTGATCACAAAACATTGTTATTTTCTAGACCTAATACATTTCGAAAGATTTTGTTTGAGTTGTGAAAAATAGTTAAATATTTTATCTTTTGCAATACTCGTATTTGTCGCTAGTTGACATAGATTAGAGTAATCTCGAGCCCAAGTCTATAGATGTACTCGCATGTCGGTTAAAATGACATGTTGTACTTAATTACAACGCTAATATATAGCTCAAGTACTTGCTTACCTATGTAGTTTTGATATAAAATATTACATATCATGCATAGGTACCTTCGTTAATACATGATTTGTAATAATTAACACAATGTTAGTAAAACCTCGTTCTAGGATCACTTTCCTTTCTCGGAAACCTTCTAAATATAGAATTCATGGGCAATAATAGGTAAATACTCAAATCCAATTCAACCACAAATAAATACTTATTAATTATGTTCAGTAATCAAGCTGAATGAATCACCATTAAAATTTTACTAAAATAATAGTTTTTGTTGTTTTAATACCAATCAGTTGTATTATTTACTTTAATATTCTGTGTTATTAATTAGTTACTGTTGTTACCTAATAGAACTAACTTGTAGTTTACTTTTCGAAAATCTAAAATAGGAAGTAAAATTTATTATTGATTTATAAGAATCCTTAGTGACCTTACTATAATTTGATAAGTTTGAAATCTTTTAGTTGATTCAACCAAACGATAAGGCACGTATAGTTAAATAAATCGTTTATTTGTTTTGTGTTATCGTCATACTATTGCCATGTACAAATTAATAGTGACGTGAACGACCGTGTGGTGTAGTTTGTTGCACTCGAGCGACCGCGTGTCCATTGACACTTAGTCTACAGTGCACTCGTCAATATTAACGTGCAAGAGTACACTACCCGTCGACCAAACTGATTCAAGACGTCCGCGACTGACTTTCTACAACAATAATTCTCTCCAATCTAAAAGATCTTTGTCTGCACACGCGACACACTTTACTCTTGCTTGCTTGTTTTCAGAAACGTGAACCTGATAGTAGGTACTTGAGTGACATAATAAGAACTGGAGTTGCAAGGTGTCTGAACAGATCTGTAGCACTGGAGACGGTTATTCATGATGTTAGACACATTGAAGATGTCCACTGTCTTCTGCATCCTACATTTTCGTGATCACCTCCTGTGTGGCTATCATCTAAATTGATTCGAGAAGTAGTTTTAGTCATTGATATATGTATACTAAACTAAAGTATATCCCTGAGCTATTTTATTAGACTAGTGAAAACCATGAAAACAATGTTGACTGGCCAATAATGATATTAAAATACAAAATACCTATAAGCCACTATATTATTTTTATTACATTCACGATCGTACCTACGCTTTGAATATACCAAAAAGGACTCTGTAATTAATTTCCACCATTGTGTGACAATACAAAATTCACACAGCGTACAGTAGCGGTATTTAGGCATACTGTGATACACACTTTCACTGAAGAATGCTTATTCAAAAACGCTTACATTGTGCTGGTTCGGGCATGTAGAAAGAATGGATGAAAGAAGATGATGAAACAGACACATAAAGCGGGCGTGAATGGACAGGCAGGTAAGGGTCGACCTAGGCGAACGTTTGGTCAAAACATCTTCGACCAAATCGGAGATGTTTTGACCAAAGGCCAGGTCAAGAGTACCCATAACCGGAGAGCGTGTATGGAGATAGTTATGAAAGTGGAAGAAGCGAAAGAAGTTTGCCAGGATCTTAGCAAGTGGAATTCCATAGTCTCTGCCTACCCCCATGGGAAGGAGGCATGACAATATCTATGTATGTATGTGCTTGTCTTCACTTCTTTCATCAAATATATGTAATAATTTAACTGCTGATTAAAATTTTTAACTATGTTTGAGGAAAGGTTTTTAACACAAAATAACCTAAGACCTTAAAGTTGGTAATTGTATAACAAAGGTACTGACGTTCTTACGAAATTAATTTAATATGAAATTAAATGTTTGGTTGGGTTATTATATTAAACAGCAATTACTTCTGAAAATGGCAAACTTTTGCAATATTTGACTTGGCAACGAGACTTATGGCTATCATCGACTGACAATTGTAGAAGCGTCACCATTGTAACCACAAATTGTATCCCTCACGTATCGGTTTCCAATAAAAGCCTTTGAACAAATCACATGCCCGTTCGTTTAATGAAATAAATAAGATGACGATTCTAAAACGCTTGGACATCATTACTGATATGATACAACAAGTTTATAAGCTTTATCAATAAATTTATTTAAAAGCAATGAGTTTTCTTGGGCTGTTCTTAAATATTTAAATAACATAGTATAAAATAAAGTTGCTCCGTCCGTATGTATGCTTAGATCTTTTAAAATACGCAATAATTTTGATGCGGTTTCCACCAATGGATAGAGTAGTTCTCGAGGAAGGCTTTTGTGTAAAAATTTGTCAAGCGGGCAAAGCCATGGACGTCCGCTACTAAATTATAAATCACAAAAACTGAAAACGTCATCAGCAGAACTCGAACCTAGGGCCTTTCCCTAACATGGGGAATGCTTTGACAACTGAGCTACGATGACCAATACTGACATCACCCTCACATCTTTGCTTCCATATAATTTCTAGATCGCGCTATCAAGGTTCGATCACTTCGAATCCTGCCGATGTAATTTTCAGTTTTTGTGATTTATTATTTCTATTTAAATATTTAGATTTATCAACATTATCCAGGGCCCAATCATCCTCATCAATATGCGGTGCACCTGCTGTTAGATTGAGAGTTGATATTACGTGGGACCAAGAGATACTGTTGAAATGTGGGTGCAATGAACGCTTCTGTTTACCCTTCGGGATCTGTCTGTAATTATTATTTCCTCTATCTTGTAAATCTCAACACGAGTATTTTTTGTGGTCATTATTATTATACTACTATGTATTTATAGCGATTTTATGAAATAATATCCTATTCGGCAAAATGTCCGACCTCCATATTTTATTACTTGGGGCAAATGTCTGACTGCGCTACATTTCCGATTCGACCCCCGTACCAGTATAATGCGCGGAATATGAGTTTATTATGTATTATTTGTTTATTTTTATGACGCGGCTTTAGGCTATCATCATGGTATGGGTTTTATTTTACCATAAACTTCTGTTATCTTCGCATCTTCGTCTTGTAGTAAAATATAAATATATATATATTACCAGCGATTCGGCTGAACTCCAATATTTTCCGTAAAGCGTTCCCATGGGTTGTGGAGGTCAGATGGCAGATCTGACCTCCACAACCCATGGGTGATATCGAAGTTCTGTAGTTAGACCGGTCGGATTTTTGATTGCTTCTACTACCCCTGCCATAGATGTTCGTATAACAACCGGGACCGACGGCTTAACGTGCTCTCCGAGGCACAGAGGGGTCTCAGTGTCTTAAGAAATGGTCACCCATCCCAAGACCGGCCTGACTTGAATGTTGCTTAACCTTTGCAATGTGTTAACATTGTCGGTTACCACTAGAGCTCGAGCCCCTAAAAATAACTACCTACCTACCAAATTTTCTCAATATTGTTAGTTGTTGTTAGTAACTGGCATTTTTTTTTTTTTTTTTTAGTTCCGCGACCAAGGCCGCGGCCGCTCTAACGTCCGTTGCCGGGCGTCTCTGGTTACAGGCAGAACGTATTTCCAGTGGCGCCCGGCGGTTTCCAGTGGCGCCCGGCGGTTTCCAGTGGCGCCCGGCGGTAGTAACTGGCATAGGCAAAGTAATGGTAAGTAAGATGTTCAAACTTTTCAAAGTAATTGCATCATTCTCGCAAAAATATAAGACATTAAAACGTCGACAAATGTTTCACCTCTAAACGAGGCATTCTCAAGACTGTCTCAGAGAGAAAAGCTAACAGTCTTGAGAATGCCTCGTTTAGAGGTGAAACATTTGTCGACGTTTTAATCCTACTAATATTATAAACGTGAAAGTTTGTGAGTATGTAACTATGTAAGTATGTATGTATGTATGGATGGATGGATGGATGGATGGATGTTTGTTACTCTTTCACGTAAAAACTACTGAATGGATTTTAATGAAACTTTACAATAATATAGCTAATACATCAGAATAACACATAGGCTACAATTTATAAAGATATAGTGTGAATTGTTCAAAATATGACGCGGCGCGACTGGAACGGGAAAATATCCAAATAACCACGCGGACGAAGTCGCGGGCGACCACTAGTGTCTTATACATGGGGCACACTAAAAGTTTTGCACTTCTAGCTAATCGGAACTATTTGAATTTCAAATGTTATATTTTTTTGTCAATTGTTTTTTATCACACTCAAAGTTCTACGTATGCAACGAAAATGGAATTAAGTCGAAAAGATTTTAGAGCGATGATTTTTATGATTTTAAAAGTTCTCTCTCTCCACAAGACTGTGCCGCTCGTCTTCAAAATGCTTTTGGCAGAGAAGCACCTTGTTTGAGCACCGTGAGGTGATGGTTTGCTGAATTTGAGAGAGGTCGAGTTTCTTTACATGACGAATTTCGTGAAGGGCGGCCTTCAACTGCCGTCAACGACAATAATGCGGCTACTGTTAAGCGGTTAACTGAAGATAACCCGCGGATTACCTATGAGATAATTCGAGGACTATTGGGGATTGGTATGAGACAAATTCAGAAAATTTTACACGAAGAATTGAAAGTTCGGAAACTTTGTTGTCGTTGGATCCCTCATGAACTGACAGCGGAGCAGAAGCGGGCTCGCGTGGAATGGTGCTCTCAAATGCTACTGAAGTACGACCACGGACATTCTAATGCTGTTTATGACATTGTCACAGGAGACGAAACGTGGATTTATTGTTTTGAACCCGAAAAAAAACAGCAATCTTGTAAATGGGTGTTTGAAAATGAGAACAAGGCAACAAAAGTGAGGCAGGCGAGAAACGTTGGTAAAAAACTGATCGCGTTTTTTTTCTCAGCTACGGGTCCCATCTGTACCACTTGAAGATCAAAAGAGTGTTAATGCCGAGTGGTATTCTACCATTTGTTTACCCAGGGTATTAGAAAAAGTTCGCGAACGACGACCCAAAAGCGTTCTCCTACATCATGACAACGCTTCTTCACACACGGCCAACAAAACAAAGTAATTTTTAGCTTCTGAAAAAGTACAACTCGTCACCCATCCTGCGCATAGCCCCGACCTAGCACCCTGTGATTTGATTCTGTGATTTCTGCATTTTCCCCAAAATCAAAGATTTAATGAGAGGTTTCACTTTTACCAACTCCGAAGAGGCAGTGATAGCGTTCAATCAGCACGTAGAAAACATGCCTTCAGATAATCTGTGGTCCTCCTGTTTTAAAAAATGGTTCGATCGTATGAAAAAATAATTAAAATATAAAGGAGAGTATTTTGAAAAGCAATAAACATAATATTTTGGTTTTAACATGTTTTTGTGAGTTACGCAAAACTTATAGTGTGACCTATGTATTTTTGCGAGAATGATGCAATTATTTTGAAAAGATTCAACATCTTACTTACCATTACTTTGTCATGGATTTTCGCCAGGTAACGCCTTATTCTATCCAAAAACTGGCATAGGCTTCCGTTTAGAATTCTTCTTAGAAATATCTCACCGTGCTTACTTGAGTGCAATTAGACGCTAGCTTGGCAAAGACATTTTGATTGAGGTTGAAAGGCTCGGCGCGTGTCTCGATATGGTGGTCAACCAAATGAGTCAGTTGAACTTTGGAATGTTATTGTTTCCTGAATCGGTCATTGATTGTGGATTAACTATGTGATAACTAGACTGGAGAATATTATAAGAGAATGTGAAAGTTAAAGATTTTTTGTTGGTCTGGTTTCAATATTCTTATAGAGATGTGTACATGAGACAGAAAAGTTAAAGTTAAGTTCAAAATGTTAACTGGCGCAGTATGGGTAAAATATTTTATTGCGTTGAGGCCCCCTAAAGTTGAAAATCTCACAGACAAGGCTCTGATTAACATAAATAAGCGCCTGATTACCTGTAACTCGCCCCTTTTACTCGCAACATACGAGTACAAGTTATAAGTAGATAACGAAAATGTGCGTATCCGCTTCTATTTATCATTTCTAGAAAATGCGTGTGTGTACTATTAATTATTTCTTATCTTCAAAAGTAGTTGACTCTTTTTAACTTAATTATTTTTCTATGTCAGTAAACTTATTAATAAAAATACTTAGGTCACTTAGGTATCCTTCAGTAAAATTGTTGATATAAGTACTTAAATATGTTTTACACAATTTATGTTATCTGACTATATTTATTGTTACACTAAAACTAATACATAATAAAACCGTTAATTTATTTATTTTATGGACTTTCTAACGAGGAACGACTCATAAGAAATATATTCTGTTGTTAACTAATATATTTTTTAAATAAATACCACATATTTTAGCAAATTATCTAATGCCAACGAAGCAGTAAAACATTTAGAAGTCAACATTTCTGTGTAACATACCCCTTAATTAGGCGTGTGGCCGGTCAAGCGAGCTATGCGGATATAGCGCAAGTAGTGAATATAATGCGCGCGCGCCGCCCGGTGGCACTGCTTCGTCCTTCGAGGTCGTTCTACTTCCCCGCACTAATACAAACCTGATTAGAGCTGTACTGCAAGCATACATAGTAATGAAAATCCTTAACAAGGATGTTAAGACTACGTAAGTATTTTCATTTCATAATATGTATTACCTGCCCTTACCCCTTTGGAAACAGGCGTGGTAGTTGTAATGGATGGATAATATTCATTACTGACATTAAATTAAAAAGCAGAGTATTTACCATTGCATTAAATTGTTGTTGGTCAGTTTATGTAAAAACAAATAATAAACCACACCAAAACCAAAAACTGCGCTTGGACACTGTATTGTGTGCCGTAATCGAGATCGAGTTACGAGTGATAATAAAACGAGACAATAGTAGCGTGTCACCAACAACCAAAGAGTGATAAAGAGGGTAGAACGATACGGTTTCCTCCGTGATAACGAAGCTTGTAACAGTGCCAAAACATAGGAAACTCAATCACAATTAAATACATTGTAAATATCCCGCTTTTTCATTTAATGTCCAGTAATAGTGACCATGAAAGCCATGTAAGTTTAAATTACACACTATTGAAGTCTCGGTTATTTTTCACATTCTCACAGTTATTGATAATGATTGATTACGTATTATTTTCAAAGTATGCCTCATAAAAGCATAGTATCTTCACCAGGAGTTCTGGGAAAACTCAGGTGTAGACGATTTATAACTAAACACGAAGAATAGGTACCTACAAAGTCATTATTTATGAATATTACGACTGGGTTTACAGTAAGTTCAAGTGAACTTTTACAATTCTAAACTTCTATAGGATATTAATCTAACAGGACTTTAATACTGTGATAGACATGTTTATTGGAAGTGACTGCTTCTAAACATAAATGTTAGGAATTAGTACTTCAGAGTATTACCAATAGAAAGTGCGACTCGATGGATTCTAGGAAAACATAATGCTTATGAACTTTATGACAAGATGTGATCGAATATCTTGTGGATTACTTGTCCAGAGTGCATGCGGCGAGTGTCAACAGATTGCGTTTATTACGTGAATTACGTAGTTGATGAGGCGGCCGGTGCCACGTAAAGATAATGGCGCCTTTAGAATTACATTTCGAGTGGAATCGCCGACGCACATCCGCCCTCACATGTAATTGGTCATTCACTTCACCGGATTCTAAGCGATCTCACGATTCACGATGTATGGGAATGTCAGATTGATTCATACGGACGTTTCCAATTAGTCTAGGTGATTTGCCAGGTAATCGATCAATTCAAAATAAAAACAACCCCCTTGTTTTTACAACTGGCCATTATATTGCCAATAATTTGTGTTTTACTGATATAATGGGTGGGCTTTAATCAGTTTCACCCAATACAAAGTATCAGTGGACTACAACCATCCCCTACCATGTATTCTTTTTTCTTTTAATTCCTACCATTCGCATTCATAGAGTTGTAAAAACAATTCCTCTATATTCCACGAAAGCTACGAGATCTATTAAAGGGAAGTACATTTAGGTACGTCACAGTGCGTAAATTATGTTCAAGAACGCGTAATTAAACCATAGAACCGGATTGTTTCTTGATGCGATGGCTGTTCATCGTAAATGAGGTCTCCGCAGAACGTTCGCTATTTCACTACCTAATGGAAACGACATCAGGGTTTCCATATACCAATATTTCATTTAACTCTCCTGGGAGCTTCTTGCTTAATTGAACTATTAACGGATATAATGTTTGTCGAGAAACCGTAAATTATTTTGGTTACCTACAACACAGCCGAATGGTATGCTGATTTTTGAAAAAACTGAATTGCCTCAAATGTTATGAGCCAGGCAGTTATATACAAAGTAACTATTATAGAGTAGGAATAAAGGTGACCCACTACGATCATCTGAAACCAACCTAACCTTAGTTACAAGCGGCGCACCTGTCGATTGATGTTCAACGATAGATTGTCAAGACAGTGACAGAATTATAAGTTCATAATACAACTAATGCTCTTACACCAGTAGATGCCTTAGTATAGGAGTGCTACAACATTATGCCAAATTAACACTAACCAACTGTACCGAATTCTACAGCAGTCAAGGCTAATCACTAGCATCTGGCAACACTTTAGCACATCCAGGGCGCATGCCATTCCCGATTCGTTCCCTGTTGTTTTTGCGCCTAGGCGCTCACTAATGGGGACTGGTTTATCTTCGAGGCTCAAAAGAGACCAGTCGCGTGATACATAACCTGACAATATGACTACTAGTCATCATAATCTATACAATATAATATAATAAAATAAAGGAATTTGTTTGATTCAACGCACTAATCTCAGGTATTTCTAGTAGGTAATAAGACTGGTTCTTTTAGTGCTGGTTGAAGCCAGCAGTGCTGTGCTTATATTATTATTTTATCGACAAGGGCAGATAGTTTCTGTTCTTAACATATAGGTACTTACCTAGGTCAAGTACCTATGTTTAAATATTGTATTATTTTTGTACCTACTGTCACGTCAGCAAATTTTCGACCAATCTGAGCTATCAGGTCTGTGTTAAAACCTGCTCTGTTTTGATATTGTAGGTATCTTCTTCTATCTTCTTATATCTTTAGCCTGACGTTGACGTTTGATGCGCGAAACGAATTGCGACGAACCGTAGTACACCCATGTATACTGCAGCAGTTTATGACTCGTTGGATAGTAGTCTACTGATGTCAGTTTAAGTTTGGTTAACAAGAAACATTCACAAAAATGACTCAGCGTCAAAAAGTCGCATTGCTATTATAACTCACTTAAACTAGAAAGAAAATTATCAATAATGTTAGGTTACATCACGTCAATCACCAAATACAATGCTGCAGATTGATATTTTATATTACATAATTTGTATTGTAAATGTTACATTACTTTCGAGTACATTTTGATGACCAGCATTTCTGTATCAGTGTCAAATATTTGCTTTGGAAAGTAATTCTTAGTGTTTTTTACTAAATAGGTACTAGCTGATAAGCACAAATTCGCCCGATTATTGTATTTTAAAGAAGATCCAACCGCAGCTAAAATGAAACCGAACAGGTAAGTACCTACCTAATTTTGAGGTCTTGTAAGTCCAATTAGTAAGTAGCCCTTATTATGCCGATAACTTGTTTTCTTGAAACTAATGGTTGTGTTTTTGGATCGACATAACATAACATTTCTTTCCGCTACCTAAGTATTTGCTGTAAATACGTTTTGGACCCAATTTGTCCAATTTGACCCAATTTGACTGCTTCGGTGGCGTGGTCGGTAGTCCGTCGGCTTTCGACTCCGGAGTCTCGGGTTCGATCCCCGGGTCGAATCAAATATTTGTGTGATCCACTAATGTTTGTTTCGGAGTTTGGGTGTTTTCTATGTATAATATGTATCTATTTAGAAATATATGTTTATCAGTCGTCTAGATCCCATAACACAAGCTTATATTAGCTTAATTTGGGCTAAATGACGTTGTGTGAGAATGTCCAAAATATTTATTTTATTTATTTATTATAAAATTCTGCTTCTTCTCCTTGATATTTTTGTTATCTTGAGTTGAACGTAGCCTATCTGAAAATAGGTATAGCATAAACTCGAAGATATTAGTTAGCTTGTAGGTAACACAGACAGACAAAATACAAAAATACCGTACCCGGGACACCCGCCAATGGAAACTTAGGCGACCATAAAAACCCGGCGAACTGCGAGTCAGACTCGCTCAAGAAGGGTTCCGTATTATCACTACATATTTTAATCAGTCTCGCATGATTGATGCAATGATTTTATATTACTGGCGATTAGAAAAGTTATTTTTTATTGGCAAGTCCTCTTTCAAGGACTCTACCTCCAAAAAACTCACTAGATACTTATGATCACCGAAAAATTGCAAATATCGCCAGACTATAAGCAACGCCGGGCGTTACTGGGTATTCTCTCAGTGTTTACCGGAGGCGCTCGGCAATGGACAAAGGTGCGGCCGCGGCCAAAGCCACGGATTTAAAAATAAAAATGACTACAAGCAATCTCGCAAGATTGACACAAGAAATGCAGCTGCCGGCGATTGGAACACTATCAGCTACAGAAAAAGAGTGGCCGTCAGTTTTATTGCCAGGTTCTTTCTCACGGTTCTCCTATTGCTTTGCGAATATGGCAGTAGGTACATGTAAATATAAAAGCAATATTTTTTAATCTTAAGTATGTACTTACTGACGTTCGTAGGTGTCATTTAATGACCTATACGAAATAAATCACAATATTAATTCATTTCATTTCAGAGCGGCCATGAGTTTTTAGAGGTAGAGCCCTGTGAGAAAAGAAGCGGCCAATAAAAACTAACGTTCGCTCTTTTCCAATCGCCACTAATACAGAATAACAAGTACACCGAGGGCAAATGCGGTGTTTTCACGCCTTTGTTACTGCGATCATTAGGTATAATTACTTAACTTATTTCTGTATTTTATTTTACATTTGTGTCAGTTTCACTCCATATGAGCGATAATATACAGAGTCTACTTACCTATATTAATACCTTTAAGTATTATGTTACGTTAGTGTTGACTAGAGCGGCAACCTTTCCACGTGCGTACACATTCTCACTATGCATTACTGTCCCAGATATACAAACGATTGACCATGAAAATGCGGTTAATGCATTCGTTGTTCAGTATAAGATAAACTTTCTTCTAAACATTATTTAACTTTCATTTTCAAGTGTTTAGAGCAAGAGGGCTATTATAGTGTGTGGAGTAACGAACTTTGGGGCGTGACTTCCTTTTTAACATCACCACTCTGGGAAAGTGTCGAGGAATTAACAGGAGCGTGGCGAGAGCCTTTGTTCTTCATCTGTAACGAAAGAGCCAGCCCGTCTTTAACGAGTCATTACCAAACCCATTATACCTATGAATATATTTGTTTATATTAGGTACAAACTTACATAGGTATACACTATTCTTAAGAAGCTCATTTGAAATTAAATGCAACGGGCTTTTTGAATACAGAACTTACTGCATGCATATAATGTGTTATTCATCGTTATTTGTGAACGACGAAACAATTCATCTTCTTGGCTTTTTAAGCGCGTTGGTGGGTACATACAGTTATAGTATCAAGTGTTTCTGCCTATTAGACAGACAGAGGCGTCTCCCAAGCCCACATTTCGCAAGTAATTTCATTGGGTCGACATAGCTATTATCGTAGGACTCTGGTAACATTTACCGTGGCCTCGCACGTCTTTAGAATCAACAGAATCACTGCAGGTGAGGTCATGATGGAGTCCCTTGACACCTGTAAATACTAAATGCAATGCAAAATAAAAACTTACTATGAGATAATATTTTCTGATGCTGAAGAACTTCTCCATAATAATACAATGAATTATGTATGTACATATGAATAATTAATATAAAATTATAATAAAATATTATAAAGTCACATATTATATTAAGTATGTCTGTCAATATTTTTCTTTTATTTAGCTTTTTATAAACAGAAAAAAAATATCTATCTTTAAAATATTAGTCGTAAGTAGTCGAACTCGTAATACCTGATTCCGTTTAAAAACAGCAAGCTCTCATTGTAATGCTATCCGTGTGGTGGAGACAGCGCTGGTTTTCAGAGGTAAAAGTAGGTACCTACGTGTTATTATTTTATAATTCTCCTTTGTCGTACAAATTGTAAAGGCAAAGTGAGAGCGATGAATTCAATAAATAATAATAAATATCCCTTTACTTTTCCATTATACATACTCATTACTATTAAGGTTGGTGATATGCACAATCAGTGGGGTCTAAATGGAAAGTGATGTGATACTTGGTTAGTCACAAAATTTGCAAATCATCTGCGCTAATGGGCGGCTCCTGTTACCTCGACTCATTGTGTGTAGGCATGGATAATCATGACCTTAATCCGAATAACATTGTGTAAACGAAAGACAAGTGACATGTTTCTTTTGATTTTTGTCAGGTATTAATGAGTATCTACAAAGGATTATTTTAAGGTTTTTATTGGATATTAAAAATAGTCCGAGGCGCCCAGGACTTTAATTGGCTGTGCCATAGCGGCTGGCAGGTAAGATTTTGTTGCGTTAATCAACATTTCATCGCAAGGCAACGGGTTTCATTTTTTTTCCAAAATTACAATATAGGTGCTACTTTTTATTAAATTCATTCGGCCATTTTGGACATAACCCATTATAAATGTGCCCGGTGGCACATTGTGGGTGTGTAATGCAAATCTGCCTACCCCTTCGGGGATATAAGCGTGATATGTGTGTGTGTGTAAAAATATGAATATTTAGTCAGGGTGCGAACGGGCACCAAGGAGACGAACGGACACAGGGTACGAAACTCGGGAGACGAATGGGTCATCACCCTAAAATACATGTTAAGGTTTTAAAACTATCGAATTGGCCCTACGTTGGCAAAATGGAATAATGACAATTAGTTCAGTAGGCTTTGCATCAATATGTAACGTTGTTTATTAATATGCGACCGATAACGACGTGAGAAGAGGTCATAATGAGACTTTATTAGCAGGTCGTTTTCAATAATTGTGATCTTTTACTACGACGGAGTTTTCATTTTACATCGGAGTTATAATGGCTTAATAAATCCCAATAGTCATATTTATTTCATAACTATTAGACGGTTGCATAAAATCATAAACGTTTTCCTTTCATAGAAAGAACATGTTCCAAAATGTTTGTAATTTACGAAATTTTGCTACAAAAAAGCTTAAATTAACCTTCCTAAATCCCGTGAGGGTTAAATATGAGTATAAATTGTTGAAAACACAATAACACCCGTAGACAAGTTGGCAGCTTGCCAGCTCGTGCAATGACCTCGATGTGCGGCCTACCGTGGTGTACGTAGTACTTCCTAATTGGTACCGATTCCTCACCTGGTGAGAGAAGCGACGACTGGGCCATCTTCGCGTCAACGATGCATATTTACGGCATATTTACTGCCATTCGTGACTCAGCCCTCACAGTTTACGACTTCACCGCCTACTGCGCTATGAGTATATTCACATGGTCATGAATTAAGTTGTAACCTTATATAATTTAATACTATTCCTCTGAAATCGACGTGTGAACTGAGATAATTAAACGAAAACACAAGGACTTTTTAGTTCCAACTGATACGACGTTTTTAGTTACGACACTTGAAACCCCGTTTGGTACGATGTTCTCCGGCCGTTTATCAGTGAACGAGATAAAAGACCCCGGTTTAGGCTCCGCTTAATGTATGCTTGTTCTGATAACCAGTTCCAGAGTGTAATTGCTCATCGTTGTGTGTTATGTGGAGTTTCATAATTTCTGTATGACATAATGTAAGTATGAGGGTTCGTGTTAGATATTTATCAAGCGTATGTACGAGTACATTAATGTAACGATGAGCTACACCTCAAGATTTACGACTCGTGGGTAATTAAAAGCAACGGATAAACATGCGCGCACGCAGCGCAGGTCGTCTGTCGTATATGCGCATGCGCATAGATTGTTTTGGGAAATGTTTCCTTTTATAACTCACCATCTTAACAACTGACGGTCACAGTTCTGTTTGTTTAAATTCATGTTTCGCTTTTTATGTTTTTAGGTCAATGCATTTTATAAAGATGCATACCTAGGTACATATTATGTATATATTATATTTATTATATCAGCGTAAGTATCATTTAGGTTTCTACATTTAGGTATTCATTAATAACATGAGTGTCATAACCGATTACCACATATTAATATTTTAAGATTTTTTTATTTCTAAAATTCTAACGTTTCTGTGAAGTGAAGACCTACCCAACCTATTTAAACTATGTTAATTAATCATATTACGTAAGTATAGAGATTTTGGTATATTATAGGTTTAGTAAAATATAGTAAGTAATTTCGAATATTTATTAAAATTATCGTTGTTCAACATTAATGACAAGTTAGCTCTTACGTTACATCTTACAGCTGCATATCTGTAGTTATTAACAATTTTATATCATTAGTAAATACTAATACCAACACAACGTGTATAAGGGTATCTATCACCGATCATAACCTTAGTATGAAATAAAGTCACATCCGTTCCCTATGTATGCTTAGATCTTTAAAACTACAAAACGGATTTTGATGCGGTTTTCACTTATGGATTTAGTGGTTCTCGAGGAAGGTTTTTGTGTGTATAATTTGTCAATTATTATAAATGGCACCCACCTTCAAGTGGTGCACAGTAAAGATCCCGGCTGGCGACAATGGGGTCATCCCAGGTCAAACTAGCCAAATGGGGGCATAATAATGTCTCCATCTTCACATCTTCGAGCAAAAAGATGGGATTCTATGTGAGTGTCAACAACCTATTACAAAATGTGGTCCCATACCAGAATGCTACGAATCGTTTACGGTTAAAAATGTCACGTGTACGCCCAAAAATTAGGTTGAGGTACCTACTACTGGCATGTTTGAACAACAGCGCACTCACATAATATTAACACAGCGGCGACAGAGCACACACAACGAATATTTGAACTAGTTTTTAATTACAGAACGTCTCTCTAATTTATTGAGAACATAACGAACATGTAATCCTACAACATGTGAATACAAAACGGTTTGAATAAGATAATAATAGGTATAAGTAGGTATTTCCAGTATTAAGTAAATGTCAATTCTATATTATGTAAAATACCAAATGTGAATGTTTTAAACAGTACCTACCTAAGTACATCATAACATATAACACAATAATTAACATATAACATTTTGTTATTCAGAGTAACATAATAATAATAAATAATAATAAATATGTTAGGACAATTCACACAACGCCATCTAGTCTCAAACTAAGCAGAGCTTGTGATATGAGTAGGTACTAGATAAACTGATATAAATACTTATATAATTTTTTTTTTGTAAATACATACATATTATACCTAGGAAACATCCAGACTTCGATACAAACGTATGTGTCATCACACAAAGTTTGTCCCGACAGGGAATCGAACCCGAGACTCCGGCGTCGAAAGCGGATGCACTACCGACCACGCCACCCAAGCAGTCGATACAAATACTATACAAAGATATATACACCTGAAGAAATACAATTAATATGTAAGTGCGCATAATACACAGCGCTCTCTAATCAATGCTGTATGAAGTCGGATAGCAAAGATCTTAGGTGCACGAGTCTCACTTGCAACTGTTGCAAGGCTCTAACAACCATTTACGTAAAAGTCCCGAATAGGGGCACCGGCGTGATTGTATGTAGGAGCCAATTCGCACATCATCATAACTCGAAAACGTGGACATAAAGGAGTGTACCAGTTAAGGAATTGGCTTGGCAGAGGGTAAGTAGGGTGTTAGGCTCACAAAATCTGGGCCAAAAATATTACTGACAACATAAATTTGTCGTGCACCATTTATTTCACCCAGCGATTGCGAGGGTTGTTGTGGAACTGGGCCGAAGGGGAAGTTTGCGAATTTCATTATTGTTTCTATTGTTTTGTTTTGATGAATACGTTCGCTTTTATGACGCCAAATTACCTACATATCCTTTTATCCATGTCCATATTTACGATGGTATTCAGAAGCTGAATTTTGATATTATTTTCTGAGTATTCCGTATGTATCCACATGACTATGTAAATATAATAAATGTAATACGCATCTCTAAGAAATAAATTCCTGTTTTAAATTAAGCGTTTATAAATTATTGCATCCAATTCTCACTCGCAGTCAATGTCTTCATCATGAGACAGCAATTAACAATATAACCTATCTATGGAAAGTACCTACTTTATAAAGAACACGCAAAACTGGGGCAAAGGTGTGGCTAAAAACTTATCTACTTATATTATGATTCGTTCGTTTAGCTAAATGTGTGGCATTGATTGTGTGGAATCTTGCAAACAATGTCAAGTCACGCGGAGCGTGGACAAGCCAAGTTCAAAACCAGAAGTCATATGTTCTACAATAATATATGAATCCACATCTAGGAACCTTATCAACATCTCCGTGGTCAAAGTCAGCCTCACCTAAAAAAGGCTCTGGTAAATTATCCAAAGAGCTGCAAATGGTGGACTAAGAAAGTGACTGGCGAAATGCGGAATAACCACCTCTTTTGCCCTTTGGGGATAAATACGTATTAGTGTTTGTGTGTGTGTGTGTGTGTGTGTTGATACAGAGATTATTATAGATTGTCCCCTTTATTTATAATGAGTTTTCAGAGGTTTAAAATACCGTTTAAATGGGTATTATTCATAATGAGTTCTCGGAGGTTTAAAATACTCGCAGGTTCCGATTGTCATAAAAGAAAGAGACACAATCTGTTCTCTTGTTGTACATCTGACAGAGACAGAAGATTCTCTTAAGCTGTTCTGGATCTAAACATAGCATTTTTAACTAACAAGGTTTTTAACGAGTATTTTTTTTTAAATATCACTTCATAAGGAGGTAAGATTGTAAGTGGTGCGTATTATCCCGATAAACAAATCATGCAATGAAGACGCTTTTACGTTATCAATTATTGTAGCAAGAAAAGAATATTATACATGAATTACTCTTTATAGAATTATATAATATCTCATAACAAATTAGTATACAAATGAGTACCTACTAGTCCCGTAAGACGATAGGTATATGAATAATAGCAAAATTGCTAAAGCGTGTGTGGTTTGTTCTTAAATTAAAATTACCAATTAGTAATACGATGGTCCGGCGATACTGTGTGTACCTACCGTTTATATTTAGTAACTGTAGTTTACATTATTGTAAAACAAACGCATGCGGGACTGCAGAGCGTGCTTACACTATTAAACAATAGGACACGTACGCGCAGGCCAACGCTTCTTAAATAAAAACATTCTTTTCTTACAGATATTTGTCTACCAATTTAGTAAGAAATATGTACTTCTTACATAAGAGTACCTTTTTGTTTAGCGGTTATTCGATTTAACTAATAGTAAATGGTTTTAATCAAGTATTTCTTTGGGAACTAAATGGCCTCTTTTAAAATAATATAATATTCGCCAAATAATTATAGATATTTTACCTGCTATAGTGAGTTCTGTAACTACTGTTTTTATGTAATTATTCAGCATAGCAGTTACCAACCACTAAATAGGTGTTAAAGTATTTTTTTGTATTGAACAAGACTAAGATTCTTATGATAAAGATGTTCAAAATCGTCTTCATAATTTATTCAATAAAAACTTGTACAGGACCGTGTTTTGTAAATTTAAAACTCGTCATCACTAAATGTCATTAGGGATGAGAGTAGTTAAGTACTTATTAGTAAACTAGCTGTTGCCCGCAGCAGCTCCGCCTGCGTGTTACTTTGGATCTACATAACTTTTTTATTTATGAACCGATTGAAAACCAAAGCTTTACTCTAACCGATTTAAATTTTTGATTTAAGATAAAATATTATAGTATCTTAGACGTGTGCAGCGCCCCTTAGGGAACTCCACAGCGGGATTTTTTTTTATTCCGTGAGATCGCGGCCTCTCTCATGTCCATTGCTGCGGAGTATCTGGTGACACCCGAAGGTATTTCCAGTGGACGCCCGGAGAACTTTGGCCACCTGTGTGGCCTCTTCGGGGGTTTGGTCGGAATGAAAATCCCACGTCGTTGGGGTTGGGTTTTATCCCGCGTCGGTGAGTGAATCTGGTTGCGTGCTGTGGAACTGAGGCCCCGCAGCACGCTACCCTTCTAGCCTGCTTCTGTAAGGACGGCGGGTGGCTATCTTGCTGTCCTCAGGCGCCGATCATGGAGGTCGACGGTCCTGGGCGTAAATGAGTCTGCGGCGCCCTGGCCGCTGACTGCGGAACTCAGCGGGAAGGGTACGCTCCCTCTCCCTCTCTGCTGCCTCCTTCGCGAGCATGACTTGCTCGCAGAAGGACACGGCCGCGTTCTACCTACTCGCGCTGATGGAGACCACGGCTCGGAGCATGGTTTCCAGCGAGAGGATAACTCCACTGCGGGTGAAGTAACATACGACAAACGTATTATTTGCGGTTGGTACAGTAATCGGGTCTAGGGATCAAACCGCTAAATTAAGTTTGGTTTTTTATTGTATATATACTTTTCCGGGATTAAAAGTACCTAGTAGGTGCCCAGGATATTGAAGAATAATTATACCAAGTTTTATCGTAATCGAACCGGTAGTTATTGCTTGATGCCTGAACAAACAGACAAATTTTTTTTTAATTACATTATTGGTTTCGGTGTCTAGTAACACCCCGTGCAATTTTATTTTTTTGATATTTTCAATGTACAGAATTTTCACATCTACAGATTTATTATAAGTATAGAATAGATATAGATGGTTAGGTACTACAACTTCGAGAGTTAAATTACGTATTTGAGCTTTTTAGGGTTGAGTGAGGCGCCTATCATTATGGTCATCGGGGAGCCTTCATTGCCTATTTAGAGATATCACAAAGGACCTGAACGATGCAACTAAGACCATGTTTGTCTCATTAAATCAGCATTGCCATTCAACACGACCATGTTGCCAGCATTCTATTAGTAACTAGGTACGTGGAGGAATTCTTTCATAAATATTTTTGTAAATATCAAAATAAATCTCACTCTTTTTGATTCTGATAGATTTTTCATTAAAAAAATCAACAGAACCGTCCCGATTATATGTATAGTAGTTTACAATGTAGTAAAACAAATTCGTATCGTATATGCGTACAGGCGGAAGGACGAGTTACGCTACTCAATTTATATTCCGCATAAGATATCGAGGTTCTAAAGTTCCTGGAACCTTCACCATATTTGGTAGTCAACGACTAACGCTGACATACTAAGTATTTCTTTTGACTCATTTATTATTTTACAAAAATATTCATCTGATAGTACATTGTATCAGTGTAAGATATTAAGGTTAAGCACCTTTAACTCTACAAGCTTTTTAATCTCAACGGTAAACACTATTTTTATATTTTGTTTCATCACAAACAACACAAACATATCATAAAACATCATATGCATATAAAATAGCTTCCTTGGCCGCATTTGCCACGGCGAGTGTTCTGAAGAGCTCTTTAACGCCAACCCCACCCTCTTTAAACCAAACACGTGCCGGCCAAATATGCCTTCCGTATACTGTGGATAGAATCTTCGCCTGAAGTGAGCGTTTCAAGAGATCGTTCCTCTGTAGAACGATCGAGGCCTGGAACGCCCTGCCCGCGTACGTATTTCCTCCTACTTACAACCCAGGGTTCTTCAAGCGGAGCGTAAAGAGGCATAATTGCGTATTGTGAGAATCGCCCACAATCGCCAGACGTCGCAACGGCTTTCCATCAAGCGGGGGGGATCAATTTGGCGACCTGAAATAAATAAAAAAAATATACCCCTTATCGAAGTATAAGTAGGTAGGTATAGGTACATAATATTAGTTCTGGTCTGTGGTCTCACAGTCCCATCGGGTTGTGTAGGCACAAAGTAAACAAAAGGAACCACTTTCACTAAACTATACCTAATATAAGTAATATATCTATGTAATTAGTTTAATTTGTCTAAACCTAATAAATAATAATGTGACAACCCTACCAGAATCACAGAATAGGGAATAGTACTTACATATAGGCAACTTTTATAGACGTTGCTGAGAAGCGGAATCTCTATTCTGTTTTTCTACTTAGTGCATTTTGCAGAGCCACAACTTATAAAAAAAACTTTACAATTTACGATAATTTTAATCAAAGCCAGGAATATTAATTTGCACACCGTCTACCGCGTAGTCAGAGCTTTATATTCACTTGGATAATAAACAACTATGTTCATGGATGTAAGTTTAATCTTATTATGCGATCTTACTTATAACTCTGGTATTTATAGAAATTTTAGACAAGTATTAGGTAACTATACCTATTTACAATGCATTGGATGTCTTTACCACAGAACAACTAATGGTTCGTCGTACATAATTACTGCCTATGTTTTTCTTATAATTACTCGGTAATTCTAACAGTAGATTGAGAGCAACGAACAGATGATAACGTAAGTTACTATTAACTAATATGTAAGTAGGTACAGGTGGCTAAGCGTAAGCGGAGCTTTGTATTAGTGTGGGTGACCACGAAAAGTAGAGTAAAAACTCTTTTTGTGGATGTGTTTACAACACATGTGTGTGTAAAAGAGGTCACATATTGGTACGTTCATGTACACTGCACTCACACAAATGAAAGAAAACTTGTGTCGGTGTTTGTGGTGGTCACATTGCACCGAACATGCTGGACGAATTTTTACGACATTTTCTATAGGATGTATAAAAATAGTTTATAAAGTAATTCTAACCTTATATTCCCTGTCCCCATTCTTAGGCTTCCGTGGATCAAGTCTTGGAACCCTTGTAGTTTCGGCATGACCGTCCGTCCTCGGCTATCGTCCCAAACGGCTAGTACCAAAAACATAAAACTGTGTATTTATTACGCCGGCAAAGTGCTGGAATAAAATTATGAACTTTTTTTGTGGGTATACTCCCCTACACTTAAAGTGAGGTGATTTTTTTTCTTGCACTGAACTCATTGTGTGATATATCATTAGATAGGTCTTAAAAAATATAACGAGACTGGTACTTAGACATTTGCGTTTTAATTATCCGCTTTTTGATTTTCAGCTTTAAAGAGCATTTTTTTGTTAAAACAGGCTGATGCGAAAAATCTGGAAAAATCCAGATAATAATCCATACTATGGACCTTTACAGGAAAACCATAACGGATCTAAACTGTTGGTTCAGAAGTTATAGAGGGGGGTGACTACGGAACTCTAATCTAGGCTCGACACGCACTTGACCGGTTTTAATAACTTATATGGGAAAACAATCGTCAGCCAGATTTTTTAATAAACACGCTAAGTAATTATCTATTTCTCAAATATTTGATACGCCATCGAATGAAACTAACCGTTAAGTAAGCAAAGAAACTTTGGATAAGGTAGGCACTTATAACAGCGGATGTGATACGACGCTTTAATGAAACGAGTATTTTATATAGCCTATTGGTATATTTAATTAAGTATCATCACATTTTACAGATTAAAAGACTGTTATTGTAGTGAAATGATCAAGATAATATTAAAGCAGTTCTTTAACTGGTTTACTTGCCGATAGTTGCTTATGACTTAATGATTAAATTTTATGTTTATGTATTTGTTAACGTGTTGAGTAAAAGAAAAGCAAACTCACAATTAATTTTAAATTACAACTTTCTTTATTATTTTCGGTTCCTGTTTATTTACTTGAGACCAGTGTCCACTTTGAAAGGGCGTCACTTATGTACAACCGTCGATCAAAGGCAGAGCTACCGAAACAATAATAACTATACTTAGTAAGTAGGTAGGTACTACTCGTTTCTATAGTAGGTACTTCTTCTTCTTCTTTTAGGTTCGTGGCTCCATCGTTTATCGATGATTTTGCCAATGTCAAGGTAATGCTTGATATTTCCCGCACAGAAGAACTAGTAACCGTGAACTAGTTCACAGTGTGGGATATGGATACCTACGTTGTTTGATATTGCAAGTCAGCGTCATTTATTTTTTTAATCCGCGGCCTCTGGCCGCGACCGCACCTACGTCCATTGCCGAGCGCCTCCGGTAGACACAGAAAGAATTCCCAGTGGCGCCCGGCAGTCAAGTCAGCGTCTGGAACTGGGTTTTTGCTAACGTCCAGATGTAACCTAAAAAGCCACCAGCCATGCGCTCCGAAAAACCGAACTCCGTTAGTTCTTATTCCTCTTAATTTTTTTTAAAACTTGGCTCCATAGATGTTCATCGGTGATTTCGCCAAACTAATTCAGAGTCACTAGTTTTTCTGTGCGGGAAAAATCAAGCATTAGTTGACATTGGCGAATTCATCGATGAACATAGATGGAGCCACGTGTTTAAAAAAAGTAGAAGAATATCTTAGATGAATTAAAATACTTTTTAATTCATCTAAGAAGAATATCGTTATATTGCTCGTAGGTAGGTTCAATGTCATATAGGTACACAAGACCAATATGTTATTATACGGTAAAATCCTCTTTTTATAAAGTTAATACTATCAGGCGTTACTTTTCGGAAGTCCATAGTTAAATAAAATAAATCTAACTACTTTGCAATATTCCGCCACATGCAAATTACCCAACTCTCGTATTTATTCATGCACAAGTCCGCCCTCCAAACCCACTTAAGCCGAAAGAATAGAGAAATAATTTTGAAAATAGAATAAATATGAGAGTTGTGTTATCGTGCAAAAAATAATAAAAAACCTCGACACGTGTTTCACCCCCAACCAGGGGCATCATCAGGAGATGTTGATGGCTCGGCGCATTCGGTCGCCGTGTAGTAAACTGAACAAGTAGGTACTTAATTAAATTTGTAAATCAGTCGTAACTATTATTGCCGCATTAGTACGAATATAAAAAACCATAACCTGAAAACGTGCCGCTTTAATACGAATCAACAACTAAAATAATAAGCATATCTAAATACGTTTTGTCTAGTGATAAAATTGTAAAGCGTTGTTTAACTAGTCAAAACGCGTTTTAACTAAACTCATTTGTTACGCCGCGTTTTTACTAGTTACAAGGCGATTATAACATAAGTAAAAACTGGTTTTTATTTTTACAGTAGCATATACATATTATACCTACATATAATATACAAAACATGCAACATTGTGATTGTGTCATCTGCGTGTATTGAATAAAACATTTTGCTACGTCATTTGCAACATAGAACAGGGTTATCTCGATAAAATACTTTTTTTTTTTTTTTACTTCCGCGGCCCATGGCCGCGGCCGCTCTACCGTCCGTTGCCGGGCGTCTCTGGTTACAAGCAGAACGTATTTCCAGTGGCGCCCGGCGGACTTTGACCACCTCTGTGGTCTCTGCGGGGGTTAGGTCGGGATGAGAATCCCGCGTCGTTGGGGTAGGGTTTTATCCTGCGTCAGTGAGTGAATCTGGTTGCGTGCTATGGGGCAAAGGCCCCGCAGCACGCAACCCTTCTAGCCTGCTTCTGTAAGAACGACGGGTGGCGATCCCGCCGTCCTCAGGCCCCGATCATGGAGGTCGATGGTCTTGGGCGTAGATGAGTCTGCGGCGCCCTCGCCGCTGACTACGGAACTCGGCGGGGAGGGTACGCTCCCTCTCCCTCTCGGCCGCCTCCTTCGCGAGCATAACTTGCTCGCAAAAGGACACGGCCGCGTTCCACCTACTCATGCTGGAGACCATGGCTTGAAGCATGGTCTCCAGCGAGAGGGTATCCACGCCCAGACCCACTACGAGGTCCCGGCGCTGACTCGCCCACGCAGAACACTCCACCAACGTGTGGAGTGCGGTGTCGTTGTCGGAAACCTCGCAGTGTTGACACCTGGGTGTGACCTCACGATGGATGCGAAACAGATAGCTACCGAAGCATCCATGCCCGGTAACGATCTGCGTCGCACGATACGTGAGGTCACCATGCCGCCTCTGCAGCCAATCGTCCATGATCGGTCTCAAAGCCGCGATGATGGTGGTACCCCATCTGGGTTGCTCAAGTCGCACCCTCCATGACTCCATGAGATCCTGGTGGAGTTGGGACCGCCGGTCCTCGATTTCTCGAGACGTAGGCCTGTGGTCCCGCTCCAGCGCCTCCTTGCGCCATTGGAACAATGACGCAAGGGCTCTCGCTTCCAGGTCCCATGGAGGGGTCCCGGCTAGGAGACATGCAGCCTCTCCGGAGATCGTGCGGTACCCTCTTATTGTTTTGACGGCCAAGGTCCTCAACGGTCTATTAAGGAGCGTTGAGTTGTTGGCCGTCAACCGCGCCGCCCATACGGGAGCCCCGTATAGGGCCATACTCCGCACGATCCCCAGGTACAGTCTCCTGCAGGAGGCGTTGGGTCCCTTTAGATTGGGCATGAGTCGCGAAAGCGCGACTGATGCCCCCGTCACTTTAAGGACCAAACTTCGGAAATGTGGTCCGAAGTTCCTTCGGCTATCAAGTACGATCCCTAGGTACTTCATCGAGGGCTTGATGCCGATGCTAACGTCTCCCACATTTATGCTGGAACCTTCAGGTGGACCGTTCCGAGGTCTGTGAAAGCACAGAACCTCGGACTTGTGCAAGGCCACCTCCAGTCCCAGCCGCCGTATCCGACCCACGACTTGAGCAACACCCGTCGTGACCTTGAGTGCTGCCTCCTGGTACGTTGCACCCCGTGCCGTGACGAGGGTATCGTCGGCGTAGCACGTTACGCCGACGCCCTCAGGCAACGCACCCCGCAGCACCCAGTCGTAGCCGATGTTCCACAGAAGCGGCCCCAGGACCGACCCCTGTGGAACACCGCACGACACATCTCGCCGAGCTGGCCCGAGCCAGCTGGGGAAAGCTATGGCCCTCTCCGAGAGATAGGCCCCGACAATACGACGGAGGTAGAGAGGCGTTCCGTGATACACGAGCGCCTCCCTAACGCAGCTCCATGGCAAGGTGTTGAAAGCGTTGGCGATGTCAAGAGACACCGCCACCACCACCTTGCCCTGTGAGACTGCTTCCTCCGTCAGGCTCTTCACGCGCATGATCGCGCTCACGGTGGAGCGTCCCCGACGGAAACCGAACTGGTTATCCGCCAGGTCTGGCCCCACACTCGTGAGATGCTCGACGAGGCGTTCCGCGATAATTCTCTCAAAGAACTTACACACCTCGTTAAGCAACACGATCGGCCGGTATCCGGACGGTGAGTCCACCGGCCGCCCCGCCTTACGGATCAGAACCAGTTTCCCCGTCCTCCACACCTTGGGAAACTGGCCCCTTTCGAGGCATGCGCTAAAGAGCCCCATCAGTCGAGGCCCGAGTTCTTCGAGGGCCAGGACCCATGCACGGCCAGGAATGCCGTCGGGTCCGGGGGCAGTGATTTTCCGGCGTTTAAGCCGGAGTACTGCCGCCCCTAGCTCCCCCACCCTGACTTCGGGTACGTCGTCTTCGCTGGTGCTATCCGTGTCGGACAGAGACGGAGCCATGCGCGGAGGGACGTGCTCCTCCGCGCTCGTCGGAAACAGGGAGTCCATGACCCGCTCCAACTGCTGCGGTTGGAGACTCTGGGTCAGTGGGGGCGCCCTAGGTCGGAGTTTCTCTCTGACCTGTAGGTACGGGCGCCCCCATGGGTTCTGCTGAAGGGTCTCCAGGAGCTCCTCGCGGGCCGCCGTCTTGGCCCGCTTTATCGTCTCCTGGAGAATACCTTTGGCCTCCCTGTATGCCTGATAAAGCTCCGCCTCTCGGGCTGCCGCGTCGTCTGGGCGGCGATGCCTCCGGCGAAACCTGGTATACTGGCGGCGGGCGGAGATGCATGCTGCGCGCAGCTGTGCAATCTCCGGCGACCACCAGTACACCTGCTTCCTTGCCGGTCTGGGTGTAACCCTAGGCATCGCCGCATCACAGATTTGCGACATGGCTCTCCTGAACCACTCCGCTTCGGCTTCCACATCGGCAGGCCTGTCCGGCGCCGGAATCCAGGCCTGCACGATTACCGCCTCCAGGAGAGCCTCCCGGTCTAAACGTTGAAGGGCCCAACGCGGATCCGGGGGATTTTCGACTGGCTGTGGGAGGCCAGGTGGGGGCGCAACATCGAACCGGATGAACCGGTGGTCCGAGTGCGTCTCCACACCCTCCTCCACGCGCCAGCCTGAAATACGGTCGGCGAGGGCAGGGGTCGCGAAAGAAACGTCCACGATCGACTCCGTCCCCCGCCGCCAAAAGGTGGCGACATTCCCCCGGTTGAGGACTACCAGACCACGCGTTCTGGTCCAGTCCTCAAGAAGCCTCCCCTTGTGCCTAGTTTTCCGGGAGCCCCACGCCACACTCCAGGCGTTGAAGTCTCCCAGGAGCAGGACAGGGCGAGGACGGCACGCAGCGATGACGACTCGATAAAATACTAACATGATATTGATATTTGGTTCAACAACTAAGTGAACGCATGTAAAACTTTATGCGAAGAGAGATTGAGTTATGTTTATTAACCAGTTTATACGGCTCATAAAACCCGATGCTATGTAAAATAATGATGCCTCCATTATTTGAACTTGTGTGATCAATTTTATTAGCTATACCAATACTTTTATTAGTGATACTAATACTTTTATGAGCAATATACGTACACTAAGTTTTAAATAAAAACATTATTATAAGTGAGATTAAAAAAAAAAAAAAAAAAATATTGATTATAATTATTATTGTTAAGGATAATAATGTAGCAACCGACATCAAAATACCTATTGTTTTATATTCGGTAGGAAAACATTTTTGGCGTAAACGCTTGAATATCAAAAATACATTTTTCACATCTTTTTTTTTTTCAGAATAAACTCAGGGCCACTCTTCTCCAATCGCGAGTAATTACAATCATTTCATCACTCATGCCAGTGTGATATAGGTAGATATACAAATGTGACATATTATGCAAATCTTCAGAATCAAAAAGGGACTTTCAAAACAAGGTTATAAAATAAAGTACTTAATCTGTAACATCGCTTTCATGTTACTCAAGAAAAAACCTTATTTCTTCCCCACATTATTATGTCAAAACAATATTTTCCGAACATATCAGCATAAAATTTTCGTCTTATTTTATCACAATACTTTCGATAAAGGCGCCCTAATTTTCGTGTCACGTTTCCTCTTCCTTACTTGTCCTAAAGATTAAATAAGTTTCCAAAGGGAAGAAAACTAATTTCATTACATTAGAAACATAAAAATACTATTAAAAACTTTTGGGTATAGGTACATAATCTTGGGGAAGACTAACTTTTGGGTAGTGGCTTAGAGAATTCTAACTAAGAAGGACGGAAGGACAAGAAATGACGACAAAAGTTATTCCACTTTCGTAACTTTTCTAGTTTGATTACCCTAGAAATACAAAGATAATGAACTTTCTACATAGTGTGAGGCGCAAAGAAAAATTTTTGGATGTTTATTCACTTATTAACTGCACATCTACTGACTTGGCATACGCTTATACTGCGTACTGCCAATGATGTACCTGCATCACACGCCATCACGACAAACATTAAAAAAGTGCAATAATTACACGCCTTTCCCTATCGCTTGGGGGAAACAGATGTGATTATAGTAAAGAATAAGTATAGACCCGGCCGGGCCTATTCACAGTAGTCCGGTGGTTAGTCCGGTATACCGAACTAACGCTACTTTTTATTCGCAGTAGTCCGGTAAGCACAATGCACCATACTATTGCTACATTTTGAGTAGCAATAGTTCGGTAAGTAATAATAAGCAAAGAAAATACAATAACAATATAATTATTTTAAAATGAAAAGTAAAGAGAGTCACTTTATATAAAAATAGCTCCTTTGTTGCCCGTGGTACTTTATAATATTATGGTCAGTATCTCTAATCTTGAAGGCTCTTATGTTGTTATGTATTCCTTGTATATTTGAGGTTTGTCTTTTATAATGGACAATCATTTTCATCTGTACTCGGTGCACCTGTTGACACATTTAAATAAACTAAACGGATCGAGATTCGAATGAGATTTCGAGAGTGCTTATGTAGTTCTGTAGTCCTAGTATTTTATTCGAGGTTCGTGTCATTTATAATAAAAGATGGCCTCACAATCAATGTGACTAACGAAATATGGGTACAATAAACAGCTCTGTCTACCTCATCAAAGCAGAAGAATCTATATGACATTTTTTAAGCACGATCAAAGGTGAACGGTTTCTGAACAAAACTTCTTTGAACACATTTTGAATAAACTAAACTGAGTGAGATAAGAGTTGGCGAGTGCTCTTTTGTAGTTCTGTACTCCTAGTACTTTTGTTGTTTGTGTATCTTATAATAGAGAGTTAAGGGACCCAAGCGGATCTGGTAAGATATATCTATACTGCCCTACTAAGCGCATAATACATTTTATTTGTCCCGATGAAAAATAAAGAAATGTGTCAACGCCGCCCGCCTGGTGGTAAGTCGTGACGACGTCTAGCGATTGTGGGCCACTCTCACAGCACACAATACTTATAGAGAGTGGCCCTCAACTTGACGACCTACTGATGTGCCTCCTCACGCTCTGCTTAAAGAACCCATGGTTATATGTAGGGGAAACACGTGCACAGGCAGGGCGTTCCAGGCCATTATCGTTCGGAGAGGAACGAACGTTTAAAACGTTCCGTTCTCGCGAACATGCTATCCACTGTGTGGGAGTGGCATCTCAGCCCGGCACGGGTTGTTCGGGATCGGAAGGAAGAGGGTGGGATCAGATAGAAGAGCTCTTCAGAACACTCGCCGTGGTAAATACGGTAGAATGCGGCCAAAGAAGCTATTGTTCGGCGCTGAGCTAGCGGCTCAAGGCTTCATTGTTATTGTATTTTTTTTGCTTACGTTACTTACCGAACTATTGCTACTAAAAATGTAGCAATAGTACGGTGCATTGTGCTTACCGGACTACTGCGAATAAAAAGTAGCATTAGTTCGGTATACCGGACTAACCACCGGACTACTGCGGATAGGCCCGGCCGGGCCTATACTTATTCTTTACTATAATCCCATCTGTTTCCCCCAAGCGATAGGGAAAGGCGTGTAATTATTGCACTTTTTTAATGTTTGTCGTGATGGCGTGTGATGCAGGTACATCATTGGCAGGTGAGGCTGGTTTGGATCTATAATAATTATAGCTAGCCTATCGTCTCCGTACGGAGGTGGTAACCCAACCCCGTACGGAAGCCACGCATGTGGCCAAAGTCCGCTGGACGCAACTGGAAATTCTTCCTAGTGCTAACCAGAGGCGCCCGGCAATGGACTTAGGAGCGGCCACTGCGTTAGGCAGCGGAACATAAAAAAGAAGACCCAAGATCATGGTTACACAAAGTATCTACTTCTATGGTTAGGATGAAAAAATCGCAGTGTCTGCACTCGCCGCTAAAACATAAAAAAGGTGAATCACAATATTTTGACGGCTCCGACTGTGGTTTTGGTATCTCACTTGGTCAGAGCATTCACCCTTTAAGGGAACTTACGCTTTTATTATAACACTATTATGTACACCCATTCACCAAAAAAAATATCTAATACAAGGCAAAACATCGCAGAAAAACATTCAAATTGAGTATGTGAAGTACGTTAAACTCAATAGACTAGGTATTCCAAAGTACATTTTACTTTCGTGTTTGGTGGAAATCTGGTTTCTCCAGAGAAGCGTACTAAATGATTTATGTCGGTACGAAGCCTGCAAGAGAAGTTCACTTCCGATTGATTTTGTCGACGCTCGTGTTCCCCGCTTTGCGGATATCACGTATTTGCTACTTCCGTTGGTTAGCTTTTTGCGGACATTCTGTGTTACTTGAGTCGAATATTCACAATATTGTCTGCGGGCCGGCTGACACACAAATACATTGATATGGCTTTATACTCGTAACATTTATATGCTTAGTTACCTACTGAGGTCATGTAGTTTTATTTAGCAGTCACAATTTATTCAAAGGAACGTTCACAGGTTGTCAACAAGTTATCCATTTTCTATTCCCAGTAGAAAGATCAAAAATAGCCATCCAAAGGTTGCCTGTAAGAGATCGCTTTTTTGTGAAAATGCCGCCATTTGCACATTTTCATACGATGACTTATCATGTATGTTTGTGCATTTATTCGCATTTGGTCGGATTCGCAAATGGTCGGATTCTCATTTTGCCGGATTCTGTAGGTACAGATAAAACAATATAAACATTACCTAATTGTAAAATAGATAGCTCATTACTGCTTTTGAACTTGTCGCTTTTTTGTCACAAATGCCATTGAAGGTTGGCACAAACGTCTTAATAAGAAGTTTTCGAAAAAACCAACGGGAGAAGCTGCCTTTTATGATGCAAAGCTTAAACGTATTCAGTTGCATTGTTTAATGAAAAAACTTCGTCCAAATGACGTTCAAAAAGATGTTCAAATGGAAGAAATCATATCGGACTGCATAAGCAATAAAATTAGCGCAATTGAATGTTTGCAGCGTTTATGTACGTTAGGTTAATTTAGCTACTAGGTACTCTATACTTATATTATACCTACAGATGAAAGATTTGTAATTTAGTTTTTTTTATTAATAAATTAATTTAATTACATACTAGATAACCGTTTATCTTCTTAACTGATTACGACGAAATGAGAATCCGACCATTTGCGAATCCGACCAAATGCGAATAAATGTATTTGTGTTGGGCGAATCCGACCAAATGCGAATAAATGTATTTGTGTTGGTGTACAATAAAGTTTATTCTATTCTATTCTATCAAACTCCAGATAAACTAATAGGACCAAGTTACGTAACAAAAAGGAGTGTTTTCAAAACATATCCATACGAGACTAGGAAAAGTCTGCATTTGTATTTGTGCGTATTGTGGAACGCTCTTCTCTAATTGGGGTGAGTGGGGATGCGCATCAGACATTTTCGGTGATTATTCCTCCGTGGTCAGCTCTATTTTCATGATTTCCCATGATGCCTAAGATTGAGCTCCGCTTCGCTCCGCTCAATAAAATACAAATTGCTGCATGCCGCTCTAGAACAAAATAACGCTTTGTGCGTTTCATGCATTTATCGGCAAATTGTTGTTTTATTTCCAACTCATCTCCCCGTATCTTTTAAACGACTCAACTGATTTTCATCACCATAGCTAAGAACACTCCCGACTAATTCACCTTACAAAAAAAAACAAAATCCAAATCGGATCATCCTTTCGGGAGCTACGTTGCCACAGACACACACATAAACACAGACACGTCAAATTTCCGTCGTTTTTGCGTCGAGGGTTTAAAAATTGTTATACAAAATGTAAGTTATTAGAAAGTTTTGAACTCGACTGTACTAAATCTAATGTTATGTAAAAGTTTACAATTAAATTTAATGGTTTTCTAGGTCAAAAGTCAAGCGAAAATTGGACTGATATTGGGCACTATTTCAAGCACAATTTTTTAAGCCGTAAATTGTACCTATAGCTCGTTCGGTATTCGCGTAGTGAAGTGAGTATGCTGGGCGTAGAACCTACGCCCAGCATACTCACTGAACGAAGCCTATAACTCCGGAGTTATTAGAGCACCGTTTTTTCTTTTTGGGCACTATTTGGGCACAATTTTTTTAAGTATGAATTATGATTGAAGCGTACACAGATTCCACAAACGGAGGTGAGTATGCTGGGCGAAACCTTCGTCCAGCATACTCATCGAACTATGGCTGTAATTTCTTAAGTATAAGAGCACTATTTTTTTCCTTTGGGCACTAATTAGCACTATTTCAGCACTATTTTTTGGCATTCTTGAAATATCAGGATTCCATGGTGAGTATGCTGGACGAAGGGACACTAACTATTGAGTTAGAAAACCTTTTTAGAAACCATTGGTGAAAACCGCATCATAATCCGTTGCGTAGTTTCAAAGATCTAAGTAAACATAGGGACAGACAGAAGCTCGAAGCGACTAGTTATGATACCTACTGAACAAAATGTTCCAAAAATACTTACAACAACTTTCAGTAAGTATATACTTACAAATATGTTTAGTTTCGTTTACTTACACATAAAGTTTCAATGAGTTTTTAATAATATATTATGCAGGGGATGGGTGAGAAAACTTAAAGTTAAAGGAGAGTCTGGTGGGTGTAAGACTAAGTTTTCATAAGAACACAACTAAGAAGCAGCATCCCCAGATATTGCCAATTTCACTCTCAAAGATTCATATTGAAGTCTCCGTTGCCACAAGTGCTTAACATTCAACTGTGCTTACCACCAATAACTTGAACCCAACTTATATTTCCACAGACAGATTCACAGCATAGGGTTGACCCACCTGTGAACATTACTTATTTAAACGTTACCTTTTCTCTATTGAGGAGTTTCTTAATTCAGCAGTTTCTTTAGGATATTCGGGTATTACTCGAACATAGTTCACCGTTATCTATGTACTTGCGGGCCCCTTTTCAAACTACCAGACATTGATAAGTAACCCTTTAATCCTAATAACTAATAGCATAATAAGCTTTCATAATACCTTCTTACGCCCAATTGTTTCAGTAGACCATATAAGAACTTCGTTTTCTCTCTCGTTTATTTATGTGTCACTGTTAGAATAAGTACCTGCCTCTACTACGGTGATGTGCATGTATACGCATTTATACACGATAGGTAACGAAAGTTTTTCACATTTTATTGATTAGGTTGATACTAGAGCTATAACTTTCTTTCAAACTGTACCCACTTAAAGCATGAAATCAATAACTACGTAGGTAATCTTTTATTTTGATGTCCGTTAATAAGCGCAATTTTATAGTAATTATTTATAACAAGGGTGTCAACCCTACAAACGGGCGGCAACTGGTGCACAACATCGATCCGTCGCGTCGCGCCAGCAATGTAGCCTGGGCAATATAGCTTCTCTACCTACAAACTTACCAATAATGTTTACTTTATCAAATACTGTGTACTTACCTATGTATAAATCTTGTACGGATGCTCCTAGGGGAAATTACTTTAATAATAATTAACTTAAAGTAAGTAGTTTATCTTATAAACCATTCAAATGTTAAGGTAAGTAAGTTTACTACAGACCATCAAAGGTGTGCACTATGGGTAAGGTTGAGAGACAGGGAAACATTATACCAGGGTCAGGTTAGAATAGCATTATTATTAAATCTTTATTTTCAGGCAACAATAATTATATAAGTCTTATTAAACTTAATCTGTGGCTCATAGATATATACCTTAAAAATACGAATAGGTAGGTACATACAACATATTTCACATTGTGTTAGTATATTAGCAAACCCTATATAAATACAATGAAATATGTATATGGTATGGTCAATTAGCTTTTGTATCGACGAGGTACCTACCCAATTAAAAGGTTTAAAACATTGTAGGTATTTTTATATAAAAATATAATACAGAACGTTGGTACTACATGTCTTTTCAGTATTTTACTGCGTGGATAATAAACATTTGTCTTGTTAATGTTACTAATTATAAATGGATCCATTAAACGTTCAACACTTTATAGCCTTTATCTTAGCACACAAGTTGTCGTAAGTTTATTAACCGTTGTACGTATTTAAATAGCAATTAAAATCTGTTAATAATATTGACGCACTATCTCGTTGATCATCTAAGAGTCACGTTGCTAAGTATTGGCTCCATCTTAGTGTGCTATCCTGTCATCGCTTAGTACCCGGATTATTTATTTGTTTGGTGGTCGATGTAATTACATCCTCTCGCCAAGCCACGATGCGGACAGATCTTGTCTGGCCGGTCTTGTTATTATTAATATGATTAACTAAAATACCAATACGACTTCTCTTGAGCAAAATACCAAAGATGATTTCCTTATTTTTTTATTGTATGCATATTTTTATCGTCATCTTCATCTCTAACAGAATCTGTGGTTTGCTTTTTAAGATTTGATAACTTTGGACACTTTCCCTCACCGTAACCAATCATTCTGCCGAGGTACGCGTAGTTATAATTCGCGAGGGATAAGCTGAGGTTTGCATTTGTGTGTGTGAGTGACCACCAAAAGTAGAGTCAAAACTCTTTTTGTAGCTGTGTGTACAACACATGTTTGTGAAAAAGAGGTCACATCCTACGTTCACGTACCTACACTGCTCACACAAAAAAAAACTAAACTTCAAAAGGTAAACTTCGTTGAGGTCCCATTAGGTTTTTGTGGCGTCAAGATTTAGATTAAAAAGTATTTTTGATTTAAGGGTTAAGATGCATGGAGTTTTGAAATGAATGCGCGAACCTGTATTAATAGGATTTTTTACGTGTTTGGTTTTGTTATAAATATATTTGGGGGATAATATACCTCTTTTTTTTAGATTCCACGGTACATGGCCCTCCCGTTCATCACCGAGCGCCTCTGGTGAGCTCATAGGGAATTTCCAGTAGCACCCGGCGGATTTTGGCTACCTGTGGCCTCTTCGGGGGTATAATCTACTTCTAATACAAAAAGGATTTTTATATAAGTATAGTATGTTTAGAGTACCTACTTAAATATTTTATAACAAAAAGCACGCTACAGCAACGAACGATCAACCAAGTATCGTTGATTGTAAATAAAACTTCCCATAACACTTCCTACAAAATATAGGTAGGTACTCTTACATTCTTATGGATTAATTTTATAAGCATGATAGCAATAAAATATCTATCAACAAGCAGTAATATTTTGATATCGAACGTGATTCACAAACGACCCGGAAAGTCTGAGACGAGTCAATTGATGTAACAGCCATAAAGTATCCATAATAATTTTATATCCCAGTTTAAGATTTTTAAAGGATAAGTTTACCCAAATAGTGGCAAGATTTCTCTTACATTTAATGTTGGTAGCAATGTGTTATTTATAGGAAACGATAAGTACTACCTAGCTAAGTAGCATTTACATCGATACATCTAGCGTATGTAAGAACGTGGTTACTTTATGATAGCCCTATGAGAGAGGTATGACCATTGAGTTTCTATATTATATAGAAGGCGAGTGTCTGTCACCCGTTTTCTTCGTGGCGAATACTAAGCGGCTCTGATATAGGTTGCCCAATATATGTTTGCGTTCCACTAGGGACGCCACATTACATTAAAACACGTCACAAACAAGATCTCAGAACAATAACTTCAAACAATAATTAGTTCTATTTTTTACCACACGCCAACTTAAACTGGGAAGCTGTAGTGACGTTACGTCATCCTCGACAGTTTGACTGTTTGGACGTGCAGACTGGTTGTCAGCGCGGTTATCAGCGCTCTATATATACGTAGTATAGAGATAGTTGCCCTGAGAGTATGACTGTATCTTATTCATGGACATTAATTGCAGCAGCTCACAACATAAAGTAGCTACAGATGTCTATTCGGTCATATAAATAACTTAGAGAACTAATGGAATATTTGTAATGCTAAATCTTTCTATTAATTGTATGTGGTGATAGTAACGCTGAATAATTTTCATAATCCTGACTCCTGATGCAAATGCTAGATGTTTCGAATTACATTGGCGATTTTAAGTCCTAATGATAGCCATTTATTTACTTCCATGAACTAGAAACCTAACTAAAATCATCATTATTTAATATAAATATTAAATGTTGTATTAAATATGAAATGTGTAGTGTCCGACCGAATGTTCGCTTTCGGTTTCGGTGGAGTTTCGGCAAAAAAACGAGTTTCGGTTATGTTTCGGTTTCGGCAGCAAACCTGCCGAAACTACGACCGAAACCGAAACTGCATTCGGGAGTTCCCGCGCTGAGCTCGGGTGTGTTCGGCGCGGTAAATGACATCCAAGCGACGATGACATTTGGCCGCGTCCACGTGCTTAATCATGTCGTAACCTGTTTGTTTGCAGTGCATTTTGTTTGTTGTGAGTTTTCGTGTGATATGTTTTGAATTCAGTAAGTTTTATCATGTGATATAATATAAGAGTACCTCGAAAAGTAGGTAATTTAATATAACAAAGGAGTACCTAGTAGAATCAAGTTTACCATAAAAATCTAAACATTTTGTGGTTAATTTAACTCTTTCGCTAATGCTATATGTAAACAAACATTAGTTAGGTACATGGTATTTACAATAGTGCATTAGTGGAGATAATATTAAGGATTGAGTTTC
This sequence comes from Nudaria mundana, assembly GCA_963556515.1. NCBI lineage: Eukaryota > Metazoa > Arthropoda > Insecta > Lepidoptera > Erebidae > Nudaria > Nudaria mundana. The sequence continues at coordinate 11,372,612 of OY748287.1, forward strand.
GCGTTCAATTTTATTATATAGTTATAATTATTAAGTAGGTACCAATATAATAATTGTTTTTTTTACAAATTAACACTTCTAATTAAACGAGTAGATACATACCTGGTTATCCGTATAAAATTAACACTTATACTTATTTTATTTCTGTTTTTCAATTTAAAACCTTATCCATAATAGTTCACGAGCATAAATAAATAATTTAAAATACATTGAGTACCTACTGATTGAAACCTAATAGAGAACCTTTCTTTTTATATAGATTTTATAGATTATAATACATTTTCTTTATTTTTCTCTGAAAACATGATCCTTATAAGAAAGTTTCGGTTTCGGTTTCGGCCGAAACTGAGACCGTTGCCGAAATTCGGTTTCGGTTTAGGTCGTAAAAACCAGTTGTGTTCTCGAATAATATTAGTTACTAGTACCTACAGGGCACGTAATTAATTGGATGTCTTAGATAGTTAAATTTGAATAGATGCTGAGTTCTATTCCAGTAATTGGAGTTGGTTTTTGTATCAATGACGTGTTTTTAGGGTTCCGTAGCTCAAGTTTCAGAACCCTTATTATGAAAAATCTTTATTTTTTATTTTTTAACACGTAACCAGTGTGCGCTATCATTTTGATAGGTTTTTAAAAACATTGAGAGGTTATAATACGATTATTTAATTTAAATATTCGTTTGCTAGATATTAAACGTTATAGTTCATTTTATTGGTAAAACAGAGCCGCCCTCGAAAATCTAAACGGCTTCGGCTGGCTCGAAATATCTGATAATATTTATAATGGTACATAGTTGTTATGAATTTTCAAGGAAAATTATAATGGATTAGACAATTTTGTTTGTTCATGAGCTATAGATCAGGAGCTAATATGGGTAACTACGGAACCCTATTCTATGCGTGACACGCCACGCAACTTGGCCGGATTTTTATTTGTAAAGATATACCTAAGAAGAGATACCTAATTATTGTTCGTATTTTATACATTTCCTGATTTCCTGTTGGTGATGCAAAGTCTTAAGACGTTTATGCTGCTAAAGGAATTTGTAACACTGGTAATAGTAATTGACTTAGCACCGGTGAGCTATAAACATGGCTTGACACGTAACTGCGCATACGGCCGCCGATACTGAAATAGACTCAGAATGCAAAACGCCGCTCAAAAGTTCATCATCCTTGCAACTATTCCGAATATGCCTCATATGAAACACCTTGGACGCCATGAATGTGGAGACTGGGACATGAGTTGTTTATTAGAAATCCCGTTGAGTAATTGCGTACATATTACATTATGGAGTTACATGCAAAAACATCTCTCATTGAGATCGCATTGAAACTAGTTACGCTGTGTTAATCTTTGTAGATGAACTTACCAGTCATATTTTAACTCTGTCGTAGTAGGTATATCATACCCGCCTTAAACCTTATTAGTTAAGAATGCTCCTATTTAACGATTATGAACGTCATTGTATGACAATTGGTACCTATTTTAAACCTCAGATGAAATACTACCAAATTCAATATGTAATCTCGATTCATGTTTTTGCTATCCGAGATTGATAATTGATTGAATTCCCAATTTGGCATTGACAGTATTTGATGGAATTATCAATCCCGGATAGTAAAATATGGATCAAGATTGAATATGGAATTTGGTAGTAAGACCGAAGTACCTACGTGTCACTCGTTAGAATCATAATTATTGAGCGAAGCGAGCGGAGCTCCTTATCAGGAGACTTAAATACAACTCGATGTGAAATTGTTTCTCGTAGTTGTCGACCAACCGAATTTCATGATTTTTTCACTCAAAAATCAAGCATTCTCAGGAGCAGGTTTTTTTCGAGCTCAATTGCATGCTGCAGCCATTGAGTTATTATTACTACTCAATGGCTGCAGCGCAGTATCTACCACGGCAGCGACCGCAGCTCCTAGTTATTCATAAATAGAACATCTAAACAAAAAGCTAGTTAAAAATATTGATTCAGAAATATCACATCTCAAAAGAATAGGCAGAGCATATTATTATCATACGTCAACCTATCGCCAGTACTCGCATCAAAGGCGTCGCTTGTTACACCTCAACCACGCAATTTTACGTTATTTTGTCAGAACTTCGTTCGTTGAATGTGCACACTCAAAAGTGAGGTTGGATTAAAACAATGTATTTCCATTTTCTTATATTATTAATAATTTTCTTTTTAATATATTTATTATTATTATTTAATATATTTTCTTATTATTCCCTCGAGACTTAACATGATAATTTTATCTAATACTTATAGTTAGTTTGTTACATTGGATATACCTAATACACAAATAAATCAAAATATACCTTGCTCGCATAGACTCCATGCGGGCTCCACTCCAACGGACAAAGTGAAATATTCATAAAGCAATATCAAAGCCATCACGTATTTTACCTGAAGGCATCCATTGCATTTTTTAATAAAATGTACATACTTTTTAATAAATGATTTTACATAAATTGTATTAATTAACTGTAAATATGTTGGATGCAACAAAGTAAGTAGGTACATCAGATAGTTTGTCCCAGACCTCTTTATAGAAGAATCATTATTAAAACAAGTTATCTACGCGTCATACACCCGAACATATAAAGGCATTTTAATATTCATGTAAAGTATTAAAATGAAATGCAAATACCTGCGCTCCTTGACTTCTATTGGAACCTTTCACGTTAATTATACAAACAAACTAACTTTATACACCAACCACACTTTATACTGAAGATAACACAAAGTTATATTGACATTTTATAGAAAACGATTGTATTACAGTACCTAATCTTGGTTTTGATACCTTTACATGCTTACTTTAAACACAGATAGGTAACTCTTAATAAAAATAGGCGTGTGTCGACTTAAGAAACATTTAGGCTCATCATCAGGGAATGGGCGTTTTCACACTGCACGATATCGTGACGATATCGTCCACAATATCTTGACAATATCGTGACGATATGTCACGATATACATTATTTAACGTGACGATATCGTGACAATATCGTCACGATATTGTCACGATATCGCCACGTTAAATATTCAAAGGTCATTTTAGGTTTGCATCTGCACGATATCGTCACGATATCGTTTGTCGTTATCGTGCAATGTGAAAACGCCCATCGCGACATACGATTTTAGATGCAGACACCGCCCTAAATAACCTATATTATAGGGCTTAGAAACTAAACTCGGTATGTATTAAGGGTGCTGACTAGGTCGCCGCAGTCGCGAAACGTACCGTTACGCTGCAGCATATATTTGAGCATATATTTGAGCGAAACGAGTTTTGATTCAAAGCTATATTACTTTGTCAAAGTATTTTTTGTCATTACGCTATGGGAATTTTTACCATCAATTAAATTATTTTTATTTGATCGAAATTCAAAATTCTGGCTTCGTAAGAACCTGGGTAATTCTGTAAGCTTTTGATGAGTGCAAGAAAATCCGAAATCGGCCGAGTATTCGCCGAGAAACAATTTAACACAATTTAACATAAATCGTAATTTGAGTCACCCGTTGAGAGCTCCGCTCGCCTTCGGCTCGCATCGCTCAGTAAAGTATAATTTAAATAGAAAGATGAGTGCCTATTTGTAATAAAAGAGTCCGTAAATAGCAACACACATCTAAGAAATAAACAGTAAGTCAGATAAAGGGAACACGAAAAAAACAAAAGCAGTAGCTATTTACCTAAATCATTCTACGCCTATGGTAATGTTTAAGACCAATATGGCAAGCGAGAGACCATACACCGCGAACAATTGCCGCAATTAGGCAGACGCTGCATGGTGTTTAAAAAACGGGTCTAGTGCGTATCGGACTACGCAAAATGTAAAGAGATATTTTAATATTATCTTCAGAAAAGTGTTTTTTTTTACGTTTAACTGCATGATCCCATCCCCAGGAATTTAGCCTACTTACGAGCGAGTATACCATGCTGGCCGGACGGGTTGGTATAGGGTTTTGTATAGAGTTTTCCTTCTCTAGCAGTGTGCAATCTGCGTACTTTTCGTAAGTTGTCTCGTACGACACCCATTGGATGAAATGGGAAGGTGGTGTGTATTCTTTTACGGCCGCCACCACCACGGCCACCGCCACTTTTAGCTTGGCTTCTGAAAATTGCATTTGGCGTGGTTTTAATTTCTCTGGATGCCATAAACGCTAGGGTACGCAGAATGGTTTTAGCCTTGCAGGCTTAACCTACAGGTATAACAGAGTTTCATAGGTATTATTACACCTACACGTTAGGGTTTGCACAGTTGTACCAAACCCTCAGATAAGATAGTTAGCGCTACGGGACGGATGTGTGTTAACGATTCTATCATACTGTCCACTATATGATACCAAAGTAATAATGAACGATGACAACGTGATAGCTGCAATTTGCTCTACGGTACAGAAAGAAGAAAAAAATGCAGTTTTAAGAACTAACTACAATTAATATTTACGAATGGATGAAAAGTACAAAGACAAGATGCTGTCATAAGATAAGCAATATGAGAGACGAGCAGTAATATTAGGATTTCGTGCAACAGGAAGAAACTTAAATAATTAGTGCCTTAAATATTCTGCTGTTAAACAAACTGCTGTGCAACATGTGATGCTATTTTAAGATGTGAACGAGAACTAGGTAATAATTAAAGCCAGTTTTGAATAATTAGACAACTTTAAATTACCTATTACACTTACTTAGCTTTAGAATTCTAAATAATTAAAATTCCAATAAAATGTGACTGATGTTGGTTCTGTGTCAAATACTTCATAATGTTGAAATTGCTTTGCGGTGCAGAAGAAATGACATAGGTACGTTTTTGTTCTTGATTGGTGAATTGTATTTGTTTCGGACAATTTGACAAGAAAGAGAATCATGGAAATTTACATAGAGCTAGCCTTCTAGATTGTCCATCTCAGCATCGAAGAGGGTGTCATTAATTATCTTCTCCGTCATCAAGCGTTGACGCTTGTTTAATGATCTAAGTTTGATTGCGATAGATCTACCCAAAAGATCGTATCGATCTTCTGGTGCAGAAGCAGTAGCAGGACGCTTCAAGTGGTCTTTCATAGATGGTAATATGTCAGTGGTTAACGGATCTTGTGTCGTTTTCATATTTTCCGGTCTTGTAGCAGGTGATTCAGTCTCCTTAGATGTTATAATGAAGTATTTATTATTTGTATCATCATTATCAACAGCATTATCTGTAGTATTATTTGTACTTTCTGTAGAGTTGTCGGTATCCTAAAACAATAATATTTACTTTTTAATTTCCGGATTCAATAGATAAAATACTAGAATACCAAACCTATTTTGTCAATGAATGCCTTTGTTTAATGATAACAATATAAGCTTTAAATATTTTTTTAAATCAGTCTAGATGTTTGGTAGCCTATTTGATGCAAACAAAAATACGGACAATCAAATCTCTCTTCTTTATTAGGTGTATTTTAATATAATATATAAAATAAAATTAACTTTAACCCATATTGAGCACATAATCAATTACACATAATTTGGCAAATAAAATAATATAAAATATACACAATTAAATCCTATATTATTAAAACGGACAGTCTTAAAAGGACAGTTCAACCTGTCAGCGATCATTTTTAGGACTGTGTTAGACCTGCCCCAAACCCTGCGCACCAGTGAGGCTCCTCTTTTGCCCATACTCGCATAAAACAGTCAGTGTTCGCCGCAGTGAACATGCCAGAATTTTTTTTTGAGGTGTAAACTTACAGATGGAATTAACTTATTCGGCGGCCTATAGATGCATAATGTAACATACGTAAAGACTTAATATTTTATTCAAATCGGTATGGTTACTTAGGAGTTAATTGACAAATACACTTAATAACAGAAGAAATACAAAATTTAATGTTCTCTTGCAAATTAGATGACTGTGTGTCCATACAATACATTGCAAAAATACGGTAGGCACAGACAACCACACCAAGCTTAACATGTTGCCCTCGGGGGTTCGGTTTTTGTGAAGCGCATGGCTGGTGGACTTTTAGGTTACTTCTGGCGCTCAGTAAAAACCGAGTTCCAGACGCTCACTTGCAATACTGAACTACGCTTTCTTGTCCCACACCGGGAACTAGTTCGGAGTAACTAGTTCTTTCGTGCCGAGAATTATCAGATCAAGCATTACCTTGACATTGGCAAAACCATCGATAAACGATAGAGCCACGCACCTAAAATAAGAAGAAGTTGCCTTCGAGAGTTTACAAAATTATCTCACTTAAATAAATAATTCACAAATTTATACTTACACTGGAATAACTAATGTCAATATTCGAAATATTAGAACGCGACCTAGGAGGTATATTTTGATCTCCAAGAAAATTGAATAATTTAAAGTACCACAGTTTTGGTTTATAAATGTTATCAAATGATGCTCCAGACTTGACAGATTTATTGTATTTTTTTTTCTCTCGTCTAAAGTTACTACGTAACGAATTAATTTTTTTAACCACATCTTCTTTTGTAGTTGTAGGCTCCAATTCCTTGAGCTTGGTTACCAATTTTTCGTAGGCTGCCGATTTTTTATCTCTGTCGTGATATTCAATGCTCTTTATGCGCCAAAGACAAGGTTCAGACTTATAAATTTCTATAAATTCTTCTACTATGGTATTGTACCTGCGACTCCCCATTTTGAAAACAACACGGTGGAGCGAGCGAGCCTTCTCTCGTAGTCGCTGACAACAGACAACTGCGCATGCACGATCACCAGACGCCAAATACGCTTGGTTATGCACGAAGTGGCAAACTAGCGAAAAAATATCGATTTTGATATTTGTTCGGTTGCGTGTGGCCGTGTGGGACAGTGAAGTGCACTATAAGTGTACAGTTTTATCACATTATGGTCGATGGTAAGACTGTATTAACCTTGCATGCATAACGACAGGCATAACAGAGTTTTACAGTACATTTCGTTACTTTTATTTTGATTAAAGTACAAGAACCACACTTTTCGCTAACAAAAATTTTGAAAGTTGTTCTGGGTTGTTCTAGGTTTGTGCTACTATGTTTCAAAACGTTGTAGAGCTAAGGATGTAATTTTCAGAAAACTTTATAATGCTGGTTAACAGCATTTACAAAAATTATAAAAAAAATATCGTTCATTTATTTGCTAATAATCGACACCTTGTTGTCAAATATAAATCATAATTTGCCATGTAAATAGATTAATGTGTTTACGTAACTGCAGGAAATGAGTAATCCATCACATGAATAATTGTATTCCGGCCGTCATCGCAACTGATTTTCGTAACCAGTGACGATGGAGAAATAATTTTACCTTATTCACAACAGTTGCCAACTGAGAGTAATTTTGCCGGCTTCGCAACTTTTATGCATTTTTCGTAACCAGTTGCGATGGAGAAAAAATTTTTCCTTATTCACAACCAGTGGCCAACTAAGAGTAATTTTTCGATATAGTTACATATTATTTATTGAGCGAAGCAAGCGTAGCTGACTCAAATGCAACTCGATGTGAAATTGTTTCTCGACAACTACCCAACCGATTTTCATGATTTTTTCACTCAAAAATCAAGCATTCTCAGGAGCAGGTTTTGTTCGAGACCGAATTTTGATTTAGGATCCTCAAAAAAGTTATTGACCAAAAATATGTCAACAACCGATTTTCATGATTTTTCACTAAAAAATCAAGCATTCTCAGGAACAGGTTTTGTTCGAGACAAATTTTGATTTAGGACCCTCAAAAAAAGTTATTGACCAAAAAACGTTATTGACCAAAAATATGACAATAGTCGCTTCGCTCAATTGCATGCAATTTTTTGCAGTTTGGTAGTACCACGGCAGCGACCGCAACTCCTAGTTATAGTTACTTATTGGAAAAAGTAGAAAGAAAAGAAAAGATTATGAAGAGATTGATTTGGAAATAAATAAAGCCATTCAAGAACTGAGAGATAATATTATTACAGTGGGCCATTGCATGGAAATTATTAGCCCGTTTGCAATCACTTTTTAATGATTTCATTGATAATGACGTGTTTTTTATTTTTTTTTCATTGATGAGCAAACTATTGCCAAATGGGTTCAGGATATTTTATTTACAAGTAATCTGGTTTAGTTTATTTTGTTGTTTAATAAATAAATTCAAGTAATATTGTCGTTTAATTCAGCACATTGTGATTGTGAATCAATGTGATTGTCCACTCAAGTCCACTGTCATCAGATCACAGTCACACACATATCATTGTTGCGAAATGAGATAAGGTACCATTTGAAAACATTCTTAGGTGGCAAACGGTTGTGAACAAGGAAAAAATGTTCCTCCATCGCAAATGTTTAACATCCCTTTTTAAGAAATTCTTAGTTGGCAACTGGTTGTGAATAAGGTAAAATTATTTCTCCATCGCAACTGGTTACGAAAGTCAGTTGCGATGACGGCCGGAATGAATAATTGAACCATGTAAGTTCGTATAGAAAGTGAATTTTACGTACCTACCTATAATAGTAACATCTCTTAAACCAGATGGAGCATAAAATTTTTTTGTGATTGCAAGTTGGAACTCTGAACTAACTTGAATTATATCCAACACATTACATAATTATTTAATTATATACTTGGGATACCTACTTGTTTACTTGAAACTAATTTGCATTTTAGTATTCCATGATTGTACATAATTTAGGTAGCAGTGGCGTAGCTAGGTAACCAAGGGCCCTGGGGCAAATTAAAAATGGGGCCCCACTGCTATGTAAACTGATTAGGTTATATCAAATAAAAATATGAAATATACAAATACTTTAAAAATACTTAAGCTCTTTTTTGTGCACTGCAGGGCAGGTAATAAAAATATTCAACAGTAAAAACATAATTTACAATTAATACTCGTACTTGGTGTAGGTTTGGCTAGTAAAACGAAGTAGAGAAGATTCAAGAAGATTTGTCGTACACATTTTCGAAAAATGTAGAGGTCTGTGGTTCCTCCAAACCCTCCGCTCTTATGTGTGTCATGCAAACAACATCCACATTCACATGATCGGCGGCGGAGGTATCTCCAACTGCAATAATTGTCGAATCTTATTCAGTAGGCTTCTCAACCAACACTGCAGTTACCACATTATTTGAGTCACTATCAATAGAAATATTTTGGCCAGATGAACTTGCAGAAGGCCGACTAAAAAACTTGTCAATTTTGGGCAACTTTTGTTTACTATCTTCTCTTTTTTGGCGTTGTTTGCGTTTAAATGCACCACTAGGTTTCTTCTTTTTATCCATAATTTTAGTTTTCTAATTTATTTAAACAATACAATATTAGATTGTGCTCGAGTAGGTAGGTAGGTACTCACTGTTCACTGACGACGTTAAAAGTAAAATAAAATGAAAGAGAAACACAATAATGCGCTACAAGTGTCGTTGGGGAATCCCGGAAAAAAAAATTATCACCGTTAGTGTTACCACATATAACGGTGGAGACCATGAACGATCTCCTGCCCGCGGACCTGACTTAATGTACCTACTGCAGGTGACTTGCATTTTTTCACGATATTTCGCGTTATACAATGAGCTGTTGCCGAAATCTATAGATTTGACACGATTTATTAAGTTAACGGACATAATATGAGTGGTAAAATCAAATAAAATTTAACCACTATATTGACCAGTACAAAAAAGTTTATTGACATTAGCCTCCTTACTCCTGATACAGCATTAATTTTTTAACCGTTTCCGAAAAAAATCTTAACTCGAAATCACAATAAAACGCACATAGATGAATAATAAAACGCACATATCACTATCCGTCAAATTGATAACACTGCCAAAGTGCCAACCTACAGAAAGAATTTAGGGGAATTCCCTAGGCATAACTTTTGAATTTCTCTCAACTGAGTTGTCATGATTAAAGTGGGGTTGCAACCTGTCATATTTATTTTGAAAATGGGAGAAATTTCCAAAAGTTCAGTTCGATCGAGATTTCTGGTAAGGATTCGAGGGCCCCCTGAGCTTTAGGGCCCCAGGGCACTGCCCCGCCTAGCCCCTAGGTAGCTACGCCACTGGTAGGTAGGCATTACTACTCGTATGTTTTAGTCGCTAGTTATATTCACTGCAGTACTTCGCAATATGTTTAATGTACCAAGCATTATATACACTATCAAGCATACCGACCAGTTAAAATACCTACTATCCTATGGTACCAATCTAACATCTGGTACTTAGACCAAAAAGACGGGTCGTGGGTCTCTTGACTACCATTGGTTGATGAATCTCAGCACACCGCAGGTAGCCTACGCACACTGCATACAATATAAAACCGTAAGGTGGTTATGCTCCAACTGTGCTGATACTAATAGGTATCTACCAAAACTTAGCTGTTCATTTATCTCACCAATACTGGAGAACGGCTAAAGTGATTTGACTAATTTTGGTCTTGAAATATTCGTGGAGGTTCAGGGAAGGATTAAAGAGTAAACTCGGGCGGTACGAAGTTCACCGGGACATCTAGTAAGTAATATTAATTACACTTTATGAAACTTACATCAATAGGCAGACATACTCCAGGCAAGCCTTCGACTGCTACTGGGTCTATTATGGCGAGCACCTTTTCTTCTATACTGGTTAAAGGCACCAGCTTACTAGGCCCTCCACCAGTTGCTGCTGCACTCCTTCTTGAGTCTGCGGCTTTAGATTTGGTTTTAGCCTTGAACTCTATCCAGTACTTGATGGACAAAAGGAATTTAAAAAAAAGGTCAAAAAACATCTTCCTCTAAGTTTAAATAACATAATTATGTACCTATAAATAACCAACTAATATACCTAATACATATTAATAAAAACCCACTTTTAAAAGGCATGCTATTATTAGAAGGGAGCCTTTTTTTATCTACTTTACCAAGTAGGTAAAAATGGATCACTTTAAGTGTTTGTTTGTGTTATAAGTGCACAGATTACGGATTTTTACTTAAGTGGTGTTTTTACAAATGTGGGACTAGACATTGTAACAAAAATTTATAGGAAAGTAGCATTAGAGAAGTACAGGGTATATTTAAGTAGGTAAGGTACGAGTATTTATTATATTATTAGTATTCATATTGAATATTTTAATTAGACTGCACATGTATTTCTACAGGATATTTTGATTCAGATGTGAACTTACTCTACGCCATTGGTCTGGGGTTTTAGTAACTCCGTCGGCCACAGAGTTCAGCTGAACTGCTACGGAGTCCCACAATCCCCGTGTAGCTCGAACAGCCTGAGGTCCACCCGGAAAGCGGCCCAGCGCTATATCGCGATGGGCTTCTGCAAACTCGACAAGTAGTTCCATTTGCCTCATTGAAATCTTCCTTCTTGCAGGCATCTAAAAATAGACATTATATTTCACTATAATGTATAACTTACACTTGTAAATAACCAAATAATTGTGTTTTTATTAAGTGAAGAAATTGATGACAACTTTTTTAAGTTATAAAAGTTAAACAGTATACATATGTATAGATTTTACTTACTTTTATAATTATTTTCACATACAATGTTGCACAATTGTAAACACACTAAAAAGAAAAATGTATACTAGGTACTAAGTTATAATTGACTAAATTCTTGAGTGTTCAAACTGTAGTCCAATCCAAACTAAATAATTTCATATTTTACACGCGGTGTTGTATATCCCGTTTAAATCCGCCTAAATTCAAAATGTTCTCAAAAATGTAGTATCATAACGCAAAACATTGTATACTCAACTTAGCCGTATAATACTCGATAAAAACTAGAGGTGTCAAGTGGTGTAACGATAAGCACGTTATTCAGTTGACTGTAACATGATAGTCACTCATTACGATACATAATACCATTGTTACACTGGACCGGTTAACATCAAAGTTTGGTGATCAACCGAAGCCCAGTTGGTCACTGGTCATGGTCATAAGAAAAATAGCCAATAGGCCTGCAGATCCCGTGTCCAAGGCAAGGATTTACAATGGCATGATTGGTTACGACGAGAATAAAAAAAAATTATCATCCGCGATGTAAAATCTGTGTGTAAATGTATATTATGTTAATTTTTTCGTTGCTGTATTTTATAATTTTTTCTCAACAACAACACATTGACGCATCAATGATCACAAATGACACTACTGACACTTGTCAATAAGTTGCACTAAATGTCCAACTTTGGTGGACTTGTGAGTGACTTTCGATGATTCGTTCAGGAACGTTGTATTTGTTTTGTTTGTCAATTTTATACTTTGCGATTGGCGAGTGCATAGAGGACGGAGTAGGTTATAGTAGTTTATAGTTGAATTTATTATTTTATTTTAATTTTTTTTTTTTCTTATATTTAGGTCGACAAATTGACGCCACCCGCCTGATGGTAAGCTGTGGCGACATCTGGTGATTGTGGGCAACTCTCACAGTACACAGGAATACTATAGAGAGTGACCCTCAACTTGACGACCCAGTAATGTGCCTCTTCACGCTTCGCTTAAAGAACCCAGGGTTATATGTTGGAGGAAACACGTGCGCGGGCAGGGCGTTCCAAGCCATGGTGGCTTTAAACGTTCGGCAGAGAAACGAACGTTTAAAACGCTCAGTTCTCGCGAAGACGGTTTCCACGGTACGAGAGTGACATCTCTGCCCGGCACGCGTTGTTCGGGATCGGAAGGGAGAGGGTGGGATCAGATTGAAGAGCTCTTCAGAACACTCATCGTGGTAAATACGGTAGAACGCGGCCAAGGAAGCAATTGTTCGGCAGCAATTAATTTATGTCTGAAGATTTTAGCGAAACTTTCACTTCTTGCTCTTCTTCCTGCGCGTCTGATGACAGTTTTGTTACTGCGAATGGTGGAAATGATTCTATAATTTCTTGGCAGTCAACTAACTTCTATCTTCTCTGCTTATCCTAACTACTTCAATGTTGTTCACATAAATGCTCAAAACGTTCAGGCACATTACTCCGATTTATTATCTTCCTTTGATCATAATCACATACACGCTGTCCTTACCTATATCTAAAAGTTTCCTTAAGCCTGGAATTCCATCGGCCCAAGTGTGTCTTCCTGGGTATAGGATAGTGCGTAATGACCGGACAGGAAAGGGGTAAATATCTCCGTGGTGACATATCTTGTAAGGTAGTTGATCAGTCTCCGAGTGCATATTCTGGTTCTGCTGAACACCTTTTCCTCGAGATTGACTTTAAGCACGTTAAAACACACCTGGGTGTTTATAACAGTCCATCTCTTAAAGTTGACTATTTCAATTCCTTTGAAACTATCCTTGCAACCCTTTCCTCTTTGTATGAACACAGGATTATCCTCGGAGACTTCAATACCTGTCTTCTCAGGGGTGACTCGCGCAGCAACAGGTTACGGACCCTTGTCTGATCGGTTGATATGCATATCCTGCCTTTGGATATTACACACAGACAGCCTAACTATCAACCCTCTCTCATAGACCTAGTTTCTGACACCTACAAAGTTGCAACTCATGGTCAACTTACTGCTCCCTTCTAACACCATGATTTGTTGTTCTTATCGTATAAAGTCCGCCCTCCGAAGCGCAAGAGTAAATTTCTGTTACTTTGTAGTTTTAAAAACATTAATCTGGAGAGGTTGGAGGTTGATGTCGGTAATGTGGACTGGTCCTCCGTTTATGGTTGTGATGAACTGGATGGGAAGGTAGCTGCCCTTACTCGTGGTTTGTTGGATATCTACTGAAATAAAGACAAAACCTACAGAATATAGGTTTTAATTAACATAAAATTGTACGTTATTTTAGGAGAGAAAACGCGGAGACATTACAAATGTCATTGTTCTATCAATTATATAGATCTAACATATTACCAAGAAGGTCGCTAATGAAACCATGACGAGGAAATAGATCGCATATCACGTCATTCTCCCACACTATAGTCTTGTAGATATCGAGGCGGGTTTCGGGCTCTGCCTGATCTTCTTAAAATAGGAGGTGAGGCGACATGAGGAGGAGTAGATCTTGGAGTAGGGACCTCCGCAACAGGCAAGTCTTCAGCAGATGGAGGTGGAGCGGATACTGGTGAAATAGGAGATGGAGATGGCGAGCTAGGTGGAGTCGTATATTCTACTTCCATCTCTGGTTCTGAATCTAATAGTCTTTCACCGACATTATCACCAATAGGGCAAGGTGTCGATTTGATACTGTCGTCTCTCGTCCATCTTGTAATCTGACAAACGAGTAGTCCGGATTTGATTGAATTAGCTCGACTTCCTCTACTACTGGCTGGTATTTGTTCTTTCGATCGAATCGTTTCATCAGCACCTGTCCCGAGCCTGCGAGCCACGACGGTATCGTGTTACCGTTAGGTGATCGGCGAGTGTGCTCAAACATTCTTTCGTGCGGAGTGCAATTGGTCGCTTGCAGAGTAGCGATCGAATTGAGTGAAGTGCCACCGATAAGTACTGTTCCCAATGTTCGATCGGAGCATTATGTGTTCCACAAGCTAATTGTTTAGCTTTCCACACAGTGGCGTTCAACTTTTCGACCTGGCCATTGCACTGTGGATTGTATGCGATGGTGTTGCTTGTAGCTATCCCTTTTGAATGGAGGTAGTCTCTTACCTCGGCCGATAGGAATTGGGTGCCTCTGTCTGAATGGATATAAGCGGGCATACCGAAGATCATAAATATGCTGTTAAGATGTTTGATGACGGTTTTGGCAGTCATGTCGCTGCATGGGAAGGCAAAAGGGAATCGTGAATACTCGTCAATGACGGTGAGAATGTACTTGTTTTTGGAGATTGATGGGAGCGGTCTTTTGAAGTCAATACTTAAACGTTCGAAGGGCAGATGTTGCCTTTATAAGCTTTGGAAGAGGAGTGGGATTGTTAAAGTATCTTGGTTTGATTTCAGCACACAAGCGGCAATTTCGAGTCATCGTTCTGACTTCATCGATGGAGTAGGGTAGATTCTTACTTTTGACCCAATGGTACATTCTTGTTACTCCTGGGTGGCACAGTGACGCGTGGAGCGATTCTAGTTTAGTCGTTGAATTCCTAATGCAAGCACATATGCGTGATAGAGCGTCAGCTGCTCTGTTGTCCTTCCCCGGTCTATACACAATATCATATTTAAATGGCGCTAGTTCAAGACGCCATCTTTGAATCTTCTCATTTTTAACTTTACTGGCGTGTTTGGCATTAAACATAAATGAGACAGATCTCTGGTCCGTAATTAGCTTGAAGGGTTTGCCGATGAGGAAGTGACGCCACTTTTTTAATGATTCTACTATGGCGTATGCTTCTTTCTCGATGGTTGAATGATTTAGTTCGCTGTGGTTCAAAGTTCTGGAGTAAAAAGCGACGGGACGTGAGTCTTGGGTCAGCGTAGCGGCAATCGAATGTTCGGATGCGTCAGTTTCCACTGTGAAGGGCATGTTGTCATCGATAGCATGGACGGAGGACTTGGCAACTTTCGAAACAAGCTTTAGCTTCCTCACTTAGCGGGAAAGAGTTGGCGTGAGCGAGGACATGGATTCTTTCAGAAAAGTTAGGGATCCATCTGGAGTAGTGGGCAAACATACCCAATGTCCGCTACAAGGTCGCTAGATCGTTTAGCGGTGGCATTTTCAACAGGGGCTGTAATCGGTCACCATCAGGCTTAATGACGTGGTCCTTTATAGTATATCCAAGTAAATTGATAGTCCTTTGACTGAACTTGCTTTTGATCTTGTTTAGAGTTAGGTTAAATTTGTCAGTTGCCTTCATGAATCTTTCCAAATTCTTGTCGTGTTTGCCATGGGTATTGCCACATACGATGATATTATCGTCGAGATAAGCATAAGTTCCAGAAAGATTTTCTTTTCTGATGAGCCAGTCTACGGTTCTTTGAAAACTGGCTACCCCGTTAGTAACACCAAACGGAATTCTGCAGAATTGGTAGAAGTTGCCGCAAGCCTCGAAGGCCGTAAAAAGTTTCTCGTGAGGGAGTATAGGCACTTGGTGATAGGCGCTTTGTAGATCGATTGTACTAAATATTGCATATTTAGACACTCTCGACACCATTTCTTCCATATTAGGCAGTGGATATGCATCTAATTGGGTGTACCGGTTGATAGTTTGAGAGTAGCCGATCACTAAACGCTTTTTATGAGTAGCATTTTTAGTTATAAGTACTTGTGCCCTCCAACGCGAATAACTTTCTTCAATGATTCCATTGTCCAGGAGTTTCTTTACTTCGTCATATATAAAACTCTGGTCTTCAAGGCTGTATTTACGTGATCGTATTGCTATGGGTTTGCAGTCCGGAGAAACATTTGCGAATAGTGGTACAGCAGGTACTGAGGCCTCTGCGACGCTGCAGACTTTGAATGTATCTTTGGGACCACCGAAGTCAAACTGTAAAGCCGAGTGGAACGCTAGTAAGTCATGGCCGATTATCAAGTAGCACAAAGATTCTTTACTATCAGCAGTTTGGCGTTCTCATAAAAGTGGTCACCTATTTGAATGTTCTGAAAGGTCGAACCGCTTACTTGAGATGTGTGTGACAAGGAAGCCATTGTGACTGCCTGAGTACATGGTTTTCTCTTGAGACGACAAAGGTTGGCGAAATTCTTATTGATGAAGCTAATCGAGCTACCGGTGTCTATAAGTGCTTGCGTTTTGATACCTTTAATGACAGCAGGAATCATCGCTTTAGAGAGAGAGGCAGGTGCGGCTGCAAGGATGGCTGAGCAGTGGCCGCACTCTTCGGGCGAGGACATCGAAGCACTGGTGCTGGGTTTCGAGCGACATATCTTGCTATAATGTCCTTGTTTGCCACAAGATTTGCAAGCAGTGTCTCTTGCTGGACAATTCTTTCTGACATGTTGTGTTCTTTCTGAAATAAATCTCCCACTTGGTACTGTGGAGGACCACAGTACCAAGTGGGAGATTTATTTATGAGTGATGTTGTAGCGGCTGCAGTAGGAGTTTTAGGATCAGCGATGATGTTTTGCGTTTCAGGTACAGCACTCACAACTGGGTTGATGAAGTCTTGTGAGTTCGTTTCCGCCACCTCCATAGAGAGCGCTATATTGTATGTTCCATCCAGTGTCAGTGACAAATTTTCCAGAAGGCGTGATCGTATTTTGTTGGATACCATACCAGCAATGAACGCGCCACGAATGCTGTCATTTTTATTGGTTTCAGCATCTACACTCTTGAATTCACAGTCTTTGGCTAATTGTTTAAGAGATTGTAGGTAAATGTCGACTGTCTCATCATGTTGCTGTCTTCTTGTAGTTAATCAAGAATCAAATAATCAATTTCATTTATTCAGTTTAGGCACATAAAGAGCACATATGAATGTCAAAATTTTACAATTTTATGTCAAGCACTATTATAAAAATACTAAATTAATTACACAAATAACCATTTGAAAATGATTCTTTCGCTGGTTCGGTAAGTTGGTTCTCCTGAGAAGATACCAGCAAGAAACTCAGGTAGATTATCCATTTTCTTTTTTAATAATGTTTTGTTTACATTGTGTTACAATTTGTATTGTAGGAGTGGCTAACAACAGCAGATTAGGGTGACCATGCATTTTTATCATTAAGATATTCGTCTACATTATAATAGCCTTTCTTCATCAAACGTTTTTTCACTACTATTTTAAACTTATTAAGAGGCATGTCAACCAGATCCTGCGGTATTTTATTAAATATTTTTATACATTTGCCTACAAACGAGTTACCAACTTTATGAAGTCTAATTTTTGTCATTGCCAGTTTATTTTTATTTCTTGTATTATAATTATGGTTGTCGGATCTTTTTTTGAAGAGTTCTATGTCCTTCCGTACATACACGATGTTGTCGTAAACATATTGAGAAGCAACTGTTAAAATATTAATTTCTTTAAATAGTTCCTTCAGCGAGTCACGGAGTCCGAGTCTATAGATTGCTCGTATAGCTCGTTTCTGTAATATGAATATTGTCTCAATATCGGCAGCTGAGCCCCATAGCAGCAGACCATATGACATAACGCTATGAAAGTAGCCAAAATAAACTAATCGTGCCGTTTTTTCATCAGTGACCTTATCTTTCTAACCGCATAGGCAGCCGAACTAAGTCTTCCTGCCAAGGCTGTGATATGAGAACCTCATTGCAGTTTACTATCTAAAGTTATTCCAAGAAAAACTGTGGTATTGACTATTTGAACTAATTCATTATTCATAGTAATATGAGTATCCACCTGTCTAACATTGGGCATAGTAAATTTTATACATTTTGTTTTCTTCGCATTGAGCAGCAAGTTGTTACTTGTGAACCAATGCAGTATTTCCGAAAGGGTATTATTTACATCGTCAAGTACTACTTTTCGTCTATCACTTTTAAAAATTAATGATGTGTCATCAGCTAATAATAGTATTTCACAAAGATTTTTAGTGAAGTAAGGTAGATCATTTACGTATATTAATAATAAAAAGGGTCCTAATATCGAGCCCTGGGGTACTCCCATGACTAATGAGGCGCCAGAAGAGTCGGTGCCATTAACGTTAACTTTTTGTACTCTATCAGTGAGGTAAGACTCCAGTAAGCCAAGTGAGCTGTGCGAAACACCATAATACCCTAATTTTAGTAACAAAGTCTCATGATCAACACAATCAAAAGCTTTTGATAGATCACAAAAGATACCAATGGCATCCTGCTTTTCCTTCCATGCATCAAATATATGTTTCACAAGTGCAACTCCTGCATCCGTTGTGTTTCTGCCTTTAGTGAAACCAAACTGTTTGCTATTAAGTAACTTATTTTCTGTAAAATGTGAAAGCAATTGATTAAATATTATTTAATAGGTGTCGAGCGTGGATTATATTGCTCGCCTTGACGTATAATTTGTCAAGTTCAGCTATACGTGTTGCACTCACTCACGTGTGCCATGTCTCGCCCAAAGTTTACATTTGGGCGAGACATGGTATATCAAGAGCTGCAGCTTAGTTTCTTGCCATTTCGCAGCCTCGCCGCTTTTACTTGCGGGTTCTGATTGAGCGAGGAAGTTGACAAACGTTTGTTTCCAGTGCAGCCATCCTTTGGTAGCTTTCGGTGATGGGTCCTCGTCGAACCGCTCTAGTCGTAGGTACTTTTCCATTTATGTTAATTAAATTGAAATAACGACAAAACCTACAGAATATAAGTTTTAATTAACATAAAATTGTACGTTATTTTAGGAGAGAAAGTGCGGAGACATTACAAATGTCATTGTTCTATCAATTACATAGATCTAACATCTAACACATTACCAAGAAGGTCACTAATGAAACCATGACGAGGAAATAGATCGCATATCACGTCATCTACGATGTACATGCTCCGTTTAGGAAAGTTAAGGTAAGACATCTGCCTGCACCATGGTTGACTGCTTCAGTCAAAGCTTCCATGGCTGAACGAGACAAGGTAAAGCGTAGGTACCGTAAATATCCTACAACAGAGAATTGGGATACGTACAAAAGGCTACGTTATCGCTGCAGTCGTCTGTGTAGGGATGCTAAGTGTAACCACATACACCATTCTATCCAAAACCTTAGCACGGCAGAAGTGTGGCGATTTTTAAGAACTATTGGGGTTGGTAAGGTCAGGGACAGTGGTGTTGGCGATATAGACCTCAATAATATACTTAATACTCATTTCGCTAAGTCTCCGACTAGTATCTCAAGTGATGTAAAGTTATCGACCTTAAATTAACTTTCAACTCTTCATGCGCCATCAAATAGTTATTTTTCATTTCACCCGGTTACAAAGTCGAATATTAAAAAAAACAATTGAGGTCTATTTCTTCTAAGGCTGTTGGTGATGATGGGCTTCAACTCCAAATGACACTGCCGATACTGAACCATATTACTCCTGTCCTTACTCATATCATTAACCATTCCTTGTTATCCAACTGGTTCCCTTCCTCATGCTCATGTTATACCGCTTCCCAAAGTTCCTAACCCTACTTCACTCTCTCAATTCCGTCCCATTTCCATTCTTCCTGTCCTGTCCAAGGTTCTTGAAAGTGCTGTACACAATCAACTGACTTGTTATCTTTCCTCTAACTGCCTGCTAAGCCCTTTTCAGTCTGGATTTCGTCGTGGCCATAGCACCGTAACAGCGCTGTTGAAAATTACGGATGATATTAGGATGGCCATGGAACACAAACACTATCTTGATAGGCTCGAGTCGGATGTTGGGTAGACTGCATAATATGGATTTACCGCAGCTGCAGTACAATGCCAAATGTATGTTACCCAGAGTGTCAAAAACTTAGGCTTACAGTTTGACTCTACTCTGAGCTGGAAAGCTCAAGTCGCTAACGTATCCCACAAGGTGACTGGAACGCTACAAGCGCTTTATCGCCTCAAAAACTTTCTTTCGTCTAAAACCAAGGTAGCTTTTGTGCAGACTTTAGTCTTCCCTATTATTGACTATGGTGATGTATGCTATCTCGGCCTGAATGCAGATCTGCTCAACAAATTTGATCGCCTTCTCAATTATTGCATTCGCTTCGTCTTTTCTCTTCGTAAGTACGATCATGTCTCGACATATCGTACATAACTGGGCTGGTTGACAATACGTCAACGGCACAGTCTACATGCTGTAACAACTCTTTTTTCTCTTCTTCACTCTCCCAATGCTCCCACCTATTTAACACCTCACTTCCAACTACTGTGTGATACCCACTGTAAAAACTTGCGTTCTTCCAACAATCTCCTCCTGCTCTGTCGCAATCACAATTCTGCAGTTGTTCATTCCTCTTTTTTCATTCAGGCTATTCTTCTTTGGAATGCACTTTCTCCCGAGATCAGAACATGCAATATCCGTCTCACGTTTAAGAGAAAAGTCCGCCAGATTTAAACACATAGGCAACACCGACTTATCTAAATTCGTATTTATGGAAATATGATGTACTTATAATAGGTATATATATGTATGTATATGTATATAAATATTTACAGTATTTATGCAGTATGTAGGTATCTATTCTTTATTGTATATATTTATATAATCCTGTACCCATATTGTTATAATATTTTAATTGTTCCTTAATTGTTTTAGTACCATTGTCGCTTACAATTTCACAACCTTGAGCACCTACCGGAATGTTATTTCTGCATCACCTCAAGGTCGACTGGAAGAAAATGCCTAATGGCATTAAGTCCGCCATTGTACACCGTTGTGCATAAAGATTTAAATAAATAAATAAGTTATAATGTTTTGTTTCTTTTGTGGCTGTATGTACCTATTTACTCTGTAGTTATTTATTATTATTATTTTATATATAATATTTAAACTCGATAAACACTTCTCCCTTAAATAAAACCTGGTCTCCTCTACAACTCTAAGGTCTGCTGGCAGATAAGTCACATTGACTTAAGCACGCCTTTGTGCATATTGTTTGTACACGTTATAGCGTGTATTTGATTTATGTACAAAAAGAATAATAATAAAAAAAAAAGCAAAATGATATTAAGTAGGCAAGATTTATTTATTGTGATCATGTATTGATTCTAAAGTCATGTAAATATTCGTACAAATATGTCGGGCAAACACGCCCTGTATTAGCATTCACAACTCAGGGTTGCAAATATTTGAAACCTACCTCATAGGTATTAACGTTTGGATTTCAACGAATAATACATTGCCAGTTCATTTCACATGTATAATATTTTTATTACCTGTCCTTGTTTTATGTCTTTCTATAAGTTGACGTGACTAATCTGCGCCTAAATTCTTTCTAATAACAATGAAAGTGTAGGAAGCAAATTCACCCAATCAGCTTTTCTTGGTGACAAAAGAATTTCGATAACAATTGTTTCAAACCCAAAATCAGTTCATTGTGTTATTATTGGACACTCTTGAATGGTTATTGTCCATAAAACAAAGTGAGGAAGTAAGTTCTGTGAAGTCATGAGCCATTGGTAAACGCCCAAGTTCCTTGACCCATTTAGTCACTCAGATTTTAGAACAGTTTGACACATTTCACCACAGACCTCTGCCCGCTTATCGTTTCTGCAGTAATCGACATTTTGGCGATTTTAATTTTTTTGCAAAAACGGTCTCTCAAGGGGTTATTCTATAGTAAAAAAAAAAATTTTCATTTTATTTTTACCCGAAATATGTGTTTTACCATACTTGCACCAAAATGCTTCAATTGATACCAAGTTACGCAGTAACCAGGCGCACACAGGCGCCAAGACGATAGGGGCGCCCGCGCCGCCACCGAAATTATTTTGGACGACGTATTCTTTTTAGTAGAGTAGGTACCTATCGATAAGTAAATAACCGCAACATGTCTTGCAAGGCTACCAAGATAATATTCACGATGGTTGTTTCCAGCTGGCCTTTAGTTACCTGGTTACCTGGTTGAAACGTATGTACGTACCTGTAGGTATGTACCTACCTACCTGTGCATATATAGGTATGATACGTGCTAATTCCCGTCGAATATTATAATAGATTATGTAACGCGATAGCTTAATTAAAACTTAAGTAATTGTCTAAAAACAATATATGTACATATTGTGTAAGATACTGGACTGTTTTACGTCTTCAAAACTAGAAGAAGAACGTGGTAAAAATACAATTAAAAGAAGTAATTAATATTTTACGACTCTACTCTACCATGTACTTCCTAAGAATCATTTGCACAACAAGTGCAGGACGTGGCACCGGCAGCCAGCCAGCGTGGACGACACAGTGGTCGGAGCTAACCAGTGTGGTGCCTACCAACACACTGTACTGGCGACTTACCAGCTGCAGTAGATCCAGCAAAGTGGGCGCCTGATCTTACCTGTCTGGTATCCGTGTGAACCCGTATACCGACATCTACTGCAGTAGTAAGTGACAAAACACAGAGACTAGTTTCGTCTAGAACCGTGTGGTTAGATGGGAGTCGACCCACCGGACGAAAGGGTTTCCAAAACCCCCCTGATGCGTGGTCACCAGGCCCGCACCGGTCACCACCGGCATGCGGCACGGCGACACACATCAGGATTATCCTCGACCTAGTGGGGCAGCCTTCTGGGGGTGGTTGGTCCCATTTGGGGCCTTGTGTTATACGTTAGGTTAGGCGGGTGGCCAGCGGCACCAAAGTTTCTAAGGGTCGTCCTGGCCAGGGCGGGTCGACCCACACTTGACTGCACTACGCCACTGCTGCACCACACACACATCGCCCCGGGCCCGGCAGTGTTGCATCTGAACCCCCAACACAAGCCAACCTAGGCTGGGTTACTTGGGGGGCTTTATACCATCTGGACCAACACTGATGTACCACCTGGTATTATGTATACCGCAGTATACCGTGAATTCACGTTGCCTCGTCCGTTGATAAGCAAGTGTGCCGCTAGTAGGTGAGGTCGCTGGGGCCCTGAAGATGTTTTGGTCCCTTAAACCAATTAGCGTTTTATTTTTCGCAGTAATTGGCAAGCGAATTGGTTTTACATATTTATAAAAAAAAACATTGAAACATGAAGATTCGTAAAAAAAGGCGCTTCATAGTGTTCGCACACAGGCGCTGCCAGGGGTCGGCTCGGCCCTGCGTATACATACTAAAGCCAAACGAAGCACTCTACTTGACTACTTTTGGATAGCAAGTACAAGATGTACAAGATGTTCGCTCATGCTAAGGTCAAATGTTGTACTCTCCTATACTGAGTTAGACTGTATCAAATACAACATAACACATACTAATGTCAAACGTAGCATTGTACCTACTATATTACGTTACATATTAACACTTTTAACTATCACCCAGCATAAAAATATTACACGATTGCTAACAAGAAACGTAGAGTACCTATTCAATACGTGCTAGGCAATCATGCAGTAATAAGCACAAGTACTGCATTTGCCCATAGCAATACTGTGGTGATCCTTAGCTAAAATGGTAGATGAAAATGCAGTAGGTAATACGCATTATGTCCAAACTATACAACAAAGGAAATAAAAAACTATATCAGTTGAAAGCTAGATTATTTTGCTAATTTTAAGTCAACTTCAAATGTTATATAATAACGACTTGTAGTTCAGATATCAAAATATATGTTTTTCGCGCAGGGCAGACTTCATGCTCTGAAGCAAGTTACACAGGTCAATCCTAAACTCATGTTGAGCTGAATCTTAAACTACATTTCTACATAATTTGTACAGGAATTTAGTTCTGAGCCGTATTTCTACTAGTAAAATGTTTTTCCAATAAATATACATATTTCCGTTACTCACAAAATGAAATGTGCGGTAGGTGGACCCCCATCAGGAAGGAAGAAAATATCATCATAAAGGAAAAAAATAAAATAGAGAAAAATAAAATAAATTACAAAATAGAGACGGACAGAGAGAGGAAGAAAGAGTTGCGCTACTCAAGCAACGGCTGCTCGATGTCGACACACACAGCATAAGGCATTTCGTTACGTGACGATTTCTATTAAATCGTAGTACCCGCGCGCCCACTACCCGTAAGCCGAGTTAGGAACCTCACATTTTTTAAGGCAGTGAGCTACCACGAGACTGCATCAATTTTAAGGTTTTTTATAAAAAACAATGTGTTTGTTTCAAAGTAATGCTTTCAGTCGGTTCTGTTATCGAAACTGAATACAAAATATTTTTTTTAAAAGGTGATACTTTCACGGTGTAGACAAATCATCAATAAAATAAACTTGTTTGTTTTTTTATCACTTTTTGTTAGATCGGTGGGTGGTTAGGTTTGTGGATCAAAGGGGATCAAGATATAAGTCGTATAAAGTGCAGGTCGTGGGAGAAATTAAAATAGCCCATGAATGCCCTAACTTATTGTAGTGTTGACATTTGGCCGAGTGTAGTGAGAGGCAACGATGCCGTAACCGCGACCCTTTGGACCGACCGATGGACCATTTGATACATTCACTAGATTACTGGTCGTTTATTTTGTATAATTGTTTACAAAGAGCTTACAAAAATTAATAGTTTAAAATAATTAGGCATATCAAATCTTCAATGTAAGCCAGTCTTCAAGTGACATCAAATATTCAACATCAATGATAATTAATTTTGTATAAAATATTAACATTTAATGAACAAACCATGTATACTCGTACTATTGTTTTGGAGTTTCCGATATTTCGGCACTGTTCCAAACACCATGTTCACGGATGAACTGTCTACATGGTAAATATCCTGTTAACCGACCATGGCAGTTTATAGCATAATTGTATAAAATAATTTAAAGATCCATAATGATTATGTGTCTCAAACTATGAAAGAAATTTAAACGTAAAGTGAAATAAGAAAAAAATAATATAAATTTCCCTAGAAGGTATCGAATTTAATTAAACCAAGTTTCGTTGTCAATACCGAAGCGAAGGATAATGTTAATATGTTTGATAAGATAATTCTGAGAAGCCTACATAATACATAATTATGACATATGAAACCTACGAGTATACCGCAGTCATAACCGCAAAGCGGCCAAGAAAGTGGCCAAAGCCGCCGCGGCGAAGGCGCCGAAGAGGCCCCGCGCTCCTCGCTCCACAGCCGTCGTCCTTACGGTGACGACGGAGGGTGTGGAGAGGGGTGTGGGGTACGCTGATGTCCTGAGGACCGTGAAGTCCTCAGTCAACCTCTCAGCCCTCGATATCCAGGGGGGTCTCCGGTGCAAGACGACACGCACCGGGGCTCGCCTCCTCGAGGTCTCCGACGCCTCCAGCGGCCCTAAAGCTGACGCCCTAGCAGCGCAGCTTAGGGACGCGCTGGATGCAGAAGCCGTCCGCGTCACCAGGCCCACCAAATGCGCTGCATTGCGCATCACGGGTCTGGATGACGCGGCCACGACGGAGGAAGTAATCTCCGCCGTCGTGGAGGCGGGCGGCTGCCCCCGTGACCAGGTGAAGGCTGGAGACATCTCCTACGGCACCACTGGTCATGGGATGACAGTCGTCCAGTGCCCCGTCGCGGCGGCACTGAAAGTGACGGACGGACGAAGCCTCCTCGTAGGGGGCTTCCTAAAGGCGCAGGTTCACCTCCTTCGTGCCCGGGAAACTAGATGTTTCCGGTGCATGGTGGTGGGGCACGTCGGAGTGCAGTGCACAGCGGAAGTCACCGTGGGCGATCGGTGCTTCCGCTGCAGCCGGCCCGGTCACAAGGCAAGTGCCTGTGATGCCCCGCCTCGCTGCTTTAGATGCGAGGCGGAGGGCAAAACTGCGGACCACCGGGTCGGCAGCACAACCTGCGCCGCCTCGAGGCCAAAGCCTCGTCCGTCCGCTGAGAGCGGTGGGGGTGCCGCTACTGCACGGCCAGATGTTTCTCGGCGGGATGCTGATATGGACGTCCATTAATGTCTGACGCCCATATCCGCATCCTGCAAGTGAATTTGAACCGCTGCCGCGCTGCTCAGGATCTTCTGTACCAGAGCATCCGGCAGTGGTCCATAAACTTGGCCGTGGTCGCCGAGCCGTACTACGTCCACCCGGGAAGCCCGGTGGACGAGGACGGCTCGGCCTGTTTTATCTTCGGGGGGTCCGCCGCAGACAACTCGCGCCTTGCTATCATTGCAAGGGGCCGCGGGTGTGTTGCGGCGGAATATGATGGGTTGGCAGTCGTGGCCACCTACATCTCGCCGACACTGGACGAGACTCAGTTTGAGCTATGGCTCACTGAGCTCGACGTCGTCTTCGCTGCGTGCCGTCCTCGCCCTGTCCTGCTCCTGGGAGACTTCAACGCCTGGAGTGAGGCGTGGGGCTCCCGGGAAACCAGGGACAAGGGAAGGCTTCTTGAGGACTGGACCAGAACACGTGGTCTGGAGGTCCTCAACCGGGGGAATGTCGCCACCTTCTGGCGGCGGGGGACCAGCTCGGTCGTGGACGTATCGTTCGCGACCTCTGCCCTCGCCGCCCGTATTACTGGCTGGCACGTGGAGGAGGGTGAGGAGACGCACTCGGACCATCGGTACATCCGATTCGATGTCGTCCCCCCACCTGACCTCCCACAGCCGGTAGAAAATCCCCCGGATCCGCGTTGGGCACTTCACCATCTGGATCGGGAGGCTCTCCTGGAGGCATCCATCGTGCAGGCCTGGATTCCGGCACCGGACCGGCCTGCCGATGTGGATGCCGAGGCGGAGTGGTTCAGGAGAGCCATGTCGCAAATCTGTGATGCGGCGATGCCTAGGGTTACACCCAAACCGGCAAGGAAGCAGGTGTACTGGTGGTCGCCGGAGATTGCACAGCTGCGCGCAGCTGTGCAATCTCCGGCGACCACCAGTACACCAGGTTTCGCCGGAGGCATCGCCGCCCAGACGACGCGGCAACCCGAGAGGCGGAGCTTTATCAGGCTTACAGGGAGGCTAAAGGTAATCTCCAGGAGACAATAAAGCGGGCCAAGACGGCGGCCCGCGAGGAGCTCCTGGAAACCCTGCAGCAGAACCCATGGGGGCGCCCGTACCAACAGGTCAGGGAGAAACTCCGACCTAGGGCGCCCCCACTGACCCAGAGTCTCCAGCCGCAGCAGCTGGAGCGGGTCATGGGCTCCCTGTTTCCGACGAGCGCGGAGGAGCACGTCCCTCCGCGCATGGCTCCGTCTCTGCCCGACGCGGATAGCATCAGTGAAGACGACGTACCCGAAGTCAGGGTGGGGGAGCTAGGTGCAGCAGTACTCCGGCTTAAACGCCGGAAAATCACTGCCCCCGGACCCGACGGCATTCCTGGCCGTGCATGGGTCCTGGCCCTCGAAGAACTCGGGCCTCGACTGATGGGGCTCTTTAGCGCATGCCTCGAAAGGGGCCAGTTTCCCAAGGTGTGGAGGACGGGGAAACTGGTCCTGATTCGTAAGGCGGGGCGGCCGGTGGACTCACCGTCCGGATACCGGCCGATCGTGTTGCTCGACGAGGTGTGTAAGCTCTTTGAGCGAATTATCGCGGAACGCCTCGTCGAGCATCTCTCGACGGTGGGGCCAGACCTGGCGGACAACCAGTACGGTTTCCGTCGGGGACGCTCCACCGTGAGCGCGATCATGCGTGTCAAGAGCCTGACGGAGGAAGCAGTCTCACAGGGCAAGGTGGTGGTGGCGGTGTCTCTAGACATCGCCAACGCGTTCAACACCTTGCCATGGAGCTGCGTTAGGGAGGCGCTCGTGTATCACGAAACGCCTCTCTACCTCCGTCGTATTGTCGGGGCCTATCTCTCGGAGAGGGCCATAGCTTTCCCCAGCTGGCTCGGGCCAGCTCGGCGAGATGTGTCGTGCGGTGTTCCGCAGGGGTCGGTCCTGGGGCCGCTTCTGTGGAACATCGGCTACGACTGGGTGCTGCGGGGTGCGTTGCCTGAGGGCGTCGGCGTAACGTGCTACGCCGACGATACCCTCGTCACGGCGCGGGGTGCAACGTACCAGGAGGCAGCACTCAAGGTCACGACGGGTGTTGCTCAAGTCGTGGGTCGGATACGGCGGCTGGGACTGGAGGTGGCCTTGCACAAGTCCGAGGTTCTGTGTTTTCACAGACCTCGGAACGGTCCACCTGAAGGTTCCAGCATAAATGTGGGAGGCGTTAGCATCGGCATCAAGCCCTCGATGAAGTATCTAGGGATCGTACTTGATAGCCGATGGAACTTCGGACCACATTTCCGAAGTTTGGTCCCCAAGGTGACACAGGCATCGGTCGCGCTTTCGCGACTGATGCCCAACCTAAAGGGACCCAACGCTTCCTGCAGGAGACTGTACCTGGGGATCGTGCGGAGTATGGCCCTATACGGGGCTCCCGTATGGGCGGCGCGGTTGACGGCCAACAACTCAACGCTCCTTAACAGACCGTTGAGGACCTTGGCCGTCAAAACAATAAGGGGCTACCGCACGATCTCCGGAGAGGCTGCATGTCTCCTAGCCGGGACCCCTCCATGGGACCTGGAAGCGAGAGCCCTTGCGTCATTGTTCCAATGGCGCAAGGAGGCGCTGGAGCGGGACCACAGGCCTGCGTCTCGAGAAATCGATGACCGGCGGTCCCAACTCCGCCAGGATCTCATGGAGTCATGGAGGGTGCGACTTGAGCAACCCAAGTGGGGTGCCACCATCATCGCGGCGGTGAGACCGATCATGGACAATTGGCTGCAGAGGCAGCATGGTGACCTCACGTATCGTGCGACGCAGATCGTTACCGGGCATGGATGCTTCGGTAGCTATCTGTTTCGCATCCATCGTGAGGTCACACCCCGGTGTCAACACTGCGAGGTTTCCGACGACGACACCGCACTCCACACGTTGGTGGAGTGCTCAGCGTGGGCGAGTCAGCGCCGGGACCTCGTAGTGGGTCTGGGCGTGGATACCCTCTCGCTGGAGACCATGCTTCAAGCCATGGTCTCCAGCGGGAGTAGGTGGAACGCGGCCGTGTCCTTCTGCGAGCAAGTCGTGCTCGCGAAGGAGGCGGCCGAGAGGGAGAGGGAGCGTGCCCTCCCCGCCGAGTTCCGTAGTCAGCGGCGAGGCCGCCGCAGACTCATCTACGCCCAAGACCATCGACCTCCATGATCGGGGCCTGAGGACGGCGGGATCGCCACCCGTCGTCCTTACAGAAGCAGGCTAGAAGGGTTGCGTGCTGCGGGGCCTTTGCCCCATAGCACGCAACCAGATTCACTCATTGACGCGGGATAAAACCCTACCCCAACGACGCGGGATTCTCATCCCGACCCAACCCCCCGCAGAGACCACAGAGGTGGTCAAAGTCCGCCGGGCGCCACTGGAAATACGTTCTGCTTGTAACCAGAGACGCCCGGCAACGGACGTTAAAGCGGCCGCGGCCTTGGTCGCGGAACTAAAAAAAAAAAAAAAAAAAAAAAAGTCATAACCGCATACTAACTGTAGGCTTACAGAACACAGAACAGGAACGTAAGTAGGTATAATGTCAGATAACATTAAGTTTATGAGTTCTGAAACACAGCTGTAGTCGACTGTAAGCTAAGTGTTCAATGATATTTTAGGTTTTGCTTCGTGATCGTTTATTACCAAGGTTGTTGTGTGTACCAACACCAGCATCAACAAAGGTGTGGTACAGAACTCAAAGGTTGTATAATTCTATTAAGATCTGCACGTCATAATACTTTTGTGCAGTGTTTTAACGGACCTCGGTACTGTGATAATCCAATTTTTAATTTATCAATATCTCTATAATCTCTATGCTCCCGCATAAAGGTATTTAGTAAACATACACACCAGACTTTGTTTGAGCAAATACTGCAATTGCTCAAAATTTGTGAATTTTGAGCAATAATACATACGCATTTGGTCTTTGTTACGTGGTGCGAAGCCGCGGGTTCAATATTAAAAAAAAAGTTTCGGTCAGCAAGCGCAAAATAATATTAGGAGAAACTTGACGAAAATTTACGGGTTCGTAAAGCTGCAAGTTCTCGTCGTTAACTTAAACGGGCTTAATTAGCGCAAAATGCACGGCTTTTATTTCTGCTTAGACCTTAATTAAAATGAACAACGAAGGGGAGGGTGATGGTACAATTATTTATAACAACCGTACATTTCACTTGAATTCTTAGTATAAAACTTATGATCGTAAGAAAAATTAGTTGTTTCTAATAAAAATAAAAACATAGATAATAAATAATAACGTAGTAGATAATATACAGCCCCCTTCACATGTAGGTGGCACTTCTGAGTTTTAACTAAACAAGTGCGGTCCCTCTTACGTCCATTGCCGGGCGTCTCTGGTATGCAACAGAAGGTATTTCCAGAGGCGCCCGGCGGACTTTGGCCACCTGTGTGGCCTCTTCGGGGGTTTGGTCGGGGTGAGAATCCCGCGTCGTTGGGGTAGGGCTTTATCCCGCGTCGTCTAGCCTCTTTCTGTAAGGACGCGGGTGACTATCCCACCGTCCTCAGGCCCCGATCATGGAGGTCGATGATCTTGGCCGTTAACTAAATCAGCTGTAGTAGAGTGTATTTTATCTTATTTATTTTTTAATTCTCAGACTGTTACAAAATGATGTTTGAAAGTGACGTCATAAGTAAACCGTATTGTTAATAACTTCTCCACTATATGATAGTTACGTAGGTACAACAAACATAACCTATGTATTATCTAGCTGTTGATTGATGTTCAGCAAGTTTTTCAAGTGATAAATCGTTTGAAAATATAATTCAAACGATTTATCACTTGAAATTAAGTACTAGGTACTTACCTACCTACATAATATTATTTAGTGGTTACATAGGTACAAACTTACATTCAAACAATCACGTCCTATTTCACGAAGAAGTAGTGAGATTTAGGTATATTCGTCAACATCGTGCCAGTTAACTTTGTGTAGGCAATTAATGAATTACCGAATAATCCGAGTCAAAATTAACTACATCACATGAAGCTAATTAATATCCCTGGGACAAAAGTATCCTTATCATACCATTTACGCGGGAATTAACACGAAAAAACGACATAGATATGCATAGATACCTATACTTATACCTTTTTATTGCCTGATGTTTCGACCAGGTTACACCGGCCGTAGTCACAGGCTAACTAGTCCAGCGATGGCTGCCCTCCGTCTTCGAGACCGTGAAGTGGAATTATCGTCATCTACCCCTCTGTACCGTCACAAACCACACGCACGGTGTCCGTATTCTAGACGCAGGCACTATTCTGGTGTCTACCCAACTGCGCAAAAAGTAGGATATATGTTAAGAAACGCGAAAGTTTCAAATTTAAAAAGTATCCCTCCCTGGATATCAAAAATGGCTAAGCATTTTTTTTTTAAATTATCCAGTTTGGATTCGACATGCACCTAAAACAAATTTTAAAGAGCGTTTCACAACCGGAAAACCATTTGTACTAAACGGACCAAATAGTGTAATTTCACCACGTTAATGTAAAATAATACGCTGGTATTGTCGATAGTCGCATTCTAAATAGTCATTATTACGAGGCATTTGATTTCGACAATGCGTCTAGCGGAAGCTATAGTCGCTCCGCGCGGCCGTGTAATGAATAGGCAAGGTAGTGCCCATCACTGTTCATAATAATTTTTAATGGTAAGCATTCGGAACTTAATAGAATATTTATTTAAGTAAATTACTTAAATTGGACATCAGGTGTTGTTAATTAATTCCGTAAAGATTTAAGTAGGTAAGGGTCTTATTCCGTAACCAAATTACTTTATAAAATAGGTACGTAAATACTAAACTACATGGAGAACTGAATAACTACTCAATAAATTCAAGTCAAGAAGCTTGGATGTTTACAATATATCTGAGTCAATGTACGTACACGAGAACTATCTGCCATCATTGCAGTGATACATTAGGGCACATTAGTTTTGCATTCTACCAGTAACATTTATATTATAGTTGTACGTCAAGTTCATAATATTTATCTAAAGGATAAATAGTAGCAATTGACGAGGGTAAGAACTGACAGCTCGAGATTAATCTAGCACGAAGTAGATGTCTTAATGGAGAAAATATTAAAATAATATTATTGTTAAGGATTTGAAATGAAATTTGTTTTTCTAAATACCGTACCCATACCGAACGTGTAGCTTTTATTGTACATGGGGCACACTAAAAGTTTTGCACTTCTAGCTAATCGGAACTATTTGAATTTCGAATGTTATATTTTTTTAAACGTTGCTACCTTTTTAGTAATAAAAAAAACAATTGGCGGGAAATCATTTGTCAATTATAAACTTAAGACTAACGGGTCTTTTACGCGATTATTGAGATATATACATACCTCTTTATTACCCGACGTTTCGGCCCTGTTACAAGAGCCGTGGTCACGGGTGGACTGGCTTCAGCTCATCGTCGTCTTCGTGAAGTGCGGGTTTGTTCAACTACCCTCACTTCGTCGTCACTAACTATTGTGTTCGGAGAGCCACTACGGCATACCACACTGATAGTATCAGCACGCGGGCGTTCGGTGAGGTGGCGAGTACATTTGCTGATCACCGGATTCCACGACGTAGATAGTCGATATCCATCTTCCCGGTTAAAGTTGGGATACTGTTTTATTTCGACGGCTTCCCGCACTATCCTGGAGTAATAGTGTCCGTCAGTGGATAGGACTTGTGGCTTGTGGAGTTCAATCCAGTGGTTGGGACCCGATTCCAACAAATGCTCGGCAATCGCAGACTTGTTTATTTGGCGGTTTTTTACAGCTGTGATGTGTTCTTTGACCCTCTCAGCGATAGTACGTTTGGTCTGTCCGATGTATGAACTACCACAGCTGCAGTCTACCTTATAAACACCCGGTGTCTGTAGAAGAATGGTATCTTTAGGGGTTCGCAGGTGGTTTACGACTTTGGAGTGTGGCCTATATACAGTCTTAATGGAATATCTTTGTAGTACTGTTCCTGTGGTGAGTTTCGACGTGTTCAAGGCAATCTTGAACGTTCCCGTTCAAGATTGCCTTAAGGTCATCGAGAAGAAACTGAAGGACAATGGTCTGTCCAACAAATTTAAAAAAATGATCGCGTTTTTTTTCTCAGCTGCGGGCCCCATCTGTACAATTCCACTTGAAGATCAAAAGAGTGTTAATGCCGAGTGGTATTCTATCATTTGTTTACCCAGGGTGTTAGAAAAAGTTCGCGAAAGACGACCCAAAAGCCGCGTTCTCCTACATCATGACAACACTCCTACACACACGGCCAACAAAACAAAGTCATTTTTAGCTTCCGAAAAAGTACAAGTCGTCACCCATCCTGCGCATAGCCCCGACCTAGCACCCTGTGATTTCTGTATTTTCCCCAAAATCAAAGATTTGATGCGAGGTTTCACTTTTACCAACTCCGAAGAGATCTCACCACAGATCTTCAGATCTGTGGTCCTCCTGTTTTAAAAAATGGTTCGATCGCATGAAAACATGTTTAAAATGTAAAGGAGAGTATTTTGAAAAGCAATAAACATAATATTTTGGTTTTAACATGTTGTTTTTTTTAGTTACGCAAAACTTATAATGTGACCTACGTATATGTACAGATTTGGGTACTGAGAGAGTTCCTATGATCACAAAGGCAAATTTACAAGCAATTCTCTCTCTTTACAAGCAACTCTAGTCGCAAACCAAAAGTGGCTACGAAACTGAACTAAGCAGCAATTACTCACATATCACACAAATTACGCCTATATTCCCGAAGGGGTAGGCAGAGGCGCATAACACACCTACAATTTGCCAGTATTTTTAGTCCCACGTAATAGGGGGCAAGCTTATTGCCGTCTATTTGCCGTCAGTAATTACATGATGTTTAAACATAGCCCGCTTCACCACTAATATTCCTGCATTATAATTTTATTACAATTAGACGTAGCAGTCATTAAATAATGTCATGCAATTACAAATCTCCAAACACAGACATCAAATAATCAGAAAACCTCAACACAGTACCTGTGACACTGCGTAAACTTAGTCCTATTATCAACCGACTTCCAAAAAAGAAGGAGGTTCTCAATTTGACTGTATGTTTTTTTAAATATTTGTTACCTCATGTCTTTGGACTGGGTAAACCGATTTTGATTTTTTTTTAATTGAAAACTGTTGCTTCCCAAGTCGTCCCATTTTAATTTGGTTCCATTCCAATAATTATTTGGTCGCAATCGGTAATGAAGTCGGTTGCTGTGTCAATTTTTGACATAATATATATTTTTTTTAACATATATATTTTATGGCATTCCTGCATTCGTACTTACGAACATCATTTTGTTCCGGATGAATTGTTTATTGCAGCATGTACAGTAGTATTGCAATGACGATTTGTTAATACTTTATCAGTGTTGAACTAATTAGACCGAATAGGTGTCGAACTGGCACGTGGTTAAGTAGGAAGTTAAGAAACTACTGCATGAGGACTATTAACTATTTATTGTTGTTTGCGAGTTTGCGTTTTTATTTTATTTTTCTATATTATTTTAAATTATCTACTACGTAGAATCCAGTGCTCAAAAACATGCAACATCGCCTTTTTGCGCTGTTGGGTAGACACCAGAATAGGGCCTGCGTCCAGAATACGGACACCGTGACTGTGGTTTGTGACATGGTACATGGCGAAAAAAGTACGGAGACGTGAGGGTAGATGAAGATAATTCCACTACACGGTCTCGAAGACGGATGGCAGCCATCGCTGTTAGCCTGTGACCACGGCCGGTGTAACCTGGTCGAAACGTCAGACAATAAAAAAGGTATGTACCTATGCATAACTATGTCGGTTTTTTCGTGTTAATTCCCATGAAAAAAGTAAAATAAAGGTCTATTCTACATCACACCGAAATATGATACCTCCTAATACTCTCTTCTAATAATAAAAATGTCCTTCACCTTAGGTTAATACCCATATGATAATGATCTATTGACGACACTGCACTAAGCATTTCACTTTGCTCTGATGATGGTTTATACTTGCTGGTATATACCTATATTACTGAGCAAAATGGTTTTCTTTATCTAATATTAATGGATTGCGAGAAATAATCTATCAGGTTTACAGTTTCTATTCATTACTGACAAGATTATAACTGATTACTTCCGTAAATCATTCTCCTCATAAAAACAGATAAAGGACTCTATACAACTTTTATACATAGGGTTCTCTTATCTGCACAATGAAATACTGTACGTAAGTATACAACGTAATCAGATTAATACCCAATTCGATACGGGATTCGCAAATGTTTCCAATCCAATCTACTCTTTGCAAAGTGATAACAAATTGGATGAAATCAAAGCTCGTGAACAGATAGCATACAATTTATTAGACTGGCATCTAACAATAGAAAATATATTAGTAAATAGACCAATTTAGGTGTGTCTGATTGACGAGATTGCTAGAATTGACGTAGAGAGACCATTCAAGATAACTTGCCTTCAAGGCTGTTTGCATTGATAAATTGAAACTGCGCCACAGAATAAACTTAAATAAAAATTAAATGTAATTTATAACGTTGGAGCAGTTAGACTGCTTTTGTTCCTAATAATTGTGTATGGAGTAGAGATTCGATGTACGAGTATTATATCAATTAACTACCTATGCTACAATCAGTTGGACTTAACTGATTGTAGCACAGCTTGATAGACTCATTTGGTAGTATGAAGTGTGCATTGGAGTTATTCAGTCAACGATAAAGAAAAAGTTGATTAAACTCCTAACTATCTGTAGATCTAGGTATCCATTTAAGTATAAGTCTCAAAAACAATATTGGCATTTTAATACTTTTTTAAACTTTCGCGTTTTGTACACATTATAAACATAAGACAAACGGGTATTTTACACGCTTATTGATATGGATACGAAAGTATTGGATTTTTACACTTTTTACTCAAGTCAAAATTAATATGTACTATAAGCATGTCAAAAAAACTGTAGAGTCATTCTACGGATATTTTGTGATTGCTATGAAGCCAAGGCCAGTGGGGCGATGATATTGCAAAAAGGGTAAACTTAATGTGGGTTCTGTTGAGAATTTCCGCAATAATCTTTTACAAATATCAAATGGCCCTCCGATAATACCGATTACATTTACACCAGCATGTGGTTGCAATGTATTTGTAACCACATTTCTATACTTTGACATTGAGTTGTGGTCTAGAGCCAGTGGTAAAATAATTACTATCTCATACTGATGCTGCATAAGCTGATAAATACGCCGTTCAAATGCTATTAACCGAAGAAGAAATAAGGGCTAGGTGTCCCTTTCATAACGGCTAATGTCCTTCTAATACTATACAATTTCCGCCAACGAGACGGAGCCAACGACTTCCTACGATATCAGATGCATTAGCGTTCGCAAAAAATATGGCTTGCAAACCCACTTAGTACAGATAGGTACCTACTAGTAGTTATTTGTTGACGCAATCTAAATGCTTTCAACAAAACTATCTTGATAATTTATTTTCTTGTTATAAGATTATATCCAATGTATGCATACCTACGTTAACTGATGATTCAGTACGATAATCTCTATGAATCACAAAAACTATAGCTTATTATTATTATTATTATTTCCAACGGGGACGCCGCCGGTGACCGGACGGACGATCCACCCGCGATGTTTGCGAGCCATTTCGTCCATTTCCCCAGTTCTCCCCTTGGGGAGAGTATAGTTGATCCAGCTTACGGCGCCCCGTCGAACCTTCCTGTGCCCTTTATGAATCTTATCATCTGAAAACTATAGCTTGATCTGGATTCGAACCAGCGACTAATTCCTTTTCAGGAGGAATGTTCTACCAAAATAATATTAAAAAAAGTTAGTAGATATACTTCACTGCTTATAAAATATATTAATCTCACACATCAAACACAGATTGAATATCCATTCTTTTTAATTTATAAAGACTTTGATCAAATATTTTGATTGAAGTGTAGGAGTTACAAGTTGGAATTAAAATTTTGGGGCCATTTGAGGATAGAGAAGAAAATTTATTTTCTATTTATAAGGTTAGTTAGGTTAGTTATAAGGTTAGTAGGATTTATCTATAATTATTTCAATTTTATATAAGTTCCTGTATTTTTGTAGAGATTAAGTTAAGCAAAAAACAAAACTTATGTTGCATTAGTACGTATTCCTCGAATCATTTGATAAGTTCTTTGAATGTCATCTGATACTAAATCCATGCGTGAAGTAGAAATAACGCGAGCTAGCAAGCAATGTCTAGAGGCAGGTCGCAGGTGCATTAATGTGGTTCCGTAGCCACTTGACCCGGTTGTTGTTGTCGCTGCGACATTACAGCGACAAATCGACCCTTTGTTGTCACACAACTTGCAACACACGTCCTCACATTGTAAGGTCACCTATTCTCAAAACCGATTGATAAAATGTTACGTCCTGATTTTTGTAAAATCTAATGTAAGTTTTCTAAATATTTTAATATAAGTACTATATATATATTGAGTTCTCTTACGGACCTAGGCGGTTCTAAAGCTACGTAAATGGCATTCTAAAGTTTTTTTTTTTTTCAAATGCTTAATTTTATTTTATGTATTTTTACACTTTTGGAGAAGGCTTACAGACTAATAAATACATGATATAATTAGATATATAACTATCTTGCTAATAACAAGCCCCCATGGATAAATAAAAAAAAATACATACTCATTTAATGTAATAGAACCAATGATATTACATATATACAATATCATCGAATAGAACGTTGCAAAAAAACGAGCGAAACACTCAAAAAAAAAAATAAAAAAAAAACAAAGAAGATAAAAGAAAAAAAATAGCTTTGTTAGTTAATGGAGTACCTACCTTTGTGATCGTACCTAAGTCTACATTTTTGTAAGACATTGAATCTTACATTTTTAACTATCATTGCATTAATTTGTACACAAATCACCAAAACGTCATCCTTAAAAAAATATTTATTTTTTTTATCACCACTTTTACAACATTTTTACATTTTCCCCAATGCGATAGTGCAAGTTATAAAATTGATAATAATATTATTAACGATAAGTACAAATTAAAAACCTACCAAATTATACAAATACTTACAATTAATCTTCTATATTAATAAATCATATAAAATCTATCAAAATCAAATAAGTATAATCATATATAAATAAAATCAAAATTAATAAATTAAACAAGTCAAACAAAATACAATCTAATAAAATTAAATATACACACCCACAATTTGATAGTATTTTTGTCCCACGTAATAGGGGGCAAGCCTATTAGCGTCACCGGGCATATTTATAATGGGTTTTGTCCAAAATGGCCGAATGAATTTAATAAAAAGTAGCAGCTAATTGTAATTTAGAAAAAAAATTGTAACCCGTTGCCTTGCGATGAAATGTTTATGAAAGGCAACAAAATCTTACGTGCCAGCCGATATGGTACTCGGGCGTCTCGGACTAAAATAAGTTAATTAAAAAATTAAACATAATCAACAAAAAATCAAATAAAACCAAAATTAAATTAAGCTAGTCAACTAAAATACAATCTAATAAAATCAAATACAATTTAATATAATCAAATAAAAATAAAAAATGTCACCAGAAATGTCGAGTAAGACTAAGAACGGAACGAAGACCTGAGAATACTTCCCTTTTTCATTCATCTCATTGTTGGGAGTCTGTATTATTGTCTTACGAAAGAAGCACTTATTTATGTACCTACATTATGTTTGAAACATGTAGCTGACGTGATGCTTTTGTTGAAAGCTACATTAAATTATTTCCCATCTTTTATCGTCTGTCACAAGGCTCACGCAGTTTAACCATCCAGAACCCGCATACAATAGTAATTCATATAATTTTAACAGATTTTGGAGCTGAGAACCTTCAGCGAAAAATAAATAATAATGCAGGTCAATGTCATAAGTATTTTGTGGTGGTGTAACATAGATAAATGTTTTTGTAAAATGTATGAAAATTACTTACTTATCTGTAATTGTATACTATAAGCACACATAAACAGAAGGCACAAGCCACAATCATTAAGTATAGGATGTCGAACGCTGCCGAACGCGGAGTCCGATTGTGCCTCTTTGTCGCTCCTTCCGCGCTCTCGCTTGCACTTCAAGCCTTAAATGGAACGCCTCATTTTTTCGTGAGTGCACCCGGCTCCATCGAATTATACGACGTTGTCACGTCAAAAAGAAGAAGAATAACTCTGATGTGAAAGAGAAGCTACCTACGTCAAAAATATCAAACCTTAAATAAGCAATCATGCAGCAATACAGTGTGTTAAACAAAAAGCCATTAATAAAAGTCTGTATAATAAAAGGTACCTATAAAAATTCAAGAAACAATTTTTACATCCGACATAAATTACATTTAAAAGCATGTAGGTAGGTAATGTTAGTCTATAGTAGGAAGTACTTACACGACATTGTTTATGACGTTCATGCATTTTTATTTTTTTGGTTCAATTAATTTAAAGAACAACCGTAAATCTATCTATCTATCTGTCTATGGAAAGTGTTTCATGAATCCCCGCGGTGGCCATAAGTAGTTGGTCATCAAAAATATTAAGTACAAGCTGTCCCGGCGAACTTCGTACCGCATCAATTTTTCTAATGTACCGTACAACTTTTTTTTTCTTCCATAAGATCCTTCTCCTGGTAATTACGAACACAACAAAAAAATAATTAGCGAAATCGGTCCAGCCGTTCACGCGTGATGTCGTGACCAAGGGAAATAGGGATTAATTTTTATATATAGAGATTTGTTAACGTTACTAGGATTTAACTTTTTAAGCAGGTTATGCTTAGTTATAACGATCTCAAAGCACAAATATTTCTTAATTTTGAACAAGATAACCAAGTAGGTATGACGTGTAAATGTAATTTTGAACTTAACGTTATTTATTTATTCACTCGAGTCTGAATCCATCAAAAGGTTTATCATTTTATTAATTTAATTTTTATCATAAACAGGTTTGGATGGCTTTTTCAAAGGTTGGTTTTCAGAAATAGTGTGTGAAAAAACGCAATCGGGATTTATACGAGTAAGATCACGTATGGGTTTCGTAAACTTGTTAGTAGTTTTCACAAAACTCTTTCGTATTCATCACGTACAAACATAGGTACTTCCCTTTACGCGTATACCCCAGAAAATATCATTATCTGCAGCTGTGACTTTAGGCAAAAGTTTTTTGGAAACGCCACAACTGTCGCCTATAACTTAGATGCCATTGCGAGGAGGGTAATAAGGAAACAGCCTATTTAGTTTGTATAGGCGCAAGGGACCCATCCCTTTATTAAGGTTACTTACGGTTTTCCCAGTAGATTACTCCATGACTCCGGGGCTCTTTGTTTTGGTGGAAAACAGAAAACGGTAGTGTCATGTTTGTAGGTATAGAACTACAAAGTTAATTGAGTTCTAAATAAAGTTGTTTACGAATTACGTGATAAATACCTACCTAGTTCTTTAAGACCACCCACCAGAAAATAATACGAGAAAGATAGCTAAAGTCAAATAAAATTTATTAACTAGCTAGATCTATAGGTACCAATTTGTCACGATTACCATAAAAAAATAGTATTATTTTTAATTATGAAACTTTCCTTACTTGTCAAGTGTTTATAGCTTGCACGTTTTGTTTTTATAATAACGGACATCATTATTGATACCCTAGAAGACGTCATTCCCCATCACAGATTGCTACGCGTCATTACGTACGGTTAATCGCTGGCTAGGGCATTGCGTGCACGCATCGCGCTCGGCTAACTTCACCAGTTTTATTATGAAAGTATTAAAGTATCTTATTTCTTGAACATCGTATTGTTTTAGTCTTATGGTGACTTCAACGATTGTTACAGGAACATTCAAAGTTGTGATTACGTCGCCTTTTCAAATTGTAGCTCACAATGACAATCTTTTGTTTATGAGTAAAGAAAGGCACAATTGCAATTGTGCAATCACAAGGTATTTTGTCCTTTCTCGGTCAATGTTTTCATCACTATAAAGATTTGAAACACTTGTTGTATACATTGAAAAGACTATTAGGTTTAATTATTTGTTTCTGAACATAATATAATACCTAGTTACATAAATAAACATTAATGGCACGGCTGTGCCCCCGCCAAGTCGGGGTTGCATAAAATGACAGTTTACTTCTGACAGGTCAAAGGGCATTATTTGTGTATTAAGTATTTCAAGTTCAAATTCTAAAGTATAAATTCATGTTTGTATTTTATATGATAACATTGTATATATCAGAATTTGAATTTGAAGAGGAGAATAATGTTAAGAATATGCTAAATTTATTTGATACAAGGAGGGTGTTCTGTAATACGTCTCCCTACGTTAACAATGGTCTTGGTATCGGCGTGGGGATTATTTCTAAAAGGGTTTCTAAGTAACACCGCAATTTATGGAATTAATTTTCTCTGGGTAGTAGAATTGGGATGCAAGACTTTGTGCATTAGATTTATAAGCATACCTAAATATAGTTTGCATGTTACTGTTTTATATAGAACTAGCTGATCGCTGCGGCTCGGCCCGAGTGATATAGTTTTCTCGTTCCCGGTTCCCGTGGGAACACATTACTGGGATAAAAAGTAGCCTATGTGGCTCAGGGATAACGTAGCTACATTTCTGTGAATGTGAGTGAAAAATTTTCAAAATCGGATCATTAGTTTGGAGCCTATTCGCTTCAAACAAAAAAACAATCGATCAAATCTTTCCTCTATGTAATATTAGTATAGATACCACCTGTAAACTAAGAGAATTCACCCTATAATTACTGATTTATGTCTTGCCAACGATCATTGTGATATCTGATCAGAAGAAATTTCTTCTATAAAAACGTAACTCAATCAGCTTCCGTTC
Source organism: Nudaria mundana (assembly GCA_963556515.1). Classification (NCBI taxonomy): domain Eukaryota; kingdom Metazoa; phylum Arthropoda; class Insecta; order Lepidoptera; family Erebidae; genus Nudaria; species Nudaria mundana. The sequence continues at coordinate 11,414,801 of OY748287.1, forward strand.
AATGTAGGCAAAATTTCCTGTAAGTACCAACCAAAATATAATATTTATGCAGTTCCTGGAAAACGAAGTACACGTGTTTAAAAATACAGCACAAGTCGTTGACACCCATTCATTAAGCTTATCAGTATCACGTAAAACAAAGCTATTTCGTCACGTTTGGTACAACACGAATGTCCTGCTACTGTATACTTAGAGGTAGCTGAGAATACTGTGTCGACACGTGTACTGCAAACATTTATCTAACTGTAATTTAAAGCCCACTTATATACAACCGGCCCTTTTTGTACCTTAGGTACTTAGTTTTATGAGCAATTTCTTCGCAATTTTCTCAGAACCGTTTACCACATCTAGGTTTTGCTACTTATGGCAGTTTTAAGTAATGTTCATTACTTAAACACTGTTATAACGACATTTTAAACATATAGTGGATTTTATCTAATATATAAAATTCTAGTGTCACGGTGTTAAACTCCTCCGAAACGGCTTGACCGATTCTCATGAAATTTTGTGTCATATTGGGTAGGTCTGAGAATCGAACAACATCTGTTTTTCATCCCCCTAAATGTTAAGGGTAGTCCACCCTAAAGCAAAACAACGTTTGCCGGGTCAGCTAGTTACTTATATTAGGACATGCATAAATGTCTGTCTGAGGTGCATTACAAACCGACACTTCCTAATTATTTCGTTGGTCCCACGTAATAGAGGGGGCAAGCATATTGTCGTTACTATAGAAAATCCATTATCACTGTATTTTGAACCAAAATTCCAACAGCGTAAAACCCGTAAAATGACAATCAAAAACGGTAAAGTTCTTCTTCTTCTTTTTTTAAAACCATTGAGGTTCAGCGATGATTTTGCCAATGTCAAGGTAATGCTTGATTACTTGATAGTCCCGCACAGAAGAACTAATTATTTCTAACTAGCTCCAGGTGCAGGACAAGAAACATTGTTCGGTATGTGTGTCTGGAAACCCGATTTTTGGGGAGTGCCAGAGGTAACCTAAAAAGCCACGCGCTCAGTAAAAATCGAACTCCATCGGTGAAGTTAAAACTTCATAATTATGCTACGAGTACGAGTGACGGGGGGTAGGTTAGGTTACTAGATCAGAAGGCGCAAAGTGTTCCGACTGTGAATGAATTCGTAAATTTATTAAGACATAAGTAATTAGTTGTATCTTAAATTTTGCATTGTGATTCCTCTAACATTGAATGCCAACCATCGACTCAAAACCTACTAGTAAGTATACATTCGCGAACTAGCTACTTCAAATAGCCACAGTTAGCACAAAACCTGTTGAACTTTGTTTTGCTGCTAAACGCGATTCCGGGAATATAATACACACCTGCACAAGAGTATTGCTGACAACTCAGACTTTAAGCAAATACACCATTCCTAGTATGGGACTGGTAACTACCGCGTATTTAACAAGTAGGTAGGTAGGTACCCATCTGTTCTGACTTATGACTCCAACCTTGGTGACGTAGTCGGTTGAACGTATAATACTACCTGCGTGAAACCCGCTACCCCAGAAGTCCTAGGTTCCATTTAAAAGTCTAAAGATATCGCAGAAAAATTTAAAAGATGTGCTAATGGGGAGGTGATGTGACCGACATTATCTGCGATATCATTGGTTGAAGAAATCGATTGACTTAAGTCGACAATGCCATGCTTATAGGGCTGAGCCTGGTTTGCCAGCACGTGTACCTTCTTCTTCTTCTTTTAAGGGTGTGGCTCCATCGTTCATCGCACAGAAAAACTAGTTACTCCGAACTAGCTCCAGGTGTAGGACAAGATAAGAAATGTTGTTCGGTATTGCAAATGACCGTCTGGAACCCAGATTTTGCGGAGCGCCAGAGGTAACCTAAAAAGCCACCAGCCACGTGCTCAGAAAACCCCGAACTCCGCACGTGTACCTACCTAGTGCAGATGAAGATGAAGTAACAAAGTACCTTTTTATCGAGTACCTTTACTTTCAAAACCGATCACAACTCGTAGATATACAACACGCTAGCCTATTGTTCGTAAGGAAGTAACCGCGGGAAAAGTTTCACTTCGCAATTAGATCAAATTGATGGCACTCCAGGAAAACATCACGAGGAAGTACGCGAGAAAGTCACGTTGTTTGCAATGAAATATTTATTAGCTCTCTATAAACAATTGATCGAACGTGTATTAACCACAGGTATTAAATACGGGGATTAGCGTAGATAATAATAGCATCAATTACTCTGTTCACCGCAAATCGTCTGTATCATACACTTCTTATAGTAGGGGAGTCGGGTATACTAAACGCTCCCATATAAATGGTCATTATTAGGGAATATTATATTATGGTGTAAGTTTCTCCACGTATGGCAAAATCACAGTCAAATAAAGAAATAAGTTTATGTTGGGTATTGTTTTAAAGGGAGTTTCTTAATATTATGAAGTCCAATTTAAAGTGAATTTTTATTGAACCCGTTATTCATTAAAATCTTCTTCTTAAAAATAAAAATGAATCGCCATTCGTTTGTCTCACTAAAACTCTGGAATGTCTAGACCGATTTGGCAAATTTTCGTCTTGAAATATTCGTGGAAGTTTAGAGAAAGTTTGAAAGTAAAATTTCTGGCGATACGAAGCTCGGCAATGAACGTAGGAGCGGCCGCGATCTGCGGCCAGAACTTAAAAAAAATATTAATATTTAAAAATACAACGACTTATAATATTATGTACGACTTATCCAAGCAGATGTTGTGTGTGCCAGATGCAACATAGCAGATTAGGGATGTGTTTACATAGTAACAAAAGGTTTTATTTGTTTTTTTTATTGATTGTCAACATGAAGCAGAAATTCGGTGGCATAGGCAAGACCGAGATCAAACTTCAATGTACAAAATTCCCTTTTTTAGGCCGTAAAAACACGAAAAATACTCGAGCGCTTCATTATTATTATATTACCTATAAACAAACTGTAATTAATAAGATTGCGCCATCTGTTGACCCAATGTTAAAAACTTTTTCTAACACAGCTGGGCCACGTTGTAGATGCCCATACATTTCGATAGATGGCGCTAACGAACAGTTTAAAAGGTAGCCTGATTCGCCATTAGAAAATGCAATGAGAGTCCCATTATTCAACTATAGTATGGGCACAGAATAGTGAATAGTACTTACATACTTCGAGAGAACTTATTCGAACGTTAGGGTTGTCAGGAAAGTACCAGCATAATTTGACCAATAATTGTGTCGGTAATACCTCAATTTCAACTCTATGGTCAATGCCATGTCACAAACAAGTGACAACCCTTACTGACTTACAACTTCAAGTTGTCGCTGACGTCACGTATTTTTTGCGATTGTTAGACGAGTGACATGGGCCTGGTATGGGCACCAAACCTTCAGTCTCCCGAGGTACGGCTGATTGATGCCCCAACTGGTATAGGTACTTAACTGCAAATCAACTGAAACTCGGAACAATCATAACGTAGTTAGAGTATTGCTGATTGCATACTATGACTTTGTCACGAAGTTACGTTTATAATGTTGTGAGTGTGACTAGTGATTTTACTCGCTCTCAAAGATAGAGATTTTCCACGTTACAACATTTTCCATTTCTGCTCCGCTCCTATCAGTATAGCGGGATATTACATAACCTTCATAGATAAATGAACTATTCAACACCAATTTTTTTTCAATACTTACCAGTAGAGGGGCTCGTGGCTTACAGGTAAACCCGAGGTAATGTTCATGGCTAGTTGGTACTTACATATCAATATATATATACCACAGCATATAGATACTCGTAAGTAATACATAGGTACTTTAGATCTTATAAACAACGCAACGGATTTTAATGCAGTCATTGAAATCCCTTGCGTAGTTTAATAAATCTGAAGTGTACAGAAAGCGGGAGAGACTTGGGGTGGGATTAAGAGGATTTTTATTTCTATTTTAAGGTAAAGTATGAAAACAGTACCTTAATTATATTAAAATCTAGCCTATTGACTAATAAGTAACTTATTTTGACCTAATATGCCTTGTAAACAATAACTAAGAACGTGTGAGATGTCACTCTCATACCGTGGAAACCGTCTTCGCGAGAATCGAACGTTTTAAGCGTTCGTTTCTCTGCCGCGTTCGGCAGAGAAACGAACGCTACGCAACGAACTATCGTTATAGTGGCTTGGAACGCCCTGCCTGCGCACGTGTTTCCTCCAACATATAACCCTGGGTTCTTTAAGCGAAGCGTGAAGAGGTACATTACTGGCTCGTCAAGTTGAGGGCCACTCTCCATAGTATTCCTGTGTACTATGAGAGTCGCCCACAATCGCCAGACGTCGCCACAACTTACCAGCAGGCGGGTGGCGTCAATTTGTCGACCTAAATATTTAAAAAAAACGTCTAATAACACTTTACTTAGAGTATGTTAAGGCGAAGACACTTTGTTCATGTGTTCTTATCGCAGCACTTATTACTACATTGATTTAGTTCGTCACTATAACACTAAACTAACTCGAACGGTTTAATCCGTTTAAGTCTTCTCAATAATTCAGTGACGTCTAGCAGCTGTATAGCCTCGACGTTCACGTGATGGTGAAGTCTATTTTGGTGAGCTTCAGCACACTTTCATATAACTGTATCTACGTCATCCATGTTTAGGTCCCTGTGGATGTCGCTGTTTCGTGCGTTCCAAGAGGAAGATAAGATTTATCTACAAAAAACTGTTTCAATAAACCTTCTTTTGAATCCCAAAGGAAGACGTAAATATTATGTATGAAGATTCCACGCGGCTGGCATCAGCTGGAGCAGAATAAAAGAATACACAGTTTACTATTTATGATTATTATTTTATTTAAACAATCAATATTTAATTAACATTTAGGTACTATATAAATTGATATGTTGCTATCCATGCAAAATAAGCCATTTTGAAATCTAACAAAATACCTATTTCACTATAATAGCATGCTTATAAAGAAATTAGTACATACATAAACAATCAGTCGTTTAAACACAAATAATCTCCCAAACAGTAGGCAAAAGTTTATCTTTGATAAATATAAAGAAAATATATAAATTAAAATACATACAATAATTTGAATATTCTATAGTGGCCGGTAATAGGCTTGTCATTAGATACAAAGGACCGACAAAGTTACTGGCAAAGTGTGGGTGAGTAATGCACCTCTGCCTACCCCTTTCGGGGACATAGGCGTAATGTAGGCATGTCATGTCAAATTACATTATTGCTATAAAATTACAATTTATGAAACATAGTTGTTTTTATTAGAATTTCAATGATCTATTCGGAATAATAAACACCAAGTTTCAACACCTTTAGCAAAACTTAATCAAGTTTGATGCAATAAAATAAATTGGAAAGTAAAAAAATAATTTTAAAATTTTTATTTCCATATCAAATATGATAAAACAGTGTATATTTAAAAAAGTAGTGATATTTTTTGATTCTTTGAAAAATAATTATTCACTGGATTTTATTCATTTGTGTTATACGCTAACTTAGGATACTATGAATGTAATAAATAAGTAAGTAAATACATATTATAGACGATATAACATAATATCATATCTTATCAGTGATTTTTATTAACACATTGAAGCTCAGTCTAAGAAAATTGTTTGTTACCTACATTGTGCAAGTCAAACTTATTTATTTTATGTTGTTTAGTATAGTGCCATCTATTGATTAAGTTTTGAATCAGTTTCAGTAACTTGTAATGGTCAATTTACTAGTGAGTATAACTTTTTTTTTTATGTAGGAGGCGTTGTTGTCGACTGTCGTTACGTATCCGAATCTAGATAATAATAATATACTCTGGATTCAGAGGTTTAAAGTTTAGGTGATTACATATTCATAAACCCAAACTTTACTATCTTCTTATTATGTTATAACACAGATGAAAAATAATCCACTTCTAGCAATACCCAAATAAATTCTGGATATTAATTTTTATTCTATATTATATGGTCTAGTGGAAGGGGGCTGTGGTCTAGTGGTATTGCAAAGGTTAAGCAACATCGACTAAGGCCGGTCTTAGTATGGGTGACCATTTCTTAAGATATTGAGACCCCTCCGTGCCTCGGAGAGCACGTTAAGCAGTCGGTCCCGGTTGTCATACAAACATCAATGACAGTCGTTAGGGGTATTTGGATCCCTAAATCAAAAATCCGACCGGTCTAACTACAGAACTTCGATATCGCCCATGGGTTGTGGAGGTCAGATGGCACGCTTCACAGAAAATATCGAAGTTCAGTTGAATAGCAATTAGACTGGAAACCCGACCTCATTTGCGTTTGGAAAAGGTGGATGATGAATAATGAATATTGTATAATATGCGTCAGTACTATCATTTACCACTAAGTGCAACTTTCACAATGTAGATAAAAGCTTAAATAATTAAATTAAAAACTATCACAGTAGACAGATCATTACATTAGGAGTGCACTTTCTAATTTTAAAAATGTCTATAAGAATTGCACGATAATACCTATAAGTTTATCTACACTTAAAATCAAACATTTTCATTATATTTTTCTATAAAGTTACCACTGTAGGTGCTGTATATATAATTATTGTATTTCGATTGTAACAAATTATTTACTTAAATAAGTTTTAAATTTTTAACGCATAATTAGATACCTATATCCACAAGTTTAAGTACATTTCTATTTTAGTTTATGAAGTGTTAATTCTATACGGAACCAATAACTTACTAGAGTACGTACCTATTTAACTACCAACTAACATGATTCTCAAGTGGCATATTGGAAAAGGTTTTAAAACAATTTTTTTAAATTTATTATCTTTGGATAGATAAAATTTGAGCGGTACAATCATTTCATCTCCGATACTATCTACATTAGGACAGTTAGCCAGAAAGTGTGAATCAGAAATTTGTAAACAGGAATCTTTCCGTAAATCATCCAATAAATCTTACATTTAAATGGCACATTCATACAGATATTTTCTACAATATTCAGCCAAGTTACCGGGAATGACTGCCATTTTTAAATTATATTAACGTGAAATACATTTATGATAACTTGTGTCGTTTCAATGTTGCTATCTGGTGCGTTTTCAATGTTAAATGGACCGTAAGGATATTCTTTTTAATTTTCAGTTCACAGTTGTCGAGCCATACAGTCTAAATAGTTTATAACAAAATTAAAATTTTGATTTCGTAAATCAATTTCAACAACGAAATAGTTTAACCATTCCATGGAAATAAATCGTAAACTATTTTATATACATTCTGTTTGCTGGTTGAAGTTTCACTCGTCGTCATTTAAAAGGTCTGTGCACGATTTAGCTTTGGTAGATCTGAAAATATTATAATATAAAATTAAAAACAATAGCCTTAAGTAATCAATTTGCTGTAGACATGGGAAAACTCGCAAATAAAGGGACCCGTTGTCCTTTCAAAATAAGTTCAACACCAACTGTTTTATGATTTCCTTGCACATTGTCATGTTTGCTTATTGATGGAGCGTTCCACGTTAAAACATTTTGATCACTAAAAAGAATATCAGTTGCAGTGAATTTAATATCCTTTATTCCATACTGTTCACAGTTCGGTATCAAATATTCACAATATCATTTAATTTTTATCTACAGTCTGTGCTATTAGGTACTTTATTAAACAGTACTACTAACAAACTACTACTACTACTACTAAAGTCCGAGACGCCCAAGACTTTAATTGGCTGTGCCATAGCGGCACGTAAGATGTTGTTGCCTTTCATCAACATTTCATCGCAAGGCAAAAGGTTTTTAATTTTTTTTTCAAAATTACAATATAGCTGCTAGTTTTTATTAAATTCATTCGGCCATTTTGGACATAACCCATTATAAATGTGCCCGGTGACGGCAATAGGCTTGCCCTCTTTTACCTAGGACTAAAAATACTGCCAAATTGTGGGTGTGTAATGCACCTCTTGCCTACCCCTTCGGGGATATAGGCGTGATATGTGTGTGTGTACTAACAAACAGTGACATTTAACGTGGCCGTTGGTTCTTAATATTAATGGTATATTTCATGGCAATTATTATCTAGTTCTAAAATATAACATACCTACCTACATAATTGGTAGTTACCTACCAATTATGTCGCCTATATTTACCTGTACTTCATTATACTATACATACGCTTATTAATTAGGTATACTAAAATATCATCCAAATTGGTTACATACAACGTTGCCATTATTGAGGATATCATTGTTGTTTATTAATTTATCCTATTACGTTAATATACATTTACATGACGCGGTAGTTGTGACATATAAACTTTGGTAAAACGCAAATTTATAATTCATTCATGCTAGAAGTAGCTAATAAATAAAACAATTTATACTTATTCGTATTACCACTAGGATGTTATTGTTGGGATTTCATAAGAAGGTACATAAATATACAATGTTTATATGGTTATTATTATTACTAATTAACCGCAAAAATTGTATAAGGATAGAAAGTAGGCTGCATATATTTACTGCGTTCTTATCTATGAGAATATAAAGAGAGGTTAACTATAAATACACAATACTTATGGCATTTTTACCGAATTTTCGTGGGAAGCTAGTATTCAGCTGGTACAACACTTGATGCTATGTTTAACGTACGAGTATATACTTATTAAAAGCAAGTGTTTTTCGCTCTCAGATAATTATGAGTATGAGGTTAGGCACCTATGTTATGTAAGTTCTGTGCTTGTGACTTACTGTGGATTTTTCACCCTCCGACAAACCCTTAGTTCTATAGCTCCGTTACGTACAGATTTGAAAAGAGCTAAGGCTTCCACATGTGCCAGTTCATGACACGCCTGGCCATTTACAGCTAACACTTCATCACCTGAAAACAATACGAGTAAACAGTGAATAAATACGTCTATATGAATGACAATATACAGCGTAATGCAGCAGAATTTAGTGCAGTTATTGACACCCACAAATACACTGAAAATGCATTATGTAGCGGTCATCTAGATTGCTGGACTACCATAACATTCATGTGATTAACATTCAAGAACCAAAATGATACGCTACACCTACAACTAAGCATTGAATGTTTAAATGGAGGAATTAGGCCGGTTACCCATTGAAACAGTTTTTAAAATGCAATACGTTAATTATTTTATTAGTATTTCTATCGGTTGCTATTTATAAATTAGGTTCAAAGTTCATAATTGTATGCCTACCTACGCACTAGGACGTGTTATCTCGTGATAACATTTGACCTGACATCCATTAGCGTGGTCATAGTCATAAATCATTGTAATGTAAACACTCATTATCAACCTATTATAGGTACTACTTTCAAACCAGATAGCTGATTTATACTAAGTTACGAGTACTATAATCTACCTAGTAGGTATCAACGAACCGCTAGCTTATCAATATCATACCGTACAACATTGTATTCATTCAGTTATTTATTTATTGATAATGTAGTTTTCATTATTAAAGTGGTGTGTGTCGACGTTAACAGTTTTAAATTGTAATAAAATATTAGGTCACTGCTAACCTGCACTTAGTCTTCCATCATCAATCGCTTGCCCTTGTGGAAGAATACTTTTGATGAATATCCCTAGTGGTCCTCTCGGTGAATCGCGTCCTCCTACAATAGTAAATCCAAGTGGTTTCTTCCCATGTCCTTTTTGAAAAGTGATCGTATGGTAGGTGTGTGTTGGAGCTCTTGGCCGCCGAGGTAACGTGCAAAAGTTCGCAGTATTTGGCGTCTGTGTCTCACTTTCACTGTCAGTTTTACACTTCGTTCGCTCGATGCCATCCGGTGTATCAACGTTCACTACATCGGCCGCACAGCTGAGGATGAGCCCGTCTTTATTAATACCAGCGTAGCTCACGACCTGTCGGCGCAGTAACTTGTTATTCATACTGCTGTAACTCGCGTTCTGGCCTTTGAGGAAGTGTGCATGTGAGCTCTGACTGTCATGCGGCTCGTCCGCTACTGATAGTGCGCTACGATTACACATGGACTCGTCCTGTGACCGACGTCGGTCTGCCCTGACGTCATTTTTATCACTGAGTTTTTCCTTCCCTAACAAACAGACGGCGTTCTCATAATCAACTGAGCTTTCTCGCATCAGCATAACTCTCCTTTTGGATGTTTCTCTTTGCTTAGCGTCTCTTCTATGGTCTCGCGGTCTACATATAACAATATCGATTTCTGCCGATCCTGATTTCAGAGCTTCTTTTGCTTCAGGCATTGTTAAATCGCGCAATCTTCGACCATTGACATTAAGCAATTCATCTCCTATACGAAGTGTGCCTTCCCTGAAAAAAGGACAAATATATTTATTTTTCGCATAATACAATAAAAATATCTTTGGCCATATAGTCATCATTATAGTTTATTATTTTTATTAATAAAAGGTATATACACCAAAAGAAAATTAATTAGAAGATAATAAATACTATTTACACTACATAACTAAATACAATAATATATGATTATAATAAGTTAAATACTAAAATTATATCTAAAATGTAAGCTTCAAAGAACTCCTCTGCCACGTCGCCTACTGGCAACGTTCCCAGAATGGTGGCAGCATTGCTACGTTGTAATTATAATTTACATATTAATTAAACCCACGTGGCAATATAAAGTATTGGCTTTTTTTACTGATTATATCAAATCAAATCTAAACCCTTAGCTCTTGTATAATTACTAGTAGGTTTTTACCTTTCAGCCAATCCTCCTGGAATCACATGAGCAACTAAGTATCCCACGTGGCCTTCATCAGTTAACTTTGTTTTGGCTATAAATATTCCAAGATCATCAGACGGACTATTTTTCATTATTTTAACAACTTTAAATTCTACACTTGTTATGTCGGATTTGTTAGCTATTGGTGGTTTTCGACAGGGTGGGATAGGAGGGATACCACAGTCTGGAGTAACGTTTCTTTGTCGCATCTTTTGTTTCTCCGTTAGTTGGAGGTATTGCGGTTCCTCATAATCGTTTTCCTTTTTTGGCATACGCCTTAAAATTTCTTTACGGTCGAGTGATAAAGCTCTTTGGGAATGTTTAGGCCTCGGCTTTGAGCTATTTCTGTCTCTGCTCATCCTACTCGAAGTCCTTATTTTAACATAACTTTGATCACTAGACACACTCCGACCATGACAAGGAACTATATTATTTGTTTGTGAGGCGGAACTCTCACAACGAGAGGAGATCCTATCACTGTCAAAAATAGAGGATGCTGCCGATTCATTGACTAGAATTCCAGAATCTGCGTCTTCACAGTCTTGAATTAATACATTCTCATCGTCACAGGATATTTGATAAATATCGCTATGAAATACAGAATGACCTTTTTGAAATTCATCTAACCCTGGTAAGGCACCGTAAGAGAAACTTCTTAATTTTGCTTTTACACCACCTTTTTTCTTTCGATTTTTTACTGCAGTGGCTGGTTGTAGAATATTTTCATTACTAAGATTAATTTTCTGATCGTTTTCATCAGTCCTGTTATATAGTTTAGAAAATAATTTATTTGTTGAAGGCTTTAGGTATCTATCAGACATTGCCCTTATTTTTGCCGATAGACAAGAACTAGGTCCCTGAGATTCTTTGCCATCTTTGTTCTTAGATTTATCAGTCTTTTTACAAGTATTGAGTACATCTGTTCCAGTTTCATAAATGTCATAGTCATCGTTAAAGATTTGATCACTTGATTTAGATAGTTTTGCTGCAGCTTTTGGAATTGCATGATATCTATCACATTCGGATCCAGAACTGTAGCACCTAGTCCCTCTGTTGGTAACAGTTTTTCCTTCCCTCCATTCGTTCTCGACTGGACTAGTCATATTTTTGGTGCAAAATACATCGTCGTCATAGTTTGACATTTTTACCCATGGATTTTGATTCTCAAATTCAATATGGCTATCAGCATAACTGTTTGTGTAACGACCACTATTTACTTCATCGATATGTCCGAACCCACTGCACTCACTTTCTGATGTAGAAGCTGCATCGTCACCATGTCGCAGTGGGCCGTTAGATTTAAAGCACGATAATTTAGTATTTTTCACTTTATCGAGTAACGGGTTACGTTTTTCACGATAGACCATACTATTATATTCTTTCTCGAGTGAGCTTCCGCGGTTTTTACTTGTGGTACTATAACTTTCTTGTGGTGAAGTGACCTCATTTTGTACCGATATCCGTCGTGTAACAGGAGTCTCACCACTACGATAACTTCGATGTGGGGACTTTTCCACAATAATTATTTGATCACTGAGATTGTAGAAGTTGGTTTCCATAGAGCTACCGCTACTTTTTCGATTGGCGCAGCGTGCTGGTGATAAATCTGGAATGAGAAGAAAATTACAGTTGTTAGTTTTAAAAACTGAAAGTGGAAAATTAACTACAGTCGAGTTGAATGTGAGAGTGAAGTGAAAATGAACCTAATTGCACATAGTCAAGTAATGATACAAAATTATGTTCTTGGATAACAATCTTGGCTTTCTGTTACTGAGACGTTTATTACGATAGATATATCATTAATATAATATAAGAATTTTTACTCAGAATCAATAGAATTTAATGTGATTGTCTATATCTTGTATACCGACGTAATTAAGTAGTTATGGGTAGTATTTAACTGCTAATCAAAAAACATTACTTTTGTACTCAAAAACTATTTCCAAAATATCCATTTCCTGATAAAATTATATTGTTTTGAGTTATATTTTTGCAGAGCAAACAGTATATTTTGATATGCAAATCCTTTTTTTTATATTAAACAACTGTTGTAACGCATTTGAAGAAAAAATACGACTAATACACAAATTTAAATATTTCTAAATACATTCTACATATTATACATGGCCAATCAACTGCCCCGTCACATGATAGTATTTACAACTGCTGCGTAAAATTTCTCAGGTTCGAATCCCAGATCTGAACAATGCCTAGTACGAGTATACATTTCAAATCCTAGATATAATATCGACGATTTGAAACTCTTGAAAGATATACTAGCTACCTATGTATTTCAAAGTACCCATATAAAAAATTGTAACTCTTGTGCCTTGATTAGTTGACGGTGTGTAAGCATAAAGTTCAGAAAACTTGCATAAGTACTTACTAAGTTATGAAATTAAATAACATAGTAAACATTTTTGATTTTTATTTTGGACGTTCTCACACAACTTCATCTAGCCCAAACTAAGCCACAAACTTGTGCTATCGGACCTAGACAACTGATAAACATACTTATAAATTTCTAAATACATACATAATATAAATAGAAAACACCCAAACTCCGAAACAAACATTTGTGGATCACACAAATATTTGATTCGACCCGGGAATCGAACCCGAGATTCCGGAGTCGAAAGCCAATTCACTACTGACCACGCCACCGAAGCAAGAAATAAATAAATATAAATCTAAGTAGGTATGTAACGTATCTACTTTAAGTAGGTAGCCACGTAAAAATGTATGCCACTCTGGCAAACTAAATAATTATAGCCGGTGCATAGTCTCAATTGCCGCGAGAATCAGTTAATTGCTGAGGAATGACTCAATTACGTAAAAAGTTTGTCAACTCTGGGAATTCATTTGTGCTTCATAATGATTCAGTTACACCTTTATGTATTTTCCGTAATAGGCAAATTGTTCCGTATAAGTTCATTCGTATAAAACCAAGTCCATACAAGTGTCAATTGAACAAACTTCCTATTTTCTCTGCGTCTTAAATGTAATCTTACATAAACATTTACGACGTGATACGTGGTTATATATATAAGAAAATGGTTATCAAATAGTAGTGACAAATAGTGTTATACGTGAACAGATATTTGACGATGGCTCAGAACGTTAACGTTCGAGAAAATGTAAATATGCAGTAGGTATGGAGAACAAGTTCGAAGAAGTTCACAATAAGCCTCTTTCTCAAGAATGTCCACATCTTTGATTTTTTAACTTTTTAGAGAACTAGCTTAAACTTTGACAGTAACAAAAGACAATTAGAAAGTTTTTAGTTGAAAATTATAGATAATCCACACTAAGTCAACATTACCAAAATATTATGACAAAATAATATAATTATACCTCATAAAAAATATTTTGGATTTTTGTGGGGCTCGTGGTCTAGTGGTAACCGACAATGTTAACACATTGCAAAGGTTAAGCAACATCTAGTCAGGCTGGTCTTAGGATGGGTGACCATTTCTTAACACAATGAGACCCCTCCGTGCCTCGGAGAGCACGTTAAGCCGTCGCCGCGTCGGTCCCGGATGTCATACGAACATCTATGGCAGTCGTTAGGGGTAGTTGGAGCTCTAAATCAAAAATCCGACCGGTCTAACTACAGAACTTCGATATCACCCATGGGTTGTGAAGATCAGATGGCAATCGCTTCACGGAAAATATCGAAGTTCAGCCTAATCGCAGTTAGATTGGAAAGCCGAGCCTAACTGAGTTGGGAAAAGGCTCGGTGAACGATGGAAAAATATTTTGGATTATTTCTGATGTAGGCAAATCATTCTAATTCACATTTTTACCTATTACCTATTATGTGTATAAACTTTCATTCAATCGTTACATTTATATCTAGGTATCTCTTCATCACTTCACTATCAATACATTTTATAAAACAAAGTCACTTCCGTCCGTATGTATGTAATCCTTAGATCTTTAAAACTACGCAACGGATTTCGATGCGGTTTTCACCAATGGATAGAGCGGTTTTCGAGGAAGGTTTTTAGTAATTATATTTTGTCAAGACACGACTGGCACTCGTGTAAGTATGGGATTTCGAACATTAACTGATATTTTTAAAGAGTATAGTTTTACTGTCTTGCATTATAGAATAATTATATATATGCGCCACTTCAATGTCGTGTTTGTCTGTTTCAGTTTTAGTTGCATACGTAAATCTAAAACTGACTTGAATTGTGAAATGCTTTTTGTATGTTTGTAAAGAAATTCGTTACAGATTGATGGATTGAAATGCTTTTTTTTTACTGTATAGTGATCAAAAAGTGCCAACCACACTAAGACAGTGTCATGCCAGTACAAGAAATGTTTTAAACCAGAGCTGTTAGCAAAACATATTACGGCATTTTAATGTGTTAATATTTTTGATAATTAGGTTATAATTTATTCTACTGCAAAAAGTACTCGTTACTTCTGAAATAGTCACTTTAAGGCATGACTAACTTGAACCTAAGATCTTAATCAGGCTTTTAAATACCTAATGCATTTAGTAGGGACCTACCTACTTCCATTTTCTAATTTCTTTCAAACATGATTATTTATTATACATATTTTCGAACAATAAACGAGCTAAACGCAATAAGCCAAACAATAGTAGAGGCGCCTTGTACTTAATCTGTATCTAATATCTATCTATATAGGTATATGTACTGACCGACTGACTCACTAAGTTTTGAACTCGTCTGCCCTATAAATGATGCAATGTAGTGCTCACGATCTAGATATTAAAACAAGTAGACCATTGATTTATGTGTGTTAAAGATTATTTGTAGGCTGACCAGGACGTTTGCACATCTGATTTAATTCACGTACCTAATAAAAATACTTACTGTAAAAGGAAGAATTGACTTTTTGGAGTTTACTCCTTAAGAATCGATTTTCATATATAAGGCGCCCGGTATGAGAAAAATCCGAGGGGTAAAACCTACTAACAAGTAACGAAAATCGTGTCACGTTTTTGGTGCGCACCTCTAGTGCGCAACTTTCTAATTTGTTATGGTTAGATACTCGTACTTAAGGAGTAAACTCCAGTCGTGCGTCGGAGCTGACACACACACTTTTTTTTTCTTTTTTAAGTTCGATTACTAATAAGTGTGTCCAAAAAAAAAAAGTGTGTGTGTCAGCTCCGACGCACGACTGGAGTTTAGGGTTGTCAGGAAAGGACCAGCATAATTTCACCAATAATTATGACGTTAATGCCTCAATATCAATTCTATGGTCAATGCCGTATCACAAACAAGGGACAACCCTTACTGACTTACAACTTCAAGTTGTCGCTGACGTCACGAATTTTTTTGCGATTGTTAGGCGAGTGACATACTCCTGGCAGGACGCCTACTCGCGTTTACGTACAAAACTTTTAATAACGAAATTAGAACGTAAACCAAATGACAAATTCATACAAAATTCGACCTAAGTTTCGTTACAACCGGAGTAGGCCCTCAGGTATAGCTTTCAGTGTAATATAAAGACCGGACGCTCGGACCACAAAGAGATATTGGTTATGAAAAATTCATAACCAATATGTAATTCAAACCAGTGCCTGGTAACGACAAAGGGCCGTATTACGTAGGACCAACAAAAATACAGGAAGTGTGGATGTGTAACGTCCCTCTGTCTACCCCTCCGGGGATAGAGGCGTGATGTATGTCTTTTTGTTAGTCATAATTTCAAGATTTATCTCCTTTTTACGATATGATAAAGATTGTTTAAGTAATTTGATGACATTTGGTATGAATATAGTTTGAGACCAGAACTAGTAGTAAAAATGGCTACCTTTACTAAGCTAGCTCTAATGGCGTTATCCCGTTAATGAGAAAACTCATGTTACTCTGAAACTTACCAATTCTAGATCTACGAGTAGAGGGCGGCTCGGCATCAGATGTTACAGCAAGTAGCCGCGGCGGCTCACCTTTTTTGAACCACCGCATTTTACGGTGTCTTAAGTCTCACTTCATTTTTGTAACTGTAACAAAAAGAGAACAAAATTAAAAATAATGTAATTTAAACCCTCTTAAATTATTGTTAAATTCGTTGTAGGTATTTACATTTTTTAGATTCTATAGTAAAATTTATAAGAAACATCATGTCATTACCCATTATAGACCTAGAACGGAACGTAGCTAGTCATTTTATTACCTACATCACCCGACAAAAACAACTCGGCCTTCAGAAACGGTTATAAGAATCTCAAGTAGAACATTGTAAAAGATATAAGCCCTTATTCATAATGAGTTTTCAGAGGTAATACCGTTAAAATCGGTCTTATTCATAATGAGTTATCAGAGAATTAAAATAAGTACCGACTGTCATGAAAGAAAGGTACACAATCTGTTGTCTTCTACACTTGACAGAGACAGAAGATTATCTTGAGCCCTTCTGGATCTAAATAGAGCAATTTTAACTAATAAGGTTTTTAACTAATACATATTAATATTAGCATGAATAAGGGGGCTAAAATTTAGAAATCCTCTACCTACCTACCTTATTATTCTATGATTATAATAATAATTTTCTTTGCAATAGGAATGCATACCTACAGGGGAATATAAAAACTTTTACAGGTAATCTTTAGTACCTACCTATCACAAATTTACAATGTAGGTAGGTAACTATGGATTGTACATAGGCTGGTCGTTTAATGTTGTCTTGATGTTGCAATACGTTGATAAGTACGGAGTGTTCCAATCATTGAACAGTCAAAGTCATTAAGTCCCGACAGGTTTCTTAACATACCTGTCTCCTTTTATGATACTACTATTTGGACCAACGTTTCTACATGGACCTCAAGCAGTCGCTTACGCAAGCAACAGTGAAAAAATTGAATGTCAATTATTTTATGAAGGCAAGCCTACCTACTGCTCATGCAGACTATAAATCGAGTTTTAAATAAGGTTATTTATGTGTTGTTTAATTTTCCCAGTAATTTTATAATTAATCAACCTTGAATAAATGAGACAAATAGCAGTTACATAAATAAGTTACTTTTAAGAGCCTTGATTTAGATTTTTAACCGTGTCATTCCAACTTAACTCACATTACAGACATCATTGTATATAATAATTAATGAAATAAAGAGACAGAAAACCTTAATTAATAGAAACTCAGATCATACAATATGAATATTATAAATCGTAAAAACGATACTAGGTATTGGGCATTATAATATTATATGTATCATAATATTTTATTAATATAATGCCCTTTACCTACTGTCATAATATTATATTAGCTTGTAAGCCATAGCCTAGTTTAGTCTATGCTTAGATTATATCAATATTGTCTTGTCTATGTTCACTTCCTTCTTTCCTCACTTTGTAACATGGCCGACTGAAATACACGACACGTATTATTACGAGCTCCTGTCTTTTATTCCAAAAACCAACAAACATCAGGTGTGGTGTAAACTGGCGTGTCTTAGGAAGAACTGGATCAACCAAAAGAAAAAAATGGACGAATCTTCAACGTCGTCGGGTCGCCTCAAGCACATGGACGTTCATGCATCCAACATGCCGCTCACGTGGAAAAATTGGATCACCAAATTCAAAATATATCTCAAAGCATTTAAATATGATCAAGAAAGCGAAGAAAGGCAAGTAGCACTTTTATTACATTATATAGGACCAGATTGCCTTCACATATTTTATTCTTTCAACCTAGATGTCGAAACAGTCAAGCTACAAGTGTTGATCGACAGATTTGCAGGTTATTTCAGCCCAAAAGTCAATATAACCATGATAAGGCATAAACTTTTTAACAGAAAGCAACTGCAAAATGAACAGCTGGACAGTTATATAACAGATCTCAAAAATATAGCCCATCAGTGTAATTTTGGTGAATTGCAAGACGATTTACTAAAAGATATATTTAGTTGGAATCTAAATGATCAGAATCACTACATTAAAGAGAAAATTTTGCAAGAATTACCTACCACTTTAGATGCCACTATAAATATTGCTAAGTCACTAGAATCGTCCCGGAAAGAAGTTCAAATATTATCAGGCACAAATCCCAATTCATCTGTAGCTAGTATAGATAGTATACATAACAGAAGTAGTCAACAGTCCAGTAGAAGTCATTCACAACATCGTCAGTCAAGAAATCAGTCAAGAAATCATAGTCAACAATCAAGGTATAATCCGCAGTCACAGGACCGTCAATCAAGAATTCAGAGTCACAGTCAACAATCAAGGTACAATCCGCAGTCACAGGATCGTCAATCAAGAAGTCAGAGTCACAGTCAACAGTCAAGGTACAATCCTAACCAGTCATACAATACATCCCATTCATCGAGTTATAGCAGTCCCAATGGTTATAAAGGTAACAATCAGTCTATGAATAACTCAATGTGTCCAAAGTGTGGTCAAACACATCGTTTTAAATGTCCTGCTCTTGGTGCAAAATGTAATTTCTGTCAAAAACTTAATCATTATTCAAAGATGTGTAAGTCCAAGCAAAAATATGTTAATTATGTGCAAGAAGATTTTTCTAATGATGATCAAGCTTTTTTAGGTGCTGTTTATCAATGTAATTCTGTAAAATGTAGTAACCAATGGTCAATAACCCTAAGTATCTGTAGTCAATCTGTCTGCTTACTTATTGATTCAGGTGCAGATGTGAATTTGATGTCTAAGAAAGCATTTGAAAAACTAGCGTTGCAAGAGATAAATCTTATACAAACACCATTTAACTTGACAACATTTACAGGTCAAAGTATACCTACAATCGGTTATTGTACATTACCATGTAAGTATAATGACAAATCATACAACTTGTGTTTCCATATTACACCGCTAGATTGCAAAAATATTCTGGGTAGACAGTCATGTCAACAGTTAAAAGTCATAAAAAGAATACAGTCAGTAACCTTTGATGAAAATATATCTAAACACAGTCCAAACTACACACTTAGTCAGCATAGCCAGAACAACAATTTACAGTCAATGTCAAGTCAGTCTAACAGTCAAAGTCAAGTCATATCACAGTCAATGTGTCACAAAGTCCCTACAGAGTCAAACAGTCTGTCAATACTAAAGAAATATAGTAAGGTTTTTAATGGAATAGGAGCTCTTAAAAACTATGAATGTCATTTAACTCTCAACGAAAATGTCAAGCCGTCGGTAGACGCAAGTAGAAAAATTCCTTTTAAATTACAGGATAAAGTCAAGGCAGAACTTAATAAGTTAGAAGTCACTGGTATTATTGCTCGAGTTGATGAACCAACTGATTGGGTCAACTCTATGGTAATTGTCTCTAAAAAGGATGAAAGCATTAGATTATGTTTAGATCCACGTAAGTTAAATAAAGCTATTAAACGTTCACATTACCCATTTCCACATATTGATGAAATTAAAGCAGAACTAAATGGTTCATGTTATTTTTCAAATTTAGACGCTAAGTCAGGCTTTTGGAATCTTGTCTTAGATGAAGAATCATCCAAACTATGTACTTTTATAAGCCCCTATGGCAGATTTCGTTTTTTAAGGCTACCGTTTGGTGTCAATGCATCTCCAGAAATCTTTCATAAAGAAATGATTTCCCGGTTTGGTGACATACAAGGCATTAAAATAATGATGGACGACTTTCTTATACATGCTAAAACCATTCAAGAACATGATCAAATCCTAGAAAAAGTTCTTTTGTCGTGCAAAAGATATAGGTCTAACATTTAATAGTAATAAATGTAACATTTGTCAAAGTGAAGTCAAGTATTTAGGTTTTATATTCAATAGAAATGGAGTGTCTGTAGATCCAACTAAAGTAAATTCAATTTGCAACATGCCACAGCCTAAGAATGTCACAGAAGTCCAGAGATTCCTGGGCATGATTAATTTTCTTGGCTCATTCATAAAAGATTTATCAAAAGAAACATCAAACATAAGACAGTTACTTAATAAAAACACAATATGGTCATGGAATGACAGTCATGAGAAAGAATTCAATAAGTTAAAGTCTCTAATTAGTTCTTCACCAGTCTTAACTTACTTTGATCCTCAAAAACCACTTACTTTGTCAGTAGATGCTTCAAAAGGTGCTTTAGGTGCTGTCATCTTACATAATATTAGTCCTATAGCATATGGCTCAGCTTCTTTGACAAAGTCTCAACAAAATTACTCTCAGATTGAAAAGGAACTCCTAGCAATTTTATTTGGTTGTACTAAGTTCCATCAATACATTTTTGGTAACAAAGTCCTAGTGGAAACAGATCACAAACCTATTGTCTCTTTATTTAGTAAACCTTTATTTAATATTCCACCAAGATTGCAACGAATAATGCTTCGTTTGCAACCCTATGATCTTATCGTTACTTATAAAGCAGGTAAATACTTATATGTCGCAGACACATTGTCCCGTGCTGCATTACCAGAAAATGCATTACTAGAATTGGATGAAGATATTAAACTTCATGTTAATTTACTCACTGCTAATTTGTCACTTAGTCCTTTCAAGTTACAACAAATTGAACAAGCTACCAGGTCTGACCAAACTCTTCAAACTCTTATTAATTACTGTAAAAATGGATTTCCAAATTCAAAGCATAAAGTAGAAGATTGTATTAAACCTTTCTTTCCTGTTAAAGATGATATTCATTATGCTAATAACCTTTTATTTTTGTCAGATAGAGTTATTATACCTATTTCTTTAAGAAAAGATTTCTTAAAACTATTACATGAAGGTCATCAAGGCTTGAATAGTTGTAGAAATTTGTCAAGACATACAATTTACTGGCCTAATATTAGTCAATATATAGATAATTACATCAGTAATTGTGAAATTTGTCTCACTTTAAGAAAGAGTAACACTAAAGAAAGTCTATTACCACATGATTACAAATACATTCCTTGGCATAAGGTTGGTATAGATTTCTTTGAGTTCAACAAGCATACATACTTAATTGTAGTCGATTATTTCTCAAAATATGTTGAGATAGCAATTTTAAGTAATGGTTACAGTGCAGACCAAGTCATAATCAAGCTAAAATCAATATTTGCTCGTCATGGTATTCCCCATACATTAATGTCAGATAATGGTCCACCGATGAATTCCAAATCTTTTCATGATTTCACACAAGATTGGAATATTCACCATGTCACTTCCAGTCCCTATCACAGCCGTTCAAATGGTATGGTAGAACGGACAGTAGGCATAATTAAAAATATGCTTAGAAAATGTTTACTTGATAATACTGATCCATATTTAGCATTATTGCAATATCGCAATACTCCCAAAAACAATTTATGTTCACCAGCACAACTTTCCATGTCACGTAGACTTCGTACAAAGCTACCTATAGTAGAAAAACTTTTAAAACCAAAATTGTGTAACTATAGACATCTTAAACAAGTCAATAATCAAAATTTACATAAGATGAAAGAGTATTACAACAAAAATTCCAAAGATCTTAAACCCTTGGAGGTAAATAGTCATGTTATGTTTCAAAAACATCCACAATCGTCTTGGTTTCCAGGTATTATACAACAAGTTAGTCCTGAACCTAGGTCGTATATCATAAAAAGTAAATTTGGTACATATCGTCGCAATAGACAATACATAACACTTAGACCAAAGTCTCAATATTCTTTTCATTCACATAACACACAGACTAATAATTTTCACACTCAACCAGTCAGTTCCAATCAAACTTATATCAGTTATACTCCTTGTTATACAAATGATTACTCTAAAATTTCTCATAGTCAATCTCCTCAACGTACTAGCAGTCAACCAATTAAGAAATATTCTAGTTCAGGAAGAGAGATAAGGCAACCACAACGTCTTATAGACACAGTCTTATAAACATTATTTCGTATTCATTGTCATGTACTTAGTTATAAGTAATTAATTAGTAAACTAAAATGTTGTAAACCATTGTTTGTTTACATTTAGAAACAATCGTCGAATTGACAACGTCAAATTATGTCAACTGTCAGAATCTTTTAAAACGTCAAATTGTCTCGTGTCAAAACACTAAAATGCGTTTTGTTATTTTTATATAAGAATCTAAAATATAAGTTATAATAAAGTTACTTAAAGGGAAGATGTCATAATATTATATTAGCTTGTAAGCCATAGCCTAGTTTAGTCTATGCTTAGATTATATCAATATTGTCTTGTCTATGTTCACTTCCTTCTTTCCTCACTTTGTAACATGGCCGACTGAAATACACGACACGTATTATTACGAGCTCCTGTCTTTTATTCCAAAAACCAACAAACACCTACTACGGTTTTTACGATTTATAATATTCATATTACTTAGCAAATTTCGGTAATTAGTCTACCCCAATACTATAATTTTTTATTTACTATAAATTATAATATTGGGGTGGACTAGAACTACCGGCTATTCCCTTTCCAGGAGGAACGCTTATACCAAGACACCACAATAATTACCGAAATTTGCTTTCATAATGATGTAGCCATACGACGGGAAGCCTTGAGCCGCTAGCTCTGCGCCGAACAATAGCTTCCTTGGCCGCATTCTACCGTATTTACCACGGCGAGTGTTCTGAAGAGCTCGTGCCGGGCAGAGATGCCACTCCCACACTGTGGATAGCATGTTCGCGAGAACCGAACGTTTTAAACGTTCGTTTCTCTGCCGAACGATAGTGGCCTGGAATGCCCTGCCTGTGCACGTGTTTCCTCCCACATATAATCCTGGGTTCTTTAAGCGGAGCGTGAAGAGGCACATCAGTAGGTCGTCAAGTTGAGGGCCACTCTCTATAGTATTGCGTGCTGTGAGAGTGGCCCACTATCGCTAGACGTCGTCACGAGTTACCACCAGGCGGGCGGCGTGGGGCGGGGCCCCAAGGGGGCGGGGCCCCAAGTGATTAGATACTACGTCCTCGCCGTCCGCCCTGGACCCCAACTTGACCACGGTAACGCAGTGGCAAGTTGGGTGACCGAACGTATTTAGTCTGAACTTGTGATTGGCCAAATTTTTTGCGATTTTCCTGCTATGGATAACATCGAAGATACCTCCGGTCCCGACACTGCCCTTTCACGGGCAGTGTCAACCGACGACATTGCGCACTCAAACTTGATACTGATGCCTATGGATTTGGGGGCTCGCACCGCGCCGCCTAGTTGCAGCGCGATGTCGACGCCCCAAGGAACTGATGCTGCTGGGACTGACGATGGGTCAGCTCCCAGCAGTGTGAAGAAGAAGGGCCGCTCTTCTGGGACGAAGAAGAGGACCCTCGAGGAGAAGGGGGGGCCGCCGCGCGACCGTAGCACCAGCTGCTCCGGGTGGGGGTCCCTCCTCTCCAGTGATTCGGAGGAGGAGGTGCCGGTGAAGACGGTGCGTACGCGTCTAGACGCGTACAGAAGGCGGCCGCCAACTCCTCCTCCGTCCTCGGTCCAACTGTCCCAGCGAAGTCGCCGGGAAATCGGTGGGCCGCCCGCGCGGGAGCTTATGAGCGTTTTTGCCCGCATGAACGCGGCCATGCGGGGCAACAGGAACGTGGCGGGGAGGAAGAAGATTGTGGCTTCACTGGTGGATGAAGCCCAATCTTCCCTCAACAAGCTCCTCGCGCGGAGCGTCACCAAGGAGGAGGCGAGGCTCCGGAAGCAGGTGACGAGCCTGGAGGCGGAGCTCGCTGCTTCCAGGAAGCAGATGGATGACCTGTGGCGGGAGGTCGCTGACTTGACCAAGGTGGTCAAGGCGCCTCCCGGTCCCATGCTGCCGCCTCCTCCTCCGACGGCTGGACCAGCGCCGAAGACGGCGCCACCCACGGCGCCCACCACGGCGCCCACCAAGGCGCCCGCCACGGCGCCAACCACGGCGTCCACCAAGGCGCCCACCAAGGCGCCCACTAAGGCGCCCACCATGGCGCCCACCACGGCGCCCAACACGGCGCCCGGATCGCCGCCACAGCCTGTGCCGACTATGGTACAGGTCCTGACGGCGATCGAGAGGCGCCTCGCCGTCCTGGAGGACCGGGCGTACCGCCCTCCGCTAGCACGTCCCGCGTTCTCATACGCGGCGGCTGTTGGCGGTTCTCCCGCTCCAGGACCAAGCGGCACACCCGCTGTCCACCGCCCCGCTCCGCCCCAGTCCGCTCCAGCGTACCGGTTGCCGGCCGAGACCGCGGCCCAGGCGCGGAAGGCGAAGGGGCGCGGCAAGAAGAGCGGCACCCCTGCCGCCTCCTCTTCCTCTAACGCTCCCGCTGCTCCTTTACATCCCTCCGGACGGGAGGGATGGGAGGTAGTGGGGGCCAAGAAGAGGAAGACGAAGGCCGCCAAGAAAGCGGCCAAGAAAGTGGCCAAAGCCGCCGCGGCGAAGGCGCCGAAGAGGCCCCGCGCTCCTCGCTCCACAGCCGTCGTCCTTACGGTGACGACGGAGGGTGTGGAGAGGGGTGTGGGGTACGCTGATGTCCTGAGGACCGTGAAGTCCTCAGTCAACCTCTCAGCCCTCGATATCCAGGGGGGTCTCCGGTGCAAGACGACACGCACCGGGGCTCGCCTCCTCGAGGTCTCCGGCGCCTCCAGCGGCCCTAAAGCTGACGCCCTAGCAGCGCAGCTTAGGGACGCGCTGGACGCAGAAGCCGTCCGCGTCACCAGGCCCACCAAATGCGCTGCATTGCGCATCACGGGTCTGGATGACGCGGCCACGACGGAGGAAGTAATCTCCGCCGTCGTGGAGGCGGGCGGCTGCCCCCGTGACCAGGTGAAGGCTGGAGACATCTCCTTCGGCACCACTGGTCATGGGATGACAGTCGTCCAGTGCCCCGTCGCGGCGGCACTGAAAGTGACGGACGGACGAAGCCTCCTCGTAGGGGGCTTCCTAAAGGCGCAGGTGCACCTCCTTCGTGCCCGGGAAACTAGATGTTTCCGGTGCATGGTGGTGGGGCACGTCGGAGTGCAGTGCACAGCGGAAGTCACCGTGGGCGATCGATGCTTCCGCTGCAGCCGGCCCGGTCACAAGGCAAGTGCCTGTGATGCCCCGCCTCGCTGCTTTAGATGCGAGGCGGAGGGCAAAACTGCGGACCACCGGGTCGGCAGCACAACCTGCGCCGCCTCGAGGCCAAAGCCTCGTCCGTCCGCTGAGAGCGGTGGGGGTGCCGCTACTGCACGGCCAGATGTTTCTCGGCGGGATGCTGATATGGACGTCCATTAATGTCTGACGCCCATATCCGCATCCTGCAAGTGAATTTGAACCGCTGCCGCGCTGCTCAGGATCTTCTGTACCAGAGCATCCGGCAGTGGTCCATAAACTTGGCCGTGGTCGCCGAGCCGTACTACGTCCACCCGGGAAGCCCGGTGGACGAGGACGGCTCGGCCTGTTTTATCTTCGGGGGGTCCGCCGCAGACAACTCGCGCCTTGCTATCATTGCAAGGGGCCGCGGGTGTGTTGCGGCGGAATATGATGGGTTGGCAGTCGTGGCCACCTACATCTCGCCGACACTGGACGAGACTCAGTTTGAGCTATGGCTCACTGAGCTCGAAGTCGTCTTCGCTGCGTGCCGTCCTCGCCCTGTCCTGCTCCTGGGAGACTTCAACGCCTGGAGTGAGGCGTGGGGCTCCCGGGAAACCAGGGACAAGGGGAGGCTTCTTGAGGACTGGACCAGAACACGTGGTCTGGAGGTCCTCAACCGGGGGAATGTCGCCACCTTCTGGCGGCGGGGGACCAGCTCGGTCGTGGACGTATCGTTCGCGACCTCTGCCCTCGCCGCCCGTATTACTGGCTGGCACGTGGAGGAGGGTGAGGAGACGCACTCGGACCATCGGTACATCCGATTCGATGTCGTCCCCCCACCTGACCTCCCACAGCCGGTAGAAAATCCCCCGGATCCGCGTTGGGCACTTCACCATCTGGATCGGGAGGCTCTCCTGGAGGCATCCATCGTGCAGGCCTGGATTCCGGCACCGGACCGGCCTGCCGATGTGGATGCCGAGGCGGAGTGGTTCAGGAGAGCCATGTCGCAAATCTGTGATGCGGCGATGCCTAGGGTTACACCCAGACCGGCAAGGAAGCAGGTGTACTGGTGGTCGCCGGAGATTGCACAGCTGCGCGCAGCATGCATCTCCGCCCGCCGCCAGTACACCAGGTTTCGCCGGAGGCATCGCCGCCCAGACGACGCGGCAACCCGAGAGGCGGAGCTTTATCAGGCTTACAGGGAGGCTAAAGGTAATCTCCAGGAGACAATAAAGCGGGCCAAGACGGCGGCCCGCGAGGAGCTCCTGGAGACCCTGCAGCAGAACCCATGGGGGCGCCCGTACCTACAGGTCAGGGAGAAACTCCGACCTAGGGCGCCCCCACTGACCCAGAGTCTCCAGCCGCAGCAGCTGGAGCGGGTCATGGGCTCCCTGTTTCCGACGAGCGCGGAGGAACACGTCCCTCCGCGCATGGCTCCGTCTCTGCCCGACGCGGATAGCATCAGTGAAGACGACGTACCCGAAGTCAGGGTGGGGGAGCTAGGTGCGGCAGTGCTCCGGCTTAAACGCCGGAAAATCACTGCCCCCGGACCCGACGGCATTCCTGGCCGTGCATGGGTCCTGGCCCTCGAAGAACTCGGGCCTCGACTGATGGGGCTCTTTAGCGCATGCCTCGAAAGGGGCCAGTTTCCCAAGGTGTGGAGGACGGGGAAACTGGTCCTGATTCGTAAGGCGGGGCGGCCGGTGGACTCACCGTCCGGATACCGGCCGATCGTGTTGCTCGACGAGGTGTGTAAGCTCTTTGAGCGAATTATCGCGGAACGCCTCGTCGAGCATCTCTCGACGGTGGGGCCAGACCTGGCGGACAACCAGTACGGTTTCCGTCGGGGACGCTCCACCGTGAGCGCGATCATGCGCGTCAAGAGCCTGACGGAGGAAGCAGTCTCACAGGGCAAGGTGGTGGTGGCGGTGTCTCTAGACATCGCCAACGCGTTCAACACCTTGCCATGGAGCTGCGTTAGGGAGGCGCTCGTGTATCACGAAACGCCTCTCTACCTCCGTCGTATTGTCGGGGCCTATCTCTCGGAGAGGGCCATAGCTTTCCCCAGCTGGCTCGGGCCAGCTCGGCGAGATGTGTCGTGCGGTGTTCCGCAGGGGTCGGTCCTGGGGCCGCTTCTGTGGAACATCGGCTACGACTGGGTGCTGCGGGGTGCGTTGCCTGAGGGCGTCGGCGTAACGTGCTACGCCGACGATACCCTCGTCACGGCGCGGGGTGCAACGTACCAGGAGGCAGCACTCAAGGTCACGACGGGTGTTGCTCAAGTCGTGGGTCGGATACGGCGGCTGGGACTGGAGGTGGCCTTGCACAAGTCCGAGGTTCTGTGTTTTCACAGACCTCGGAACGGTCCACCTGAAGGTTCCAGCATAAATGTGGGAGGCGTTAGCATCGGCATCAAGCCCTCGATGAAGTATCTAGGGATCGTACTTGATAGCCGATGGAACTTCGGACCACATTTCCGAAGTTTGGTCCCCAAGGTGACACAGGCATCGGTCGCGCTTTCGCGACTGATGCCCAACCTAAAGGGACCCAACGCTTCCTGCAGGAGACTGTACCTGGGGATCGTGCGGAGTATGGCCCTATACGGGGCTCCCGTATGGGCGGCGCGGTTGACGGCCAACAACTCAACGCTCCTTAACAGACCGTTGAGGACCTTGGCCGTCAAAACAATAAGGGGCTACCGCACGATCTCCGGAGAGGCTGCATGTCTCCTAGCCGGGACCCCTCCATGGGACCTGGAAGCGAGAGCCCTTGCGTCATTGTTCCAATGGCGCAAGGAGGCGCTGGAGCGGGACCACAGGCCTGCGTCTCGAGAAATCGATGACCGGCGGTCCCAACTCCGCCAGGATCTCATGGAGTCATGGAGGGTGCGACTTGAGCAACCCAAGTGGGCTGCCACCATCATCGCGGCGGTGAGACCGATCATGGACGATTGGCTGCAGAGGCAGCATGGTGACCTCACGTATCGTGCGACGCAGATCGTTACCGGGCATGGATGCTTCGGTAGCTATCTGTTTCGCATCCATCGTGAGGTCACACCCCGGTGTCAACACTGCGAGGTTTCCGACGACGACACCGCACTCCACACGTTGGTGGAGTGCTCAGCGTGGGCGAGTCAGCGCCGGGACCTCGTAGTGGGTCTGGGCGTGGATACCCTCTCGCTGGAGACCATGCTTCAAGCCATGGTCTCCAGCGGGAGTAGGTGGAACGCGGCCGTGTCCTTCTGCGAGCAAGTCGTGCTCGCGAAGGAGGCGGCCGAGAGGGAGAGGGAGCGTGCCCTCCCCGCCGAGTTCCGTAGTCAGCGGCGAGGCCGCCGCAGACTCATCTACGCCCAAGACCATCGACCTCCATGATCGGGGCCTGAGGACGGCGGGATCGCCACCCGTCGTCCTTACAGAAGCAGGCTAGAAGGGTTGCGTGCTGCGGGGCCTTTGCCCCATAGCACGCAACCAGATTCACTCATTGACGCGGGATAAAACCCTACCCCAACGACGCGGGATTGTCATCCCGACCCAACCCCCCGCAGAGACCACAGAGGTGGTCAAAGTCCGCCGGGCGCCACTGGAAATACGTTCTGCTTGTAACCAGAGACGCCCGGCAACGGACGTTGAAGCGGCCGCGGCCTTGGTCGCGGAACTAAAAAAAAAAAAAAAAAAAAAAAAAAAAAAAAAAAGGCGGGCGGCGTCAATTTGGCGAACCAAATATAAAAAAAAAAAAGAACTGATATCATAATGGAACATTATCAGTATCGCCATTCAGGGCATCGCTTCAGAGACGCTATCTATGACAGTTTATAACTACCTATAGTATAGTGTTCCACCCGAAGACTATCGTTATTGCGATTTATATAAAAATAAAACACAAACCCCTCGCTGATGTAGTTGGGTAAATAGTTAGCAAATACACACTCATAAGTATATTCATTAGAGCATATATTTCTATTTTATTGAATACTTATTTTATTAAGTTAGTAGCAATATAGATTAACACTATTTTCTTGCAGAATATCATATACAAGTATATCTCATAAACGGTATCTATCAATCAAAATAATCTTCATGGTCTAAGTCGATACAGTTCTCTATTGATCATTATATAAATCCGTCAACTATGATAACATTATATTACTGATTCGTAGCATCAATACAAGTTGACAACTAAATATCGTTCAACAAACCATTATTGTAACTATCGAAACTACACTCGATTTGAATAATCGCGTAACTTGTTATCTTGATACTTACGTGGTTACTGACTCTATTACCTATTACCACCAAAGTTGTGTAACCAATCGTTTCTCAGAAAATATTGAACACTAGTGATCGCCCGCGACTTCGTCCGCGTTTATTATTGTTCCCGTCGCCGTATCTTTATAAATTGTAGCCTATGTGTTATTCTGATGTATAAGCTATATTATTGTAAAGTTTCATCAAAATCCGTTCAGTAGTTTTTATGTGAAAGAGTAACAAACATCCATACTTACAAACTTTCGCATTTATAATATTAGTAGGATAATCTAAGTTACATTAAACAAACAGGTTTTATTGCTTGTCAATTAATGTAATTACATACAGAAATCACAGCATTAATTGATATTTAAATCTGAGTGCGACAGTGCATGATTTGTTTTTGGGGGAAAAGTAGAACGACCTTCTTGGATAACCTTCTGGTTGTAACGTGGTGACATAGCCTGGATATAAATAATAGCTGGTGATTAAAGTAAAGGTCAGGATCAGTTATTAAGCTGAAGCGTTTAGGTACTATAAAAACCGGCTAAGTGCGAGTCGGATTCGCGCACAAATGGTTCCGTACCAAAAATAATAAAATCACGTTTGTTGTATGGAAGCCTCCTTAAATAATTATTATATTGTTTTTTTAGTATTTGTTGTTATAGAGTCAACAAAAATATACCATCTGTGAAAATTTCAACTTCTAAGTATCACGGTTCATGAGATACAGAGCAAAACAGAAGGACGGATGGACGGACAGCGAAGTCTCATTAATAGGGCTCCCGTTTTACCCTTTAGGTATGGAACCGTAGAAACATCGAATTATTTAATGTAATTAACTTTTATGTTACGTTGTAATTATACAAAATAATAATGTTCTTGAATTTGAAAGCAAGGAGTTTGCAAGATTTGTATTTTTGTGTGTATGTTTGTAATGAATAAACTCAAAAACTACTGTGCCGATTTCTAAAATTCTTTCACCATTGGAAAGCTACATTCACCCTGAGTAACATAGGCTACTTTTTATCCCGGTAATCTGTTCCCACGGGAACCGGGAACGAGTAAACTAAATCACGCGGGCGGAGCTGCGGCGATCAGCTAGTTCTTAAATATTTTTACAGAAATTACAAAAGCTAATGTCATCGGCAGGACCGTTTTTGCGATTTATAATTCCCATCTAAATAAATAAATAAATATTTAAATATTTTGGACATTCTCAGACAACGTCGTCTAGCCCAAACTAAGCTATAAGCTTGTGCTATGGGATTTAGACAACTGATAAACATACTTATATATTTCTAAATACATATATTTTATACATAGAACACCCAAACTCCGAAACAAACATTTGTGGATCACACAAATATTATTTGATTCGACCTGGGAATCGAACCCGAGAGAGTTGAAAACCGATGTGCTACCGACCACACCATCGAAGCAGTTAAATATTTAAGAATGACCTACTTAATAAATTTATATTCACAGACATTGACTGATTAGGAGGTAACTGTTTTTTTTGTTAGTTTTAATTCTAATAGGACAGAAGAACTACTAATTTCCATAAAGATTCCATATATATATAACATATGCTTTTATTTGTATCTACTTACAGCTTTTCCGCGTATAATTACACAGGAAGTGGTCAAAGGCACCGCAGATATTATGTACTCTGCGGTGTCTTGTCGCATAAATAATTCGTCTTGGAGAATTAAATTGACTCACACATCAAGGTAGCAAACTATATAAAGATCAAATGAAGTATGGTTTTGTTATTCTATGCAAATTCGTAGCACATCAAAGGCACTTCTTTGTGTTGTCCTGAATTGAGCTTAGAGGACTTTAGATCAGTAGGTACCTACCTAGCCGGGCGCCATCGCCACTGGAAATACCTTCTGCGTGCGTACCAGAGACTGGCAACGGACGAAAGAGCGGCCGAGGAAATAAAAAAAATAGGTACACTATCTTGTACCTACCTCATCTTCTTTGTTCTTTTATGAATTTCGAATCGTTCATTGAATCATAATCACTCTCGCCCCTCTCGCCAGTCCATAAATGTGACAGTCGCTCGTGACGTCATAGTTCAATAATTATACCATTTACAAGGTTCATCATTTTTGAAATTATATCGGTAAGGGTTGTCTCTTGTTTGTGACACGGCATTGACCATAGAATTGATATTGAGGCATTAACGTCATAATTATTGGTCAAATTATGCTGGTAATTTACTGACAACCCTAACGTTCGAATTATGCTTTATGTAAACAAAAGAATGTGCTTTAATTACAAGTTCTGTATAAGTACCATTCCCTATTCTGTGCCAAAAGTAACCTCAAATAGGTACTCCAATAATATTGGCATAAACAAAAAATAATAGTTACACATACATTACTTTCACGTATTCTTATACTTTATAGAAATTTTTAATAAGGAACTTGTAATCAAAATATAGAATCGCTAGAACAAAACGTATTTTTAGGGTTCCGTACCCAAAGGGTTAAACGGGAACCCTATTACTAATACTCCGCTGTGCGTCCGGTCGTCTTGGGCTGTACCTATCTCATGAACCATGATACTTAGTTAGAAAGTTGAAATTTTCACAGATGATATGTATTTCTGTTGCCTCTATAACAACAAATACTAAAAAACTGAATATAATACATATTCCTTCCATAAAACAAACGTGATTTTCTTTTTTTTTACCTTTATTTTACCCAAACAGTGACAAATTACACACTTAAATATGTATGTACACTTATTAATTAAAACATATTATTAAATTTACCACTAACACCATTAACCACGGGTTAGTAAAGCGGTCGTGGTGCTCGCTCCAAGACAAATACTTACTTTTTTTTGTGTTTTGGGACGGAACCCTTTGTGCGCGAGTCCGATTCGCACTTGGCCGGTTTTTTATGGTTTTGTGGTTATCACGAATTCAAATTAGTATATAATTACCCAGCGGAAACGAAATAGAATTGAAGATTCTGAAGCGCTCATTATCTTAGACAGGAGAGAACAATGGAACATACGATATACTCGTAAGATACCCGTACCTATTATCGATATTACGAAACATTATTGTGAAGAACTTTCTCAGCTTATCCCTTAGTTAAGTAGATAAGTTATGTAAGGTATTTTTTCATCAGTAGCCCAAAGTTAGTATAAAATATTCATAAAGGTCAATGGGCAAATAGCACCTATGGGAAAAGAGCCCACCGCGGACAGAAATGAAATTGTGATGATATTATCCTACTAATATTATAAACGCGAAAGTTTGTGAGTATGTAAGTATGTATGTATGGATGGATGGATGTTTGTTACTCTTTCACGTAAAAACTACAGAATGGATTTGAATGAAACTTTACAATAATATAGCTTATACATCAGAATAACACATAGGCTACAATTTATAAAGATGTTGTGTGAATTGTTCAAAATATGACGCGGCGGCGCGACGGGAACGGGGAAAATTCCAAATTACCACGCGGACGAAGTCGCGGGCGACCACTAGTATAGAATATTTATCTCTCTCTCTGGTCTCATTCGGAATTTGTTTGTACTTAACGGTTTTTTTTTTCAGGGTTTGATCCAGCGTCAGTTGGCTTACCAAGGCCCAGGGGAACTGAAGCC
Organism: Nudaria mundana; assembly: GCA_963556515.1. NCBI lineage: Eukaryota > Metazoa > Arthropoda > Insecta > Lepidoptera > Erebidae > Nudaria > Nudaria mundana. The sequence goes on from OY748287.1 coordinate 11,448,343, forward strand.
GGTAAGAAGATATACCAAAAGTTATTATTAATCCTTTATTCCTACGAGGGCTTCGTGGCTGAGTTGTAGGTAACCGCGTAAGTTAGCACACTGTAAAGGTGCTAAGCAACATCTAGCCAGGCCGGTCTTAGGATGGGTGACCATTTCTTATGACTTTTGAGACCCCTTCGTGCCTCGGAGAGCACGTTAAGCCGTGGTTAAGCGGTTGTCATACGAACATCTATGTTTTAGCGTGAAGCCGAGGGCCTCAGTTAATAAACTTAATGAATGCCCGAAAGCGTCAAAGCCATAAAAGGGAAATTAAATAGCGTGAGTATATTATGGTGTACGTATTCAGTCGTAAAACTTATATGATTCAAGCATTCTCAAACGTAGGATAATGATGTAATCTATGTTGACAGTTTTGATTACATACTAGCACTTTGCGTCAGAGGTTGGTACGAACAAAGTATACCTAACTAAGTTTTATACGTCGTGTAGTTTCATTTAAACAACTACTAAGTATGTAAATGAATATTACTAAAGGTATTATTATTATTATTATTCCCAATGGGGACGCCGGTGACCGGACGGACGATCCACCCGCGATGTTTGCTGGCCATCTCGTCAATTTCCCCAGTTCTTCCCTAGGGGAGAGTATGGTTGATCCAGCTTACGGCGCCCCGTCGAACCTTCCTGTGCCCTTTATGAATCTTATCATCTGTTCCACCTTCAGATTGCTTATATCTTCTTCGTTCAGTCTATCCGACCCCAGGATTTCCCATCTGATTAGTGAGTACATGGGGCATTCAGCCAGCAGGTGGAAGCTTGTTTCTTCGCTGTCCATGCACTCTGGGCATTTGGGGTCGGTTCTTACTCCTATCACTATTAGATGTCTGTTCAGTCGGCAGTGTCCTGTTATCATTTCTATGGCGAGCCTCATGTTTCCTCTTGGGAGTTTCATGAAATGACTCGTCCTTTTCTTTTCCATTCCCTTGATGAAGATTTTCGACTGTCTCATTCCAGTCGAGGTTCTCCATCTTTAGTTGGTTTCTACTTTAGTTCTGTGGCTGATTACTCCTTTGGTGATTTTGTGCGCTATGGGCAGCCGGTCGAACCAAGTTTTCGTCACCACCTTCTCTGGCTAGTTCGTCGGCCCGCTCGTTGCCCGTGTTACCCTCGTGTCCGGGAACCCAGGCAATCGTTAGGTCGATGTCCTTGGCCAGCTTCTCCAATGATTTCTTACATTCCTTAACTATTTCTGATGTTGTCTCCACTTTGTCAAGTGCTTACAGTGCAGCCTGGCTATCGCTGTAAATGGTCACCTTACCCGTTGTGGTAAGGTGTTCCACTATTTCCACGCATTCCTTTATGGCATATATCTCTACTTGAAAGACGCTTGCAAATCTTCCTAGAGGTATTGACTTATCTATTTCTGTTCCGTCATCGCATTTTATATGCACTCTATTACTAAATGTAAAACTCTATATAGTTTGTTCGAAAACGTTTTATGATTACTACGGGCAGTTAACAGTTTTTACAGATATAGGTAAGTACTCCTCTTATGTCTGTAGGTCAGGTACTTGGGACTACTAAGTATAGTCACTAAAATCTCCTACTTTGACTTCTTACGTTAAAACGTTAGAAAACTTTAAAGGCTCTATGATTCTAAACCATGAGAAACTGTTATTATTTCTTTGTTTCCTTTCAATTGACGTTTTAGATCATCCTTATTTAACTGACATTTCATTAAAAACTGGGTTATTCATCGAATTGTTACACAGTAGCTAACGCTTAATCTGAGAATGTCCATTATAATCTAATCACCAATAACTATACGTAATCGTTGTTCGAGATAATCTCAGTATGCTCATTTCCTCTTGACTCAATACTTTATCTTATCGTGAATTTCCCTTTCCATGTTTACATAACAACTACTATATTAGTAATGCTGACATGCACGTCTCGAGGACAGCTTTCAAGATCTGATCGTGCGTAACAAAATGTACGTTGATTTTACACGTACAATGTGGCTATGAAAATATAAATTATAACTTTACTCTGTACACAGTGAATTATAATATTTTGACGAATACTTAATTCATTTATTTATCAAAGATGTAATCATTTATTTATAATAAGAATTACAATATACATAATTATATACTAAAAATATTTACATTACAAAATATCGTTTAAAAAACCCTCCGCGTCATTGCCGACTGGGAAGGTTCCCAGAATGCTGGCGTGTTGCCACGTTGGATACTTATTCTTTGGGCCAGAAAATAGCCAGCCTTCTGGCCCTGAGAAGCATCGATTAAGCGTTTAGCAATGTCTCTATAAAGGCGGCGAGCACTAGATGAATTTTTGACGAATTGTATTAACAAACTTCATATTATTTTAGCAAAAAAACGACTTCAATTTGTCAAAATCGGTTCGACCCGTCGAAAGTTCTGAGGTACGAAACTAAATAATACAGTCTAATTAAGAAGCTCCACCTTTTTTGGAATCTATTATACATAGTCATCGAATTATGTGAGCGGAATAATGTATAAATCAACTAAGTATACTACCTATCTAATAATTTTACAATACGAATCACAGAAACGATTGTCTTGGACTGGACTCGAAGGTTCTGCCAATTACGTACCTACATTATAATTATGATAAATTACACCCTGACACAACCTTCGTCACACAAAGTCTTCATTTGTCTTCCACCATCGTGCCAACTGACCAAGACAATACTAGTGGTGTCTAACTTGGTAGAATAACTTTTGTGATTCATATTGTAAAATTATATGAGAAAAAGTTAGCATATATCATTGCTTTTAAAATATATATTCAAGTACAATGTAATTGCAGAACCTGTTTTGTCAATTTATCTAAGATAGGCGTTACGTCTTACAGTGATCGTTGGCTGATTATGATGATTTAGTTTAAAATAATATTTAAAGGTTTGCTTATAGGGAAGTACGATATATTTTGCAGATATATGATGATTTAGTTTAAAATAATATTTAAAGGTTTGCTTATAGGGAAGTACGATATATTTAGCAGAAAGCGTTTTCCTCAATAAAAGGCTGTTTCCTTGATACAGCAAGTCACATTCTCGTTCAACAATATTGAGTAAGGGGCCTGAATTTCTTCTTATACCGAATAATGACAGATAAGGCGCTTGAATAAACTAGGCAGCAGCAACCTAGCAAAATCTTGATTTTTATTAAATTGTTGGGACAAAATGCTTGCTTTGTTCTTTTAAATGCTACATGGTTTTTTTCATAATTTGCATCGATTTCAGTCAAAGTAGGAATGTACCCACAATGACGCCGATGCGAAGACTGCGAACTTGTGGAACAATGACGAGAACTAATGGATTGAATGGCGATTATAATAGTAAACAAGTACAGTTACTAAACACGATTATAAACTGACACGGTCACTTACACTGTAACTTTATTGCAGAGGGGGTATTTACCACGTAATGTCATAACATCCATGAACATTGCACTTGCAATAGTAAGTTTTGAACCGCTTTCTCCCTGCCCTATATCTCGAAAACGATTAACGTATAAAAAAAATTCAAAGCATAAATTGTAGGCAATTTAATTCCCTACAATATATAACATACAAATCCCGAAGAGACCACAGAGGTGGTCAAAGTCCGCCGGGTGCCACTGGACATACCCTCTGCTAGTAACCAGAGACGCCCGGCAACGGACGTTAGAGCGGCCGCGGCCTAGGGCCGAGGAATTTAAAAAAAAAAAAAAAAAAAAGTACATACAAATAGCAAGAAATCCATAGAAAACGAAATATATGCTGAAAACGATTTTTGTGACCTCAAATTATAATAGAAGCGGGCACCCTACCATGTAGGTTTTGACACAACTTTTAGGATGTCTAAATATAAGTTTCTACAAGTTTTCAGCCAGGTTGGAAAAATTCCGAGGTGTACCTTAATTTTACTGTCCTATAGTAAGGAAATTTCAGACTCTCGATTAATAAAAAAAACACGTCAAAATTGTCACAACAACTGACTTCAAATTACCGAAATGGGACCAAATAATTGTCGGAATCGGACCAAATTGAAATGGGACGACTTGGGAAGTACTTAGTAGCTTTTAATTAAAAAAAAAACAAAATCTACCCAGTCCAGTCCTAAAATATGAGGTCACAAACATAAAAAAAACATACAGTCGAATTGAGAACCTCCTCCTTTTTTGAAAGTCAGTTGAAAATTGTAAGATACGAGAATACAGTTTTGAAAGCAATTAGTTAGAAATATTCTTGAAAGAGAAAGAACATCTAACAATAAAGACAACAATACAGAAATAAATCCAATTAATCACGGTTATTTATACGCTTAAATTATAAATTGCCTTAGCAAGACATTTGTAGGTGTAACCATCACTAAAGTTACTGGTAGGTACCTACTTTACAGGTAGCGGTAACACAACCTATTTGTATCTTTATATTCTTTATCCAATCATGTAACAACAAATAGCTTTGTACCAAGGCGTTCGGCGGCGGCGTACGTCGATTAACTAAGATAAAAAGTTACCTGTACTACGTCAATTATTATTACGTCGTAGAGACGTAGATAATTACTGTCCCCAGGTCTTACAATCGATACCATACCTAGGGATTATAATGTTACCGACAAATGAACTAGTATAACAGGTCTTGTCCATCTTTTCCATGCAAATAAATCACTATAATTATACAGTGAGTTACAGAGATTATTATATTTTTGGTTTTATTATGTACCCCTCTATAATAGTTATATTCACCTTTGTGTTTAGGGTGTGGCTTTTGCGGATGTAATTATTACTGCTATACCGAGAGGTGAATTTCACACTTTATGGATTTTAATATACTCGTAACTCTTCGTTGTTCTATAAAAGTTACACAGTGGATTTTCATGTTTAATTTAACTATTAAATATGTACATATGATTGTAAACTAGCTGTCCCAGCGAACTTCGTACCAACTTGTAAACCATACCTGAAGCTCCACGAATATTTCGTATTTAGTTTTAGTGAGACAAACGAACGGCGAATATTTTCTATTTATATAGATAGGTACTGTTGTTATATTAACCCAGATTATACGTACCAATATAACATGTTAATAGTTCCTATAGAATCTTTGTGAAAAGCAAACGTTCCTTGTTGTAACGTTATATTTAAATTCAGTAAAGTTAACATAAACACTATCTTAAAAACTTTTAAATCTTTAAATATCAAGAAAGCTGACCTCTGGGGCATCTCTGTGTATTTAGTAAATTCTTTTATTGAAATGGTTGCTCCTGAACTAGTAATAATATTTAACAATTGTGTTGATAGTGGTGTGTTCCCTGATTTAATGAAATCTAGTAAATTAATTCCCCTGTTTAAATCGGGTAGTACTTCAGATCCGTCCAATTTCCGTCCCATTTCTGTACTACCTACAATTAGTAAAAATTTTGAAAAAATTATGCTTGATCAAATGCTAAATCACTTTAACGTTAATAAACTATTACATACAAAACAATTCGTTTTCACTCGTAGTCGGTCCACCACTGATGCCGGAATTAAATTATTAGAGTGTATATACAGGGCCTGGGATGAGTCATATGATGCTTATGGTGTATTCTGTGACTTATCTAAGGCCTTCGATTGCGTTCAGCACCAGACTTTAATTAAGAAACTTGATCATTACGGAATCCGGGGGACGGCCTTGAATTTCGTCAATTCTTACTTAAGTGATAGGATCCAGAAAGTAGCGATCAATGGTAAATAGTCGCCTGGTTCTCCTGTTGCAATGGGGATACCGCAGGGTTCAATTTTGGGACCTTTTCTTTTTCTAGTATATATTAATGATCTCCCTCACCTCATAAGAGACGACCACGAGGTAGTTTTGTTTGCTGATGACACTTCTTTAATATTTAAAGTTAAACGTGGACAGTGCGAACTTGACGATGTAAACATTGCCCTCTCTAGGATAGTCCACTGGTTTTGTGCTAATAATTTATTATTAAATGAAAATAAAACTAAATGTGTAAGATTCACCTTACCTAATGTAAGACTTGTTAAAACCAGTGTTAAGGTTAGGGATGATATAATAGAATTGGTCGATGACACTGTCTTTCTGGGCATAACGTTAGACTCCAAATTTCAATGGGGGCCTCATATCAGGAAAATTTCGGCCAGGCTTAGTTCTGCAGCCTATGCTGTCAAAAAGATCCGACACTTACAGACATTAACACGGCGCGTCTTGTCTACTTCAGCTACTTCCACAGTATCATGACATATGGCACACTACTGTGGGGTAACGCTGCCGACATTGAATGCATCTTTGTGTTGCAGAAGAGGGCTGTCCGGACTATCTATGGAATGGGGTCTCGGGAGTCATTAAGAGATAAGTTTAAGCATATTAACATCCTTACAGTGTATTACAGTATATTTATGAAATTTTATTGTATACCCACAAGAACAAAAGTAAATTTATGAAAAATAGTGATAATCATAATTTAAACTTAAGAAATAAGGATAAACTGGCTGTTCCTAAATTTAGACTTCATAAAGTGAGCAATTCTTTTGCGGGGAACTTTATTCGAATGGACAATACATTGCCAACAGAAATAGCAAATTTATCTGTCAATAAATTTAAAAAACCAATAAAAAGTAAATTGTGCCATAAAGCTTATTATAGTATTAATGATTTCTTAAATGACAAGGCTGCCTGGTTGTAACACGAATTGTTCCTTTCTAAATAACTCAAGAAACTAAATAACTCAATTAGATTTAAGATGAAATATTTTGAGCCGAACTGAGTTTCTTGAGGGCTCTTCTCAGTCTCGTTGCATTTTGGAATCCTCGGTCACACCAACTTTTGACGAATCTAAATAATTTTCTAAAAATTTCAAAGATAATAAACGTTATTTTATTTTGTTTATTATATGTACTTAGTAGTATTTTTAAAATACGTACCGCAACTTACCTACCAAGTCGTTTAGTATTTTGCATTCACATTGCGATAGTTTATTCAGTATTTGGTTTCGATGGTAATAATCGAAACGTTTCGAGTGAAAACTCCTTAAAGAGACGAATATCACGTAGGCTTAGCTGATCAATATTGGGGTCACGATACACGGGGTTTCTATTTGAATACAAAAGCAAAGTTACGGATGTGAAAACAAAATGACAGACCTCGCAAACTGATCCACTACAAACATTAACAATCTTTAAAACATTAACAGACACATTTCTTTTCCTTAAAAAAAACGACCAAGTGTGTGTCGGGCCACGCATAAAATAGGGTTCAATAGTCACCCATAATAGCCTTAAGTAGCTCCTGAACTAACAAGCTTATCTAAATCGTTATAGCTTTCATTCAAACTTCAGTACATGAACTATTATCATGTTTTTTTTAAAGATTTTTCGAGCTAGCGGTTCTGTCGCTGACTTGCCCACGCTGAGCACTCCATCAACGTGCGGGGTGCGTTGTCTCCATCGGAGGCCTCGCAGTGCCCTCTGCGATGCGCGATACGTGAGGTCACCATGCCGCAGCTTTGCAGCCACTCTTCCATGGTCTTACCGGCGCGGCCGCCCAAGATGGTGGTAGTTCCCCACTTTGGGTGCGACTCCTAGCTGTCTCCATGAGATCCTGGCGGAGTTGGGACCGCTGAGCCTCGATTTCTCGAGGCCTTGAGTACTAAATACCTATACTACGTAGTACTATTTTCTATTCTGTGCCAGTACGCCTACTGTCACGATGAGCAATGTCTGTGGAAAATTAATTATTTGATGGCCTGGAAACCACCATTACAATCATTTATATAAAATTGGAACAACAGCAGTAGAGCAGTGCTGATTTTCGTAAGATTTCAAATTTTCAAACAACATCGATTGAGAATCGATTGAGTTAATGATCGTGTTTCAAACAGATACCTACAATCTTACACACTATCAGAGACAATTAAAATATATACTTTAATAGTCTTTGATACTATTCCCTATTTTGTGGATTTAGTCAAATTCATTAGCTCTTTCTTTATTGAATTTAATTACAATAGATTAATCAGTTTGCTCTATTGGTTTTAAAGACCGTATCGGCTTCACCTAAAATAAAATAAATAACATATTATAGGTACTTTGAATTGATATCAATAAATCTCTAACTGGGTTGATAATGTTATCTGTGTGAACAGAATTGGAATGTGTTGTTTTAGAATGCATCGTGTCTGAACGCCTTTGTTGATAACCATTATATTATCGATAATGTTTGACCTATATTAGCAAGGATGAATAATGCAATCATCGTATAAAATATTTGCGTGATAAGCAATGTTTTAGGTTAACAGACATGTAACTTTATAGGTACCTACCTACCTAATAGTCAACAACTACGTGTCATCGGTTATTTGCAGAAAATTATTGTAATAGACATTTCAGATATTGACTACATCTATTGGTAGTCTATGTTTACAGAAAAATGGATGAATCAGTGGTCATTTCTCTTATGTATTTTGCTAGCTTTTACCTGCGTCACTCACCACGGCAACTTTACCGGAACATAAATTAGCTATAATAATCCATCGTGTCAGCTATCTCGATTTATAAACAAACACGCACCAACATTTTCGCTAGTTGTTTTTAGTGTGTTAATCAAGCAAGTGAGGATGTTGTTCTTATTGAATGTTAAAAAAGTTTATAGAAAACCTCATGCGGTCGAGTTCTATGCAGTGTTATTAGGAGCGACTAGAATAAGAGATTAGACAACACATGACTAAGCACCCGGCGAATGTAACTAAGGGGCTAAAGTAACTAATTTGATTTTCTATTCAACTAACGGTAGTTATTAAAAGTGCCATCTATTGAAATGTAGAGCAATAATTGTTTATTTCAATCAAATATTGATGGAGCTCCTAGACTGCTTACTGTTGTACCCACAGAGCGTAGTTGGAAAATAGTTGCATTCCCCCCATAAAAATGTATAACTGAATTTGAACTGAATTTGTCGGAAATTGAAGCGTATTTTAAGCTGATTGATATCATTTTCGGAAATCTGTTGCTATAATCTACACGTTCGTTAGAGTCGCATTCGCCCCGGGTGGCCTTATACCTAGATAACATTTTTTTTAAAGTTCCGCGGGACCGCGGCCGCGCCCATGTCCATTGCTGCGGGCGTCTCTGGTACGCCGCATGCGATAAGAGACTTGGAGCCAATGGCTACCACAAATCTTTGTTAGTATGTACCTAGCCGGGACCTCGTAGTGGGTCTGGGCGTGGATACCCTCTCGCTGGAGACCATGCTTCAAGCCATGGTCTCCAGCGGGAGTAGGTGGAACGCGGCCATGTCCTACTGCGAGCAAGTCATGCTCGCGAAGGAGGCGGCCGAGAGGGTGAGGGAGCGTACCCTCCCCGCCGAGTTCCGAGTTCCGTAGTCAGCGGCGAGGGCGCCGTAGACTCATCTACGCCCAAGACCATCGATCTCCATGATCGGGGCCTGAGGACGGCGGGATCGCCACCTGCCGTCCTTACAGAAGCAGGCTAGAAGGGTGGCCTGCTGCGGGGTCTTTGCCCCACAGCACGCAACCAGATTCACTCACTGACGCTGGATAAAACCCTACCCCAACGACGTGGGATTCTCATCCCGACCAAACCCTCGCAGAGACCACAGAGGTGGTCAAAGTCCGCCGGACGCCACTGGAAATACCTTCTGCCCGGCAACGGACGTTAGAGCGGAGAATTAAAGAAAACAAAAGAAAAGTATGTACCTATAGCAGATAGTTACGTTGGTTACGTTATAATTAGAAATAACGATGATTGCTTGTATGTAACTGACTCAGTTAGAGGTCAAGGTGCGTCATTGCGACGTGTAGTAGATGGCTAAGATTAGCAGTGACCTAACAGTGACGCATAGTAAGATAGTCTCGGTCACTACCCCCAGTACTAAAACAAACACTACAAAAGACTACAAAATAATTTGTTATTCAACTGAGAACCAGGACCATAATTTTAATTATGAGCACAAGGTTACTAAGTACTACCACTATCAAAATCATGTAGGTAGTAGCACAGATAACATAATATAATTCTTGTAGGTAGTACCTACGTACCCAATCGGTTAAATGGCTATGTCCGTTTTCTTCCTAAAAGTTGTTCCGTTTTCTACCCACGATAATAAAAATATTATTTTATTAACACTTTTCGGGTAGAATACACCCGAAAAGTGTTCCTGTTTCTTCCCGCTGTAATTTAACACTTGGTACAGACAGACAAAAAACAAGGTTAACCATTAATATTGATATTGTTTAAAGGGTATATTGGAAACAAAATTAGTTAAAATCGTGTTTTGGGTCTCTGTTGATAACTTATTTATGGTTTCGATGAGATATACAGAGAAACTTATAGTGACCAATAACATCCATATCACTTTCTCTGTCTATCTCATTGATATAAGGGAGTGAAATATTATATAGTTTTTATGACTATAGTGTGACTTATCAGTTTTTTTTTTTTCACGTGTTCGGTGATGCAATTACGCACTTCACCGTCTTGCTGCGGGGGGGGGGGGGGGGGGGGGAGGGGGGAGCGAGACGGCTTCATGTGGGACTCCCGGCCCTAGGATGGAAAACGGGCCGGACTACCCACTAAAACCTATCCACGGTGTTTCTCCTTCGCCTTAACCGGGCCGCCGGATAGGCAGGAACTGTTAAGCAACGGCGGCCCGGCAAACGGGCGCTCTTTCAAGCTCATCTCGGGGGGGCTGACCCCCCCTGATCGACACAGAAGCGACGCCCCCGAAACACATAAGGGGCGTCGGACTCCTCAGGGCCATTCGCGTGGACGGTGGGCCCCCCGACCCACCACCCACGGCCCTATCAGTCGGGAGCTTGGGCGTAGGCAATGCGCCGTCGCCCCCTGACTGGTGCCCGCCGGGGCGGGAGCGTACGGCCTGCACGCTCCCGCTCACGCAGTGCTCTTTTCGCCGCCATCACCTCCCGAGCGAAGGAAGCGACGGCGGCCCAACATTGGTCGCTGCCGGCCATTGACTGGATCAAGGCCGGCAGCGAATCCACTCTTCCAATAGTGCCCGTCAGGGCCAACCTCTCCGCATCCCAGGCGGCGCACACGAAGAACGTGTGCTCTGCCGTGTCCACGGCGCCGCCTGCGCAATGAAGACAAACGGGCTCAGACAGAATCCCCACCACTTCCCACAGGAATTTGGCAAAACAGCCATGACCCGTGAGAAGTTGGGTGAAGAAGTAGGTCCGAGCCCCTTGCGCGTGCTCCACCCACTGGCTGAGCACGGGACCGATGGCCCCCACGAGCACCCGGCTCGCGGTGGGAGCCTCACATCTCAAGGCCCATTGTCGGAACAGATCGTCGCGAGTCTCCTGTCTCCAGCGATCGACCTGCTCCGGCAACGGGCGAGTGTCTTATCAGTTAGTTATTCAGTTAAGTTTTCTCTGTCTATCTCATTGATATAAGGCGGGAGTGAAAGAGACAGCTATATTTGAAAGGATTATAGTTTTTATGACAATTGTGTGTGTTTTATCAGTTAGTAACCCATCAGTTCAAGATAAGAGTGGGCGTTGAGGAAATTATCAAATTAGTAAAATGCAAAATCCAGGGCCAAGTACAAGTGAAAATGTTGAATCCAGTGACACAGAATTTTACTTAACGCAATCGAAAAGAAATAAACAAATTTTAGTGTGCGGTGGCAGAGAATACTACAAAAGGCGTTAAAATAAGGACACATCAGTTATTTGGAGGTGTGCAAAAGCGCTATCTTGCTGTGGCATCATATCATGAACAAATATTTTTAACACTGCTTGGAGTAATTAGTCTGATTAATTTTTGAATTAAAACAACATGAATATTATGGTGATTTTTTGTAGTTATTGTCAACGAATGTATGATTTACTTTTTATAATACTTTGTTAAAAACAATCTTTGACAATCATTACAATTAAATGAACGTAAAGAATTACGTTCATTTAATTGTAATTTTTGGGTGTCGAATTTACAATGTGTTCTTATGAACTTGATATTTTTAGATGGTGGGTAGTCATTAAAAAGCTGTGATTTTAATCCATGTTTATATTTATTGTTATTGAAAATTTGTGATATTTGACAGTACCTATACATAGTTTTAATAAGACTGATTTTGAACTGTTGCCATTTATAATAATAATATGTGCGAAATTTTATGATGTTGTACAGTAGGTTTGGTACGAGTATGCTTTCTTTAAATGTAGATCTCTATTTTAAGTATTGTTATTTACATAATGTTATACCGCTTGTTTGTTTACATTAATAAAATAAATAAATAAATATAATAAATATGTTAGGACAATTCACACAACGCCACCTAGTCTCAAACTAAGCAGAGCTTGTGATATGAGTACTAGATAAACTGATATAAATACTTATATAGATTTAGTATTTGTAAATACATAAATATTATACATACTTAGGATCATCCAGACTTAGGTACAAACGTATCTGTCTTCACACAAAGTTTGTTCCGACCGGGAATCGAACCTGAGACTCTGGCGTCGAAAGCGGATGCACAACCGACCACGCCACTGAAGCAGTCACATTAATAGTCAATTCACTATTATAATCCTCTACTTGTCTGTAATAACGTAATTGAAAATTTAAAGTATTAAAATAAAACATTTTAACAAGTAACGATACAAATATTTTTTTGCTGCCGTTACATCCTAATCTCACCTAAATTTTGAATAAGTACATAGCTACAATCCTTGTGGGTAGAAAACGGAATCGATTTTTGCTGTCGGTTTAAAACGGAGTTTTTATTATTCTTTTAGCTTCCGGGTTGAAAACTTTGGGAAGAAAGCGGACATTGCCGGCTAAATCGATGCATCGAATTTAATTTTTTTTTTTAAATTCAAATTCGGAGGAATTGGCACACAAACGATACACTTGTCATCTAAGATAGAGCTTCGCTTCGCTCCGCTCAATAATTTTTCAAGCGGGCGATGCCGCTGGCTTCCGCTAGTAGACACACTAATAAAATAAAAGGACAGATTGAACAACATTTACATTTTTATCCCCTAAGAAGTATGCAGATTATTAATAAGCCCACGTTTCACCAAAAATATAAAAAGGAGTTAGTTTTATACAATTGTTTCTATTATAGGTAAAATTAGCGTTCATAATCGTAAAACATCTTGTGACAGATAAGCCTTTTTCGCAGTCAGTTACACTCTTAAAAGCTGAACCGGCTTATTCTCTCATGCCCTAGAATACGGCCTTTTCTTACTCCCTCATAATGCAGAGGCAAATCTATTGAGTGTTGGGAATCACATTGTGCCTCAATTCCAATGAACCCAGCCAGTCAATAAAGTTTCAATCAGGAAATATGCGGCGTTGCTTCCAATGAATGCTATTCTGTAATGAAATTGAAGTTGGTTAGGGACTTGGAGAGACTATTATGCTAGGTTCCGAGTTTTCCGTTATTTAGCACGTGTAATAAGTAGAGTTAGAAAAGGAATAATAAAATAGTTTCATGAACTTTCAGAGTGAAACCTTTGGTATATGTAATGAAATGGTATTAAAGTCGTTTTATAAAATACTTTTTCATCTCTCGTACTCTAAAGTGGGTTATTGCTTCTTTTATATAATGCGCGTTAAAATTAAAGTGATACACTTTGGCCCCATGGCCGAAAACCATAAAAAATATCAGCACAATACCTTAAGGCGATGGGAAAACGGATACAGCCACATTTGTTTTATTTGACTTTTATTTGCTTTCCTAGTATTGAAAATGAAAAATAGAGGGTTTAACTCGGGTGAAATCACCCATTTCAGCCTCAAACCTTTATGATATCTTGCCAGAAATGGATAATTTTCAGCCCTTGGATCTAATCTAATCTATCAAGAGTAAACAATTCAAAGGTTACGTCATTTCTGACAACACAGATCTCTGCTACAGCCTCCGCTTACTTTGTTTACGATAATGTCGTTGATATTATGATTTTGTATATTTACTTACGACTTGTATATTGCATCATTGTGAGTGAATACGATAATATGTGATTCAAAAAAGGTATTCTAAAACTAACAAAAACTTGCACTTCTTTCCACTTTCTATGATTGTTTTAGTCTCAATTTATAATGAAATTGTCAATCAATGTCCTCACACAGCAAACACAACATGCCAGTTATAATTATTATTTTATTTGGTTCAATGAACTAGAATGTATATTATTACTAGCTGACCCGGCAAACGTTGTTTTGCTTTAGGGGTGGACTACCCTTAACATTTAGGGGGTTGAAAAATAGATGTTGTCCGATTCTCAGACCTACCCAATATGCACACAAAATTTCATGAGAATCGGTCAAGCCGTTTCGGAGGAGTATGGCAACGAAAACCGTGACACGAGAATTTTATATATTAGACTAGCTGACCCGGCAAACGTTGTTTTGCTTTAGGGGTGGACTACCCTTAACATTTAGGGGGATGAAAAATAGATGTTGTCCGATTCTCAGACCTACCCAATATGCAAACAAAATTTCATGAGAATCGGTCAAGCCGTTTCGGAGGAGTATGGCAACGAAAACTGTGACACGAGAATTTTATATATTAGATTATCAGCACTAATTATGAACAAAAAGTACATATATCTATTTTGTGCATAACAAGAGGCATAGTAATGTCCAGGTTATTATGACGTCAAGCACACGTACTTATATTGGTAAATTGTTTGTTAAGTCTATATTGAATATTCAATATACGCCTACTGTTTAAAGTCTTTGTGTACGAAATTATTCTTTGACTCCTGAGGAAAACATGAAATATTCAGAAGATTCATTGTCTCATAGGTTGTGAAACCTGCCGGTAAACTTGAAGAATTACAACATAAAAGAAGTAAAGTGTTCGTAATGAAAGGTTTATGTTAACTATATAAGCAGCTTACTTTTTAGAATGCTTTGTTGGACATTTAAACACCTACTGCGACTAATGCGTACTGAAAAATGTTAACAAGTAGCTTATTAACATTTTGTTACGTGATAGTGTTGAACGGATGTAGGATGTAATTCCCAGATAATACTATTACTTTTTTTTTCACGTAGGTACTTATTACTCTAACCAGCCTTTTGTCTTATTATTGGCACACAGAGACGGAGTCGACACTGTAGACTAGACAGACGTTTTTTTTATGTCCGCGCAAGCGGCTGCTCTTACGTCCATTGCCGGGCGTCTCTGGAGAAGGTATTTCCAGTGACGCCCGGCGGAAGTCAGACGTCTTTGTTTACACTCCCTCATGAGTTATTTACACAAAATTATAACAAGACACTGCCAGTAAATCCACGCTTGGTAACTACAGCCAATTATAGTAACCAACTAAGAGGTTTAGCGTTAGCAAATAAACTGAAATTTATAACCAGAAATGGCAGACTGGTACGTGAAGTAAATTACAGTTGGTAGCCAGTTTGTTACATTACGGTTTGCAATGATTAGTTAAATTGGCTTAAAGTTTCTGCCGAAATTAATTTCACTTTCATTAAACATGTTTACATAAAGGTGAGATAAGGTTAAATACAATTTAATTTAGTATCTAATAATCCTTTGTCTTAATAATCAGTAGGTATAGACGATAACTTTAAGAGGGTACTAATACACTCTTTGGTTTAGTTACACCAAGGATAAGTTCTTTAAAGTTCTGTCAAAGTATATTATACTAGTGGTTCTCGTCGCATCCCCCGTAATAACATCTAGCTCCGGAAATAAATAATTTTTAACGAATTTAATTTCCATAAAATATGTTATAGTGAGTTAACCTCAAAAGATAAATATGTATGCTACCACTAGTTAGAACTTTTAAAGAGGAACAATCTTTAGTACATACATAATTTTAACATAACATTAACCGTTTGGCCAGCGCACGCAACGGAAGTTCTTAAAAGAAATACTTTTTCCCCGTTTTTGAAACATCACACTGCTGTTCCTCTCCTTTTGATCTTAGCGTTATGTTATATAGCCTATAGCCTTCCGTGATAAATGCACTTCACAACAAAACAAGAATTTTTCAAATTGAACCAGTAATTCCTGACATTAGCGCGTACAAACAAACTCTTCTGCTTTATAATATTAGTATAGATAGTACCTAAGCCGGGCGCCACTGGAAATACCTTCTGGTGCATACCAGAGACGCCCGGCAATGGACGTAAGAGCGGCCGCGCCAAAAATTTAAAAAAAATGTCATACCTTTTTTTTTTTTTTTTTTTTTAGTTCCGCGACCATGGCCGCGGCCGCTTTAACGTCCGTTGCCGGGCGTCTCTGGTTACAAGCAGAACGTATTTCCAGTGGCGCCCGGCGGACTTTGACCACCTCTGTGGTCTCTGCGGGGGGTTGGGTCGGGATGACAATCCCGCGTCGTTGGGGTAGGGTTTTATCCCGCGTCAATGAGTGAATCTGGTTGCGTGCTATGGGGCAAAGGCCCCGCAGCACGCAACCCTTCTAGCCTGCTTCTGTAAGGACGACGGGTGGCGATCCCGCCGTCCTCAGGCCCCGATCATGGAGGTCGATGGTCTTGGGCGTAGATGAGTCTGCGGCGGCCTCGCCGCTGACTACGGAACTCGGCGGGGAGGGCACGCTCCCTCTCCCTCTCGGCCGCCTCCTTCGCGAGCACGACTTGCTCGCAGAAGGACACGGCCGCGTTCCACCTACTCCCGCTGGAGACCATGGCTTGAAGCATGGTCTCCAGCGAGAGGGTATCCACGCCCAGACCCACTACGAGGTCCCGGCGCTGACTCGCCCACGCTGAGCACTCCACCAACGTGTGGAGTGCGGTGTCGTCGTCGGAAACCTCGCAGTGTTGACACCGGGGTGTGACCTCACGATGGATGCGAAACAGATAGCTACCGAAGCATCCATGCCCGGTAACGATCTGCGTCGCACGATACGTGAGGTCACCATGCTGCCTCTGCAGCCAATCGTCCATGATCGGTCTCACCGCCGCGATGATGGTAGCACCCCACTTGGGTTGCTCAAGTCGCACCCTCCATGACTCCATGAGATCCTGGCGGAGTTGGGACCGCCGGTCATCGATTTCTCGAGACGCAGGCCTGTGGTCCCGCTCCAGCGCCTCCTTGCGCCATTGGAACAATGACGCAAGGGCTCTCGCTTCCAGGTCCCATGGAGGGGTCCCGGCTAGGAGACATGCAGCCTCTCCGGAGATCGTGCGGTAGCCCCTTATTGTTTTGACGGCCAAGGTCCTCAACGGTCTGTTAAGGAGCGTTGAGTTGTTGGCCGTCAACCGCGCCGCCCATACGGGAGCCCCGTATAGGGCCATACTCCGCACGATCCCCAGGTACAGTCTCCTGCAGGAAGCGTTGGGTCCCTTTAGGTTGGGCATCAGTCGCGAAAGCGCGACCGATGCCTGTGTCACCTTGGGGACCAAACTTCGGAAATGTGGTCCGAAGTTCCATCGGCTATCAAGTACGATCCCTAGATACTTCATCGAGGGCTTGATGCCGATGCTAACGCCTCCCACATTTATGCTGGAACCTTCAGGTGGACCGTTCCGAGGTCTGTGAAAACACAGAACCTCGGACTTGTGCAAGGCCACCTCCAGTCCCAGCCGCCGTATCCGACCCACGACTTGAGCAACACCCGTCGTGACCTTGAGTGCTGCCTCCTGGTACGTTGCACCCCGCGCCGTGACGAGGGTATCGTCGGCGTAGCACGTTACGCCGACGCCCTCAGGCAACGCACCCCGCAGCACCCAGTCGTAGCCGATGTTCCACAGAAGCGGCCCCAGGACCGACCCCTGCGGAACACCGCACGACACATCTCGCCGAGCTGGCCCGAGCCAGCTGGGGAAAGCTATGGCCCTCTCCGAGAGATAGGCCCCGACAATACGACGGAGGTAGAGAGGCGTTTCGTGATACACGAGCGCCTCCCTAACGCAGCTCCATGGCAAGGTGTTGAACGCGTTGGCGATGTCTAGAGACACCGCCACCACCACCTTGCCCTGTGAGACTGCTTCCTCCGTCAGGCTCCTGACGCGCATGATCGCGCTCACGGTGGAGCGTCCCCGACGGAAACCGTACTGGTTGTCCGCCAGGTCTGGCCCCACCGTCGAGAGATGCTCGACGAGGCGTTCCGCGATAATTCGCTCAAAGAGCTTACACACCTCGTCGAGCAACACGATCGGCCGGTATCCGGACGGTGAGTCCACCGGCCGCCCCGCCTTACGAATCAGGACCAGTTTCCCCGTCCTCCACACCTTGGGAAACTGGCCCCTTTCGAGGCATGCGCTAAAGAGCCCCATCAGTCGAGGCCCGAGTTCTTCGAGGGCCAGGACCCATGCACGGCCAGGAATGCCGTCGGGTCCGGGGGCAGTGATTTTCCGGCGTTTAAGCCGGAGCACTGCCGCACCTAGCTCCCCCACCCTGACTTCGGGTACGTCGTCTTCACTGATGCTATCCGCGTCGGGCAGAGACGGAGCCATGCGCGGAGGGACGTGCTCCTCCGCGCTCGTCGGAAACAGGGAGCCCATGACCCGCTCCAGCTGCTGCGGCTGGAGACTCTGGGTCAGTGGGGGCGCCCTAGGTCGGAGTTTCTCCCTGACCTGTAGGTACGGGCGCCCCCATGGGTTCTGCTGCAGGGTCTCCAGGAGCTCCTCGCGGGCCGCCGTCTTGGCCCGCTTTATTGTCTCCTGGAGATTACCTTTAGCCTCCCTGTAAGCCTGATAAAGCTCCGCCTCTCGGGTTGCCGCGTCGTCTGGGCGGCGATGCCTCCGGCGAAACCTGGTGTACTGGCGGCGGGCGGAGATGCATGCTGCGCGCAGCTGTGCAATCTCCGGCGACCACCAGTACACCTGCTTCCTTGCCGGTCTGGGTGTAACCCTAGGCATCGCCGCATCACAGATTTGCGACATGGCTCTCCTGAACCACTCCGCCTCGGCATCCACATCGGCAGGCCGGTCCGGTGCCGGAATCCAGGCCTGCACGATGGATGCCTCCAGGAGAGCCTCCCGATCCAGATGGTGAAGTGCCCAACGCGGATCCGGGGGATTTTCTACCGGCTGTGGGAGGTCAGGTGGGGGGACGACATCGAATCGGATGTACCGATGGTCCGAGTGCGTCTCCTCACCCTCCTCCACGTGCCAGCCAGTAATACGGGCGGCGAGGGCAGAGGTCGCGAACGATACGTCCACGACCGAGCTGGTCCCCCGCCGCCAGAAGGTGGCGACATTCCCCCGGTTGAGGACCTCCAGACCACGTGTTCTGGTCCAGTCCTCAAGAAGCCTCCCCTTGTCCCTGGTTTCCCGGGAGCCCCACGCCTCACTCCAGGCGTTGAAGTCTCCCAGGAGCAGGACAGGGCGAGGACGGCACGCAGCGAAGACGACTTCGAGCTCAGTGAGCCATAGCTCAAACTGAGTCTCGTCCAGTGTCGGCGAGATGTAGATGGCCACGACTGCCAACCCATCATATTCCGCCGCAACACACCCGCGGCCCCTTGCAATGATAGCAAGGCGCGAGTTGTCTGCGGCGGACCCCCCGAAGATAAAACAGGCCGAGCCGTCCTCGTCCACCGGGCTTCCCGGGTGGACGTAGTACGGCTCGGCGACCACGGCCAAGTTTATGGACCACTGCCGGATGCTCTGGTACAGAAGATCCTGAGCAGCGCGGCAGCGGTTCAAATTCACTTGCAGGATGCGGATATGGGCGTCAGACATTAATGGACGTCCATATCAGCATCCCGCCGAGAAACATCTGGCCGTGCAGTAGCGGCACCCCCACCGCTCTCAGCAGACGGACGAGGCTTTGGCCTCGAGGCGGCGCAGGTTGTGCTGCCGACCCGGTGGTCCGCAGTTTTGCCCTCCGCCTCGCATCTAAAGCAGCGAGGCGGGGCATCACAGGCACTTGCCTTGTGACCGGGCCGGCTGCAGCGGAAGCATCGATCGCCCACGGTGACTTCCGCTGTGCACTGCACTCCGACGTGCCCCACCACCATGCACCGGAAACATCTAGTTTCCCGGGCACGAAGGAGGTGCACCTGCGCCTTTAGGAAGCCCCCTACGAGGAGGCTTCGTCCGTCCGTCACTTTCAGTGCCGCCGCGACGGGGCACTGGACGACTGTCATCCCATGACCAGTGGTGCCGAAGGAGATGTCTCCAGCCTTCACCTGGTCACGGGGGCAGCCGCCCGCCTCCACGACGGCGGAGATTACTTCCTCCGTCGTGGCCGCGTCATCCAGACCCGTGATGCGCAATGCAGCGCATTTGGTGGGCCTGGTGACGCGGACGGCTTCTGCGTCCAGCGCGTCCCTAAGCTGCGCTGCTAGGGCGTCAGCTTTAGGGCCGCTGGAGGCGCCGGAGACCTCGAGGAGGCGAGCCCCGGTGCGTGTCGTCTTGCACCGGAGACCCCCCTGGATATCGAGGGCTGAGAGGTTGACTGAGGACTTCACGGTCCTCAGGACATCAGCGTACCCCACACCCCTCTCCACACCCTCCGTCGTCACCGTAAGGACGACGGCTGTGGAGCGAGGAGCGCGGGGCCTCTTCGGCGCCTTCGCCGCGGCGGCTTTGGCCACTTTCTTGGCCGCTTTCTTGGCGGCCTTCGTCTTCCTCTTCTTGGCCCCCACTACCTCCCATCCCTCCCGTCCGGAGGGATGTAAAGGAGCAGCGGGAGCGTTAGAGGAAGAGGAGGCGGCAGGGGTGCCGCTCTTCTTGCCGCGCCCCTTCGCCTTCCGCGCCTGGGCCGCGGTCTCGGCCGGCAACCGGTACGCTGGAGCGGACTGGGGCGGAGCGGGGCGGTGGACAGCGGGTGTGCCGCTTGGTCCTGGAGCGGGAGAACCGCCAACAGCCGCCGCGTATGAGAACGCGGGACGTGCTAGCGGAGGGCGGTACGCCCGGTCCTCCAGGACGGCGAGGCGCCTCTCGATCGCCGTCAGGACCTGTACCATAGTCGGCACAGGCTGTGGCGGCGATCCGGGCGCCGTGTTGGGCGCCGTGGTGGGCGCCATGGTGGGCGCCTTAGTGGGCGCCTTGGTGGACGCCGTGGTTGGCGCCGTGGCGGGCGCCTTGGTGGGCGCCGTGGTGGGCGCCGTGGGTGGCGCCGTCTTCGGCGCTGGTCCAGCCGTCGGAGGAGGAGGCGGCAGCATGGGACCGGGAGGCGCCTTGACCACCTTGGTCAAGTCAGCGACCTCCCGCCACAGGTAAATGTCATACCTAATCTATACTGAAATTTTGTATGTGGCCAATATGAACTCTCTTCACTTAAAAACGTGTGTTAAGAATAAGAGTAGTTAAGACATACAGCTTGATGTTCCTCGACCACGTAACAAGCAAAGGTCTAAATTGTAGTCGTTAATTTGAAATTGTATTATGAATTTATGGTTCCCCTATAGGTCAATTAAACTGATTACGGAACTGAACAGATAGCAATGAGAAGTTCACATCAAAGAAAACATTATACTCATACTACTTACTACAGCAGACTACAGCAGATTAATAATTAACGAGTTAACATCAAGTTACGTGTATTATCTCACAGATATAATGAAAATACGGAAATAATGAAGTTATGAATGAAAAGGCAAGTTCAGCGCACTCCGTCTCACGTCTTAAGGTGTATCATTCGATAACAATACACACTAACATCGTATTTATCTGGTATTTATCGCAGGAAATTCTCTTAGCTAGATGTAGTAAGAACATTTTCCGCAGTTTTTGAATATTTTCATGTGCAACATACTTAATTAAGACTTCTGGGTTCAATAGTTTTGGATTCAGTTTAAAACAAATCATTATCTAATTGAGTTAATTATGTACATACTTACTATATTTAAATAGGCTATAATCGATAAAGTTTTGTTGAAGTGAAAAGCGCGAAACTTAAAAAATAGTACAAACAGTTAATACGAAAGCCATACCAAATTAAATAGGTGACAATCATAATTATGGTTGATCAGTTTGACACTAGCTGAAGTAATGAAACGATAGCTAATTTGATATCGGTATCTTGAATGATAAGAAAGTTTTGTAACAAGATCTCCGTGTATTTAACTGTATTTTTAAGATAAGATCAAAACGCAGAAGTCGATACCTACTTCGTATCGCTTCGGCATAATTGTGAAAGTATTCTTGCGTATAATCAAATTGTTTATTGTACAAGTAATTCATTAATGTTATGCAGTAGGCATTAATTACTAGCGATCACTGGTTCATCCTTGCGCTATAGTCGATCAAACTCCATTAAACATACTTTAGGAATTGGGATAGTTTGGTTCTCAGGTAGTTGTTATTTAAGATATGTTTTTTCTAATAATTGCCGAGAGAGAGAGCTGCGGGCCTCACCTAGTTTTAAATAAAGTCAATGCATTACTCGTACCATGGCAATGAAATTTATCATTATTTTTGACAAGCAATAACTTTGTGAGGTCAAACAATGCTATGACTTCTATTTACGTTAGATGTTTCAATATCGTAAACTAATACACAATTACACTTTACCTTGCTAAGAGTACAATAGAGTTTTTAAATGGTTGTAACTATATTGCTACTATTAACAATCATACAAGTCGTTGATGACGCTTGGCCATATTCTGCGAAGTAGCTTCTTCAAGTATATATACGAATGGATATAAATATCATAATCACGCCTGTTTACCTAAAAGCAAATGCATCAATGGTTCTCCCAATTTTCGCGAATGACTATTGCCGCTAACTAGACAATTTATGTTGACCAGAACTATGAAGAATGATCTACAAATATAAGAGAGACAAGTATACTAGAATAAATGAACGACCATTCTTTAAGCGGTTAAGTTGAAGTCTTTTCAGTAATATATAAGAGATTTGGGAAAAAAAGTTTAATGGAAGCAGTGTATTTCAGAAGTTGGCATTAAAGGCAGATACGAGGTTGTGAAAGGTGAATAGCTTTCATCTAAAAGGTGTGCGAAAGCTTTTATGAAATCGCCACCATGTCAATGACTCTTGGTGCTTGTAGAGTGCTGATTCAGGGATATTTTATATCATCATACCCATAAATAGGCTGAGTAGGAATTTATTGTTGTAGCATTACGCAAATTGTGATTGCTAACTTTTAAAAGCTTATTCTTGTTATTAAATTTAAGTAAGTAAGTAGGTATGTATATTAACCTATCAGATCTCCCTGTAAAAATTACAGGTACAGCTACAGTATTACTTCTTGTAAAATGAAGGAGCGCTTGAGAAAAAGCTTTCGAAACGGACACAAAAAGGTGTATCTAATTTCGACATCGAACAATCACATGAAATTTTTCAGAAGGAAAATGACTAAAGCAAAAGCATAATTTAAAGGTAGATCTGTGACCATAAATATGTAGTAGTAAGTAGATTGTATAAAAACGTGTAGGTTCCTACGTACCAGAGAAAAAAAACTGCAGCTAAGTTAAAAAAAAGTACCTTCTCGTATTAAAACTGCTATAACATGTCACCGCGAACTGAGAACTGGATATTGCAGTAATGTGAAGATTAGCAAGACTTGGCGAAACATTCTGCATACTAATCGTTAAAATAAACGTATGTTATTGTAAATTACATAGAATTGTAGTATGTAGGGGCCTATTTTCATATAACTTAGTTTCTTTACGTAAGATAGTTACCTTATAGAAGCAAGTCATGCGTCCAAAACTCTATAAATTCCTAAACTGTGACTATTGATTAAAACTGTCTGATTATCGATTCGTCATCTTCAGATACCTTAGTGTTGTAATCTGCGATAAGCCACGAAAATAAATGTATCTACGTGTGGGAAATTATGTTAAGTAGTTAATAAACACTGTATAAATGCATGATGTAGGTACATTTAAGGCGGCATAATTATTCCTCTGATAAGTTTATTTAATGACTTTTGAGTGGCATGAACATCTACTCTGACATTCGTTGCATTTACTGGCGTGAAAGCTATACTTAGCACAGAATAGGGATAGGTATAAGGTGGTTCTTTTTCTACAGTTTACTGACAGCGTAAATATCCTGCGCAGACGAAGTCGCGGTGTGCTGCTGGCTGTGTTGTCAGGTTGGACAGCGATACTAATTATTTGGGCCAGAAAATAGCCAGCCTTTTGCTCCTGAAATGCATCGATTAAGCGTTTAGCGATATCTCTATTTGTGCATATTTGTTATACCTACTCTTTTATGCAAAAACTAGGTAGGTATTGCAACGTGGGTTTTACAATAATATACCTAGCTCGTGTATCAAAATAAGAGAATATAACATATAATGTACCAGTGGGAATTGGTAATGAGAAAACGCTGCGAGCTATCAGCTAGTTACGATCAGCTATCAGCGATATGCAATACGTAATACTAATCATGTACCTACTTTCTTTTAATTCCGCGGCCTAAGGCCGCGGTCGCTCTTACCTCCGTTGCCGGGCGTCTCTGTTACACACGCAGGAGGTATTTCCAGTAGCGCCCGGCGGACTTTGACCACCTCTGTGGCCTCTTCGGGGGATTGGTCGGGATGAGAATCCTGCGTCGTTGGGGTAGGGTTTTATCCTGCGTCGGTGAGTGAATCTGGTTGTGTGCTGTGGGGCTGAGGCCTTACAACTAAAGCCAAAAATTTTGCTCCTAGATTAGACTGACCCAATAACTGTACCCAAAGCATAGCATCATATAGCATCACGCCTTTTTCCCCGAAGGGGTAGGCAGAGGTGTGCAAACACACCCACATCTCGCCAGCTATGTTAGGTCCCATGTAATAGGGGGCGAGCCTATTGCCATCTACCGGGCACACGTTCCAGACTCTGGGATAATTATCTGGATAAAATTCTAAAGAGAATTATACATTATCCACCAGACCCGGGAATCGAACCCGAGACCTCGAGTGTGGCAGTCCGTACATAGTACCATTGTGCCACCGAGGTAGTAGGTAGTGTACCCAAAGCCTTTTAAATATAATCTTACTACCTATAGTAACCAATCCGTTAGTCACATTGTCCGTCTGACTCGTTTGCCTCATAGGCATAGGTCATCGGCCCTTGTACAGTTTTTTTTGTATCAAATCATCACCAGTAATCATCACATACCAATAATTATAAAAAACCGGCCAAGTGCGTGTCGAGCCACGCACAAGATAGGGTTCCGTAGTTACATATACAAGCCTTCATAACTCCTGAACTAACAGTTGTACCATCCGTTATAGTTTTCCTTCAAAGTTCATTACATGGACTGTCATCATGAATTTTATCAAGTTTTTCACGACAGCCGTTTAGAGTTTAGAGGGGAGGGGGAGCACCCTAAATCAAAAAAAATATCTTAGCAACCTCTCAATGTTTTTTAAAGACCATATGGTCTTTAAAAAACATTGAGAGGTTAGATAATGTTACCCCACACAATGGAGTCGAGGCGAGAAAAAATATTATCCCCATTTCACGTGTAGGGGAGGTACCTACTCTAAATTTTTTTAAATATTATTTTGCACTTTGTCGGTGTAGTAAATAATACATACCTTTGCATGCAAAGTTTCATTCTAGCACTAACCGTTTGTGAGGGAAGACGAGGATGGACGGATGGTACAAACGAAACTATAAGGGTTCCGAGACTTCACTACGGAACCCAAAAATCTGTCTTACTATTCAACATGAACTTTAGAGGAATGGATTGGACAGAGTTATTTATGACGAAGGTTTTGTGAGACAGAATATTTGGATGATAAAGCAGAACTACTTCAAGTTAATAATATCTACTCTACTTATTTATGTATATTAGTTAGTTATTAATAATACTGTATTTATTTACCTTAATGTAAGCAAATAATAACTAGGTATTCCTTAATACTAAAAGTTGTTTTATAATCTGTAGACACTAAGGGTGAGATTTATAAAGCCTACTTGGACTTAACTTAGCCTTTACTCGAGATGAAATCGGGATTAATAATGCAATCTTCGTTTTTGTCTTAGCTTCAGCTAAGCCAAGCCTAAGTTCACAAAAAAAGGTGACATACGAAAACTCCGACTTACGAAAATACTAAACCAAGTCAGGCTATACCGGGCGCCACTGGAAATACCTTCTAGTGTCACCAGAGACGCCCTTAGCAATGGACATGGGAGCGGCCGCGGTCTCGCGGAATTAAAAAAAAAGTCGGGCTATAAATTCCAAATCATAGATTGTACTTAGCATATGCTTAGCTAAGATTTTACTTAGCCGAGCTTGAGCTAAGTCCAAGCACGCTCTATAAATCTCACCTTAAGTATTTCAAATGGGAGATACAACTTAAGCATGATATATTATTTATAACTAGTGGTCGCCCGTGACTTCGCCCGTGTGGTAATTTGGATTTTTCCCATTCCCGTCGCGCTGCGTCATATTTTGAACAATTCACACAATATCTTTATAAATTGTAGCCTAAGTGTTATTCTGATGTATAAGCTATATTATTGTACAGTTTCATTAAAATCCATTCAGTAGTTTTTACGTGATAGAGTAACAAACATCCATCTATCCATACATACATACTCACAAACTTTCGCGTTTATAATATTAGTAGGATAGGATCTTAATATCTACTATGTACCTAGATATGATGTATGATACGATCTAAAAGGAAATACCTACCAAATTATAGGATTGATAAACAGGTTTAGTTTAACTACTGTTAACAACCAACAGGTATTATTTTAATATCCTCAATGTGTACACTAGATTGTTATATTATTAAAACACTACTTAATATATTTCCAAACTTATCTTGATAATACCAAGTAATTTTATTTATAATGGTTAGGTTAAAGGTCATATCTGTGGACAGAACCTACTAAACAATCAAGTGTAGTTCGTTCTTAGAATATATACAAACTCTAGTTAAAGAAATCCCGAGTATGCAACGTTGATAAAAACTTAAAATTTTAAGATACTTACTAAATATCTTCCAAAGGTGCAATATTTAATCAAACTTTGACTATCATCAATAAAAAGCACCGAACATTAATCTGATTCAAAATATTCACAAACACCACTTCTTATTTCTAGTAAATAAATAACACTTAAATATCCAAGAATATTGTCACATAGAGAAACATCACTTAACGTCCACTCCGATGAGAATTCCCCACGGAACTAAAGGCATTTAAGTTATTTAGTCGACACTGCGGTCGGAGCTGTCCGAACGGATGAACAAAGCACCGATCCTGAAGACATCTTCGAATAAACACCCGTTACATTGCTCTCCTACTATGAACACATCAACTCGCTCACTGTTCTATGTAAGTAATGGTAAATATTTATGATATATTATGGAAGGATAAATATATTTTCTGAGATGTCGTTTAGCTGAACAGCGATACGTTGTCAGGCGGGATTTCTCACACGTGAACAAATTTGATTGAAGAGTAAAGATTGTGATATCCAGGTGAAATTTACAAGCTGTGACGTAGGTATTCATAGTATGATCTTATAAATTTACTGATTTTATTCAGTTTAGGGCCAGCACTTAGTGCAACTACTGGTGACTGCTACGGTGGCGTGGTCGGTAGTGTATCCGCTTACGACGCCGGAGTCTCGGGTTAGATTCCCGGTCAGGACAAACTTTGTGTAGACACATACGTTTGTACCGAAGTCTGGGTGTTTCCTATGTATATATTTATTCAGTTTAGGCACATAAAGAGCTAATATGAATGTCAAAATTTTACAATTTTAAGTACCTATGTCAAGCAATATTATAAAAATAAGTACATAAATAACCATTTGAAAATGATTCTTTCGTATGTATGTATTTACAAAAAAAAAAGTGAGGCTTTGGCAATGTAACCAAAAAACCCAACAACAGCAGGCAATATGCTCCTTCCCATATACGGAAGGGAAGGAGCATATTAATTTCCATCCTATCCTCAAAATCTAAAACTGTCGGTCAAGTCAAATGCGTTTGAAACTAAATTTATAATTAAAGTACCTACCTATAGGTATCAATTTATTAAAGTACTTACTGTGTTAGTCGATAATAGTTAACCCAGCGGACATTGTCTCGCCTCAAATATAAAAAAAAAAAATATTTCATGCAAATGTATGTATTATTAATTATAATTGAAAAACACGACGAACGGACAGACAGACAAATTGTCGTATTAAATATATAGATTCGAGTAAAGTACGAAATTCAGTTCTTAGATACCTAATTTTAGTATTCCATTAGTGTCACAAAACACTGGCGCATAATGACACAATCTGTTTTGCTAACTCATCAACTTACTACATTACTTTGTTAGCGTTGTGGTGTTATATGAACGTGTCTAGTTGTTGAAATGAGAACGTAATGCACTCATACTAGTACATTTTGTCGTGTAAATTTTTAAAATACACCATAAAGTATTTCGTTGTTGTTGATAAATGACCGTTCACACATTCCATGTTTTATTAATGCCAGATTTTCAACAAATTGTTATATTTCTCACAGATTTTTTTTTCCATTGAGGGTATTATGAGTGTTATGACTTACAGGAATTTCGTAAAGATGTTTTTTTTTTCTCATGGCACACGGCTCAACACGTGTCAACAGCCTCAATGAGCTCACGCTGTGTTATTACTAAAGATGAGCTTGTAAAATTTGCGTGACTGCTTGTTTTATTTTAAATATAAACGTTTATCTCAAGTCTGAATTGTTCTAAACGCGCACACCGGCACACATGTGTAGGCAAAGTTTAGGACTGGAGTTCATAAACTTTGGATGCCTAATTAGCATTTTATTGTGCCTGTCTCTGCAAGATCTATTTATGATTGGTACTACAAAAACTGTGAACAGAAGGACGTGGCTGTAACTTAATACAACTTAATACAACTTAATACTTAATAATCGAAACACTATTGCAGAGCTAAGAAAAACTGACCCAACAACCGACTTAAATTTACCCAAAATGGGGCCAAATAATTGTCGGAATAGGACCAAATTGAAATGGAAAATATTTAAAAATATTTAAAAAAGCTTTCAATTAAAATCGGTTCCACGGAAATCGGTTTACCCAATCCAAAGATATATGAGTTAACAAACATAAAAAAATACAGTCGACTTGAGAATCTTCTCCTTTTTTGGAAGTCGGTTGAAAAGTAGCTTAGAACCGTGAATATTTAAAACACAAATTGATTTTCAGGCGATGTCATCGGGTCCCGTCATAAAATGTCGTATTTTCTCCGCGGCGAGAATATGGGACAGGTGTGGAGAGAAAATAAAAGCTTATTGAGTTCATTCTTCCGTTGAGTGGGGTCACTTCCTGGAGTGTCAGGGGAACGACCGGCAAATCCGATTACTTGTATATCGATCGTGCTTATTCTCCTCTATGTTCCATAATACCCCAAGTAAACATCAATAATAATATTTGAACTAGGTCAAAAATTTACATCAAAATAAAAATAAACTAGCACAATCATTGCTGACCGTGATTAACCGAGTTTACAAATAAACAAATTAAGCTAAACATATTTGCGTCTATAAAATTGTTCACTGCAAGCTAAATCAATTATAATCCACTTTAAGCAATTACCTTCCTTAATATTTAATCACACCTGAAGTCTCGTTGGAATAGAGTGCCATAATAATATGGTTTTAACTGTATTAAGAAGGTACTTACTTACCTACTATACATTAATCAAGAAACCTAGAGACACTGGGGTCATGGGGTCCGAGTGCTCGCCGCCTTTATAGAGACATTGCTAAACGCTTAATCGATGCTTCTCAGGACCAGAAGGCTTGCTATTTTCTGGCCCAAGGAATAAGTATCGCCATCCAACGTGGCAACACAGCCACCATTCTGGGAAATTCCCAGTCGGCAATGACGAGGAGTATTTTTGAACGATGTTTTGTAATGTTAATATTTTTAGTATATAATTATGTATATTGTAATTCTTATTGTAAATAAATATCCTTTGGACAAGAAACCTAGATGATATGTTCTAATATCACTGACGCGGGATAAAATCCTACCCCAACGACGCGAGATTCTCATCCCGACCAAACCCCGAAGAGGCCACACAGGTGGTCAAAGTCCGCTGGGCGCCCGCCACTGGAAACACCTTCTGCGTGCGTACCAGAGACGCCTGGCAACGGACGTGAGAGCGGCCGTGGCATTGGGCCGCGGAATTTAAAAATATGTTCTAATACAGGCAAACAAGCATGACATGATGTGCACCTACTCATGTTCCTACATTTATTATTATTATATATTATTATGTTAAAATATTATTATTATATTAAAATAAAAAAACCTACTTAGTGACGCTGCAGTTTACAAACCAGTGACTTATAACCCGACGGCCAGAGTCATCAAACGTATACGTGCGGTTATTAAGGACCACGAGGAACTGTTTGACAAGGATGTGTTTGAGCGTCTACATAGACCTATGGCGGTCCAACCACCAAAGCTATATGGTTTGCCTAAATTCCATAAAGAGAATGTACCTTTGCGCCCTATTGTGAGTCAAATCAACTCACCAACGTATTATTTGGCGAAACACATAGCCAAGGTACTGCAACCATTAGTAGGTAACACCACATCCTTCGTTAAAGACTCTCGGCATTTTGTGGACATAATCAAGAGCGTGAAAGTGGAACCGGATGATGTGATGGTGAGTTTCGACGTGGAGTCACTCTTCACCAACGTTCCCGTTCAAGATTGCCTTGAGGTCATCGAGAAGAAACTGAAGGACAATGGTCTGTCCAACAAATACATTGTTCTACTTAGACATTGCCTAGAGGGTAATTATTTTCTTTTTGGTGGACAGCATTACCTCCAAATCGACGGAGTGGCCATGGGTAGCCCTGTCGCACCGGTGATGGCAAACATTTGGATGGAACACATTGAAGATTCCATAGACATGCAGTTAGCACAGGTGAAACTGTGGAAGCGATATGTGGATGTTTTTTTTTTTTTTTTTTTTTTTTTTTTTTTTTTTTTTTTTTTTTTATATATTTGGTTCGCCAAATTGACGCCGCCCGCCTGGTGGTAAGTCGTGACGACGTCTAGCGATTGTGGGCCACTCTCACAGCACACATTACTATTGAGAGTGGCCCTCAACTTGACGACCTACTGATGTGCCTCTTCACGCTCCGCTTAAAGAACCCAGGATTATATGTGGGAGGAAACACGTGCACAGGCAGGGCGTTCCAGGCCACTATCGTTCGGCAGAGAAACGAACGTTTAAAACGTTCGGTTCTCGCGAACATGCTATCCACTGTGTGGGGGTGGCATCTCTGCCCGGCACGAGTCGTTCGGGATCGGAAGGAAGAGGGTGGGATCAGATTGAAGAGCTCTTCAGAACACTCGCCGTGGTAAATACGGTAGAATGCGGCCAAGGAAGCTATTGTTCGGCGCTGAACTAGCGGCTCAAGGCTTCCCGTTACCTCCGGACAATCTATAATACGGATAGCCCGTCGCTGCATAGCGTCGAGAGCGTCCAGCAGATACTTCGCGGAGCCGTCCCAGAGGTGAGAGCAGTATTCGACGCAGGGTCTAATCTGCGTCTTGTACAGCAGACACCTCTGGTCCGGTGTAAAGAATCTCTTTACCTTATTCAGTATTCCTAGTTTCCGCGAAGCTAGCCCTATACATCTTTCGATGTAGTTTTTATTATTGAGCTCTCGACGAACGTCTATGCCAAGGATATCAAGGTTGTCCTTCATTGGTAATAATGCATTCTGAAGAGAGGGTAGGGGAAGGAAAGGGGATTTCTTCGCAGTAAATGCACACGCCTGTGTTTTGCGGGCATTGAACTCGACCAGGTTCTCGGTACCCCATTGAGAGATACTGTCGAGGTTACGGTCGAGATCAGCCACGAGTCGTCGTCTCTCCTCCTCAATCTCAGATCGCCCCGCCGTCGGACGAACCGAGTAACTCCCGTGCAGTGTGCTGTCATCTGCATAGCAATGAATGTTCCCGAGGGATAGCATATCATTGATATGCAGAAGAAAGAGAGTTGGTGATAGTACGGACCCCTGCGGTACCCCGGCATTCACTTGCAAGAAGCGAGAAGCCTGGCCATCGCAGAGGACCCGCACTCGGCGCTCGTTTAAAAAGCTGGCAATCCAGCTGCACAGTTGAGGAGGTAGACCATATGCCGGAAGCTTGGAAAGGAGCGAAGCATGCCAGACCCTATCGAAGGCTTTGGCGATGTCCAGGCTAATAGCCAAGGACTCGCCGTGCCTTTCCATAGCCCCACCCCAGACATGCGTTACGAATGCCAGAAGATCACCCGTTGATCGCTTTGACCTGAAGCCGTATTGTCGATCATTGATTAGCGAGTGATCCTCTAGGAATTGCATGAGCTGCTTATTTATAAGGAGCTCAAGCACCTTGCAAATGACTGAGGTGACAGCTATGGGTCGATAGTTGCCTGGATCGGACCGATCCCCTTTCTTGGGGATCGGTTGTACGTTCGCCTCCTTCCAGACCTCCGGCACGAGCCCTGAAGAGTATGACATGCGGTACAGACGCGTTAATACTGGAGACAACTCAGCTGCACATTTTCGTAGCACCACCGCCGGAATGCCGTCAGGGCCACTGGCTTTCCGCGTGTCGAGTGACCGCAGCACTGCCCGTACATCACATTGCCTGATAACAATATCAGGCATTGTGTGGCCACAGTTGGCGATGGCGGGGGGCTGCAGGCCACGGTCGTCGACCCGGGAATTAGCCGCAAAGAGGTCTGCGAGCATATCCGCTTTCTCTTGGGCTTTGTGAGCCAGTGTTCCATCTGGGTAACGCAGTGGTGGCAGCGAGGGCTGACAAAAGTTAGATTGCACGGCTTTGGCCAGTTGCCAGAATCCACGGCTGCCCGTGGGATGGGAAGTGAGCTCCTGACCAAGGACCAAGGCATCCGCTCTCTTAAAGGCCCTCTTACTCGACTTTGTGGCCCGGTTGTACGCTGCTTTGAGGTGGCCCACGTTTGGGTCGCGCACAGCCCGGGCCTTGATCCAGGCGCGATATGCCGACTGTTTTTGTCGAACAGCTTTGGCACAATCTCGCCCGAACCAGGGACGGGCTCTGCGGATACTGGCGACATCAGTGAAAGGGATGTAATAATCCATCCCTAAACTGATCTCGCCAGCAATAGCAGAAGCACTATCCGAAGGAGCCTTTCCTACAAAGCAGCGCTGGCTCCAGGGGACGGACGCATAATAATCGCGTAGACCGTCCCAATCCGCTGACGAGTAGTGCCATAGTCGTCGTGACGTTTGTACAGGACGTGCAGGAGGTGACACCTTCATGCCAGCGTGAACAACACAGTGGTCGGAACTACCCGGTGGGGCTCCTACTGAAACACTGTACTGGGCTGGGCGACTCGTCAGCAGTAGATCCAGCAGAGCGGGCGCGTGATCTGACCTGTCTGGTATCCGGGTGATCCCGCATACCATCTGGGTCAGACCGTGGGAGAGAGCGAACGCATGGGCGGCTCTACCCGCATGATCAGTCTTGAGGGACCCCAGCCATTCAATGTGATGGCCATTGAAGTCCCCCAGAAATACTAGGTCAGCGTTCGGGAACCGCACCTGCGCTTCATCAGCCGTCTCGCTGAGGTACTGGAAGAGCTTTGTTGTCTCAGAATCCCCTGTGTGGGATCGGTAGACGCACACGTAGATCTGGCTCATAGAGCCATGGTCTACGTGCAGCCAAAGGACGGAATTTTCAGGGGTTCTCTAGGCAGCGCAACCGGCGGCAGCAAACATCCGCCCTAACGAACACGCACACCCCGGCCTTGTCTCGAAATTGTTCCTCGATGACATAGCCGGGGTAACACAGGTAAGACGTGTCGTCAGGGCGGCGTATTTGTGTCTCCGTGAGGAACATCACAGCGAGCCGTGCCGTCTCAAGGTGGTGGTGGACGGTATCGAGGTTCGCATGGAGTCCACGGACGTTAGTGAACTCCACCTCGAAATGTGAAGTTGTGGGGTTTCCTAGGGCCGCTGTGTAACGTTTATTTCTTTTTTGTTGCACTGCCATTGTAGATTTTGAAGAAGAAGCGTGAAGACAGGGCGACATTTGGTGCAGCAGTAAGTGACAAAGCGCAGGGGCTAGCTTTGTCTAGAACCGTGTGGTTAGGTCGGAGCCGACTCGCCGGACGGAAGGGCTCCCAAACCCCCCTGATGCAAGGCCGCCGCTACCCCACACCGGTTACCACCCGGAGCGGCGATCCCACATCAGGATTATGCGCAACATGTGGGGCAGCCTCCTGGGGTGGTTGGCCCCAGGCGGGCCCCATGACTGTGTTGCGGGCGGCCGCGGCAACGCCGTTGCTAAGGGTCTCCCTGGCCGGCGAATCGACCCACACCACCCACACTAGACTCCGTTTCGCCCCCACTGGTCCCATGCCTGCTGCACCATACATCGCCCCGGGCCCGGCGGTGCAGCTGCTGAACCCCTAACGCAACCCAGCCTGGGCTGGGTTATTTGGGGGGCTTTAGCACAGCTGCACGGTGGTACCCCCCCGGACCAACACTGTTGTACCACCTGGTACCCACGTAGGGGCCGAAGCCACTCCATAGGTACCGTAAATTAACGAGCCTCGTCCGTTTATCAGCAGGTGCGCCACTAGCAGGTGAGGTCGCTGGGGCCCTATAGATGTTGGTAGAGCCCCTTTGCACCCAAAATGATGTCTTCTGTATTATGAGAGGGGGCCCAATAGAAGTAGAACAATTTTTAAGCCACTTGAACTCCATACACCGGAACATCCGGCTTACTCATGAAATGGAGTTGGACAGATCATTGGCTTTCTTGATGTCAAAGTAACAGTGAGAGAGAGTGGTTCTCTCGGACACACTGTGTACTGCAAACCCACACACACGGACAAGTACCTGAATGCCGGTTCACATCATCATCCGCGACACTTGAGATCCGTTGCGGTGTCGCTGGTAAGTCGAGCCGAGCCTATGATCTTTGCGACCCTGAACACTTACAGAAAGAGCTCGCTCATGTTCAGGAAGTGTTGAAGCAGAACGGGTATCAGGGACATACACAACACCGTGAAAGGAACAAGGTACAACCCTTGGGAGTAAGCAGAGCACCAGCATTTATGCCGTACGTGAAAGGAGTGACGGACAAAATTGGAACAGTACTACAAAGATACTCCATTAAGACTGTATATAGGCCACACTCCAAAGTCGTAAACCACCTGCGAACCCCTAAAGATACCATTCCTCTACAGACACCGGGTGTTTATAAGGTAGACTGCAGCTGTGGTAGTTCATACATCGGACAGACCAAACGTACTATCGCTGAGAGGGTCAAAGAACACATCACAGCTGTAAAAAAACCGCCAAATAAACAAGTCTGCGATTGCCGAGCATTTGTTGGAATCGGGTCCCAATCACTGGATTGAACTCCACAAGCCACAAGTCCTATCCACTGACGGACACTATTACTCTAGGATAGTGCGGGAAGCCGTCGAAATAAAAAAGTATCCCAACTTTAACCGGGAAGATGGATATCGACTATCTACGTCGTGGAATCCGGTAATCAGCAAGTGTACTCGCCACCTCACCGAACGCCCGCGTGCTGATACTATCAGTGTGGTATGCCGTAGTGGCTCTCCGAACACAATAGTTAGTGACGACGAAGTGAGGGTAGTTGAACAAACCCGCACTTCACGAAGACGACGATGAGCTGAAGCCAGTCCACCCGTGACCACGGCTCTTGTAACAGGGCCGAAACGTCGGGTAATAAAGAGGTATGTATATATCTCAATAATCGCGTAAAATACCCGTTAGTCTTAAGTTTATAATGTGTACAAAACGCGAAAGTTTAAAGAACTGTTTATAGTTTTTTACTGATTGCAGATGAGCACAAAAAAAGGTAAGTATATAGAACAGAGAATTCTAGTATATCTAAAGGTGGATTTAAACCAAACGAACAAAGAGCTAGAGCTAGAACTAGAGCATTCTTTAGTGTAAACGAATGCTCCTTTTCAGTATTTACATCAAAATATCAACGAGCAAGAATGAGAACCGAGAACCTAGAAAGAGTGGGGATAGAATGAGCATTCGCTCGATGTAAATCCCTCTAGATCAAGCATCTTGTTTCAGAGTTGTATTTTTATAGTATTTAAAAGTCAGATCCCACAGACATCTGAAATTTTGGTAGGGTTCTATCATTAAAAGACATTTTTCTTGAGACCAATCCATAACTAAATCTAATTATAGTATGTGTTGTATGAATTGGAAGAACACTAGAACGCTTTGAAGAGACCGCTCCGGGAAGCGAGCACGTCCGAACACGCAAGAACGTTCTAAGCAACTGTTCGCAAGCTCTAGCGCCGTTTACATCAAGCGAAGCGAGCATTCTTAGAATATTCCAAGAACGCAATAGAACAACGAAAGAATGCTCTAAGTTTGTTTACATTAGAAGAATTTAATAGAGTGGGGATAGAATGAGCATACGCTCGTCTGATGTAAATCGACCTTTAGCATATTATAATGCTTGGATCTACATCGCACTATAGTCTAGAATAGAACCATATTATAACCAGAATAGAGATAATATCTGGGCCTGAGAACCAAGCGAAGATTCTGGATAACGCTGAGTACAACGTTATCCAGAAGCTGTAGTTGGTAGACCACACTATCCCGAAGTCTCTGTGTACACGTTTTAGTGCCTGTGTTTATTCGTATCCAAAAGTCTATGAGGTGCAGGTCCGGTCTGTATGCGGCTCCGTGTACATAGAGCCTGAGTACTCAGGGTTGATGTGGTCTGCCAACTATAGTTTCCGTTGAACCTAAGTTACGAATTTAAATATTATAAGTAGACCTACTTATATAATAATTACTTAAGTAGGTACCTAATTAAGTTGGTAATGGATTGCCTTCAACTTTGTTTACCTTACAAATTTTTCTAAAATAACCCTCTTTTAGTTTTTGGTGAGCATCTTCGCATACCTTCCTGTAAACATTTGCAAAGCGCACTCAACACAAGCTTTCTGAAATACTACATAATTTTATTTATTTATTGGATTTTAGGAAGACTATCAGCTAAATACATGAACGTTAAATAAAGATAGTAACATTCAACCATTAATAAGTCTCCACAGGTGGCGACAAAGTAATATTATGACAAAAGAGCTTATCTTCGACAATATATCATAAAACATAATTGACTATAATATTGACAACGAGATAGCAATAGTCTAATGAAATTTACCCGCCATATATATTTTTGCATTATTTTTCAATCGTAATCCACTCCTGCTAGTTATAGCGTGATATTATGAAACACAGGTATAACCCCTCCATACTTCTATAATAAATCTTATCTGCCTTACCTGTTATTATGTTTATTGGCTTAAAATTACGTAATATTACAAATTGCTTTGAAGGGATTTACAAGATTGCTTTTAAAGTTACGACAATTTACCTTTAATGTTTTCACACCTGTTATAGGTACAGGTACCTACGCTGGAATGGAAATCAACCGTACAGTGACAGATATAAAGATTTACTGTTAAAAGACATTTTGTTTTGTATGAGTTTTTTGACTTAACCTTTTTGGACTTATATGCACTTTCTATAGAATATAATAATATAACTGGTTCAATGTCATACGTAATAACTTGGTATTTTAAAGTTCACTATGAATTTACAAAAACATTAATAGTAATATTATGACAAAAGATCTTATCTTCGACAATATATCATAAAACATAAGGCCTATTTACTAAATTTACGGGGTCATGGGGTCCGAGTGCTCGTCGCATTTATAGAGACATTGCTAAACGCTTAATCGATGCTTCTCAGGACCAGAAGGCTGGTTATTTTCGGGCCCAGATGCATATTGTTCGCCAATTTTTGCCAGTAATTTTACTGGTCCCACGTTAGGTGGTGAATCTATTATCGCTAACCGGCTATTTTCATAAAAAACGGCAACTACCTACTTTAAGTACAAACAGTTCTATAAAATCACTCCGCAGCGACAAAAGTTACAAAAATAAAGGTACCTTTTTTTTAAATTCCGCTAACGGCCGCTCTAACGTCCGTTGCCGGGCGTCTCTGGTTACAAGCAGAACGTATTTCCAGTGGCGCCCGGCGGGCTTTGACCGCCTCTGTGGTCGCTGCGGGGGTCTGGTCGGGATGAGAATCCCGCGTCGTTGGGGTAGGGTTTTATCTCGCGTCAGTGAGTGAATCTGGTTGCGTGCTTTGGGGCAAAGGCCCCACAGCACGCAACCCTACTAGCCTGCTCCTATAAGGACGGCGGGTGGCGATCCCGCCGTTCTCAGGCTCCGATCATGGAGGTCGATGGTCTTGGGCGTAGATGAGTCTGCAGCGCCCTCGCTACTGACCACGGAACTCGGCGGGGAGGGTACGCTCCCTCTCCCTCTCGGCCGCCTCCTTCGCGAGCATGACGAATAAAAAGGTACCTACTTTTTGATAAAACAAAAACACCTCTAGACTCTAGATAAAATAACAAAATCTGAATTTTTTTTTTTGAATTCTGATTCAAAATGCAGGTATTTTTTTTATACTTTGTTGCCAGTTGCCACAGCTTCGTCAGTCGATCGGTTGCAAATAAGGTTGGTTTTGACCTCTAAGAACTTCATATTATTATAATTTAAGTTAAGTATTCAAAACATACTTTACAAGATAAAGAAACTTAAAGTACAACAATAATTAATTATTTTACACAGCGTGTTGTTTTTTTGAGATTATTACGTTTGTTAATTAATATCTGTGAAATTATAATTCACGTTTAATATTGTTTCAAGTTCATAGAAAATTATAGAAACGGAATAGTAATAACTTGTCAGGTCCTTGACACCTCTTTAGCGTTTACATCGATCAAATGGTAATGAATAACTTAACACGAGTACCTATTTTAAAAGGTCTGAGGAATGTTATTGTGTGGCATTGGACCTGACGGTACTCCTTATTAGGTTTCGAACATCTACTACAGCATATATAACACTTACTAGCGGGTATCATTTAGTCGTACGTAGTTGTCGTAGGTACTTATTTTCCTACGTAAATATACATACAGTATGTCTAGTCCTAGTTCCTACGTTAATTTGCTCGAATTCGATTTCACACCAGCGCCAGCGCCCCTAGCAGTAACGTCATATAGTATAGTTCCTATGTGAAATGTATGAAGGAATACGAGCAAACTCACTCTGAAATCATTTTCTTTCAGGTATCTCGCATAAAGCTTGAAACACACTGGTCCTTCACATACGACGTATGCCCCGCGACGTGGGAAACAGCGACACACTGGTCCTACGTCTTACGACGTCTCACGTTTACATTTTCTACGCGCTATGACACTTTAAACGTGTGTGACAGTATCATACGCGTAGGATAGCATGGGAATACGCGAATCTGGCGCGGTGACGCGTGGTGAATGACCAGTGTATTCGTTACCACGCAAATTGTAGGTATAGGCCAGATCTCGTTCAGATGTCTTAATGCATGGTGTACGTCGCCTGTGAAGGATAAGTTTGCCCGTCCCTTAAATCAGAAAAAAATAAACAACATGCGCTAAGATTAGGTCATGCGGACGAAGTCTTCTAAAGTTCTGTTAATAATGAAGCAAGGACTAATGTAAAAAGTGAATCATGAGGTTTATAATATATCAGTGGAGATCAGCTGAACATGAAGAAATTTTAAAAGCACTTTGAATCAAAACGACGTACAAGATTTCTGAATTCTTCGGTATTTTTTTGAACGAAGTTCTGTAACGCGGTTTACGGGTAGTGCAATTAAGTAAAAATCGTCACGTTACCGTGGTTCGTTATCAGTGGTTCCCAACTGGTGGTCCGCAGAAGCCAAAATATAGACCGCTTCTTTTAAATTTAGCGTCAGCTTCGTTTGTAACACGAAAAGTAACCCGAACCCAGGTTTGATTGCGTTGCAGTTGTGTAAAGAACTTCATTCCTCACGGGGATCCCCCGACCGCACAATTTTTTTAATGTAATTATGTTATCATCTATCACTCACTATTTGAGAAACTACGATTCAGTTACGATTTCATTAAAATCTAAAAACTGAATTATTAATTATCAGTGAATCACTTACCCTCAAACGACTTCCAGCAGCGTCGTTTTGTGATATGAAGTGAACTGAAATAATAAAGCAAAATGATCCAATCAATACAATATAATGAAACAAGCAGGTACATTTTATTGGCTATGTACACTGAATAATGTACATTTTCATGGACTATATATTATACAGATTGCTTAAGAATATTAATGTTTCCATCGTTTGACAAAGGTCACCTTTATAGGAGTGCCACTTTATACATAAAAATAGCCGGTTAGCGGTGATGTCAGCGTTTCGTCACTTAAGATTATTATATATTTCGTCACTTAAGATGATTATATATTAATATATAGCTTGAAATTTACACCTATCAATAAAAATAATACGTATATTATTATATACTATTTATTACTACGGGGAAAACATTTCAGAGATTTAATTGATTGAGATTTCTCGTTTCTTTCATAATTAATTTTTTGATCAAGTCGCCATTCACAGTTCGCATTAGTTCTAGGTAGTATACCTATTATAAATATTATATGTACATACGTAGTCTATATTAGGTACCTACCTACTCAGGGATGGTTTAGCATTCTAAACTCAGGGCAACTATCTCTATACTACGTATACATAGAACGCTGATAACCGGTCTGAACCACTACCAACCACTCTGCACGTCAGAACAGTCGTGGATGACTTAACGTCACTACAGCTTCCGAGTTTAACGCAACGTGGCAAAAAAGGGAACTAATTATTGTTTGTAGTTATTGTTCTGAGATCTTATTTACGTTTATTAATGTAATGTGGTGCCCCTAGTGGAACGCAAACATAGTATCGGGCAACCTATATCAGAGCCGCTTAGTATTCGTCACGAAGAAAACGGGTGACACTCGCCCTCTATTTAATATACACTTGATAACGCCGGGCGCCACTGGACATACCCTCTGCTAGTAACCAGAGACGCCCGGCAACGGACGTTAGAGCGGCCGCGGCCCTGGGCCGCGGAATTAAAAAAAAAAAAAAAACACTTGATAATTCCATATAATGCTAATGGTTTTTAACTACTACTAACATTAAGCAACAAAATAGAGACAACATTGGTACGAATTAGGAAAGGTCAAAACCCCGTAGAGGATAGACGTTCTTCTACAATGACTCCAGAAGCAGGTAGCGCGTTAGTGAAGTCCTCTCACAAACATAATGATTCTCAGTACACCAGCCCTAATGACGACTATTATTATTGTGAGAACTCCCGCAATTAGACGGAGTGCCACGTTAATCATTTTGTCTATTACGTACTCGTAAAAATATTATACCAACATTTTCCTGTCTACTTAGTACTC
This sequence comes from Nudaria mundana, assembly GCA_963556515.1. Lineage (NCBI taxonomy): Eukaryota > Metazoa > Arthropoda > Insecta > Lepidoptera > Erebidae > Nudaria > Nudaria mundana. The sequence continues at coordinate 11,489,621 of OY748287.1, forward strand.
AACTCTGTGTGGTTCCGCTAGTGAAGTAGGACTTATAACTTTTTGTGTTTTCGTTACCCTTAGAAATTTTCAGAAGGGATAAATCCGATAATAGTATCCTAATCCTATCTCTTCTTCTGATAACTCACATCTTTTCACTACATTGCACTCAATTCCATCCAGTCGTAGGTATGGTTTCAAGAAATAATAAACAAGCATTACACTTAACACATAATATACCCTACCTACATTTCAAATTAGAAGTATGTATACGTAGGTCACACTATAAGTTTTGCGTAACTTAAAAAAAACAACATGTTAAAACCAAAATATTATGTTTATTGCTTTTCAAAATACTCTCCTTTACATTTTAAACATTTTTTCATGCGATCGAACCATTTTTTAGAACAGGAGGACCACAGAGATCTGAAGGCATGTTTTGATTGAACGCTATCACTGCCTCTTCGGAGTTGGTAAAAGTGAAACCTCTCATCAAATCTTTGATTTTGGGGAAAATACAGAAATCACAGGGTGCTAAGTCGGGGCTATGCGCAGGATGGATGACGAGTTGTACTTTTTCGGAAGCTAAAAATGACTTTGTTTTGTTGGCCGTGTGAAGAAGCGTTGTCATGATGTAGGAGAACGCGGCTTTTGGGTCGTCTTTCGCGAACTTTTTCTAACACCCTGGGTAAACAAATGGTAGAATACCACTCGGCATTAACACTCTTTCGATCTTCAAGTGAAATTGTACAGATGGGACCCGTAGCTAAGAAAAAAAACGCGATCATTTGGTTACCAACGTTTCTCGCCTGCCTCACTTTTGTGAAACATTATAAAACAAAGTCGCCAGTTCTGTATCAATGCGTAGATGTTTAAAACTACGAATTGGATGCGGTTTTCACCAATGGATAGGACGTTTTTGTGTATATAATTTGTCAAGCAAGCGAAGCCGCAGGCGTTAACTAGTTACCACTAAAACCGGACTCGTTAGATTATATTTATGTATTATCCATGGCAAAAACAATCGCAAAACATTACTATTAATGAACAATATAACCTTTATAAACAAACAATTCAATAACTTAATATTCACAGCAAATGACTGTTAAATTGTGTATCACCGTTACAAAGATTAATGCGTATAACAGCTTGAGGGAAATCACTGAATAAATTAAGTCAATACATACTGGAACTATATAATTTGTTTATTTCTAGCAGCTTAAGTCAAGCGTTGTTCCGTCACGACATCGGCACCGGTACCTACCAGACGGACTGCATGACTATTTATAAGTGGGAGCACTTAAAATTAGTCGATCACTTTGCCGTAAAAGTCCATAACCTCACCAGAAATATACACATTATTAATGCAAGGACCATTCATTTAGTTAACGATTCATTTAGTGCGTTAGGTTTTAAAATGAGATTATGGAAATGAGAGTTTGTTAATACTCAATCCCGTGTGAACCATTGAATAGATCTAGGTAAAAACGAGCATAATAGATACATGCTGGTCGACATCATACCCGGGCATATCTCTGAAATCATGAAAATAGAGCATAAAAAAAAATTAAGAAAATTTGCTCCGCTCAACATTTGCAATTAGTAGCATGCATTGCATACCTAGTTTTTTAATTGATACACAGGACAGAAAACTTATCTGTGGCATCTCATTATAATACGAAACGCAACTGTGATTAATTGAAAATTTCTTACTTGTCTTGCATCTTTTAATGCATAACATTAATTATGCATGTATTAATTATAGAACCGAGACTTCACCTGTTCATGTTTAATTTATCACTTATATGTAGCTATAGTTCTCGTTTCCCACAGGAACCTACTGCCAAGATAAAAGTGACCCCATTACGGGCGCAGGTACGCATATCAAACCTCTGTGTCCATATTACCAATGCCGATTATAATTCTAATGGCCCTCTATTAGTTTCTAAGAGCATTTTCAGAGTTTATTTAAAACGTACATGCATTACATACAAATGTTTGATAAGATAACGGTTTTATAATTATTTTTATAAATTAGATCTCATTATTAGAACTATAATACTCAATACATATCGAGATTCATTACGTTATATTACGTTTTCTATCAAAAACCAATCACAATATAATCTTTCTGCTCATTACTTCAGTGACTTGCCAGAATTGTTTTGAAGTACTCGTACCTTGTACGGAGTTGATGCTTCAAGTTGGCTGCGGTTTGTTTTGATTCGAACGACTTCTGAGTAGTAACAATGATTGCATCATTCGTTTTTGTTGTAATAGCTTCATTAGATACAATATCAACATGTTCTGTACCTTTTCGTGGAGACATGTCATTAAAGAACACACTTTAGAACAAAACATTTAGAAAACACGCGTGATATCTATCTCAAAACTTTAAATCGTTGGAACTAGTGAACCACAGGTGTGGAAGAGCCTTGTCACTTTGCGAAGTTCACTGCTCCTTCAACTTATAACGCTCTGATAGTAACATTCATGGTACAGTAAAAGGCACTCTAACTTAAAGTTTTGTGGTTAAATTTAGATTAACATCAGACAACGTTTATCCTGGTAAACCATCACATTATTCTTTGTGGTAAAAACAATAAGAAACGTCTGGTATTACCTATTGAATAAAGAACTTTATACTTTAAACCACGTTTCTTAGGTAGTCGTACCTACAGATTATATAAATCGGATTCCATACAAGGTCGTCAAAACCCAAACTAACCTCATTGGTTAGTGGTATACCTGTCAAACACCTGGCGAGGCCTGGGCAAACATAAAAGTTCTCAGTTTCTCCTATTATGTGGGGTTACCAAACTTACTGCAAGTAGTGGACATACAACTGCCTACCGCTTAATCGAGGAAATTGGTGTAAAGAGCTAGACTTAAAGTCGCCTTTACAACGACTAAAGCGGTGTTGAGTTCTTTCGCAACCTGCATAAATTTGACACTACAGAAATGCGGTCTTGCCGAATCCCACACTGGTATAATATGCAAACGACGAATGCTGCACGTCCTACCTGCTTTATATACTGCTGACTTGTGTCATAATGTCTGCATTTTACATGATTATGGCGTCATTGGCTTTGTATTCAAACCGCAGCCTTACTGTACTGAATACGGTAACTACAGGACTTGGTTGGTGTAGGTTAATATTGTGTGGTAATACGTAGGACGCAGATCCACGAGTTCTGTCGTTTCTTTAAACTTAATATTGATCTTAAGACAAAATGTTGGTAATAATATTATTATTAATATAAATAAGATCATGTATCTATTTATCCTAGCATTAAATAAATGCAGTAGTTGCTGCTTTACTATAAACGAATATGTAAGATACAAGGAGACTTTATTGCTGTCAGTTAATTATAATAGGTACTAGATATTGTAGCAGAGGTTGTTCTAAACCATTAACTATTCTTTCTAGCATTATTGAAGTTTCTTTTCTAGAAATTATTCTAGAAAAGAAAATTCAATAATGCTAGATAGAATAGTATGATAATAATACTTTTGTAAATATTACTGCGGCTTGCTGCAGGCTGTAAATATCTGCGTGGTTTAGTGACCGGTCCCAAAGGAACTGATTTTGAACATCAAAATATCCGTCTTCCGGTTACCTATCCACTGCTTGTGGACAAAACTTGGAATAGTTTCAGTCAAATCCAATCATCAAAAAAGCAATAAATAAATATGCGAAGTTCTACTTGTTATAAAATAAGTAAGAGTAAATATATGTATATCAGAAACACAAGAAAATAAGAATTTGTAAAGAAAGCTCAGCAGAAAATAATTCTTAGGGTGGGATCGAACCAGCGAGCGGCCTTTTCTGACCCGAGGAAGTTCCATTAAGGTAAAGGCAATTAAGTAACCTCAGTGGATACTTTACCACTATATGTGTATGTTGTTATGCAATCCTGTCAACATAACCAGAAGAGCGTACAAACTCATCTAAAACAGTAACTTACAGTAACTGAACACTTCCGATATCTGATAGCTTAAACGGTTTGACGTTAAAATTATTATTTCGGTAACATTTTGGTAAGAGAGTGGCAATGGCAATGTACTGCAAGTCGGCCGACAATGCCAGTGAATGGAATTAGCACAATATTTATATCTTACTACCCCCGCGTCAGGTGAACTAGTTTCAGTTGCTCCCATTGCTTTTAAATATGTAGGTATTTCCGTTACCGGGCCACTGTATTGATTAAATCTATTTCTGTTTGCGAATAGGGAATATCATGATATGTATTGGTTGAAATGTTTTTTAAAAATTGATGTATCGTCTGTATGTATCGTCACACTTAGTAAATATTTTGCACTGAATATGAGTTTAATTAGAGCTGTGTACCTAATAAGGTATGTTTGAAGTTGCAGCCTAACTTACCTACATAATTTTATTCGGATCAGCATACATAATATCTCTTATTAGATACCTACCAATAACAGCTTCTTTTCTACCCAATCTACCATAACAACCTACGATTAATTGATTACACTTGGAGCATTATAAGTCTTTTAGATACTTGGTATTTTAAGAAATTAAATTGATATGTTGGATGATGTAGGTACAATATAATATTAAGCTAGAAATTATAAACAGATCACAAAAACTGATGTCATCGGCAGGACTCGAACCCACGGCCTTTCCCTTACAGGTGGAATGCTTTGACCACTGAGCTACGATGAACTAATACCAACGACATTAAATTTTTGCTTTCCATCATAATTTCTAGATTAGGTATCTACCTACGCCTGAAATTCATAATAATTTTGGAGTTATAAATTGAGAACAATCTTGAGTAGGTATGATCGTATACCTATGTGTCAACACCAAGTAAACTCACTTCTATCTATTATAATCATACTGTTTTTTCCCCACAAACTTTTTCACAACCTTCCCCTTACAATTATGCAGATGTTAATAACGGTCGTTGATAGTATCAAGGGGCATTTGCCATGTGATACGCACAAAAATGCTTAGTCTGACACCTCTCTTCAAACTGAATGGCCTTCTTGACTAGCTTTCACGTTTTTATTCGTAAAATGTTATTGCATGTAATAAAACCTTAAAAAGGAATGACTTGCTTTATTGTTCTGTGTCACTATTAGATTAAGTAAGTATAAATTTACAAATTATTATGTTAGATATTCCTATCTACTAATAAAAATATTAAATTACTATTATCTAAAAAAAAACAGTGTTACTGAATTCATTTTCGAGCAAGCGTCTTTCCCTTACAAGGTCTTGACTAGACTACCACCGACTTCTACACTAACATACTTTAATCCACCCATCCTCATCACTCGAAGAGATAGGTAAGAAAAGGCATATTTTTTTCGTCTTTAGAGTTTGCCAGAAACTCGTCCAGCCCAGTCCAGTCCGTTCTAGTTCTATATTATTACCTATTTATTTATATGTACCTATATACCGTAGCTACGTCGATACGCATACTTTATCTGAAAGTACACTTTACTCCTTATCAAGTATGTAAGTTGGATCTGTCTTTGTCTCTCACCGGATGTCTCCAGGACATTTACCCTGGTTTATCACTGACGTCTAAAGATAGGTCAACATAACATAGTAACGAGCGGCTAGTAGGTATATACGTACGTACCTTGTCTTCGTCCTGGTGCACGAATAACCGGCAGGATGCGATAAATTATATTACCAAGAAATCGATAGTGATTCAAAAGGGTATTCAGATTTTATCTACTGATTTTTATATAGTTATTTAATATCATCATCATCTACCGAGCCGTTCCCCAAAGCAGTTTTGGTCGGCTTAATAGAGCGTTTTCACATTTCACGATATCGTGAAGATTGTAAATTATCGTGACATAGCGTCACGATAATTTACAATCTTACCTTAAAGTTACTGTTGCTACTTATAGGCAAGCGGCAAACCCCCTGAAAAACTAAAATGACTGATCAATCACTGAAAATGTGATTGCCCCTATACAAATTTGTACTATTTGTAAACCTTGGACCAAAAGGCGTCGATTGGTAAGAAAACAAAATTTGTGCGGTTGGGCTATTAATTATTATAAACAAATTATTTGTTAACTGATAAAAAGTTGGTTTTTATATTGGAAAATGATTTCTAAAGGTAAAACGGGCAAAATAGAGCGCCAACAGTTCGAGGCAGAAATGGGTGTTTTCACCCGAGTTAAACACTCTACTTTTCATTTCGAATGCGAGGAAAGCAAATAAAAATCAAATAAAAAATTTATAACAATAGAGATTGATCACGTATCAAGTATTGTACTTCCCGCCTATTTTTTAATTTTTGTTTTTTATTCGCACTTTTTTCAGGGTAGGCTCTAGTCTTTTGATCATACCGCCTTGTCATTAGTTATATTTATATACCATACTAAATAGTCTTCAGTTTTTTATTTTTTTCAGTATCTTTTTTACGCATGTTATTTTGAAGCGCTAAAGAGTATTCTTTTATGGTTTGACGCGTTACAGAGGCGTTTTAGTCCGCTTTAGTCGGAGTCTCAAACTTAAAATACTGAGTAAAATACTCGGTATTTTAAGGTACACCTGCCCAAATAATTATTGTTTGTGCTATTTACATTTTATTTTATTGTAATTTAACTCTTTTTCAAAATTCATTAAATGCATAATAAATTATGAAAAGTACATATTTCATGAGGGCGAAACCATCGACGACTAGTTTTAAAATAAAACTAGTTATCCCAGCGAACACTGTATCGCCTCAAAAAAAAAAAAACCTTCATTAAACTTCTACGAATATTTTAATATTTCATTGAAAAACGCGACGGATGGACAGACAGACAAATTGTCGTATTAAATATTTAGATTGTCGGTTGGTAATAATTAGGTTTTTTAGTTAGTATTAGTTAGTTTAATAGTAGTTCTTTAGGGATCCGTAGTAAAAGTCTCGGAACCCTTATAGTTTTGTCATGTCTGTCCGTCCGTCCGACCTCGGTTTTCCTTCCAAACGGTTAATGCTAGAAACATGAAACTTAGCATGGATATTGTGTAGGTATTTACTATGCCGACAAAGTGCTATAATAAAATTGAAAAAAAAAACTACACAGTAAAGTGGAAATGGTATTTTTTTCTCACGTTTATCCCATCGTGGGGCGTATCATTAGATAGGTCTTTTAAAATCATTAAGGGGTTGCTAAAATGATTTTTTGATTTAAGTATCCGTTTGCGAGATATTTAACTTTGAAGAGCATATTTTTGCGAAAACAGGGTGTCCCCCCATTCTATGTACTTATTATTGCACCCATGATTCATTCGAATGTCTCATAAATAAAACCTATCAACTGAGTTACAATTAGAAAATAAAATGGTGCAAGTTACATTTGTAAATCAGTTTCTTAATGGCCTGAATGCAAATTCATATTAAGTTTTTTTTTTTTTTTTTTTAGTTCCGCGACCAAGGCCGCGGCCGCTCTAACGTCCGTTGCCGGGCGTCTCTGGTTACAAGCAGAACGTATTTCCAGTGGCGCCCGGCGGACTTTGACCACCTCTGTGGTCTCTGCGGGGGTTGGGTCGGGATGAGAATCCCGCGTCGTTGGGGGTAGGGTTTTATCCCGCGTCAGTGAGTGAATCTGGTTGCGTGCCATGGGGCAAAGGCCCCGCAGCACGCAACCCTTCTAGCCTGCTTCTGTAAGGACGACGGGTGGCGATCCCGCCGTCCTCAGGCCCCGATCATGGAGGTCGATGGTCTTGGGCGTAGATGAGTCTGCGGCGGCCTCGCCGCTGACTACGGAACTCGGCGGGGAGGGCACGCTCCCTCTCCCTCTCGGCCGCCTCCTTCGCGAGCACGACTTGCTCGCAGAAGGACACGGCCGCGTTCCACCTACTCCCGCTGGAGACCATGGCTTGAAGCATGGTCTCCAGCGAGAGGGTATCCACGCCCAGACCCACTACGAGGTCCCGGCGCTGACTCGCCCACGCTGAGCACTCCACCAACGTGTGGAGTGCGGTGTCGTCGCCGGAAACCTCGCAGTGTTGACACCGGGGTGTGACCTCACGATGGATGCGAAACAGATAGCTACCGAAGCATCCATGCCCGGTAACGATCTGCGTCGCACGATACGTGAGGTCACCATGCTGCCTCTGCAGCCAATCGTCCATGATCGGTCTCACCGCCGCGATGATGGTGGCACCCCACTTGGGTTGCTCAAGTCGCACCCTCGGAGTCGGAGTTGGGACCGCCGGTCATCGATTTCTCGAGACGCAGGCCTGTGGTCCCGCTCCAGCGCCTCCTTGCGCCATTGGAACAATGACGCAAGGGCTCTCGCTTCCAGGTCCCATGGAGGGGTCCCGGCTAGGAGACATACTATAGACCACTAGTATATTTTATTTTTGCAACTGTCGTTCAACTAGCGAGGCTCTATAAAATCGCAAATATAAAAGTTCCCTTAATGCGGCAATCGGCTTGTCTGATATAAGGTTGTCTACATGATTATGTTGACCATCTTATACTACTGCGGCTCTATTATGGCTTTAGGTACTTACATATTTTGGTAAAGCAGCATATGATTATGTATGTCTTGGAATTTGCCTTGGAAACCATAATTTCGGCCCAAGTGCTACCATCAACGCTTAAGCCTTAATACTTCAGTAAATTTAATAGAATACATACCTACTTGTAAGAGCTCTTGATCCTCATGGACACTATTGACAGATTAGGACCATTATAAATTGCTCTAAACCCAACCCTTTTTACATTAAAGCATTGACACCCAGCAAGTACTTCTTCATTAGCCGCTAAGTTCAATGGCACAGGAGTTGTTACGAGTATCTTAAGTAAAACCAATCAGTGGAGCGTCAAGTGAATTTTAATCAACACCGAGTCGATCAACTTCCCCTAGTAATTAATTCAAGCTATCGGGTGAGCCGTCGAATCTGTTAAGCTCCTAGATACGGTACACAGTAACACGTTTCTGTAATAAACACACAAGATATTTTCTTATTTAAAACTAGCTGTTGCCCGCAGCTCCGCCTGCGTGTTACTTTAGATCTACATAACTTTTTATTTATGAACCGATTGAAAACCAAACCTTAAATGTTAAGTTGAATAAACCACAACGCATTACTGAAAAATGCAAATTTAAATCAAAAATTCAAACCGGTTAAGCCGTTTCTGAGGTTAGCGTGTTCAAACATTCAGACAAACAGACAAAAGTTCTAAAAACCATTGTATTGGGTTTTATTGCGTTCATAAAGCCCCCCTACAACAGTTTCTCTATTATATCTTCTACATCTTATATATTCTCTCCATACAAATTCATCTTAAGATACGAAAATATGAAATATTATTTATTATCTTCGTCGTGTGTGATAGTCCATTGAATTCTATAGCGAGCGATATTGTATCTTAGGATAAAATATTATAGTATCTTAGCTGTGTGCAGCGCCCCTTAGTGAACTCCACTGCGGGTGACGTAACCTACGACAAACTTATTATTTGCGGTTGGTACAGTGATCGGTTCTAGGGATCGAACCGCTAAATTAAGTTTGTTTTTTTATTGTATATACTTTTCCGAGATAAAAAGTAAGCCAGTAGGTGCCCAGGATATTAAAGAATAATTATACCAAGTTTCATCGTAATCGAACCGGTAGTTATTGCGTGATGCCTGAACTAACAGACAGACAGACAGACAAAAAATTTTTAATCACATTTTTGGGTTCGGTGTCGGTCTAGTAACACCCCCTGCCATTTATTTTTTTTGATATTTTCAATGTTCAGAATTTTCACTTCTACTGATTTATTATAAGTAGGTATAGATTTCGAAACTGGAGTTACATTTTAAGGAATGACAGTTTATTGACTGTAGCAGTTTCCCAAAAAGTTGAGCGTATCTCCTGGGAACATGTCCCAAAAAATATATTTGAAAGTTTTGGTGTTTTGTATTTTCTTACCATACTCCAACCATTGAATGGATGTTGTTGACAGCGAACCTGGAATTTTCCTCTGGTAATTTAAAGATAATGGGAACATGAAATGGGAAAACTAAACAAAGGGGTGTTCAAATAAAACATTATAGTATAGACTAGACTATAACACCATGTTGTCTTATTTTAAGGTGTACCATGTCATCACCACCGAGCCTTTTCCCAACGCAGCAATTGGTGTCGGCTTGCCAGTCTAACTGCGATTCGGCTGAACTTCGATATTTTCCGTGAAGCGACTGCCGTGTGACCTCCACAACCCATGGACGATATTGAAGTTCTGTAGTTAGAACGGTCGGATTTTTGATTTAGGATTCCAACTACCCCTAACGACAGTTATAGATGTTCGTTTGACAACCGGGACCGACGGCTTAACGTGCTCTCCGAAGCACGGTGGGGTCTCAATGTCTTAAGAAATGGTCACCCATCCTAAGACCGGCCTGACTAGATATTGCTTAACCTTTGCAATATGTTAACATTTAGTACCACTAGACTGAGCCCCTCTTAAGGTGTACCATGTAAAAGGGAGAAATATAGGGTGCACGAATTCTGCTATTGCTCTCTGCTGGGTCTACAACATAAGGTCTAGTACAAATTGGTCAGCATAATAATATTACCTAGCAGCAATTCTATTAAGTTTCGGTGTCATCCTTCTATCAATAGGTAGGTACTTAGGTAATATTAATAAACACAAGTAGGTAAGGCTCAAGGACGTTGTACATAACTACGTATTGTAATATCTTTGGTAAAGCCCAAGAAAATTTCCAAGCACTTCGAAATTCGTATACATTTAACGGAGGCTTTGAGGTAATAAAAACAGTCTTGATTTATTGCAAATCAATTCCGTGAATTCGTTTTGCACGTCCAACGCCAACATTAATTCTGAGTAAATGCTCGGTACCTAAGCATAAATCGTGACACTTAGCCTGTTTTGTGGAAATTATGTAAGTGTTGGGAAATCTAATACCTACTCTTAAGGTTTTACTTTACAAAGTAAATATACTTACCTACATTTTTGTAATATATTTAAATATTGTATACCTACCTTATATTATTTAGTACAAGCACAAAAGGAAGACGAAACAAGCAAATACCGAGTAAGCAATATCCTGTACATTACTTTAATACCTACCTGAAGGAATTGCTTACAGTAGGTTCGAGACGAATTTAATATTATCTGAAATACATGAATCATTCTTTTTAAATCGTTCCGTATTCAAAAGCTGGTACCTAATTTATCCAGAGTACCTACTGAATCCTGTTTATAAGATTTCTGTAGGCGGGAATCGGATACAAGTACAACTATTCCATACAGGCAGAGCCAGGTGCTACAATAGTATAATAAGGGAAATAGGTACCTACAGCATATCTTGTTTACGACGATAACATTTACTTAACCGATTCCAGAGCTCCATGAACGTCGAAATGAAAGATTCTAAAGAAACAAAACTAACTTTATAATAAAATCCAAAAAATGTACCTAGTGTCTTTAGAAGCTTAGGACATGTACTGTAATAGATAAATATTAATGTATAATTTATTTAAGTGCTGCAGTAATACATAATTTAATAACATATTATGAACAGGATAATCTTTATACTAATATTCTGCTAACAGGTTCATTACTCTTAGTACTGGGCTTGATATTTATTTTTTGATGGCGTAAGATACCTAGTAGTGTTTCTGATACCGGATAACCGGTCCACTGAGAGGAAAAAATAATAACAAACTACCTATCATCTGACAGAGAACTGGTTTTAGTCGCTGGATGAGTCCGTTCAATAGATATCAACACGCAGAAGATATTTTATAGCAATTGAAATATAAGGTTTTCTATGACTTAATTCCTAGAAATAACGTGAAAGATGGTAGTGACCAATAAGAATTGGATACTTAATTGTAGGAAGATTAAACGTTGTAGTTTCATATTTAAGTTTAGGTACCATTAGATATTTCAGAAATGCGTCTCATGAGGTGAACCTTTGTCCTATTTTTCTTTAATAAAAAAAGTATTCGTGAACTTTAACCACTTCGATACAGGTAACTGGTATCTATTTATGTTATAAGTGTGCAAGACTATCAACTCAATAAGTATTCAAGAATATTAAGATTTATTTATCAAATAAACTAAATCCAGCAACATCTAACATCATCAATCATAACAAAAAATGTTGCTTACCTCAGCAAATAGCAATTAGTGCACCGGCGTTAACCGCGCAAACAAAAACAACATTGCTGGCGCAAGTGTTTGCGGCAAATATGAAAGAATATCCAATATATTATCACCTTCTATACAATATCACTAAACTTATTATTGTAGAACAATTTACTGCAAATAATCACTCCACTTGTAGTCACAAATGTGTGACGAAGAGAATAACTTAGAACCGCGTGCGTTACGGGCAATCGAAACGTAGTTACACGATGGTATTTCGTGTTCGACTGGTGGTACTAGTTGCCTGCCTTTAGCTTTGCCCTTGATGTATCTTCGTGTTCGTAGTGACGTTCGTTCGCCTTGTTACACTTTCGGCCGAATTTGTGTTCGTTTGGTTTTCGAACGCTAAGCTTTGTGCTTTGACGGCGGCAATCCTGTGAACTCTGTGAAGCTACCTATCTTATTAATTTATTTGTGGAAGTTTGATGGATTATTGTTGATAATACCTACGTGATTCGTTGATACATCAAAGTAACGTTATTAAACCCACTTGTCTAGAATAGTACGATAACACTTGAACAATATTTGCTTTGTCAAGACTATAAGAGTATTATTAGTATTATATTATGTATGAGGTGTTGTCATCTCCCTGGTGAATTGCTTCGGACAATTTAATAGTCGTCCCTATTATTAAAAATAAAACGGGTGATATCTCGAGTGCAGATAATTATAGACCTATTTCCTCAGCGACGATCATTGCCAAGGTGCTTGATCGAATAATCCAGTCACATTTAGGGGGTTTTACCGTACAACGATGGGCAGTTTGGTTTTCGCCCTCATGTCTCGACGGATATGGCCATTTTTTCGCAGGTGGTCCGCTACTACACGCAGCAGGGAACGTCAGTATAAGCTGTATTCCTCGACCTCAGCCGCGCCTTTGATATTCTAAACCACAACGTCTTATGGCGAAAGTTACGGCATGAAATGGGGTCCGATCAGATGTGGTTGATCTTCTTGAAGTTTGGTACAGGAACCAGTCAAGCAATATTAGGTGGAGCTCTGAGCTATCGGATAGTTACACGTTAAAGTGTGGGCTGAGACAAGGTGGGCTCTCCCTCTCCTGATTTATTTAATATCTACGTGAATGATTTGATCGAGAGACTGCGTACTACTTATGTAGTAACTATTTATTAATCTGTGGTACTACCCAGGTGGGGCTTAGATTGGATGGCAGATACGTCAACAATCTGAGCTAGGCAGATGATATGGTTCTGCTCTGTCCCTCAATTAAAGGCCTGACGAAGCTACTGGCGATTTGTGAGGAGTATGCCACGGAGCATGGCTTGGTTTACAATGTGAAGAAGCCTGAGATGGTTGTATTTAGGTCGGGTCGTGGTCCTGAGGTGGTTCCTGAAGTGTGTATGGGCGGGCGACCTGTTAAAGTAGTGCAAAGTTTTAAATACCTCGGGCATATCGTCACGTCAGATTTAAAAGATGATCTTCACATAGAACGTCAAAGCAGATCGTTGTGTATCGTATAGGCAATATGATCGTGAGAAAGTTTTACAACTGCACACCTGATGTGAGGATTACACTCTTTAGGTCGTATTGTCAGTCGTTTTACACGTGTCAACTATGGACCAATTACACCAAGAGGTCTCACGATGGCATTAGAGTCACTTACAATAACATCTTTAGATAGGTATCTAATGGGCCTGAAGCGGTACTGTAGCACCTCTGAAATGTTTACTGAGGCCCGTGTTGACTCCTTTAATGCTATCCAGAGAAAGAGAATAGCCTCTTTCATGTCCAGAGTTGACACGTGTAAAAAACCAAATTATCAGGAGTTTGTCAGACCGCCTTGTTTTGTCTGACATGCTTAAAAAATGGCTGAGCATTATCGCCTAGGATTGGGATATTATTTAGTTTACAATAATCTTGTAATTTTTAATCTTTTTAATTCTAATTTAATTTTGTGTAATTTTTTGTATCGTATTTCATTGTAATAATGGATCTTGTGTCTGAATAAATAATTATATATTATATTACTTATTACAAAAAAAAGTTAAAAATGAAAAGTTAAAAATAAAAATTTAAAAGTCAAACGTTGAAAATAAAAAGTTAAAGATAAAAAATTTAAATTAAAAGTTAAAAATAAAAAGCTAGAAGGTAAAAGATAAAAGTTAAAAGTCAAATGAAAGTTAAAAGATAAAACATTTACTAACGACGCCGACACTATATTAAAAAAAAACAAAATAAGCGGACCATATTTTGGCTTCTGGGAACCACCGGTTGGGAACCACTGATAAGCGTAACGTTACGATTTCTACTAAATCGTACTACCCGTAAGCCGCGTTAGAAAACTTCGTTCCAAAAAATACTTAGCGATTGATGATCAATCTGTTTTAAAGTGTTTTAATGACTTGATGATGATGATGATTTATCTGAATTCCCAAGTTAATCGATCTAATAATATTGTTGACTATGCATGAGCAGCAATGACGCAAATAGTTTTATTACACCGTGAGTGCAAACCTCACACATGTTCTAATTTAGAGAACTTTTGTTATTATTTTTACTCAGTAATGAGTAAGTATAAAACATGTATAAAATAACATTGGTACAACAAACAACAACAGAAACTTTCATGAAATCAAAATGTATATAATTTAAACCTAAAATTTAATTTTTATGCGCATTTTAAGAAGAATGACGTCGTTATTTTGACACGCATAATTTATTTGGTCTCATATTTTTGTCTGTTTTTACGATAAAGTCCCTATATAGCGGCTGGCACGTAAGATTTTGTTGCCTTTCATCAAAATTTCATCACAAGGTAACGGCTTTCAACTTTTTTTCAAAATTACTATATAGCTGCTACTTTTTATTAAATTCACCCGGCCATCTGGACATAACCCGTTATAAATGTGCCCGGTGACGGCAATAGGCTTGCCCACTATTATGCACCTGTGCCCACCCCTTCGGGGATATAGGCGGGATTATGTGTGTGTGTTTTTACGAACCTTCAGTTAAATTGATAAAGTTGACGAGTTCCTTTGAATATATAGATGTCATATATATTAATTATAATTAAAGATGAGTACCTAATCCTGTATTAAGATATTATTATTATAAGATATTTCTCCTTTTACATACGAACTGGGATTATTTATCGTATTGTGACCATTACCTATTTACATATTTTTCGTTGTTTAACATTTATTTACAATGGAAATCAGTTACTTACTCTCTTTACAATTTGTTTATATACTTGTACAATACAAATATTATTATATGTGTACCTATACTTTACAATTCCTCACACACTCTCAGTAATAATTAAGTAACTTTTACCATTTTCCCATTAAAGTTGAACAACATAGACATCAACATTTTTCATAGCCGAAGTCCAAATAATGTTTATGAACTTTGAATGAAATATGAAGAGCTAAAAGCAGGAACAAACCATGAATGAAAAATAAGCTTCGAAATTCTGCAACTTTTTCAACCTGAAATCCAATAAATGACTCGCTCGCTTCCTCATACGAAATACTATGATAGTATCCTTTCAGTTGATTATACTTTGCTGTTTAATTTAGTAGGTAAAAAAATATGGACAATTTAGTTTTTAACTAGGTACCTACTATCTTAGTTATAATGGCTTGCTCTCAATTATTTATTAACTACAATAAAACTTTCCGCATTGAACAATAAAGTAACAACATGATGAGTTCTTCTGAGTCTCATCAAGGACAATAGGTAATAGCCGCTACCATGAATGGAACTGGAACAAAAACACGGATGCTTCTCATACACGGCCATTGGGATCATAAATACTCAATTAATAATTTGTATTGATTCATAAAACATGTAGTTATAGGCACTGAATATGTGCTAAACAAATGAATCATTTTAAACCTCGTTAAAATTCAGTAGGTACGCAAAGCCAGTCTCCGGAGTCCAATTCATTCTTTCCTACGCGCGATGCACCTGCAGACAGATAGACGTACCATACATCGCCCCCATTAAATCATCATTTCAGCCGATTGACGCCCATTACCGGGCATAGCCTCCCCCAACAAACGCCACAACATTCGATCCTGCGCTTTCCGCATCCAGTGGCTTCCCGCGACCTTAACGATGTCCTCAGTCCACTTTGCGGCAGGGCCTACCCACGCTGCGTTTTCTAGTACGCGGTCGCCACTCAAGGACTTTTTGGCCCCATCGGTCATCGGTTCTACGAGCCATGTGTCCTGCCCACTACCACTTGAGCTTGGCGACTCTTTGGGCTATGTCGCTGATCCTGGTCCTCCTTCGGATCTCGTCGTTACGTATTCGATCGCGAAGTAACACTCCGAGCATAGCCCTTTCCTTCTTCGTCTTTGGGTGACAGCGAGCTTCCGCAAAACGCGTGTAGACATATCGTCAATGGCCATGTCTTAGTTCCGTAGGTCATCGCTAGCAACACACATTGGTCCAAGACCTAACTTTTGAGACACGGTCCCTTTACATAGAATCAATAAAATAAATGCAAAATTTGTCCATAATAAACGCCTCTGTCTACGTCTTTGTAGATAAAGACGTGATTTAGTTTGTACTAAATGAAAACTTTAGTCACAAAATCAATGTCACACGCGAACGATATCAAAAGCATTTTAATTACTATTCCACCTATCTCAGTGTACCGATTTAAATGGACAGTTCGATGTGAATGGTATGATATTATCTCGGTCACTCAACTGTGAGAAGTATTATTGACTAGCCATGTGTTGTAAGAAGATATCACTCCATTAAATTTCTCATTTTATAGTCAGTTTAGGAAACTAAGTAGCTGCCTATTCATAATCCTAGTGTTGCATAACTGAGTAGAAATTGGCTTGGTTTTTAAAGCGTGTGAATTATTTTTAACTTATACAATATGAAGTTATCTTTTATGATGCAGATCGACAGCTTTTATTCGGAGAGTCTATTTTGAAACTTGTTTATTTTAAAGATTTTAAATAACCTACATCTATTTACTTGTCAAGTAGCATTTGGGCTTCTTTAAAATGTTCAAATTCCAAAACAGTTCCTACATACAGTATTATAAATGTTCTCATGCAAATGATATTCTTGAAAATTAGTTTATTATACCCGTTAGTTAGTTGTAGGTACTTTTATTTTAAATACACTTGAAGTACCAGAATGCTGTATTATTTCCTGGTTCAGAGTAAATCCATTCGACGTGGCACCGTAGTCAGCATTTTGAGAACCTTCCCTGTCAGCAAATGACGCAGTGAACTTTTTACACGAATTTCTGTAAAAATTTTAAACTAATTCTTGAAGGACAGTAAATATAATTCACACCAACCTAGATTTCAGTAGCTAGATAATATAATACCAAAAAGATTACCAAAGCAACAGAAACACCATATCTGAACAAAGTAGCTTACACAAATACGATCGTAAACACAAAAAAATACACCATCCTTAGCAGTCGGCTAAAATCTCTAGAATTGTTAAAATTTACTTCTATAGGTTACACTTTAGTATGATGAGTAGGACGCAAATGTAAATCGTTGTGTAAAGAATTTTTATTTAAGGGTTCTCTGGTTTACGACAACATGTAAAACCGTCATTAATATTGCATTGTGCTTTCAGATCACCGCACAAAAATAGAATGAATATACCCACACGTGTCAGACATTGTGGCTTTAAAACCTGTCGTCACATTTGGTATAATAAATAATTTCAATACTCATTTGACTGTCTGGATTAGATGTTGATCTTTAAAAATAGGTACCTACACTATTTAAACTTTGATCAAATACCCTACCCTAAAAATATATTAATGAAGTTGATTTATTTCCGGTTCCTTTCTAAACATCAATTTGTATGTAAGTCATTTGTTTGTACATAACTATTTAAAAACTAAGAATCCCTCTCCTGTTCACCTTAAATTCGCCTAAAACTGATTTTATGAGGATTTTTTACAAAGTGATTTAGGAAGGATTTTTTAACTTTTAGACGTATTGTGTACTACTCGTATTTAATACCCGTGGTTCTGCTTGCTTTCTATGGAAACCTAATCATCTGACTCTTGAGTTCAAAACCATGTTATGTTTTTATTATTATCTGTGGGTTTGTTCAGGTATAACGCTAAATAAGCAGAATCAATAGTCATGAAGTCTAGTATGGTGATAATTTAAAGTCAGTCGTATTATTAAGCTTCATTGATGTGCCTCTGGAAAACATACAGCATTGTTAATGAAGAAGCAGGTGTATACTTATCTCTATGTGCGATCTTGCTACCGGAAGCGGAACTACGTTTCCGTGACATTTGACAGATGTCATCACAGTTGCACCAGCAAGGTGGGGAGCGCCGCCATTTGAGTTTGTCATCGCGTTGTGTACTTTCAACGAGTGCGGTCGTAATCTTAAATTATTACGTCAATCCGTAAAAAATAATAAAAATTCGTTCACAAAGTGATAATATGATATGAAATCGCGTCAGTCACGACATTTATTTTTACTATCGCGAATTAGAAATATAAGTGAAGTGATATAATTATTATGACTGACGAGTCATGCCATATATTTTCACCATCGCGAATCCGAAATATTTATGAATTAGTGAAGTGATAATAATATAATTATCACGAAATCACGTCCCTCATGCCATAATTATATATTCAAATTCATGAATAAGAAATAATAGTGATATTTCGTAACGAACGTGAACATGTCTCACAAGGTTGACGTTGGGGGTACCCGGTACTTCTCAATCGTCTTCATTAAACCCTACAACGATTCAACAACCTCTTTTCAAGATAGAGAGGTGTCTTCGAGCCAGTAAGCGACGGAAAACGATCCCCAGGTAACAGTCGATCCTAGAATCGACGTGTTATACAACCAGGTCAGTTTTCTTACATATTTTATAATGCATTAACAGCGTGTTTTAACTATGTACCTAACCTGAGTATAATCAGGGAACACGTATTTGAGCAGTCAGTGAATCTGTCAACAGTGAATTTTTGACAAACCCGTCGATTTAGGGTTAGAATTCATTTATTTATTAAAGTAACTAGGACTCATCGTGTTTAGTAACAATACCATTATGTGAAACTGATTTTGAAGCTCTGACACGAACTATCAGCTCCCACGTGGCAGCATATTCGCTATAAAAAGGATGTTGCAGTTAAACTCGTATTTGCAGTTCAGGGAACTAACGATGACACGAGTAGTTTGTTAGAGCAAATAGTGCATTTACACTCGGGCTTGCAATCTAATCGAATAAGCTCATAATCATTCTAATAAAATCAGAGGCCCTTTTTGATTAAATTCCTGTAACTTCAGTAAAACTCCTTTGTCTCCTAAATTATCCGGACAAACATTGCAAATGAGTTAATGCAAAGGGCCGAATGTAAACACATACGAGTACATAGGTGTTAGGTGTATTTATTAAAGATCAAATTAATAACGCAATTTCATACAAAAATATACACTTGTGATGATTTTATATTGGCGAAACGAAATTCTGCGCATTATTTTTGGTTAGCAACTTCTCGGGTAAAACAAAAATAGCAAATAGAAAAACATACAGGACTCGCGCCTTTTAAATCATTTATTATAATATATAACAATATAATATAATATCTGTTATATATTCATAGTTATGTCATACAAAGATCTTTAGACATTGTTGACAGGCGCAGAAGGCTAACAAATTTAGGATATTTGCAATCAACGGATCTCGACTAGGTACCCTCTAATATATATAAAAAAAAAAAAAAATACTTTAATGATGCAAACAAGACGTATCATGCAGAGATCCGCTTTCTTGTCGTCTCGGACAACGAAATACTTCTTTGTTATAGGGGTATTACACGTAGCCTCTGACTAAATACCCAGTTTCATTATCGAAGTGTTTCTTCGAAAGAAAAACTATGAAACAATGCGTTCAAGCCTCGAGTTGAACAAATTTATAAAGGAAAAACATTTTCGCCTGATATATCATACGTCCATTCTAGATTTTCTCCATCAGGGAGACTGGATAATTAAAATAGATATCAATAAAAATATAGATCATAGAAAAAAAAAGGACACTGCCATTTCTTAAGAGTGATTTACGAAGACCAGGTATAACCAGACCAGCCATACCTTTTTCATCCATAACATCATAACATGCTGGGTCGCGGAGACCCTGCGTGCAATGGGTGTCGGGTTCTAGTGTATCTAGACGACTCCCTACTGGTCAATGAAAACCAGTCCAAGTTATGCTTTCAGGCTGCGGAAGCCGTGAAGCACTTGGGAAAATGCATTTTGGCTTCTAATGGTCAATGAAGACCAATCCAAGTTATGCTTTCAGGCTGCGGAAGCCTTGAAGCACTTGGGAAAATGCATTTTGGTTTCTAATGGTCAACTGAGACCAAATCAAGTTATGCTCTCAGGCTGCGGAAGCCGAGTAGCATTTGGTAAATCTATGATGGTAAATCAATTACGAGAAGTCTTATTATATCGCCAACGCAAGATCTGGAGTGTGTAGAGAGTCGTTGGCAGACAAGAGTACAAGAATACAATGGCAGTGCCACGAACAAGAAGAATAACCTGCCTGAACATTGCCTTAGACCGTTGCCCCAAGAAATTTCATCAGAGTACTGCAAAGTATATTGGGCCAGTTAAACGTTGCGAACTTCCTGGTGGTGCGGTACAGACTTCACTGTTGAAGGAACTGTACCAAAATACGATATAGTGGCGCGGAGCTACGTGTCACATAGTGCTAATTTTAGAGAGCCTGCAACCCATTTCCTGGCAACGTACGTTTCGGATAGGGGCTGAGGGTGCTCATTTGAAGGGCAATTAATGTCCAAGACCATTTGCGAACTACCAACGAAATGGACACTGCAGCAAGTATGAGTTGCATTGGTAAATCGCAGCTATCGCGAGTGCATACACGTATCAGTACATCATGTGCCAGACTAATACAACAACAAAATAGCGGACAGGCTTACACGGAGGCAATCACCAACATTTGTGAGTTGCTGGCTTACTAGTGAATCTTCTACCTCGAGCGACTGCGGAAGTCTTTTGAAGGTGAACGAGGGAAATAACCAACAGTGTTAGTCAGTTGTTAGTGGCAACTTCTACCTCATGCGACTGCAGAAGTCTTTTGGAGGTGACCGAGATAAACAACCAATAGTGTATGTGAGGTTTGTTAGTGGCACCTTCTACCACAAGCGCCTGCAGAAGTATTTTTGAGGAGGACGAGATTTACAACCAATAAAGTAAGTTGATAATTAGTAGCAACTTCTACCTCGAGCGACTGCAAAAAGTCTTTTGGAGGTAAGGTTCGAGGGCGTCTCCAAAAACCGTCTTAGTACGTACTGATCGACTACAGTCATCGAATTAGATTAACAGCATACACAAATGCTCTCAGCAGAAAATGGGTTTATCTAACATTCTAACATGGATGTTCCTCCACTAAACGAGGACCTAAGTCCTGGCAAATCTGAACACTGCCTGGGGAACGTACCTAGTAGGAGTTACCTCGAGCTTTCTAGTTTCAGAACTTAAATCAATCTTAAAACAATCGAATAACCATTTAAAACTCTTTACGGAAAACCCTAATAATTGTAGTGACATCATCCTCTCCTCCACAGGTAAAACATTAAACCTATAAGTTTTAAGGGGGGAGGGGGGCATAAATAAGTCACTCCAAAGCAATACTTACTACTCGTAAATACCTGTCGAAGTTACTTACAACCTATTTACTCGATATCTTGTCGAACTTCTGAAAAACCCCCAATTGCCCTAAACAGCGGAAATTGCAACAGATTTTATGTATCTATTTTTACAAGAAAAGTTAGGCTTTTTGTGGACCCCAAGAGCAAGAAACTTTTTCTAATTTCATAATAAAACATATTTAAGACCATAGGAGTAGCTAAACCGAAAGGTGTCAAACCATTATTTACATGGGATCCACAAATACTTTTAGATTGAATATCGATATAAGTAGTTTACGAAGATTTCATAATCTTATCAACTGACTTCCAAAGGGGGAGTAGGTTGTAGATTTGACTGTATGATTTTTTTTATTGCTTTAAATATCTACAGCCTTTTTATTTTTCTATTACCCACAATTGTGGTCACTAAACTGATACCTGAAAATAGATAAATACTTCTAATAGATAAATGTGCATCTAGTTAAAATAGGAGAACGGCAGCAAAGGACTTAAGTAATATATTTAACTATAAATATAAATATAAATCAGTCATTTTAAACATAATAAAACTTAAAATCAGTCATATTGTACATAATAAAACCTACTTCACGTACTGTAAATGGGGATTAGGTACAAACTGTACTACATGATAACGTGATTTCCGCTTCTTCAGGTACTTACAACAGTGGCCTGTTTCCAATTGTCAGATATCAATCCCTAGAGGAAACTTTAACATGAGGTAGCTGGAAATCTTCCTGTACGTTTTTATCATATAAAATAAAAACAAAAAATATAAAAAATAAAAACCGAAAAGAAAATCGAAATTTATCTTTCAATCCCCTTATGCCATCCTCACTACTGTATGCATAACATAAAAAACCAATTTTAATAATTACCTATAAGCTATTATAATTATAGATTAACTAATAAATGCGCACTCATTGTGTACCTATTCTTATTTTCATAGTCAAAATTTGAAGCCAAAAGAATTATAACTAAAAACTTAATTATCTTTATCCTTAATCATCATAGCGTTGTGTCTTTTCCATATTTCTCACCAGCAGATAACAAACACGTCTTCATTAACAATGCTGTATGTTTTCCAGAGGCACATCAATATGACGGTTTTACATAAAAATAAAACCGATATTATGTGCCGAGAAGGAAAACATACAGCATTGCAGGAAGTTCTTCCTGGTGAAGACTATGACAAACTCAAATGGCGGCGCTCCCCACCTTGCTGGTGCAACTGTGATGACATCTGTCAAATGTCACGGAAACTTAGTTCCGCTTCCGGTAGCAAGATCGCACATAGAGATAAGTATACACCTGCTTCTTCATTAACAATGCTGTATGTTTTCCTTCTCGGCACATAATATCGGTTTTATTTTTATGTAAAACCGTCATATTTTGTAGCTATAATTGCTACCGAAAACCGAAGCGAAGTCAGATCGAGTTACTTGTAGCTAATCTACTTATTAGTTGCCTTACTCTTTAGAATTTAGACTAAAGTATAAGGAAGCCCAATTAACCTCGCAGACGTCGTCATTACATTGCTATCTGAACTTTGAATATGGATTGCTTAGTAGTGTGGCATCAGAATACATAAGTCGAGCCATGAGTCAAGTCGACCTAAATAGGAGGTAACGCCCGATATCGGTGAGGAGAAAGTGATATATCGTTGCAGCAGCCTTTACGCAATCTTATTATACCTTCTTGTATCTCGTATCATAAAGATTTAATAGACAGTTACGTAACAACAAAGGTTCCCAAACACAATGATAATTAGATCAGAATTTACACTTCTGTCAGTGAAACCTGAAGAGATGTAGGCATCTTTTGTTTACCTGGTTTACGAATACTTACGTAACACTTTTGTGTTTATAATAAACTTGACAATTCTTAGTTTTGAATAAGGTTTTTATAAAATCTTATAACAAAAATAAGACAAAGAAATATGACAAACACTCAAGATCAATTATAAACATAGTGATTGTCACAGTTAATTTTGGATAGAATTTGGCAATACCAGACGTTATTAGCTACTATCTACTTCCAAAAATAATGATATTAATGGAAATAATACTAGCAATCACAAACGCCAAGATACCATACAAGAGTTCGTAACATTCCCGTCACAACATACACCTAAGCTAAAAGTGGTTGAGCAAGAAGTACATTTACATACAGGAACAGCAGGTAGCCAGGAATCGTACTGACGCATGACGTCATGAGAACTACTAAAAGGTTAAAGAAGGTATCTAATTCAGCAAGTGCTTGTGATAAATTTTGAAATATATCATGTATGTTTATTATACCACTCGCTTTGCATTTCAACCACAAAATTTCAATTATTCTGTGACAAACAAAGCCGAATAAAACTCACACGACGACGCGACGCGGACGGTTAAATATACGGTTATACACCTATGTCAACTTAATAGCTTATAGACATTTCACGATGCCAAAGCTCCAAAGCCGCCACACAAGCAGTGTATAAACAGTATGCAGGACAGAAACCTCACTTGAGTCAATATTGTCCCCACACGACGTTGTATGGCTTCAGGCACTACGGTAACATAAAACTTTGCTGTCGTTTTCAAAACAAAAGACAGAATTTAACTACCTACATAAATCCCCGTATTGTGTTGTAACACTTATCTATTAGTATGGGTCAGTTACACCATTAAGTATTTAGTTTAGTACTAGTGCTTATGTAATAGTGAGGAGTGCCTGATGTTTGCACATTCGCAATAGTTAGTGCGTAGGTACATAACTTGTAGGGTGTTACAAAATTAGCAGCTAATTATGGTTCCTCGTTTTCAGTCCATCTACATCTACCTACTTATATAAATTGCTGAGACAATAATTATGTTGGAATATTAAAATGTTCTGCTGCTGCAGAACTGTAGGCTGCCTTTCGAGGGCGTACCCAGGACGCCCGGCACTAAAAGTTGGGCCAAACTAAATAAAAGGATATTAAAATTTTTGGAAACCATAGTAAGAATGTTAGAACACCGTATTATTACGAAAATAATCTAATACCGAACCGATTGAGACTTGAATTAAGTGATCTGACTCGATAGAATTCTTACTGGGAACTGAAGCAGAACCTAAGCTGGATCTGAAGAAGAAAAGTAGGAAAAACCACAGACAAGACGGAATAGCCAAAACAGGAACACAAGAGCCAAGCTCTTATAGCTGAGGAGAAATAAGGATTTTGGTTTACCGACCCGACTACGCAGAGCATGCCTGCTTAGATGACGGCTGGTCTTCTGTATTGTGCGAGATGCCTACCATATTGCGGTTTGTATAAAACATACTTTATTATTGATTTCCATCCGACATGGATTAATACTACATTAGATAACAAGACGAGGTTTTGTCCACGATCTTGCCACAGACATATATTACATGCAGTAAGTACTCGTATATAATTTTCGTAGGCGTGTCTTGATTATTTCTGCGGGCGAAATGCAATCCGATCAATTTTCGGAGGTCACAGTATCAAGAATCTTATGTCTTTAAACTGGGCTATCTTAATCGGTTGGCTTGACCCGACTAACAGGAATTTGGTCATCCGTTACGTTTGGTTACGCTGTGTTCTGTTGTTGTTGGTCCAGCGGTAAACTGTGCTTTGTAGTAACCTACCACTTATAAGCCATTATAGGCAGTCTGCTTATGTAATATTGGATGTAGGTATGAGTTGGATGTACGAATGAGTTACAAGATAACGCATTACTTCTGGTTAGGTACAAATAAGTGATTTCACTTACGAAACATTTAATTTTGTTTTTCAGTTTTTTGAGTTTCCGGTTTAACATTTTGGTTAAGTTTCTAATGAAAAATCTATCTGAAGCCTGCTTATCCGCCTGCGAGAAATAGTATTTCGTTCCTTAGGTATTCCCTTTCCCAAGTGGCTATGTATTAATACTGGGGGTCAGCTACTTCCAAAGCAAATGGTAATGATATGAGTGCTAAAGTTGTTTTGCCAGCCATTTGGGCGTGGAGAAGTAACAAATATACATACTTACTAACACACGAAACACGGGTTAATAATAAGAAACCCTCACAAACGTTTAGATAAGTACCTAAACTGATTCTTTTTTTAATTCTGCGGCCCAAGGCCGTGGCCGCTTTTACGTCCGTTGCCGGACGTCTCTGGTACGCACCAGAAGGTATTTCCAGTGGGAAGTACCTAACCTTAAGTAAAATTTTAGTGTTATTCTCAATATATGTAAGTATCCAAAGTAATTTATAATGTTTATCACCAAATTACATGACATGTATAATATATAATTTACCCGATATTTGTTGAAATACATTAAAACATGTAAAATCGTGCCATCGAAAGGTTCCCCTACGATGACACGCTTTTGCTGTTGGTAGGGACAGCAAGGTAACTCGCAAACTCATAACGATATCACAGAAGCCAGTGTCGTTACACATCGGTGAACAGTCAAACCGTTAAACCATATGCGTCACCTTGTTTTACCCCTCTTTTTTAGAGGTTGGTAGGTACTGAATGTAAACTGATATTTATACACACGATAAAGTTGGTACATACCTACTTCTATGGCTCGTTATATCGCACCTCCGATGCAAGAGGTTATCTATGGATGCAAAACTGTTGCAGATTTCGTATTATTTCAGGAAACGTGTTCGAAAATTCGCATCTCTACTTTTCTTCTTGAGAAAAGAAATTAACTTTCTTGTATTTTATTGGTTTTGACGTGTTAAATTGCTATGACGCTATGACCACGTCTTAAAGAAAATACATCAAACTGTATCTATTCTATCTATGCTTGCAACAGTATCAGACAAAACAATGGTAAGTAAAAATTTTTTTAAGAAAAAACTTTTTAGCATTAATTAATAGCATTAATTTTTCGCAGAATCAAAAGGACAACAAAACGTCGACAATTGTTTCGCCTCTAAACGAGGCATTATCAAGACTGTCTCAGAGAGAACAGCAAAATTCGTGGTTGGAACGTGTTTGCTTATAAGTAAACGCGTGCAAATTTCATTATCGCGATGTAGGATTCTTTACAATAACCAATGTGGGTAGAAACCTCAGATCATGCTAACTAAGTTCCAAAAATAGGTATTCACCAATACTTGACCTTATCTGTTTGATTTAATTACTGTCTCTTGATAAGTTGCATAGAAAACCCAAACAACACATACAAACCAACAACAGTTAATGTGTCTGTCTGTTCGCAAACAGATTAAGTAAGGGAGATGTGTGAAAATCTATTTGTTCATTGAGTAAGGTGTCCGCATCTCTTCTAACTATTTCTAGCCTTTCCCAAACACTTAACTTGAACCCTTTCTCACATAACCGTAAAACTTTAAAAGTGTTACTATTGTTCAAGGAATGACCAGTGTCAAGAAGATGCTTCGCGAAGAGGGACCTTTCGGGACAACCATTGCGGGACGCCGCTCTATGTTCCTTATATCTAATATCGAAGGACCTGCCAGTAGATATAAGGAACATAGAGCGGCGTCCCGCAATGGTTGTCCCGAAAGGTCCCTCTTCGCGAAGCATCTTCTTGACACTGGTCATTCCTTGAACAATAGTAACACTTTTAAAGTTTTACGGTTATGTGAGAAAGGGTTCAAGTTAAGTGTTTGGGAAAGGCTAGAAATAGTTAGAAGAGATGCGGACACCTTACTCAATGAACAAATAGATTTTCACACATCTCCCTTACTTAATCTGTTTGCGAACAGACAGACACATTAACTGTTGTTGGTTTGTATGTGTTGTTTGGGTTTTCTATGCAACTTATCAAGAGACAGTAATTAAATCAAACAGATAAGGTCAAGTATTGGTGAATACCTATTTTTGGAACTTAGTTAGCATGATCTGAGGTTTCTACCCACATTGGTTATTGTAAAGAATCCTACATCGCGATAATGAAATTTGCACGCGTTTACTTATAAGCAAACACGTTCCAACCACGAATTTTGCTGTTCTCTCTGAGACAGTCTTGATAATGCCTCGTTTAGAGGCGAAACAATTGTCGACGTTTTGTTGTCCTTTTGATTCTGCGAAAAATTAATGCTATTAATTAATGCTAAAAAGTTTTTTCTTAAAAAAATTTTTACTTACCATTGTTTTGTCATGGATTTTCGCCAAGTAACGCCTGTTTCTATCCAATATTTGAGTATCAGACAATTTTAAAGAAAAAAATGAATTAATTTTTAAAACATTTAAGTACGCGATGTTCTACACAATTAGTAATCAACTTGTTGTTATTACAATAGGCAATAAGTACCTATATTTAACGAACCAATAAAGCACTTTTTTATAATAAAAGAAGAAGCAGGCGTTCCAATTATACTTACTAATTGATTTTATACCTGAGCGATTGATAAAAATTGATGATCGTAGTTTTACAGATTGCATTGTTTTAATGAGGTCAACTTTAAAAACACAAATCTTGAATAATTGGTTGAGATGATTATAGCAGGTAAAATGCCAACTTAACTGTAAAAAATAGTTGTTAAATAATACCTACTTGTGTTATTTTAATTTATTATATATTTGCCCTGGACTTTAATTGGTTGTGCCTATGCCTACCCCTGCGGTGATATAGGCGTGATATGTGTGTGTGTGTTATTTTCATTTCACTTTTCACTTACAGCGCCCTATTGGAATCCTATCGTATAAATTTGTTTTTGTATGATTTGTCACTGGTGCAGCGAGGTGGCAAACCACAGCAGACGATGATGGAAAGGATATTGATCTTGATACGTGGAATGCGGCGCGTGCTCGACAACCTTGATCAAAGCATCGCAGACAAGACGCGGCAAGACAGCTGATTATTGACATTGCAGACAAAGGCTCGATATTACATTTGAATAGCTTCGATTGTCTATAAAAAAATTAAATTGGAGCATGTTCTTATAATTTGTAAAGGTAAGTACATACTCGTAATATTTGCTAACCTTGTAGTTTGACAATTCTTATTTTTTATTATATTGGCACCTCTAATTTATAAGCTTACCTAAGCATGTTCGTTATTTTTTTTATAAATCGTACCTACGTGTACCTATATCATCACAGTTTAAATGATTGGTGAATCTGAATGATTCATTTGGTCTGAGTGAATGAAACTTCACAATAAAAACGTATATTTTTGTTGAGAATCTTTTGGTTTGTATGCCAAACGATTCACAACAAAAATAAAACTTTTATGGATAATTTACAATTCGGACGAGACTGTGACTCAATAAAATGTAGAACTCGTGTTTCCAAAGAACTTTACTGAGAAACTGATCTTTAAACAGATTGTAATTAAAACGTCTTGCAAGCAGGATGGCAAGATAATTTAGATAAATGATAAGGCACGTCAAATCCACGGTGTCAGTGGCCAGTGCAAGTTAATGAAGTTGATAATATTAATGTTGGAATATTGAGCCAGTTTAATAGAAATTTTGGTTTGAAATTACAGGTGGTTATAGATTTTCTATACACCGTGAAGTACGAAATATTTTGGAATCCGTTTCGATTACAGAACCGACTGGAAGTATTACTTTGTCTGTTATCATAACTGAGTTCAAAATTTCTTTTTTGTAAACGGTGGTACTTTCACGGTGTATAATGCCCGGTAACGGCAATAGGCTTCTCGGCTATCTTTTCTTTCTTCTTTCTATAACTTTACAACTACAAGCCAATGTTTCGATGAGATCATAAGTTGGTGTTTCTAAAAGTAAATGGATAAATACACGATTGCAAACACGGTTGTAAACGTGGTATTAAACCGAGAGAGTGTTCAATAGAACAACCATTGGATTTAAACAAGCCGTTTTAAACCGTGTCTTAAGTAATTAAATAAATGGCGAAGAATAATGTGACTTTATTAGTAGCGATATTGTTTAAGACTACACCGCAAAAATCACGCGTGCGATTCTCAGGTTGAATTCAGCAAAAAATAAGTAGGAATATGTATTTTTCTTTTCGATGCGAAAATGTTATTTACAAAGGTCTAAATGAATACGTAACCAATTTTATAACTTTTATCCAACAATAGTCTATAAAGTTTAATGAGAGTTAAGTTAAAAAACCGTAGACAGTAAACAGTAAAATGGTGATTGCAGTACACGTTTTTGTACACAATAAATAAGTGTTGGCACTTATGACGCTTTGAATTCCTTTATTGCCTGATAAATGATTTTTTTTTGTATTTTTTGTATGTAAAAAACATTTTTGTATTACAATGTAGGTTACATTGTAATACAAAAATGTTTTGTCTTAGTTCGAAAATTATGCGTAATAGGTATCTATCCTATATCTATGCATTAATAGATTATTTTATAAACAGGATCACCTTAATACGCTGTTAGAATCCCACAATTGACTGTCCCTACCCACTTGAGAGGATCTCTAAAGCATCTAAAAGCCTACCACACACACGGCGCGCGGCGCAACCCGCCGACATTTGCCGCGCGGCAAGTAACGTCGGCTTTTGCCGCACCTTCGAGACGCTGGCATTTTAGAGCGTCGTGGGTTTTTACAAAATTTTGAATTTTGATTTTTTATTTTTAGAGAACATTGATGTTTTATACTGCAGCGCTCTCTAGTGGGTTAAACTGCATTAAAACCGTACTAGTAGTTTTGGATTTACACTAACAAATGTTTACTGCAGTGCCCACTGGTGAGTTCCTCCTCACCTTACCTTACCTTACCTTACCTAATGTAAGACTTGTTAAAACCAGTGTTAAGGTTAGGGATGATATAATAGAATTGGTCGATGACACTGTCTTTCTGGGCACAACGTTAGACACCAAATTGCAATGGGGGCCTCATATCGGGAAAATTTCGGCCAGGCTTAGTTCTGCAGCCTATGCTGTCAAAAAGATCCGACAACTTACAGCAAAGATCTTATATACAATGGATTTCGGATCATCGCTCAAAAGTGTCCGAACTAAAAGAGAAACAAAACGGTAAAAGAGAAACAACCACGCGCCAGTCTTGATTTTGACAACTGAACGACAACACGTTGTACAATGCCGTACTGTATTGTAAAAATGTGTAAAAACTACGAAAAAAAAGCAAATTGAAGACGGTGTATCATATTTTCAGTAAATAAGCTTTTGTTTTATCATTTGCAATTTATTATTTCACTTAAATACAGTATTTCGTCGATAATAAATTAAAAGACAAAAGTAAATATTGCAATCCAGTCCAATACCGAAGTATCTATCTGTCTCTTTCGAATTCATCCCAAGCTCAGTAAAAAGAAAGAGACCATTTCATTTTCACTGAATAATGAACTAACAAAATGTCCATCCAGATTTATTCGGATTACCGATAGCGATGAAACTATTTGGAACAAAGATTATAGTGGAGACGCCTTGGCTCTTTATGATTTTTTTTCTTTATATGAACCAACATCTATTTCAGTTTTCCTCGGGATCCAGTACGCTGTGCACAATGGAAAAATATTATTGCCCTAGCACGGCGAGAAGAATATTTTGATCCAAAAAATAACAATCTTGTTTGTTCGGCTCATTTTATGGACATAACAAAAAGAGGTCCGATCTTTATGAAACTTATACAAGAATCCCTTGATTGAATACAATTTTTTCTTTTGATTGGGATGGAGGAGATAAGCCCAAAAATGTTTTTAATTTTCACAGGGTATCATTGTTTTGTCATAAATATAATTACATAATTACACATGTCATTTTATTTCGTGTATTGTGTACTGTTATTTTTTTTATTTGGATTCTCGGTAATGTATTCCCACGGGAATCGGCGCCGGGATAACTATATCTCGCGGGCGGAGTCACGGTGATCAGCTGTAGCCAATAATTTCGTATCCCAAAAATTAACCATACGATAAAAATAAATTAATGACGCGCAGTTTTAGCAACTAATTCAGTCACTTGAAACACGGCTATCTTGTAGTAGACGTAGCGGCATAGCGTTATGAAAATAGTAATGAAAGCGGAAGAACTTTGACACCCGCAAGAAGTTTGGCATTTATAATATTATATGTAGTTAAATTAATTAATTCCCTTTTTGTTATTCATACACTACAGTTACTTATTATGAAAATGACTCGAAAAAAAATACTTAAGGGTGTCGATATTAAAAATACTTTCTACCTATCTTTGTCAGTCGTTAATTAGTTTTTCAGTTTATTTCGTCTAATATAAACAAATAATTACACTTTATAAGATTATTGAATTTATTATAGTCTTACATTAATTATTACGAGTATGACGACGAGTACGATTCCATGCTATGCATCTACATGCATAGCATGGAATCCTTAAAAGACTTTAACAAAATAAACCTACTCCATTGTTTCTATGATCACGTAGTTCAAGTTAAAGCTGCATAAGGTGAATTAGTCAGGCGGACAGATAGAAGCTACGTAATGCGATAAATTAGTGCAAACAAAAGTGAACACTATTCCGTTGATTCAAGGTTTAAATTTTAATATGAAATTTGTTTATATCTATGTATGCCTATGTATAACGTATAGGTCGATTCGGGAGTTTCGGGACATTATTTTCTTGCGATTTGTTCTAGATCCTATGTCCATTGTATACATTTTCTGTCAAATATCAAATAACCAAACATACTCTTCAGCTTAGGAACTACACAACAATATAAGATCTTTGACTTACAGACATTAAAACGGCGCGTCTTGTCTACTTCAGCTACTTCCACAGTATCATGACATATGGCATACTACTTTGGGGTAACGCTGCCGATATTGAATGCATCTTTGTGTTGCAGAAGAGGGCTGTCCGGACTATCTATGGAATGGGGTCTCGGGAGTCATTAAGAGATAAGTTTAAACATATTAACATCCTTACAGTGTATTCACAGTATATTTATGAAATTTTATTGTATACCCACAAGAACAAAAGTAAATTTGTGAAAAATAGTGATAATCATAATCTAAACTTAAGAAATAAGGATAAACTGGCTGTTCCTAAATTTAGGCTTCATAAAGTGAGTAATTCTTTTGCGGGGAACTTTATTCGAATGTACAATACATTGCCAACCGAAATAGCAAATTTATCTGTCAATAAATTTAAAAAACTAATATAAAGTAAATTGTGCCATAAAGCTTATTATAGTATTAATGATTTCTTAGATTACAAGGCTGCCTGGTTGTAACACGAATTGCTCCTTTCTAAATAACTCTGTACCTATTAGATTTAAGATTAAATATTTTGAAAAAAGCCGAACTGAGTTTCTTGAGGGCTCTTCTCAGTCTCGTTGCATTTTGGAACCCTCGGTAGAGTCACACCAACTTTTGACGAAACTAAGTAAATAATTTTCTAAAAATTTCAAAGATAATAAACGTTATTTTATTTTATTTTATTTTAGAGTTATCACCGTAACACCTATCTAAGAACCAATCAAACCCAAACCCATAACTGAAAACTGCATCAAAATCGAACAAGTAGTTTTGGAGAAAAATGGCAACATGTATTTGCATAAACACACAAACAAACATCCTCTCACCCCAGACTGATATACCGTCTCCGTTCCGTCGTGGGTAAAAAAGAAAAAACAGCTTGACTTGTGCGTGCACTGTCTCATCAATAAGCATACAGCTACAGCGATAACTAATTTGTTTCCTTGACAACCACTAGGGGCGACTATTTGCGGAATTAATTTAAAATACTAACGGCTATGTTGCGTTTGATAAAATTAGTTTAGGGTTAATCAACCAAATAACTTTGAAAATTTGTAAATAATCTACCGAACTATGTTTACGAGCTAATAAGAAAACAAAGAAACAAACAAATTGAAAGATAAATCAGCTTATCTTAAAATTGTGGGATTTTAACAGCGTATTAAGGTGATCCGGTTTATAAAATAATCTATTAATGCATAGATATAGGATACCTACGCATATTTTTCGATACCAAGACAAAACATTTTTGTATTACAATGTGTGAATGTTTTTGTATTACAAAATAAAAATTGCATAGTAAATAAAGTATTCTAGTAATGTAATTCGATGCATCTGTTAATGAGGACGTGACTGCACCAGCTTCCTTTATCACGGGTTCCCTTGTCTCCATACACGAGCAAGTAAACATTGAGGTCATTGCACGTGCTGTTTCATAGATATGATAATGGACAGGTGTTTACTTTGTATAGTTCGCTTATTAATATTCATAGTTGAAAAGAAACTATGTACCGTGATAAATAAAACACATAATGTCATCCAAAGAGGTCGTATTTTTTCAGTGAGTTTCATTCAAGGATTTTTTCATACCTACTACGTACCTATAAGCTATAACTCCATGGTTCCATCTGAAATAATCTTAGGGTACGTATCCTAAGGCGACAGTCACACATAAGTTCACGCACTTACGCACGCAAACACGCACTCACACACGCACAAACTAACATACACACAATCACTCCTATTTATCTGAAGGTGGGAAACTGGGAAGAGGTTAACTGAATCGTCCGTTGATCAGAAGGAACCTACACGGGCAGGGTGTGGCCCCTTTGCACCTCTTATTCCAAAAAAACAATGGTCTCGGGCAAGGTTCAACAAGAAAGCAAACTATTGCACTAAGTATGAGAGTAAGAGGTACCCTCTTAACTGCGGGCCTATCGAAACGCCCAAGTCATCGAGTTTGCGTTCCATGGCATCAGCAGAAGTAAAAAAAAACATTGGGTCAATCTAAGTACGTCTGAAACACGATTAACAGATACTAATACAATGTGTATCCCCGCATCATCGCACCTGTGGAGTAGCCGTCGATAATCTGGGACACCATGGCCTTTCTTGTAGCAGAAGTGCAGGTCGTATACCTCGGCACGCTATTCTAAACGACATAATTCTTAGGGCTCTTTCCACCGCAGGTCTTCCGGCCGTACGTGAACCAAATGGTTTAGCATGAAGCGATGGAAAGAGACCGGACGGTATGTCGTTGCTACCGTGGAAGATGGCAAGGCCTTTGGTGTGGGACGCTACATGCGTTGACACCTTAGCACCTTCACACCTTCCAAGCACATCCGGATGTGCCGGCGCTGCTACTGCATCGGCTGAAGGCCTTAAACGGCGTAAATATGCTAACCTAGCAGGTGATTACATATTTGAGCCGTTTGGGATTGAGACACTGGGGTCATGGGGTCCGAGTGCTCGCCGCCTTTATAGAGACATTGCTAAACGCCTAATCGATGCTTCTCAGGACCAGAAGGCTGGCTATTTTCTGGCCCAAAGAATAAGTATCGCCATCCAACATGGCAACTCAGCCAGCATTCTGGGAACCTTCCCAGTCGGAAATGACGCGGAGGATTTTTTAAACGATATTTTGTAATATAATATTTTTAGTCTATAATTATGTTTATTTTGTGTAATACAATGTAACCTAAATTATATTATTGTCATTAAATGTTTCCTTTTAAAAACGCTTCTGTCGTTAAAACAAATAGCCTACCTACCTAAATGTTCTATAATCGCATGTGTTATAATTGGTAGGTTAAGTTCAAGGTGACACAAATGCCGACAATGGCAAAAGTGTACAAAACACGAATCTAATCTATGTAAATAGCTTTTAACCATTTATTCCTTTACAGTCGTGTCGAGGTCGACGTAGTCTCCTTTTATCATAATGGTACATAATAATATTGAGGTTTACCTTGACTTTTATTCACAAATTCGACTGTTTTCAAAATCTCACTAATCAATAAAATATAAACGCAAAAGTGTACAGATAAATGCATAAGGTATAAGATAGGTTGGTACTTAACTACCTAGGAACCTACTTACTTCATTGAATGAAGTTGGCATCGTAACTTAATAAGTGTAAGTAGTATGGGAGATAAGCAGACAATGAACTCAGAAACTTCCTAATGAACACGGAACAGAACACACATCAGTAGGATGTTAAAGAGTTAAGAGTAAAGAGTTAAGTACCTATTAATCTTAGTGGTTATACATCAGTTAAGGTAAAATGTTTATTTAAATTATAAAATGACAGTCAGGAAATAATGTAAGGACAAGGAAAATGTGATAATAACACAAACTGCCTTTGTCGTTTTATGAACTGGTATCTCATTACAGCAAACCTACGTACTGGGCGTTGCTCTGAACTCACTTTATTTTATGTAAAAAGGTAGGTTTATGTACATACGTACTTGCATAAAATCACGCTAATTTCCTGTAAGGTTTTTATAAGTTCGCGGTGCATAGTGCATGCAACACAGTTTGCTTTCTTGTAGAACCTTGCCTAAAATCATTTCAGACTTTAGAGCGCACACGGAAGAATTCCCAGTGGCGCCCAGCTCCTCTAAAGGGTACGCAAATGTATGTTCTACCTACGCCCACTTATCACCAGTAACTTAGTTGGTCCCACGTAGGCCATAATCTATCTAGGTGGTAGCCTATTGGCACTACTTGTCTTGGGAACTTTTATGTTTTTCAGTGCCTCGTCTGTGACTTGTACAGGTGAGAGTTGACTTGGGATCCTAAGATCTTGATGGGACCCTTTTACTATTTCATTTTCATGTATTTGGACTAAAAAGGTATTTCTAACCAAGAAATATTGTTATGGTCTTCATCTCATTCCTTCATCTATCCGGATTTTTATTAACGTGAATCAATATTTATGAGGCAAAGGACGCCAGTGGTGTTATCCGGCAATATAATTATTATACTGTTAACCCATCCCTTCGTAAAAGCCTTATTAGACTGTGGGAGGAAATTTCGCAGTAATAAATTTTGTAACATAAAATTTGATATAAGAGACATCTATCGGCTGTTTTAGTAAACTCCGGAAAGGTCTACTTCGGTTCGACTACACCATAACTATTAAGCACCATCTATGACTAGAGGCTAGAAACTTTTAAAACTTAAAACCATTTGTCGTTCAAAAACAGTTAAGAGCCTACTATTATTTATTTTTACTTTTAGAAAACATTTCGCTAATATTATGACATTGAAATTGAAATTAAAAGTAGAAATAAATAATAGTATTAGAAAATGTGTTACAAAAGTGAATATGTGTATAGATTGAGTATGAGTGAACACCTCTGATGATGCCATAAGGCGAAACCGGTAAGAAAATAAAATATTTGTGGATTGGTGTACAAGTGAGTTTTTTTTTCCAAATATGTAATACATACTAGTATTACGTCTTGAATTTCACGTGTTTGGTACAATACCTGCCATCTCTTGTAAGTAAAACATTGTAAAGGGAAGCTTGTTGCACTGTTACACAGCTTCTAACCTTTTTTAACAGATGGCGTTAAAATGAGTTTAACTTATATTTTTATTATGCAGAATTATAAATTTTCTTACTTTTTCAGTCATTTAAATAGGTAGTTAACATTTCTTCTTATCCTATATCTTTAATCTGGTGCACTTAATTTAATATTTTCTGCTACAATAACATTGTTAGTTTATAATTTTATTTAGACACGACTAAGCACAATATTTAAGTAGGAACCTACCTTATTGTAATGTTAATACACAAAAGTAGATAGGTAACGATAAATTACACGCCTATATACCTGAAAGGATAATAAGCAGAGGAGTATTATACACACCCACCCTTTGCAAGTACGTAGGTAATTTTGTTGGTCCCCCGTTATATGGGGCAAAGCGTTACGGGCACTCTACAAATATATAAAAAATATTCATAACCCTCTGTAATTTAAATCGAAATTTCTAAAGCCAGGACAGATGTTACATACTATACTACACTTTAGAATCTCTGCAGACCGGGCGAAAAAGATTAATTTTGGCTAATTTAGACTTGAAAAAACATTGTGAAATAGGTGGCCAATTAAAGTATCTACTTAAATTGTACCACACGCAAAAACAATTAATCACCGTTCAATACACTGATAGTGTATTTCGAAGTAGTCTTAGCAGATGATAAAAATAGTAGCAATTTTTCGCGTCACTGGCATCCACCCCAGTTGAATCTAGTCGAGCGTCTGTAGAATAACTTCGGCTGGATACTCCACCATTCATCACGACGATAGAAAGGGAAAAATCTCAGCTCTGCTGATCCGTTACTTTTCGATTTGCAGAGTATTCTCGTTTATCTCATCCATTTAATGTATATGAAACTCATTTAGTTTAAAAATCACAATTATTAATGACTTTTTCACAATTCGCTTGAGTCATTGTCATTTATTTAAGAGAATCTAGACCAGAATAATAAGTAAAGTACGTAATTTATGATTTACTATAAAGTACCTAAATATTTTATTTGGGGATAAAGGACAATGCAAATGTCTGTATGGACTTTTCCATACAGACAGACATAATACATAAGTACGTTTAAATAAATAGCTACTAAATTCGGTTGTGAGCTTCCTTCATCCAGTGGCTTCTTGAAATTAAAAATATTACCTATTCGGTAGTTGCGAAAATAGACATAGTACTTTATCTATAGGTAAGTGCTTACAAAGTATAACTAAGGAATAGTATGACGTTATGTTGATGGAGCATTCCAAAGTACCTATGAGTTATAAATTGTAGGTACTTACCCATGTTTATCGTACGTACTCCTTTATCTAATATAGTTTAAACCAAAGCTTACCGCTGTACCTATGTCTGCCTATCTACATATATGCTTAGATCTTTAAAACTACGCAACGGATTTTGATGCGATTTTCACCAACGAATAGTGGTTCTTGAGAAACGTTTTAGTAAATAATTTGTCAAGCGGGTGAAGCCGCGGGCGCCCGCTACCGTATTATTTTATAACAAGCCTGAAAAAAGGTTGTAAAACTACATAATAATATGGAATGATCACCATTAATTATGAAGAATTCAGAACTCCCGAAAAAACAGCATCTTCGGGTGAAACCAGATTAAAATATGTTCAGGTTTATAATATTATTTCATTGTGTCAATTTAGGCTGGTTTTACAAACTAATTATAATTAAAGCTGAGCCATTAAATGTTGTCAACAGCCGCTAGATCCGAGGTGAATTGAATTATCACAACCTGTTGGTACACCAGGAGTAAGTAAACCTTTAAGTTTTCGTTTCCAGCTCACACCAAATCACGATATTAATTTCACTATCAAATTGTATACAAGTTCGTATATAAGTAATCTCATTTTTAGTGTTCCGTACCCAACGGGAACCCTATTACTGAGACTTCGCGGTCCGTCCGTCCGTCTGTCTTGGGCTGTATCTCATGTACCGTGATAGTTAGAAACTTCAAATAATTTTCACAGATGATGTATTTCTGTTGCCTCTATAACAACAAATACTGAAAAACAGAATATATAATATTATTTGGTCGTCTTGGTACGGAACCCTTTGTGCGCGAGTCCGACTCGCACTTGGCCGGTTTTTAAAAGACCTTGAATAGTTGTACATTTATATTTGCAGAGAGGTTAATATGTTTCTGGACACATTTCCCCCTTTAACTGGCGCGAACTTATTGCCGTGCACTAAAAACATTTTTAATTTTTTAAGTATGTTGATCACCAGGTGTAACCACATGCATGTACAGTTGACTGAGGTACAGCAATGTTGGCAGACACGTAAACTGAAAAAGAAAAATCGACAATATCTTAGGTATCGGTAAGAAATTCTTTCCTTTAGGTATAATACAATATCCATGCCCGCTGCCATCGAAATGAGATTTGTAGAATTTTAATAAACCCATCTCATTTTAATATTTTTACAAACCAGAAGAAATATCTGGCATAATAATGAAAATTATTTTTCCTTTGTCTGTGTCAGTATCTACTGAATATACGTTTGCTTAGCGGCTTCGAAAATATACGAAATTCATAACACGGAACGCGTAAAAAGAAAATCTAATTTATAACCCTGTTGATGCCGTATCCGTGCCTCGGAGAGCACGTTAAGCCGTCGGTCCCGGTTGTCATCCGAACATCTATGGCAGTCGTTACGGGTAGTTGGGGCCCTAAATAAAAAATCCGACCGGTCTAACTACAGAACTTCGATATCGCCCATGGGTTGTGGAGGTCAGATGGCAGTCGCTTCTCGGAAAATATCGAAGTTCAGCCGAATCGCAGTTAGACTGGAAAGCCGACCTCAACTGAGTTGGGAAAAGGCTCGGTGAATGATGATGATGCCGTAGGACCTACTTATCTGTGCTGATGGCTGATGGTAAAATAAATATTTATTAAAAAGTAGCTGTCGCGGTGAACTTCGTACCGTCTCAAATAAAAAAAAACCTGGCAGGTTTTTGATGTCATAAGAGTATAATTTCATTACAATAAAATACAATAGTTTACTAGTCGTCAAGTTTTCTCAAATTTTCTTATTTCCGTACAACTTTCTTTATTTATTTCCAAAAAGATCCTTCTCGATATACTAACAAACACAACAAAAAAAATTCTGGCGAAATCGGTCCAGCCGTTAACTTAACACGTGATGTTATTTTTCCCAAATAGGGATTAATTTATAGGGAAACTTAGTTCCAGTCCGTCAACTCAAAAAAAAATATGTTCATTTTGCCTACAAACCCATAGTAATTATCAAGCTTGATAATTACTAGAATATTATAATCATCACAGTGATTATAATATTGAAATCCATTTCTGGAGCAAAATAACAACGGCGTTTTATAAAGCGAAAATCCGCTTTGAGACAAAGGAAAACTTGAAGTTAAAAGTATGAATAAATATTTATGTAATCGCGCTCCTTCACGAAACTTCAATACCTATTAAATTGAGCATCCATAAAACACTTATAAAACATTACAAAATTTCCTAACAAAATATTTTATTGAAAGCAAAAGTTTCTGCTCAAAAAAATAAAGTATATTTATTTGAGAAATTTACATAAACAAATTTTGAACCATAGAATAAAATTAGTAACTAAAAAGTAAAGAATAAGTATAATAATGATGATTGGCAAGTTTGTATGTTTCACAGATCACGGTCAACAAAACAATGGTAAGTAAAATGTTTTTAAGAAAAAACCTTTTAAATTTATATAATAGCATTAATTTTTCGCAGAATCAAAAGGACAACAAAACGTCGACAATTGTTTCGCCTCTAAACGAGGCATTATCAAGACTGTCTCAGAGAGAACAGCGTTCTCTCTGAGACAGTCAGTCGAAAAATTAATGCTATTATATAAATTTAAAAGGTTTTTTCTTAAAAACATTTTACTTACCATTGTTTTAATAATAATATACATTTATTTCTTATTTACACTATTCTTAATTCAAACTTATTAAAATTTATTTTCTACTTTTTAGTTGGATTCTCTATAAAAGCGTGTTTTTTTTAAATCATAGTGCGAAAAAGACATATTATGACAAAATGATTTCTTTTTATAACCTGAACAATCATCAGATATTATTATTCAGATTAATCTATGCTTTACCTTTCGTTTTATTCAATAGAAACTGCTGCATTTCCTCATATATTTAGGGCTCCGTACCCAAAGGATAAAACGGGAACCCTATTCCTGAGAATTCGCTGTCCGTCCGTCCGTCCACCTTGATGGATGTCAGCGATGTGAACAGTACACACTGAGAAAGATTTGTTGTGGAAAGGTGTCGCGTGCTGTTACCGAGGGCCGAAGGTTTAGTGACAGGCACGCCCGTCATTAACCCTATGATTAGTCACCCAACGACCCTACATTTTTGGCTTGTTTCAGTAAATACAAACAAAGGTTGACCCTTCCTATAATTGATGATGTTTCGTCAATCGTTGTTTGTTGAGAGGCGTTGAGATTATAGATAGACTGTCTTTTTGAATTTATAGCGGTTATTTGTTTGATTGATCAGAAGTGTGTACGTAGTACCTATCTGTTATCGATGAAAGGTTTTTTTGCAAGTTATGTTATTGAAACTTCAGTTTTGAGACTCAAAACCAATGGTAATACAATATTTTATTCACCCAAAATCACGTCTTTATTCGCAAAAGTACATACAGAGAAGTTTATACACCCACATTTTGTCAAACACTTTGTATTATACACACACATATCACGCCTATATCCCCGAAAGGGTAGGCATAGGTGTAATACACACCCACAATTTGCCAGTGTTTTTAGTCCCACGTAATAGGGGGCAAGCCTATTGCCGTCACCGGGTACACATATAATGGGTTATTTCCAAAATGGCTAAATGAATTTAATAAAAAGTAGCAGAGCTATATGGTTATTTTGAAAAAAAAAATGGAACTCGTCTTGCGATATAATGTTGATGAAAGGCAACAAAATCTTACGTGCCAGCCACTATGGCACAGCCAATTAAAGTCCTGGGCGTCTCGGACAAGACTTTGTATTATAGGCGTCACGTAAAAGGGGGTGATGCTTATTGTCGTAACCTGCACTTTGACTGCACTGTATTTGTCGGAACCTGGTTCGCCTTTAAGTCGTGAGGATTACTTGGACCTTACCATCTTTCAATGACAATATTCCTTTAAAAAAAATATTAATTTAGTTTAACAACGTCACCACCATTTAGACTTACATACCTACCTCATAAATATTTTTTCCAAACAGCGCAAAAGAAACATAATTTATTAATCATTTATTAATATATCACGCTTTTTTACAATAATATACATTTATTTCTTATTTACACTATTCTTAATTCAAACTTATTAAAATTTATTTTCTACTTTTTAGTTGGATTCTCTATAAAAGCGTGTTTTTTTAGTTTTTTTAAACTATTATTTATTTTTCATTTTTTAGTTTTTATTTTCATTTTTTTTAAATTTTCAATCGAATTATTGCATTGTCATCGGTATTTGACAGGTGTGCAAAGTTTGAATTAAATCTGATCGTTCAAAGTAGGGCAAAATCGAACCCAAAAGAGTCGGTTACAAACTTACATACACAGCAAGCAAACATACAAGTGAAGCTAATAAAAGCGTAGTAAAAAGGTAGGTACTTACTAGTTTCATGTCTTATCTGTTTTATATGAATATGATTTGTCACCGACACGGGATGTTCATGTCGTCCTGTACGAGCAAAATGGGTTAACCCTATTTGTCATAAGAGCTGTCGTATCATTTAATATAATACGTTGAAATGGATAGCGTCGTTTTGAATATATTATGAATTATTTGCAATCTATCATAGATTATTTTTTTAGTTGAAGTACCTAGATCAATCAGCTAATTAAGTACCTTGTGGTTAATTTCAAAAACCTTACATATTGATCTCTTGATCTTAAAAACAACAAAGTTAAATATTATACGTTTACAGGTATCTGTGAAACATACAAACTTGCCAATCATCATTATTATACTTATTCTTTACTTTTTAGTTACTAATTTTATTCTATGGTTCAAAATTTGTTTATGTAAATTTCTCAAATAAATATACTTTATT
Source organism: Nudaria mundana (assembly GCA_963556515.1). NCBI lineage: Eukaryota > Metazoa > Arthropoda > Insecta > Lepidoptera > Erebidae > Nudaria > Nudaria mundana. The sequence continues at coordinate 11,532,685 of OY748287.1, forward strand.
TTTTTGAGCAGAAACTTTTGCTTTCAATAAAATATTTTGTTAGGAAATTTTGTAATGTTTTATAAGTGTTTTATGGATGCTCAATTTAATAGGTATTGAAGTTTCGTGAAGGAGCGCGATTACATAAATATTTATTCATACTTTTAACTTCAAGTTTTCCTTTGTCTCAAAGCGGATTTTCGCTTTATAAAACGCCGTTGTTATTTTGCTCCAGAAATGGATTTCAATATTATAATCACTGTGATGATTATAATATTCTAGTAATTATCAAGCTTGATAATTACTATGGGTTTGTAGGCAAAATGAACATATTTTTTTTTGAGTTGACGGACTGGAACTAAGTTTCCCTATAAATTAATCCCTATTTGGGAAAAATAACATCACGTGTTAAGTTAACGGCTGGACCGATTTCGCCAGAATTTTTTTTGTTGTGTTTGTTAGTATATCGAGAAGGATCTTTTTGGAAATAAATAAAGAAAGTTGTACGGAAATAAGAAAATTTGAGAAAACTTGACGACTAGTAAACTATTGTATTTTATTGTAATGAAATTATACTCTTATGACATCAAAAACCTGCCAGGTTTTTTTTTATTTGAGACGGTACGAAGTTCACCGCGACAGCTACTTTTTAATAAATATTTATTTTACCATCAGCCATCAGCACAGATAAGTAGGTCCTACGGCATCATCATCATTCACCGAGCCTTTTCCCAACTCAGTTGAGGTCGGCTTTCCAGTCTAACTGCGATTCGGCTGAACTTCGATATTTTCCGAGAAGCGACTGCCATCTGACCTCCACAACCCATGGGCGATATCGAAGTTCTGTAGTTAGACCGGTCGGATTTTTTATTTAGGGCCCCAACTACCCGTAACGACTGCCATAGATGTTCGGATGACAACCGGGACCGACGGCTTAACGTGCTCTCCGAGGCACGGATACGGCATCAACAGGGTTATAAATTAGATTTTCTTTTTACGCGTTCCGTGTTATGAATTTCGTATATTTTCGAAGCCGCTAAGCAAACGTATATTCAGTAGATACTGACACAGACAAAGGAAAAATAATTTTCATTATTATGCCAGATATTTCTTCTGGTTTGTAAAAATATTAAAATGAGATGGGTTTATTAAAATTCTACAAATCTCATTTCGATGGCAGCGGGCATGGATATTGTATTATACCTAAAGGAAAGAATTTCTTACCGATACCTAAGATATTGTCGATTTTTCTTTTTCAGTTTACGTGTCTGCCAACATTGCTGTACCTCAGTCAACTGTACATGCATGTGGTTACACCTGGTGATCAACATACTTAAAAAATTAAAAATGTTTTTAGTGCACGGCAATAAGTTCGCGCCAGTTAAAGGGGGAAATGTGTCCAGAAACATATTAACCTCTCTGCAAATATAAATGTACAACTATTCAAGGTCTTTTAAAAACCGGCCAAGTGCGAGTCGGACTCGCGCACAAAGGGTTCCGTACCAAGACGACCAAATAATATTATATATTCTGTTTTTCAGTATTTGTTGTTATAGAGGCAACAGAAATACATCATCTGTGAAAATTATTTGAAGTTTCTAACTATCACGGTACATGAGATACAGCCCAAGACAGACGGACGGACGGACCGCGAAGTCTCAGTAATAGGGTTCCCGTTGGGTACGGAACACTAAAAATGAGATTACTTATATACGAACTTGTATACAATTTGATAGTGAAATTAATATCGTGATTTGGTGTGAGCTGGAAACGAAAACTTAAAGGTTTACTTACTCCTGGTGTACCAACAGGTTGTGATAATTCAATTCACCTCGGATCTAGCGGCTGTTGACAACATTTAATGGCTCAGCTTTAATTATAATTAGTTTGTAAAACCAGCCTAAATTGACACAATGAAATAATATTATAAACCTGAACATATTTTAATCTGGTTTCACCCGAAGATGCTGTTTTTTCGGGAGTTCTGAATTCTTCATAATTAATGGTGATCATTCCATATTATTATGTAGTTTTACAACCTCAGTTATTGCGGGATACCTGTAAACGTATAATATTTAACTTTGTTGTTTTTAAGATCAAGAGATCAATATGTAAGGTTTTTGAAATTAACCACAAGGTACTTAATTAGCTGATTGATCTAGGTACTTCAACTAAAAAAATAATCTATGATAGATTGCAAATAATTCATAATATATTCAAAACGACGCTATCCATTTCAACGTATTATATTAAATGATACGACAGCTCTTATGACAAATAGGGTTAACCCATTTTGCTCGTACAGGACGACATGAACATCCCGTGTCGGTGACAAATCATATTCATATAAAACAGATAAGACATGAAACTAGTAAGTACCTACCTTTTTACTACGCTTTTATTAGCTTCACTTGTATGTTTGCTTGCTGTGTATGTAAGTTTGTAACCGACTCTTTTGGGTTCGATTTTGCCCTACTTTGAACGATCAGATTTAATTCAAACTTTGCACACCTGTCAAATACCGATGACAATGCAATAATTCGATTGAAAATTTAAAAAAAATGAAAATAAAAACTAAAAAATGAAAAATAAATAATAGTTTAAAAAAACTAAAAAAACACGCTTTTATAGAGAATCCAACTAAAAAGTAGAAAATAAATTTTAATAAGTTTGAATTAAGAATAGTGTAAATAAGAAATAAATGTATATTATTGTAAAAAAGCGTGATATATTAATAAATGATTAATAAATTATGTTTCTTTTGCGCTGTTTGGAAAAAATATTTATGAGGTAGGTATGTAAGTCTAAATGGTGGTGACGTTGTTAAACTAAATTAATATTTTTTTTAAAGGAATATTGTCATTGAAAGATGGTAAGGTCCAAGTAATCCTCACGACTTAAAGGCGAACCAGGTTCCGACAAATACAGTGCAGTCAAAGTGCAGGTTACGACAATAAGCATCACCCCCTTTTACGTGACGCCTATAATACAAAGTCTTGTCCGAGACGCCCAGGACTTTAATTGGCTGTGCCATAGTGGCTGGCACGTAAGATTTTGTTGCCTTTCATCAACATTATATCGCAAGACGAGTTCCATTTTTTTTTTCAAAATAACCATATAGCTCTGCTACTTTTTATTAAATTCATTTAGCCATTTTGGAAATAACCCATTATATGTGTACCCGGTGACGGCAATAGGCTTGCCCCCTATTACGTGGGACTAAAAACACTGGCAAATTGTGGGTGTGTATTACACCTATGCCTACCCTTTCGGGGATATAGGCGTGATATGTGTGTGTATAATACAAAGTGTTTGACAAAATGTGGGTGTATAAACTTCTCTGTATGTACTTTTGCGAATAAAGACGTGATTTTGGGTGAATAAAATATTGTATTACCATTGGTTTTGAGTCTCAAAACTGAAGTTTCAATAACATAACTTGCAAAAAAACCTTTCATCGATAACAGATAGGTACTACGTACACACTTCTGATCAATCAAACAAATAACCGCTATAAATTCAAAAAGACAGTCTATCTATAATCTCAACGCCTCTCAACAAACAACGATTGACGAAACATCATCAATTATAGGAAGGGTCAACCTTTGTTTGTATTTACTGAAACAAGCCAAAAATGTAGGGTCGTTGGGTGACTAATCATAGGGTTAATGACGGGCGTGCCTGTCACTAAACCTTCGGCCCTCGGTAACAGCACGCGACACCTTTCCACAACAAATCTTTCTCAGTGTGTACTGTTCACATCGCTGACATCCATCAAGGTGGACGGACGGACGGACAGCGAATTCTCAGGAATAGGGTTCCCGTTTTATCCTTTGGGTACGGAGCCCTAAATATATGAGGAAATGCAGCAGTTTCTATTGAATAAAACGAAAGGTAAAGCATAGATTAATCTGAATAATAATATCTGATGATTGTTCAGGTTATAAAAAGAAATCATTTTGTCATAATATGTCTTTTTCGCACTATGATTTAAAAAAAACACGCTTTTATAGAGAATCCAACTAAAAAGTAGAAAATAAATTTTAATAAGTTTGAATTAAGAATAGTGTAAATAAGAAATAAATGTATATTATTATTAAAACAATGGTAAGTAAAATGTTTTTAAGAAAAAACCTTTTAAATTTATATAATAGCATTAATTTTTCGACTGACTGTCTCAGAGAGAACGCTGTTCTCTCTGAGACAGTCTTGATAATGCCTCGTTTAGAGGCGAAACAATTGTCGACGTTTTGTTGTCCTTTTGATTCTGCGAAAAATTAATGCTATTATATAAATTTAAAAGGTTTTTTCTTAAAAACATTTTACTTACCATTGTTTTGTCATGGATTTTCGCCAAGTAACGCCTGTTTCTATCCAATATATTATTATTGTAAAAATAGCGTGAGGTGCAGAGTGTCAATAGTTTTAATATTTTATTTAACATTTTATTGATATGAGTAGAAGAATTATCATTTTGATAATATCTTAAAATACACACCCACAATTGCCAGTGTTTTTAGTCCCACGTAATACCCCTATTGCCGTCACCGGGCACACATATAATGGGTTATTTCCAAAATGGCTAAATGAATTTAATAAAAAGTAGCAGTTATATGGTTATTTTGAAAAAAAATTGGAACTCGTTGCCTTGCGATATAATGTTGATGAAAGGCAACAAAATCTTACGTGCCAGCCACTATGGCACAGCCAATTAAAGTCCTGGGCGTCTCGGACAAGACTTTGTATTATAGGCGTCACGTAAAAGGGGTGATGCTTATTGGCGTAACCTGTACTTTGTATTTGTCGGAACCTGGTTCGCCTTTGAGTCGTGAGGATGACTTGGACCTTACCATCTTTCAATGACAATATTCATTTAAAAAAATATTAATCTAGTTTAACAACTTCACCACCATATAGAGAAATTGGACCTACATACCTACCTCATAAATATTTTTTTCAAACAGCGCAAAAGAAACATCATTTATTACTGTTTCATTTCTTTTCCGCGTCTAGTCAAAATAAGGAAAATTAACTTTGGTAACTACGAGTGTACGAGTTTTGAAATATTATGCTTTTGCCACAGTATCATGTTACGTTTATATGATGAAGGTAAACGTAAGTATTTATTTAACATTCTGTGTTGGAAGCTCGTATAGAAACCGCTCCTGAATTTGACATAGCAGCACGTTGCTACCAAGCTTACTTCATGCCACGTTTACTGAATACTTATTGCGTTTAAATAAAATCGAGCCCCTTGCGCATGCTCCCATCGAGATTTTTTTGTGAAATAAGGGAATTTTACTTTGGAAAGTCTGATATTCTACAATTTCATATATTTATATTATTCTGGATTTTGGTCCATGTCTTTGATCATTTCAAATGTATTTTCTCGAACGCTATCCAATAAATGCCATAAAATTCTCTTTTAGTGACGTAAAGGGTACATTTATTTGAAAAGACATACATACTTACTCTATTACAAGTTCTATAAAGTCAACCGACAATATGAACATTTTATACTTATACCAAAATTTTAGACACTTAATTTATCTCTTCGACTTTATTTATGTATTTGTGACTGACAGTCAAACTTTACCCCTAAAGGTATTGTAATGAAATAACTTTATAAACTTTAGTAATATAATATTGTACGCCACGGTGGGACTTGTAAGAAATTAAATTTGAACAGATGAAGATTTTTTATAAAAACACTGGAAAAAGTATTTCAATAAGCTAATATAATAAAAAATTTCAACCTACGATCTTTATTTTCAGATTTAAAAATACTTCTGCAAAAGTTAAATTTTCTTAATGATTTTGTGGTTTATTAATCCTATGTTATGAACTTATGAATAAAGGGTGAGTCTGAATGTCTGAACTAAGTATATACTGTGTATGTACTGGCTTCAATAAACTTAAGAACTTTATTCTTCAATCAGCTAGATTATGAACGTGCATTTATGGAAGAAATATCCCTGTCTTCTTAACTCATTACTGTTTTTCTTGTGAAAGCTAGCATTCCCGTTAACGTCTTAGCTAAAAGTGATTATTTTAGGAGTAGTTAAGTTCACGACAGTAGTGTTGTGGCTTTCTAATTTATAGTTCACTTAAAAACAAGCTTGCTTACAATTTTTCAACCTTGAATTGCAACCTTGAAAGCTTACTACTAGCAAGCCCAGTAAGCCTGGGACCACGGCCGGGGGAACTTGGTCGAATGTTAGGACAAAATATATTTATTTACGCCAAGTTCGCGTCAAATCCCGAAATGTAGAATCTCTTTCCAAAACAGTGTCGCGTCGGTAATAGGTGCGATGAAATCGCAATACGCTCTTACTTTTCGATCATATCAAAATACTAAAGTGACCCATTCTCGGAACCCTTGTCAGCCATTTTGACATTTATAAGAGTAAAATAAGCTGCTGTCACTCGTTTCGTACTTCTTTATCGGTCTTTGCAAAAACGGTAAAAGGAAGAGGACTGAACAGTCACTACCATTTATAAATAGATGTCCGATGAGGACGCAGAAGGATATTTTTTTGTATAATTTTATATTAATCATGGCTCAGTGGTAGTTCTTTGATGATTATATAGATGAACTGATCGGAGCTACTGTTCTTCAATCCCATTATATTTATACATTCCAATTACACGCATGGTTTAGCTGTTTCTGTGTCCCACAACTTACTTTTTTACCAGTGGTAAGAATTAACCACTAAAGTAAGAAGCAAAACATTTGTTTTGTGCGTGACCGTGTAGTTTAGAGAGGTCAGCTGCAACTTTTTATCTACTAAACTGAGGCTAATCTTCTTTAAATAATATAAACGAAAGTCACTTTATATGAGTGCTTACATATTTGCAGTATCCAGTGATACGGCCCCTGCTAGGAAATACAATTAAAACGACATAAAACAATTAACGTGACTTTATTAGCAGGGAACCTAGGGTTTATACAATACTAGTAGCTAATAGTGTGTCGGTCGAATAGGATCACCAAATACTGTTTACGGAAGTGCCCGGTGCACTTAACTTTGGGTCTACAGGCGACGGCGGTCGGCCGGCAGGGTCCGCTGGTGTCCTCCAATTAATTGTGTTCTTAACAGGCCGAGATGCTCAGGGTCGAAGGTCACGGAGCGACGGCGCAGCTTCAGGCTGCTCAGCAATAAGAGTCTTCGCAAATAGGCTTTTCTAAGCCCCAAGGTAGTTCTGGAATAGACACAAGCAACGGATTAGATACCGGCTCGGCACCGCTTGCCGTAGGCCCCACACGCAAATCGCCGTACAGGTTCCCTAGTTGTCGGACGCGCTGCACAATTATTTACATGAGGGTACACGGCAAGGTTACACATAACACAGGATAACACAAACATGGGAACAAGGAAAACACAGACAGGTGGTTGGCCCATTCCTATATATCGGTCTCCGACCGGCGGCAGAAAGTCTCAATGCAATATTTAACTAATAATAAAATAATAAAATTTAGCTATAAGCCTAACACAAATGTGGGTACATTTCAAAAGACTACTTTTCTACCTATTACGTGTCGGAGACGACGTTCCTACAGAGTCTGCGTTATGCGTAATTCCCATCTAACAATTGAAACTTTACTATGGTTCACTAGATTAGGGAACCCTAAAATGACGGTCCCTAAATGGCAGTCTAGATAATAAAAATGTTACTGAATAGTATCTCCTAATGGTTCACCAATCTAGGGAACCCCTAAATTACGGTCCCACTATGGCCGTCTCGACAATACAATACTAAATAATAGGGAATATTCCAAATAGGTGGAATATGATCCAGGTATTTGACTTTACGTTATTTACAACAAAAATTTAGAAAATTAACGGATTCCCGCTTAAGGCCGCGCCCCAAATGGTACGGCTTCACAATAAAATAGGTCGGGTTGATGTATTTTCTCAATTCGTGATATTCACAAATTATAATTATAATAATAGAAATTACTGCTTAAGGCCGTAGGTGAATAGCCCTTAAGAGAATTTTATGTAGAAATATTGCTAACAATTTATCATTACATTCGATAGGGCAATGTTATTATATTCTAGCATCCCCTATCGGTTTATAAATTAAGTATTTACGTATACAACACATATACATATACAATACATAATATAATTATCGCATTTAGGCGTGGAGTAATCTTAACTTCCCCGTCCTAAATGTTTTCTCGTATATTTTGTGGCAAGAAATTCAGCATCGTCTGATTTGGATGGTTCCTTCGGTAAAGGTTTATAAAATAGTTATTTGCATTAAACGCGATTGACTACACTGACTGTGGCTCTAATCTAAACAATTATAGGTGGCTTAGAGTTACTAATAATCTATGAAGTTAATCTATGAAATAGTTATTTGGTAATATTCTAATTATAGATCGCGCGGGGGACGTTACACGTAAGCTAATCTGTTCACAGCACTTACCCCGTATTTCCGGGAATCACAATTAACTGCACCACTCCAATTAACGATATTTTTCGGAATTACTTGGTTTATTTTAAATGTTATAATTTAATACTTCGTTAACGGTGGTTACGACAGTTGTGCGTAGATCAGATTTCTATTATGCAATTTTTTTGTGTCTCCGACCGTTCTGCGCTGGCTTATATAACTTCGGTTCGACAATAAAATTATTTCGGCTCCGCCTCCTGGTGTCTAGTGATGTGCCACACCACGCATCGATGCGTCTCCCATTGGTCAGCCGGTCGATCGTTATCGGTGTGATCTCCTCCGGTACACAAAACAATGGACTAAGGAATTTCTTGCTTCGCAAACCGGTCCGCCGATATTCTAGAAGATTCGAATTTAGTGATGTGACCAAACGCAAAATGTGCATTGTCGATGTATGCACATCGTAACACTAGCAACAAACATAGTAATTCAAGAGGAAGGTTTATAATGTATTCTAATTACCCACCCTGGCTTCTCAAGGGTGTAATAACGATGCTAAAGTGGGTAACTGTGGAGTGGTACCAGAATACTATAGGATGTCGATAAGATAAGCACACATTCTGGTAAGTACTACTATCGTATATAGTCGATAAAAGTAATGAAATTATTTATTATATGGACCATAAGAAACGTGCTAAAGGACATTTTACTGCCTCCGAGTCAACATGAAAAGACAATTCGCACGTAAGAAACTACACGGGCGAAGTAACCTTAGCTTTCTAAATATTACATACATAATGAAATTGCGTTGTGACAGTGTCAACGTGGCGTATAATCTAAGTTATGAAAAAATAAAAAAGTAGTTCAAGTCTCGTAAAAACGGTAAACGGTAGAAACATGAAACTTTGCATGAATACTTATGAGTAATTACCACGCCAATAACGTACGAAAATAAAACTATGAATAATATTTTTTTTTGGGATACCTATAAGTAAAGTGGCAATGATTATTTTTTTTTTTACCCTGTAGCATGAGGTATCATTAGATAGGTCTTTTAAAAACATTAAGAGGTTGCAAAGCCATTTTTTTAATTGCCGATATCTCTTGAACAGATCCATAAGGTTGTGAGATATTCAACTTTAAATTGGATTTATTTACAATAAGAATTACAATATACAAAATAAACATAATTATAGACTAAAAATATTTACATTACAAAATATCGTTTAAAAAATCCTCCGCGTCATTGCCGACTGGGAAGGTTCCCAGAATGCTGGCTGTGTTGCCACGTTGGATGGCGATACTTATTCTTTGGGCCAGAAAATAGCCAGCCTTGTGGTCCTGAGAAGCATCGATTAGGCGTTTAATAATATAGTCTATAAAGGCGGCGAGCACTCGGACCCCATGACCCCAGTGTCTCAACCCCAAACGGCTCAAATATGTAATCACCTGCTAGGTTAGCATATTTACGACGTTTAAGGCCTTCAGCCGATGCAGCAGCAGCGTCGGCACATCCGGATGTGCTTGGAAGGTGTGAAGGTGCACTTTAAATTGTACTTTTTTGTTAAAACAGCACGTCCCCCCGAAAAGATTGAAAAAAATCAAGTAATGAACCATGTAATGAACTTTGAACGTAAAATTAAATTTTGAAATGAAATGATAATTATGTTAAAAAGATTTGTTTATTTCACCCACAAGACAATATTTAACTTTCTGTATCAAACTAAACTTTCTACAATATTCAAGGGAATAGTTTGATAAAACAGCCCAAGCTGTTGTCACATAAATGGGTTGGAGCAAAGGGCTCTCTACTTCAGTCCCTTGTGTCTATATTGAAATTAAAAGTTTAAACAGAATTATATCGACCCTATTAGTGCAGGACACAAATGTTTGTAACTTAAATTGAGTCTCTCAACTAAACCACTTTGTGTAGGTATTAGGTGATTGTAGCATTTACTACAAAAGTTAGGTGAGAATGTTTTCGATACTATCGTATCATCCAATCATGATCAATCAAGTCAATTACAAGTCGTAATTTTTTTAATACGTAGGTCACACTATAAGTTTTGCATAACTTAAAAAAACAACATGTTAAAACCAAAATATTATGTTTATTGCTTTTCAAAATACTCTCCTTTACATTTTAAACATTTTTTCATGCGATCGAACCATTTATTAAAACAGGAGGACCACAGATCTGAAGGCATGTTTTCTACGTGCTGATTGAACTGCCTCTTCGGAGTTGGTAAAAGTGAAACCTCTCATCAAATCTTTGATTTTGGGGAAAATACAGAAATCACAGGGTGCTAGGTCGGGGCTATGCGCAGGATGGGTGACGAGTTGTACTTTTTCGGAAGCTAAAAATGACTTTGTTTTGTTGGCCGTGTGTGAAGAAGCGTTGTCATGATGTAGGGGAACGCGGCTTTTGGGTCGTCTTTCGCGAACTTTTTCTAACACCCTGGGTAAACAAATGGTAGAATACCACTCGGTATTAACACTCTTTTGATCTTCAAATGGAATTGTACAGATGGGACCCGTAGCTGAGAAAAAAAACGCGATAATTTTTTTAACCAACGTTTCTCGCCTGCCTCACTTTTGTTGGCTTGTTCTCATTTTCAAACACCCATTCACAAGATTGCTGTTTTTTTTCGGGTTCAAAACAATAAATCCACGTTTTGTCTCCTGTGACAATGTCATAAACAGCATTAGAATGTCCGTGGTCGTACTTCAGTAGCATCTGTGAGCATCATTCCACACGAGCCCGCTTCTGCTCCGCTGTCAGTTCATGAGGGATCCAACGACAACAAAGTTTCCGAACTTACAATTCTTCGAGTAAAATTTTCTGGATTTGACTCATACCAATCCCCAATAGTCCTCGAATTGTCTCATAGGTAATCCGCGGGTTTTCTTCAATTAACCGCTTAACAGTAGCCACATTATTTTCTTTACCGGCAGTTGAAGGCCGCCTTCACGAAATTCGTCATGTAAAGAAACTCGACCTCTCTCAAATTCAGTAAACCATTGCCTCACGGTGCTCAAACAAGGTGCTTCTCTCCCAAAAGCATTTTGAAGACGAGCGGCATAGTCTTGCGGAGAGAGAGACCTTTTAAAATGATAAAAATTCATCGCTCTAAAATCTTTTCGACTTAATTCCATTTTCGTTGCATACGTTTCTACGTATGCAACGAAAATGGAATTAAGTTAAGAGAGAATATAATTATGTATATTATAATTCTTATTTAGATGTTTATTATAAGTATAGATTTTATTTTTATTATAAGAAATAAATATGAAAAAATACAATTGAAACTAACTAAATATGTACATTACCTATTTTAAAATTATACTTTCTAATTATATCTAAATTCTAATATGCGTCAATCTCCGCCTCGTCGCCGACTGGCAATGTTCCGAGAAGGCTGGCAGCATTTCCACGTTGTATGGCAATGCTTATTCTTTGTGCCAAATAGTAACCAGCCTTCTGGTCTTGAGAAGTGTCGATCATGAGTTTAGATAACATTTTGAATAAGCCGCGAGCACTCGGACCCCAAGGTCCCAGCGTCTCTACCCCAAACGGCTCAAATATGTAGTCTCCAGCTAAATTGGAGTATTTGCGCCGTTTGAGGCTTTCCGCTGATGCAGCAGCAGCGCCCGCACACCCCGCTGTACCAGGAAGTTGAGAAGGCGCCAGAGTGTCAACGCACGTAGCGTCCCATACTAAAGGCCTTCCCATCTTCCATGGCATTAACGACATTCCATCAGGTCTCTTTCCATCGCCACGTGCAAGCCCATTTGGTTCACGAACTGCTGGGATACCGGCGGACGAAAGCCCGACGGATTATGTCGTTTAGGTTAGCGTGTCGAGAAATACGACCTGCGTTTCTACTGCAGGAAAGACCGTGATGTCCAAGGTTATCGACTACTTCTCCACAGTGGCAACGATGCGGAGAAACACATGGCGCACCCAAACGAAGCCAGGTGGCAAGGCGGAAAGTGGTATCGTCCAACATAGTACCTATATTGGGCGAGGGAAGTGCTTTGATCCACAATCCAGACTCCCACTCTCCCACAGCCAGTAAACGCGCTCGCTCTGAAACATTTGAAGACGTATAAATTAGTGAATCTCGCCTTAAATTACAGAGCGGCGCATCCCACTGCCTCTGAGAGAATGGTTGAGAAGGCAGATCAGTGAAGGGGCCAGTTCCAGGCATTTATGGCATCGGTTTTATACAACACCTCAGAATCAGCCAGTGTGTGAGTTAAAATCTTCCTGGTTAAGTCTTCAGTGCTGTGAACCGATGACAGAAAAGCCGGTAGGCTAATGTCAGTAATTTTGCGGACGCCGAGCCCACCCATACGAACTGGTAGGGACGCTTAAAGCCAGGCCCGGTCATCCAAGGCCACATTTAAAATTTGACTAAGGGTGTTGTGGATGATTGTGTCAACCTTTTCCAAAAGCTGTGAATGTTTCCAAAATGGTGATGAGCGAAGTGCATGAGTAAACTGTGGGAAAAAAGGCAAAATCGAAGTATTGTAAAGGCTGTGTGAATATTAAGATTAACTAATTTATTTGAATTTTCCTGACACTTTTGAATTTTATCATCAATGAATGATGAGTAACCGTCCTCTAAAATCGGGGACCCTAGGAGGCGGAGAGATGAATTGTCTAAATGTTTTATGTTTGGGGCCAAAGAGTCAAATTTTTGTATTGTAGTTTGTTTGTCAACTTTTTCTGTAATGAAAATTTCACATTTGTTTGTGTTCAGTTCAAGTCCAATTTTTTGAAATTCATATTTTATGAATGTGAGGTCTTGTAGAACTGTATTTACGTCTCCTCCGAGGGTTCCGTCATCTAAATACCATATGTTAAATTTCGAATTTATTTGTTGTATGATTGGGTGTATGGCTAGGCTAAAAATTACTGGTCCCAAGGGATCACCTTGCTGACAACCAACTGCTGACTCTAAAACGTTGTCTTTATTTATTAATTTTGTAGGATATCTATAACACTGCCAAAGGAATTTATATATTTTTGGAATTTCTAATTTTGCTTGGGTCAGCAGGGTGTCCCTGTTCACGACATTAAAAGCATTCTTCAGGTCAACTTTTAAGATGACCTCCCCGTCACCACTGCCAAGGTAGGTGGACAGTGCGTGTATGGCAGCCTCACAGCCGCCCTTAGAGCCGAACCCAAGCTGAATTGGTTTGAATTTTTCAAAGAGTTCGGCCCTGTAGAAGCGACAGCATAATTTGGCTGCCAAGCGCCGTTAGGTGCTCCCTACGGCAATGGGACGAACGCCACCATCCTTCTTGTTTAGGGCACATAGATTTGCCCCATACAAGATATCAATGATGGATTCGTTCACATTGCCGGCTAGCATGAAATTCACTAGCGCCGTCAGCTCCCTCAAGAGAGAATTGAAAGTTTGGAAATTTTGATGTGTGATACAAAACAATTGACAAATGATTTCCCGCCAATTGTTTTTGTTTATTACTAAGAAGGATGCAACGTTTAAAAAAATATAACATTCGAAATTCAAATAGTTCCGATTAGCTAGAAGTGCATAACTTTTAGTGTGCCCCATGTAATAGACATTGACAAACTCCAACGACGGATTATAATTGTATTACTATACTATACTTAGGACTAAAAATATAGGCAAATTGGATTGTGGGTGTGTAATCCACCTCTGCCTACCCCTTCGGGGATATAAGCGTGACACGTGTATGTGTATGTGTACTACTAGGCACTAAGTATAACAATCGTAATATTAAGAGCCATTTCACGTTATCGCACGAATTTTTAATATTTTGAGCTCCTAAATTACCATAGTCTGTAATAACTAGAAGTTATTGAATATGCGTAAAAAATGGGCCAAGCTTTCGTGTTGACGTTTAATGTAACACATTTACTAAAAATAACTTATTTGATCTATAGTAATCAATTTCCCACAAGCATTTTATTGAAAAACAGGCGTAGAGTTGATTTCAGAGTCGTATTTCATTCAAAAATACTTATAATTTGACTTTAAAAAAATACATAAAGCATTGGATATATATTTTAATCGTCATTTAATGTAACAGATGATTGAATTGTATTACAATTACTTAGTCAAAAAATAAACCATTCGGCCAATTTTTAAGTTTAACATCGCAATTTGATCGTGATTTTTGATTTAAATACACAGTAATTACAAAAATACAATTATTCCAAAATAAACTACGTTCATTAGAGAACCGATTTCTGCAGCAATATTGGAAATTCTTGCATATACTTTGTCAAAATATTGATATAACTTCAATCGAAATTACAATAAATTACGATACACAAGTGGGCACAGTACTAAGACGGCGCATTTTGTGAAATGGCTCTTAAAGTTTTTTGAACTTATTCTAACTATTAAGTATTGATTTATTTTACCACATTTTTGACATGTAGGTGTAGAATAGTTTCCAATCAAATGACGGCTAAACGCGTGTTTGCCTGTTCCTGGGAGACTTGAGCACGTACTGAGACTTCGTTGTGCGTCGGTCCGTCTGTCTATCTTGGGCTACAGCCCACATCTCGCACTTCACGAAATTGGTCACGACGGGTGTTGCTCAAGTGGGTCGGATACGGCGGCTGGGACTGGAAGTGGCCTTGCACAAGTCCGAGGTTCTGTGTTTTCACAGACCTCGGAACGGTCCACCTGAAGGTTCCAGTATAAATGTGGGAGGCGTTAGCATCGGCATCAAGCCCTCGATGAAGTACCTAGGGATCGTACTTGATAGCCGATGGAACTTCGGACCACATTTCCGAAGTTTGGTCCCGAAGGTGACGCAGGCATCGGTCGCGCTTTTGCGACTGATGCCCAACCTAAAGGGACCCAACGCTTCCTGCAGGAGACTGTACCTGGGGATCGTGCGGAGTATGGCCCTATACGGGGCTCCCGTATGGGCGGATAGGTTGGCGGTCAAGGGGAATGTGACTCTGTTAAACAGACCACTTCAAATCTTGGCCGTCAAAACAAAAAGGGGCTACCGCACGATCTCCGGAGAGGCTGCATGTCTCCTAGCCGGAATCCCTCCATGGGACCTGGAAGCGAGAGCCATTGCGTCATTGTTCCGATGGCGCAAGGAGGCGCTGGAGCGGGACCACAGGCCTGCATCTCGAGAAATCGAGGACCAGCGGTCCCAACTTCGCCAGGATCTCATGGAGTCATGGAGGGTGCGACTTGAGCAACCCAAGTGGGGTACCACCATCATCGAGGCGGTGAGACCGATCATGGACGATTGGCTGCAGAGGCAGCATCGTGCGACGCAGATCCTTACCGGGCATGGATGCTTCGGTAGCTATCTGTTTCGCATCCGTCGTGAGGTCACACCCCGGTCCACGTTGGTGGAGTGCTCAGCGTGGGCGAGTCAGCGCCGGGACCTCGTAGTGGGTCTGGGCGTGGATACCCTCTCCAGCGGGAGTAGGTGGAACGCGGCCGTGTCCTTCTGTGAGCAAGTCATGCTTGCGAAGGAGGCGGCCGGGAGGGAGAGTGAGCGTACTCTCCCCGCCGAGTTCTACGCCCAATACTATCGACCTCCATGATCAGGGCCTAAGGACGGCGGGATCGCCACCCGCCGTCCTTACAGAAGCAGGCTAGAAGGGTTGCGTGCTGCGGGGCCTTTGCCCCATAGCACGCAACCAGATTCACTCACTGACGCGGGATAAAACCCTACCCCAACGACGCGGGATTCTCGTTCCGACCAAACACCCGCAGAGACCACAGAGGTGGTCAAGGTCCGGGCGCCACTGGACATACCCTCTGCTAGTAACCAGAGACGCCCGGCAACGGACGTTAGAGCGGCAGCGGAATTGGGCCGCGGAATTAAAAAAAAAATAATTATGTACACATAATAATCTTTCCCGTTTTTTCCCCTTTGTGTGCGAGTCCGACTTGCACTTGGGCCAGTGTAATGTTTCACAATTATCAAATAAAACCTGACATAAACATATAGGTAGAAGAGCTGAATCAACTCAACCTGCTGCTGAATCAATATTGTATTTACTCATACAGTTGCATTTTATTGGATGTAGATAAAAAAAATCTCCATAAAATTTAGTAATGAAAGAGAGGACCAAATGTGTTAAATTTATAGGTTTGTGCTTTCACTTATAATTATTGTACCTAATTATGAGTACCTATTGTGATTATGTACAAAACCGAATTTGAGATATCCAGTTTACCATGATCCTCGTGCTCCCCTGAGTCGCAAAAGTGATTTCTGGAAAATGCATGTAAGTATGTACGGAGAGCTACAGTTTGAACCATTCCACCGATTTCGCCTTAATTTAGTACGAATGTGTATTTTTTTTTGAGTTTGAGTTTGATAGTTGATGGAGAAGCTCATTGGCATAACTTTTTCAGAGCCGGACTAAGGAATTATAAGCCGCCAAAAAACAGAGGTATATATTTTGTTCTCAATAACAACAAACGAATATTCATAAAATGTAGTTATAATGGTCCCCTATCAACGATCATTCTCAGGCATTCTCATGAAAATTCAAAACATTGAGATATGATTTTTTAAATTTTTACATGTAATTTTCTCAAGTAAAGATGAAATGAAAATGAAATAATTGGAGATTTGGATGAAATATATCAAATAGATGGACCATTTCCTAAATTGACATATACCTACATAGGATACTTTTTATTCCGCATTTTCGTGGGAAGTAAACTATTTAACCTTTATTCTAAAACCTAATGCTCTGGACCAGTGGAAAAGTGACTGTGAAGCATGTGAACCGAATTTAATTTTTTTGACTATCTTCAATATTTAACCCGTTAAAGGCCAGCAGCTGCTGCAGTCGGAATTATCATAGTATTTCAGCTGTAAATAGTCCGAGACGCCCAGGACTTTAATTGGCTGTGCCATAGCGGCTGGCACGTAAGATTTTGTTGCCTTTCATCAACATTTCATCACAAGATAATATGGGATTCAATTTTTTTTTCAAAATTACAATATAGCTGTTACTTTTTATTAAATTCTTTATTTTTATTAAATTCATTCGACCATTTTGGACATAATCCATTATAAATGTGCCCGGTGTTGGCAATAGGCCTGTCCCTTATTACGTTGGACTAAAAATACTGGCAAATTGGGGGTGTGTAATACACACACTCTCACTCTCACTTTCTGCCTACCCCTTCGGGATATAGGCGTGATATGTGTCTGTCTGTCTGTCTTGAGCTGTAAATTGAACATTAATAGATAGATCACGTATCGTTGGTACAAATTAAAATTAGCAGCATGATCAATGATTTGTAATGGTTATTAGATAGAAGTGCAGACTCCAATCCCAGTAACAATGTGGCGAAGGGAGCGGTGGGATATCGTGGGACAATGAACAACGTTTCGTATTCACGGAAATCACGATTGGGTAATTCGTGCGTGTATTGTAATGAACTCGTTCGACGTGATTGAAATACTACCCTTTTGTCAGTAAATGAATCACGGTTAATTTGTGGCAATGAAATTCTGTCCAACTTCATACAATATAATTGCAATTTAACGCTATTCACCAAGAATTTGCCTCAATAAATACAAGGGAAAATACTTAAGTAGGTAAGTACTTACCTTTATTAATTGACTGAGGGAGCGAAGCGACCGAAGTCTCCGTTTTAACTTGCAGACTGGGGAGAATTTGTTTCGTCTGTACCTCTACATCTCTTCTCTACATCTACGGGTTCGGTCAGATCACGTTTGCGGCCGTATTTATCAACCGATTTCATGAAATTTTACACACACACTCCTTGCTTACAATGGATAACATAAGAATGATATTTTTTTGAATTGGATGAAAAATGAAAGAGTAATAAAGAAAATTGAAAAATAAAATTTTCTAAACAAAGCTCCCGAAGTCTACGGTTCACAGAACCACTAATTTTATACTCGTATTTTACAGTTACTTATAATATATTGATTGAAAGCAACAGTCCCTGTTATTGCTAAGTGTCCAATGATTCAAAACTGCACTCGTTGCACCTGTTTGGCTAGGCTTTGGAAAATACCTATACCACAGATTAATAAATAGTTACTACGTAACAGATACATCACTCCCATACAAAAGCGAAAATACCTACTCTATAGTAACCTACAAAATTACCATAGAGTCGAGACTGTGTTGCTCGCCGTGCGAGTGACGCCATCGTAAGAATGCTCTAGGATTGTACCTATGATGATTATTGTAATAAAACGAATGTTACGAATCAACCATTTTTTTATTAGTCAATCCAATATGTTTTAGTTTTATATAATGCTTTATATTTTTTTATTGATCAATAAATAAAAACGGCAAAGAAATCACGTTTGTTGTATGGGTTGTACCCTAAAATATTTATTTTATTCTGGTTTTTAGTATTTAATTTTGTTGTTATAGCGGCAACATAAATACATTATTAACTATGTCACGGTTCAATGTATACTAATTATCACGGTTCATGAAATACAGCCTGGTGACAGACGGACGGACGGACAGACAGACAGACAGACAGACAGACGGACAGTGAAGTCTTAGTAATAGGGTTCTGTATTTCCCCTTTGGGTACGGAATGTGTGTCAACTTAGCAGATCATTGTCCAGCAGATCAAAAAAAAAGGGAGTTCTTTTCGCATGCAGCTGAGTTCTATAGTTCCTGATAGATTTTAGAAATAGTTCTGGCGTTTTTACCCCCAAAATGACAATTAAAGAAATGGTCTGCTAACTTCCCGTAGCAGATCATTGTCCAGCAAATCAAAAAAAAAGTGACTTCCTTTCGCATGCAGCTAAGTTCTATAGTTCCTGATAGTTTTTAGAAATAGTTCTGGCGTTTTACCCCAAAAAATGTCAATTAACGAAATGATCTGCTAACTTCCCGTAGCAGATCATGGTCCAGCAAATAAAATAAAAAAGTGAGTTCCTTTTGCATGCAGCTGAGTTCTATAGTTCCTGATAGTTTTTAGAAATAGTTCTGGCGTTTTTACCCCAAAAATGACAATTAAAGAAATGATCTGCTAACTTCCCGTAGCAGATCATGGTCCAGCAAATCAAAAAAAAAAAGTGAGTTCCTTTCGCATGCAGCTAAGTTCTATAGTTCCTGATAGTTTTTAGAAATAGTTTTGGCGTTTTTACCCCAAAAAATGTTAATTAAAGAAATGATCTACTAACTTCCCGTAGCAGATCATGGTCCAGCAAATCAAAAAAAAAGTGAGTTCCTTTTGCATGCAGCTGAGTTCTATAGTTCCTGATAGTTTTTAGAAATAGTTCTGGCGTTTTTACCCCAAAAAATGTCAATTAACGAAATGATCTGCTAACTTCCCGTAGCCGATCACTTTGCAGCAGATCAAAAAAAAGTGAGTTCTTTTCGTATGCAGCTGAGTTCTATAGTTCCTGATAGTTTTTAAAAATAGTTCTGGCGTTTTTACCCCAAAAAATGTCAATTAACGAAATGATCTGCTAACTTCCCGTAGCAGAACATTGTCCAGCAGATCAAAAAAAAAGTGAGTTCCTTTCCCATGCAGCTGAGTTCTATAGGTCCGGACTGCAATCGTGCTTTAGATTGTTCTCATACGAATATGTGCAAAGCGAAAGAGTTCTAGTCTTCGAGAATTTTTTAAATAGACGAAAATGATATTTTTCGAGATTTCAATGGTTCTCACATGATCTGCTGGCGAAAGAGTTCTAGCCTTCGAGAATTGTTTGAAACGATGAAAATGATATTTTGCGAGTTTTTAAAGGTTCTTATATGATCCGCTGGTACTGGGAAGTGAGTTCCGGACTCCAATCGAGCTCTAGTTTGTAGCCCATTACGAATGTGTTAAAAATTGCTGAGTTCTAGCCTTTCACAATAACTCAAATTATTTATTCCATTTTCACGATGAAAATTGTGTTTATTGAATTTACAACGTTCTGACATGATACGCTTCCCACGATGGTTCAGAACAAATCTTTGAAAAGTATCTAGAATTGCAGAACTCAGCTGCATGCCAAAAAAACTCACATTTGTTTCCGATCTGCTGCAAAGTGATCTGCTACGGGAAGTTAACAGATCATTTCGTTAATTGACATTTTTTGGGGCAAAATCGCCAGAACTATTTCTAAAAACTATCAGGAACTATAGAACTCAGCTGCATGCAAAAGGAACTCACTTTTTTTTTTGAATTGCTGGACCATGATCTGCTACGGGAAGTTAGCAGATCATTTCGTTAATTGACATTTTTTGGGGTAAAACGCCAGAACTATTTCTAAAAACTATCAGGAACTATAGAACCCAGCTGCATGCGAAAGGAACTCACTTTTTTTTTGATTTGCTGGACAATGATCTGCTACGGGAAGTTAGCAGATCATTTCTGTAATTGGCCTTTTTGGGGGTAAAAACGCCAGAACTATTTCTAAAAACTATCAGGAACTATAGAACTCAGCTGCATGCGAAAAGAACTCCCTTTTTTTTTGATCTGCTGGACAATGATCTGCTAAGTTCACACACATGGGTACGGAGCCCTAAAAATAAAATAAATAATATCTATGGATAGGTCATCAAAAATAATATTGAGGTTTCGAATATTTTTTTTTTTCTAAACTGAATAGTTTGCGCGAGATACCCTTCCAAAGTGGTAAAATGTTTTGCCACGTGGCAATGCTTATTCTTTGAGCTAAAAAGTAACCAGCCTTCTGGTCTTGAGAAGAGTCGATCATAAGTGTTTTTTTTTAATTTTAATTAAAGTTAAATTGTACTGAAATATTTCTACTAAAATGGTATTTATTTGACCATTAAGTACTAAACGTCCCTTTTTTACTTCGGACGGCACTGCAAATTAGTTATTCCAAATGATATGTTTGTTTATTTTATTATTATATAATATTGCACGACAACACATTTGGCAGCTATTTACCAATATTTTATCAAAACTGTATAAAGCAGTAGAAACATGTGGTTGTTTTTCATATTAATATACTAGCTTTAAAGTAATTATAATGTGACTAAAGCAGACAATCCAAATATCCGGAGAGGCTGCATGTCTCTTAGCCGGGACCCCTTGATGGGACCTGGAAGCGAGAGCCCTTGCGTCATTGTTCCAATGGCGCTGGAGCGGGACCACAGGCCTACGTCTCGAGAAGTCGAGGACCAGCCGTCCCAACTCCACCAGGACCTAATGGAGTCATGGAGGGTGCGACTTGAACAACCCAGGTGGGGTACCTTGGTGACCTCACGTAGCCACCCTGATACAAATTTCTGTGAACCATGCCAAAAATTAAAAAAAAAAACAATATGTCTGAACTTGAAATGTCTGAACAATTAAACCGGCAAAATTTTTAGTAATATAATAATATCGTGTTTTATTTGTGTTCCAAAGAAGCGAAAATTGTCCCAAACAAGCCTTAATACTTAGTGCACAAAAAGTAGTGTCTATGTGACTAACCGGTTTTGTATTTTTTCTAAAAATGTCGTCTGATAGATAAAAACAAAATATCTAAACTTGTGAACAATTAACCCGGCTAAATTTTTAGTGATTTAATAATATCGTGTTTTATTTGTGTTCCAAAGAAGCGAAAATTCTCCCAAATAAGCCTATACTTAGTGCACAAAAAGTAGTGTCTGTGTGACTAATCAGTTTGTATTTTTTCTAAAAATGTCGTCTGATAGATACTGATGTGTTCAATAGTGTCACTAAATCTTTTCTTCTGAAAATTTGTGTTTTGTCGAGTGTTGTTTTGTGTCCTACACTCATCGAGATGATTTTTTTTGCTAATAAATATGGTAGATACTTATGCAAAATAGTGAACGTTATTTCATTCACCAACCCATGAAATGAGTCTGCTTTTCTGTAAAGCTAGTTCCACACGTCAGTAGACGGCATTTGTGGATGTGTGTCTGCCAACGTGTAGTTGTACCCTCTTCTAAGCGCGCGTTGGCAGACACATCTACAGATGCCGTCTGCTGACGTGTGGAGCTTGTATAGCTATATCTATTTTCTATCTATCTATATCCTTTTTGGAAGTCGGTTGAAAAGTTGCCAACATCAAATAACAGATGGCGGTACCTTCTTTGCCACAAAATCTACCCCCCTTTACGCCGGAAGATGGGCCTCTATTTCAGTATAGCGTAATGTACTCTGTGGGCAGCCCTCTGCCCATTTTTACTGTCGACGGTACGCCGAGCGGTAGGTATATAGCGCGCGGCCTTGAGCGAGTGACGGAGGCCTGCCTATACACACATGTTAAAGTCTGACGCAATTTTTTTTTTGATTAAACACCTATCTTCGGAAGAAAAAAGCTTTTAGGTGGTAATCTTGCAAATAAAAAAGTCTTATAGGCAAGCGGCGAACCCCCTGAAAAACTAAAATGACTGACCAATCACTGAAAATGTGATTGCCCCTATACAAATTTGTACTTCCAAGGTTTACAAAAAGTACAAATTTGGATAGGGGCAATCACATTTTCACTGATTGGTCAGTTATTTTCATTTCTAAGCACTTTTTCGGGGGTTTGCCGCTTGCCTATTAATGCCAATATAGGTAACATAAAGTTCATCGATGTACATTACTGTGAAGGTTTTCTGAACACAAGTGACGGCTTAAAAACTGAATTGACCAATATTTACTTGCCATACGGCAATCCCGAAATTAAAAAAAAATAGCTTGTAATTTCGAGTAGGTTATTGAAGTTCATATAAATAGTTAATACAAAAACTGCTTCGGTGGCGTGGTCGGTAGTGCATTCGCTTACGACGCCGAAGCCTCGGTTTCGATTCCCGGTCGGGACAAACTTTGTGTGATGACACATACGTTTGTACCGAAGTCTGGATGTTTCCTATCTATACTACTATTATAAGAGGAAAGATTTATATGTTTGTAATTAATAAACTCAAAAACTACTGTGCCAATTTCAAAAATTCTTTCACCATTGGAAAGTTACATTCACCTTGAGTAACATAGGCTACTTTTTATTCCAGTAATATGTTCCCAAGGGAACCGGGAACGAGTAAACTAAATCACGCGGGCGGAGCTGCGGCGATCAGCTAGTGTATAATATTTTTGTATTTACAAAAAAAAATTACGTAAGTACTAGATGACGTTGCGTGAATTGTCCTAAATTTTTATTTATTATTTATTTTATAAATATAAATATGTTAGGACAATCCACACAACGCCATCTAGTCTCAAACTAAGCAGAGCTTGTGATATGAGTACTAGATAAACTGATATAAATACTTATATACATTTTATTTTTCGGCGTCGAAAGCGGATACACTACCGACCACGCCACCGAAGCAGTCAAGTTTATTTAAAATAAACTACTTTATAGTGAAGTTAAGTAAACCCTTTTACTTAGCCTCAAAAGGCATGACTTAAAGTAAATTGCGGTGCGCGGGCACATTAAAATTCAACATTTTCTACTGTAAAAAATAGCAACTCAAGGAAATTCATTAACCCTTGTTTTCATTAGTTCCTTTGAGTTTGCGTCTAACAAATTTGAATTTAAAACATAGTTACTTTTTACGACAAGACTTCCTCAGCTACGAGTATACTCAAGGATTCCTATCTTTATCACTAAAATCAGTTTATGGTAGGTAACTAAGTATATGTACTTACCTAGATCCTTACATTATTAAATTTAAACAAGAAATACTTGGCTCCTACCTTTTTTTTATTACCATATTACTTATATCATTTATCATCATAATTATCATTTCAGCTAATTGTCGCCCACTGCTTTCTACAAAAAAAGGGAAAACAATCACTTGGAAGTTGCAAAATAATTAAGTATTACTAAAACTCTATAAAAAAAAGATGCCAGAATTCTTATCTCTATAGATATGTAAACACCTACTTACCTCGTCAATAGGTACATGCTCAAAAGTTCAGTGGTAAGTCTGTAATCTACGTCAATTATAATTGATTAAGACACCTTTCTAACTAGTTTACACATCTTATTACACGAATTATAAAAAACTGTTGAAAATAAAGTAACTTTTTCATACGTGTCTCTATTTTCTTGTAAATAAAATCGTAAGTCAAACGCTATTGGTATTGAAGAATGCTAATAGACTTATTTCATAAAATCAATGTCGCTAGATACTGTACATTATTAATTAACAGTTTTGATTCACATTTCAAAATTATTATTTCAATCAATGACTAATATTTTCTGTACCTTTGAGCTGACAGGTTCTGTAGAATACCTGGATAACCTTTACTTATGATTACAACGTGAAAATTGCCCTAGATATATTATATGCTCACTCGACGAAGCCAATATCATACCCAAGATTTTCAACTAGGGCGGTTTTATGGCAATGAGTTCTGATATTGCATCCAGAAAATATTAGTGGTCAGTAACCCCAATCCAGCAACTACGATATTTTTCCATCTTTTTGCAATAAGTAGCTCTTAATATTTTCGTAGCTAGGTACTGTGCTTAAAGCAAGTGTTCAGTTAATTGGTTCATTATTCTCATTGGTTAAAGCATCAAGCTGCTTCACTACAATTTATTTTGTACACTAAAGGCAGTCGTAGAAACAAACATCTTTAGGACCCACTCTTTAACATTTTACGGAAAGTGATCTTTACATGTTGCTTTAATTATGAGTTAAAAAAGATATCGAATTTTTCTGCTATAGGTAAATAAAACGAAAGTAGAAACTGTATAAGCTTGCTATTGACTGCTTCGGTGGCGTGGTCGGTAGTGCATCCGCTCTCGACGCTGGAGTCTCGGGTTCGATTCCCGGTCGGGACAAACTTTGTGTGATGACACATACGTTTGTACCGAAGTCTGGATGTTTCCTATGTATAATATGTATGTATTTAAAAAAAAAATGTATATAAGTATTTATATCAGTTTATCTAGTACTAATATCACAAGCTCTGCTTAGTTTGAGACTAGATGGCGTTGTGTGAATTGTCCTAACATATTTATATTTATTTATTATTATTATTAATATGTATCTCACAATTTTCGTAGATTGAATGCAATTATGATGCAAACCAAAAGCGGAAATAACAAAAGCACACCGCGCGACTGCACCACAAGGAAGACGCGAAAATTTAATTCACCTCGGAATTGAATTTTGTGTTTTGAGTTTAACTATAATTACTTTGGCTGCGTTTCCTTTTTAAAAGTACCTACATGTCATTTTATTTTAATAATAATCTTAATAAACTTAAAGGGTACCTACCTAAAGATTCGAAGAATAAATATCCTATATGCTACTTATATTATGATAACAGTTTTCCATTTTGGTAAATTGTGAAAAGATTTTTTTTTAAGTTATCTACGTGTCAATTAATACGCAAAACCCGCGCAATAGACGTGGAATTGCGGACACCAGCCTGCGTCGACAAGTACACGTACCTGTCAATTATATAATATATTTTTTGTAAAGAAAGAGAATATTTAGTAAACCTCCCATAAAGTAATTATATTTTAGCGTATTTGCGTACTCAGAAGCTATTTTTTTGTTGACGTAAAATATACGGAAATCAGAACTCGGAACGCGTAGAAACGAAATCTAATTTATAATCCGGCTGATGTCATGAACTCACCTTACCGGTGTGGAAATATCTCACGTATTGGAAGTAATACTGAATAAATATTTATTAAAAATTATATAGTAAAGGTTTATACGTAAACGTACAAGAGAAAGTTGACCTACATAAAACGAAATTGGTACATTTACCTAAGATAAATTTTAGAGCGTGTCAAGTTAATCTTATATTTCTTATAATCTTATATTTATTTATCATGTTGTCCATGGACAACATGATAAATAAATAAAGTCTGATTAGGTAGAAAAGATTCAAAGCAACTATGGTAATTAAGAATGATACCACGACGATGACGTTGTTGGTAAAATAAACAAGTATGAGTCTCATATTGATTTCGTATCGTATCGTTTTGCTAAATTCATACATACCTCATGCTACGAGGTATTTAAGAATTAAGCAATATGAAGGAAGTACCTACTTATAGTCTCATAAAAGTGTAATTGAAGATTCATCGCACAAACTTAATTCTCGTTCCTACAATTCATTCCTTACATTATTATGTGTGACAGTAGGTATGTAATGTTCTCTTTGGACTACAAGTCGGTATGGCTTTTGATCCTTTTTATGAGCTCGTAGGTCGCTTATGAGTAATAAAATATTCCATGGTGATAAAAACTCATGTAACTGTTTTCAGCAGTTACTAAATAAATGTGCAATTTCTTAATCCTGTTTATTTACAATGGATAGAACCAAAGTAAGTAGGTACATTTTTTCAAAGCACTTCAACATTTTGAGATCCATGCATCCAGTCCAAATATACCTAGGTCCATAGTCGGAAGTCAAATGGACCAATAGTGAAGGTCTCAAAAAGCTTTTTTTACAAGTAATAAACCAGGACAATCGAAATCAAATCGTTTTAATACCTAACCAATGGGCGACAAGTGTAAATCGTTTGTGCGTCTACTCCTCCGAAACGGCTCGACTGATTTTGACCAAATTTGGCATGCTGGTCGACATCATACCCGGGAGTGCATATATCTGAAATCATGAAAATAGAGCTGACCACGAAGGAATAATCACCGAAAAACCAGATGATTAAATGATTGCCATGGAAACACGTGCGTCAACAATGAAAATAGTTTTATTTTTTTCATTCGATTAATTAATTTAAGTGTTCGATTCTGATTCTGATATGTAATAAAAACATTTGCTCCGCTCAACATTTGCAATTAGCAGCATACATTGCATACCTAGTTTATTTACCAATCGATCATTATCAAAACACTAAAGTCACCCATTCCCCAAACCCTTGTCAACCATGTTGACATTTATAAGAGTGGTATAAGCTACTGTCACACGTAACGTTTCTACTCGTACCGTTCTTTGAGACAACGATAAGAGGATTGAATGGTCGGTATCATATTTGTTACCATTCCTTCCTTTATAACGGACGCCAGTGGCTCCAGCCGCACCTTCCTGTACCTCTTACCCATAGAAAAGAATACGTACCCTACTTATTAATCTGCCGACGTGCAGAGATAATTCTCACGTAAGTACTTAGTACGTTAAAACAAAAAACTTAGATTCATCAAAAAAATTTAATTGCTTTGTAAAGCCTTAGTCCACTTCTACAATAAAAAAAATACGAAGACGTGATATTTAAAACAAATTATAATTTTTTAAAAAGTAAACTACAACTACTGTCAGCGAGGACATAAAATAATGGAAACACTGCGTACAGAGAGAAATAATCTTATATTAGAATAAGTTACAAAATTAATGGCGGCGTCCTTTACGGAATATACGAGCGCGCGGCACAACCTTGCTTCATGATGATTTTGAGTGTTCTCACGTTCGACTGAAGGTTGCATCAGTTTATATGTGACGGATGGCGGTGGTGGCAGCTGACGTGTGATCCGAATCACGCGCCACGGTGAATCGCTCGTATATCTTAGTCGATGTATCGTACGGTTCCATTCGTAGTTAGTAGTGGGCCGCAGGGTGTAGCGTCATTCAAAACGCGTTCCTTGTGTGCGCGTGAACATACTGGGGGCCCTTGAAAGAACTTTCAAGATTCCTTGATCAGCGGACAGATTCTGTTAAGGGCACGCCTAATGGTTCCCTTTGCTGTGTGTAGATCCACCACTCGAGGCACGTTGTCCGCTCCGGGATACAGCTTGGAGACTCTGCCTAGGCGCCACAGTAGCGGCGGCAGAGCGTCGTCCCTAATGATAACGAGCTCACCCTCATGTACGTCTCTACACCGGGTCTTCCATTTGTGACGCTGCTGGAGCTCTGTTAGGTATTCAGTCTGCCATCTTTTCCAAAAGTGTTGCCTCATTTGCTCTAGGAGGCGGTATCGGTTCAAACGGCCAGGGTTGGTATCCAGTAGTAATGGTGCCGGAATCGATGTCAGTGACCTGCCAAGAAGAAAGTGTCCTGGTGTGAGCGCCACGAAATCATTAGGGGATGACGAGAGAGGGGATATGGGTCTACTGTTAAGTATAGCCTCAATTTGGCAAAACAGGGTACACAACTCCTCAAATGTAAGATGTGTGTTGCCCAGGATGCGTTTAATATGAAATTTTGCGGCCTTGATCCCGGCCTCGGCACTTCCGTTGAACGCTGGGGCGTAAACTGGCGTAAATATAAAGCGAATAGACTGATCAGCTGCAAACTCTACTATAGAGTCGTTGTGAGTTTTAAATAAATGTTCTATTTCCTTTGCGGCTGCTACAAAATTCCTACCGTTATCGCATAGGATCTCCGTAGGTTTGCCTCGACGTGCTATGAAACGTTGTAGGGAAAGTAAGAATGAGTCCTTAGACAGTTCACTAACTGCCTCTAGGTGTATACACTTGTACTTAAGACATATGAAAAGACAGAGATAGCACTTTGTTATCTTACAACCACGACCCCGACGATCGGTGATAAGGAAGGGGCCTCCGAAGTCTAGAGCTACCGCTGAGAAGGGAAAGTCTGGGATTACGCGTTGAGTAGGTAAATCTCCCATTATATTAGACATATGCTTAGGATTAACACGATTAAATTTTACACACATGCGAGCCGTACGCCGCGCCAGATCCCTACCCCCGACCACCCAGAAGCGTTCGCGGACTGACGATAACATCAGTTGAGGGCCTGCGTGTAGAAGACGCGTGTGTTCGTTAGCAAATATGAGTTGTGATAGTGTGTGTTTGGAGTGTAGAAGTATGGGGTGCTTTGTGTTATACTCTAGAAGACTCTTTCTAATTCTCCCCCCCACTCGCAGGATTCCCCGAGTGTCTACAAAGGGCGATAGAGAGGCAAGAGCGCATTTGGGATTCAATGATTTATTGTGACATAGTAATTCAATTTCATTAGGAAAGGACTGTTGTTGAGACAGTTTAGACAAAGTGTACAATGCTTCTTCAAGCTCAGTGACACTGAGTGGGCCAGAGTGGCCTTGTCCCTTGCAATTATAAACGAAACGTAAGACATAAGCTACGATGTGTTGTAGTTTTTTAAAAGAGGAATGTTTATCAAAGTTTATTATAGGAGTAGAATCTGTGCTCGCAAGGAGTGATACCTGAGGAGTCGTCTTGGTCTCAGGTAGGTCATGGTTGTGTGCATTATCTGGCGACTCAGGCCAAAACACTTCGGGTTCCATTAAGAAACCAGGGTCATGCCACCAGCATGCATTTGATTCAACATGTTGTGGGTCTATTCCCCGAGATGCATGATCAGCGGGGTTGAGAGCAGTGGGCACATGGCGCCACACTGAGCCAGTAGTGAGTTCCTGTATGGTTGAGACACGGTTGGCGACGTAAGTCTTCAACAGATTAGTGGGTGTTTTTAACCACCCTAACACAATAGTGGAGTCGGACCAAAAAGTGTTCCTTGCTATGGGCTTGCGAAGCGCAGTGTTTACTGTGGCACTGAGTCGTGCCCCCAATAAAGCTGCACACAGTTCCAAGCGGGGTATAGTGGTTGCCTTTATAGGGGCAACACGGGACTTGGCACAGAGAAGGTGACAGGATTGACTTCCTGTCACGGAGGTTGATTTAGCGTAGATGCAGGCTCCATAGGCAGCCTGTGACGCGTCACAAAACGTATGCAATTCAATAGTACAGGTTGCGTCTAGCACTATGTGTCTAGGTATGCTAAAACGACTAAGACAATCAATATTAGTAGTAAAACGAGCCCAAGCCCGCCCCACCTCCTCAGGTACGGGCTCATCCCAGCCTATCTTGAGGGTCCACAATCTTTGTATCATAATTTTAGGTTTGACGGTACACAAGGTCAAAAGACCTAATGGGTCAAAGATCTTAAAGGTTGTGGATAGTATTGATCGTTTAGTCACTATGTCTGGGTTACCCTTATGTACGTCAAAGTGAAGCGTGTCCTTTGACGGTGCCCAGATGAGACCTAGTGTCTGATGAGATGAGCTAAGAGCCAAGGCGTTCGTTTCAGTGTTGTGTGTTTCTGAAATTAAAATGGCCGGAGAGTTTGACCGGAACTTTCTCAGGTTAAAGCAGCCCTGGGATAGGGCCCGAACCACCTCATCCTTAATATGCAACAGGTCACTCTCAGAGTCAGAGCCGCAGAGAAGGTCGTCACAGTAAAAGTCATTTTGAATGATCTGCTTGATGAGTGGATCCGAGGCCTCTTCCCCGAGTTGCCATAAGCACCTGGCAGCTAAGAAGCTGGCGCTGGCGAAACCGTAAGTGACTGTGTTGAGTTGGAGCGTGCGGAGAGGGAGCTCCTCGCTTTCCCGCCATAGGATTAATTGTAAATTTCGATCTAGTTCATTTAGAGTGATTTGACGATATTGTTTTTCAATATCGCCTGACAAGATGTAGGTATAGTGTCGGAACCTTAATAGAATATTAAATAGAGAGTCCTGAATGTTAGGACCTACCATCTGTAAGTCGTTGACAGACATATTAGAGGAGGTCTTAGCGGAGGCGTCGAAGACTACGCGCAATTTGGTTGACTCACTATTTTCTTTGAACACCGGGTGGTGTGGAAGGAAATAGGATATTGTCTCTGGGGGACGACGACGACCCATATCAGATAAGTGACCCAAGTCAGCATACTCTTTAATGAAGTTGGAATACATTGCCTTTAATTCAGGATTTCCTTTCAACCTTTTTTCTAAACTAAGAAAACGTCTCTTAGCAGGCGAATAAGAATCTCCTAGACAAGTAGGTGCGTCTATAAGTGGCAGCCTTACACAAAACCTACCACCCGGCAGGCGGTGGGTGTTGGCAGTGAAATGCGCTTCACACTCAGAGGGGGGACATATGGCTAGATTTTCGCTAGGAAAATCTTCATAGTCCCAGAACTTGGCGAGATCAGCACTGAGCTCGGCTTCGATTGAAAAATTACAGTGTATGACAGCTCCCTGTGATTTGGGAATGGCAATAGGTCCCGCTATGAGCCAACCCAGCTTAGATTTGTGCAGTGTGGGCAGGTTAGGTCCCAACGGTTTACGCTGGGAACCTAGTACATGCCAGAATAAGTCAGCTCCCAAGAGCACTTCAACGCTTTGTGGTTGGTTGAAGGCCGGGTCTGCTATACATATGTGTGAGGGAAGCCTTAAGGCGCTTGTGTTAATATATTGTTTGGGAAGACTTTCAGTTATGTGTTCTAACACTAGAAAGTCGTGAGTACATGTGAAGACACCATGTCTTGCTTTAATCTGAGCGACGCACTGCTCAGGAATGAGGTTAACAGGGGTGTCCCCTATACCTAAGACGCTTCTGACGTCTGCTGTGCGAGATGACAGCTGAAGGCGAGTTTTTAAACTGCTGGTGATGAATGAAGATTGACTACCGGAGTCGAGTAGGGCCCGGACAGTGACAGACTGACTTGTGTAGGGGTTGACCACATCGAATGAATACCCGTAGCCGTAGAGCCTTATCCCGCCAGCAGGAGGAGCCCAAACTTCAGCTGGTGTTGCAGGAACTTAAATCTAAAACAGATCTCTGTTTACAATTAGAAAAAGAAAGAGAAGAAAATGAAAACTTGTTGATAGGTGCTTTAGACGATAGTAAAAAACTAAAATCTGAACTAGCTAGGCTTCATATTAGTTATGATGAAATTGTAATGCAGCGGAACCACCTTCAATCAATAGTAGATAGGTTTCAAGAGTGCAGTGATGAGTATGAAGGGACCTTGAGGAGGACTACCTTGCTGGAACAGGAGCTACGGGATGCCCAGGGGCACATCTTACACTTGGAGTCAGCTGCCAAGCAAGTCGTAGTCCAACAAACGGATAACCTTTATAACGAGCTAATGAGTGGTACTCCGCAGTTTGTTCCTTCTGCAACAGTTCCAAACCTGGACTTGTCTACTATAGATCTTACCAATGACAGTTCATACCAACTGGACAAGCCAGTTTATTTTTGCAGCAGGAATAAACTAAAAAAATACCTAAAAATAAAGAAATTCATTTTAAAATCAAAGAAACAATTAAAATATCATAGAATCTTAATCAAAAAGTGTAAAAATGTTAACTCTAGTTTAAAATTAAGAGAACAAGCTAAATTATCTATGTTAGAACTTAAACAAAGTCATTTAAAATATTACACTGACACACAACGCTTAGAGTCACAAATAAAAAATTTGCAATTTGAATTAGAGTATGTAACTAAGAAATATGAATGGTCTCTAAAAGACTTTAATAAGTGTTCATCAAGTATAGATAAGGTACTCAAAACATCTAATTATAATACTGAGCGCCTTAATACCTTCATAAATAACCACTCATGCAATATCAATTGCACAAGTCCTTCTCAATCATTGGAGAACCAGGCTTCCCTTACAACTTGCTCACCTACTTCATTAGTGTATGAATTGTGTGACAGTGTAAAAAGTAATAGTCATACTGGATATACTAAACTAGTTTTATTTAGTGATGATATTGGAACTGATTTTAGTTCTTTTCTGATACAACAATTTAATTCAAATTGTTATTCAATTATTAATAACTGTTATCCAGGTGCATCTTTAAATGAAATTATGCAAAAGATATTAGAATATAATTTTGACTCAAACAGTAAAATAATTATTTTCTGCTCAAACAGGGGTAAAATTAACAAAAATGAACTATCCCTATACTTTGACAAAATGCAAAACTTAAATGTTGAACATGTAGTAATGTTTACATTACCATACATAAAAGGTGTGCCAGACGTGGAAAATTCTCTTAGATATAAGATAAATTTACAACTCAATTTAACTAGCCAATATAATAATAAATTCCATGTAATTGACTTTAATTCTGTTTTTAAGAGAACTGTATATAAATACAATTTGTCAACTTCTGACAGTAACTTTAACAATAACAAACATATTGTTTATGTAAACAAAGGTAGGTATTTTCTACCAAAGCATTATAAGAGACAAATAGCAAGTTTGCTATTCAATTATTTTTACACTTCAGCCAAGAACTTGGCTGACAAAACTGCTTTTATTGAGCAATGTAGATTTAGTGTTAAGACTTTGGAATCTGTTCCAAGTAATTTAAATGAAGTTCTACGACAACAGAGGCAATATTACCCTTTAGCAGACATAGTCAATTAATTGAATTAAATTTAGTTACAAATATTAATTACGTTAAAAAATGCCCTCCAAATCAAACCAAATCAAAAAATGTAAATTATATCAACATAGGGCATCAAAATATTGGTTGTTTAACACATGGCAAAGAGTTAGAGTTGGAACTGTTAATGAATTCAGACAATATTGATATTTTTTGTATTACAGAACATATGCGTAAGTCGTATGAGCTCATGTTCAATTTCAGTAATCACCGGGTTGGTAGTGCATTCTGCAGGGTGACCACAGTACGGGGGGGATCTTTGATTTTATTAAATAAACAACTTAAATTTAAAGAACGGAAAGATATTGTGTCTCTTTCTCTAGAGTGTAAAGTCGAACTGTCGTGCGTGGAAATGGAGCAATTCATAGTAGTATGCGTGTATAAACCTGGAACCTCACCCTTTTGCGAATTTGAGGAACTTATTGACAAAGTTCTATGTAAACTTGGAAAAACTAATAAGTACCTAATAGTATGTGGTGATTTTAATGTCGATTTACTTGTTAATACGCCTATGAGTTATAATATTTTAAATTTATTTAAATCACACAATCTTACAAACTTATTTTTGGAGCCTACTAGATATTGTAATACAATAGCCACTTGCCTGGATAATATATACAGCGATATGTTGCCAGAAAGTAAAAGTATTATAAAAAAGCTAGATTCAGACCATTGTGGGCAAATAGCATCTTTTAAAATCACTAAAGAAAAAGTTATAAAACGTAAAATATTATGTAGACCAATAACTGGTGACCGCTTGGAACGAATGAGGGTTGGACTTTGCAATAAAATTCCATTCTTAGACACTGGCTTAGATCCAAATGTAATGTATAAATTATTTTTTGATTCTTTTTACAACGAGTTCAACTCCATATTCAAGTCTAAGGTGGTCATGATTAGTGATAGTCCTACTTTCAGTGAATGGGCCACTGAGGGTATACACAAAAGTAGACAAAAACTTTATGAACTATACTCAGAAAGACAGCTTAATAGATCAGTTGAATTTCTAGATTATGTTAAAACTTATTCAAAAAAGTTTAAAGCAGATTGTTTAGCAGCTAAATCAAAATATATAAGTGATAAAATTCTCAATAGTGCAGACAAAGTTAAATCTACTTGGAAAATTATAAACGCGGAAAGAGGTCAACAAAAATTAAATGATAATCATTTTAAACTTAATATAAATGGTAAAATAACTACATCAGACTTCGAGGTCGCTAACGAATTTGAAATTTTTTTCTCCCGAATTCCTGTAGATTTGACAAAAACCCTAGGCTCTTCAACCCCCATTGCAGAATCTTGGTTAAAAGCAAACGTTCCTTGTTGTAACGTTATATTTAAATTCAGTAAAGTTAACATAAACACTATCTTAAAAACTTTTAAATCTTTAAATATCAAGAAAACAGCTGACCTCTGGGGCATCTCTGTGTATTTAGTAAATTCTTTTATTGAAATGGTTGCTCCTGAACTAGTATTAATATTTAATAATTGTGTTGATAGTGGTGTGTTCCCTGATTTAATGAAATCTAGTAAATTAATTCCCCTGTTTAAATCGGGTAGTACTTCAGATCCGTCCAATTTCCGTCCCATTTCTGTACTACCTACATTTAGTAAAATTTTTGAAAAAATTATGCTTAATCAAATGCAAAATCACTTTAACGTTAATAAACTATTACATACAAAACAATTCGGTTTCACTCGTGGTCGGTCCACCACTGATGCCGGAATTAAATTATTAGAGTGTATATACAGGGCCTGGGATGAGTCATATGATGCTTATGGTGTATTCTGCGACTTATCTAAGGCCTTCGATTGCGTTCAGCACCAGACTTTAATTAAGAAACTTGATCATTACGGAATCCGGGGGACGGCCTTGAATTTCGTCAATTCTTACTTAAGTGATAGGGTCCAGAAAGTAGTGATCAATGGTAAACAGTCACCTGGTTCTCCTGTAGCAATGGGGGTACCGCAGGGTTCAATTTTGGGACCTTTTCTTTTTCTAGTATATATTAATGATCTCCCTCACCTCATAAGAGACGACCACGAGGTAGTTTTGTTTGCTGATGACACTTCTTTAATATTTAAAGTTAAACGTGGACAGCGCGAACTTGACGATGTAAACATTACCCTCTCTAGGATAGTCCACTGGTTTTGTGCTAATAATTTATTATTAAATGAAAATAAAACTAAATGTGTAAGATTCACCTTACCTAATGTAAGACTTGTTAAAACCAGTGTTAAGGTTAGGGATGATATAATAGAATTGGTCGATGACACTGTCTTTCTGGGCATAACGTTAGACTCCAAATTGCAATGGGGGCCTCATATCGGGAAAATTTCGGCCAGGCTTAGTTCAGCAGCCTATGCTGTCAAAAAGATCCGACAACTTACAGACATTAAAACGGCGCGTCTTGTCTACTTCAGCTACTTCCACAGTATCATGACATATGGCATACTACTGTGGGGTAACGCTGCCGATATTGAATGCATCTTTGTGTTGCAGAAGAGGGCTATCCGGACTATCTATGGAATGGGGTCTCGGGAGTCATTAAGAGATAAGTTTAAGCATATTAACATCCTTACAGTGTATTCACAGTATATTTATGAAATTTTATTGTATACCCACAAGAACAAAAGTAAGTTTGTGAAAAATAGTGATAATCATAATCTAAACTTAAGAAATAAGGATAAACTGGCTGTTCCTAAATTTAGGCTTCATAAAGTGAGTAATTCTTTTGCGGGGAACTTTATTCGAATGTACAATACATTGCCAACCGAAATAGCAAATTTATCTGTCAATAAATTTAAAAAACTAATAAAAAGTAAATTGTGCCATAAAGCTTATTATAGTATTAATGATTTCTTAGATGACAAGGCGGCCTGGTTGTAACAACGTAACGAATTGCTCCTTTCTAAATAACTCTGTATTAGATTTAAGATGAAATATTTTGAAAAAAGCCGAGCTGAGTTTCTTGAGGGCTCTTCTCAGTCTCGTTGCATTTTGGAACCCTCGGTAGAGTCACACCAACTTCTGACGAATCTAAATAATTTTCTGAAAATTTCAAAGATAATAAACGTTATTTTATTTTATTTTATTTTATTTTATTCTATCAATGCTGTTGACAGCAGTACCAATGAACCATGGATGACTGACATGACCGCAGACGACTGGCCTGCAGCGTTCTCGGCCGCTGCAGTGACAGACGAGGATGTTTGCGATGTGGATGTGGTGTGTCTGTGCAACTGTGTATAGTGCCGTTTTCTACATACGCGACAGCCACCTATGCGACACTGTGGCGAGGTGTGACCTGGCCGCAAACAGTTGCTACAGAGAGATAGCCTCTTAACCATGGCCCACTTCTCGTCAAGGGACAGGGCCTTGAAGACGTGGCAGTCGTAAACGCGATGTTTCCCCTGGCATGCAACGCACGGCTCCGTTTTAGCATCATCTGACATGACGAATGACTTAGTGTGCTTGCTAGGGATAGGGGGCTTAGGTTGCTTATCTGCTTTAGTTTTGTTTAGTGTTTCTAGAATGTTGGCACGGGAAGCCAAGAAGGACCTGAAGTCCTCGAGAGTGGGTAACTCAG
Organism: Nudaria mundana; assembly: GCA_963556515.1. Taxonomy (NCBI): domain Eukaryota; kingdom Metazoa; phylum Arthropoda; class Insecta; order Lepidoptera; family Erebidae; genus Nudaria; species Nudaria mundana. The sequence continues at coordinate 11,569,740 of OY748287.1, forward strand.
GTGAGTCACCGCTGTGCTCCTCCCATTTGAGGCGAGTAGCAGCATCAAGCTTAGTCACTGCTAGGTGGGTGATTATTGTGTCCCAATAGTCCGTGGGCTGACCTAAGGCCTTAAGGGCACGCAAATTTTTAGATAAATTATCATGCAGGAAGCGAAGTGATTTGTTAGTTTCACGCTGTGTAGGTTCAATCATGAGCAGTAAATCCATATGATTATAAATTAACTGACGTTTGTTATGGTATCTGTCACATAAGAGCTTCCAAGCTACAGGATACTTTTCACTAGAGACCTCCAGATTTTGGAGTACATGAGCAGCTTCACCTTCGAGGTATGAACTCAAGTAATGGAACTTGTGGACGGGCTGGATCCTATCATTTGAATGTATTAGAGACGAAAATGTATCATGAAATTCCAACCATTTAAAAAAAGCACCATCGAAGGGCTTTATTTTAATTTGGGGTAACCTAAAACCAGTACTTTCATTATGTGAGTTACTACAGCAGGAGTGGTTCAACGTCTGTTCAAGGCCAGGGTCCTGGTTGGAGCCTTCTGGTTGAGACAGCTTAAGGAAACTTTGAGCAGTTGCAATACATGTTTGTAATTTATCTTCTATCAAAGACCGTTCCTCTAGTTCTGTATCTAGGTTATCCCCGCTCAATACCTCTATCCGAGTCTGCAGCTCATCAAATATAGATAACAATATCAAGAACCTGCTCAGCTTTATGTTCAACTTATTTACTTCGATTGCGTTCAATGGCATTTGGTTGGATACCAATGTTAAATAATTATGAAAGGCAGTTGCTTGTCCCTTGATCGAACTGCGCTTGACTCGAGGAGCAGTTAGACCACTGGGAAGTATGTCGGAAACAACTGGCTTGGGGTCAGTCATTGTTAAGATGCAAAGAAAAAAATTCTAACTCCGCAAGTAAAAATAAAAAAATAATTTAAATAGTACCTACGTGAAAAATAATAAAAATAAAATAAGTTGAACGCAGGCAGGCTATTCGAATCACTCAAATAAATAGGGATTTATACTGAAGTTAAATAAAACTTTAAAAAGCTTACGCCCCTCGTATCAGCCAGATGCCCCGAGGCCGCAACGCAGGCGCCGAACCACTGTCACTGGGTGTCGACACACGAAGAATTGGGGAATTCTCACTGAAAATGTTTAAAGGGGGGTGCATAAGCGACTGTGCGTGCAAAAATACAAAAAGAAAATTAAGTTTAAGGCAAAGTGTGGACCGTACTGCATTAACCGAGTAGGTACCGACACAGTGTGATTGATGTAAGGTTGATGCTAGGCTGGTGCTAGGCTTGGTGTGGACCGTACTGCATTGGTGAGCAGGTACCGACACCGTGAGGTTACTGCGCAGGGGCAGTAGTGACAGCAAAGATGCTGTGCTAGTGATTATGCATTAAAGCAGTAAAGTGACTGCGTTATTTGTTTAAAATATGTAATGAGGTAGGTGGTTAGGCGGCGATGGCATGCATGCCGGCATGGTACAGTAGGTAGGCAAGTTTGCACTACAAAAAAAAAGGTTACCCACTGCAGCAAAAAAAAAAAGAGAAAGAAAATCGGCGTCTAGCGACGCGGCTAAGAATGTAGGGTGGATTAAAGAATGTAGGGTGGATTAATTACATATAATGTGGGCTCACGACACTCCCCTCGTTTGGTCCGATGCTAGGGCGCAGGCTGTCACCAACCCCGATGCGCCGGACTTGCCGCGTGGGAGCGCGGTGTTCGTGTTGTACTGGGGCAATGCCGCGGGAAGCCTCCCGCGATGATCCCACGAAGTTGCGCGGGCGTGGCACGTGGCGGTCGACACGGCGGCTTTTTCGGCGGGCGACGGCGAGTCTGCCCTCCCAGGGGGCGCCAATTTATGTCGGCGAGGACATAAAATAATGTAAACACTTGCGTACAGAGAGAAATAATCTTATATTAGAATAAGTTACAAAATTAATGGCGGCGTCCTTTACGGAATATACGAGCGCGCGGCACAACCTTGCTTCATGATGATTTTGAGTGTTCTCACGTTCGACTGAAGGTTGCATCAGTTTATATGTGACGGATGGCGGTGGTGGCAGCTGACGTGTGATCCGAATCACGCGCCACGGTGAATCGCTCGTATATCTTAGTCGATGTATCGTACGGTTCCATTCGTAGTTAGTAGTGGGCCGCAGGGTGTAGCGTCTTTCAAAACGCGTTCCTTGTGTGCGCGTTAACAACTACCTACTAACCGAACCTCGGTTAGTAGGTAGTTGAAGTATGAAGTATGAACCAAAACTTTTTGGTATTGGAAGTAAGTAATGAAAAGATATAGAAGAATCTGTTTGAAAAAAAAAATGTAGTCATTTCATATCCAAGTCGTATATAGGTATAGTTCGCGAGGCGAAAGGTCAGCTTTGCATTTGTGTGAGTGCACGTACGTGAACGTATAATGTGACTTGGTTTACACGTACATGTGTTGTACTATAAGAATTATATTATATTATTAGTGGATGTACACACAGCTTTTTTACTCTTCTTTTCGTGATCACTTACACAAATGCAAAGCTCAGCTTACGCCTTGCGAACTATACCTACCTACTCGTTTTATCCAACTTTACCTCTACATAAAAATAGAGAGTAACCAGTACGATGTAATTTAAGATTTAGTTTTTATTTAACTCAAGCCAATACTTTTACAACATAAACAGATTAAACATCAAATCCGAATGATTTAAGTTACGTAACTTCTTTTCCTGGCCAATGTTCTAAATCCAACAAAATACAAAAGAGGTTGTTACAAAGTAATAAAACATAACATGTGTTTTGTAGTTACATTCTATTATTCGGTGTGAAATATTTTTGAAGAGTGTTCAGAACATTCGAGATAACTTGTCCGTTAATGGAGTGTCGTCGATGCAGCCATACGACACACTAAGCGACTTTATCCATTACTAATCTTGGTAACGTGCAAAATAAACGTGTTTATATCCAACGCCAAACAATGTACACTGAAAATAGTTTGAAAATATTGTGGAAATGCGGAAAATCTATCAGAAGTTTTGTTTAGAAAAATTGCAGTTAAATGTTGTTCTGCATTATAAATTGTCCATAAATGAGAGGTACGAACAGGACGCGGCGTTAAAAATACAACGTTTTCTCATACTAAAGATACATACAAAACAATACAAACATGAATAAAACACCAACTTTATCTTCGGGGCACTATTATACTAATTAACTAAAATATTTTTATAATTATAAGTAGGATAATTGACAGAGCGCACCTTCGTGGATGTAACGTAAAGTATTGCATATTATTTCATGTCAATGTATACGGGAGTATTCTTGGCTTGCAGTAATTTACAAAGAAGACATTCACACACGTTTGACGTGTCCTAACTACTGGTACAATCAAATGTCAGCTTAAGAGTTCTCACGTCGCAGGGAAGCTTGAACACGTTTCCTGGTTGTCAACTTGTTCACTAAGCTTTTTTTGCTTGATTAATTGTTCTCGTGCACTCTTTGGAAAAATTGTGGAAAAGAAATATGAGTTATTTTGAAGAGTTTAACGAATGGACGAATTAAATACTGAATTACTTACTTCTAAATATTTGGCGTTCAAATTAGTCCCTAGAAGAAGTGGCTAATAAAGTGGAGGAAAGAGCTGTTACAAATATTACATATTAAAAAAATTGTTAACCAAGTTTTGGTTTAAATTGTACGGCTATTTGGATTTATTCATTACTATTTATTCATTACTATCTATCATAATCATAATCCATCAATTTCATATGACCTGCGAGTTATTATTATTTTGCTAATTCGCTATGCGCATGAAAATCTAGTGTCAAAGTGTCGTGTATATGCATAATCATAATGTAAACAAAATATGTATTAACAACAACATGTTATAATACAACTTTGTCTCAAAATATTTTAGATTTAGAAGACGTAATAATAGCAGAAAAGCATGAAAAAACAACATAAAATGTAAATTTTGCATCATTCTTTCTCAAAAATGTGTCATCTCCTAAAAATGCAACTCCATAATATGTAAGGATATCCACATCACATGACGTGGTCAGTCGGTTTTGGAAATATTTTACTAACAGAACACCCCCAGAGTCCAGGTCATCATTGTCATTCTGCACATATTATAGTGAAAGTGAGTACCTGAAGAATGACAAATAGTCTACTCGTCGAATATAGGCTTGCCAGCCAACTACGTAGGACTAACAATATACTGTGTTACTATATTAATGTTAATAATCACTAAATCCTTTGCTGATTATGGCCAATAATAATAAAATATTTTTAGGTAATAACTTATACAGCATGAATTTACAACTTTTGATCTAAATTACCAAAATATATCTCTTCTAAGCGTCTATTACTGAATGTAATATAAAAGTAATTAGCAACAAAAGTGTTTTGCCCGACGCGACCGAACGGTCACAACAGCTATGTTATTTTTGAAAACCTTTTAAGGGGCCTTGACAAGGAGAGGTGATGTTATAAATTGTGACATGTTTTATAACACGGTAATACGGTTTGTTTATTAGATTTTCTTTTTGTGTTTCAAAACTGGATGATATAAAATTACAAAATGTTTCTTAATAAGGTAGAACTCGGGAAATACTTTATCCTTGAGACCTAATTGTTAAAAAGCCTGACCGTCATTCGACCTACATCTATTGTAGTTTCCGAAGACATCTATAATACCGTTATGCGTGGAACTCAACCTAGCTTTATGTGGTAGAGACCAAAACAGGGTTAGGTCGTTGTAGGTAAGAAACTACTAGTAGAAACTACTAGTTAGGTAGGTTGCAGCTTTCGTAGCAAGACTGCTTTAGCTGGAAGGAATGCCACAATTAGACTAATACGCCATTTCAAAGGAGCACAAAGTTCTATAATTTGAATGACCAATTGCATATTTTTGCATTAAAATAGAAAAAAGTTCGGATTTATGTTAAAATAAATGACGAGAAAGTATGTCGTGGTTACGTTCAATATTGGCATAATATAATTTTGTCGCACGAATGAAAATTCATTTCCATTTGACGAAAACCTCAGCGGAAAAATTATTTAATTTAGGTAATTAGATTTTTGGTAAACGTGTTTTTTTAATATTTATGTAGATATTATATGGGAAGATGGTGTAGAGGGGTTCCCCACAAAGATCTTAGGACCCAAGTCAAGTGGTGCACCTGCCGATCAACAGACGAACTCTGACAAACATAAAAGTTCTCGAAAAGCGCCAATAGGCTCGCCGGGAATTACTTTTATGGCGAAAAGTGGCACGCTTCTGCCTAGCGCCTCTTCGAAAACAGGTGTGATTTTATGTATGTATTATATAAAAATGTGGTTTAAAGTTTAAACCTAAAAATTATAATTCGAATACAATAAATTTTAATAAATTTGAGATTCGAAATATAAAATGTTCCTCTTCGCTAATACGTACCATTGCTATCTGTATAAATAAGTAGGTACCTATATCTACTTACAGTCTTGATAAACGTATGTAAATTACATCATGATTCCATTATTAATTTTAAGTGTTTAGGTAGGTACTTAAGCATATAGAGCGATTGCGGTCTACATCGATAAGCATCAATATAATGTGGCAATTAATTACCTATGATATCAGGTCTCACAGCCAAGAGGTCAATATCGTAACCAAAATATTCACTTAAAGTGCTTTTACGGTAACGAACCCCGATATTGCAACCTGGAAATATTAGTGCCTACTAACCCTTATCCGGCAATTGCCACATTTCACCATCTTTTTCCAATATCCGCTTGATATTGTGTACCTGGTAACAAATTGTTGTTTGTTGAAATCAGTGTTCTGGATGTTTTTCTGCAGCATTAAGCATTTATTTTTCATCTCTCATGCTATGAAAGTGGGTCATTGCTTACCTGATATGCGGGTTGAAAGTGATACATTTTGGCCCTAGGGCGAAAAAGTTAAAAAAAAAATCAGCACATTTTGAGGCGATGCTATGGCAAAAACGTATTATACATGGGGCACACTAAAAGTTTTGCACTTCTAGCTAATCGGAACTATTTGAATTTCGAATGTTATATTTTTTTAAACGTTGCAACCTTCTTAGTAATAAAAAAAACAATTGGCGGGAAATCAATTGTCAATTGTTGAGCGATGATTTTTAATGATTTTAAAAGTTCTCTCTCTCCGCGAGACTGTGCCGCTCGTCTTCAAAATGCTTTTGGGAGAGAAGCACCTTGTTTGAGCACCGTGAGGCGATTGTTTGCTGAATTTTTGAGAGAGGTCGAGTTTCTTTACATGACTAATTTCGTGAAGGGCAGCCTTCAACTGCCGTCAACGAAAATAATGTAGCTACTGTTAATCGGTTAATTGAAGAAAACTCGCGGATTACCTATGAGACAATTTGAGGACTATTGGGGATTGGTATGAGTCAAATCCAGAAAATTTTACACGAAGAATTGAAAGTTCGGAAACTTTGTTGTCGTTGGATCCCTCATGAACTGACGACGGAGCAGAAGTGGGCTCACGTGGAATGGTGCTTACAGATACTACTAAAGTATGACCACGGACATTTTAATGCTGTTTATGACATTGTCACAGGAGACGAAACGTGGATTTATTGTTTTGAGCCCGAAAAAAAACAGCAATCTTTTGAATGGGTGTTTAAAAATGAAAACAAGCCAACAAAAGTGAGGCAGGCGAGAAACGTTGGTAAAAAAATTATCGCGTTCTTTTTCTCAGCTACGGGTCCCATCTGTACAACACCACTTGAAGATCAAAAGAGTGTTAATGCCGAGTGGTATTCTACCATTTGTTTACCCAGGGTGTTAGAAAAAGTTCGCGAAAGACGACCCAAAAGCCGCGTTCTCCTACATCATGACAACGCTTCTTCACACACGGCCAACAAAACAAAGTCATTTTTAACTTCCGAAAAAGTACAACTCGTCACCCATCCTGCGCATAGCCCCGACCTAGCACCCTGTGATTTCTGTATTTTCCCCAAAATCAAAGATTTGATAAGAGGTTTCACTTTTACCAACTCCGAAGAGGCAGTGATAGCGTTCAATCAGTACGTAGAAAACATACCTCAGATCTGTGGTCCTCCTGTTTTAAAAAATGGTTCGATCGCATGAAAAAATGTTTAAAATGTAAAGGAGAGTATTTTGAAAAGCAATAAACATAATATTTTGGTTTTAACATGTTGTTTTTTTAAGTTACGCAAAACTTATAGTGCACCCAAAGGTCGACTAAGTCAATATAACATTCTTGTTTTTGAATGGTCATAAACAAAAAAGAGTTGAGTTACAATAAAATAAAACGTAAATAGCACAAACAATAATTATTTGGACAGTTAATAGACCATAAAATACTGAGTATCGTACTCAGTTTTTTAAGATTGAGACTCTGGCTAAACCTGACTAAATGGCCCGACGTAACTCGTCAAATCATAAAAAAAATACTATAGCGCTTGAAAATAAAATGTGCGTAAAAAAATAACTAAAGAAATTAAAAGCTGAAGACTATTTTGTATGGAAAAATATAACTAATGACAATGTGGTATGATCTGAAAAAAGTGCGAATGAAAAACAAAAATAAAAAAAGGCGGGAAGTACAATACTTGATACGTGATCAATCTCTTTTGTTATAATTTTGTTATTACTTGACTTTTATTTGCTTTCCCCGTATTCGAAATGAAAAGTAGAGTGTGTAACGCGGGTGAAAATACCCATTTCTGCCTCAATTGGCCAAATATTTCGTCAAAAATGGGATGCTTTCATCCCTTGGTTGACAATCTACTATTTTATTTCATTTACTTGTTTTTAGGCTATACGAGGAAAGTAACAGATGGTACGGCCCATAGATACATATACCTTAAAAATAAGAATATTTATGTAAGCATCGAACAAATATTACTTAGTACAAGTAAGTGATTAAGGGATAATCATCTCCTCATCTCAAGACCAGAAGGCTGGTTACTTTTTAGCTCAAAGAGTATAAGCATTGCCATACAACGTGGCAATGCTGCCAGCCTTCTGGGAACATTGCCAGTCGGCGACGAGGCGGAGGAGTTATTTGACGCCTGTATATAGTGTAGATTTGAATGTGTATAGTATAGTTTTTAGTAAGTGTAAATAGTATTTTTATCTCTTATTATGTATATTGTAATTGTTAAATAAATTAATTTTAAATAAGTTCAGCAGTCTAAATAAAATAAACAACAGTACCAAAAACAGTATCAAAAGTATAAAAAGACTTAAGGGATTATAATTAGTTAATAGTAGATTGTTAACCAAGGGATGAAAGCATCCCATTTCTGACGAGATATTTTGGCGCTCGAATGTAGTGAGAGCGCCAATAGTTCGAGGCAGAAATGGGTGTTTTCACACGAGTTAAACACTCTACTTTTCATTTCGAATACGAGGAAAGTAAATAAATGTAAAATAAAAAGATTATAACAATAGAGGTTGATCACATATCGAGTATTGTGCTTCCCGCCTTTTTTTATTTTTGATTCGAGCTTTTTTCAGGGCAGGCTGTAGTCTTTTGATCATACCGCCTTGTCATTAGTAATATTTTTCTATACAAAATAGTCTTCAGTTAATTTTTTAAGCACATTTTTTTTTTTAAAGCGCTATTGAGTATTTTTTTTATTTGACGCGTTACGGCGGGCGATTTAGTCAGGTTTAGTTGGAGTCTCAACCTTAAAATATTGAGTAAAATACTCAGTATTTTAAGGTATAACTGTCCAAATAATTATTGTTTGTGCTTTATACGTTTTATTTTGTTGTAATTTAACTCTTTCGTCTCGTTTATTACCTTCAAAAACCAGAAAGTTGTATTGACTTAATCGAACTTTGGCTGTATACGTTTTTGCCGTCGCCTCAAGATTTGTTTAAATTTTTGTTTTTACTTTTCCGCCCTAGGGCCGAAATGTATCACTTTCAACCCGCATATCAGGTAAGCAATGACCCACTTTCAGAGCATGAGAGATGAAAAATATTTACATGTGCTAGTTTAAGATAAAACGCAAAAATTACACACCCACATTTGGGCAGTAGTTTCTATCGAGATAGATTTTATTCTAGAAGTGTGTTCCTGTAGGAATGTGACAAATATTTCACGCTGATGGAGTCGTATATTAGCGAGGGTATATTAGCTAATACCGACATTATTTTTATTTTACACATTTACACACTATTTTATTACATTATTTTATTAGTACTTTTCAGGGTTCCGTGGAAAATGTTTCGGAACCCTCGAAGATAATGACCTTCTAAGTGATCGGCAATACGGGTTTCATCAACGCCGTTCTACTGGAGATCTTCTAGTGTATACCACGCACCTCTGGGGTGAGGCTTTTGAAAGATATGGTGAGGCACTTGCTGTGTCACTTGATATTTCGAAGGCTTTCGACAGGGTCTGGCACGAAGCCTTGGAAGCTTTGGATTTCAGATTTCTTTAGGGAACGATCTATTAGAGTGGTTGTTGAAGGCTGCTCGTCTGATCTATTAGCAATTAACGCTGGGGTACCTCAGGGGTCTGTTCTCTCGGCAACGTTATTCCTGCTACATATAAACGACCTGCTCAGACCCGGTATGTTTGGGTATGCGGACGATAGCATGGTTGCAGAGAGATATTTATCCAGCGCAAAGTCCAAAAAACCGGAAATCAACCTGCTCAGACCCGGTATGTTTGGGTATGCGGACGATAGCACGGTTGCAGAGAGATATTTCTCCAGCGCAAAGGCCAAAAAATCGGAAATCGACGATCTTAGAGTGGCAATGAATGGTTAAACGCACTAACACCCTTCAGGCAGTGTCTGACTGGGGCGATGCTAACCTTGTCACATTCAACACCACGAAAACCCAGGCATATCTTTTCTCCGCTAAAAAGAGCCCGTTCACCAAGGCTCCTACTTTCCGGGATGTCCCTGTACCTGTGACTCAGCATCTTCAGCTCCTTGGTGTGGACTTATCATCCAACCTGAACTTTGGAAGCTACATAGAATCCAGGGCTTAAACAGCTTCGAAAAGACTAGGCATCCTCTCTAAGGTGCGTAAATATTTTACCTCGAGTCAACTGCTCAGTCTTTACTGAGCACAGGTTCGTTCCTGCATGGAGTACTGCTCGCACCTTTGAGATGGATCCGCCCGCTACCAGCTTGAGGCCCTGGAAGCTATTGACAGACGCGCCAGAAAACTTATAAGCGATGAGGCGCTCACAAGCAACCGACTTCAGAGCCTCGACCATCGCCGTCTGGTTGCGAGTCTCTGTGTCTTCTACAGGTTACATTTCGGAGAGTGTGCGCAGGAATTGCATGAATTAATTCCACCAGCACCATTCCATCCTCGGACATCAAGGTGTGGTCTGAGTTTCCATCCGTATGTGGTCGATATTCCACCTCTTCGTACCTCTCGATTCGCTTCTTCTTTCATCATGCGAACCGCTAAGGAATGGAATTCATTAAGGAATGGGCGTCATTGTTCCCCGATACATGTAATCTTGGGATTTTAAGGCAAGAGTAAATAGGCATTAAACAGACAAATTAGGAGTAAACAGACAAAATGCTGAAATAAAATTTTGAAAAAAATTTTTTTTGGGGTCTACACGCACAGAGTTTTCACGCATCTACACCATCGTAACATTAGATGTCTTTTAAATTCATTGAGAGGTTGCTAAAATGATTTTTTGATTTAAGTATCCATTTGCGAGATATTTAGCGTTGAAGAGCATATTTTTGCGAAAAAAGGGCACCCCTCGCCCCTTAAAATCTAAACGGCTAGCGTGAAGAACTTGAATAAAATCAAGATGGTAGTCCATGTAATGAAATTTAATGGAATACTGTAACGGATGTTATGACTCTGTTTGTTCAAGAGGTTTTTATGGGTAACTACGGAACCCTATTTTATGCGTGGCCCGACACGCACTTGGCTGATGGTTTTTAATACATTTTACACTCTTCTTTTACTGTAGTCACATTAAAACGAATTAGGTACTAGATGTTACTGTTGTGCTCCGATATAATTATGTGCAGTACGTTTGTTATGCTACAACACAGAACTCGCATCTAATCTCAAGTTGTTACTTTAATCCAAATAGGAAAACTTTAAAATTTATGTGCGCTGTTTTAAAACAACTAATAAGTACCTTGTAGCTTTTACGTTTACTGTGTGCAGGGATCACAGTGCGCAAAGACGGCGTAGCTGGTAAAACATTTTCAGTACGGACCCACCTACGCGTGCGCCGCCCGTGAGATCATGTGGCTCTGTAGCAATTATTAAAGTTAGGAAATTTTCAATTTGTTATTCTAGTAAAATTTTACTACGACATGTCCTGAAAAGTTTCATAAAAGGCCTTATACGTTTGCCAAGGTGATCGGTAATAGTCTAAAACCATAATAATATATTATTAATAAGACATATTATTAACTATTTATAAACGTAGGTACCCGGTTAGGTATCGGCAAAAGTTTTGTCCACCATTACATGAGACTAAAAACAGTTACTGACTTAAGATGTGGATAAAGCTTGTGATATGCTACTGCATATCCCGTCGCAGAAACATGCGTTAAGATTATATACAAAAAATATTTAACACTGAGCTTGACATTTTATATCGTTAGGAATTACAATGAACAAATAGTCTTGACTTCGCCCGACGACCCTTACTTCTTAATTGTCTCGTAAGACAAAGAGAATGAATCGTTATGCCTATTCCGTACTCCCATTTTGCTAAAGAGTTCCGTAACCGGTCTTTCTTGTGAATAATGTTTTCCTAAGACTTTCAATTTAAAGAATGAACCAAATCCGTACGAAGAAGACGTTGATGATTAAAATGCTTTATGATACCAACCTGGTACCCTACTAACTACCGACCGTTTCCCTAGAAATTATAAAACAAACAATACTTTTCCGGAATGGAAATTTTATGAATTGATTATTATAGTTCTTACCTGAAATGACGTAGTCACGCCTATATCTCCGAAGGAGTAGGCACGCTTTGCAAGTAATCTTGTTGGTCCTATGTAATGGGGGCAAGCCTATTGCCGTTACCGAGCACTGAGTAAATTCATAACCACTAAGAAATTCGAACTTCAGAAATTCAAACTTCACTATATAGAATCTCTGCACTCCGAGCACTAAACTTTGATTGACTAGCGATTAACATTAACTATGGATTTAGCCGAATGTGACTTGAACTGAATACAAAAATAAAGGTTTATATTAGATACCTACTTGAACAATTTTACCAGAATTTACAAAATATATTTATATGGTAAAATGTGCCGACCGAGGTAAGTAGGTACTAATATTTCCCAGATGCAATATCGTAGTCCGTTGCCATAAAACTCGAAGTAAATATCTTGGGGACTATTTTGATATTTTCACAAGAAACCCTCTCAGGCAATTCCGTCCTTGTAAATGAGGATTTTCTGCCGATCTTTATTACTTTACAACTACTATGCTCTAGCACTTGCCATATATTGTACCTACTACGTACCTACCCATTGTTGTGGCATTATTTTAAGACATTGCATTATAATTGTGTTGGTAGCAGTCACGTTTATAAAATCAGAAAAAGTATTATGCACTGTAACTCAATATATATATTGAAGCTTGAAACACACTGGTCCTTCACATACGACGTATGCCACGCGACGTGGGAAACAGCGACACACAGGTCCTACTTCTTACGACGTCTGACGTTTACGTCATCTACGTGCTATGACAGTTAAAACGTGTGTGACAGCATCGTACGCGTGGGATAGCATGGGAACACGCGAATCTGGCGCGGTAACGCGTAAGACAGCGTGGTGAATGACCACTGTGTTCGTTACCATACAAATTGTATAGACCAGGTCGCACGTGAAGGATCAGTTTGCCCGTCCCTTATATTCTCTACAGTTATGACAGCGGCGTTTCATACGCCCACAATTTTCTAGTCAACTTTGAACCCACGCGTAATAGAGAATAATTTGCATATAGATTCTTTTTGGATGCTGGAAATAAATTTGCCACAACCTTTTTTTTCCGCAGGTGCACTGCATGTGCATGTAGGCATAAAGCTACACGGGTTGACCAGTAAGTGGTACAACTCAGGGACCAAATTCGTTGCTCTATGCATGTAGGTACTTATGGATGACCTAAACCTAGGAGTTCCTTATTAAGTTTAGAGGCAAAAATATTAAGCAGGTACCTACCTACAAAGGAAATAAATTTATTAAGCCACTTAATCAATAAACCTTATACAAAATGCAATAGCTTTAAATCTAGGAAAAATCAATTTACTAACTCAAACGGTAAATTTAATTTCTTGTTGACTGCGGCATTCGTTAGATTAAAATGAATTTCCATTCGGGTGACAAAAATATTCCGTTCAATTTTAAATGCAACCAACCACTGGTGATTCGTTAACACGTTTTTAACTTTTTATACAGGAATATTCAATTATTTAAAAAAAATATGAATATTCGGCAGAAAGAGTTTCTAGTTCTAAAAGACGTGAATTTAAGAAAAAACGTTTTAGTTTTTGAATCTACATAAGTGATTTCCATAACTTCGTGTTCTAGGACGACCTACATTTTGTAAGCTTTAGTGGTTACTTTGTCTTGAATATAATTCCTAGGAAGTGGACAATAATAATTATGAATTACAATTATTGTGACTAAACCTAACTTTATAAGTAAACTAGCGACCGCCAATTGAATTGTAACAATTTGTCTTGACTACTGAATTTTGACGACTGGTGGTGGGACAGTCGTCAAAATTATTATTGGAATTCAATAGTACTTTTGACAACCAGACCGAGATCCAAATGATTGCCGCCAACGTCGTATACGGCGACAGCGTATACGACGACCGCGTTGGTCTATGCCGCCAACGCTTACATTTTTTAACACCACGTCACGAGTTTTTAGACAGGGTATAATTAACATTTTTTTAAAATCTGAAACGAGTCGATATTTTTTAAAGTCATGTGAATTATGTGGGTACATACCCAATACCTATGTACATAACTTAAAATATTACACAGACATGCTCAGGACGGGACTTGTTATTCAAAGTAATTGAATTTCCCTGCTTTGTATAATGATTTTCACCATAATCCATCTATTTTCAAAGAAATTGTTTTGGGTGAAGGATTATTAGATTTTTCCTTGCGGAAAATGTGTGTAAAATTCACACGTTATGTTGGGCTACGGGAAACGACTAGAGAGGATTATGAATTAAGTTACAATTACCTACGTTCGCCGTCAGTAGAGAACTCATGTCCATTTATTTGTGTAAAAATTGGTAAAAACCGTCATGGTTTTTACCAGTTTTTACATTAGTGAAAGGATTTTATGTTTGTGGTTGACCTGCTTGAGTTCTCAAAACGAGGATCAAACCACATTATAGATATGCTTTGGACCAACTATTTCGTTATTACACTTTTAAAAATACTGCATACTTCCTTTTTATGATAGATACACAATACAACATCAAAAGTTAAGAATCGGTACACTTAGCTCTTGTACTAATAATTTATAGTGTTCAGCGAAATTCAGCCATAATCGTAAAGTGCTATTGGCGTAAGACGCAGCCGACTTAAACCGTGATTGATCGGGGTAAATGGTTTGTGATGCTCCAAGACACTGCTCTTCGACTGATAGCCAAAGGCGGGGTGGCGTGAGACTTTATGAGTTCTTTTATTATTAGTTCCTTAAAAAGAAGGAACGTAGCCATGCTTGGGTTGAATGAACAGCTTGACTTATTGTTCTGCATCCCTTAAGTGGGGAGTTCAACCACATTCTTAAATACATCGACTTATTAATATTTTGGAATTTTTTAGGATTCTTTGCCTTAAATGGAAGAAACTTTTATAAGATCACTATTTTGTCCTTCCTTGCAGCTGCGAAAAAGTTAAACTTTATAAGCCAATGCAATCAAAGGATACATCCGTTTATGCTTTGTATGTTAATTTTCGACACTCGCAAGGGAATCAAAACTTACAGGGTACTTCCCGTTAACTCAGAATCTTGAAATTTGGTACAAAGCAACGTATAGCACAGATAGAGGAAAAATTGCGAAAATCATAAATTTTTAGGTTTGTATGGAACCCTCGGTGCGCGAGTCCAACTCGAACAAGACCGGATATTTTAAAATGCTATCAATTTACACGTCAGTCTGTCATTTTATCTTTCAAATGCTTTAAGGTTCATTGCGACTGATCGCAGTCGCACGCGATTGATCACAGTCACACGCTACTATCAATAATTGAACCGTAAGTCTCTGATGATGATGAATTCTTTTATGTTTTTTATGTTTCATGTCTTTCAAATTAGCTTTCATTTCATTCGAATTGGACGAAGGTATTGTTTATTCAAATGGTACTCCAATAGGGACTGACTGGGATTGAAAGAATAGCAATGTCACAAACGCAAACCAAATTTGAATAAACTCTCGATTGTCTCAATTCAATTTGTTATTCTGTCCTTTAACACGTCATTGTTCCGTCGAAATATAATTAAAGCTCGTGAAAAATACAATGAGTCCAATCTCGATGTTTTGTTAATTAAAATCAATTATTTACCGGTGTCTATAACATACCTAATATATTTTTATTTCATATCCATGTCCTATTAAATTTTCATAAATTCGACTAATAGAATATAGATTAATCCAAATCACACAACAACAAAATATCTATACATACCCACTATTTGCGAGTTGTTTACCCTACGTACCTAATTGGGGGCAAGCTTATTAGGCGCGTACCCACCTAACGTATGCGTCGCGCGGATGCCTCGGGCGAGCGTTTGGTGCGTAAGCCCTCGCGACGTTAGTAAGGGCCGATTCAGTGCGCCGCGGATGACTTACGCGGATGTCCGCAACGGACGGAAAACGTATTGAGCCTATGCAGCGCGTTCAGTGTTACGCGCAGCTCTCCGCGCGAAACTTCGTCCGCGACAACCGTCCGCGCCGCTCCTCCGCGCCGCGGACGCATTATGCTCGTAATGTTGTTGTTCAGAGCTAGGCGGACGAGTGTGCGGTGCGGACGTGAAGTACTGTCGTCGTTATGACTGCAAACGTGCAAACTGAGGCGGTTATCCAAGAAGTACGACTTCGACCATGTCTTTGGAATCTCAGTGGTAATCTTTATAAAAATAAAGATGCGAAACTAAAGGCATGGTTAGAGGTTTGTGAAGTTGTTTGAACTTATAGGTTTCTTATATAAATCACAACGAATCATATAAGACTCTAGTTTTGTATGCAACTCCTCAAATGTCCTGATGGACATTTTGAAATATTTGAAAAATTTTGATTCATCTTCTTGCAAATCTGAAAATAAACCTATAAATTTTCCTTTAAGAAGCCTTTTCGCCCGCTTGACGTATTATATATATGGCGAAGCCATACACATGAGTAGTTAATATGTTTCATCTCCAAAGTGCTTACTAGGTAATATAAAGGTAATAAATATGATAAATAATAATATTTCAGTTGTTTCATTGACTCGCAATATTGGTGACCCCGACTGGTCTGGGCTCATTTTCCAGTGCTGATATAATCACAGGTCGACTGTTACCCTTAACAGGTATTCAGCAAAGAATTCTGGGAAATAAGCCTATTCGTTCAATAAAATAAATCTAACTACTTTGCAATATTCCGCCACATGCAAATTACCCAACTCTCGTATTTATTCATGCACAAATCCGCCCTCCAATCCCACTTAGGCCGAAAGAATAGAGAAATAATTTTGAAAATAGAATAAATATGAGAGTTGTGTTATCGTGCAAAAAATAATAAAAAACCTCGACACGTGTTTCGCCCCCAACCAGGGGCATCATCAGGAGATGTCGATGGCTCGGCGCACGGCGACCGAATGAGCCACAACTCGTAAACCGCACCTATTTATATCCTAGGTTTTTTATTTCTACCCACAACCATAATACCAAATTATTTTATGTCTACCCACCACCGTTGTTTGAATGACGTATACCTACCCGCAGCAAAGGGTTCGGTCAGTCACTAACGCGTTCGCAATTGTAGAATAGTGATTAAAACCTACGGCTTTTTGCCTGCCGGATTTTAACCACTTACGTTTTTATTTTTAAAGTTGTTAAAGTAAATTACGCGGTCGTTTAGACTACAAAAGTTGTTATTTTCGCGAGTTGTTACATTCGACGCGTAACCCATTCACCATGGTTCCGCCATTGCCAGCGACACCTTCTAAAGTCGACCCAACACTCGACACAATCGCCGCGATATCTGTAACGGAAAAACTTCCGCAGTTCTGGACGGATTCGCCGCGGCTATGGTTCGCGCAATTTGAAGCAGTTATGGCACCACAGAACAAAGGGGAAGACTACAAATATAACGCTGTAATATTGAAGTTGCCGAAGGAAGTCGTGCATCAAGTTAGCGACATCGTAACCAATCCACCAGTTGAGCAGAGGTACCTATACAGTTATCAAAGGACGCTTGATAAGTTGCTACGAGGAGAGCGAGAATCAACGCTTTCATAAATTGTTGGCAGAAATGGATCTCGGGGACCAGAAGCCGTCCCAGTTACAAAGAGGAATGAAAGAAGCAGGTTGCGGTAAAATTAACCACGACACAATCCGTCTATTATGGCTACGACAATTACCCGCGGCAATCACTTCAATAATTGCCGTTTCAGAAGATTTGACCTTAGATAAGTTGTGTGATTTAGCCGATCGGATCCATGAAAATATCAGCTACAATAAATTCACTACGAGATCGCCAATCGCTGACATCAATTTAATATCTGACATAGTTGCACAAGTTGCAGAAATGCGTATAGAAATAAATGCATTACGCAGCTCTCGCGCGCCTCGACAAATACAACGCAGCAGATTCCATTCTCGTCCTCGTTCTAATTCACGTTCGCGGTCAATGTCACGTAATAGATCGAGCAACGGACTTTGTTTTTATCACAAAGTTTTTAAACGAAGAGCGCATAAATGCATCCAGCCCTGTTCTTGGATTGATAGCGAACCTCATAAGAATTCGGAAAACTAGAGGTAGCACAAGATTCGACGGGTCTCTGTGCAATTAACCCTGCAAACCGTCTAACTATAACCGACTCAAACAGTGGTTATAGATTTTTAGTCGATACTGGGGCAAATATTTCAGTTAATAATCGCACAGACAAAAATGGCAAAGCCTGCGAATACCAATTATTCGCTGCCAATGGAACCCCAATAAGTACATATGGAGAGCGCACACTGGAACTGAACCTTGGACTTCGTCGAAGTTTAAAATGGACATTTACCATTGCCGACGTCAAGATGCCAATTTTAGGAGCCGATTTTCTCGAACACTATCAATTATTAGGATATTCACGGACAAGCATTGATCGTTAAAAAAACAGGTTTAAATGCGCCTGCGAAAAGTGTGATTGCAAATATTGCATCAGTTTGATCAATCAACTCGTTGCTTCCAGAACCGATCAGGCGTTTATTAGTAAAGTACGAAGATATTACTAAACCTAGATCGATTAAGAACCTCCTAAACATAAGGTACAGCATCATATTATTCCAAAAGGTTGTCCAGTGGCTTCGCGAGCTTGTCCTCTACCTCCTGACAAGTACAAGATTGCAAAAAAGGAATTTCAAGACATGATGCATTTGGGAATTTGTAGACCGTCAAGTAGCGAATGGGCTTCACCTCTTCATATGGTGAAAAAGAAGAACGGCGAATGGAGAACATGTGGTGACTACCGTGCACTCAACAAAATTACCATTCCTGATAGGTACCCATTTCCAAGACTTTACATACATAGCGAGCGGAAAAACGAAATTTAGCAAGATAGATATCAGAAAAGCTTTTTACGCTATACCAGTTGCTGAACCCGACAAGACAGCTATTATTACAAGTTTTGGATTGTTTGAGTTCACAGCTTTACCCCCGGGATTGCGAAATAGCACCCAAACTTTTCAAAAATTCGTGGACTCCATATTTAGGGACTTGGAAAACGTATTTGTGTTTTATAAACGTAAGACTAACGGGTCTTTTACGCGATTATTGAGATATATACATACCTCTACAGAAAGAGCTCGCTAATGTTCAGGAAGTGTTGAAGCAGAACGGGTATCAGTTACATACACAACACCGTGAAAGGAACAAGGTACAACCCTTGGGAGTAAGCAGAGCACCAGCATTTATGCCGTACGTGAAAGGAGTGACGGACTAAATTGGAACAGTACTACAAAGATACTCCATTAAGACTGTATATAGGCCACACTCCAAAGTCGTAAACCACCTGCGAACCTCTAAAGATACCATTCATCTACAGACACCGGGTGTTTATAAGGTAGACTGCAGCTGTGGTAGTTCATACATCGGACAGACCAAACGTACTATCGCTGAGAGGGTCAAAGAACACATCACAGCTGTAAAAAACCGCCAAATAAACAAGTCTGCGATTGCCGAGCATTTGTTGGAATCGGGTCCCAACCACTGGATTGAACTCCACAAGCCACAAGTCCTATCCACTGACGGACACTATTACTCCAGGATAGTGCGGGAAGCCGTCGAAATAAAAAAGTATCCCAACTTTAACCGGGAAGATGGATATCGACTATCGACGTCGTGGAATCCGGTGATCAGCAAATGTACTCGCCACCTCACCGAACGCCCGCTTGCTGATACTATCAGTGTGGTATGCCGTAGTGGCTCTCCGAACACAATAGTTAGTGACGACGAAGTGAGGGTAGTTGAACAAACCCACACTTCACGAAGACGACGATGAGCTGAAGCCAGTCCACCCGTGACCACGGCTCTTGTAACAGGGCCGAAACGTCGGGTAATAAAGAGGTATGTATATATCTCAATAATCGCGTAAAAGACCCGTTAGTCTTAAGTTTATAATGTGTACAAAACGCGAAAGTTTAAAGAAGTATTTGTGTTTGTTGCTGACATATTGATCGCTGACACTAGTATGGAGGAACATTACAAACAGTTAGAAGTAATATGCAAGCGACTACACGATAATGGAATTACAATTAATGTTCGTAAGTGTGAATTCGCAAAATCGGAGATTGATTTTGTTGGTTATCATGTAACGAGCCAAGGATTAACTCCCACTCCAGAGAAAATTCAAGCTCTACTGGATTACCCAAAACCACATACCGTGAAAGAGTTGCGACGTTTTTTGGGTATGATTAAAGATCGAAGAAAAAATTATAAATAGATCACTGTTAGTTCGGTAGAACTGCGGTAGGTGGATCCAACGCTAACCTTAATAGCGCGATGTAGAAATTATGAATATGATATGAAGCAAAAATTCGATGTCGTCGGTAGTGGTCATCGTAGCTCAGTTGGTCAGAGCAGTCCCCCTGTTAGGGAAAGGCCGTAGGTTCAAATCCCGCCGATGACATCAGTTTTTGTGATCTATTTATAATTTCTTTCTTAATATTTCATAAACCATTGATTCACGCTTTCGATATGAAGCCATCATTGGATGACCCACCGAGACGGATTGGATATCTGGATTACATATCACAGTTTTCTACAGATGTTCAACACATAAGCGGTCATGCGAATGTTGTAGCTGACGCTTTATCCCAAGTTATCGAAACAATATCCTTACCCTCCGAAATCAACTGGCGCGAGGTTGAAAAATGCCAACAAAAGGACACGGAGCTAGAGCGATTAAAACAAAATAAAGCGCTTAAGTTCAAACAAATATCGTTCGAAGATAGAAACATAAAGATATTATTGCAACAAGATTCGTCGACCGAAGGCAAGACACGTTCCGGCCGAATCTACAGCAGAAGAGTGAGATTTCAAGACGATATTTAAGAGCACTAAGGGCTATGAACACGATCCAGTTTCACATTAGCACCACGATAATGTATTTTTACACATTTTTTTATATATACAATGATTTTATATACTCTATTTCTTAGCTAGACTTACTAATTATATTTAGGAATGTACATTTACTTTTTACTTTGTATTGTTAACTAATTTTTTTTTTACTTTTTATTGTTAACAAAATTTTTTTTTTACAAAAGGGGGAGTTACTATGGCGAAGCCATAGCACATGAGTAGTTAATATGTTTCATCTCCAAAGTGCTTACTAGGTAATATAAAGGTAATAAATATGATAAATAATAATATTTCAGTACGTGCAAATATAAGCACGTACTTGTTATAAGTACGTAGAATGTAGCCCCACCATTTCATTGTACAATTTCCTTTGTAATTAATTAGTATATAAGTTAGGATAAACATTAATAAATAAGTCATTATTATATACTATTTCTATTGTTTCATTGACTCGTAATAATATACACAAAGAACCACTCTATTCTATTATTTATTATCTATTTTCATCTCCAATGGTCAAAACCGCATCCAAATCCGTTGCGTAGTTTTAAAGATCTAAGCATTCATACGGAACGGAATTCAAACGAAAACAACAACAACGAAATTACAGGTTAAAATGCCTCGCGAATAAAATTACACCGTTCGCACTTAGCGAACAGCGCTCACTGAGGCACCATTGAGCGCAGTCGGTTTACCGACAACGTTTGGCTCGGAGCTGAGCGGCGCTCGGCCGCACCAACGCTCGCCCGAGACATCCGCGCGAGGCATGCGTTAGGTGGGTACGCGGCTATTGCCGTTACCAACAGTTAAAATCGAAATTCTAACAGCCAAGACAGATGTCACATACATATACTTAATGAATATTTAATAAAATATGTATAATGATTATTACCGCTGTTTGCCCGTGGTCCACCTACATAGTTCACCTGGTTGTACCACGGGTAAATTTTTTTCCCCGTGGTCCACCTCAGTTTCACTGGGTGTACCATGGGTATTAATGTTTTCCCGTAGTCCACCTTAGTTCACCTGGTTGTACTACGGGTAATTTTTTCCCCGTGGTCCACCTGTACAAGATAATATATTGTACAGGCATCAGGCATACAACCTCCATACAAACTAATCGTTTACATATTTTTATATTGCATTTTTTTTTCAAACGATAATAGCGCATGGATTACTACGGGTTACGAAGATTTAAGATTATTTAATGAACCTCCTATTCTGTTATGATCGCCTGGTACTTTTTCAGAATAACGAGTTCAAACATTCAATCGGGTAAGTTGTATATTATGTTCCACTTTTTTGTTCCATCAAACATAGTAGAACTAGTGGGAAAAAAAAGCGAATGCATTTCAATAATAAATATTCATTAATTCACATACTGTTACTTTAAGCGTTTCAATATACTCGTACCTCCCATCTACCACTACATATTTATGACAATTTATTTCACTTTGGAAATGCACGCGATTTTCAACCTTAAAAAAATCCAAAAAATAAATATTTTACGACTGTCTTTTGTTTTTCCGATATAGGTGGACCACGGGCAATATAAATTTTAAAAATATACTTCATAACAGTTTAGGTGGACTACGGGAAAACATTAATACCCATGATACACCCAGTGAAACTGAGGTGGACCACGGGGAAAAAAATTTACCCGTGGTACAACCAGGTGAACTATGTAGGTGGACCACGGGCAAACAGCGATTATTACATTTATTCATTTTTAATACTACTGGATAACAATAAGATTGTTAAATAAGAAGTTTCCAGAATAAAATAAAATATTAAAACTGTTATGAAGTAAAAGGGCTGTTAATATTAGGTATGAAATATTTTAAAGAGAGTGTTTCAGGACGGGAGATAATGCGTCTGTTAATGGAGTGTCGCCGTTGTGGCCATACTCCCACACTTAGCGACTTTCCCCTTTTACTGGATTTGTAAACGTGAATATAAACATGTTTAACTTTATATATAATGTGACAATTTTAGTGAAAACTTAGGAGATTTCAGCGACAAATACAAATTGGAAAATGGAATGTGAAGAAAATACCTAATGGCATTAGTTTTGATCTAGTAAATGGAGTATGTTTGTATACCTGTGAGTTTTTTTGTTTTAGTTTGTTAATATTAGGCATGTTATATTTTTCGATAAAAAACAAAATACATAATAGTCCATTGAAATGTTACATTTTTTTGCGACAAAAATGTTGTCGTAATTTTTTTTAAAGAGTGTCCTCTGACTTTTGCGCACCCAAATGTAACATTTCAATAGAATATAAGTCATGGTTCAGGTTATTCAAAATGTGTCCCTCTAGTGCCAGGGGTCTGTTGTTATTGCTTTTGTTGATCCATGACTGTAATATGACTGATTGTAATCCTAATAATGTCAGATACCCATGTGGGGCGCGAAAACTGGGACAAAATATAACAGATTTAAAACAAAATGAGGTAGGTACAGTAACGTTGAGCCCAATATACATGGGGCAAACTAAAAGTTTTGCACTTCTAGCTAATCGGAACTATTTGAATTTCGAATGTTATATTTTTTTAAACGTTGCAGCCTTCTTAGTAATAAAAAAAAAACAATTGGCGGGAAATCATTTGTCAATTGTTTTTTATCACACATCAAAGTACTACGTATTGGGAGAGAAGCACCTTGTTTGAGCACCGTGAGACGATGGTTTGCTGAATTTGAGAGAGGTCGAGTTTATTTACATGACGAATTTCGTGAAGGGCGGCCTTCAACTGCCGTCAACGAAAATAATGTGGCTACGGTTAAGCGGTTAATTGAAGAAAACCCGCGGATTATCTAATCTATCCATACAATTCGAGGACTATTGGGGATTGGTATGAGTCAAATCCAGAAAATTTTACACGAAGAATTGAAAGTTCGGAAACTTTGTTGTTGCCCGCTTCTGCTCCGCTGTCAGTTCATGAGGGATCATGAACTGACAGCGGAGCAGAAGCGGGCTCGCGTGAAAAGGTGCTCACAGATGCTACTGAAGTACGACCACGGACATTCTAATGCTGTTTATGACATTGTCACAGGAGACGAAACGTGGATTTATTGTTTTGAGCCCGAAAAAAAACAGCAATCTTGTAAATGAGAACAAGCCAACAAAAGTGAGGCTGGCGAGAAACTTTGGTAAAAAAATGATCACGTTTTTTTTCTCAGCAACGGGTCCCATCTGTACAATTCCACTTGAAGATCAAAAGAGTGTTAATTCTGAATGGTATTCTACCATTTGTTTACCCAGGGTGTTAGAAAAAGTTTGCGAAAGACGACCCAAAAGCCGCGTTCTCCTACATCATGACAACGCTTCATTCAACGCGTCATTTTTAGCTTCCGAAAAAGTACAACTCGTCACCCATCCTGCGCATAGCCCCGACCTAGCACCCTGTGATTTCTGTATTTTCCCCAAAATCAAAAATTTGATGAGAGGTTTCACTTTTACCAACTCCGAAGAGGCAGTGATATCGTTCAATCAGCATGTAGAAAACATGCCTTCAGATCTGTGGTCCTCCTGTTTTAAAAAATGGTTCGATCGCATGAAAAAATGTTTAAAATGTAAAGGAGAGTATTTTGAAAAGCAATAAACATAATATTTTGGTTTTAACATGTTGTTTTTTAAGTTACGCAAAACTTATAGTGTGACCTACGTATGTACGCGCCGTACCGTTTAAATGTTTCATAATATTTAAATTCTTAGACTCGTAACCAGCCAACACAAGTTTACAATCTACTTAATGAGGTCGTATGCGAATTGTGCAAGCACCTTCACAGTAGCTATATTTTTAACAACATGGTCATCTTTCATAGAAGAATTTAACTATCATCGTGTACCGATTTTGAAGAGAAATTGTTTTTTTTTTTCATAGTAAACGAGGGTAAGTCGAGTTAGAAATAAATTGCGGTAAACCTACGTCAATTATTGGCACACAAACATGTTTTTTACTGTAAGCCGTAGAAAATCAATTTAAATGTCAGTCGTAACATAAAAGTCCAAGCCATAGTATCATATAATATAACTGGCATCAGTCGCCGCGTAAACAGAGAAGGAAACGATGTCGCATACAAAACATTCAAAACACCCTTTATCCAAATATGCCAGTGTTGCTTCGTAATGCCCAGGCTATAAGAAAACATTGAGGAAAGTGATTCCAACACACTGGAAGTGTTACCAGTTGCCGAATATTAACGGATATTGGAAAAAGATGGTAAAATGTGGCAGTGCAAGCAATATTAGGGTTCCTTGCTATAAAATTGTTCGAGAAAATATCTTGGCCATGGTAGGTATTATCTAACCACATGGTGCTCGCTGAGTAAGCAGGTTTTAATGTGTGGGTATTTCAATTTCAATATTGTAGATAAATGAGGTTGATCATGACATCTTACTATTGATTCCGCTACCTCAGAAATCCTCGCTCAGATCAACCATCTATAGATGATGGCGAGTGTCACCCCGTTTTTTTCGTGGCGAGTACCAAGTGGCTCTGATACAGGTTGGCCAGTATATGTTTGCGTTCCAGTAGTGGAGTAGTGGCGCCACATTATATTGAAGCACATAAAACTAGGAGCTGCGGTCGCTGCCGTGGTACTGCGCTGCAGCATGCAATTGAGTGAAGCGACTATTGTCATGTTTTTGGTCAATAACTTTTTTTGAGGGTCCTAAATCAAAATTCAGTCTTGAACAAAACCTGCTCTTGAAAATGCTTGATTTTAGAGTAAAAAAATTATGAAAATCAGTTGGGTAGTTGTCGAGAAACAATTTTACATCTAATTGCATTTGATTCACCTGATAAGGAGCTTCGCTCGCTACGCTCGCTTCGCTCAAAAAACAAGATCTCAGAACAATAACTATAATAACAATAATTGGCTCCATTTTTTGCCACACAACAACTTAAACTGGCAAGCTGTATTGACGTTACGTCATCCTCGACTGTTTGACTGTTCTGACGTGCAGAGTGGTTGTTAGTGGTTCAGACCGGTTATCTGCGCTCTATATATACGTAGTATAGAGATAGTTGCCCTGAGGATCCTCGTTCAAGTAATACAAACTCTTACGTTTTATTATGATATATGTCTATGGTCGCACATCTTATCTAGATGTAGACTAGAGTGATAATGTAGACTACATTGTAATCGATGGATTCAGTAAAATCTCTAATCTGTGGATTTTATTAGTCAATTTCACAGAATTATATTTATATTGCATTTGGAATTTATCAAGATATATATTATATTTTAACAAACAGTATGTTTAGGTTCAAGAATCCGCTTCGAAATGTAAGAATGGTTATATTACATGTTCATTACACATTTTTTTTATACCTAGTGTAAATGTTTTCAATGGAAAATTCGTAATAGGCAGAAGAAAATTAATTTTAAATTATTTGTTGCAACTGAGGTCCCATCCCAAGTTACCAGCCAACATATTTAACCTATTTCAAGCTATGGAACAAACATACGGCTACACCTACGGCTACGCCTATGTTTCCACCTAAAAGTAACAGAAGTGATATTTTTTTGCGTGAGGTGGAGATAACCAAAGTAATTTTCTTACCTCTTGATTTTCTAATACATGCTACAGGTCGTTTGCGCCAGAAAGTTTTTCACAACACCAAAGTTGACTTCTGATGAGCTGGTGGTCCATAGAGATACTAAAGACAACAATCCAGAGTTGCCTTTTCAGTTTACAGAAGCCAACATGACGGTGAGAAACAATAATATTAATAATTTTTAATATTATGCCCAAATTGTTTTGTGATAAGGTCCCATACGGTCCATGTGATAAGAGAACCTGTGGTGATAAGATAGAGCTGAGTGCGTTTAATTGTACTATGGATTGTATTTTATCACTTACAGAGACTGGCTGCAATCATTGAAAGTTTTCCAAAGGGTTGTCAAAGAGCAGCCTTGGGTCCGGCATTAGATTTGGTCCAAAGACAAATAGGATGGGTCCCTATATCTGCTATGCATAAAGTTGCAGAGCTACTCAGCATTCCTCGGATGCGAGTCTACGAGTGGGCAACTTTTTACTCAATGGTGAAAAGGTAATTTTGTAGACGTAATAGAGATCTAATACTAAGCACTACATGAATTCATTGTGGGTGCTCTGGATCCGTAGTGTGATAAAGTGGGGAACACATCGCGGGTGACTGAGACTTGCGGCTCAGTTGTAGGTTTAGGTTGGCCACCTTGCGGCTAGTTAGCGCTTACCATCACCATGCGACATGATACCCCGCCTTTGCCTAGTCTGGTAAGATCCTTACAGTGCCACTTTGCATATTCGTCCCATTACAGAGCTTAGTGCTCTTGGTAAATGGAATTCCTCTTGCACCTAATACTACGGCATAAAGTTTGACCATATACAGGGTAGCCATTAACTCAATAGTCATGACAAAGTACTTATCTTTATAGCGTGGTCTTTATTTACGTTGGTTTCCCATGGTTCTGTTAGTTATATAAGTACTACATATTTATTTTGTTGTGAATTTGATAAGAAGTACCTATACATGCATTATTCTGTATTGATCCATTACAGATTTAAAATAATCTGCTTAGAGCTACCCAGATTATTACTTAGAGGTCCAAAGCATATCTACAAATGGTTTATACACTTCCAAGGAAGACGCATTGGTCCAGGTCTGTATTGACGTTGAGACAACGGGATGGTTTTTAAAGTAAATGCGTAAAAAATGCGTTGACTTCATAAGAAGCTTAACTCAATTTGTGTTATTCTTATTAAACTCGTAGCAGATTAGTTTTATTCGCGAATAAAGTGAATAAAATTCACAATTTTATCCTCTATCTCAATGAAATAGACAGAAAGTTTTAATAAATCCATATTGTATTCAGTAGATATTTATTATTATTATCAAAAAAAACTTGAAACTAATTGTTTTATGTTGCAGAAATTTCCGTGGTAAGTACCACGTAAAGGTCTGTGTAACAACACCTTGTATGTTACGAGGATCAGATATAATTCTCCAAGCTGTCGAAGAGGCTACATGCTGCACTGTAGGCCATGTGTCTGAGGATAAAATGTTTGGAGTCGATATAGTACAGTGCCAAGGAGCTTGTGTCAACGCCCCAATGTTTGTTATTGACGATGACTTTTATGTTCGTATACTATTCAAATATTGAAGATTAAAAAGTTAAATATTTTGTGGATAAATTTTCTGATTCTATATTATATTTAAGTACTCGCATTTTATTTTCAGGAGGATGTAACTGTATGTGATGTGTATAATATTATTAATGCCATAAAAGGAGGATGTGTACCACCATTTGGTCCCCAGTGAGTAACCTTGTATACAATGAAAATATATAATCTCTATATATAAAAATGAATCCCTATTTCCCTTGGTCACGACATCACGCGTGAACGGCTGGACCGATTTGGATAATTTTGGGTCTTAAAATATTCGTGGAGGTTAAGGGAAGGTTTATAAGCAAAATTTAAGGCGGTACGAAGTTCGCCGGGACCACTAGTATATATATAAGATTTAACCTCGTATACGAGACATTTTGTGTATAGTGTAGCTATCCACTAAATTACGCCTTAATCCCCAAATAGGTAGACAGAAATGATCATTACTCCCATATTTTGTTAGTGACCGTTTGCGTCATGTAATAGGATGTGAGCTATTTGTGGTTCGGGGCATTTTGGGTATTTTTGCCAGAGCAAGTGTATCGAATGCTGGTGAGAATGACTCGGAGCCCTAGAGATATGGATAATTACCCTTTAGCCCTTATACAAGCTGAGTATATTATATTAATATTATTTACTAGCTGTTGCCCGCAGCTCCGCCTGCGTGTTACTTTAGATCTACATAACTTTTTTATTTATGAAGCGATTGAAAACCAAACCGTAAATTCAAATCAAAAAATCAAATCGTTTCTGAGATTAGCGTGTTCAAACATTCAGACAAACAGACAAAAGTTCTAAAAACCGTTATTTTGGGTTTTATTGCGTTCATATAGCCCCCCCTACACCAGTTAATCTATTATATCTTTTATTATATTTTCTATTATACCATAAAAATTCATCTGTTACGAAAATATGAAATATTAAAAAAAATCACCTAAAACCTACGACAAACTTATTATTTGCGGTTGGTACAGTACTCGGGTCTAGGGATCGAACCGCAAAATTAAGTTTGATTTTTATTGTATATACTTTTCTGGGATAAAAAGTACCCAGTGTGGTGCCCAGGATATTAAAGAATAATTATACCAAGTTTCATCGTAATCGAACCGGTAGTTTTTGCGTGATGCCTGAACAGACAGACAGACAAAAATTTTTTTAATCACATATTTGGGTTCGGTGTCGGTCTAGTAACACCCCCTGCCATTTATTTTTTTGATATTTTCAAAGTACAGAATTTTCACTTCTACAGATTTATTATAAGTATAGATAAACACTTGCTGGAAGCACGCCTGTCTTTAGCGACGTCTCCAGGAATCGATTTCCAGGAAAGACTTCCTTAGCATTGACCGCATGGTTTATTAGTAAGGTATTATCTTGTAGAACGGGGAGGTATGCTTCGGAACCTAGTTGTGGTCAACAGACACTGCTGATATGTCCTCCACATCCATCATATGGACTACAGGAATGTCTAACAAGAACACCACCATCCTCACCACCACCCAAGAACGTGAAGTAAAATAAAAGAGAGTAGAAGTTACTATATGATAATTTACTATATATAATGATCATACGTATTTGTCAGTAATTATATAAATATCAGGTATACGGTGTATTGAAATTAAATATATTTAGTTGGAATGACCAGTTTTGTTACAATAACATTGATTGTTCTCACTACAATAATTATTCGATATTAAACTTAACATAAATAAAGGTCTCTCTTTTTTATTTTTTATTGTATTTATTTATTTAAACTACACATACCTACTTAAGGTTAATAATAATTAGATTAGATTAGAATAATCTTTATTGTACACCAATTAGAAATTACAGGTAAAATATAGGTATACATCCGATGTAGAAATGTATACGATGTACAATCGCTAATAGCAATATCTTCCTTTTTCTATGTATGCTAACTTTTTCTTATATAATTTTATAATATGAAGTCCAGCCCAAGACTATAGTTTTCGTGATTCATATTGTAAAATTATTTAACCTTAAATAAATAATATTATTTAAATTATTTAAATAAAATTTCTTAATCATGAGCTTGCTGTTAACCAATATTTTTCAATGTTCTCGTACTATAAGTAATATGCTTCGAAATTAAAACAATAAAACAAAAAAGATGTCGACAGGGATTTCATATTCTAATATATTGTGCAGGTTTTAATATCCTGTTAGAAAAACGACGACGACGGTATGAAATTCCAATTTTCCATTGGGGCGCTCAAGACGTAGCTGGGACGAACCAATGTTATAATATTACGAGTTATTATTTACCAAACCGTAATTCGTAGAAATTACATAAAGGATGAATTACTTTAACACAAATTACAAGGATATGTTTTTCTTTTGTCCTATCAAAACTCTCGAATTTAAATTTCTGAGATTCGCAAAGTAGAGCTCTCTAACGTTGTATTTATTTATGCTTCGTGAATTATAATTTCTTAGAAGGAATATGTACCTGTTTTATTAATAATAATATCTAAGACAGAAGTTTTATTAGAATAAATATTCAAAAGGGCAGCACTTTGACTGGACTCCATCGCACTGTTTAGACAATAAATGAACATTGGCAAGGATAAATTCAACATCTTCAATTTATCTATTATGGGTAGTATGGAGACCAATCCATTGAACCGGATATAACGCATAGCATAGAATTTGAGATAAGGTCCTGAGCTCAATATCTCTTGGGGAGGCGTTCTATACAAATGATTTAGATATGAATTGCCGTAGTACGTTAAGCCGTCGCTCCTGGTTCTCATACGAACATCTTTGGCTGTCATTACGGATATTTGGAGTCCTGACACAAAATCCGACTGGTCTAACTACAGAGATTCGATATTGCCCATGGGTTGTAAAGGTCAGATGGCAGTCTTTCCACGGAAAATTTTGAAGTTTCACATCGCAGTTAGACAGGAAAGCCGACCCCAACTCCAATATCCACGAGCCTTGTCCTACAATGTGGATGATTATTAAGATATGAACTTTCTAAAGGGGTTGCGTGTTGTGGGGCCTTTTCCCCACAGCACGTTACCAGATTCATTCATCGACGCGGGATGAAACCCAACCCCAACGACGCGGGATTTTCTTTCCGCCCAAACCCCCGAAGAGACCTCACCGGTGGCCAAAGTCCGCCGGGCGCCACTGGAAATGCCTTCAGTGTCACCAGAGACGCCCGCAGCAATGGACAAGAGAGCGGCCGCGGCGGAATTAAAAAAAAAAAAAGTTAACTTAACTTAAGATATGAACAACTTTGATATTTTGACGTTATGGTATCCAATACCGGGGTTCAATCCCCGGGTCAGTTTAATCTAAAAATGTTGTACCTATTGTTTACTCTGAAAGAAGTGGGTGAATATTATGCCTCTGCATACCCTTTAAGCCAGTTGTGATTACTATGTACTTGTACACTTTATTAAAATTGAACGTAACTTCACTGGTGGTATCTAAATACTTTTATCGAACTTTTAAGCTACATCTTTTACTCGCGCGTTTTAATATTTTTATAAGTCGTTTCAAAACGAATTTTACTGGTATATAGAGAGCTATCTTGTCCCCTGTACAACAGTTCCGTGACTTTTACAAGTTTCTCCAACTCAAAATGTTATTTTAATCTACTTCCTTGAATGAATAACATCTGAATACTGAATATTTAGTTTTGTACGCAGGTCACACTATAAGTTTTGCGTAACTTAAAAAAACAACATATTAAAACCAAAACATTATGTTTATTGCTTTTCAAAATACTCTCCTTTACATTTTAAACATTTTTTCATGTGATCGAACCATTTTTTAACACAGGAGGACCACAGATCTGAAGGCATGTTTTCTACGTGCTGATTGAACGCTATCACGGCCTCTTCGGAGTTGGTAAAAGTGAAACCTTTCATCAAATCTTTGATTTTGGGGAAAATACAGAAATCACAGGGTGCTAGGTCGGGGCTATGCGCAGGATGGGTGACGAGTTGTACTTTTTCGGACACTAAAAATGGCCGAGTGTGAAGAAGCGTTGTTATGATGTAGGAGAACGCGGCTTTTGGGTCGTCTTTCGCGAACTTTTTCTAACACCCTGGGTAAACAAATGGTAGAATACCACTCGGCATTAACACTCTTTTGATCTTCAAGTGGAATTGTACAGATGGGACCCGTAGCTGAGAAAAAAAACGCGATCATTTTTTTACCAACGTTTCTCGCCTGCCTCACTTTTGATAGCTTGTTCTCATTTTCAAACACCCATTCACAAGATTGCTGTTTTTTTTCGGGTTCAAAACAATAAATCCTCGTTTCGTCTCCTGTGACAATGTCTGAAACAGCATTAGAATGTCCGTGGTCGTACTTCAGTAGCATCTGTGAGCACCATTCCACGCGAGCCCGTTTCTGCTCCTCTGTCAGTTCATGAGGGATCCAATGACAACAAAGTTTCCGAACTTTCAATTCTTCGTGTAAAATTTTCTGGATTTGACTCATACCAATCCCCAATAGTCCTCGAATTGTCTCATAGATAATCCGCGGGTTTTCTTCAATTAACCGCTTAACAGTAGCCACATTATTTTCGTTGACGGCAGTTGAAGGCCGCCCTTCACGAAAATCGTCATGTAAAGAATCTAGACCTCTCTCAAATTCAGCAAACCATCGCCTCACGGTGCTCAAACAAGGTGCTTCTCTACCAAAAGCATTTTGAAGACGAGCGGCACAGTCTTGCGGAGAGAGAGAACTTTTAAAATCATAAAAAAATCATCGCTCGCCAATTGTTTTTTTTTATAACTAAGAAGGTTGCAACGTTTAAAAAAATATAACATTCGAAATTCAAATAGTTTCGATTAGCTAGAAGTGCAAAACTTTTAGTGTGCCCCATGATTTTACACTTTTATTTTAGATATATTTTAGTTGGGTACTTTGCATTTTAGATCCTACTAAGCTTTCAGTATTGAAACTTTCTGTAATATTTTTTTAAGAATTTTGAGTTGTACCTTGGTGCCTACCAAGGTATAACTCTAAATAAAAAAAATATTATACCTATTATACCTAATCTTGTAATAGTGAATGATTGAAGAATAATTTTACATGAGTGAGCCATGAGAGAGAGATGTTTAAAATCTTTTGTAATTTAAGAGCACACGAATACTGCTTTGACTGCTTCGGTGGCGTGGTCGGTAGTGTATCCGCTTTCGACGCCGGAGTCTCGGGTTCGATTCCCGGTTGGGACAAACTTTGTGTGATGACACATACGTTTGTACCGAAGTCTGGATGTTTCCTATGTATAATATGTATGTATTTACAAAAAAAAAATGTATATAAGTATTTATATCAGTTTATCTAGTACTCATATCACAAGCTCTGCTTAGTTTGAGACTAGATGGCGTTGTGTGGATTGTCCTAACATATTTATTTATTTATTATTAATACAATTTAATTGAAATCTATTTGAGATATATTTAATATTGAATTAGGTTCATGTATAATCTATGAAAGAAATAAATTATTTTGTACCTACCTAGTCTACGTGTATTTCACAAAGTTATAACCCAAATCTGAAACCTTCTGTGAAATCCGATCCCAAAGTTTTCAATCTTACAGCGTTACTTGTGGTTTTAGTTAGATACTTGAAATAATACTGAAACTTTAACTCTTTGATACAGTTGAAACCCGTATACTTTTCGGTCGCTTTTACTAAGTTTCGTGATAATGCTGACCCCAAAATAAGGGATGTATATATCAAACTTTCCGGGTAGAATAATCGATGTCATAACTTTTTTAAATCGTTTCCTTTAACCTTAAATACATCCAAGGTCCGTGAACTTCAACGGGTCCGTCGACTAGGATCTCGTGGTTGGATCCTGCTGGGCGCGGAGTCCAGGAGATCATTTGGAAGTTATGTCCACATCAATGCCATAGGCGATCTACATCGAGCCACACAGTTAACATCTGTCCTGTTTTCCGTTTCCATACTATGACTATAAGTACCGTCAAAGGCAGTCCAACTCTGATATCTCTGTAAAATAATTGTCAGTGATCCATTTATGTAAAATTTCTGGGCTTAGGTTTTTCCTATAAAATATTATACTATAAGTTATAAGTCATCGCATTTGTAGCTATAAGCCGACTAAACAGTTTCAGGCTTTTTCGTAGATAATAATTTTGTGTAAAAATGACAATGTCATTGAGTGCTCTAAAAATAAAATGAATATGTATAATGTTTGAATATTCAGAACAACCCATGAGATGGTGTTATACCGTCCTTATTCAACGTTGAAAAATTACCAAATAGGTACACCCATTATGTTACTTTTCTCTTAAGTTAATTTGTTTTCGTTGAAATGGTTTTTACTTTTACAGGTTTTTTATGGGCTGTTTACTTTTTGTGTACCTACAAAATTTGTTTATTTTGTTCTACAGTCCTTAGAGTTCTAGACTGCAGACATACAAGTGAATGATACTTGCACTTTATACAACCCGAGGCAATTTCACCTTTTGTTTAAAACGATGCGAAGTCATCTTCACTGGTTGCCAACGTTAGGTGGGTTGGATAATACTTGTTCATATACGTATCTAGACACTATGTAACTTTACTATTCTTTACGACTCATGATACAGCAGAATGTGGATTTCTAGTACCTTATGTTTTTACGCATCTACATGCAAATATGACTGTATTTGCATGCAGATGTTGAAACCTCGACGATATCACAGCGCATGACGGATGTGTTATTTATTCTACATTGTTATTTTATGTGCACATGGAATATGTACGTTTTATTAGCAACGTACGTAAAGAATCTCGACCTCTCTCAAATTCAGCAAACCATCGCCTCACGGTGCTCAAACAAGGTGCTTCTCTACCAAAAGCATTTTGAAGACGAGCGGCACAGTCTTGCGGAGAGAGAGAACTTTTAAAATCATAAAAAAATCATCGCTCGCCAATTGTTTTTTTTTATAACTAAGAAGGTTGCAACGTTTAAAAAAATATAACATTCGAAATTCAAATAGTTTCGATTAGCTAGAAGTGCAAAACTTTTAGTGTGCCCCATGTATAATGATTTTACACTTTTATTTTAGATATATTTTAGTTGGGTACTTTGCATTTTAGATCCTACTAAGCTTTCAGTATTGAAACTTTCTGTAATATTTTTTTAAGAATTTTGAGTTGTACCTTGGTGCCTACCAAGGTATAACTCTAAATAAAAAAAATATTATACCTATTATACCTAATCTTGTAATAGTGAATGATTGAAGAATAATTTTACATGAGTGAGCCATGAGAGAGAGATGTTTAAAATCTTTTGTAATTTAAGAGCACACGAATACTGCTTTGACTGCTTCGGTGGCGTGGTCGGTAGTGTATCCGCTTTCGACGCCGGAGTCTCGGGTTCGATTCCCGGTTGGGACAAACTTTGTGTGATGACACATACGTTTGTACCGAAGTCTGGATGTTTCCTATGTATAATATGTATGTATTTACAAAAAAAAAATGTATATAAGTATTTATATCAGTTTATCTAGTACTCATATCACAAGCTCTGCTTAGTTTGAGACTAGATGGCGTTGTGTGGATTGTCCTAACATATTTATTTATTTATTATTAATACAATTTAATTGAAATCTATTTGAGATATATTTAATATTGAATTAGGTTCATGTATAATCTATGAAAGAAATAAATTATTTTGTACCTACCTAGTCTACGTGTATTTCACAAAGTTATAACCCAAATCTGAAACCTTCTGTGAAATCCGATCCCAAAGTTTTCAATCTTACAGCGTTACTTGTGGTTTTAGTTAGATACTTGAAATAATACTGAAACTTTAACTCTTTGATACAGTTGAAACCCGTATACTTTTCGGTCGCTTTTACTAAGTTTCGTGATAATGCTGACCCCAAAATAAGGGATGTATATATCAAACTTTCCGGGTAGAATAATCGATGTCATAACTTTTTTAAATCGTTTCCTTTAACCTTAAATACATCCAAGGTCCGTGAACTTCAACGGGTCCGTCGACTAGGATCTCGTGGTTGGATCCTGCTGGGCGCGGAGTCCAGGAGATCATTTGGAAGTTATGTCCACATCAATGCCATAGGCGATCTACATCGAGCCACACAGTTAACATCTGTCCTGTTTTCCGTTTCCATACTATGACTATAAGTACCGTCAAAGGCAGTCCAACTCTGATATCTCTGTAAAATAATTGTCAGTGATCCATTTATGTAAAATTTCTGGGCTTAGGTTTTTCCTATAAAATATTATACTATAAGTTATAAGTCATCGCATTTGTAGCTATAAGCCGACTAAACAGTTTCAGGCTTTTTCGTAGATAATAATTTTGTGTAAAAATGACAATGTCATTGAGTGCTCTAAAAATAAAATGAATATGTATAATGTTTGAATATTCAGAACAACCCATGAGATGGTGTTATACCGTCCTTATTCAACGTTGAAAAATTACCAAATAGGTACACCCATTATGTTACTTTTCTCTTAAGTTAATTTGTTTTCGTTGAAATGGTTTTTACTTTTACAGGTTTTTTATGGGCTGTTTACTTTTTGTGTACCTACAAAATTTGTTTATTTTGTTCTACAGTCCTTAGAGTTCTAGACTGCAGACATACAAGTGAATGATACTTGCACTTTATACAACCCGAGGCAATTTCACCTTTTGTTTAAAACGATGCGAAGTCATCTTCACTGGTTGCCAACGTTAGGTGGGTTGGATAATACTTGTTCATATACGTATCTAGACACTATGTAACTTTACTATTCTTTACGACTCATGATACAGCAGAATGTGGATTTCTAGTACCTTATGTTTTTACGCATCTACATGCAAATATGACTGTATTTGCATGCAGATGTTGAAACCTCGACGATATCACAGCGCATGACGGATGTGTTATTTATTCTACATTGTTATTTTATGTGCACATGGAATATGTACGTTTTATTAGCAACGTACATAATGTGCCTTCATTTTTGTTTTTATTCAATGTTACTACGCTTATATTGATCCAATGTATAATACCTATGTATGAGAAAAGAGCGGATGATAAAACTGACACCAGCAACACACTAAAAATATAAGCGCATACAACTCTGATATCAAGACATTTAGGTAGGTAAGTAGTAAACTAAATAGAAATAATAATGTGTGTAGGTATATAGGTACATTGTCCATGTTAAAATTTTATTTTAATGTAAACAATTTTTAGTTAAATTATAATAGGCTTGTGTCCACTAAGAATAAATCGGATTGATGTATGTTTCTTATGAGTATTTCCAATGAATAGACAACAAAAAGTAATATAAATTGGTACACAGAATAAAGATTACTATTATTTTTATAAAATTAGTTTGAAAAAGTTAGGCATTCATAAACATAACATAACATAGCATCACGCCTTTTTCCCCGAAGGGGTAGGCAGAGGTGTGCAAACACACATTAGGCATTCAGTCATGTGATATCAAACACCAATCAGAAAATATGACGTCACAGGTTGCACTCTCACACCACAGAGTAAGTATGTATGAAGAGCTGACTTCTTGTGTCAAGTTGTGTCTGTGATTTTGTGTAATTTAATTGTTCGTACGTTTTTATTAATTTACGAATTTTTGTTAATTTTAAAGTTAATTAATAATAAATCTAACAAAAGTAGATTGAACAAAACGCAGTTTTGGCGCATTATTTCGCTGTGCATTTCGAGACAACGCTTGAATCAAAATATTGCTAGGCACCTATATCAAAGTTAAAAGGCTAACCAACACAATTTATTTTAAACTTTTTGAAGGTTTTTAAATTATTTTATCCTTTTTCAATTGCTTTTTAATCGTCGTGGGTTTTTTCAAAATTTTTAATTTTGATTTTTATTTTAAACTCTTTAAAGAGCATAGATATGCAGCGCTATCTAGTAAGTTGCTGTCGTTACACCTATTTAAGAACCCTCACTAATCAACTACAAATCCATTCCTAAAAAAAGCCGCATCAAAATTGATTTTCATCACAAATAATGTTAGCTGTAGCACCCCCTGATGAGTTGTCACCGTAAAATCTATCTAGAAACATGTACCAATCTATCTCAAACCCATAACTGAAAACTGCATCAAAATCTGACTAGTAGTTTTTGAGAAAATTGGCAACATTACTATTCACAAATAATGTTCGCTGCAGCGCCCCCTGGTGAGTTGTCATCGTAACATTTATCTAAGAACATGCACTAATCAAACCTGAACCCATAACTAAAAACTGCATCAAAATCCGACCAGTAGTTTTGGAGAAAAATGGCAACATGTATTTCCACAAACATCCTCTCACCCCAAACGCATATACCATCTCCGTTCCGTCTTAGATAAAAAGCTTTGCGTGTCCAGTCTATAGTGTATAATCCTTACAAGTGACATGTTCTTGGAATACGTTGAAGGAAACACGTAAGCGCCATGATACGTAGGTCACACTATAAGTTTTGTATAACTTAAAAAAACAACATGTTAAAACCAAAATATTATGTTTATTGCTTTTCAAAATACTCTCCTTTACATTTTAAACATTTTTTTCATGCGATCGAACCATTTTTTAAAACAGGAGGACCACAGATCTGAAGGCTAGTTTTCTACGTGCTGATTGAACGCTATCACTGTCTCTTCGGAGTTGGTAAAAGTGAAACCTCTCATCAAATCTTTGATTTTGGGGAAAATACAGAAATCACAGGGTGCTAGGTCGGGGCTATGCGCAGGATGGGTGACGAGTTGTACTTTTTCGGAAGCAAAAAATGACTTTGTTTTGTTGGCCGTGTGTGAAGAAGCGTTGTCATGATGTAGGAGAACGCGGCTTTTGGGTCGTCTTTCGCGAACTTTTTCTAACACCCTGGGTAAACGAATGTTAGAATACCACTCGGCATTACCACTCTTTTGATCTTCAAGTGGAATTGTATTGATGGGACCCGTAGCTGAGAAAAAAAACGCGATCATTTTTTTATCAACGTTTCTCGCCTGCCTCACTTTTGTTGGCTTGTTCTCATTTTCAAACACCCATTCACAAGATTGCTGTTTTTTTTCGGGTCATAACAATAAATCCACGTTTCGTCTCCTGTGACAATGTCATAAACAGCATAACAATGTCCATGGTCGTACTTCAGTAGTATCTGTGAGCACCATTCCACGCCAGCCCGCTTCCTGTCAGTTCATGAGGGATCCAACGACAACAAAGTTTCCGAACTTTCAATAATTCGTGTAAAATTTTCTGGAATTGACTCATACCAATCCC
The DNA here is from genome assembly GCA_963556515.1 of Nudaria mundana. NCBI lineage: Eukaryota > Metazoa > Arthropoda > Insecta > Lepidoptera > Erebidae > Nudaria > Nudaria mundana. The sequence continues at coordinate 11,608,997 of OY748287.1, forward strand.
CAATAGTCCTCGAATTGTCTCATAGGTAATCCGCGGGTTTTCTTCAATTAATCGCTTAACAGTAGCCACATTCTTTTCATTGACGGCAGTTGAAGGCCGCTCTTCACGAAAATCGTCATGTAAAGAAACTCGACCTCTCTCAAATTCAGCAAACCATCGCCTCACGGTGTTCAAACAAGGTGCTTCTCTCCCAAAACCACTTTGAAGACGAGCGGCACAGTCTTGCGGAGAGAGAGAACTTTTAAAATCATAAAAAATCATCGCTCGAATATCTTTTCGACTTAATTCCATTTTCGTTGCATACGTAGAACTTTGATGCATTATAAAAAACAATTGACAAATGATTTCCCGCCAATTGTTTTTTTTTTATTACTATGAAGGTTGCAACGTTTAAAAAATATAACATTCGAAATTCAAATAGTTTCGATTAGCTAGAAGTGCAAGACCTTTAGTGTGCCCCATGTATTATCGGCGCTTATGACCTTTTGTTCGTGAAAAAACTATAACTAATAAGCGATCTTGCGCTTGAATATTTATATTACGATTAGACGACAAATTTATGGTTTAATCGCTGCAGCGAACTTCGTCCGTTTTTTATTCAGGATAGCTTTGTCAAACACATTTTGATTTGTTTCGCAACCTGTGACATCACCCTAGGTGCCATGACAGATTGGAGCGTTTTCGTTACAAATTTAAATACATTTTTTAAATCGCAAAATAAACTATGTAAATGATTGTTTTAAATCAAAATAATATATTTTTGTGACTATATAGATTCAAAACTACAGTTTTAATCAATTTTTGAAATTTGGGACACAAGCCTATTTATTATAGGGGAACCCGAAAAAGCACTGTCGTTGAGGTCGCGACAGAGTATGATTGCTAAACCACAACATTAGGAAAATTTAAACTAAGCTAATATTATGCATATTGCTCGTAGCGGTCGCTACGCAACTGCACCGGAATGACTGCTAGTTACTATAATTATTATGCTACGGTTTATCATTGAATCATCGTACCTACACCGAGCATTTAGTCTAACTGCGAAGCGGTGGAACTAAACATTATATAGGTTACGTTATTTTTTCAAAATAGTACATCTATTTTGAAAAAATAACGTAACCTATATAATGTTAGGTATTCAGAATTTATGTAAAGTCATATAAATAATAATAATATAATGGTATAAAAATCTCTTGACGTTGCAATTTGCCAACATCGAATTTTGTATTACCTATTTATTAGGGACCTTATTTTTTATTCTTGCCAAAAGCAACAGTTCCAACAATTCTATGATTATGAAAAACAGTCCTGGAGTACCCAATTTATCTAATATATTTTTATTTATCACTTATTTACAGTAAACCGCTTTTACAATGTCACTCAAATCTAAATTAATTGATTGACGTAAACCGACAAGCCAAGTTACAAGGCAAATCACTTGTAGTATTCTCTTTACACCTTAAATATTGCAACTGAGGTAATGCCTTTAAACGGAATGGTTCATCAGTATTCACCGGCGAAGCAATTGAAACTGCGGTGGGACTCGCTCCTCCTACACAATTTTCCTTGTTCCGACAGCTCGAGTTATTTGCATCACAAAAACACAATGTCGAGGGAACGCGAGACGATTAATCACGCGTAGCGAAACTTAGCACACAAAGGCTTCAAATACATACGAGTGTTTTAGATACTTTACTGGTCCTATTGAGAGGCGAGGAAATGACTCAGTTGACATCTAGCCCTCCATTTTGATACGATGGTAAAATGAAAAGACTGAATGAAATAGTGTAAAATTTCAAATAGTTGAAAACTCACATACAATCTTAAACAACGAGTTGTTTAAGATTGTATGTGAGTTTCAATATCATATCATATCAATCATATCAATATCATATAATGTTTCAATAATCTTGTTCCATGTTAAAGTATAGTTAAAATACCACAGGATTATGCATACAAGGAAAAAATATCCTTAAGAAAATGCCAGCGCCTTCGTCATTATTAATATCATCTTAGAAGTAAGCTTCTCTGGGGAAACATTACAGTAACGGTCATATAAAAGACAAATGAGCCAAGAATACGATCGTGCACCGCCTATAATTTAAAAAATATGAGCGTCTTACTTTCATTTTTATCCATTATTACATCGCTTAACTCTCCCTCTTCAGCTAAAAAAATAAACATTTTACTTCTTCTAACTTAATCCTCGTTTCTGAAGCCTATAAGTATTTTTTTCTTATTGAACGTCTATCTCACTTGATGATCTCCGGGTGATTGATGATGAGATCTTTTCACTCTGATTTTGAATAGATGTAAAATATTTGAGTACATTTTGTATACAGATAAGTCTTATATGCAATTGACAAAATTAGGCTCGAAGTTTCAGTTTTATATAGGTAACATTCTCACATTATTTTTTTGGTCAACAATCCCACCTTATAATACACGAGCTCCAGATTCACAATTTCTGTTCATGTGGCTCCATCGATGGTTTCGCCAATGTCCAGGTAATGCTTGATTTTTCCCGCACAGACTAACCATGTTACTCTGAACTAGTTCGCGGTGCGGGACAAGGAAACGTTGTTCGGTATTGCAATTGAGCGTTTGGGCCTGGATTTTTGCCCAGCGCCAGATGTAATCTAAAAGGCTACCTGCCACGCGCTGCGCAAAAACCCAACTCCTCCGATTGCTTTGTTCCTAATTAAAAAATCTTTAATTATGAAAATACTGGAGATCATTACAGATTTTTATTTCAAGGGTACTTTAATGTGAATGAAAATAATACTTGCCTAAAAAACAACATAAATATAAAAAATTAAAATGAATAAACACAAACACTTGGGATATTGGATGAATATTGATAAAAAGTAATGTGTCTCATCTTATTATCAGATGTTGAAATGTACGTATCCTCTATTATTTAGAATTAACAGTTCTTATTACCTCAATATTATCATCACAATGGCTATAAATAACAATATTTTTACGTTTTATTACAAAGTTGTATATTCGAAGAACAATGTTCTTTTATGATAATTTATTTGAAACAAATTTGTGACTAAGTAAGGATGGAATGTATAATAAAGTTATCGTAATAAATGTTCAGAGTCTCTGTTTTAATAAGCTGCTAATAACTCTTAATGAAAATGTGGAAGTTAATTTAAAAGATTCTCCTCACTGAAGCGATCAAGGGCAGCCTTAAATTGTTGACTACTTATTTCCTAATATAAATTGAATATCGTGGATTTGATGTTACTACATGTAACTGACTCTTAACCTTAAAAGTTCGACATTCAAACTTTGAAAGTACCTATCTCAATTACTTTGTCTTTTATTAGTGAAGTTTTGATCCAAGCCCTTACAATTAATTATCTTGTTTTTAATGTGTCTGTGTTGGTATATTACTTTCTAAAATAAGTACTGATGTTTAATAGATACATTTGAATAAAGAAGCCGTATTGTAGTAAATTCTTTTTTTTTTAATTCCGCGAGATTGCGGCCGCTCCCATGTCCATTGCTGCGGGCGTCTCTGGTGACACTAGAAGATATTTCCAGTGGCGCCCGGCGGACTTTGGCCACCTGTGTGGCCTCTTCGGGGGTTGTAGTAAACTCTAAAATCTGTATTTTGGTTAACATTGGAACTGTTGAGAAGTTAGTGTAGAGCCTAGATCGTAGCCTTTAGATATACTCGTAACATCCTATTTGGACAACAGTATCAAAAACCTTTGTAGACGTTATCTTTCTTCAAAATGCACTGTAAAATGTTAACCTCATCAGGCAGTTTTGTTAAAAATTCTACGAGTAATATCTGAACTTCAAAGTTTATTCAATTTACTAATAATATGAAAAACAAATAGCATATTAAAAGATATCAGTAATCGCGTGACCAAATGCTTTGTTGTCAAAATTCTGAACTGATCTCATTATTCGATAATATTGAACTGTTACAAACTTATTACATTATAACATACACCATTAAAAGTTCTCTTTAGGGTCCCCCATCGAAGGTTATCTTTAAAGTAACTACGAAAATATTGTACAGCTTGCTTCTATTTTCTTGTAGCAAATATTTCTAGCCGTCGGAAAGTTTGAGTCGAATTCCTGGTTGCCCGGTTGTATAAGGACGAATAATGTACATATCTAAGCGTATCCCACCGACCGTAAGCTGGGTCCGATGTGACTAATTTTAGGAAAGTGCCCACGTAGGCAACACGACTTATGGGTGTAAGGTGTACGGGTAAGGGGCTTAAGTGAAAATCACGGTACAATTTCCTTTGAGATTTGTACATAAAATTACGGATTGCTGTATTTAATAAAGAATGTGAGAATATTAATGTGTTTTGTGAATTAAAGAAGTATGAAGAATATTATTACATTCGTTGATGATTTTTCATTTGGAGATTTGTAGTTGTCAATTAGCGAAACTTTTACAGAGATAAGAACCGACATCGATAATTTTTAAATGTTTGTATTAGACGTTGATTAAATATCGCTTAAGCGTCCATTAGGTAATACTGATTATGTTAAGATTACTTTTTAGGGTTCCGTACTCAAAGTGTAAAACGGGTACCCTATTACTGAGACTTAGCTGTCCGTCCTTCTGTCTAGATCTTTAGCTCATGGATCGTGATAGTTAGAAAGTTGAAATATTCATGATTTATTTCCGTTGCTTCTGTAACAACAAATACAAAAAAATTTAATAAAATGAATATATTTAAAGGGGCTCCCATACAACAAACGTGATTTTTTTGCCATTTTATTATTATAATACTTTTTGATTTTTTTTTAAGTGCGTCTTGCGTCCTTTGCCGGGCGTCTCTGGTATGCACCAGAAGGTATTTCCAGTGGCGCCCGGCGGAGTGGCGCCCGGCGGATTATTATAATACTGAAGGGTATAATCTGGTAATTAAAAACAACATGTATTTTTATTTCAGACATCGCATAATAGTACAAACAATTTTATAGTCTTCAACGTTGCAAACTTTCAAACTCTCAAAGAAAAAATACGCAAAAAGTCTGAGAGCTTCAACTAAAATAGATACAGCGGAAAACACTACAATGGCCCATTCAGTTCCCCTAATACTGCAATTAGACAATACTGGAAAATACAACTGAAAGGATTTGTATTTCGCTAATGACGGACAAGCTAATTGTACTCAAGCTATTGTTGCCCCGATAAAACGTTGGTTGATTTAATTGAAATCTACTGTTTCGGTATAGAACCTTTTCCGGTAGTTAAAAAAATGCTAGCATATTTTACGTTTATTTTCTGGTCTTTATTATTTAAATACCTACAAGTACCCTTAGAAACTATATAACTGTTTTTGTATAGTTGTATCTGTGTTCTAAAATTCTTATATTAATAACTAATACCTAATATCTGGAATCGATCTGTTCAATTTGAAGAACGAAAAATACACGTCTAAAACGCTTGCGTTTGTAAATAAATAAAAGTGTTAGTCGTGACCCCACTTTATTGGGTGTATGTATTTTTATATTCTAAAAAGCACGTCAAAAATTAACACAACCACTGACTTCAAATTACTGAAATGGGACCAAATATTTGTTAGAATGGAACCAAATTAAAATAGGACCCATTTGGGAATAAAAAAAATCTAAATCGGTTCCAGTCGAAAGATATGACAAAGGTAACAAATAAAAAAAAAATAAAAAAAATATCAGTCGAACCTTCTCATTATTTGGGAGTCGGATGAAAACTGAAAACAAATCAACATAATATCAAAGGAGGTAAACGAAGCGCTTTCTTTACTCGAGAAACAGTATTCTAGTGACTAGTATTTGAGATTCAACTGTAAATCCTACAATATGAATGTCATCGGAGCTATGTATTACATAACAATATTGTATTATTTTTTATTTGGACAAGAGCAGGGTGTCGGGGCTCAGCTGCTCGACTTTAATATTTTTGTCCCAACATGACAAAGATATAAGTTGGGTCACAATCCTTTTTATATTTTTGATTAGTTAAATCCACCAAAAGTATATACTTAAGTAGGATTGACAGTTTTGATAGAACTTGGGCTTATAGCACAGATCCTCAAGATTTTCATTAAAATTGATACGGATTAAAACGTTTTTGCAATGATTCATAATCTTTTCACTTGTAAACTACACTTTAGGCGTCTATTATAGTCCTTATCTGCAATTGCAAAATAACTCAATTTGTCTGATAAAATTAACCCTACGTGTAATTACGTTTCGTAATACGTAATTAAGGAAATTCTCTTCACCAAGAGCTTCATGATGGTATAATTAGATAGGTCCTTAATTAGACAGGCGCTCTCTACAAGAGCACTTAGGGACCGCTTTCGTTTACTTTCATAAGATCTAGGTACTGAATCCTTTTCGTGATGTTCAAAATTTTAGCTTCAAAGTCTAGACAGATGTTAACATCCTCCATTTATATTAAACTTTGTTAAACAAAATGTTGTGAAATGAATTTTTAGCACTAAATATATACACAAAAGATGTTTGAATAATATTTTAATAAAAGAAAATCACTTAGGTATAAAAATGTTAAACGCAATTGATAACCATTACATACGAATACAAAAAAATGTGGTTATGTATCGCGGGTTGTAAGAAAAATAGCCTAAATATTTTTTCTTGGCGAATGTATGTAAGAAAGCTTATTCTGTTAATGGAAGCACAATGGAAGAGAAAACTCGATGAAGCGAATGAGCCGTCGTGATTTCTGCACCTAACTACGGGAGATATATTGTGGGCCGAGACCCTTTAGGTAACTTTTCACATTAATGCGTGATTTAGCGCTTGACATCATTCATCTCGGCATTTTCTTTTATTAGATTAGTTATATTATAACACAACATTATAACCACCATTTGATACCTTACGCAATATAGAAGTAACCGTGCCGACCAAAAATGAATTAATTTAAAAACTATTAAATGCTCTGAAGTAAGTAACATTTAATTTGGATAGCGAAGGGTATAAAGCTGTCGAATAAAATACAATACTTTTAATCTCTATATAAGTCTCAGTCGATATGAGGAAAATTACAAAGAAAGGAATATGAGAGATTCATTGTCATTGTAAAATATTTGTACAGGTGTATTGTAAATTACTGTAAAAAATTAATAGTAAATTTATTTATTTCAAATTTTCGCTTTAGTTATTAGTATTCAATCCTTCAGCCATACAGAAAAATCGAACAACATTTAAGCGTCCTGCTTCACAAAAAGACCACCGTTTTAAAATGGTTCAACCTTTTGTTCCAAGGACGCTGTGTCGCTTAACACAAAGCCAATACAAATGTAGACGGGCTTACAGTTTCTGAAACTACGCTAGACACTTTAGGTACGCTACCCAAATGTACCATGTAAGCATTGCTGCTGCATCTTATTACTCGTATTACATTCTCAGATCATCTTAACATTCATAACTGGTATAGCTACAAGCACGCTTATTAAACGAAGATCTTTTCATACAATATAGTTATTACTATTTCCGATTATATACCTACCTAGTTATTTATATTTTATGTTTTGGAACGTTTATAGTTTCGTCATCTCCGTCCGTCCGTCAGTCTATCTATCCTCGGCTTTCCTTCCAAACGGATAGTGATACAAAGATAAAATATTTCATGAATATCATCAGAAGATAGTATAAAACAAAGTCACCCATTCCGTATGTATGCTTAGATCTGTAAAACTACGCATGGAATTTTGATGCGGTTTTCAGCAATGGATAGAGTGGTTCTTGAAGAAGGTTTTTATGTATTTCATTTGTCAAGCGGGCGAAGCCGTGAGCGTCCGCTAGTGAACAATAAAAGGTATTTAGCTCGCTGACCAAGTGGCCACAACTAAGCATTAATGGATTTAAGTATGTGTGGCCTTGACTTTATATCAGTCCACATTACAATTTACACGTTCGTCCATCAATACCTCTTGTACTGAAAAAGTAATTTTATATCGGAAACCTCGGTCGTGTGCATTTAATATTCGTATTTAAACTTTAATAGGTTATGTAGGAACATCCTTTCACCAGTAGCTCTGACATTGGAATTTGTAATTACTGTAACAAGTAAGATTCCGAGAAATCATTATGGGAGAAAATCACATTTCACTCCCCTCTCATCTCGTAATGACTCAGCGTACTTACTCGTTTGTATATATGGCGCCCAATAAAATCCACACATACGTCACCGAAGAGTTACGAGACAGATGAAATAGCATTCCTTCCGTAGAGTTATTGTCTCTTTTATCCATAAATACCTATACTTACATTAGTATCTACTGAAACTTATACAAACAAAAGTTTACCTCGTTTTCAACTAACAAAGCATAGATAGGTAATATAATAATTATATTGACTTAACAAATATAAAGGAAAATATTTTTGTCAAAAAAGTTTTGGTGTCATTCTATAAATTTGAGGATATGGGCATAGTCCATTGAAATGTTACATTAGCTTTGCATTTTTTAGAGGACGCCATTTTATTTTTGGGACATATGTGGGGGGTCAATAGAAGCTTAACCTTGAGTTTGTGGGGTCGCCACCTATGTCCCCCGGCCGCAAGGGATGAAAACGCTTTTTTCGCGATATCTCGGAAACTATGCGTCTTACAAAAAAATTGTCAAATTCATAATTTGTAGCTAATTGTTTTGCCTACAAATATGTTTATTTAACTTTTTGCCCTAAATTAAAAATTAAAGAAGTTATAAGCAAAAAGGGAGAATTTTTTTAAGCACTCGCACCCAGTAACATTAATGCTGTATTATTTATGCTTTCGATTGTCGGCACTTGGTGGACATGATAATACATTCTGAATAAACTCACTAATAAATTCCACAATTTTCATTATACTATAATTTAAAAACTTGACCGGTTTCCTCCCAATATATGGCATCATCAAAGGTACTCACTTTCACACTACACGCTATTTATTCAGAATGTACGAGTATTATTATGTCCACCAAGTGAAAATGCACGCATCGAACTGAAAACGTGTGTGTTCGGAATTTTAATGAAGGGATTAAATTATGCCTTTTCGAACTTCGCTTTAGATACTTTTATCTTGGATGCATCTAAGTAGGAGAACGCTAATGAAGAAATATTTATTTATTAATACTTTAAGGATGTGATACTACGCATTATTTACTTTTGGTTACATTTTTCAACGGCGGGTACATAAACTATCATTGGTGACTTGAAGATCTTACGTAAATATTATTGTAAATTCTTTCATCATCATCAATAAGCTGTGACTGAATTAAATATTATTTAATTCAGTCACAGCTTATTGGAGGACATTACAAAGGCAGCCTTTCCTCAAGTAACCTGAGTTATAAAAAGGGTCTCGACCCAACTAATACCCTTGTCATGTCGAGATGAAATTAGTTGAAGTCGAACAGCTGCGTCTTTGAAGCGCCATTGTTTGTCCAAAATTTACGTAATCTGATAATATAATGTCAATGTTCATTAAGTGTGTTAAAAACCGCAACATTGGGTATCCTTCGTACAAGGGATACCGAACTGGAAGCCATTAATATTGAACGTTACTGTGTTTATAGATATTATACCTATAATTTATCGTAGTAGTAGACTGTAAGCGTACCTTGAAATAAATAATTAACTTCAGAGCGTTGTATACATTTTTATTTAAATTTTGACATGTTTGGGTGATAACTAATTTATATGTTATTAGTGGTGGCCCGCGGCTCTGCCCACTTCATAAATTAAATAAACAAAAACCTTGCTCGAGAACCACTCTATCCATTGGTGAAAACCGTAATGTTTGCCTTTGCGTAGAACAGAAGCGACTTTGTTTAAACTATGTTATTATAATTTTGATATTCCAACAAAAATAAATGATAAATATAAGTCCTGTTTTAATGTATCTAGTACAACAAAGCTATCACAATGCATTATTGATTTTACAATAAATTTGGCCAGTAGTTTCAAAGTTTCATAATTGAGTTGGTCTAATCTGCTTGCAAATGACTCTTAGTAGCTTAAAGTGCTCTTGACCTTTTAAAACTCTCGAAACATTGTTGTAAACATCCCTCTCAGTACAAGATTAGAACTAACGGGTTCAGCGGACGAGTAACGATTCAGTAAAGCCCGCGTGAATAAATAAGCGTGTTTTTACCAGTTGACGTAAGAAATGGCAAAGGCGACACCAATAAAATGGTTATTTGAAAAAGAAATTGCGGAGTTTCATGGCGCATAAGATAAGATACTATTAAAGAACATCAGAAGTGTTTCTGATTTTTTACAAAGAAAATGCTAGGACCGACGACAACTACTCGTATTTAATTATTTATCGAAAAGTACAATAAACTGTCACTCTGTGTCACTGACGCATCTCAAATAATTTGAGACGCGTCTGTCGCATTCGAGCACTCGAGTAGAAGTGATTGCTTGCAGCGAGCTACGCCACTGACGTAACATCACTCCCTCCACTTGCTACGTCATCGCACCATCGTGATCACGTGAGTCCCCGCCACTTCCACTACTGCATTCTTCCCAACAATAAAATTAATATCCCAGGTATCCGATATCGGATACCTGGGATAAGTAAAATGTATGAAAATAATGTCAACTCCGATGTCCAATATCGGGCCGAACTATATGAAAGACAGACTCGTACATATTTCATAACTTTTACTTACCCCGATACCAAGTTTGCCAATAACGGATTAGAAAATGTGAAAGCTTTCTTATATTTGTCGTTCCGAACATATCTAAACATTGTTTAATCATAATCAGCTACTATAGTATGTATTATTACAAATAACAGTTATTTAGAAGTTTGGACTACAATCATTTGACTATAGCAAAAATATATCTACCGTACCGTTTCACAGAAATACCCATGGAAATACCACTTCTGATCAATTGCCTAGAGTAGGTACTATCATTTTGATTTTGGTTTGTACTTCTGGAGTTCCGTTGGCATCAGTCTCCATACCTTACATCCATTTAGTATTCGGTAAATGCTATTGAAGTAAGAATTAGTTTGAGGTATTACACACGTAAGGACATTACAAGCAAGTCATTATGCGTACGATCAAAGAACAAAATAAATGGACGATCATTGAATTAATTACGTGAATGCTACGTGATCGGAAAATAGTTGAAAGGTTCGCCACCGCTTCCAGGCACAGTGCTTGCTATTTTCACACGCATTTTGGTGAAAAATATAACCACACTTGACCTGACATTCTAAGTGAAAGGATAGATCAAGATGTTTCATACGCTTTCATTTCGTCAGGCATTTTAAAAGTCTGTTTAGGAGCGCTGCGCCTCCGCTCTGCTTCCAAACCGCTCATGTGATAAGGCCTTGGAGTTCTATATGCCTATATTCCCGAGAAAATGTGAGAGGTGCATTCCACACACACTTTTCCAATAGTCTAGTTGGTCCCACGTAACAGGGGCAACCCTGTTCCAGCCACTATTTATAGATAATCAATACCAGAAAAAAGATTTCGTCATCTACGGCGTCGTTTATCCATATTTTGCTATTCGGAATTGATAATTAGATCAAATCCTGTCAATGTCAAATTGGGAATTGTATGAATAATCCCGGAAAGCAAAATCTGAATCGAGATTACATATTGGAATTGGTCGTTAGAGATACTATTGTTGTATGTACGATGACCCAAAATTACGCCTATACTTTTCCATTTCAGTTTGAACATTATGGAGATCATAAACGTCTATTGTGGGTAACCGTCCCACCGTAATTTATAGCTGTAATCTTTATAATAGGTGAAAGAATCCATTTTCAGCCAACACCTATCCGCTACATGTGTAAGCTCCTCGTTTTCTGTATAAACAAGTTCCTTATCTATCACATTATTTTCAAATATAACAAATTTGTCTCCAAAATATTTTGTGTGGGATATGTTTATCGGATAAATGTCACTAAATCACATGCGAGTTAATATTACGGTATAGGTAGCTATACCTATCTATATGAATATAGGTGATTTGTGTTTATTGTTTGCTTAGACTCCAAGATCATATATCTCATATCAGGTATTTTTTTTTTTGTTTTCTAGTTCCGCGGCCCAGGGCCGCGGCCGCTCTAACGTCCGTTGCCGGGCGTCTCTGGTTACAAGCAGAACGTATTTCCAGTATGCTGCGGGGATTTGGTCGGGATAAGAATCCCGCGTCGTTGGGGTAGGGTTTTATCCCGGGTCAGTGAGTGAATCTGGTTGCGTGCTATGGGGTAAAGGCCCCGCAGCACGCAACCCTTCTAGCTTGCTTCTGTAAGGATCAGTTGCAGTGAAATATTGTAGGTTTAGTTTTTATAGAAGAGTAATGTTATTGAATAATTTATTTATTTTATATTATGATTCTCGACAACTGTATTTGCTGAATATACAAACATCCTAAGCCAGTTTATGTAAGTATCGAAATAATATTAAGTATGTTGATACATTTCTGTTATGCTTGCAACGTGTATTGGGAGCCTAAATAAATAAATTACTGAATCTTGTTCTCACGCAAAAAAGAAAGAATAACATTATGTAATATTACAGTGGATAGGTACTGTAAATAGTGTACACGACACTTCTACCAAGTACTTTAAAGCACTTTTAAGTTACTTAAAAGGTGATTAACTTATAGTCAGAGTTTATGCAGTGTGGCAGTGGGTCTACTCTCTACGTTTTGCCATTGAAATAGGTCGATCCAGGATGTTATCTTGCAAACCACAACGCCGACTCATTTGACCACCGATAACAGAATATTTTAATGGTAGGTTTATTTACTTCTTACCCTCTACTTGATGAGTCACAGTGCAATGGTTTTCCTTAGTCGTGTCTTATCTAAACATCTCGGGACGGTCTCCGTTTTATTTAAATTAAATGAGGGACGCTTTGCTAATGACTATTTTTACTTGACAAATGGACTGTTAGGTATACACTACACAGTGTAAATACATCTGAAGCATATATTTTTGTATTTCAAAGCAATGAGTTTGCTTACACTATTCTTAAAATATTAAGAAAGAAATTATAATTATATTACAAAGACTGATGTCATCGGCGGCACTCGAACCCACGGCCTTTTCCTAAAAAGGGGACTGCTCTGACCAACTGAGCTACGATGACCACTACCGACGACATCGAATTTTTGCTTCATCATATCATATTCATAATTTCTACATCGCGCTATTAAGATTAGCGTTGGATCCACCTACCGCAGTTCTACCGAACTGACGGTACCAGTGTATCGTGTTACAACGATATTTAAACACTGAATTTTTAGATGAATCCTTACCAAATCCATATATTTTTGTATTTCAAAGCAATGAGTTTGCTTAAACTATTCTTAAAATATTAAGAAAGAAATTATAAATAGATCACAAAAACTGATGTCATCGGCGGCACTCGAACCCACGGCCTTTGTAGAAATTATGAATATGATATGATGAAGCAAAAATTTGATGTCGTCGGTAGTGGTCATCGTAGCTCAGTTGGTCAGAGCAGTCCCCTTGTTAGGGAAAGGCCGTGGGTTCGAGTGCCGCCGATGTCATCAGTTTTTGTGATCTATTTATAATTTCTTTCTTAATATTTTAAGAATAGTTTAAGCAACCTCATTGCTTTGAAATACAAAAACATATGGATTTGGTAAGGATTCATCTAAAAATTCAGTGTTTAAATATCGTTGTAACACGATACACTGGTACCGTCAGTTCGGTAGAACTGCGGTAGGTGGATCCAACGCTAACCTTTATAGCGCGATGTAGAAATTATGAATATGATATGATGAAGCAAAAATTCGATGTCGTCGTTAGTGGTCATCGTAGCTCAGTTGGTCAGAGCAGTCCCCCTGTTAGGGAAAGGCCGTGGGTTCGAGTGCCGCCGATGACATCAGTTTTTGTGATCTATTTATAATTTATTTCTTAACATCTGAAGCATGTTTAAATTTAACAAAAATCAATTCATTATTTATTAGGTTAACCAACAATCATTACACTAATTAAATTACAATTAAAATAATAGACAACATTTGCAAGTGTACCAATTACTTAAAGGCTAACACCACATGCGTAAATGATTTCGGTATAAAAAACAAATTATAATTATAAAATCAAACCAAAAAGAAAAAAAAATAAAAGAAAATTAAATCATATCATACAAATCAAATCAAACAAATGAAATTGAAATAAATTAAAACAGATTCAACTAATTCTAATAGATACACTAAAAATAATAAAATCAAGATAAATAATATATATAAAATTAGTAAAACTAATCAAACCAAATTAAATTAAATCAAATAATATAAAATAAATCTCAACAGCTTACATTAAGTTAAATTAAAAAACAAAAAAAATATCACATTAATTCAAATTAAAGTAAAATTACATCAAATTCAATCGTTTTAAATTATATTTAATATAATATACATAAACACAATAAAACTTAGCCTAGTCATGCAATGGGTACTGCAGTGCACGTGCACGTGGACTTCACCTGGGAGGAAACCACTTTAATAAATGTATTGATCGTATCATGATGTATGTCTATAAGATCACTGAAGCTACTCGTATTTATTATTTTACACAATCTAGGTACAATTGAGTTAGCACCTGAAATTGTTCGTCTCAATGGCGGACACAGAGGAGTTATGGTTTTTCGAGGATATCTAGACGGGGCACGGAACCTCAAGAGCGCTAGTAAGTCTGGGCAATCGATCCTATTCCTAACAATTTTGTATAAAAACAATCGTAGAAGACACTTTATGTAAAACCTATACTAAATATATGTACATATCTTTTATTTGCAACTGTTACGAGAATAATCTCGGGTTTGATTTCGGTGTCAAATGAAACATGTTATTATTATATCGAACTTCGAACTTCATAAACGGTTCTTAAACACCCGTGTTCATCAGTTACAAAAACATAACTTTAAAAAGGTTAATAGTTATGGTTATAGTTTTTAAAAATCAATAATTTGCCTGTAAATTATTGATTTTTAAAAACTATAACCAAATCAATTCGTAACACAAGTTCCTAAAACGGTTTAAGACTTTAAAACAGTCAGGAATAAAATCAAATTAGTATTACTACAATATTTAAAATGTTAAAGTAATTGTGGGTGAATTATGTTGATGCGAGTCCCAGAAAGGCACTAAAGTGAAAGGATTAAGTACAAACATTGATAATTCTTAAGGAAAATGGCAACGCTTCCGTCGTTATTAATATCATCTGAGAAGTATGCCTCACTGGGGAAACATTACAGTGAGGGCCATATAAAAGACAAATGAGCCAAGAGCACGATCGTGAAACGTGTCTAATATTTAAAATATGACTACATCTGCTCAAGAGGAAAAAGATATTAGTTTCTTTTTCTTATTTGTATTCATTCCAGCTGACATCCATGACTCCAGCTAGTTGTAAAATATTTAATTGCTCGAAAACTAAATCTATATTATTAAATTATTCCTAGTTTCCGCAGACTTAATTCTACAATATACAGGAAAAGTGTAAAATTAGGTTTGCAGTTACCTCGTAATGATAAAATTTCGCTAATATCAGCAAGGTTTTTTAGCCTTATCAAGTAATTAACTAATTTGTGCATTGGGATAACACTTGATGGCTTTACTGACGCTGGCGTATGGGTGACCAATTCCCACTATTTTATATTATTTCTTTCGTTTTGCGTAATTATTAATCTATTGTATTGAGTCATTCTGTGTACAAATTAAACGCTTTTTCTTTCTTTCTTTTAATAGATCAAGCCTACGACAAAAAAATTTGAATGCTTTAATGTTAGAGACATTGTAAAGTGAGCGAAGATATTCGTTGATTATGCCTTCCACTAAGACCTGAATTTTCAATTCAATTCAATTCAATACACTTTATTGTACACAACATGTAGAACATACAAAAAGGATATTTCACTTCAAGGAGAGTACAAATGGCGGCCTTATCGCTAAAAGCGATCTCTTCCAGACAACCTTTGGATGGATAGCGAGTTTAAGAAATTAAAAGGGGTAGTGTACAACTATCACTCTAAGGAGAGAGAAGAATAAAGCTTAGTAAAGAAAGAAATAAAGATAAGACTAAATAGTATCAGAAAATAAACTAATATAGTTAATGTTTATTAATAATGAATCAAAAAGATGATAATAAAAGTGCTGATACAATTATATACACATAATTTATATAAGTAAAAATACACAGACATACCATACATAACATACATAAAGGTATTTATAGACTACATATAAGTTGTAGATAGGTAGTAATCTTTTAACTTAGTTTTGAAAGACGATATAGACTGCGCACGCCTGATCTGAAGCGGCAAAGCATTCCACAGGCGAACCGCCTGAACCGCGAAGGATTTGTCCGTGAAATTAGACGAGTGTGCTGGCACTTCCAGCGTCAAATTTGCCGACGACCTTAGAGACTTTGAATGTGTGTCATGTAGAAACCGGAACCGTTCTTTGAGATATTGGGGAGTACGAGGGTTAAACAGTATATTGTATAGTAATGTAAGAATATGAGTATTACGGCAAAGGCGAATTGGGAGCCACTTGAGCGATTTACGGAATTCAGACACGTGATCATATTTGCGTAGGCCAAATATGAATCTAATACAGACATTTTGAAGACGCTCAAGCTTATCAAGCTGCTCGTCCGTGGGATCAAGATAGCTGACGTCCGCATAGTCAAGGAGTAGGATTAAGAGACACTGCGCGAGCGTAACCTTAGTAGCCGTTGGAAGGTTGGATGGATTTCGTAGTCTGCGCAATGCACCATTCGAAGCAAAGATCTTACGTCCAACCTCTTGCACTTGCTGATCCCATGATAAAGTGCTATCCAAATAAATGCCCAAGTTCTTAACGCAGTCTGTAATTTCGAGAGGAGCTCCGTTAAAAATTATTTGGGGTAACTGTGTTAGATCAACACGATCCATCATCCTAGGACTGCCGACAAGAATAACTTGAGTCTTCGATGGGTTCACTTGAAGCCCATGTCTAATGCTCCAGTCACAGATTCTCTCCAGATCCATGTTGATTATAGAGAATGCTTCATACAATTCATCTAGTGGCGCCTGTGTGTAGACCGCTAGATGGCGCTGTACAGACAATACATATAAAATCGTGCTCTGTATTATTTTAACCTTAATAATTGTTTTCTGCATTTAAATTTAAGTGATTATGTGTTTAAATAGTGTGTTCTTAATCCATTTCCCGGTGAAAGTGTTCTCATGGTGCAAACTTTCTTACCTGCATAAATAAATACAATCGGCGCCAATGTGAAAGAAACACTCTAAAAAGCTTTAAAATCATTGTGTATTATTTGATTAACAGTTTTATCAGTAAAATATTCTCAAACAATCAAATTGTGACATATTATGTAATAAGTGAATAATAAAAATTGATCAAGTATTGAACTCAGTGGCACTCGACTCGTATAGGAATGTGAAAAAATTCCAAGCTAATGAGTCACACTTACTGGTGTTTTAAATTTAAATATTTGTACAAGATAATACTGGTTACCAATTTCAACTCAACTATTAATAATCAACTTAGCCCTGTGGCTAGAGTATCGGACACAAAAGCGGTGCTGTATGGGTAGTGGACGGTTCGAAACCAAGTGACTGGAATTGTCTTTTTGTGATTTCTAATGTAATATTATTTGACAGATTTATTGTGATCGTCCTCATACTACCTTAATAGATTACATAGGTGCTAACAGTAAATTAATAGAATGGATAATATTACATTACGAACAAAACATGTTCATAGATCACAGTCACTTTCAAACCTATCAGTGAATGACAACAGCTATTGTGAAGCAGCAAACTCAACTATATTGGATAACAGTTGTGTTAGTATGCGAAGTGCAACACAATATAACGAGGATTTGTCGTTTGTTGTGGAACTAAAACGAGAACTGCAGAATCTTAGAGATAAACTTAAAAGTTCTGACGTAGAAATCGACAATCTTAGCGGTGAGAATACTCAGTTAAAGCTGACCATTCAAGACCAACATAGACAACTTGAGGTACTAAAAAAAATAGCAACACCAGTAACAAAACCTAGTCCTGTTCCTAAGACGCTGCTTAAAGTTAAAATGAGGACTCCACGTCAATCTCCTATACTGGCACCACGAAACGTTTGTACAACCACTAACCAATGTACAGTAGAAATATCCACAGCCCCTTTAAGTACAAGTGACGACCTTAAATTGCTAGAGGAACATGCCATAACTATTTCACCAATAAAAACACAAACTGTTAATAGCAGTGGGAAATCTGTATATACGCGTACATCGTCACAGTCATCTGTCTATCCTAAAAGAAGAGTGGTAATATTAGCTGATGCTCAGGGCAGAGAACTTCGTGAATGTCTTCAAAAGTTGCTCGGGAATGAATTTTCAGTAGTGTCATTCAGAAAACCTGGTGCAACCCTCGATAAAATACTGTCCCCAATTCATGAATGTATCGCGAGTCTCAGCAAACAAGATTATATTGTTGTATTAGGAGGGTGCAATGATAAAAACCCTTACGGTTTAGAGATCAACCTACACGCGTGGCTATCTATAACTAGTAAAACTAATGTTATTATAAGTGAAGTACCCTACAATCAAAACCTTAATGAATCTAAACTTAATTATTTGTTGAGGTTCATTTGTAACACATACGAAAATGCCACATATATGGATATGAATTACGCCAAATTGATACCAAGGTCAAAAAACTTTACAGTCAACATTGCTCGATCTCTTTTGAAGGAGATTCTTCGTCTATATTATCTGGAAAAAAGCTTAAACTATCAAAAGAGGATAATAATAGAAAAATCAAAAAGTAAAATGTTGGTAGACAAAGGGACACAAACAGAAACTGAGGAAGTCTGTATTGATGTGATAAATAAGACTATGAAGAGTCCCATTAAACTCAGCGTAACTAAAAATAATGACGACAACAATGACACAAGTATTAACGACGATGGTGGTAACACTGATTCTAACAATGATGACATAAACTCAAGCTTCAAACATTTATTTCGTGACTAATCACATTACAGTAATGCATCAGAACATAGACGGTCTTTTACATAAATCTGATAGCTTAACGGTTTGCTTGAATCAACTGACTGCCAACAATGTAAACCCAGATATAGTGTGTATAACGGAACATAACATGATAGCCGGGGATGAAAAGTACTTACAAATACCGAATTTTAAAGTGGCCTCCTATTTTATGAGAAGTACATGGCACGGGGGTTCTTGTATCTTACTAAAGAAAGACATTCGTTACAAAAATTTAAACCATATTAATAAAATGTCAATTACCAATATCATTGAATGTTCCGCGGTTGAATTGTTGGACTTGGAAATGAATGTGTTGTGTTTTTATAGGTCACCCAATAATGCCGTTGATAAACTTAACTCGTTTTTTCTAAGTTTAAATAAAATCCTAGCAATTGTTTGTAAAAAAGGTAAAAAGACTGTAATATGTGGAGATTTCAATATTGACATTCTAGAATCTTGTCGGACAACTACAACATTTAAAGAAATTCTTTCGGGATTCAATCTTTTTCTTCAGTTTCACCAAGCTACTCGTCATGCTAGTGGTAAATGCATCGACAATTGCTCATAATATGAGGAGTTGTGAACCTCATATCGAAGAGCTTGCACTCTCTGATCACTCGGCACAAATAGTAAAATGTATATGCAAAAGATACTGTAGACTGAAGTATTGGTACATAAAAAAACGTGATCTCTCTAGAGAAAATAAGGTAATCTTTTATAAATACTTGGGCCAAATTTCTTTTAATAATGTGTACGAATCAATTAATCCCAACGAATGTTTTAACTCTTTCCAGGATATATTTAATTTATTATATGACCTTTGTTTTCCAATTCGCAAATTACGAATTAACAATATTGCGAAACCAAGGTGGTTATCTAGGGGAATAAAAATTGGTAGTAGGTGCAAACGAGAACTCCTTTGGATATATAGAAAAAATCCCATTAGAAAAAATAAAACACGATTTCAGACATATAACAAGAGGTACAAAAAAATCATAAATCTAACAAAACGATCACAAAACAACTTCTATATAAATTCAGCTCAAAATAAGTGTAAGGCTTCATGGAACGTGATCAATAGTCAAAAATGCAAATTTCCTAATCACAATATCGATACTATAATTCTTAATAATGACATAATCGCGGATCCCTCGTGCATAGCAAATGCTTTCAATGATTATTTTTTGAGCACGGCGAAACCATTGAGCTCTCAATCGTCCATAACACATCGTCGTAAAATTTTAAATGTGTCAAGTGATTATCAGTCGGTTTTTCTGCCCCCTTCAATTCCATCTGATATTCACAGATTAATATTATCTTTAAGAAATACAAATAGCACGGGATACGACGGAGTTACAACTAGTGTGGTCAAATATGTTGCCCCTATAATTGCACCACCTTTGAGCCACATTATAAATTTGTGCGTAGGGAGTGGTATCTTTCCGGATAATCTAAAGTTGACAGTTATAAGGCCACTGCACAAGAAGGACGATACAAACGTTTTAAAAAATTATAGACCCATTGCTCTTCTACCAATATTCGCTAAGGTACTTGAAGGAGTGATATATCGATGTATTTATTCATTTTTTGAGAGTAGAAACCTGTTTTCGGAATGTCAGTACGGCTATCGTAAGACCAAATCAATTAATATTGCATTGTATAACTTTCTGAACAAAGTTCTGGTTAATATGGACAAAAGAACTCCGGCTATTGCTCTATATATGGACATGTCTAAAGCCTTTGATCGTGTTAATCATCAGAAGCTTCTAGATAAAATGTATAAGTATGGAGTTCGAGGCAACGTATACGATCTCATTAAATCATACCTTCAGGATCGAAAACAACGCACAGAGATTAGAAGGTTATCACTGACAACTAAAACAGAAGAAACATATGTCTCTGAGACAAAAGATGTCATGATAGGTGTTCCTCAAGGTAGTATTTTAGGGCCTCTGCTGTTCTTGATTTACATAAATGACTTACCCATGATCACTCAACATCATATAACTTTATTTGCTGATGACAGCACAGTATTGTTCTCATGTAATGACTTGCTTAGCATTAAATCTGACATTAATAATTTTTTGACGTTAATGATTAATTGGCTTGAAGACAATGACTTACTAATTAACTTTGATAAAACTAAGGTAATGAATTTTCGACAGCGACCTAGATTAAACGAAACATTGCATGTTCGGTATTCAAATTATGATATAGAGGAAATAGAGGTAACCAAGTTTCTAGGGCTACATATAGACAATAAAGTAAATTGGAAGGCACATATTGACAGTCTTTGTAAAAAAATCCATTCGTTTTCCTATGCTCTGTATCGATTGCAGAAGATTGTTAATTTGTCAACTGTGTTAACAGCTTACTACGGCTATGTTGATTCAATCTTAAGATACGGTATAGTTTTCTGGGGTAATTCTTTAGAAAAGGAGTATGCATTTAAGGCACAGAAGCGATGTATGAGATCGGTATTTAACATACAACAAACTGTATCATGTAGACCATATTTTAAAAATTATAATATATTAACCTTACCATGTCTATACATCTATGAAACAGCAGTATTTGTCAAATCAAATTTCAATCTCTTTGAGTTTCATACCAGAGCTCGCCACAAAGATAAATTGCGCGTCGTGTCAAGCACTACTACATTGCTGCATGAAAGTATATTTTGTATGGCACCACGTATTTATAATAAAATTCCAAGTCACATTAGAGCAGTCACAAATTTAGTAAACTACAAACGAAAACTTCGCCAACTGCTCATAGATAGGTGTTATTACTCGATAAAGGATTTTCTAGACGATAGCTCATTAGAAGCTTGATGTTGAAATTTGTGGTTAATTAATTTATGACATTGCTTAGAAATTTTACTTTTATTATTATGATTTTAATTTTGACATGACATGGTTTTTGACATTCTATTGTGATTTATTTTGACATAAAAATGTATTCTTATGTAGTAATGTTTAATTTTGTGATAATAATATGATTATGATTTAAAATCACCACCTACCTACCTATTTTGCATACCGTGAGGTAGAATATGGCTGTGCACAATTAAAACCAATGTAATGTAACCCAAATATGTTACCCATATTCGCAAATAAATAAATTGATTGATTGATTGATTGATTGATTGATTGTGAGTAAATTTGAAGATCATCTGCAAAAAGGTGGTAGGATGAAACTAATTGTTTGGAGATCGAATTTATAAAAACTGTGAAGAGTAGAGGAGATAGAACGCCTCCCTGCGGCACACCGACGGTAACATCACTCCAGGTGGAGATAGTATCCTCCATGCGTGTGCGTTGCCGACGGCCGTACAGGTAACTGCGAAACCAGGCAATCACTGTTGGAGATATGTTAATTGAGCGTAAAATGCCAAGTAGAATTTCAAAATCCACGGAATTAAAAGCATTACTAAAATCCAGTAGAGCCAGTAATGTGAGTTTCCCTTGGTCCATTCCTAATCTTATGTCCTCAGTGACATTAACTAATGCTGTAACGGTACTGTGGCCGGGACGGAAACCTGACTGGAAGGGTTGAGTAGGGAGTTTCGACAGAGGAAGGAATTGAGCTGAGTGTGGACTAGCCGCTCTAGAACTTTGGAGAAAAAAGGTAGGATAGAAATAGGGCGATAGTGAGAGTAAGTAGTAGGATTGCGAATTTTGGGAAGTGGGATCACTTGAGCTTCCTTCCAAAGTGCAGGAAAGGAGCCGCTGGAAATGGAGAAGTTTAGAATGTGAGTGATAATAGGTAGAATTTGGTTCAGAATAGGTATGATCATGTTCCGGCTGACACAGTCGCTACCGACAGCACTAGATGTTATAGACATTATACTCTTCTTAACATCACAAGCAGTGATGAGATCGAAAACAAAAGGTGCGTAATCAGGAGCTGGAAGTGTTCAAAGATAGTTCAGTGTGTTAACCTTGGTGGTCCCTGTAAAATTGGACGAAGAAGTGAAATGCAAATTAAGTGCTTCAAGATTTTGAGTCTGAGTATAAAACTTATCGATCATTCTAAGTTGTAGATAATATAGAAAAGCAACAATAGTACGCTTCATATACAGTTAATTCGTTTTAGTTCCTATAACACATGTAATTCTCATACAAAAAAAAACACATTTGTACCTTAAAAGCCAAAGGTTATCATAAAAAAAATATGAAATGGAACAAAACATAAAGAGAAATGTAAAAACTCCACGTAATAAACAAGTTTATAATAAAATTATCTGAACCACCGCATGTAATACGGTGAAAAATGAAACGAAAGAATTTTAAATGGCCAGCATTTATGGAATACTTGGAGCCGTAAAAATAGGATAAAACAGGTGCTACGAATTGTGTTGTTCATATTTTTCATGACATTTATGTAACTGAGTTTAGCAGATAATTTTAATCTTTATGTAGTCTTTTAGAATATTAATGGTATCAGTAAGTAAACTGTTTTATTTTTCAAGGCTTAGGTAGCAATAGCACAGAAAAGGGAATAGTACAACGTACAATAGTTTATAGTATACTAACGGACGCCCGCGGCTTCGCCCGCTTGACAAATTATATAGGTATATTAAAACCTCTCTCGAGAATAGCTCTTTCCATTGGTGAAATCCGCATCAAAATCTGGTGCATAGTTTTAAAAATCTAAACATACATAAGGACAAAAAGACAGTGGAAAGTGACTTTGATTCATACAATGTCAAGAGTGGCTAACGACTCATTTAAGCATATCAAATAATAATAATAATATAATAATAATAAAAAATATTTTTGTACATTCTCACACGACGTCATCCAGCCAAATTAAGCTAATATAAGCTTGTGCTATGGGATCTAGACGACTGATAAACATAGTTATATATTTCTAAATACATACCTACATATTATACATAGAAGACACCCAAAGACCCGGAATCAAACCTGGGACCTCAGGGGCGGCAGTCGCGGCAGGGGCAGGGGGAACACTCATACCACTGCCACCATACCATTTGATTTTACCTGCCTTTTAAGTGCCTTTAAAGTGGTGGCCGAGGCAGTTAAAAGGTAGATAAAATCAAATCAAATCAATCTTTATTTCGGGTTGATTGATTTGGGAAAGTCGTGAAATCATTATATTTTCCTTTGAAGTTTGAAATTATAGCAAGAACAATGAACATGCCCATATAAAATTTAGGTATATTATTTTGTAACATTATGAATTAATAAAATTAAATTTTGAAATAAAAACAAACCAAATAAATTAACAACAAGTGATTAATTATCAAGAAATATTATCATGCAAGGGTGGTATAGAACCAATTAACTGTCTAATTAAAGAAAAATGTAAATAATTAAATTAAATGGGTAATTAAATGTCAACAAAAAAAGAATTAATAATAATCATTATCATCACGGGATTCTGCCTTGCCATTTTTTTTAATTCCGCGTGATAGCAGCCGCTCCCATGTCCAGTGCTGCGGGAGTCTCTGGTACACACTAGAAGGTATTTTTAGTGGCGCCCGGCGGACTTTGGCCACCTGTGTCGCCTCTTTTGGACATAGCATAAAAATAATAATATAAAACCAGGTAATCTAAGTCATAACTAGACCTCTATACGCAATAGTAAATTCTACGATTATACATGTTATATACAAATTAATAGTACCTTAACTTAACGATTTATATCAAAACTAATTAAAAATAAAGTAATTGAAAACTAAAACTTACAAAAAGATTCGATTCGATTACGATCTCTCCAGTTTAACGGAGATGTCTTTTAAACGTGATCATTTCTAGTCAGCTCAAGATGTCATATTCATTATGCTCACGGTTACTAGAATGGAGTACGAGGGTGCAAGAGCCAAGTTTTAATAATGTAGGATGGTTGGCAAGGCTGCTACCGTTTCCTACCATTCATCTCTTCGCTTTTCAGTAGGCACAATTAAAACGGCAACTTGTTCCGGCACTTAAAAAACTTTTAGAGTGTAGGCATAGACTAGTTAAACTGTTTCTACAGAGAGTATAATAAATTAAAAATTATTTATTTTAAGTTATGCCATTATTTTCGCATGTTTCATGGCGGATGATAACGTCAACAATGGATAACACAAACTATAAATCAGCGTTCTGGGAACCTAACAATTCAGGCGTGACGCGGAGAATTTTTTAAAAGATATTTTGTAAATTTTGTAGGTTGTACATATTGTAATTCATTCTAAATAATCCATATAGCGAGGAACTCTGCAACCAATTGCTAAATAAACGCATTGATTTGGGAAAGTCGTGAAATCATTATATTTTCCTTTGAAGTTTGAAATGATAGCAAGAACAATGAGCATCCTGTCCTATCAGGGGCCATTAATGAAACTAGTATCAATTGAAAGATGAGGTTTTAGCGGATAAAAAATGTTCAAGGAGATTTATTAAATAACATTTGGAAAAAAAGATAGGAAGGAAAGGGTAAAATACATATACATACTTTTTAATTCTGTAACTTTTATTTTTATGACAAAACACAACAAAAACCTCAATACACAATCAATAAAAATATATAATCATCATTTACAGGGTTACTGGTTAAGTCGACCGGAATCCTTTGGGGTGGCATAGTTTCCATCATTTCTAATATTTTTCACTATGGAGTACCCTACCCCAAACTTAACCGTTTTCTAGTTATTGGACTTTAAAGATTTTCTCAAATATATCCAATTTTTTATCTAATCTCCTTTTTTGTGGCATTTGCTTGCAATTGGTTTTTCTTATTGCTGTTTTAGTATAGTAGTTTAATAGATTTATTACTCAAAATACTCAAATTACTTGTAATTCTAACAAATTCGTCGTAGTACACAATTGGTGATTGAAAAAAGAAATTAATTTCAATTTTTTTTTTATTCTTCCTTGCATACTGACAAAAAAATCTACCACAGTGATGCTGCAGATGTGCTTAAAAATATCTACGGTTTATTAGCTATCTAAAAATGTCTCAACGTCATATCTTCCTATTTGGAAATAAATAATTCAGACGTAGCCGCCGATAGGACATGGCCCATACAAATTTGCCTATTGTTCTTAGTGACAAATAAAAGATCCCATTTAATCCGATAATTGAATTTGTTTGGATATGTAGTAAGGAGGATATCAGACTAAACAAGACTTTTCTATAAAAGTCTTGTTAATTTCCTCCTTAGTGCATCACATATTATCACTTACCAGTTTACGTATTATAAAGCCGTATAGAAAATTGAACTGTACATATAGAGGTATAGTTCAATTTTCTTTACGGCTTTCATCGAGGTTCGTAGACTTCATGAGTGCATATTTGTTCAAGAGATAGAAAATCCTTGTCTGAGGAAATTGCTTCCGATCGGATCGAGTCCCCGCTCTTGACTGACTTCACTGTCATTTGTTTAGAGTGCAGTCCACCACAATCACAAATAGTTTTCATTATACTTTTATTTTATCAATTAACTTCGAAACAATTGTAAGTATAATTGCCTCCAGTGAGTGAAATATTATTTATCCGGTATCAGAAAGTTGGTGTTGGCACAGATATAAGAATACTAGAATATTAGTATGGTGTTGGGTAGTTAATGAGATAAAACATATATATAAAATTCATTCACGTTTAAATACACTTATTTGAGATAAATTACTTCTGCTGTATTACAGTTTGTTGTCCCTGTTTAATTTTTTTTCCCTATTACATAACTTTATCATTAAAATTTATTTCCTCTAATCAAAATTTATTTTTATTACTACTGATCTGAATGTCCATGTTTTAATTACATACATAATGAATACTTTACTTCAATGTACCTAACACATCAAAGCGGAGAACTCTCATTTTATTCAGCTACGTATATTATTATATGGCAAATTGTGTTAGACACAAATGACAAATGTCGTCACTAACGGCCGAGTATAGTTTCCCTACCCTTCCTTTACTGCTATCTGTTTTAGTATTCCATTGTACATGCTGTGAGAGGCTCCGACTATTTCACTACTACATTACTTACAATTGAATTTGAAATTTCATATTTCTTTTAACTATCAAAAAACAAATTAAAAACTGCATGGTTACCAGATATAATTGCAGTTCTTGCTATGTTTGTGGATGGTTTAACCGAAAGCACAGTACAAAAAAAAGCGTTTCACATTTTTTACAACAGTTGCTTATTTATAGATTCTTCCGACAAACTACTGCATGATTTATCGATCGAAGGCTATGAAAAATCCATCTAATGTTTTTCTTGTCGTTAGCGAACTCAGCTCTTTGTGGTAAAAAGTATCAGATGATATTTGGAACACTTTATCAGATTCAACCAATATAAAAACGATACAAATTATACTCTATGTACTAACAGGGCATTGTCTTATTGATAATTGAAGTTATTATAATAAAAAATGCAGTACTTACTATTTCAAACATGGTTGGCAACTTTTATATAGAATCTAATTACTTTTCAAAAAGAAAAAATGTTCGAGTATTCTTATTAAATTTTTCAGATAAGCTCCATAGTGTAGTGCTTTTAAGTTTTGACCTGAATGCAATATCCAGGACTCCAGTGACTTTTGTGATTAAAACTTCTAGCGACAGGTAACTTAGACAAGTGTAAACGTTACCGTTTGTCATTTTTCTCGTAACCTAATACTTAAAATACCACATTTAAGAACTTCTTTGAAGGCATATCGGTATGAGAATTACCCTCTCTTTGTGATGCTAATTTAAAAACCAAGGCATTCATTTTTTATTCATAAGATTTTCTGCTCCAAAGCCAGCGGTTGGAGCATCCTACTCATTTTAGATAACTTTTAATGTAAAAAAGTAAAATTCGTACAAAATGCTTTGAAGTTAGACATTTTTTAAAGCAGGTTCGTCAAGGCAGTTCGTCAGGCAAATTCGTCTTGTGTTTATTTTGCACGAGACAGTGGTATTTTTTTTAGTTTTAGAAACTGATTAATATCGTGATGTACCCGTTACACTACCAACTTGCACCACCAATAGTGTAACGGGTATTTTTTTATACCCGCTACACTACCAAATAATAGTGTTGTGAAAAATACTTTTTTATTTTCTTATACTTCTGTCCATTCGTTTATTTTCTTTCTGACGGTTCGAAATGAAATGAAATCTTTTATAATGGGCATTCATTTTCATCTGTACTCGGTGCACCTGTTGACACATTTAAATAAACTAAACGGATCGAGATTCGAATGAGATTTCGAGAGTGCTTATGTAGTTCTGTATTCATAGTATTTTATTCGAGGTTCGTGTCATTTATAATAAAAAATGCCTCACCATCAATGTGACTAACGGAACATGATCAAATATGGGTACAATAAACTGTCTACCTCATCAAAGCATAAAACAGAAGAATCTATATGACATTTTTTAAGCACGATCAGAGGTGAACGGTTTCTGAACAAAACTTCTTCGAACACATTTTGAATAAACCAAACTGAGCGAGATAACAGTTGGCGAGTGCTCTTTTGTAGTTCTGTACTCCTAGTACTTTTGTTGTTTGTGTATCTTATAATAGAGAGTTAAGGGAGAGGGACCCAAGCGGCTCTGGTAAGATATATCCATACTGCCCTACTAAGCGCATGATACATTTTTTTGTCCCGATGAAAAATGAAGAAATGTGTCAACAGGTGCACCGAGTACAGATGAAAATAACTGTCCATTATAAAAGACACAAACCTCAAATGTACCAGGAATACATATCAACATAAGAGCCTTTAAGATTAGAGAGACTGACCATAATATAAAGTCATAAAATAATAATATTTTAAAGGGTTATAAAACCAAAACATTGAAGTAGTACCACGGGAATTTTTTTCTTCCCATAGAGTACTATGGGAAAGAAGAAAGAAAGCTATCATAATTGATAACCCAGACATTCATACTATTTCTAGAATATAACTCATAAATATTACAGATATATAGATACCTACCTACGTCAATATAATATCACAGGCTCGGTGCATCTCTTTGGTAGTGTAATGCGTATTAAAAAATACCCTTGACACCACCGGTGGTGCAAGACGGTGGTGACAAGGGTCCATCACGATTAATAGTACCTACAAATTTCTAAGGCGTTTGGTGGCGACATGATGTTTTGTTAGAAAATCACGTCAAAAATTGACACGACCACCAACTTCAAATTATTGTCGGAATGGGACTAAATTGAAATGGACCACTTGGGAAGTAGTAGCTTACAATTAAAAAAAAAAACAAAATCGGTTCACCGGTCCAGAGGTGTCCAGAGGTAACAAACATAAAAATACACTCGAATTGAGAACCTATAGGGTAAGAAATTAAAATCCAGTTTAAAATATGTATTATAATGTATTATAATTATATTATAATTTTATTTTATTATTATTATATTATAATCGCTTCAATTCGATAATTATGAAGGTAAAAATTAAAGAAAAACTATTTACATCGCAACATCTCTCTAAATATTACCCAATTGCACAGCCAGACCCTGAAAATGTACAAAAAGAATTTCACATATAAAGTTGTGACAGTGGAATTTCTCATTACAGTTACGAAAGTTCCCATATATTACAATGGGAAAATATCGCTTTTAACTCCGCGTCTTCCATCATCAATTACTTGTCTATATGGATTCCAATAGAAACGACACACATGACTGAATAGTTACTGGACGATAATTGAAATAACATTTTGTCCATTGAAATAACTGCTTCAGTGGTGTGGTCGGTAGTGCATCGGCTTTCGACTCCGGAGTCTCGGGTTCGATTTGAATATTTAATTATTATATATTTATGAGTTTAGTTAAATGTAATAAGGTACCAACACCATTTTCTGTGGCGTTGCATCCGCATCGGTGACGTGATCGGTATTGCGTGCGCCTTCGACGCCGACATCTCTGGATGGCTCAAATATTTGTGTGATCCACAAATGTTTGTTTCGTAGTTTGGGTGTTTTCTATGTATATTATGTATGTATTTAGAAATTTATAAGTATGTTTATCAGTTGTCTAGAACCCATAGCACAAGCTTATAGCTTAGTTTGGGTTAGATGACGTTGTGTGAGAATGTCCGAAAATATTTATTTATTTATTGAGTAATTTTGCAACGCTTATAAGGTAGGTACTTATAGTATTCTACAGAATATATTATATTTTACAGAAATTAATTTTCTAAACCCTCCGTGTCATTGCTGACTGGAAAGATTCCCAAAATGCTGGCTATCTGGCTGCCACTTTAAATGTTGACTATCTGGTAGGTCACACTATAAGTTTTGCGTAACTTAAAAAAACAACATGTTAAAACCATAATATTATGTTTATTGCTTTTCAAAATACTCTCCTTTATATACATTTTTTCATGCGATCGAACCATTTTTTAAAACAGGAGGACCACAGATCTGAAGGCATGTTTGCTACGTGCTGATTGAACGCAATCACTGCCTCTTCGGAGTTGGTAAAAGTGAAACCTCTCATCAAATCTTTGATTTTGGGGAAAATACAGAAATCACAGGATGCTAGGTCGGGGCTATGCGCAGGATGGGTGACGAGTTGTACTTTTTCGGAAGCTAAAAATGACTTTGATTTGTTGGCCCTGTGTGAAGAAGTGTTGTCATGATGTAGGAGAACGCGGCTTTTGGGTCGTCTTTCGCGAACTTTTTCTAACACCCTGGGTAAACAAATGGTAGAATACCACTCGGTATTAACACTCTTTTGATCTTCAAGTGGAATTGTACAGATGGGACCCGTAACTAAGAAAACAAAACGCGATATTTTTGTACTAACGTTTCTCGCCTGCCTCACTTTTGTTGGCTTGTTCTCATTTTCAAACACCCATTCACAAGATTGCTGTTTTTTTTCGGGTTCAAAACAATAAATCCACGTTTCGTCTCCTGTGACAATGTCATAAACAGCATTAGAATTTCCGTGGTCGTACTTCAGTGATGGTGAGCACCATTCCACGAGAGCCCGCTTCTGCTCCGCTGTCAGTTCATGAGGGATCCAACGACAACAAAGTTTCCGAACTTTCAATTCTTCGTGTAAAATTTTCTGGATTTGACTCATACCAATCCCCAATAGTCGAATTGTCTCATAGGTAATCCGCGGGTTTTCTTCAATTAACCGCTTAACAGTAGCCACATTATTTTCGTTGACGGCAGTTGAAGGCCGCCCTTCACGAAATTCGTCATGTAAAGAAACTCGACCTCTCTCAAATTCAGCAAACCATCGCCTCGCGGTGCTCAAACAAGGTGCTTCTTTCCCAAATGCATTTTGAAGACGAGCGGCACAGTCTTGCGGAGAGAGAGAACTTTTAAAATCATAAAAAAAATCCATTATATTAATAATTCCATTTTCGTTGCATACGTAGAACTTTGAAGTGTGATAAAAAACAATTGACAAATCATTTCCCGCCAATTGTTTTTTTTATTACCAAGAAGGTTGCAACGTTTAAAAAAATATAACATTCCAAATTCAAATAGTTCCGATTAGCTAGAAGTGCAAAACTTTTAGTGTGCCCCATGTATAAATGTACTGTATGGTATTATAAATATTTACAAATAAAATTACTATAAACATACATTCTCCCTATAATACTTATTTTGAAAAAACGAAGTTAATATTTTAGTAAGGTTGAGTGCAATTATTCTTTCTGAATTAGAAACAAAAATGCATTTAATAATTACCTATAGTTTGTCAATAAAATATGAGAAATAACGGCTTATTAGTTATTACATATTGAACTTGTTTGTTTACCATAACCTGTCCTATTGTTGTATTTGTAATTTGTATTGTAATTGTAGTTTGAATTACAGAGTGGTTATGGATTTTTATAGTTCTCGGTAACGACAGTAATAAGGGTTGCCACCTATTGGGTACGTGGGTCCAACAAAACTGGCAAACTGTGGGTGTGTCATGCATCTCTGCCTACCCTTCGAGGATATATGCGTGATGATATTATATATTGTTCAAATGTGTTATTATTGTGATTTATTATTATTTGACATTGCCACTGACATTTGTTTAGTTTAAGTTGACTTTACATAGGAATTTATTATTACTTAAGTCAAAAATTTTATGCATACCTAAAAGGTACATAGATCAAAGAGCTCTAAATTATTATTATGTAATACCCCACCACCTTTGATCAGCAAATAAATGATTTGATTTGACGATATACTCGTATGTACGTATGTAATATTTAATCCATTGTTTTACTTCCTTTACTTCTCAATATAGTATAATGTTACTATATTATAGTACTATTATATACTTACCTACTCAAACGATATATATGGTGATACTTTAATCTTTAGAAACCAACCTAAAAAATATAGGCCACGTTATAAATAAAATAGTATTGGAACCCACGCCGGCCGGTAGATGTGTCTTAATTATATAACATCAGGTAAGACCAATAATGCACGGTCGCATTGGGATGCTTAATCTTATCATAAAAATTCTGACCACGTGCGCCACTAGTACGTGGGCCGTAGAACATTGAAAAATATTGATTAACAGCAAGCTAATTTTTCGTAAGTAGCTATATTTTACCGAGTTCTACCCCAATATCTCAAAAAGAAATCTCAAATCAGGTAGCTAACAGAGTTATCCAGTTAAAATATTCGGAACAAAATTGTAAGGTTGCATTAATTTTATATATAATAAACTTTGTCCCCCCTTTTTCACCCCTTTAGGAGTAGAATTTTTGGAAAATCATTTCTTATCGGAAGTACACGTCCTATAAAAAACACGTCTTCTAAGTTTCAAGTTTCTACGATCACTTTTTTAGCACAAGTTGGATCGATGGGAACTTTTGATATTTGATTTATAATACTTAATACCTGCACCACTTTGCAACTCTATACGAATTAATGCAACCTTACAATTTTGTTCCGAATATTTTAACTGGATAACTCTGTTAGCTACCTGATTTGAGATTTCTTTTTGAGAAATTGGGGTAGGACTCGGTAAAATAAAGCTACTTACGAAAAATGAGCTTGCTGCTAATCAATATTTTTCAATGTTCTACGGCCCACGTACTACACAGTTTGTATGAGCGTAGCGCTGATGTTCCGAAGTATATTTATATTAAATTAAGGTATTGAATCCAGATTGAATTCATACCATAAGTAGTTCTTGTGACCATTATCACAAAATAATATAAGAATACTATACTAGTATACAGCCATTATAAAGCTATAAAGATAACTAGAATATGGTTTTATATAGAAGCCAAGATCTTTATTCTGTTAAATCAATACAGTAACTCACAAAATGTGGGCGTTTTACACGCCTCTGTCCCTTTGGAAAAACGGGTGAATTTGTGTAGAAAACACCATTCAAATTATAATATATTGCTCACAGGGTATTTATTCACGTTTATATTCAATACTTTTGTGAGTAATATTCGTACATTAAACAAACATCTTCATTCAGTTTCAAACATAATGAAGTTTGTAACACAATTATTCAATACCAGAACAAATAAAGCCTTCGTATGATTCATATCTAATATGAAACCTATCCAATAATTAACTGATCAATGTTTATTCTCTGTTACTTTTATTCCTAGGTGGTTATAGTCCTAGTAACCTGGAATATCCATTATTGTTTTATAATTGCAGACTTTATTGCATCAATATTTTAATGTAATTGCGAACCGATAACTTTTTCACCGCAATATATTTCGTGAAAAAACGCTATTCTTACTTATATTCAATGAATATTGAGTGCTAATATAACAATTCCTACTAGATTTCATAGTTGATACTATTTTTATCTGTGATAATGATTTGTGATCGATTGAGTGAGTAATTTTCAGTCAAGAACGATATACCTAGGGTACACTTCTTAAAAAAGGACAGTTTTCTTAATGTTCTGTAACGTATTCAAAACATTTGGAAAAGGTACACAACTTGTCTGAGATTAAAAACTTATTGATGTGAATGTGGCTTATTGATAGTAGTAGGTATTTATAATAAAGAGAAATATGTTGGTAGTTAAATACTCGTAGTATAAATCTGATTGTTTGTCTTCGTAAAAATTATAAGGCATCAAAATTATTGTTTGCTAAAAACACAAAACAAAAGCTTATTCTTATTGTTATGTTGGCTTTATCACGTAATTGTGATACGCGATAATATGATATAGGCATACTTATAAGCATAGCTACATCTCCGAGTAATGTATCCTTTAATGCCTTCATAATTAGATCTTTGATATCTAAGAGGAAAATGTGGTTTCTGCAAATGGAACATGTCGCACATGAGTTTACGTTTACATTATGTATGAAATACGTTTAGTTACGTATTTATGACTTCGTCGATGTTAGGCCACACATAGAACAGGGTTCCGTAGTCACGCAAAATAGCTTCTATAACTTCTTTTTTAACAAGAGTTATCTGATCCTTCATCAAAGTTATTAAAAAATCATTTCTTGTTTATGTCATGACATGTCTTATCGAAATGTTTTTTTTTAGATTTTTCAAACCAGTCGTTGACCTTTTAGAGGGGGCAGGGTGTCTTAACAAAACGTGCTTTTTAAGTTGTATATTTCACAAACGGATTCGTACATCAAAAAACTGTTTTAGCAACCTCTTAATATTTTAAAAAGACCTATTTTATGACACCTCCTACGATAAGGAAGACGCAAGAAAATAAAAATCATCCACACTTTACATGTGAGAGAAGTACCTAACCTACCCCCAAAAAATATTTTTCATAATTATATTTTAGCACTTTGTCGGCGTCATAAATACACATATCCATGCAAAGTTTAATTTGTTTGCACTAACTGTTTGGGAGGAAAGCCGAGGACGGATAGACAGACAGACAGACTGACGGACATGACAAAGCAACAACGAACCCTAAAAACATAAAAATTACAACTAAGATTATAATTGTTAGAAATTTGTTACGTGTTATTTTCTATTCTATAAAATATTTTGAAAACAAAGTAGGTAAATGGCGAAATGTCGGTACCTATTACGAGTATAAACGCTTCTATCAACACCTTTGGGGGTAAATACGTTATTAGCTGTTCGTGTTAAAAATCTAATTTTAAAGCAGTTTGAAAGTGGGTGTAAAACATTGAAAATATACATCCATTTTCTTTGATGTTTATGCAGTAATATTATTTTGGGGATCAATAATGTAAAAGCACTCGAGAGTGCACGCGGCACGGCTGAGATGTAAAAGCATTTTGTCGTAGAGAAAAGACTGCCAGCAGTGACGTCACAACCTAGGGCTTTCTAGGTACTTTTAAGATCTTTGCTCCGCAGGATTTGTAAATGTAGATTTCTTTGACAATTTTTGTAGCAATCAAATGTAATACTTTGTTTTGTATCCTTTTTACTTTTATAGTTTAACTTATTTAGTAATATATAGCTGGTAATGAAAGTAGAAAATTTACATTATTTTTGAAAATCTTTTGATAAATTTAATGTAATTTCATAAAACGCTGACTAGCTAGAGTTAAGTAAAATGTAAACCGGTATTCTTTAACTAAGTTCACATCATCATCCATTGAGTCTTTTTTCAAGCCCAACTGGGGTCGGTTGGGGACTAAAGGGTAGTGGGGTTCCGTGCCTCGGTGACCAATGTCTTGAGAAATCGTCACCCATCGGCTTGTGTTACCTTTGCAATAGAATATTAAATTAATCCATTACCACTTAGTCACAAGCCCCTCGAACTAGACTCGCATATAAATATTTAAAATCAAAATAAACATATTTCAGTCTATGTTACGCTAAGTAGTACTGTTTCCCAACTCCACCAGGATCTCATGTAGTCATGGAGGGTGCGACTTGAGCAACCCAGGTGGGGTACCACCATCATCGCGGCGGTGAGACCGATCATGGACGATTGGCTGCAGAGGCAGCATGGTGACCTCACGTATCGTGCGACGCAGATCTTTACCGGGCATGGATGCTTCGGTAGCTATCTGTTTCGCATTCATCGTGAGGTCACACCCCGGTGTCAACACTGCGAGGTTTCTGGCGACGACACCGCACTCCACACGTTGGTGGAGTGCTCAGCGTGGGCGAGTCAGCGCCGGGACCTCGTAGTGGGTCTGGGCGTGGATATCCTCTCGCTGGAAACCATGCTCCAAGCCATGGTCTCCAGCACGAGTAGGTGGAACGCGGCCGTGTCCTTCTGTGAGCAAGTCATGCTCGCGAAGGAGGCGGCCGAGAGGGAGAGGGAGCGTTCCCTTCCCGCCGAGTTCCGTAGTCAACGGCGAGGGTGCCGCAGACTGATCTACGCCCAAGACCATCGACCTCCATGATCGGGACCGTCCTTACAGAAGCAGGCTAGAAGGGTTGCGAGCTGCGGGGCCTTTGCCCCATAGCACGCAACCAGATTCACTCACTGACGCGGGATAAAACCCTACCCCAACGACGCGGGATTCTCATCCCGACCTAACCCCCGCAGAGACCACAGAGGTGGTCAAAGTCCACCGGGCGCCACATACGTTCTGCTTGTAACCAGAGACGCCCGGCAACGGATGTTAGAGAGGCCGCGGCCCTGGACCGCGGAATTAAAAAAAAAAAAGTAGTACTGTTTTCTAATCTGTGTCTATGTGACTGTTCAAAAGTAGAGAAAAAAGATTACAAAGTCTTTACTTCTTCTTTTATATTTATTACCCGTATACAAGTTGTTAATAAATATTCGGGAAGAAGACGAAACTCATAAAAAGCTGTTTCATTATTTAAATAAACGTTATAAAACTGAACGAAGAAAATTTATGCGGCAAACTTTTACGCAATATCCGTTTTCTGTGACACGTTTTATCGAGTGCCGTTGTTCATCGTTAATCTTGGAAACAAAAACAGCAAGTTTGGTCGTGGCGCGTCTGTACCCATAATTTACGGGAAACAAGTGCGCCCGACATGCGGTGTTGTACTTACTCGTAGCTGGCGGCAAAAATTACCTTTCCGATACGTAATAGTTACAATGGCCGAAATTTATTTCGTTCTAACAATGATATTGCTACTTACGTTTGTCACTGAAACTATTACGTATATTAATTTATTTATTGGATTTTACGAAGACTATCATCTAAATACATGAACATAACATGAAGATAATAAGTCCCCACCGGTGACGACAAAGTAATATTATGACAAAAGAGTTTATATACGACAACTAGTGACCCGCCCATGCTTCGCACGGGTGCAATGTAGACTATGTATAGCATGTCAGTCTTAAAATTCAAATATCCCAATGCAAATATTTGTATGCTTTGCATTGGATGAATGATTGTCTTTATCTGTGGTAGAATGATTGTCTTTATCTGTGGTATTAGAATTGTGAAATTAGATTCGTCTTTGAATTTCAATGCCAAACAATGTTCAATCACTACTGACATGCTATTAATTGATACTATCGATCGGCCTTGTAAGGAATCGATGGATCGTAATTCATGGCAGAATTTTCTTTATTTACCCACGAATTAGTTCTGGCTCTCTGTAATCGATGCCTACCCCTATCCTGGCTGAGGCGAGCCTCAAGCTTGGCAGACGATTCTCTGGCTCTCCGAACACTATGTCTTTCCCGATCTTAGCTGCAGCGAGCCTCACTCTCAACTGAGGATTCTCTTACTCCTTCAGCTCTATATCTAGCCCGAAGCTGGTTGAGCCGAGCC
Organism: Nudaria mundana; assembly: GCA_963556515.1. Lineage (NCBI taxonomy): Eukaryota > Metazoa > Arthropoda > Insecta > Lepidoptera > Erebidae > Nudaria > Nudaria mundana. Next base: position 11,646,677 of record OY748287.1, read on the forward strand.
TCACATTCCCTTGACGAATCTTCGTCTCTAGCTGAACGTGCTCTTTGGGCATTCCTATGTTTGAACGACGACGTCTTTCAGAAATGACTTTATACCTATCCTATTCAGTTCTTTTTTGAACTTAAATACATTACTTTAAACCGCTTTTTGGCTATAATTCTATTATGTTTTATTCTAATTCCTATCAAACCAAGGTACCCACTATGAATTTCGAAAAAAATGTCGAATGAATTGAATTAATGAAAATGAATTTTTAATGAAAAAGCCTATGATATAACCTATTAACCTGTAATATCTTCGAAAATATTCATTTAAATTACATGCTGTAAAGGGCCATATTGATCTATATTAAAAGCAAAATGTATTTAAGGTACTTAATTGGATAAGGATTTATGCTATATTGCTTAAAATCTCTGTGTGTTCACTGCCGTCGTTGGCCACAGCCCGGCTTCGTCGCCGCGCTCGTATTTTTTTTCCATCACGAGATATCTCTTAAGTCATTCGTCCAAATTATATGGTTTGATTGGCAATTTTGGTCTACATTAAATGCACAACGTATGTAAAGTATTCAATTAGATAAGGAATAATACTGCATTGGTAAAAAAAGCTTGGCAAATTACACATTATTTTTTTGTCATTTCTAAAAGATAAAAATGGTTACTGTGAGTTATCCTTAAGAGATAGACATATGCTATCCTGGACTTTTTTGTAGACCTTTCTATGATGTAAAATACTGTAGTACATTATTTTGATCTGTCTCGTAGGGTTTCCTCAGCAATGAAAGCGCAAAAAAATGTGTTTATTTACTACATTACATTAGAAATCTCTAAAATAATCGGTATTACTCTAGTATATTATACATGTATTATACATAAAAATCTTTCTGTTGAATCACTCTATCTATTAAAAAAAACCGCATCAAAATCCGTTGCGTAGTTTTAAAGATCTAAGCATACATAGGGACAGACATACAAGAAAAGCGACTTTGTTTTATACTGTGTAAAGATATAACATAAAACATATTGGCTTATTGACTATAATATTGACATAATTGAAGACCTGCGGAGATAGCAATAGTCTAATGAAAATATTGGATAGTCTAATGAAATATACCAGCTAGTGTTTAGTGTAATTTTATTTAATACTAGTGGTCACCCGCAACTACGTCCGCGTGGTAATTTGGATTTTTTCCCGTTCCCGTCGCGCCGCGTCACATTTTGAACAATTCACACAATATAGCCTTTGTGTTATTCTGATGTATAAGCTATATTATTGTAAAGTTTCAATAAAATCCATTTAGTAGTTTTTACGTGAAAGAGTAACAAACATCCATCCATCCATACATACTTACATACATACTCACAAACTTTCGCGTTTATAATACGAGTATTCAATTCAATTCAATTCAATACACTTTATTGTACACAACATGTAGAACATACAAACAGGAGAATTCACTTCAAGGAGAGTACGAATGGCCTTATCGCTAAAAGCGATCTCTTCCAGACAACCTTTGGATGGATAGCGAGTTTAAGAAATTAAAAGGGGTGGTATACAACTATCACTCTAAGGAGAGAGAAGAATAAAGCTTAGTAAAGAAAGAAATAAAGACAAGACTAAAAAGAAACAGAAAATAAACTAATAAAGTTAATGTTTATTAATAATGAATCAAAAAGAAGATAATAAAAGTACTGATACAATTATACATACATACGGACAGATCATACACTCGAGGGCTCGTGGTCTAGTGGTAACCGACAATGTTAACACATTGCAAAGGTTAAGCAACATCGACTCAGGCCGGTCTTACCAGGCCGGGTGACCATTTCTTAAGACATTGAGACCCCTCCGTGCCTCGGAGAGCACGTTAAGCCGTCGGTCCCGGTTGTCATACGAACATCTATGGCAGTCGTTAGGGGTAGTAGGAGCCCTAAATCAAAAATCCGACCGGTCTAACTACAGAACTTCGATATCGCCCATGGGTTGTGAAGGTCAGATGGCAGTCGCTTCACGGAAAATATCGAAGTTCAGCCGAATCGCAGTTAGACTGGAAAGCCGACCCCAACTGAGTTGGGAAAAGGCTCGGTGAATGATGATGACAGACAGACCATACACATAATTCATGTAAGTAAAAATACACAGACATACCATACATAACATACATAAACGTATTTATAGACTACTAATAAGTAATAAGTTGTAGATAGGTGGTAATCTTTTAACTTAGTTTTGTAATACGATATAGACCGCGCACGCCTGATCTGAAACGGCAAAGCATTCCACAGGCGAACAGCCTGAACCGCGAAGGATTTGTCCACGAAATTAGACGAGTGTGCTGGCACTTCCAGCGTCAAATATTAGTAGTATAGTAGGATTGGTTCTTTGTTTTTGATGTACATGGATGCAATTTTTACTTGTTAGTTATAGCACGAGAGTTTTAAAAGAGAACTGGTTACACTTTTTAACATTACTAGGTACTTGTACATTATTCACCTAACTCTTTTGCATAGTACTAGCGACCCGCCTTCGCTTTGTATAGATTTTACACACATCAATATGAATAAAACTTTCTACCTATTTGAAGTTCAAAAGCATGAAAATCCGTAGAGTACCTATATTTTGAGTTTAATGCGAACAGACATGAAGTTGTGACACTTTTAATTTTAAAAGGTTTGTGTTATTACCACCTATTCGATTGGGAAAATAAATTTAGGAAATCAATAAAAGTAAATAAGCACCTAAGAATTATAAAATGAACCATTATAATTACCCTGTAATATAGAAAGGTGTAGTAACATCAGTTACCTCAATATGCAGATATGAAATGTTACAAAAATACATACATAACGCAACGATAATATTTTTATCTGCGATGCCTACCAGTCGCGAGTGTAATAATGGTGCTCTACAAAAACTTCAGACGATTTTGCAAAGTGATATAGGCGTAGGAGACGAAGCCGGCTCAAGTCGTGATTGATCGTGGTAAATGGCTTGTGATGCTCAAAGGCGCCGTTCTTCAGCTGATGGCCAAAGAGGCGGCGTGCCGTGAAACTTTACGAGGTCTATCACGATTTCAAATGAATCGGAGAGATTGCAACCAAAAAAGCAGCCTTCGACGTCTTCTTCTCATCTTTTTTCCGTTACGAGAGCAAATTTATTCGATTACTTTCTGGTTTCACTGAATGTAAATCAGGTACTCTATATTTTACTCGATAATAATATGTGGTTTTAGATCTTGTAAATGTAAGGTAGTTCACACACATATCACACCTATATCCCGAAGGGGTAGGCAGAGGTGCATTACACACCCACAATTTACCAGTATTTTTAGTTTCACTTAATAGGGAGCAAGCCTATTGCCGTCACCGGGTACATTTATAATGGGTTATGTCCAAAATGGCCGAATGAATTTAATAAAAAGTAGCAGCTATATTGTAATTTTGAAAAAAAATTAAACCCGTTTCCTTGCGATGAAATATTGATGAAAGGCAACAAAATCTTACGTGCCAGCCGCTATGGCACAGCCAATTAAAGTCCTTGGCGTCTCGGACTAAAGTAGTTCATGTAGTAGGTATTAAACCCAGCCCAGGCTGGGTTGCGTTAGGGGTTCAGTAGATGCACCGCCGGGCCCGGGGCGATGTATGGTGCAGCAGGCATGGGACCGGTGGGGGCGAAACGGAGTCTAGTATGAGCGGTGTGGGTCGATTCGCCGGCCAGGGAGACCCTTAGCAACGGCGTTGACGCGGCCGCCCGCAACACAGTCATGGGGCCCGCCTGGGACCAACCACCCCAGGAGGCTGCCCCACATGATGCGCATAATCCCGATGTGGGATCGCTGCTCCGGGTGGTAACCGGTGTGGGGTAGCGGCGGCCTTGTATCAGGAGGGTTTGGGAGCCCTTCCGTCCGGCGAGTCCGCTCCGACCTAACCACACGGTTCTAGACAAAGCTAGCCCCTGCGCTTTGTCACGTACTGCTGCACCAAATGTCGCCCTGTCTTCACGCTTCTTCTTCTTCAAAATCTACAATGGCAGTGCAACAAAAAAAAAAGTTAACGTTTCACAGCGGCCCTAGGAAACCCCACAACTTCATTTTTCGAGGTGGAGTTCACTAACTTCCGTAGACTCCATGCGAACCTCGATGGCGTCCACCATCACCTTGAGATTGCACGGCCCGCTGTGATGTTCCTCACGGAGACGCAAATACGCCGCCCTGACGACACGTCTTACCTGTGTTACCCCAGCTATGTCATCGAGGAATAATTTAGAGACAAAGCCGGGGTGTGTTCGTTAGGGCGGATGTTTGCTGCCGCCGGTTGCGCTGCCTAGAGAACCCCTCCAACTCCGTCCTTTGGCTGCACGTAGACCATGGCTCTATGAGCCAGATCTACGTGTACGTCTACCGTTCCCACACAGGGGATTCTGAGACAACAAAGCTCTTCCAGTACCTCAGCGAGACGGCTGATGAAGCGCAGGTGCGGTTCCCGAACGCTAACCTAGTATTTCTGGGGGACTTCAATGGCCATCACATTGAATGGCTGGGGTCCCTCAGGACTGATCATGCGGGTAGGGCCGCCCATGCATTCGCTCTCTCCCACGGTCTGACCCAGATGGTATGCGGGATCACCCGGATACCAGACAGGTCAGATCACGCGCCCGCTCTGCTGGATTTACTGCTGACAAGTCGCCCAGCCCAGTACAGTGTTTCGGTAGGAGCCCCATTGGGTAGTTCCGACCACTGTGTTTTTCACGCTGGCATGAAGGTGTCACCTCCTGCACGTGCTGTACAAACGTCACGACGACTATGGCACTACTCGTCAGCGGATTGGGACGGTCTACGCGATTATGCGTCCGTCCCCTGGAGCCCCAGCGCTGCTTTGTAAGAAAGGCTCCTTCAGATAGCGCTTCTGCGATTGCTGGCGAGATCAGGTTGGGGGATGGTATATTACATCCCTTTCACTGATGTCACCAGTATCCGCAAAGCCCGTCCTTGGTTTGGGCGAGATTGTGCCAAAGCTGTTCGACAAAAACAGTCGGCATATCGCACCTGGATCAGGGCCCGGACTGTGCGCGACCCAAACGTGGGCCACCTCAATGCAGCGTACAACCGGGCCACAAAATCCAGCAAGAGGGCCTTTAAGAGAGCGGATGCCCAGCACGTCGCGCAGCTTGGTCAGGAGCTCACTTCCCATCCCACGGGCAGCCGTGGATACTGGCAACTGGCCAAAGCCGTGCAATCTAACTTCTGTCAGCCCTCGCTGCCACCGCTGCGTTACCCAGATGGAACACTTTCTCACAAAGCCCAAGAGAAAGCGGATATGCTCGCAGACCTCTTTGCGGCTAATTCCCGGGTCGACGACCATGGCCTGCAGCTCCCCGCCATCGCCAACTGTGGCCACACTATGCCTGACATTGTACTCTGGCAATGTGATGTAAGGGCAGTGCTGCGATCACTCGACACGCGGAAAGCCAGTGGCCCTGACGGCATTCCGGCGCTGGTACTACGGAAATGCGCAGCTGAGTTGTCTCCTGTACTAACTCGTCTGTACCGCCTGTCTAACTCTACATGTCTGTCTACTACATGTCTGGGATGAGGCTATGGAAAGGCACGGTGAGTCCTTGGCGATTAGCCTGGACATCGCCAAAGCCTTCGATATAGTCTGACATGCTTCGCTCCTTTCCAAGCTTCCGGCATATGGTCTACCTCCTCAACTGTGCAGCTGGATGGCCAGCTTTCTGAACGAACGCCGAATGCGGGTCCTCTGCGATGGCCAGGCTTCTCGCTTTTTGCAAGTAGGGTACCGCAGGGGTCCGTGCTGTCACCAACACTCTTCCTTGTGCATATCAATGATATTCTATCCCTCGGGAACATTTATTGCTATGCAGATGACAGCACATTGCACGGGAGCTACTGGGCTCGTCCGGCGGCGGGGCAGTCGGAGATTGAGGAAGATAGACAACAACTCGTGGCTGATCTCGACAGGACCCTCGACTGTATCTTTCAATGGGGTACCGAGAATCTGGTCGAGTTCAATGCCCGCAAAACACAGGCGTGTGCATTTTCAGCGAAGAAATCCGCTTTCCTTCCCCTACCCTCTCTTCAGAATGCATTATTACCAATGAAGGACTACCTTGACATCCTTGGTATAGACGTTCGTCGAGAGCTCAATAATAAAAACTACATCGAAAGATGTAAGGGCTAGCTTCGCGGAAACTAGGATTACTGAATAAGGTAAAGAGATTATTTACACCGGACCAGAGGTGTCTGCTGTACAAGACGCAGATTAGACCCTGCGTCGAATACTGCTCTCACCTCTGGGATGGCTCCGCGAAGTATCTGCTGGACGCTCTCGACGCTATGCAGCGACGGTCTATCCGTATTACAGATTGTCCGGAGGTAACGGGAAGCCTTGAGCCGCTAGCTCAGCGCCGAACAATAGCTTCATTGGCCGCATTCTACCGTATTTACCACGGCGAGTGTTCTGAAGAGCTCTTCAATCTGATCCCACCCTCTTCCTTCCGATCCCGAACAACGCGTGCCGGGCAGAGATGCCACTCCCACACAGTGGATAGCATGTTCGCGAGAACCGAGCGTTTTAAACGTTCGTTTTTCTGCCGAACGATAGTGGCCTGGAACGCCCTGCCTGTGCACGTGTTTCCTCCCACATATAACCCTGGGTTCTTTAAGCGGAGCGTGAAGAGGCACATCAGTAGGTCGTCAAGTTGAGGGCCACTCTCTATTGTATTGTGTGCTGTGAGAGTGGGCCACAATCGCTAGACGTCTTCACGACTTACCACCAGGCGGGCGGTTTCAATTTGGCGAACCAAATATAAAAAAAATATAAAAATAAAAATAAATTATTCTCCTCGGTTCACACAATTTTCATAAAAAAGAGATCAAAGTTTTCGCATCACGTATTAATCACTACATTATTATTATAAAACAAAGTCGGTCCTTTGCAGCGTCTGTCTGCCTGTTTGCAATGAACTCCAAAACTACTGCATCAATTTTCATGTTGCTTTCAGTAATGGATAGAGTAATTCACGAGGAAGGTTTTAGTATATAATTTGTCACGGGCGAAGAGGTAAGCGTCCGCTAGTAATATATATGTGCACCAACATTGTGATGTTACATCTTCTTCTTCCGTAAATAATCTTTACTGTCATACTTAAACTCCCAATCCAAGTTAGATAAGAACTTCTATACAGTAACTAAATTATATTTCATGTAATAATGTTCTATGTACGTTGTACGAATAATGTTACGAGACTTGTAAGCTATCAACTTCTTTTTCATTTGCTATAAAATTGGGGTGCCTTGGGGGTATGGTGATAACATTTCTGAACATTACATTCCAATAAATAAAAGTGAGCTCTGGGAGTCATCGAAAAATGTGAGCACATCTGGACAAATTTGGGTCAAATATAACATCGATTGGAGAGACTTTACAAATATAAAATCCTGTGAAAACGGTTTCTATCATATTACTAAATACACAATATATCCGAGTGGACTCTATTCTTTAGAATTGTGTTGTGAACAACGCTTTTATTGTTGCGCATAATTTACATTATGCATATTAACATTAAACTATAATTATGCAAAATGTCAGTCTGTTGCCACGAGTAGTGTCAAATAAACGAAGTATACTTTGAAATCAAATTGTTTTTAAATAAGAATTTATCAACGTAGCATTTCTGAAGTTTAAAGAAATAAAACATTTACGATCTTAGATGCACTTGAGACAACTAGATATAGATAGTCATACAACTATATGCCTAAGTCGAGAAATCAAAGCTCAGCGTTCCCAACGCCGCCGCCGCCAGTTTCTCATGAAGACACACCACCATCATGGTGGTGAGACTATTAAGAGACTATTTAAGAGGCGACACGGTACCCTCACATATCATGCGTCACAGATGATTACCGGGCAAAAAACTGAACTTGATTTTACTATTCGTTATTGATGGTGTATAATATTTTTGTCTTTTAGTTATCTAAGGATTTCTCGACCATCTTTTATTTGTGAGTAATCCGGTTAATACAAAGCGGATTTCTTACAAATGAAGTATCCGTAAGTACCTCATTTACATCAGTCGTCTCGCACAGCTCCGAGCAACTAGGCAAGCGTTCGCAACTTTTTGTTCGTAAGATTAACGACAAAGTATCGGTCACAAAAAAGCGTCACCAAGTACGGAAATTGCCAAAACTTTGTGTCGAACCCTGAAAATTTCTTGTTATAAATGTCGTCGTAAATGAAAGATGGGTCTTTTAAAATGGGAAAAGAAATTAGGAACAGATCGTTTGCGGAATTACGAGTTTTCCAACAACTCAAAGCTCCATTTTTATATTCCGGCTAACGTACCAAAAAGGACTTCTCTGATTTGCCGAACAGTGGCAGTTTTATGAAACTGATAAAGAAGGAATGTGTTAAAATAGGCCAGTTTTAGGGTATTATTGCATTGGTTGCATGGTGAGACACTTTTATTTAAGAACCTCGGTCAATTCAGAAAACGGGCACAAGACAAATTAACCTAAAAAAAAGATGACAAAGATCGAAGAAGATGAAAAAAAAGAAATATTTTTTAATTGGATGAATTTTCATTAAAACAATGGGGTAAGATGTTGAATTTTTATATAATTGCTTTATTAATTTCGCTAAATAGAAGACATTATAAACGTCGACATATGTGAAACTTAAAATTATATAAAAATTCAACATCTTACCCCATTGTTTTATCATGGACTTTCGCCAGGTAACGCCTGATTCCATTCAATATGAATTTTCATTATTTTAACAGACATCACCTACAATTTTAAAATAAATTCTTATTGTAAATAAATGTATAATTAATCGTCAAAAAAAAATATTTTAAAACCATTTTTGTTGTTGACGACATCAAATTTGTATTTAACAATCAACAAATAACTTTTATATTAAATTCAACATTTCATCGACCTGTAAATCCTAATTGAATATAAAATAAAAGTAACTTAGATCCATCCAGTGTGGTCCTAAATATTAGTAATCTCTTTGCCTCGTAGAATTCGACCCTTATAATCCAACCCGTCGATTTCATCCTTGGTCTGACCTGATCTGATCCGCATTTGACTGACATATTGGTAACGATTACCTTGGGAAGTTTTAAAACCTTATTTTAACTTTTTGTTTAGAACAAAATAACAACTATAATGCACGACAGATTAAAAAAAAACAGCCGAATGCGAGTCGGACTCACGCACAAAGAGTTTCGCACCAAAATGGCAAATAAACATGTTTGTTGTATGAGAGCACCCTTACATATTTATTATATTCTGTTTTTTAGGATTAGTTCTTATAAAAGCAACAAAAATATATTATCTGTGAAAATTTGAACTTTTTAACTATTACGGTTCATGAGATACAGCCCAAGACAGACGGACGGAAGAACAGCGAAGTCTCAGTAATTTCTCGTTTTACCATTTGGGTATGTAACCCTAAAAATGTTCTTGTAAAATGTGAATTATTTTATTATTAAGTACATAGTATAAGTACTACATACCTAACAACTTTTTTTTTATACTTTAGACATAGGTCTACTGTATAAAAAGTTTACTAACAATAATGCAAAGCAAGATTTTCAAGGCACAGAAACGATATATTTTATTTCAAAAACATACCTAATTTTAGAAATTAATTCTTTCTTTTTGATAAGTTACTATTAAAATAATGTAAGTGGGTTACCAACCAAAATTAAGAACACACTCTTTGACATTATGCCTCATCAGCTTAATTTCTATAGATATAGTTGACCGCTTTATTTATTCCAAAGTGCATTTTGCTTAGAACCTATTCTTAGGTATTGTAAGGGACCAACAACTCAGAAGTTGCTAGTCGCCCTGTAACATTACTATAGGAGCAAAAGTGTCGAGTAGGATTGTAACAGAACGTACACACTTAAAAACTAACGACGTCCCAACTACTCTTGAAATATAACAAAAGTGTCCAAAATTTCTGGTTCAAAATTATGTACGTCAAACAATTTTTTTAGGGTTCCGTACCCAAAGGGTAAAACGAGAACCCTATTACTGAGACTTCGCAGTTCGTCCGTCCGTCTATTTTGGGCTGTATCTCATGAACCGTGATAGTTAAAGTTAAAATTTTCACAGATGATGTACTCGTATTTCTGTTGCCTCTAAAATAACAAAAAGGTACGGAGCCCTTTGTGCGCGAGTCCGCCTCGCACTTGGCCGGTTTTTGAGTAGTAAATATGTCGACAATGTAAAGTGTCATCCATCACGTTTCGAATTTCCCTAACTATGTATTTATGTTATTGTTAGTATTCTTACGGCCGGTTTCTGAATTGAGAATTTGAAGTTGAGCATCCACCGAGTACGCAAATGTCAAAATTCAGGAACAAATTTTGACATTTGACGTGCTCAACGGATGCTTAACTTCAAATTCTCAATTTAGAAACCGGCTCATAGAAACACAATTCATTATGCTTGCAGGCCTTGTTGTAGCAAGACTGAAAATAAGTCGGTTTTTATATGAAATGCCGGGTGGTTTAATATTTCCTATTAAAAGTTGGTGCAATTAAAACGGTGGCTTGTTCCTGCAGTTAAATCTTATAAAATATAGGCACAGACAATTTTAAAAGTGTCTGTGTTACATAATAGGTAGTGTTATGAATTTTCTTTAACTTTATATATAATTAATTATTTTACATTTTTATATTCCTTTCAAAATTGTACAACCAACAAGGTAAGCTAATAATAAACAAATAACATAAATAAATATTTTTCGACATTCTCACATAATCGTAATCTAGCCAACTGAGTAACATACTTATATATATCTTAATACATATATTATTATACATAGAAAACACACAACAAAAAAACCATTTCTTGGATCACAAAATTATTTGAGTCGAGCAGAGACGTCGGCGTCGAAGGCGCATGCAATACCGACCACGTCACCGATGCGTATGCGATACTACCGAAAATGGTGTTCGTCCTTATTACATTTATGTAAACCCTTTACAACTTATTTTTTCACATGACTAAACATATATTCTACCTATAAAACAGCCCTACAAATGTTGACAGCCTTTGGCCATTTAGAACGTATAAACGCATGACCAGTCTATTAATTCAGCTCGCTGACGCACACAAGCTGTCTGAAATTCTTTTGTCGTTATTATATTAAGCGTCATTTGGGAACGGTATACGATGAAATATTACTCTTTGCTAAAATGGCGGTTAACGGTTTTCAATAAAAAAATATTTTAATAGTCCTTTGAAAATATCAATAATGGCTTCCGAGTATAACAATAGGGTTCCGTCCACTGACAGACAGCATTGTCATCGGCTATGAATAGGTGCCATGCCGGTAGAAAATGGCTCCTCGAATCATTTGCCATTAGACATTCAATAGTGACATCTCTCTTTCAAAAATCCTGAGTAATTGCAATCACCTCAGTAGGTGTTGAATAAGAAGGATCAACTTGAAATTGCTATAACTAGACAGTAAGTCGTTTTTGTATTTTGTTTTACTTTTTTTTTGCAAGGGAAATATCTAACAAAATTATTTCTAAGAAAACGGTATTGCATTATTTATCTATCTCGTAGTTCACTGATGATCTCGTAGCATTTGCAGTGCTGCTACGGTTCGTAGCAGTCGTAGTACCTCAACGCGACGATGTGCTTGGTAACAACCAATTACCCGATCAAACAAAAAATGATGTGAATCTAAACCAGTCCAAGTAATTGACATATAGTTTATAGACTTATATAAAAAGTAATTAAAATTTGGTCAGCGCAACTTCCGTTTGTTCTCACTTGTTCGATTCATTCTACACTCGTTAAAGGTATATTTTGTGAGAATTTCTAAATAAAGATTTCCCACGATTTCTGAAACGAAATGAAAATATCAAACTACAATAGATCGTGATGATAACAATGATCGAAATGGGAAACCCAAATATTACATTACATATTCTATGTTCATTCAGAGCCAATATGTATTGAGGCCAGTTTTCTGAACCATATTAGTTCTTATTTCGCATTCATTCCAATGGAGCGCGTCGTACAACTATCAACTTAGCTTTATGTTTAATAGTTAGATGTCAACCCTGACATTACTCACACGCATTATTAAGTAGAAACATTTATTTTAGAGTTTGAACAGTTCAAATAGGTCAGGTTTTGTACCAAAACTAAACATAAATATTTTAGTTAAACATCGTTTTCATCGTCGTTATCAAGCATTAGCTTGGTAACTTCAACCTTTACAGTTTAGGTACTTAAAATTGCTTAAAAATATACAGTCATGGGATTTTTTAATGAAAATCCCGTCAGGATGTTTGAATATTCATGGTAAATGTGGTTATGTCGTGTAATTTTTAATTAACGTTGAAATATTACTAACACATATATTTTGTTGCCTTTCTATCACATAATTCGTGTACACATAAAAGCCTTCATAGTATCGAAATAGAAGGTATTGTTTCGATATCAAATTTAATTGTTACTGCGTTATAATTAAACCGTATCTTTTATCCTTGTAGCTTACGAACACGACGTAAATGATACCACGCCCCGTCCTTGTGTTTGGTTTTGTTTTACACGTCATAACACATAATATTCTACCTCTAAACCTGTGTTATAAATTACACAACATATTGCTAGAAAACTGTGTACCGTCTTGTAATAAGTCTACTCACTATTCACTTACTAACCAGTAAACCTGGCTTGCTTTATCTAAGGTTATTAATGCAATCCCCGAAGAGGCCACACAGTTAGCCAAAGTCCGCCAGGTGCCGCTGGATAATTTCTGATGTGTACCAGAGACACCAGCAGCAATGGACATGGGAGCGGCCGCGGTCTCACGGAAAACAAAAAACAAGAAAGGTAATTAATTAACCTTTTGCATGACGTGATGAATGTTGATGATGAAACTTTTTTGTATGTTAACAATATTTGTAATGGACGACAAAGATAATAATATTAAGATTTGGTTTTAGTTTGAAATAGGTCTGTAGATTGGTAATTAACTAAAACTTAATATAACCAACATCACCATAACTAAGTAGGTATGCATATCACCGTAATGGAACTCAAACGGTTTTCAAATTACACAGTATCATGTATCTATATTAAACTCTCTCTGTCTTAATTAGTAACCATCAGACAAGATCTCGGAAGGCAAGTTCCGCATCGAGATGGCTTAATCCCAACATTAAAATCCAGATCACGTGCGTCAACAGTTTGCATGAGCCCGCACAATGTCAGTGATGGTGTCCTTAAATTTATAATACGGGATCAATAATGCTGACATGATTAGACACTATTTGGAAATTTATATTGAGGATATTTTGTTCTTTTATGGGAATTTGGTATTCTCTGGTAATTGTCCAAAATAAAAGTACTGTATTTGGGTTAAGCAAACTCATTGCTTTGAAATACATGAATATATTGATTGGTAAGGATTCATCTAAAATTCAGTGTTTAAATATCGTTGTAACACGATACACAGGTACCGTAATTCGGCAGAGTTCAGGTAGATGGAGCCAACGCTAACCGTAATAGCATGATTTAGAAATTAAGATAAGAAGCAAATATTTAATGTCGTTGGTATTGTTCATCGTAGCTCAGTGGTCAGAGCATACCCCCTGTAAGGGAAAGGCCGTGGGTTCGAGGTCTGCCGATGACATCAGTTTTTTTATCTGTTTATGTTTTCTATCTTAATATTTATAGAAAAGTTATTGTAAATAGAGCCTGGTAACATAAAAAAGGCTTACCACATATTATGTGGGACAATCAGAATAACTGGCAAAATGTGGGTATATAATTCATCTCTGTCTGCACCCCAGGGGATGTAGGCATGATTATAATAATAATATATATGATCTAATTTTACTGCACATTGTACTCAACGTTGTTTAGTTTCATTATTTCTTAGCTAGGCAAGTAAATCCTTCATGCTTAAGCTGGATAGGAATAAACCCAGTAGCATTAAATGGATCTTAACAACAGCTAGCTTTGTAATACTCTACAAATAGAGCTCAGTGTATTAAATCTTTAAAAATAACGTTATTTTCCTTTGAAAGGATTCTTTATTTAGTTTGAATTAATATAACTCTTATTATAATGATCAGACTTAAGAGATCTTAGGTTGGTGGGATTATAGGCTGTTTGAATTTAGCTACAGATTACAGACGGATAACAAGGAATATATTTGTCAAGGAATATGTTTGTGTATTTTGATGTGGAATCGATAGTTTATTTACTTCATTTATCTATGAATTTAATATTTTACATAATAGTCGCGTCGCATTAACTTGAGAATTTGTACCAATAGCTACTCAGTTGAATAAATATGTCGAATTTGATGCAAATTCTAAACGGATAATGGTGTATTGTTGGAGTGCCGAAATATCAGTCGACTAAAGTGTTGACTGGTTATTAATAGTTGAGTCTTGAATAGTCTTGATTGATGCTTTAAGTTTCTTGTGATTTGGAAAGTTTATTGAAGCGCTATACGCCTGCTCTTTGACTATTGTCAACAGAAATTAATCATTTGGACTTATTGAACTCCCTGTTGTATAGAAATTGTTCTCTTTAGACTTTACTTTCGAAAACTATTTATTTTTTGTTGACTATGTAACAGTGTATGTATTTATGTGACTGCCTCGGTGGTTCAGTGGTATGAGTATGCGACTGCCGTCCCTGAGGTCCCAGGTGCAATCCCGGGTCGAATCAAATCATTTATGTGATCCACAAATGTTTATTTCGGAGTTTGGGTATTTTATATGTATAATATGTATGTTTTTAGAAATATATAAGTATTTTAAAAAGTTTTTTCTTAAAACATTTTACTTACCATTATGTACTATATGTATTATATACTTATGTTTATCAGTCGTCTAGATCCCATAGCACAAGCTTATATTACTTTGGGCTAGATGACGTTGTGTGAGAATGTCCAAAAATATTTATTTATTTATGTAGTTAGAAACTATGTAACTAAATAAATACATACACTCTTACATCATTAGCTAATGTAAAATGAAAGAACTACCAATTCATAAGGCATCTGAAACTGATGAAACACTTAAAACTGCTCGATTTACAACGTACGTGTTTGATGTTCAAGAATTTATTGTGAAATGACAACCAAATATCCGAAAAGGAAATTAAATTGGATCTCAACAAATCCTATTACAAACTCTCATCAATCATTTAATACCACGTCTGAAACCTTTTAAACGGTAAATACTGATTTGACTGTACCTAATTAGCTTAAATGAGCTACCTATATCTATCGGAGTTGAAATCTAAATCATAACCGTTTTCAATATTAACACTTATAAGTTACTGGATGCCAGCGACTTCGCCCACTTGACAAATTATATACACAAAACCTTTATCGAGAACTATTCCATTGGTGAAAACCTCATCAAAATCCTCATCATATTAAAAGAATAACTAAATGATTGTGATACAATACAACCTATCGTATCACAACCCAGTGTGGAAATAAAAAAATAAAAGAATTGATTTTAATTAACAGATATTTTGTAGAGAATGGAATTTTGATTGGATTCTTGTGAAAAAATAATAGGTATAATGTCAATAGACATATAACAAACCATATTGAATTAATATTGTGTGAGAGGTATTTTGCGCAAATGGCTTTAGATTAAAAAATATGTAATTCAAATACAAAACGTTGAAATACATTTCTAAAGACACTTCAAATATTTTTTTTAAGTTTTCAGAGTTCGATATAATTATGTTTGAGGTTATACGCAATACAGCCAGTTTCTAAATTGAGAAATGTCGTAAAATGTCAAAATTTAGGAACATATTTTGACATTTCACGTACTCAGCGAACAATCAACTCGAAATTCTCAATTTAAAAAACCAGCGTCTAATAAACGGACCGAACTAACTGTTGTTCGTAGTTGTGTATAAGTTTAAAACCCTGTTAAAACCCTGCAGCTCCAGTAATACGGGCACAGAAAGTCAATTCTATTATGTGTTCGTAAGTAGATATTGTACTAAAAGCCGCTTAAATTAAGGTAATTAATTTTATAAAAGCTTGTATGTTTCAAGTACATACAAACATTACCGTGAATATTTAAAATTAAAACGCATTTCATAAATTCATGGTACGGAACAAAGCAGAAGTAGGTATGCAAAAACTCCACATGCTAAAAAAAGTTTTTACTAAAACAATCTGAAGCCTCGCGTGTAATACGGTGAAAAATGAGAAGAATAATATTAAAATGGCCAACATTCACGAAATTTCAGTCATAAAATAAGATAAAAGAGTTGTTGTGCTAAGCATTTTATAATTAGTATGATGCTATTTACGTGACTGAGCCTATGGTTTGGAATCCAGATGTAATTTGTGGTATTTTTCGTCTTTTAAGTATAGGATAAAAAGTGGTGACTTACGCTGTATATGAATTATAACATAATATAGGTTTATTTACAATAAGAATTACAATATACAAAATAAACATAATTATAGACTAAAAATATTTACATTACAAAATATCGTTTGAAAAATCCTCCGCGTCATTGCCGACTGGGAAGGTTCCCAGAATGCTGGCTGTGTTGCCACGTTGGATGGCGATACTTATTCTTTGGGCCAGAAAATAGCCAGCCTTCGGGTCCTGAGAAGCATCGATTAGGCGTTTAGCAATGTCTCTATAAAGGCGGCGAGCACTCGGACCCCATGACCCCAGTGTCTCAACCCCAAACGGCTCAAATATGTAATCACCTGCTAGGTTAGCATATTTACGCCGTTTAAGGCCTTCAGACGATGCAGCAGCAGCGCTGGCACATCCGGATGTGCTTGGAAGGTGTGAAGGTGCTAAGGTGTCAACGCATGTAGCGTCCCACACCAAAGGCCTTCCCATCTTCCACGGTAGCAACGACATACAGTCCGGTCTCTTTCCATCGCTTCGTGCTAAACCATTAGGTTCACGTACGGCCGGAAGACCTGCGGTGGAAATAGCCCTACGAATTATGTCGTTTAGAATAGCGTGCCGAGGTATACGACCTGCGCTTCTGCTACAAGAAAGGCCATGGTGTCCCAGATTATCGACGGCTACTCCACAAGTGCAATGATGCAGGGATACACAAGGTGTACCTAGCCGAAGGCAAGTGGCAATGCGGAAGGTTGTGTCGTCCAACATTGTACCGATGTTGGGCGATGGGAGCGCCTGGATCCATAACCCTGACTCCCATTCTCCAACAGCTAGTAGGCGTGCACGCTCTGAAATATTGACAGAAGTGTCAATTAGTGTATTAATTCTCAATTTACATAGCGGTGAATCCCACAGTCGCTGTGAGCCTAGGCGTGAGAGCAGGTCAGTGTCGGGGCAAGACATCCTCCAAGCATTTATGGCATCGGTCTTGCATCGCACCTCGGAATCAATCAGTGTATTTGACAAAATTTTCCTGACTAATTCTTCGGTGCTATGGACCGATGACAGAAATGCTGGCAGACTGACATCTGTGACTCTACGAATACCTAGCCCGCCCAAGCAAACTGGAAGAGACGCTTGTACCCAGGCCCGGTCATTAATATTTACATTTAAAAATTTACACAATGAATTTTGTATTAAGTTGTCTAGTCTGCCCAAAATTGTCAAAATTGGGCATGTGTAAATTTGGGTACGAAAAGACAAAAACGAAGAATAGTGAAAGCTGAATAAATACTGATATTACATAGACTATCAATAACCTGATCAAAATTTTGAATTTTTTCCTCGATAAAAGTGGAAAAGCCATCTTCTAAAATCGGGGACCCTAGGAGGCGTAAAGAAGTTTTGTGCAAAACTTTTATGTTGGGGGCCAAACATTTGAATTTGGAGATTGTTGTTAATTTATCTGTGTTTTCAGATATAAAAATCTCACATTTATTCGGGTTCAGTTCTAAGCCAATTGACTGAAACTCGTTCTTTATTAGGGCTAAATCTTGTAAAACTGTCTCTACTTTCCCCTCCTGAATTATATATATAATATAAAATGTTAACTTAAGTCACATAGCATAGGATACTTCAACAAAGGGACTTCCATTTCCTATTTATTCTTAGATCTTTAAAACTACGCAACGGATTTTTATGTGGTTTTCGGAAAAAGTTTTTGTGTATATAAATTGTGAAGCGGGCGCACCCGCTGGCGTCCGCTAGCTATTATATAATTCACATTTTATACGCTTTCTACACAGTTGTAAGTTTTTACACCCTTTGTTTTCGACAACACACGTCACATTCAGGATTCATGAATTTTTCATGAAAACGTTCTGCAGAAGACATGACGCATCAAACATGAAACGTTAAATATTTTGTTATTGTATGTCTCTTGAGCGATGCTTGAGGAATATTTATTGAAGTTCTATAAATACTTACTTGTGGCCCTAATAGTAACTATAAATTGTATTCTCAATTAAAGTTCACTAAAATATAAAAATAAGAAAAGGCGTTTCATAGACGTCTATGAAACGCCTAAAACGACGTAAAGCTAGACCAGAGTAAAACCGCCCTTAATTACAAAAAAGAGTTAAAGAAAGTTAGAGAAAAAAACTCGACTAGGTTAGTATAATAAAGGCTAAATATTGATAACTTTGGTTCTGCTTTATCATAGGTTAAACACCTTTTTTAAGCAACAACCAGTACTGCTTTAGTATTGATGTACTGATGTGACTTTAATCAATTCAATTTGTTGGCATCATTTAGCATGACTCTATTAACTTAAGTTATACTTTCCTTCTATAAAAGTATTGAATAAATGAAAGCCGAGGTTAATCACGTGTCGTAAAAACGTCTCTCAGCGGAACTTTGTGAATATAAAAGTTAAAATAAACATTTTTAAAATCATGTGATGTGAAACACCCTTTAAAGGTAGGTAACAGAGCAGGTTGAACTACGTATGTAATATGTCGTAAGCACCCTTGACTGCGGTCACCGTACAAAAGAGAACGATTACAGACTGTGTGCTACCTCGGGCAATTTTACCCTTTGTTTTAAATGACGAGAAGTCGTTTTCACCAGTTGTAAAAGCTAAGTGGGAAAGATGTCGTTGTACTGTTACTTTCCCACACGTTCTCTAGAGTAGTTTTGCCACTCATGTGAAAATAAAATCTGAAATTTTAACTTATATTTTGATACAAAACGATAAAGTTCATAGATATTGTATTGTTATAATAGTGCGTCTTTAATAATCGTTAAAAAGTAATTTTGATAACAACTTCTTATTTAAAAAAAAGTATTTAAAATAATATAATTTTAATTGAATAAAAATAAAAAATACTTAAATTTTAAATTTCCTCGGTACCCAATCGACAAGTGTAAACTACAAACTTAAATAAGGATCATGGAAGGTCTGCCGGGCGCCACTGGAAATACCTCTGCGTGCGTACCAGAGACGCCCGGCAACGGATGTGAGAGCGGCTGCGGCATTGGGCCTCTGTATTAAAAAAAAGGATCATAACTTTAGAACAAAATTGCTTACCTCAAACTAAAAAGCTGAGACACTCGATTACCCAGTAAGTAATTGTCATCATACTGTTTTAGATTATACCTAATATCGTAAGTAATGTGGTAAACTTTCATATTGACTGCTTCGGTGGCGTAGTCGGTAGTCCACGCGCTTTCGACGCCAGAGTCTCGGGTTCGATTCCCGGTCGGGACAAACTTTGTGTGAAGATAGATACGTTTGTACCGAATTCTGGATGTGTCCTATGTATAACATGTATGTATTTACAAAAAAAACGTACGAGTATATAAGTATTTATATCCGTTTATTTAGTACTCATATCACAAGCCGTGCTTAGTTTGAGACTAGATGGCGTTGTCTGAATTGTCCTAACATATTTATATTTATATAATTTGACAGAGTCTTGTCTACTGAATGGAATCAGGTGTTACCTGGCGAAATCCCATGATAAAACAATGGAAAATATAATGTTGAATTTTTAGATAATTGCAATGATTTCGCTAAATAGAAGACATTATAAACGTCGACATATGTTTCACCTACTCACGAGGCATTGTCAAGACTGTCTCAAAGAGAACAGCAAAATCCGAGGAATGAACGTAGCTGTTTTTAAGATATGAACGTACAACTTTCGTTAGCGCGATGTAGGAAGTCTCACGAGTAAGTACCTAACTAGTGAACTGTGACTGCTTCGGTGGCGTGGTCGGTAGTGTATCCGCTTTCAACGCCGGAGTCTCGGGTTCGATTCACGGTCGGGACAAACTTTGTGTGATGACACATACGTTTGTACCGAAGTCTGGATGTTTCCTATGTATAATATGTATGTACTTACAAAAAAAAAACGTATATAAGTATTTATATCAGTTTTTCTAGTACTCATATCACAAGCTCTGCTTAGTTTGAGACTAGATGGCGTTGTGTGGATTGTCCTAACATATTTATTTATTTATTTTATAATGTTAGCGAGATTCAGACATGCCAAAACCAAAAACTGGGGGTAGAACTATTAACTGTGGGTCCGTTAGTGATAATTAGGTATTTTTATTAAGAAACTTTTTATTACCATAACTATGGTGCGACATGTGCATCATACGGATATAAACTACTGTGCCTGTCTCTCTACGAACAACTTAAGCAGAGGGGAGGTATGGAAATCCGTCTGTTCATTGAGTAGGGTGTCAACATCACGCTTTACTATTTCTAAGCGCTCCCAAACACACAATTTGAACCCTTTCTCGCCTAACTTCAAAATCTCAAAGGTGTTATTATTGTTTAGAGTATGTCCAGTATCCAAAAGATGTTTAGCGAAGTGGGACTTCTCTGGACAACCATTACGAAACGCTGACAAATGCACCCTATATCTAACTTCAAAAGAACGACCTGTCTGCCCCACATACAACATACCAGTCTTATCTGTTTGTCAATAGTTTGCAGGTTAACTTTGCCTCACAAAAAAATTCATGAAGAGATATAAAGAGATTACAAATTACCAAAGTGTTTCAACAACTCTGAATAAAAATACACTAGTTTCAAGTTTTATCTACACAAGCACTGTTCATTCCGCGTAACATTCTGCACAGGAGTTTTTTTTTTTTTTTTTTTTTTTTTTTTAGTTCCGTGACCAAGGCCGCGGCCGCTCCAACGTCCGTTGCCGGGCGTCTCTGGTTACAGGCAGAACGTATTTCCAGTGGCGCCCGGCGGACTTTGACCACCTCTGTGGTCTCTGCGGGGGTTGGGTCGGGATGAGAATCCCGCGTCGTTGGGGGTAGGGTTTTATCCCGCGTCAGTGAGTGAATCTGGTTGCGTGCTATGGGGCAAAGGCCCCGCAGCACGCAACCCTTCTAGCCTGCTTCTGTAAGGACGACGGGTGGCGATCCCGCCGTCCTCAGGCCCCGATCATGGAGGTCGATGGTCTTGGGCGTAGATGAGTCTGCGGCGGCCTCGCCGCTGACTACGGAACTCGGCGGGGAGGGTACGCTCCCTCTCCCTCTCGGCCGCCTCCTTCGCGAGCACGACTTGCTCGCAGAAGGACACGGCCGCGTTCCACCTACTCCCGCTGGAGACCATGGCTTGAAGCATGATCTCCAGCGAGAGGGTATCCACACCCAGACCCATTACGAGGTCCCGGCGCTGACTCGCCCACGCTGAGCACTCCACCAACGTGTGGAGTGCGGTGTCGTCGTCGGAAACCTCGCAGTGTTGACACCGGGGTGTGACCTCACGATGGATGCGAAACAGATAGCTACCGAAGCATCCATGCCCGGTAACGATCTGCGTCGCACGATACGTGAGGTCACCATGCTGCCTCTGCAGCCAATCGTCCATGATCGGTCTCACCGCCGCGATGATGGTGGCACCCCACTTGGGTTGCTCAAGTCGCACCCTCCATGACTCCATGAGATCCTGTCGGAGTTGGGACCGCCGGCCATCGATTTCTCGAGACGCAGGCCTGTGGTCCCGCTCCAGCGCCTCCTTGCGCCATTGGAACAATGACGCAAGGGCTCTCGCTTCCAGGTCCCATGGAGGGGTCCCGGCTAGGAGACATGCAGCCTCTCCGGAGATCGTGCGGTAGCCCCTTATTGTTTTGACGGCCAAGGTCCTCAACGGTCTGTTAAGGAGCGTTGAGTTATTGGCCGTCAACCGCGCTGCCCATACGGGAGCCCCGTATAGGGCCATACTCCGCACGATCCCCAGGTACAGTCTCCTGCAGGAAGCGTTGGGTCCCTTTAGGTTGGGCATCAGTCGCGAAAGCGCGACCGATGCGTGTGTCACCTTGGGGACCAAACTTCGGAAATGTGGTCCGAAGTTCCATCGGCTATCAAGTACGATCCCTAGATACTTCATCGAGGGCTTGATGCCGATGCTAACGCCTCCCACATTTATGCTGGAACCTTCAGGTGGACCGTTCCGAGGTCTGTGAAAACACAGAACCTCGGACTTGTGCAAGGCCACCTCCAGTCCCAGCCGCCGTATCCGACCCACGACTTGAGCAACACCCGTCGTGACCTTAAGTGCTGCCTCCTGGTACGTTGCACCCCGCGCCGTGACGAGGGTATCGTCGGCGTAGCACGTTACGCCGACACCCTCAGGCAACGCACCCCGCAGCACCCAGTCGTAGCCGATGTTCCACAGAAGCGGCCCCAGGACCGACCCCTGTGGAACACCGCACGACACATCCCGCCGAGCTGGCCCGAGCCAGCTGGGGAAAGCTATGGCCCTCTCCGAGAGATAGGCCCCGACAATACGACGGAGGTAGAGAGGCGTTTCGTGATACACGAGCGCCTCCCTAACGCAGCTCCATGGCAAGGTGTTGAACGCGTTGGCGATGTCAAGAGACACCGCCACCACCACCTTGCCCTGCGAGACTGCTTCCTCCGTCAGGCTCTTGACGCGCATGATCGCGCTCACGGTGGAGCGTCCCCGACGGAAACCGTACTGGTTGTCCGCCAGGTCTGGCCCCACCGTCGAGAGATGCTCGACGAGGCGTTCCGCGATAATTCGCTCAAAGAGCTTACACACCTCGTCGAGCAACACGATCGGCCGGTATCCGGACGGTGAGTCCACCGGCCGCCCCGCCTTACGGATCAGGACCAGCTTCCCCGTCCTCCACACCTTGGGAAACTGGCCCCTTTCGAGGCATGCGCTAAAGAGCCCCATCAGTCGAGGCCCGAGTTCTTCGAGGGCCAGGACCCATGCACGGCCAGGAATGCCGTCGGGTCCAGGGGCAGTGATTTTCCGGCGTTTAAGCCGGAGTACTGCCGCCCCTAGCTCCCCCACCCTGACTTCAGGTACGTCGTCTTCGCCGGTGCTATCCGCGTCGGGCAGAGACGGAGCCATGCGCGGAGGGACGTGCTCCTCCGCGCTCGTCGGAAACAGGGAGCCCATGACCCGCTCCAGCTGCTGCGGCTGGAGACTCTGGGTCAGTGGGGGCGCCCTAGGTCGGAGTTTCTCCCTGACCTGTAGGTACGGGCGCCCCCATGGGTTCTGCTGCAGGGTCTCCAGGAGCTCCTCGCGGGCCGCCGTCTTAGCCCGCTTTATTGTCTCCTGGAGATTACCTTTAGCCTCCCTGTAAGCCTGATAAAGCTCCGCCTCTCGGGTTGCCGCGTCGTCTGGGCGGCGATGCCTCCGGCGAAACCTGGTGTACTGGCGGCGGGCGGAGATGCATGCTGCGCGCAGCTGTGCAATCTCCGGCGACCACCAGTACACCTGCTTCCTGGCCGGTCTGGGTGTAACCCTAGGCATCGCCGCATCACAGATTTGCGACATGGCTCTCCTGAACCACTCCGCCTCGGCATCCACATCGGCAGGCCGGTCCGGTGCCGGAATCCAGGCCTGCACGATGGAAGCCTCCAGGAGAGCCTCCCGATCCAGATGGTGAAGTGCCCAACGCGGATCCGGGGGATTTTCTACCGGCTGTGGGAGGTCAGGTGGGGGGACGACATCGAATCGGATGTACCGATGGTCTGAGTGCGTCTCCTCACCCTCCTCCACGTGCCAGCCAGTAATACGGGCGGCGAGGGCAGAGGTCGCGAACGATACGTCCACGACCGAGCTGGTCCCCCGCCGCCAGAAGGTGGCGACATTCCCCCGGTTGAGGACCTCCAGACCACGTGTTCTGGTCCAGTCCTCAAGAAGCCTCCCCTTGTCCCTGGTTTCCCGGGAGCCCCACGCCTCACTCCAGGCGTTGAAGTCTCCCAGGAGCAGGACAGGGCGAGGACGGCACGCAGCGAAGACGACGTCGAGCTCAGTGAGCCATAGCTCAAACTGAGTCTCGTCCAGTGTCGGCGAGATGTAGGTGGCCACGACTGCCAACCCATCATATTCCGCCGCAACACACCCGCGGCCCCTTGCAATGATAGCAAGGCGCGAGTTGTCTGCGGCGGACCCCCCGAAGATAAAACAGGCCGAGCCGTCCTCGTCCACCGGGCTTCCCGGGTGGACGTAGTACGGCTCGGCGACCACGGCCAAGTTTATGGACCACTGCCGGATGCTCTGGTACAGAAGATCCTGAGCAGCGCGGCAGCGGTTCAAATTCACTTGCAGGATGCGGATATGGGCGTCAGACATTAATGGACGTCCATATCAGCATCCCGCCGAGAAACATCTGGCCGTGCAGTAGCGGCACCCCCACCGCTCTCAGCGGACGGACGAGGCTTTGGCCTCGAGGCGGCGCAGGTTGTGCTGCCGACCCGGTGGTCCGCAGTTTTGCCCTCCGCCTCGCATCTAAAGCAGCGAGGCGGGGCATCACAGGCACTTGCCTTGTGACCGGGCCGGCTGCAGCGGAAGCACCGATCGCCCACGGTGACTTCCGCTGTGCACTGCACTCCGACGTGCCCCACCACCATGCACCGGAAACATCTGGTTTCCCGGGCACGAAGGAGGTGCACCTGCGCCTTTAGGAAGCCCCCTACGAGGAGGCTTCGTCCGTCCGTCACTTTCAGTGCCGCCGCGACGGGGCACTGGACGACTGTCATCCCATGACCAGTGGAGCCGAAGGAGATGTCTCCAGCCTTCACCTGGTCACGGGGGCAGCCGCCCGCCTCCACGACGGCGGAGATTACTTCCTCCGTCGTGGCCGCGTCATCCAGACCCGTGATGCGCAATGCAGCGCATTTGGTGGGCCTGGTGACGCGGACGGCTTCTGCGTCCAGCGCGTCCCTAAACTGCGCTGCTAGGGCGTCAGCTTTAGGGCCGCTGGAGACGCCGGAGACCTCGAGGAGGCGAGCCCCGGTGCGTGTCGTCTTGCACCGGAGACCCCCCTGGATATCGAGGGCTGAGAGGTTGACTGAGGACTTCACGGTCCTCAGGACATCAGCGTACCCCACACCCCTCTCCACACCCTCCGTCGTCACCGTAAGGACGACGGCTGTGGAGCGAGGAGCGCGGGGCCTCTTCGGCGCCTTCGCCGCGGCGGCTTTGGCCACTTTCTTGGCCGCTTTCTTGGCGGCCTTCGTCTTCCTCTTCTTGGCCCCCACTACCTCCCATCCCTCCCGTCCGGAGGGATGTAAAGGAGCAGCGGGAGCGTTAGAGGAAGAGGAGGCGGCAGGGGTGCCGCTCTTCTTGCCGCGCCCCTTCGCCTTCCGCGCCTGGGCCGCGGTCTCGGCCGGCAACCGGTACGCTGGAGCGGACTGGGGCGGAGCGAGGCGGCGGACAGCGGGTGTGCCGCTTGGTCCTGGAGCGGGAGAACCGCTAACAGCCGCCGCGTATGAGAACGCGGGACGTGCTAGCGGAGGGCGGTACGCCCGGTCCTCCAGGACCGCGAGGCGCCTCTCGATCGCCGTCAGGACCTGTACCATAGTCGGCACAGGCTGTGGCGGCGATCCGGGCGCCGTGTTGGGCACCGTGGTGGGCGCCATGGTGGGCGCCGTGGTGGGCGCCTTTTTGGACGCCGTGGTTGGCGCCGTCGTGGGCACCTTGGTGGGCGCCATGGTGGGTGCCGTGGGTGGCGCCGTCTTCGGCGCTGGTCCAGCCGCCGGAGGAGGAGGCGGCAGCATGGGACCGGGAGGCGCCTTGACCACCTTGGTCAAGTCAGCGACCTCCCGCCACAGGTCATCCATCTGCTTCCTGGAAGCAGCGAGCTCCGCCTCCAGGCTCGTCACCTGCTTCCGGAGCCTCGCCTCCTCCTTAGTGACGCTCCGCGCGAGGAGCTTGTTGAGGGAAGATTGGGCTTCATCCACCAGTGAAGCCACAATCTTCTTCCTCCCCGCCACGTTTCTGTTGCCCCGCATGGCCGCGTTCATGCGGGCAAAAACGCTCATAAGCTCCCGCGCGGGCGGCCCACCGATTTCCCGGCGACTTCGCTGGGACAGTTGGACCGAGGACGGAGGAGGAGTTGGCGGCCGCCTTCTGTACGCGTCGAGACGCGTACGCACCGTCTTGACCGGCACCTCCTCCTCCGAATCGGTGGACAGGAGGGACCCCCACCCGGAGCAGCTGGTGCTACGGTCGCGCGGCGGCCCCCCCTTCTCCTCGAGGGTCCTCTTCTTCGTCGCAGAAGAGCGGCCCTTCTTCTTCACACTGCTGGGAGCTGACCCATCGTCAGTCCCAGCAGCATCAGTTCCTTGGGGCGTCGACATCGCGCTGCAGCTAGGCGGCGCGGCGCGAGCCCCCAAATCAATTTGCATCGGAGTCCGTGATGGATGCGTAAAGTCGTCGGTTGATACTGCCCGGGAAAGGGCAGTATCGGGACCGGGGGTATCGTCGGGTTCACTATTCATAATGATCACAATTTTTATTGGCACCAAGTTCAGACTAAATACGTTCGGTCACCCAACTTGCCACTGCGTTACCGTGGTCAAGTTGGGGTCCAGGGCGGACGGCGAGGACGTAGTATCTAATCACTTGGGGCCCCGCCCCTCTGCACAGGAGTAATGTATGTGTCGCTTGACTCTGTAATCTATGCAGCGCCTTTGCTTTCAACCATTTATTATTTTATTATTTTAGTTGATATAAAATCCTCTCCCATTCATCTACATGAAAACTTGCACATTGCAGCGACCGGAATGTTAGTTAATGTGATTTAAAATAGTAATATTATATGATAACATACAATCTATGATTATTATGATCTTTTACAAAACCAAATAAAAAAATAATAGAATCTCAACCGTAAAATAAATTGTAATAATAGTTCTAGGTCCAAACGCAAGGAGTCAAATTTATTTAAAAAAAAAGTTAAAAATATTGAATATCAGAAGTATGTCCCTACATGGTTTTTTAATGTAATGTAGTTACTGATGATTGAAAAAGAGTGGCCTATAGAGTTTTTATTTTCAGGTTCTTTTCTCTTTGGCCCCACCCGTTGCTTTGCGAATCTGGCTTTAAATGTAAATTCATATGTTCTGACGTTAATAACTGTTATTTTATAACCTAAATATTTTTGAGCTTGAGTTTGAGTAATAGGTATATTTTATGGTTAATTTTAGTTTGCACGACTTCTTACAATATTAATTTTCTAAGTATCATTCACAACAATTTACGAACTGTTTCGTCAAACTCTTCCCCAGAGCCTTTGCCTTCTATTTTGGTTTCGAACATCTACAGATAAAGGAATGTTTCATATCTTTCTAATGCAATTACGAGAATCGTGAGCGTCTCCAAGTAACAGTTTTAGTACAAATTAACTAGGAGTTAAACCTATACATTGGGATTCTAGTCACGATCAAACTGTATTTAGATAAGAACGTAGGTATATCAATACGTAGGACTATTGCAATGCGGGTAGACGTGTTTGTGAAACGGAAAGTCATAAACCTATTGAGTAAAACAAAATACACGTCAAAAATTGATACAACAACTGACTTCAAATTACCGAAATGGGACCAACTATAAAATTAAAAAATCGGTTCACCCTTTTTAATATAATTTTTATTTTATACAAGCTGTCCCGGTGAACTTCGTACCGCATTCATTTTTCTAATGTTCCGCATAACTTTTTTTTTCTTCCATAAGAATAAGCGAAATCGGTCCAGCCATTCACGCGTGATGTCGTGACCAAGGGAAATAGGGATTAATTTCTATTGTATAGAGATGAGGTCATCATCATCCACTGAGCATTTTCCCAATGTAGTCCCAATGGGATCGGTTTTCCAGTCTAACTGCGATTCGGCTGAACTTCGATATTATGCGTGGAGCGACTGCCATCTGATCTCCACAAACCATGGGCGATATCGAAGTTCTGTAGTTAGACCGGTCGGATTTTTGATTTAGGACTCCAACTACCACTAACGACTGCCATAGATGTTTGTATGACAACCGGGACCTACGGCTCAACGTGACCTCCGAGGAACGGAGGGGTTTTAATGTCTTAAATTGAAATGGTTACCCATCCTAAGACTGGCCTGACTAGATGTTGCTTAACCTTTGCAATGTGTTTAGCATTGTCGGTTACCTCTAGACCACGAGGTAACAAACAAAAATAACTATACAGTCGAGTAGAGAACCTCCTTCTTTTTTGGAAGTCGGTAGAAAAATATTATTAGTATTGAGTAAAATAAATATAAATAAGTATGAACGTCGTGCTAACTTACTAACAAAATGTCGATAGGACTCACGGACTCCGATCACGTTGACCAGTTTTCTGAATCGGTTTCACCTCGAGAACGTATTATGCGAATATCAAAATGAATTCCCGCGAGAGATAATATATCGATGCGCCACGTGGTCAAATATAGTCAAACCAATATTTTGCCACTTAATTTAAACTGTTGTTATTTAGAATAGTAATTTTAAATAACAACAGTTTAAATTAAGACTGATGAAAACTAAATTGTCTCTTTATTGCTAGTAAGCAATACAGAGACAATTTAGTTTTCATCAGTCTTTAAATCGTAAAGCGATTTGTGAATACTTTCCTAAATTATTAAGGACATCATCCTTATTCCATTCCATCAAACTTAAGCGCGATTGAGAGTGAAATACGCAAGCGGTAAGTTGAACTTATTCCGCATAAACGAACTAGGATAAAGGTTCGTTCCTAATTCCTTCACTGTTTTGTTAATTTAAATACTATTTGAATCTATATAGAATATTGGATGGAACCAGGCGTTACTTGGCGAAAATCCATGACAAAGCAATGGTAAGTAAAATATTAAAAAAAAATGTTTTAAACTTATTTTAAATTTTTTAATAGCACTATTTTCCGCAGGATTAAAAAGACAACAAAACGTCGACAATTGTTTCGCCTCTAAACGAAGCATTATCAAGACTGTCTCAGAGAGAACAGCAAAATTTGTGGTTAGAACATATTTGCTTATAAGTAAACGTGTGCAAATTTCATTATCGCGATGTAGGATTTTTTCACAATAACTAACGTGGGTAGAAACCTCAGATCATGCTAACTAAGTACCCAAAAATAGGTATTCACCAATACAAGACTTTATCTTCTTAATTTATAATAAATTGTGTAGAAATGCCAAATGACACATACAAACCAACAACCGACTAATGTGTCTGTCTGTTTACAACCAGATTAAGTAAGGGAGACGTGTGAAAATCTATTTGTTCATTGAGTAAGGTGTCTGCATCTCTTCTAACTATTTCTAGCCTTTCCCAAACACTCAGCTTGAACCCTTTCTCACATAAGCGTAAAACTTTAAAGGTGTTACTATTGTTCAAGGGGTGACCAGTGTCAAGGAGGTGCTTCGCGAAGAGGGACTTCTCGGGACAACCGTTGCGGAACGCCACCATATGCTCCTTGTATCTGATCTCAAAGGACCTGCCCGTCTGCCCCACATACTTCATATCACATCCATCACAACTCAACAAATATATATATATGATAAAGTCTTGTATTGGTAAATACCTATTTTTGGGTACTTAGTTAGCATGATCTGAGGTTTCTACCCACGTTAGTTATTGTGAAAAAATCCTACATCGCGATAATGAAATTTGCACACGTTTACTTATAAGCAAATATGTTCTAACCACAAATTTTGCTGTTCTCTTTGAGACAGTCTTGATAATGCTTCGTTTAGAGGCGAAACAATTGTCGACGTTTTGTTGTCTTTTTAATCCTGCGGAAAATAGTGCTATTAAAAAATTTAAAATAAGTTTAAAACATTTTTTTAAATATTTTACTTACCATTGCTTTCTATATAGAATGTTAATAGGAACATTCTACACAGCTGTTGAGTAAATATCAAAATTGATATATCTTGCCTTGGAAATTTTAAAACTCCCGAACTGGGAAGAACACAGGAGAAAGGTATTAAGAGTGCAGATCTGCATACATAATAAAAATAATCAATAGCGTGATTATCTGTAAGAAAGTTCAAACCATATTAATATTATTACAAAGTGGTGATAACATTCATACATATAAATGAATAAATTCCACAAAATGTATGAAATGACGTTGAAGAACCATTAAGTTTTTAATAAAATATTACACAAAATACGTAGAAGAGCGTTCGACGTCACACACTTTGATATGTGCGGGCCTATTTTACTGTGATCATAATATGTCTGCAAAGGTTCTAGTTTGAAAGCGCTGCCTGCTGGGACAGATAACGTTGTAAATGTCAATATCACTAGTATGTCTGTTCCATTTTAAGAGGATCAAAGTTCCGGGTAGGGATTATAAGGGTCTAAGATAAGCCTATTTTATAAAGCCTAATTTTCTACCCATCAACCATTTCTGTAATACAGTGACGATACAAAATTTTGTGGTTTTTGGAGAAAGAAGTCTCCTTTTGTAAATTTATTTAATTAGGTAATCAATTTATATTTGTGAGCTAAATTCAATTGATAATCAAGACGGTTTCAGTCGCTTACCTAATTATCGGGAAAATAGAAAATAAATTAAATTTTAACTTGTTAATGAAAATATAATAAAATCCTTAATCCTTAACGAACCATAAATAAAAAAGGGGAGTTAAAATTAGAATAATTTACATTATTTTGTGAGTTTTTTTTTTTTTTTTTTTTAATTCCGCGGCCCAAGGCCGCGGCCGCTCTAACGGCCGTTGCCGGGCGTCCCTGGTTACTAGCAGAGGGTATGTCCAGTGGCGCCCGGCGGACTTTGACCACCCCTGTGGTCTCTGCGGGTGTTTGGTCGGGACGAGAATCCCGCGTCATTGGGGTCGGGTTTTATCCCGCGTCAGTGAGTGAATCTGGTTGCGTGCTATGGGGCAAAAGGCCCCGCAGCACGCAACCCTTCTAGCCTGCTTCTGTAAGGACGGTGGGTGGCGATCCCGCCGTCCTCAGGCCCCGATCATGGAGGACGATAGTCTTGGGCGTAGTCGCGTAGTCTGGGGCGGCCTGGCCGCCGACTACGGAACTCGGCGGGGAGGGTACGCTCCCTCTCCCTCCCGGCCGCCTCCTTCGCGAGCATGACTTGCTCGCAGAAGGACACGGCCGCGTTCCACCTACTCCCGCTGGATACCATGGCTTGAAGCATGGTCCCCAGCGAGAGGGTATCCACGCCCAGACCCACTACGAGGTCCCGGCGCTGACTCGCCCACGCTGAGCACTCCACCAACGTGTGGAGTGCGGTGTCGTCGTCGGAAACCTCGCAGTGTTGACACCGGGGTGTGACCTCACGATGCATGCGAAACAGATAGCTACCGAAGCATCCATGCCCGGCAACCATCTGCGTCGCACGGTACGTGAGGTCACCATGCTGCCTCTTCAGCCAATCATCCATGATCGGTCTCACCGCCGCGATGAAGATGGCACCCCCCTTGGGTTGCTCAAGTCGCACCCTCCATGACTCCATGAGATCCTGGCGGAGTTGGGACCGCTGGTCCTCGATTTCTCGAGACGCAGGCCTGTGGTCCCGCTCCAGCGCCTCCTTGCGCCATTGGAACAATGACGCAAGGGCTCTCGCTTCCAGGTCCCATGGAGGGGTCCCGGCTAGGAGACATGCAGCCTCTCCGGAGATCGTGCGGTACCCCCGTACGGTTCTGACGGCCAAGGTTCTAAGTGGTCTGTGGTCTGTTTAACAGAGATTATTTTGTGAGTTGCCATAAATTTAAAGTTGCAATTAAATTAAACCTTTATCGTGAATTCCATTAAGCATGTATTAAAATGGTCTCTAGGCAAAATAAAGTCATATTAGCTGTCGGCAAAGACGATTTTTTTTGTAGTAGCTAGTTGTTTTTCTCTGTAGGAAACTAAACGTTATGTAACTGTCGTCTAATTATGGTCCAATCTAATTACACCGCCGTAGAGCAAGTTCCTGCTTTCAAGGATTCTATAAACTTATATTTTTTTTAACCTTATTAACATAAGGTTTAAATAGAATGCACTGAGGAACACATTTCTAAGGTTAACCAAATAAAATCTGCTAAAATTACGATGTGTGGTTTTAAGGACTACCATCTTAATCTTTTTCAGATTCATCGACTTAGTCGTTTAGATGTTAGAAGGGGGGGACTCTCTGTTTAAACAAAAAAATGCGCTTTAAAGTTGAATATCTCGCAAACGGACACCTAAATCAAAAAATTGTCTTAGCAACCTCCCAATGTTTTACAAATACCTATCTTATGATATCCCACACAATGGGGTTGACGCGAGAAAAAAATAGTTTTTATAATTTTATTGTAGCACTTTGTCGGATTAACAAATACACATATCCGTGCAAAATTTCATCTTTGTAGCACTACATAACCGTTTGGGAGTAAAGCTGGAGACGGACGGACGGACGGACAACGGAACCCTAAAAAAAGTCATAGTATCGATTTCATACCGGATGATTCTTGTTACGCGTACCTGTGTTTTTTCTGTGAGTTCCGTCCCCAAAGAGTAAAACGGGAACCCCATTACTGAAACTTCGCGGTTCATCCGTCCGTCCGTCTGTCTTGGGCTGTATCTCATGAACCGTGATAGTTTGGAAGTTAATTTTTTACAGATGATGTATTTATGTTGCTGCTATAACAAAAAATACTAAAAAACAGAATATAATAAATATTTAAGGCTCCCATACAACAAACGTGATTATTTTCCCGTTTTGGTACGGAACCCTTTGTGCGCGAGTTCGACTCGCACTTGGACGGTTTTTTATATTTTTATTATAATATCTTACGAGTACAATATACTTGCAGTTCAGTCATTATAATTTTTCAACGTGGCCAGTTATTGTGAACGTGAGTTGGAAACAAGAAAATGAAGAAATCAATTTATTTCCCTTGTGAGCGTACATGTCCCGGGCTAATCCAGTTTGTTCGACAACGCAAGGGTTGAATTGTCAATGAGGAACGTAGTCCAAATGGAAACTGTGCCACTAAGGAAAAAGGTATCGAAAATTGGCTGTTTGCAATGAAAACCCGTCTCCTGGATTAGATCAGTATCTTTTTGCAATACAATTTATTCTTAGCTGAAACAAAAAACTGTACATATTTATAATGACGTCTATAAACTTCCTAGGGATCAATACTAGACCCATTCTAGACGACTCATTCCAGCCCGAATACAAAGTATTTACCTATTATTGTAATTTTAAACAAACTTGGTTATAGTGTTTTTATAAATTGTTTCGAAAGAATCAAAAATTATAAAGTATAAAGACTTAATATTTAGAGCTGTTCTTTAATTGTTTACAATAATAATATCGGTTTATTAGTGTTTAACCCATCAAGCATTCCTTCTGTGTAGGTTCAAAATCTATGTATATATAAAACAAAAAAAGTCGTGTTGGTTAAGAGAATAATGACTCAAGAACGGCTGGACCGATTTCGCTAATTCGTTATTGGTTGTGTTCGTTATTATCAGGAGAAGGATCTTTTGGAAGAAAAATAAAATGCAGTACGAAGTTCGCAGGGACAGCTAGTACGTTATATAAGTATATAAGTTTTAGGGATAAGTTTTAGGAAGATTTAGGGATTTTTAGGCACATAATGTATATTATCTATTCATATCATACAATTTATAATATATTCCTCAAAACAAGGTACTTCCTGGTAAAATTAAAGCAGACGGAGACCCGAGTAGTAGGGCAATTAATTAAGCAAGACTAGCCTCTAGAGAGCCCTTGCTCCCGGAATAATTCACTGTTCTTACCCTTTTCTAAAATAATTATGAACGGTAAAACTAAATTAATTTTCTCCTGCAATTTAGTATACTGATTTGCTATCTTAAACTAGGTAGGAGATAGGAAAGTTTAAAGTCAATTGTTACTTAGTTTGAGCAAATTGTTTGACTTCTCATCTATTAAAGCTAAATATGGGTCTTAAATTTTCGTTGTATAATATATATTAAGTTATAAACCAAAGCACCTGTCCCATTTATTGGTGATGATTAATGCAACCGATTCTCTTTTATTGTACATTGTTCTAAAATCTTCAATGTCACCAATAACAATACTCATATTAATCAATAGACATAATATTTTCACTGTAATTTTTGAAAACATCCTAAATAGACATGTATATGTCTCATGAAAGTTGTTCAAGAACTTGAAATATTTAAATGTACTGTAATTCAATTTTAATTAACTTACAAGAAGATTATTATGTACATAATATTGTTAATCTGTTACTTTTAACTTTTAAATAAACAGTGAAATAACATAATAATTGTGAGAAAAATATATAATATAAATATTTATTAATTTACTCTGTTAATGAAACTTAGTGAAACTTTTATTCATAACGCAGATACAGCTGTTTTAGTACATTCGCTGCTATGATGTCTGGAGACAAAATGAAAAGGTCCTATTACAATAAAATAAAGTTTTTGGGGACGGCACTTGCCACATGCTCTTATTAAATGAGATGGACAAAAGACTCCAAATGTAAACATTCAAAACTTATAAGAACATCTCTATCAACAACATCTCGTTTTTTTTCTCTCTTGGAAACGCTATAGGATTATAGATGTATTAAAATCATTATTAAAACAATTTCCATCTGAATAGTGTTCCTCATTTCACTAGTGTTTACAAAACATCAATATTCTGCGGCAGTATAAAATCTAGCTTTACATCACGTAGATCGTAGTGAGAAGCTTAGTGGTTCACTTCTCGGCATGTGTCTTTATACAACGGATACGCTTCACTGGTTTCTTCTACGACTAAACGTAGTTTCCGTCTCGCATTTGCTTACGGAGAAATTCAAGATACAGCTATTGATCAGAGTCAGTTAGAACCTGTACTATTATTTTAACTTAGTTTGTATTTAGTACAAACTGATTAAGTAGTATTTGAACGTATATATCAGTGTGTCTAGTACCAGTTCCTAACGTTAATTTGCTCGAAATACGTTTTCATATTCCCAACATTTCACACCAGCGCCCCTAGCGGTAACATCAGGAAACTGTCCGAAATGTATGGAGTAATACGAAAACGTATTTCGAGCAAATTAACGTAAGGAACTGGTACTAGACACTCAGTAAATTAAGTAAAAATCGGTAAGTATACACATAAAAACAAAGTATGTAAGTATTACAAACAATTCAAATTACAACGTTCCAAAGTAATTTTTTCAACATAATATCTATTTATAGAAAGATTAATTTGGAAAAAAAACCCACAAAAAGACGTCTACATTTACCAAAGAACGTAGGTTGTACAGTCATTATATTATATTCAAAAGTAAAG
This sequence comes from Nudaria mundana, assembly GCA_963556515.1. Taxonomy (NCBI): domain Eukaryota; kingdom Metazoa; phylum Arthropoda; class Insecta; order Lepidoptera; family Erebidae; genus Nudaria; species Nudaria mundana. The sequence continues at coordinate 11,682,208 of OY748287.1, forward strand.
TTTATTCATAATATACAGTGCAGGATGTACTGTATATTATGTACTGTGACGATGAAACGCGAAACGATAATTTTGTTTCACTTGTGATTGAAAACCAATAGTTAATTCACAAAAAAAGGCATAGTGCAAAAACTACATAATTCAAGTGAAACAGCTTTTATTTGCTGTTTGTGCAGCTTGTGTGATTTGAAGATCAATATGTTAATGTATTCGGATGTGCACGCAGTGCATTTTGTCGTATATGAAAGGGCAGCGAGCCATGACGTGGCGACCTACTACTGCTGACTTTGTGAGACCCTTGCTTTTGTTAGAGAATTTCAATGCAGAATTTGTTTAATATTTGTTAAAATTTTCGATAACTTTACTTTTAGAGTACCTACACTATTTCTTAACAGTGGATACTTCTTGCATACTTTAAATATATATATAAAATATAAATTTATCACAAACGGTGTTTGAAGAGCATGCACCATTGTTTGTTGTTGACCTAAGTACAAAGTTTAGAATAGATTATATTTGATTACTTGTTAAAGATTTTTTTTGTAGTCTGTTCGTGTTGTCTGGTTGAATGACAGCGGATTAACAGTTTAAGTTCCAGTTACTGCTAACTAAAGTATTGTTACTTTAAGACGAACGTCATTATTACCGTTCGTGTTTCACTATTATGAAGCGGTAAGCATGTATAACAACATAAATCGTCTGTTAGACCTGATAAACCTCAGCTGGGCTCATGCTTAAAGCCACACAATCGGACTGTCAAAACAAAGATGAATTAAGACATTTTTATAACAACGTGAAAAAGAAGTTAGCTTAACTAAGAAAATGCCATTTGCAGCTGTGTATTAGTGATTGAATATTGGATGTTTAGTGGTAATAATAGTAACAGAGCTGTCGTGACCAACTATAGTCATTTCACCTTTATTATAATCTGTTTTCATAACCTAGCAGTTTAATATTTGATCTCGTTCGTGAATAGAATCTAGATCTTTGCAATACACATCGTACTAGCAATTCATTAATAAGGATCATGGCAGACGAAAAATATTACCTATATTACTTATATTTATTCCTCTTTCCCAATAAAATCTAACACCTATTAGACGTGGTCTACCTTATTGGCATGAGTCTGCCGTACCGATATCTCCGTCGCACCATTTGAATTTCTTTCACAGAGTACCCAAACCGCAGGCAGGTTTGGTATATATCACTAACATTCTCTTGTATTCGCGACACGTCGCTTACTCAGGGCAATACAAATCTCGGCAAATAGTATGAATCAGAATATATTATGCCTAGAATAAACATGGAACCGTAGTTCCATGTTTATTCTAAGCATAATATTATTTCATTTCTTTTAAAGAAAATACGAATTAGAGATCGTACACCATAGAGAGTATTTGTATAACGTACATGGTTGCAAAATCCACCCTCGATATTTTCTTGCCCAAATAGGTATTACCTATTAAATATTTCCAGAGTTTCAAACATGGATGATGCATAAAACATGCTCAGTACCTACTGGAGCAGATAACGTGGCTTAGGATCCTGACAATTCAGATTTTGCCCCAATATCTCCATGTGCCTCTGCTACTATACCTACCGACGGGTGCTACTATGCCTTCCGAAGGTAACAGGCAGAGAGACGTCTCTGCCTGTTACCTTCGGAAGGCAACGTTAAGGTATCCCGCTGGTTAAGAAAGGTTTTTCTAATGCTCTTTGATCAATTAGTAAGTAAAAAGAATTGCTTCTTTCTTTTAAGTTATATGGCCTCCTTGTTTATAGGGAGGAATTCATGTTTCCAATATTTACATAAATATTGAGCTACTTTTGATTATTTTCAAGCTATTGGTTATCTTTAAAATGCCCCGGGGTTATTTGCCCACGTGAGTAATAGCCAATGCAAAGAATGAGTGGATAATCTTCTACACACTACGTCGAGAGTAGAGCCTTTTATGTTTAGAAAATAATACATCCATACATACGATTTATATTCGTTTAGAAATCTTAACACATTCATAAATTCGAAAATCTGACCATTTTGCTGAAACGTGAATGAAGCAGTTTAACAAACTGAAAAGTATAACTAATGTATTATTTTTAAAGAAATTATTCTAGGTAGACTTATTTCCCCCGAAGAGGCCACACAGGTGGCCAAAGTCCGCTGGGCGCCACTGGAAATTCCTTCTGGTGTGTACCAGAGACGCCCGCAGTAATGGACATGGGAGCGGCCGCGGTATCGCGCAATAGAAAAAAAAAATTGGTAGACTTATTTATTAAAATATGCAGGTACATACCTAAATGGATTACGATTTTAGGATATTTTTTTTCTGAATTGATACATCGCTATTATCTCAATTTCCATAAATTCTATAGCCGATAGAGAAAGTCCAAAAAGTAAATGTTTTAAAAAATGTGACCCTTTCAAATTAATTGTCACACACTTTTACCCGTATTCAATATTGGTTTACTAAAAAGCAAACAGTTTCTACTTGTATAATGGACGGTCTCGCAGCTAGTAGGGCAGATACTGATCCACTGAGTAAACTACATTATAATCAATATTACAATTAAATTAAAAGCGTTATTGTTTTTCTATCTAGGTAACCGACTTCAAAAAGGAAGACATTTTAAAGTTCAATTTCTAAGTAATTTTTCATGTAGCTATTTTGGATATACTCGTAGCTTAGCTATCCAACTTGAATAATATTTAATTTTAAGGAATGTTATTTAAAAATACTACAACACTTATACTACTACTACAAATAGTATCACACAAAATTTTATAAAAATCTCATGATAGAATCCCGAACACATACATTGTTAAAAACCAAATAGATACATTTTCTTTTGTCCTTGTATTAATCTAGCAATAGGTTAATTATTACCGCACTCATTCGGGTATGCTGTAATTTTTTTTAACAATGCCGCAAGGGCTCTCGCTTCCAGGTCCCGTCGAGCAACACTAACGACCGGTATCCGGACGGTGAGTCCTTTGGCTGCCCCAGTTTCGGGTTAAGGACTAGTTTCCCCATCCCCCGCAGTTTGGGAAACTGGCCCCTCTCGAGGCATGCGCTGAAGAGCCCCCTCAGTCGATGCCCTAGTTCGTCGAGGGCCAGTACTCATACACCGCCAGGAATGCCATCGGGTCCGGGAGCAGTGTTTTTCTCTCCCGGGTCTGAGAGCTGCCGCACCTCTGCGCCGCATTCCTGCAGAATCCCCAGGAGCTCCTCGCGGGCCGCAATCATTACCCGCTTTATAGTCTCCTGTCGGGTATGCCTGTAATGTAACTACAAAATTAATCTATTTTATACTTGAAAAAATCTGTAGGACAACCTGCTCAATGTTTTTTTTTAAATATTTATTTAGGTAAATAAACAATGACACAATACTTAATACTAGAATGATATTAACAAATATACTATACCAATTGTGACACAAGCGACATTTACCACGTATTATCTATATAATAATATTTGTTTGAATTTAAAGACAAGCAGTGTTCGGCAATTCTTAATCTAATAGGTAATATACAGTTATATGTAGGTACATTCAATCATGCATGTGTGGCATAAAGAATAAGAGAAGCTTTAGCCTATTCGTAATTAGATGTCTTGTCGGTGAATAATCTGAATTACCTACCTACTATTCATAGTATTCTATGTCTTACATAACATACAAAGCTTTATACTAGTCAGGAAGCCAAAAATACATCACGTCTATATCCCACAAGGGGTAGGCAGAGGTGTACCTCACACCCACACCTGTCTTAGTACCTGATCTATAATGACTAATATATTCACACTAGGTATTATGTAACTATGTTACATAACTCCCTAAGAGTCCAGGTACCTACATTGTAGGATGACTATACTGTAGATAGAGGAGTACCCTATATCCACACTTTGTAAGTACCTAATCTTGATGATGGTGAACTACCACCAACATAATAATTAATATACTTACACTATGTAACTACGTCACATAAATCCCTAAGCAGATCCCAGGTACACCATCATAATAACTAATATACTCACACTATGTATTATGTAACTATGTTACATAACTCCCAAGGTTTCACATAGAGGATTATACTGAAAGCTATTCTCTATAGGTAGCTTTGTGATCGTATAATCGTATGTCTAATCATGATGAGTATCGCTCCGATATCATCTGGCAGAAGAATACTATTAGGTACCTATACCCCTAAGCAATGAAACACTAAAGTCAATACTGATTGTATTTATTCGTAATCCGCCCATTCGATTACCACAGAATACCGAGAAGAAGGGCAAGAAACTCGGTAGGGTCATATTATAATATCTTACAAGTATTTAAACATAATAACAATACAATACACTTATCTTAGTATAGAAGCTCCTCAAGGATTGACAACAGTCGACACGTGATATATAGTAGCCAAACTGACTTATATACACATTGTCTGCTGAACTAGGCTTTAGTACCTATGTCCTACATAGGTATAGGTACATACTTCTGTAATAACTTGTGATACATTAAGCAATACTTGTAAATTCGTAGACTAAAACTTAACAGGAACTGAACAGGATCGTACTACAACACTGCCTTTTATAAAAGCCTCAATGGTGGGAGTCGGCAGACATTGACAGTGCGTTTTAATATTTAACTACCCTACAAATATTAACGTATAGGTACAGAACCACTTTTACCCACAAGTATAATAATATTTCAAAGAATTATGACGAAGCATCATCTACATATTTTACATAAATATATGTATCCGAGACATGATATGTATGATGACATAAAACAAGTTACAGGATCTCTAATTTCCCCAACAATAAAGTTTTAAAGGTGCTAGGACGCGTCGCCATAATATCAATGTCGTTGAAATGTGTATTATAAGATTCTACCAGGTGATACATTGGCGAGCGTTTACCAGCATCAGTTCGACATCTAGCAGTTGCAAATACTTTTTGTAATTTACGACTATGGGTTCTAGTGGGTACTCTGTAACATAGCTTCCTAGTGAGTGGAATACAATCATAGTAATTGTTACAAAGGTCATACAGCAACCTAGCTTGCAAATACAGGCGTCTATGTTCCAATGTCATGTATCTATATTCTGATAGTAGATCTTCGTATGAATTATTGTTGCCCAATGTTATATTTACCATTTTGAAAATGTAAATACAGTCCCATATTTTGATACTACATGGGATCGAAGGACCACTTCACGGGTTTAGACAGTCCCATCAGCATTTTCGTAAACTAAGCCCGTTATTTGCAATTAAATTGTCACAAACAGTCAGCTTTAGTTGTGTTTGACGTACATCTTACATTATTAATAAAGTATCCCCAACATGCAGCACAAAGGCAATTAACGTAATCCGACTGTTTCAGATACGCCCGTAATGTGAGAGTAATCCCCAATCGATCCACCAAGTCTCTGTTCTCTGAGCTGCTCAAATGCAGTTGCTATCTTTATAAATTTTAAATGCTTGTACTTAACATGAATAAGTAGTTATAACTTTAGTTTGCTTACAGATTAACATCAGAAATTGTAATTAAACTTTTCCATGTCAACTTTGCGTGTTGTTGTAAATGTTACAGTTAACACAACTTTCAAACAGATTCTTATAATCAGATGGGGTTAGGTATTAAGTAATAACATTTTTTTTGGACATACTCATACAAAGTCATCTAGCCCAAATAATAGAATTCATGCGATTCATGTCTAACCTGCGGAGTACGCCAGGACTGCTTATTATATAAGCTTGCGTTATGCGACCATACCTACATTATACGTATACCATATATAGAAAATAACCAAACTTCGGAATCTAACCTGGGTCCTCAGGAACGGCAGTAGCATACGCATACCACTGCGCCACCGAGGCAGTGTAGTAAGTAGATGGAGACCTATCTAGAACGTCACGTTTTTATAGCTCTACGTGGTTCTCGGTCACTATAATCAGTCTATAAAAGTTCGTCTTATATTACTTGCGACCAACTGCGCCACTGTTGGTATCTTTGGGATGAAAAGCAATGAAACTAACTGTGAAATTGTTTGCTTAAGAGATTACTTAGCTACATAACCAACAGCTATATCGCAGCGTGGTGGAGGCTTGGCTGGCATGCATTGCTTCAGCAACAAACATTTTATTGTTATTAAAGCATGCGTATCACAATTTATACTTTTTAGTAAATTATTGGTTGCAGAAAATCTTAAATAAATACGTCTACAATCAGAAAAAGATTAATGTCACCTGTGCTTGTAAATTACACACGAAACGCATGTTATTTATCAAACAAAAAAATGGATAATAAAAAAGGTTAACGACCAAAAAATTTGAACAAAATATAAATACAATTACAATTTGATGACAAATTATAATATGTACCGTCATTTTTGGTAGGTACTTATTTGATACTCGCGTTATATGAGGTCAAATTGGTTAAAGCTTGGTACTCAGATAGTTGAAAACCAGGGTGGTGGAGCCATAAACAATTAAAGTTATAGGCATTTACTACCTACGTGTTTTCTACGATTAATAAGATCCATGCCAATTTAAAAGTAAACAACACTTTGATTCAAATCGAAACGTATTGGGCAATGTTTCTTCGTAGATAGTTGCAAGCTAAGCCTCGTAGCAGCCAGTTCCTCGCGACGTGTCCGAGTCATTGGTTTGGAAATGTTTACTCGATTAGACGGAAGGTACACGCTTTAGTGGCGATGGAATTCTCTTGCTTGGGCAGCGGACGCCTGATTTATACACCTGGTTCATTTATGGGAAGAGCATTTGCACAGTGTTTGCATTACTTTGAGTCTTAATCTTTACAGTTTATTTTCATGAAACATACTGGTATTTGTTTTTCTAGTTTTCTGTATAATAATACAGTAACTTTTTTATCAATATTGTTCTAATACTATTCTACTAGAGAAACATTTCTTTACTAAATCTGGTTATGAAATGGAATAAATACATAAAATAGTTATTATTAAAACTAGGTATATACGGCGACAGCGTATACGACGACCGCGTTGGTCTATGCTAGGTATAGTTATTCAGGTATCAGTCCAAACCTTCTTAAAAATTGAACGTTTCAACATAAATAGTATAAACATTAATACAAGAGTCGTTGTCAGAATAAAGACACACACAGTGCATTTTACCGCTTCTTGTTTGAATAAAAATGTAATCTGATTCTTGGTGGAATTTTTCATTAGACACTATGGCGTATCTACTTTGTCACTCTTGATGCAATAATGTAAGCTACCAGTTTGCTCCAATTCCACTACAAATGCAAATGAGAATCGTTTCACGGAGGTTTCTTGCTAATGAGATTCTTAAATGAATCGTTACTGAATGTCCGGCAAGCAAATAATTTATCTAGAGAAGATTGTTCTTTTGATAAACAAAAGTTCTTCTTGCGTGCTGCCACGTCACCTACCTCAATCCTATAATACAACCACCGAGCCTTTCCCCAACCTAGTTGGGGTCGGCTTTCCAGTCTAACTGCGAAGCGGCTGAACTTCAATAATTTCCGTGGAGCGACTGCCATAATGACCTCCACAACCCAAGGGCGATATCGAAGTTCATCCTGTAACACAACCATTAAGTTTAATTTATAAACAGTAATTACAAATATTTGTATTTCTATCAGATTCGTACAATTTGCCGTGAAATAAGTACAAAAGACAAGAGCGTCTAGTACATTAAGAAAAATAAGTACCTAATTACTATGCATTCTGTGATTCGTAAAGCATATCGCCTTGTTGTATTTGTACCGTACACAGCGCTTACACATCTTATTTCCATTATGGTTTGAATTTGTGAAAAGTTATGTACAGCAGTTTTCCGTCGGACAATAAAATATTAAACTAAACAATTTTTAGAAATATTAGTAAATAAGTCATATCAAGCGTACTCTATCAAAATCGCACCCAAGTTTACATAATTATTAGCGGAACCCAATTTTCTCAGTTTATTTTTTTTATTTAGTGTTTAGCACAGTGTGCAAAGTTTAAGTGTAACTTAAGGACTCTACGTAGTGTAGAGTCCTTAAGTTACACTTAAACTTTGCTTTACGTATGCGTACTAGTGGTTCAATAGCTATTGTTGGTTGTATTTACATTAAAAACCAAGCCGCTCCATGTGTATCCGAGGTTTTCTGAACTCATTACAAAGATACTTACAACAACGCCAGGCTAACCCATATCAAGATGTGTTTGCAGTAACTTACAGTGTCCCTTTTAGTTTTCCATTAGGCCAATTCCTTAGTCACCAACCTCGAAACCTACGTATCTAATGTTTCCAATATGTTTCTTCCTACACCTTGAAAGTAATAGAGGAAATTAATACAAAATTAAATTAATTAAATTAAATTAAAAAAAAAAAACAAAATTAATTAAATTACTTACCACAGAATAGAGAGTAGTATGTAAGTACTTACGTACGTCCGATGACGTAGCACATTTTAATCCGAGTGTTTCCAGCGTGACTTTTGCCGTATATTAAAGTAAACATTCTATATATAAGTACTTACATACTACTCTCTATTCTGTGGTAAGTAATTTAATTAATTTTGTCTTAAGTAATTTTTTGCATATAATATTAATCTTCATCTGATAACAAAAATACCTTTATCCACTTAATACTATTTAAAGTTCTTACAATAACAAAACTAAATCCACAAGGAACTTATAATTATTTACCAATCTTGCCTTAACAATTCTAGTACAAGGGAGTGTAAGTACTTGGTGAATGTTTCCCATTGTTCTTCGGAATAGATAGTTTTCACCTGTAATTAAAGTTTGCGGTGCGGATTATATTGGTTGCTATTGTAGAACTACTTAATTACGGAATGGGAAAATCTCCAGAGATGCAATCCGAACACTGTGCTACTGAAAATTTATTACTCTTAACCTCACCTTGTATAACCTCTCGGCAACTTGTAATTATAAAATTTAATAACAATCTCTGTTGTCCATGATTAAACGATTTTAAATAAACTTCTTACCGTTTATCATCTATTGCCGTCCTTTAACTAGCACATGCGGTGTGAAGATCGCTCAAATGCTATTAATCGTAACGCTATCGAGAGAAGGGAAATCCGAGCGTTAGACGTAGTGAGCTCTCGAGGCTACAACATGTAGAAATATTATTTGACATCAGATATATTATCTTAAAAGGGGTTTCTTAGTGCACGGGTACTATGACTATTACTGATCAAAGGAGTACCGAACGTGCTCTAAATATCTGGCATTTGCGGTTTTCTGCAACCGCGAAAGTTTGGTAATAACGTTAAAAGTTAAAAATTTCAGGGTAAACACCGGATTAGATCATTAGGACTACAACATCTCAATAGTGTAGCAAAACATTTATAAAAAACAAAGCCCAAGACCGATGCGATTCCGGGCCATTTATAACGTTTTGTTTTTGCATAAATTACCTATGTGTGATATATTATTCTTATAAAACACCATATTCTTATAAAACACCATATTCTTATAAAACACCATGATATTCTTTGAAAACACCATGACTCATTTTAAAACATCCCCACGAATGTGCCAGCAACGTATGAAAATGTTTTCATTTGCAATAAAATTCTAAAATGTCATGGGTGTGGTGATGAATAAAAATAAACATTATATTGTACGTATTCTATAATGTAAACAGATATTACATTATTTTGATCAAAATTCTCAGTGAAACATTTAAGTAACTGTATTATTTTAATTATCATTGGTAGTAGCAAGTATTAGTAATGAATTAATTAAATATTGTTATGATTTGAAACTGGTGAAAGTTAATTACATAAAATAAACACGTTATATAATTGCTTTCAAAAGTAGTAGGTATCTGTTAAAAAACTTCCTCACAAACGGCACAAAGGTAATAATTAATATCATTTTGCAGAAAAAAACATAATGTTCATAAGACCGTAATATTGTTCTAAATACGTGCGGATGAGGGCGTCAGGTCGATGTGGCGTCGGCTCGTAATGTGTTACAATGTTTCCCGAGGTAACAACCTGAGCTTATAAGGCTCTTCTGATACCACAGATAAGGCACGCTAGAGACTTTGTGAAGGTCCTTGTATAAACTAATAAGGCAGCAATGATAATACCGGGATATCCGTTTATTTTCCACCTTTTGTAAACAATGTTTACTAAGAAGTTTTGGGTTGAAAATACTTTGATGTTTATGATATTGTTGTCATGGTAACATTAACAAATAAAATACGATGGACATACCCAACATACTAATGAGAATTCAGTGTAAGAGCTAATTGTTTTCCAATTCTTACGTCCCGCACTTCGACCAACCACGTTTTCTGCAACCGCGAAAGTTTGGTAATAACGTTAAAAGTTAAAAATTTCAGGGTAAACACCGGATTAGATCATTAGGACTACAACATCTCAATAGTGTAGCAAAACATTTATAAAAAACAAAGCCCAAGACCGATGCGATTCCGGGCCATTTATAACGTTTTGTTTTTGCATAAATTACCTATGTGTGATATATTATTCTTATAAAACACCATATTCTTATAAAACACCATATTCTTATAAAACACCATGATATTCTTTGAAAACACCATGACTCATTTTAAAACATCCCCACGAATGTGCCAGCAACGTATGAAAATGTTTTCATTTGCAATAAAATTCTAAAATGTCATGGGTGTGGTGATGAATAAAAATAAACATTATATTGTACGTATTCTATAAGGTAAACAGATATTACATTATTTTGATCAAAATTCTCAGTGAAACATTTAAGTAACTGTATTATTTTAATTATCATTGGTAGTAGCAAGTATTAGTAATGAATTAATTAAATATTGTTATGATTTGAAACTGGTGAAAGTTAATTACATAAAATAAACACGTTATATAATTGCTTTCAAAAGTAGTAGGTATCTGTTAAAAAACTTCCTCACAAACGGCACAAAGGTAATAATTAATATCATTTTGCAGAAAAAAACATAATGTTCATAAGACCGTAATATTGTTCTAAATACGTGCGGATGAGGGCGTCAGGTCGATGTGGCGTCGGCTCGTAATGTGTTACAATGTTTCCCGAGGTAACAACCTGAGCTTATAAGGCTCTTCTGATACCACAGATAAGGCACGCTAGAGACTTTGTGAAGGTCCTTGTATAAACTAATAAGGCAGCAATGATAATACCGGGATATCCGTTTATTTTCCACCTTTTGTAAACAATGTTTACTAAGAAGTTTTGGGTTGAAAATACTTTGATGTTTATGATATTGTTGTCATGGTAACATTAACAAATAAAATACGATGGACATACCCAACATACTAATGAGAATTCAGTGTAAGAGCTAATTGTTTTCCAATTCTTACGTCCCGCACTTCGACCAACCACGTCACAATATTTAAATTTCCGTTTTTTGTTAAGAGGTTTCTTTTTTCTCGTGTTAATCTATGAATGATTAATAACAGAAGTTTATTCGTACATCGTATAAGTCTTTAACCATAAATAATTCAGATCGCATCACGTATGACAATATTTGGTTCACTGTTTGCGCTGACATAAGCTTGCTAGGGTCAATATAACCCCAACATAAATATTCTCGATATCTGCCAACCGTAGTATGTAGCCTATTTGAGACAAATTGTAAGAATGTAGAACCGCTTTCTTAACTGTTTTAAGATAATAATAAATCAAATTAAGCAACAAGCTGTAATTCTCGTAGAACAAGATAATTAATTCAATTTCTCGTATCATAGGTATCTCTATAGGTATTTTGATTCACAAGTTCTTCTACCGAACGTTAACTATGTAAACTTCTCCTGTTATTGTTCTACTTTGAAATGTGAATATAAATCATGTCTACACTCTAAAGGCGGGAGAAACAAAAAACCCTTCGTAAGTAATTAAGAAGTTTCTGAGTACGGCTCATTGGCATACTTTTGGTTGTAATACGCAGTTAATCTCAGCGCAAAAAGTTGGCGTTCTTATGTTTTAATTCACAAGGGCCCGCCCAATGCCACTTACAAGGGTGAATATTTAACCACGGATCACAAAATAATGTCTTACTAAATCTATACTGTAAAGTGTCTACATTTATGGTAGATATAATATATAAGGTATATGATATAAGTGATAAGTAGTTAAATGACTTACAACCATACTACATATATAGGTACTCGGGGTTTCACCGCGTTTCTCACTCTCATCACTCTGATTACTATGACACTTAAATTTAAGCCACACTGAATATCATCAAAATCAGTAGAAAACTCGTATCTATTTATAGCATAATTTTAGATTTTCAGATAATACTTCATCTTATGGAACATGTAGGTAAGTGTATTGAATTATTTTAACATTAGAATTACATCTACTTAATACCTTTATAACTCTTCAAAAGCAATTTAAATTTAACTTATCTATATGTAATCAAAAAAATATTAATGTCAATGTGCTTGCAAATTATTGCCGAAACAGATGTTACAACGCCAACCAAAAAGTTATTCGTTACTAAGGTCCGAATATTAAAAACACAAGCGTAAACGTCAAACGGTAATCTAATTTATTTGGCGAAATAAAAAATATGTGTATGTTTGTTTTATATAGGTATTACACGTTTCGCATTTTATGTAAAAATCAAATGCTAGTCAACGTTATGGTGATTTTTGCGTGACAGCATTAATTAATAACCCGTATTATGTTTATTTGCTTGTTGCTATAAGAATACGGAAAGTCTTTTTGTAACATAAACACAACAATAATAATATTATACCCAAGAAAACTAATTATAACGGAATTACGAATCGTCTTAATTAAAGAACCTATTGTCATATTCATTACTGTTTTGTTGATTGTACCTAATAATTTTTATTAACTCTGTTAATAGAATTATATTACCTGGTTTCGAAACGTCGCCATCGTCGAATCTGGAATATTGTACCTTATACTTATTTTACTATTACTTTTGATGTAAATTTTGTGATAATTCTTTATAATAGAGATTAAGCTTGTTGTGAGTGTTATTTAATAAGATTTACTCAATTTGAGTGTCATGGGATACAGAAATAACAGCCGTCTACGTAAAATTATGTCGAAATAATTGACCTAGCGAGCGAAGCGTCCCAGTTTCAACTCGAGGACTGGCTGATTTGGCGTTGTTTGTCTGTATGTATGTGTGTCAGTTCCGGTCTACAGGCCGCATTTTTCAGCCGATTTTCATGAAATTTGGCAAAAGTGTTCTTTGTTGCAAGGCGCAACTTTTGTCGAAGGGACTTTTTTGATTGGGGGGAAAATGGGGAAGTACAAAAATTGTTGCTATTTCTTTCCGTGTTTTTTTTCTATTTCTTCTTTCTTTGGTGCGCATGGAAAGTCAGCCACCAGACCACGTCCCAAAAGGATGTTAGGGACCCGAAAATAACGCGAGGTCTACTGTTCGCAGAACTACTAGTTTATTACCTACCACATGGCGTAATATACTTAGTCAATTTGCAACGTTCGGGAACCGTCGTAAACTTTTTACTTTATTGATATTTTGTCCACGTATCCATCCTTTGGACATTTCTGTATGCTATCTAATTTAAGATCTAGTAGTTACATTTTATAAGAAAATAATTTATTCATTTGAATTATAATATGAAATTGCGAAATCCTCCTGGAACGGGAACAGCTAACCGATGGTTCAATTCCACCAAGACGACACCAGTCGTTGTTGCGATTCATATGACATAATTTTAAAAGAATTAACAATATCCATTGGCTTAAAAATACACAATCGTATCTAATTTCTTGGCAAAAAAAGAAGTAAGTTATGGCAACCGTCAACCCATTTCCCTATTTACCAATTTTTCTTTCGATTCATGCGTAGTTTTCTTGCTATAAATATTAAAAACATGGCATAAAATAGCACTCTATATTTCTCTTTTTACTCAAAGGATTTGCACACACTCGTGACGTGTAATTTCAAATGCTTTGCTCACTGAGAACATTCTGTTATACAACAATAAATTTCCATAACTGGTGCAGCGGCCCGCTAGATAAAAGTTTTAATGGTACTGAGCATTCAAGTGTAGACGATGCAATTCGAACTGATCTCCTCTCCTTCATGAAGATGATAGTAACGTCGCCGAGCAGCTCATAGATAAAACTTTTTGATTGAAAAACTTTTCTCTACCTTGTCTATTAATTGATTTAGAATTGGAACGTTACTGAGAATTGTAACAAATACCTACTGAATGATACGAGTACCTTTTTAAAAGTTTCTACCGATTTGATTGTGTATTGTCTTATTTACGCGAAAACAAAATTATGTAGGTACTCAAAATATATATTCGGTGAAGATGGGCCTGAGGTACAGAGCAGACTGGAGAGGTGGCAGTGTAAACTGGAGAGTGTAGGCTTGAAAATCAGCAGAACCAAAACGGAGTACATGTTCTCCGATTTCGGCGGTCTCTCCAGCTTTACACCCATAACGCTAGACGGCGTACCATTGCCAGTCTGCTCCAGCTTCCGATACCTCGGCTCTCTTATCCAGGACGATGGGGAAATCGATCGTACATTGAAGCACAGAATTGACGCAGGTTGGATGAAATGGCGGCAGGTCAAAGCCACTATATGCGACCCCCAATTTCCTCCGAAACTTAAGGGGAATATTTACAAAACTGTCGTCAGACCTGCCGTCCTGTATGGACTTTCATGTGTGGCTGGATGAAAGAAAACTGCATGTAGCGGAAATGCGAATGTTAAGATGGATGTGTGGTGTAACAAGGATGGATAGAGTAAGGAACGAGTATATTAGAGGAAGTTTGAAAGTTGCCCCAGTAAATGAAAAAGTGAGAAGCGAACGGCTATCATGGTATGGACATGTTATGAGAAGAGAGGAAAGTAATGTGGTAAGAAAGGTGCAAAGTATGAATGTAGATGGCCTGAGAACTCGAGGTAGGCCCAAGAAAAGATGGATAGAATGCCTGAAAGAGGATATGACCAGGAAAGGAGTGACTGAGGAAATGACGTGTGACAGGGATGTATGGAAGATGAAAACATGTTGCGCCGACCCCAAATAATTGGGATAAGGGCAGGGAGATGATGACTCAAAATATATATTCGTGTAAAAAAATCCGTAAATGTGCTTTATAGCCATTTGGTCTAATGCACTAGATACATGGGGTTTGGGCGCTAGGTCTACTTATTTAAAGCTATTTCTACACATCTGATCATGCCCTGAGATACATATCTCAAGGCAAGAAGGCTGGTTATTTCTTAAAACTCGATCTAATTTGATTCTTGGTGATAATTATTTCAAAACCGGGATTTCACCTCACATTCTTCTTTTAATTCCGCGAGACCGCTGTCGCTCCTATGTCTATTGCCGCGGGTGTCTCTGGTACCAGAAGGTATTTCCAGTGGCGCCCGACGGACCTTGGCCACCTGTGTGGCCTCTGCGCTGGGGTTTGGTCAGGTTTTATTCCGTGTCGTTAGGTTCGGGTTTCATCCCGCGTCGGTGAGTGAATCTGGTTGCGTGCTGTGGGGCTGAGGCTCAGCAGCAAGCGACCCTTCTAGCATGTTTTTGTTCTGGCTACCCCTCGTTCTTAGGCCCCGATCATGGAGGTCGATTGTCCTGGGCGTAAATGAGTCTGCTGTGCCCTGGCCGCTGACTGTGGAACTCACCTCACGTAGTTAAAATTTTGTCTAGCTCGCATAGCTTCATGAAGTCTCTAAATAATCCAAAAGTAGACGAAATATTACAGAAGATACGTCACTTAATCATGTTTTATAGTTTGGGACTACGCTCATGGTAGTTATTCTGATTTGGTTCAATGGTTCGTTTCATCATCATACAGCGAGCCTTCTCCCAACCTAGTCGGGGTCGGCTTTCCCGTTGCGGCTGAACTTCGATATTTTCCGTGGAGCGAATGTCATCAATAGTTTATTTATCTAAATTACATTTAAACAATGAAATAAATAAGTAAGTACTAAGTATTAAATATAAATTTATTTTTATTGTTTCTACCCCTAAATGGTCTCAATTGGAACGAATTTATTAAAATTATAAGATTTATCTCTTTCAACCAAGAACTTAAATCTCAGAACAATCGTCCTAGAAAACCGAAAGGAAACAATTTTCCTCTGAGACTTCTAAACGTGTGTTTATGTCAGTTCTATGTTTAAATCAAAAGAACGAACGATTTATCCTAACCTGTTAAATTGAAAAAGTTACTGGCACCACTGTAACGGCAAATTTACGTGTAACGGCTGCTGCGAAATATCAAAAAAGTTTATTGCGGACGTTGGCGTTTCGAGACACTGGCAGACATACCCAAAGATTTTTTATAATCTTGAAGAAATCGAGGAAGAAAGAAGTTCAGTCCTATATTATAAATCCTAATTTTGATAAATACTAGGCTTGCAACGAATATTCGGTTAATATTTCGGGTACTATTATAAATATTCGGCCGAATATATAAAAATGAGCCGAATAGGCCGAATACCGAATATCTGCTACTATTCGACCGAATACCGAATAGTATGAAAAGTAAGGACGACTTGGTATAATTATTATGTATAATAATTATTATGACTGCCTCGGTGGCTCAGTGGTATGAGTATGCGACTGCCGCCCCTGAGGTCCCAGGTTCGATTCCGGGTCGATTCAAATTATTTGTGTGATCCACAAATGTTTGTTTCGGAGTTTGGGTATTTTCTATGTATAATATGTATGTATTTAGAAATATATAAGTATGTTTATCAGTCGTCTAGATCCCATAACACAAGCTTATATTAGCTTAATTTGGGCTAGATGACGTTGTGTGAGAATGTCCAAAAATATTTATTTATTTATTTATTTTATTTATCGCGGCAAAGCACTAATGATCAGTCTTCTAAAACCAGCTCTTTCTACTATATTTACCGTCTCATTGTCCAATGCATTTTTTTTTGGCAATTTAAAATAGGTATTTTATTTGACTTTAGATCATTAACATTCCAAAGTTTATTCATTCTGCACCTTTTTGCAGAGTCAATATAGCTTTTTTCATTTCGAAGGTTTAATATTTACAAGAAACTACGTCATTATTTTATTGTTAACCAGCTGATTACCGCTGCTTGAGGCTCCGCCGCGTGATTCAGTTTTCTCGTTCTCAATTTGACACGGGAACACACAGGTTAAAACATATTTACGGTATGCACGAAATAAACTTGTTAAAACACGTAGTGCGTTAGCAATAGACAGCGCGGTAAGTTTATTAAAATACCTACATTATAATAACAAACGAACGAACAAACGAATAATAACTAACAAAGAATCACGTCGATACAAGTTTCGGCGCCACACTCCCGTCCGGCCGAATAGATTTGCCTAATATTCGGCTATTCGGTCATCGACCTTGCCGAATATTCGGTATTCGGCTTATGACCGTAATATACTATTCGTTGCAAGTCTAAGGGCCTGAACTACGTTATGCGGGCGCACGCGCGGGTCTATCGTAGTTCAGGCCCTAATAAATACAAAAATCTATGAAGCTACGAACGTGAGTAGGTTAAATAAAATAAAAACATATCTACCTACTAAAAGTATAAGAAAAATATATATACAGTAACAGCAATTTCTGAGTTGCTTAAAGTTCGCAATTTACTTTCTACCAGCTGATACCCGCGGGTACCTATTTACTACGTGGTACCTATTTTTTTCTCCTTCTCACTTTACTCTGCCCACACCGACATTGCACCTGTTTTAGTAAAGGTACCTAGATCTGTATTTTTTTAGGTCGTAGAACTTGCAGGTTTTTACAGATTTTATTAAAATCCTTTGCGGTTAAAAGATCAAACATTGCAGTCAGCGGGAGTGACTTTGTTTTATGTCAAAATACTCCTCATTATTAAATTAATATAATTTACTAATTAATTTACACACACACACACATACCACGCCTATATTCCCGAAGGGGTAGACAGAGGCGCATTGCCTTTGCCATATTACAGAAACGAGCTATACGAGCAATCTATAGACTCAGACCCCGTGACTCGCTGAAAGAACTTTTAAAGAAATTAATATTTTAACCGTTCCTTCTCAATATGTTTACGACAACATCTTATATATTCGGAAGAACATAGATCTCTTCAAAAAAATACGATAACCATAATTTTAATACAAGAAATAAAAATAAACTGGCAATGACAATAATTAGACTTCATAAAGTTGGTAAATCGTTTGTAGGCAAATGTATAAAAATTTATAATAAAATTCCTCAGGATTTGGTTGACATGCCTCTTAATAAGTTTAAAATAGTAGTTAAAAAATGTTTGATGATGAAAGGCTACTATAATGTAGACGAATAGGTTACCTATCTTAATCCCGAATTTTAATAATTATTCCGAATATCATAATCCCGATAACGTTTGGTAATTTTTTCATAATCCGGTTTTTAAAAATTCCGAAGTTTTGTTTGCCATATAATCGCAACTCCAAATTTCATTTACCTATTTATTCATTTGTACGACGTTTTAGAATCCAGACGAATGAGTTCCAGACACACGAAATCTAAATGCACAAAATCCAGATGACAATATCTAGATTTTTAAAATCAAGATTTTTTTAAATGAAAATGTCATATTACACAGTTGTCACTTTCACCTGGGACAAATCTCTTTTTTCTATTAATGCAAGTCGTTTCTGGCAGTTTTAACCTAACCTAACCTACACATTTTGTTCAAAGAAGAAATTAACCTAATCTAAATAGTTCAGTTCCGGGTAACCTACTAAAAACCATCTCTTTTTTCTATTAATGCAAGTCGTTTCTGGCACTCGCCGGCCGCTACCGCGGCAACGCTCGCTTCGCTCGCTCGGCTCGTGCGTAGGTGGTCACAGTTTTAACCTAACCTAACCTAGTGAGTCGAATTTGACACTTAAACCTATCTGTAATAGGCAAATAAAACTTTACTGACTGGCAATTTTTATTTTCAGGAGATAGTAAAGATATAGCGAACTGGTTCGACGAAAACTGTATAGAGGTTTAGATAGATAAATAATATCATTTAGACCTACAAAAAAATTGAGGCTTATTAAATTTTGTTAATAGTGTAGGGTAGTCTAGTAATAATTCTAGAAATTGTTAGCATGGGAAACAAAAAATAATATTATTTATTGCAATAGTTTAGCTGGAACACGATTGTATGGGAACCAAATAAAAAGATTATGAAAATCTGGCAATAGTTCATTTGGAAAAAAGTACGATGGGAAACAAAAAAAAGTATTCAGAGAATCTGGTATAACTATATCTGGATTATGAGAATATGGGAAACAAAAAAAAACTTTTTGAAAATTTGGTTTTAGTGCATCTGGAAATTGATTCATCTGAGAAATTAAAAAGGGAATTTTAAAAAGTTGTCATTCATTACATCTGTCTTTTAAAAGTTCTATCAACCGTTTTCGGGGTTTTAAGATTCGGGTAACAGAAATTCGAGATTTCAATAGGTTACCAGACGAATATCTTAATGATAAAAATGCATGGTCACCCTAATCTTCTGTTGTTGGTCACTCGTATAATACAATATAAACTAATTGTAACAATGTAAATAAAACAATATTAAAAAAGAAAATGGATAATCTACCTGAGTTTCTTGCTGGTATCTTCTCAGGAGAACAACCAACTTACCGAACCAGCGAAAGAATCATTTTCTAATGGTTATTTATGTACTTACTTAATTTAGTATTTTTATAAGATTACTTGACAAAATTGTAAAATTTTGACATTCATATGTGCTCTTTATGTGCCTAAACTGAATAAATGAATATTGGATAGAAACAGGCGTTACTTGGCGAAAATCCATGACAAAGCAATGGTAAGTAAAATGTTTTAAAAAAAAATTGTTTTAAACTTTTTTAAATTTGTAATAGCATTGTTTTCCGCAGAATTAAAAAAGACAACAAAACGTCGACAATTGTTTCGCCTCTAACCGAGGCATTATCAAGACTGTCTCAGAGAGAACAGCAAAATTTGTGGTTAGAACATATTTGCTTATAAGTAAACGTGTGCAAATTTCATTATCGCGATGTAGGATTTTTCACAATAACTAACGTGGGTAGAAACCTCAGATCATGCTAACTAAGTTCCAAAAATAGGTATTCACCAATACAAGACTTTATCTTCTTATTTTTTTTTTTTTTTAATAAATTGTGTAGAAATGCCAAATGACATACAAACCAACAACCAACTAATGTGTCTGTCTGTTCACAAACAGATTAAGTAAGGGAGACGTGTGAAAATCTATTTGTTCATTGAGTAAGGTGTCCGCATCTCTTCTAACTATTTCTAGCCTTTCCCAAACACTCAGCTTGAACCCTTTCTCACATAAGCGTAAAACTTTAAAGGTGTTACTATTGTTCAAGGAATGACCAGTGTCAAGGAGGTGCTTCGCGAAGAGGGACTTCTCAGGACAACCATTGCGGAACGCCGCCATATGCTCCTTGTATCTGATATGCAGTATGTGGGGCAGACTGGCAGGTCCTTTGAGATCGTGCATAAAAATTATGAACTACGTATGTACGGTGCGGGATATTCTCGTACGGCATATACTTAGGTATATTAAAAATCTGAGATACCTTGTTTATTTATTTAATTGCAAATCTTTTTTTAAGTATAACTACTTACAATATGTCATTTTTTGTCTAAACGAGGCATTATCAAGACTGTCTCAGAGAGAACAGCAAAATTTGTGGTTAGAACATATTTACTTATAAGTAAACGTGTGCAAATTTCATTATCGCGATGAAATCCTTTGAAATAATAGATTTTAATTAATAGTAGGCACAGTTCACGAAATGGTATCGGAGTCCTCTAACAGAGGTATACATTCAGACGTGATTCAGTTCAAGTCTGACATGAACACGTTCTTAATAAAAACCATGTAGGACCTACATACATAGTGTATTTAGATAAATCTTGTAACTGTAATAATTTTCCTGGTGCAATTTGTCATTAGAGACAACGGCGTATTTGCGTTGTCGTTGGACGGCTGGATGTAAGAATGTAAGTAAACAACTCGTTCCAGTTCCACTTCAAACGCAAACGAGGATCGTTCTATGTAGGTTTCGTGCTAATGAGTTTCTTAAATGAATCGTATAACCAAACATTCGGTAAACGTAGAAGTGAAGAAGAAAAGGAATTTGTTTTCTTTTTTCGTATTACCTATATGAAGTGATAAAGGCAATTTTCTTTTTAATATATTTTTGGATAGTCTCACAAAACGTCATAAAGCCCAAACTAAGCTATACGCTTGTGATCTAGACACTGATAACATACTTATTCTAAATATATACCTGTAGGATTTTTTAAACGATATATTATAATGTAAAAATTTTTAGTTTAAAATTATGTATATTGTAATTCTTATTGTAAATAAAACGTTAACTATATCAGAATTTAGCACCGGGAATCGAACCTGAGACTCCAAAGTCAAAAGCCGAAGCACTACCGATCATGCCACCAAAGCAGTCTATATTATTATATGTGTTACTTTTAGTTTGCTTTGCTAAAGAAGGTTTCAATTTGTATTATTTTATTTCTCTACATTAAAAGACGTACGAAACTTTTCAAATATAACATAATTGAAGTTTGTATTGAACTGTAGAAACAAGTAAAGGAAATATACTGTAAAAGTTGTAAAGATAGTGAAAAATGTACTTACTTGCACAAAGCGCATAACGTAGGGGACATGAAATATGGTACGGATTCCGTTTGGCTCAGCGTGCATTGGGGAATCTACCTATCGTTGTTTGTGATACGAAAACCATCTTACATATTCGGTGTACTTATTTGTTTTATTTAAAAATGAATGGGCGATATTTTACTTAATTTTGTGTTTTACTTTGGATAATCTTACTTGATGCTTCTACTGTTACGTACTCATCTCATCATCACCTAATAGTTGATTAAAATTTAGTTATTGGTGGCGCTGGTTCTGTATACATGCATGCAGAATACATTAATCTAATACACGATTATAGGGTATCAGACCATGCTATGTAGTAACTAATTAATATTTGTCCTAATCATAATATTGAGCCCCTTGAACTATTCTTAGATCTTCCTATGTTATGTTATTGGTACTTAACAGTAAAGTCGGTTATAAATAAAATGTTTCCGTGGATGTTGCAAACAGTTCCTTGAAATATTGTTTTTCCGATGCCAATATTGCATCGAATGGCGTTCGCATAGAGCAAACTAAACCGGCTGTGAAAGCCATTGAAAGCTTTTCAATGTTTGATTGAAACAGATAGTTTTTCTCTTCTAAAATGGATGTCGAATAAATAAAAACTCTGTTATAATTCTAGTCAGAAAAATCATAAATAGAATTCCATAAACCAAAATAGGTAGAAAGGTAGATGAATATATTATTACACGCCTTAATTTCGCCAGTTATTAAATTAGTCACACATAACAGAGAGCGAGCCTATTGCCACTAGCTGGGCACTTTTATATTTGACCAAATGTCATCCATTGATTAACAGAAGCACCATAAACAGGTAAGATTGGTTTCAGACTAAGAACTTGATCCAATTTGATAATGAAACCTGACCTTATTATTTGTACCTGAGTGCTTTACAGCCATTTCTATTAATAAAAATATATGTTGTATTTCTACGTAGGTATTTGTGTCAGTTGCTTAAATCTTATAGCTCACACAATGCGGTATTTGAGAGTTGGTGGTTGGATATACCGTTTAATATATATATTATTATTAGACGCATCCAACAGAACTTGAATACTCTTCACGGGTTAACAATAATAGATTGAGTGTCAGAGTTATAGTCGACAAAGCTCACAGTACAAAAAGTTTTCTTTTCCTCAGCTGCAGCTTGCTCTTATAGTTCAAATGGCAAAGTTTTGGTTTCAGACAAGCCGACCTAAGTGCACTTTGTCACTTAAATTGGAAAATATTGTTCTCACAAAGAAATAGGAAACAACTGTTTTTAAGGGAAGAATGTCATTGTTATTTTATACTGGGGAATTCAAAAGAAGAACATTGACTTTGTACCTACATTATATAATAGTACGTTAAACATTAATTCATTAATAAACAAAAAGTTCAATCACTAGGAATCTATCATTATCATCATCATAATTTCAGCCAATTGACGCAGATTTTTGGGCATAGGCCACCCCTGAACAATGTGCCCTGCTACTTGAGTCTTTAAGCTATTGTTTGCTTTCTATCAAAGATGTGGTGTGTAGGTTAATAACAGTACTTTATTTTCTGGTGTTTGTCCACTTATTAATAGCCTAATAAGGAGGTTTGAGTGCCTGACGCTGAAATATGATTGTAGCATGACTGGTAATTTTTGAAATAAACCAGTTTTTATAAATTAACGCGTAACTTCAGAACCTATTAAAAAAGTATGTCTAACTAAAAGATCTTCAGTAGGTAATACAAAATGTACAAAACTGGGACTTTGTTAAGGTGCCGACAATTTTTTTTAAAATTTAGCGTCAGCGTCGTTAGTAAAATGATAAGTAACCCAAACTTAGGTTGGGTTGCATTGCAGTTGCGTAAAGAACTTCCTTCCTGACGGGGGTCCACCGAACGTACAATTTTTTTTTTAATTTGGGAAATGGAATCTGAAAAGAATCGAAAAAATCCAAGTAGGATTCTGAACTTAAATGAGATATCAATTTCTCTTTCGCTAATAGGTACGCTTACCTAAAAAAACTCAGTGACCATTATTACTTACTAGCGGACGCCCGCGGCATTGCTCGCGTGGAAAAGTTTATAAATGGTTCCCGACTCCCGCGGGTACACATTCTAAAGATAAAATGCTTGTGTTATACCTTATAACCGATAAAATTGGTCCAATTTCACACAAAGACTTAAATTTTAATTATCTATAGGAACGGATAGTAACTCAGGCAGGTACTACAATTTTCAAATCTCAAACATCTCGTAATTTATCTATATGCACGGAGAAAAATTTCTCGGCTGCAAATACATTACCGTAATGTAAATGCAATTTTATCTAAAATAAAGATGATTTATACGTAATTTAGTTGAGTCATACTTAATAATGTTGACATAGGTACGTACGATAGTACGTGGCTACAAAATGAATACTGTTCTTGCTATTAGTACGTACAAGTACGATGAATACTTACATATGGTTTCACTTAATTACTGTACGTACTAATACGTCATTACTAACGTCGGAAGACCATTGTTTGTTAAATGATACATTACAAGTATGTTTTATACTGTTCATAATGTATTAATTGTAATGTTGGTTATACATTCTACGGTTCCAAAAACAGTATAATGTATATGTTACATTACAAGTATGTTTTATACTGTTCATAATGTTTTGCTTGTAATGTTGGTTATACATGCCACGGTTCCAAAAGCAGTATAATGTATTTGTTACAATACACTTAACGCGATACATTTTATAATGTATTTGAAACATTTATCTAGTTCTGGCAACGAAATGTAACGAATACTTACATTAATAAGCAACCCTTGTCTACAAGCATAGCAAAGAATCTTTGTAATGTAGCATATGCAGTGTAATAGCCTATTATCGTTAAAAAATGCTCTGTTCTCTAGTTTAATGTATAGTGATCTATACTAAGACAATTCAACCATAAAATGTCGTCTTATCAGTATAATTTTCCGGGTATATTAAAAAGATAGATATAAGGCAACAGAAGGATGATACGCCTTTAAAATGTTAATTAGTCATGAAAAAGACATCAAAACATTACAATGAGTCTAAATCCAAGTAACATATTATCGTCATTACAATGGTTAGGCAATCGACTAGTGTAGCAGACACATTTTAATTGACTGAAAACATTATAATAATGGTTTCTTTTTAATATAAAGTAAAATGATCTATCAGAAAGAAAATTCAACCTTAGAATGTAGTGATAACAGTATAAGTTACGAGGTACATTATAAAGACCCCACAG
This sequence comes from Nudaria mundana, assembly GCA_963556515.1. Classification (NCBI taxonomy): domain Eukaryota; kingdom Metazoa; phylum Arthropoda; class Insecta; order Lepidoptera; family Erebidae; genus Nudaria; species Nudaria mundana. Next base: position 11,707,147 of record OY748287.1, read on the forward strand.
GGGCAACAGAAGGATGATACGCCCTTAGAATGTTCATTGGTCATTGAAAAGACATCAAAATATAGCGGCCCGGGACCCGGCTTCGCACGGGAATAAATTCGTAAAAAAATACCTATAACCCGATTGCAGCACCACCTTCTGGGTCCAATGGTAAATAATAATTATATAAGATAAAATATTGGATAGAATCAGGCGTTACCTGGCGAAAGTCCATGACAAATCAATGGTAAATATGATGTTCAAACTTTTCAATTCATAGCATTATTTCGCTAAAATAGAAGAAATTAAAACCTATTAAAACGTCGACATATGTTTCACCTCTACACGAGGCATTCTCAAGACTGTCTCAGGGAGTCTATGTCTATTTTAGCGAAATAATACTATGAATTGAAAAGTTTGAACATCATATTTACCATTGCTTTCTATATAAGATAACTTTAGGAAGCTTTAAATTGAATTTCGTGTTACTTACTTTGGAAATGACGGACTTTTATACACCCGTTCCTCCCTTATTTTACCCCCTTAGTAGCAAAATATTTAAAAATGCTTATACGCATGTACATTTATTTGTAACCAGAAGCAGCTACTTATATGAAATTTCATGCTTCTTACTTCGAAAATGAAAACTTTCCATATAACCGTTCATCGCCTATTTTACCCCTTAGTAGTACATTTTGGAAAATGCTGATACACGTAGGTATTCATTTATTTCTAACCAGTAGTAGGTAGGTATATGAATTTTCATGCCTTTATTTTCAAAAATGTCGAATTTCCCAAATAAACTTACAACCCCTATTTCACCCTCTTATGGGTAAAATTTTAAAAAACGTTGATTTGATTAATTGGTTATTCAGTCATTTGTAATCACAAGCAGGTGTAAAAATATCGAGCTTCTAACTTTAAAAATGACGGACTTCCATACAAACGTTAATCCCTTAATTTGGCACTTCAGCAGAGAAAATTTCAAAAATCCTTTCTTAGTGGATCACTACACCATAAAAAGCATCTACTGCCAAAATTTAAAGTTTGTGACCTACAGCTGTTTAGGCTCTGCGTTGATGAATCAGTCAGTCGGGACAAGTAATTATATACCTACCTATGTACCTATAGATAACAAGTGTGAAGCAAAGCAATCGACTAATGTAGCAGACACATTTTAATTGACTGCAAACATTGTATTTTCTAATATAAGGACTGCTGTACATTGTAATGTGTACAGTAGTCCTTACAACGTACCTTATCACATTTTATTTAGACTAAACACCATTGTGCAATGCTCTCTAAAATTCTAGACGTTTCTTTCTGCTAAAATTGAATAGTGTTGTCCAATAGGTATTGATTTTTAGTTTTCGATATCTGCATATTAGCAATATTTCAGACCACATATCGCTCATCCAAAAGAATATTGACATAATTACCAAAAAGTCGAAAATGAGTTTTTGATGCCATAACTTCATGTTTTGAATGTTTTATCTATGGTAAAAACGACAGAATTATTGTTCCATCATTAGTTTCCGACAGAGAGAGAGTCACTGTCGTTATGGTTTTGGCCTTTTTTTCGTAAGGTAACGCGGAAACATCGACTTATTTGTCAATCGTGCGAGGCGCCCCGCGAAGTGAACTGCCTGGTGTGCCTGGATATAGAACGACGTAAATGTAAGTTATGACACATTATTTTAATTTTATTGGTAGAACAATAACGCAATAGACAATTGTGTAATGACACAATTGTCTGTCAAATGTTGTAAAAAAAAACTGCAGTAGATCGTTGGATTATATGACACATTTGCCAAATACGTCATTGTTCTGACAAATCGACTAATCAATGTTATGTAGCTAGCTTACAAACAAGCTTACTCCAGGTGCAGGACAAGAAACTTTGTTCGGTATGTGAGTATCTGGGAGCCCGATTTTTGCGGAGCGCCAGAGGTAACCTAAAAAGCCACCAGCCATGCGCTCAGCAAAAATCGAACTCCTGAGATTACCTACTAGCAGCATTTTACAACTTTACTTTTTATATATAAATATTGAAGTGCCATAATTTGGCACTGAAGTATTTATGTGTAATTTACTGTCTATTTGAGTAATTAATTATTAGGTACCCGTATAAAATGGCCGCCAATTGACTTCTGTTCATTTTGTTATAAGTACCTACTTTTTGGAAGCCTGTGCTTAAAATATGTAAATAATGTATATGTACAACTCAAACAATTTACGCTGTAATCTGTTTGTGTGAAATAAATTATAATAATTTATATTTTATAACAATCAAAATTAACGACATGTTCTCTTCAGACGTGCAGTGACGTGCATTATGTAATTCATAATGAACCAGTTTTCATGGTAGGTAATTGTTTTTTTTTTCAGATAATTTAATTGATGACAATTCTTTAACATTATTGGACTAAGAAGGCATCAAACAATTAATCCCAAGAGTAGGACATCAATTGCGGTTCAAAAAAGTTTTTAAAGAATGGAAAATACAGCAGCAACTGTTGACTGATTCGGTGAGTAGGTTTCCATTCCAACCCTGAACGTGATCCACGTGTTGTGATGATGACTTGACACTTATGTATTATATTCCTATTGTCTAGACTGTGGTTTTTACAGATAGTTTGTAGTTATATTTCGGCAAGGCCCTGTCTACCAAACAGCTGCAATAGGTGTTGTTATGTATAGAATATTATAATTGATATTTATATAAAATAGTGACAAATGATATATTATCATTACCACTGTTTGGTTAGCCAGCGCCTCTAGTAGGGTCTATATCCATACCTATTGCAGACATAAGGTACTTGATTTATTTTATTACAGTTTTTTTAAGATATTCATCATTCTGAGGACTCAACTAAATCAAAATCAACTGAACAGAACAATGTTACATTGACTGATGAATCAGTGAAAATATTTAAAGGCGTACAACAGTCACAAACCAAGCAGATAGAAATACAACTTCAAAATGAGAACTTTGTGAGTAAAACTCTTACTTTTATTAATATTAAGATCAAGGGGATATACCGTTGGTTGGTTAGGACCGTTTGGACGTTAAGGTTTTGGTGGAGCAGGTGGGCTCTTAATGGCTGCCTGAGAGCTTATTGTCCGCATAAGGAGAAACCCGGGGCGCCAGCAACTTTGGTCACCTATACGGCCTCTGTCAAGGTGGGGTCAGTTATTATCCCACATTTTTGAGAGTGAACACAAGTGTTTGTTCTTTTTAATTGAGTTATAGATCAATGTTATTGTTTATGGGCTGGATAGTGATATAGGGTCCTATTTGGCACAGGAAAGTCTACTCTTGCTTCGCTGAATGAAATACTTAATTTTGTAATAATAGTATAGATAATGGTATTTTGTTTGTATATGTAACACAGTTCACACCTAAATTAATTGAAGAACCTGTGTATTGTAATCAATTATTAAGTTGTGTTTTATTTTGCAAGTGGAACAAATATTGGCAGTAAGACAATAAATTTGTATAAAGTACTTATGTAGAAAACAAACACACAAACCTACTAGCAAACAGCGAATCAACCACACCACATAGAATTTGTACGTAGTATAATGTAGGTATATAGAGTATTTGTATTTATATGCTGCTTTTGGACACTATTTTTGGTTAGGGTGTCGCAAAGAGGGTCTCGGACTTAGAAAAAATTCGACAGATTTTTGTATGGAGCAGTGACTTGTAAAATTTTCACGACTTCACGGGACTTAGAAAAATTTCGACCGATTTTTGTATGGAGCGGAGACTTGTAAAATTTTCACGATTTCACCTAGTGTCGGAAGAAGGGTTCGGGACTTAGAAAAATTTCGAATGATTTTTGTATGAAGCTGGGACTTGTAAAATTTTCACGACTTCACCTAGTATCGCAAAGAGGGTCCCGGACATAGCCGAATTTCCGACTGTTTTTTGTATAGGGCAGGGACTTGTAAAATTTTCACGATTTTTGTCGACCTATTGGGGGAGGGTGGGTCGCATAAATGAACTGGAGTACTGTCTGCAAGATATTAAATGGGACATTATTGGACTATCGGAAGTAAAAAAAGAAGGTACAAAAATGTATGAATGCGAAAACTATATTATGATGTACACTGGACGAAAGAGTGGTGAAAATGGAGTCGGCTTTATGATAGCAAAAAAATTCAAACACAATATTAAAAAAATTGTAGCGAAATCCGATAGAATTTGCCGACTAGATCTGGAGTTTGACGGATACACAATCAATATAATACAGGTATATGCTCCTACGACTAAGTCAAATGACATAGAAATTGAGAAATTTTAGCATCTGGGTACATTCTGGTGATCGGTGACTTCAACTCTAAGATAGGTCAACCGTGTAGAGATGAAAAAGTAATGGGACCGTGGGGCTACGGCGAAAGAAACAAACGAGGAGAAACTTTGATACAGTTCTGTTTCCAAAATCAATTATCAATAGCGAACTCATTCTTCAAAAAAAATAATAAAAAGAAATGGAAAAAGAATTGGATATCACCAAACGGTAAAAAGTAAGGAATGAAATTGACTTTATCTTAACGAAAAATATAAAATTAATAAATGACATTCAGATCATTGGGACATCGTATCCATCGGACCATAGGTTTGTTAGAGCCTCTCTGAACCTAAACACCGACACCAAGAAAAGTAGAAAGTCTTATGGACGGCGAAAATGTGAACTTACTACAGAAGAGCAAGAAATGGTCAAAAATAACTTTAAACGTCTTCTTCAGGGCTGTACAAAAGCTGACACGACACAAAAATATTATACAAATATAATAGGCACCATAAAGAAAAGTCTGGATATGTTGCCACATGTAAAAAAATCAGACTCATACAAGTTTACTCATGAAATACGCCAACTTATAGAGGATAGAACCAATTTGAAGTCTAAAGAAAATAAAACAAATAATGATAAAAGGGAATTAACAAAATTATACCGAAAGATCAAGAAAAAAATATACAAAAATAAACAAAAACATCAATTAAAAATCATGGAAGACGAAATAAAAACAAGAGGCTCCATTAAAAGAGCAAAGAAAAGGCTTGAATTGACAAAATAATGGATACCAGCTCTATCGCATAGGGACAACACGCCGTCTACAAACCGAAAAGATATTCTTGAAATAGCAACAAATTTCTACAAAAATCTATACAGTGATAAAAACCTAAAATACCATAACACCGAGGAAAATTCAAGTACAATCTACCAACAAGTGACTCACCGAGAACCAGAAGTCATGCCGTTTCTAAACTCTGAGATCTATCAATCCATCAAAAAATTTAAATCGGCTAAAAGTCCAGGAGAAGATGGTATTCCCAATGACGTCATCAGAGCTATAATCGACCCACTGACACCCATCTTGACGGATCTATTTAACAATATTCTGAAGTCCTGCCACATACCCAAAGAGTGGGAAAACTCAATAATTACCCTATTATATAAGAAAGGTAACCATTTGGATATCGGCAACTACAGGCCAATAAGTTTACTACAAACTACATACAAAATATTCACAAGTGTTCTGCTGAGAAGAATAAGAAACACGCTGGAACAACACCAACCTAGAGAACAGGCAGGATTTCGGCCAAAATACTCAACTATGGACCATATATTCACTCTGACGCAGATTGTTGAGCGCTACAATGAATATAATAAAGAACTCTACATCGCCTTCATTGACTATTCAAAGGCTTTCGATACAATTTCACATAGAGCACTATGGAGAGCACTAGAGTCGCAAGGAGTTAATACGAAGTACATACAAATACTAAATAATATCTACGAGAATAGTACGGCCTCAGTGCGAACGGAGCGCATTGGAGATACATTTCAAATACTACGAGGTGTAAAGCAGGGTGATCCAATCTCTCCAAACCTCTTCACAGCGCTGCTAGAAAATATATTTTGCAAACTTTATCAACACTGGAAAGGAAAGGGTATCAACATCAATGGGGAGCTGCTAAATCATCTTCGTTTCGCCGATGAGATCGTAATTCTAAGTGAAAGTCATACTGAACTAACCTACTTGATCCAAACTCTGAACTCGGCAAGTATCGAATGTGGATTAGAAATAAACGTTGAAAAAACATGCATCCTAACAAATGGCGCAAAAATACCTACACAAATCACTGGACTAGATATAAAGTATGTACAGGAGTATATTTACTTGGGTCAGAGTATATATTTCCGAGATCAGACACTAACAGAAGTAGACAGAAGAATTAGGCTGGCTTGGAACAAGTATTGGTCCCTGAAACAGATATTTAAGGCAAAAGTTCCTATGACGCTTAAGAAAAAAGCCATGGAAACGGCGGTCTTTCCGACATTGCTGTATGGTTGCCAAAATTGGATACTGTCATCGAAGGTCATAGGAAAATTACAAGTATTTCAGAGAGCAACTGAACGAAGCATGCTGAATGTTAAACTCAAAGATTGCATACGAAACTCGGAGATAAGAGACAGGACACAACTAGTCGACGTAGCCACACTAGCTTGCAAACTAAAATGGAGATGGGCGGGCCACGTAGCGCGCACATCGGATGGCAGATGGACGGAACGCGTCCTACACTGGTACCCGCGTGATGAGACTGCCCGACGCGCGCGAGGCCGTCCTCGCTAGCGCTGGAGAGACGACATCGAGGATGTGGCTGGCGTCACATGGACGCGACACGCGGCAGACCGGACTTTGTGGAAATGGATGGAGGAGGCCTATGCCCAGAAATGGGTTTCCAAATGACAGGTTTGGAGGCATGCTAACTACCTGTCAGTCAAGTCAGTGCATTACATTTATTAAATAGAATCTATTAAATAGAAATTATTAAATAGAAATTATTAAATAGAAATTATTAAATAGAAATTATTAAATAGAAATTATTAAATAGAAATTATTAAATAGAAATTATTAAATAGAAATTATTAAATAGAAATTATTAAATAGAAATTATTAAATAGAAATTATTAAATAGAACTAATATAGGTATCAAATATTGGATACTTGGAGTCTTGATAATGCCTCGTTTAGAGGCGAAACAATTGTCGACGTTTTGTTGTCCTTTTGATTCTGCGAAAAATTAATGCTATTAATTAATGCTAAAAAGTTTTTTCTTAAAAAAATTTTTACTTACCATTGTTTAATATAGGTATAATTATAATGAACTAAATGATTGTAAAATGTTATAATATAGAATGTAATAGGTACATAAGAAATAATTGTAAAATTTATTATGAAATGCATGCAATTTTGGATCTATACTCACTTAATGCGAATTTTGTTTAAGTGCATAGTAGCTATTTAATAAAGAATAAAGAAACAGATAAATATTTTAATTAGATAAAAATTAATAATTTGTTTTTATAATGATGAATAAATAAATAAATAAATATTACACCAATAATACAAACAAATAAAATCTCAAAAAAGTTTATCATTATGAAATGGAAGGTAACATAATTGTAATAAATTAATTTTGATGTTAGAAGGTAAATGTAAGTACGTATAGATTGTATTTTTAATATTAAGTTGTTTGGAAATAAAAGGCTTATTATTATTATTATTGGGGGAGGTGCGGGTTTCGTTGAGGATGACCTTGGAAAATCATTATGGTTAACACCCCAAAGCTTTTTTTTTTTTAAACCACCCAGAAATAGGAGCCCCGCTAAGCGGGGCTCCGTCGACCTATCTGTTAATCGTTCATATTAGACCAAATAAGTTTTAATTCTTAAAAAAAAAAACAAATATACACTTTTTAAGCAATCCGGGACTTAGCGACACTCCGACCCTATTTTTGTCTACTTATGACCCTCACCTGTTTTATGCATGCATATACCATAATCCCATCTATGCAACAATAGTTGTCAGAACAGGTGCTTTGTATTTAGATATGAACTGTAGATAGTTAACAGATTGTGATTATATAATTTAAGAATTATAAAGTGACTACTAAGACCACAGATGTCTTTGGGCTACGGTAACCGCTTACCATTAGGTGGACCGTGTGCTCCTCTGCCATTTCAGTAGGATGAAAGAATAATTTTATTGTAGGTATAGTATTACTTACTTTATGCCTGTTTTCACAGAGTAACTCGGATGGTCGCGCAATTTTAACACTAACAAACACTGAAGGAAATCTAAAAGAAAGCCACCGAAAGCGTCTCAGTCAACTAATAATTTGCTACATGTTAGAAAATAATCCTAGTCGAGCTATTTCATCACAAGAATTTAGCCAGCTAGCAATAAACATACAGAAGTTGTTTCCAAATGAAAGTGCTATAATATATTTTTCGCCCTATGAGTCAACCTCTAAAAAGAATGCATCGGGGAAATTGTATGAAACATACATAAGTCGACGTCGAAAACTAAGATTACGAGGAGAATTACCTGGAACAAGTCGATTTCGTAGTAGTTCAAGTAAATGTACTGCTTCAGCATCAACATCAACTGTCTCTGAATCAGGTGAGTATAAACCCAATCTAACTTTTTATTACTACAATTATACTACATTTATTTTATTTATATTATAGCCTACTTCCCTAATTATTTTTTTTATCAGTTTTTAATAATATTTTTTGTATTTTACATCACTCAACAGGCGATGATACTGGTAAGGAAAAACAGACTTGGTTGAAGAATAGCATAGATCCTTGGGCAATGGTAGAAAAGTATTGGGATGCGACAGCTAAATTACGTTTGGGCCCTATAAGTCAAGGTCAGGGAAATATTGCTGAATATTTTGAAGAATTTCCGGCACTCAAGCAACCAAAAGGTTATACTTTGGTAAGTACCACCATAATTTTATTAAGAAAAAGAAAGGTGGTGTCGGTTGTTATAATGCGAATTATGTGATAAACAAATTTTTTTTTTCAGTTGCTACAAGATTTTAGGCATCTTTACCCGGACAAAACAGAAAACTTTTTGTTTTCTTTTCTATTTAAACGTGAAAAAATTATTGAACTAGCTATTAACAAGCAAAATACCACACGAGACAGAGATGTCAAAGCATCTATACAAAATTATATAACACTTTCAAAAGGGATTATTGAAATGCCATTTGATCAAAAATTTTAAAATATAAGTACATTAATTTAAAATTTATATTATAAACAACAAATTTTCTTTCAGATTGTGACGCTGCCACCCTAACAAATGTGGCGTTGATTCTTCTAACTTACGTGATTGACTCATCTCAATCCCGCAAAAAAGGAAAACAGCACTGGAAACCTTCCCGCAGTGAAATCCGTGACGGTTTCATTACCCAGGCGGCATCGGCGGCTGATGTTACCTCATTGATTGAATCAAGAAAAGAAAAATTAAAAAATTTCAGCGGCTTGGAAAATCTTTGCAACCATTTATAATATTTGTTGGTGAATCTCTTTCTCACGTACAGTCGGCTTATGTCATTGTCAATAATACTCATTACCAGTTTCCGGATTTGATCACAGCTGTAGATTCAGCATTTCAAATTTTTCAGGCCACTGGTGCTTGTTATCCTGAAGAGTGTGCGAACATTTGGCTCGTAATTCAGGTTGGCTTTTATAAAATTGAAACTCATTTCGACCGACCAAATCAGGCCACTAATACCTTGTTGAATGATCTACAGTTACTGTAATTTAAAATGTATACTTGCCATTGTAGGGACACAGATGTGTGCGCTATATGTATGTGTGTGCGTGCAAGTTAGATCGCATGAGAGTCGAGTCAACCAGTTCGCTGTAAGTGGCCCGACAGAGCGCTAGGTTGCATTAGGTCGCGATACGTAATTTGGGGAATATTTTATTGTATTACTAAAATATATATTTCATACCAAATAGTATTGGGAAATTCGTATATTAAACAAGTATTGTTCAGTCAACAGTGTTTCTGTCGGACTAGTTCCGTGACCCTGGTAATCCCTCAGTTATCCCACACTTGTACAAGCGTGGACACATTAGTTGGTAGCGGGTTCGATTCCCGTGTGAGTTTTTGAGTGTTCAGTAGAAATAAGTATCAGTCTAGTGGCTACGGAGTTTGACCACCTGATAGCCTATACCATTATTGCAAAATTAAAAAGGATTCAATTAAGCAACTCATAACACATATTAGGGTGTATTGTAAAACTTCAAGAGCAACAACAGAATTAATTTGCGGTGAAGAAGGATGTTATCGCTATTATTGTTCAGCATTTTCATTTAAAAAACATTTACTAAAATGTCATTCGTCCCTACCAATGCAATCTACAACTAACTGTTCTCAATTAACAAATGCAGAGCCTTCGATTCCACCAGTAAATTCTGATAATGCTGAAGTAATACAGCCCCAAACTATAAATACTTTTGAAAGCAGTCAAAATATTATTACGAGCCAAATGTCTAATTTGGTGTCTTCTTTGTATGCTGACCCTAAACTACCACGCAGTATTGTACAGTCTGTAATTACCTTTCTGAATAGTTACATGTGAAGTTCGAAATACGCTTTACTGCAACTACTTCAATCCATAATACCAGTCGACGAAACAACATGTCACAACCATGACACCGTTCAGCAATTGTTAACTATGCATGATACAGCTTTAAATAACTTTCGCACAGAACACGTGCGATTAAAATATTTCAAAAATGTAGGTAGTTATACTGATGCTTTAGAAGTAACAATTGGCGAACGTCTTGATTGCAAAAGGACACAATCTGGAATTTTATCTCTTGTTCCCATTTCCTGTACTATGCAAATATTACCAATAAGTTTTACACTCCGTAAGTTTTTTTCTATCAAAAATGTTTTAAATGACGCACTTTGCTATATACAAAGTTTAAAGAACAAATCATATCCTGTCACAAATATAACTAAGGTTCAGTCTGGCAAAGCGATTTAATAATGGAAGTTGATAATGTTCTAACAATGCCCTTAGTTGTATACTTTGATGATTTTGAAGTAGGGAACCCATTAGGAAGCCATGCTGGGATCCATAAACTAGGAGCTGTGTATATATCACTACCATGTCTGCCGCCACATTACGCGTCTCTTTTGCAAAGTATATTTGTAATAGCCTTGTTTCATTCTTCTGATAGGGTACATTTCGGGAATAGAGTTATTTTTCAGAAAGTCATTGAACAACTTAATAGTTTACGTACTTCGGGCATTGAAATAAATAATGAAAATTTTGTGGGTATTATAAAATTTAATGTTGTGGCAATCAGTGGTGACAACCTGGGTTTGAACAGTATGTTAGGTTTTGTCGAAAGTTTTGTTGCAAACCACCCCTGTAGAATTTGTAACGCAAACAAAGAACAAATAAAGAGTTTATGCTTTGAGGAAGATCAATTGCTTAGAAAGTCGGAAACTTATGAATCTCAATTGTTAGTTAACAACCTTAGCTTAACAGGCGTTAAAGAAAAATGTGTATGGCTAGGACTAGAAGGTTTTAACTTATTCGAAAATGTTGCAGTAGACGTATTACACGATTATTTGGAGGCATGTTGCAGATATGTAATGACTTATGTTATAAAAACTGTCGTTCAAACACATAAACTTATTTCTCTTCAAAACTTGCAAACCAAATTACGTTCGTTTGATTATGGACCAGATATGAGCTCTAAACCTAGTAATGCAGTAATGCTTGAGGGCTCAGCGATTAAAATAAAGACTTCAGCTGCAGAAATGTTAACATTAGTTCGTTATTTTGGTCTAATTGTGGGTTATTTTGTGCCAGAATCAGACGTGGACAATTCTTGGGCTTTGTACATAGCTTTGCGTCGTTTGTTAGACAAACTCCTGACTCACCATGTTTACAATGAAACCAGTGAACAAGTAAAATATTTAGTTTCTGAACTAAATGAGTTGTACATAAATGTGTACACAAAATCTAATCTAACACTAAAATTTCACTTTCTTACCCATTATCCCAAAATGTTTGAGAAATATGGCCCGCTCACACAAATTTGGACAATGAGATTTGAGGCTAAACATAGGATGTCAAAATTTATTGCAAAATCATCTTCAAGTCGAGTAAATATTTGTAAAACTATAGCAATAAAGAATCAATTATTGCTTAGTGTACATGTTTCTTAAAGATAAACCATTACAATTCATTGAGACTGGTTTGAAGAAAAGACTGTCAAATTCCAAACTAAATGATTTCAAATTAAAATATCAAGACGTACTGTCACAGTACTTAGTAATGTATTCACTTTCTTGGATTAAAGTAAAAGGAATAATGTTTAAGCCGTGTTCTGTTGTCACTATAAACCTGGGTGAACTTTCTTTGCCTACTTTTGCTCAAATACAAGATGTGTTTATTACGGAAAATGACGACATATTTTTTGATTGCTTGTCTTTAGAAACTAGATTTTAACGAACATTATTTTGGCTACGAAGTTAAGAGGATGACAAATAAAATACTTATTAAATATGATAATCTTGTTGCTCCAGTGCCAAACACATTCACTGTGATGCAAGATTTAACTTGCTACGTAACTGTTCGATGGACGTTAGATTAATATAGACAATATTATGTGATGCTAGAATTTTAATTATAATATAATTCATATAGTTCATTTCAATAATTATATGTGGTGTGGTTTCAAATACAAATTTGAAAAACAGACTGAGTGTGTGTTTTTTGATCGATAGTTTAAGCAATTATTACTTAAAATTCAATAGTTCAACTAACTATTTTATTAGATTTGACATAAAGGCTTTATTTAATTTAATAGTTAACTTGTTCGTTGTTGGAACATGCAAACCAAGAACAAGTTACCTATTAATTTAACAACACATTTATGTCAAATCTTTTTAATAGTTAATTTAACTATTGAATGTTAACTAATACTCATCTGAACTATCGATCAAAAAACTCGTACCAAGGGTAGGCTTTTAATTGTTAGTTAGGATGTTACGATGTGAATGCCTCGACGAGGCATGGTTTGCGTTGAGTCACATCCCTAAGTTCGAAACTTCCAGAAGGTGGAAAAACCAGTTTGTTTCGCAAGAAATTCCTTAGCCCATTGTCTTGTGAACCGGCTGAGATCGAAGCGATAACAACGGCGCGATTGACCAATGGTAGGCCGCCTTGACTACTACCGTCACATCACTAGACTTTAATTGCCAGACCGAAGTATTATAAGGAGTGCACAACGTCTAAGCGGAGAAACAATAGGATAATATTAGTCTAGTCGACACGCAGCCGTTGTGACAGCGCTGACGAGATAATAAATTAAATCTTTTAAAAAATAAAAGAAAAGTTAATTAACCAAGTAATGCCGAAAAGTATTATTGATCGATAGATTCCGAAAATCTGTGAAAATGTGCAGTTAATTCCGTTCCCGAATCAGGGGTAAGTGATGTGAACAGAATAGCTTACGAGTAACGTCCCCCGCGCGATCTATAATTGGAACATTACTAAATAACTATCTAATAGGTCAACTTCATAGATTATTAGTAACCTAAAGCCAACTATAAGTGTCTAGATTGGAGCCAGGGTCATCGTAGTTCCAATCGTGTTTCATGTAAACTAATATTGTATAAACTTGTATCGAAGTAATATCCAAATCAGACGGTGCTGAGTTCCTTACCACAAGATATACTAGAAAACAATTAGGACGGTGAAGTTAAAACTACTCCACGCCTAAATGCGATAATTATATTATGTATATATATGTGTTAGATACGCAAATACTCATTTAATAACCAGTAGGGGATGATAGGTACATTGACCTGTCGAATATAACGATAAATTGTTAACAGTAATCATACAAGAAATTCTCTTAAGGGCTATTCACCTACGGACTTATGAGTAATTTATAGTATTATAATTTTAATTTGCAAATATCACGAAGGAGAATCCGGGTTGAGATAATACATCTACCGACATATTTTTTTGTGAAGCCGTACCATTTGGGGCGCGGCCTTAAGCGGGAAACCGGTAACTTTCTAAATTTTTATTGTGAATAAGTTAAGTCAATTACCTGGAGCATATTCCACCTATCTGGATTGTGCACTGTTATTTAATATTATATTATATAGAATGCATTTAGGGACCGTCATTGTAGGGTTCCCTATTCTAGTGAACCACATTAGTGTAACATTTTATTATCTAGAATGCATCTAGGGACCGTCATTTTAGGGTTCCCTATTCTAGTGACCCATATTAGTGTAACATTTTATTATCTAGAATGCGTTTAGGGACCGTCATTTTAGGGTTCCCTATTCTAGTGAACCATATTAAAGTTTCAATTGTTAGATGGGAATTACGCATAACGCAGACTCGGTAGGAACGTCGTCTCCGACGCGTAATAGGTAGAAAAGTAGTCTTTCGAAATGTACCCACATCTGTGTTGGGCTTATAGATAAATTTTATTATATTATTATTAGTTAATTATTACAGTGAGACTTTCTGCCGTCGGTCGGAGACCGTTTTATAGGAATAGGCCGACCACCTGTCTGTGTTTTCCTTGTTCCCATGTTTGTGATATCCCTTGTTATGTGTGACCTTGCCGTGTACCCTCATGTGAATAATTGTACAGCGCGTCCGACAAGTAGGGAACCTGTACGGCGATTCGCGTGTGGGGCCTACGGCAAGCGGTGCCGACCCGGTATCTAATCCGCTGCTTGTGTCTATTCCAGAACTACCTTGGGGCTTAGATAAGCCATATTGTGAAGAATGCAACTACTGAGCAGCCTGAAGCTGCGCCGTCGCTCCGTGGCCTTCAACCCGGAGTATCTCGGCCTGATAAAGAACAAGTTTGATTGGAGGACACCAGCGGATCCCGCCGGCCGACCGCCGTCGCCCGTGGACCCACAAGTTAAGTGCACCGGGCACTTCCGTGAACAATATATGTGATCCTATCCGACCGACACACTAGTAGCTACTATTATTGTATAAAACTAGGTTCCTGCTATTAAAGTGATATTAATTGTTTTTCTGTCGTTTAATTGAACTTCCGTGGCAGGGGCCGTATCAAGGATAACTATTTGTATAAGGTGTTTTAAGTCTAAAATACAAATTTGATAAAGAATGTTTCTTTTATTTGTAAAATATAATTATGTGCTGTATTGATCATGGATTGTACTTATATCATAATGATGTAGAATTGTATGGAACAGCCTGGTATTCGTACCGTATGGATGTGGGATACGTGTGTTACGTATCTAATGATCTGGTGTACGTTAGTAAATATGTAGCATGCATTGTTATACTTATTTATTAACTTATACCGGATCAATACATACGTAACACACGTATCCCACATCTACACGGTACGAATACCACGCTGTTACATACGGATACTACATCTTTATGTTACGTACTCCAGATCCTTACACACGCATCCCACATCCTTACATACGTATACCAGGTCATTACATACGGATGATAAATCATTATCATACGTAACACAGATCCTTACACACGCATCCCACATCCTTACATACGTATACCAGGTCATTACATACGGATGATACATCATTATCATACGTAACACAGATCCTTACACACTCATCCCACATCCTTACATACGTATACCAGGTCATTACATACGGATGATACATCATTATCATACGTATCACAGATCCTTACACACGTATCCCACATCCTTACATACGTATACCAGGTCATTACATACGGATGATTCATCATTATCATACGTAACACAGATCCTTACACACGCATCCCACATCCTTACATGCGTATACCAGATCATTACATACGGATGATTCATCATTATCATACGTAACACAGATCCTTATACACGCATCCCACATCCTTACATACGTATACCAGGTCATTACATACGGATGATACATCATTATCATACGTAACACAGATGCTTATACACGCATCCCACATCCTTACATACGTATGCCAGGTCATTACATACGGATGATACATCATTATCATACGTAACACAGATCCTTACACACGCATCCCACATCCTTACATACGTATACCAGGTCATTACATACGGATGATACATCATTGTCATACGTAACACAGATCCTTACACACGCATCCCACATCCTTACATACGTATACCAGGTCATTTCATACGGATGATACATCATTATCATACGTAACACAGATCCTTACACACGCATCCCATATCCTTACATACGTATACCAGGTCATTACATACGGATGATACATCATTACCATACGTATCACAGATCCTTACACACGTATCCCACATCCTTACATACGTATACCAGGTCATTACATACGGATGATTCATCATTATCATACGTAACACAGATCCTTATACACGCATCCCACATCCTTACATACGTATACCAGGTCATTACTTACGGATGATTCATCATTATCATACTTAACACAGATCCTTACACACGCATCCCACATCCTTACATACGTATACCAGGTCATTACATACGGATGATACATCATTATCATACGTAACACAGATCCTTACACACGCATCCCACATCCTTTCATACGTATGTAACATCTTTATCATACACATTGTGTAAGTACTGAGACTCCTTTATAATGTACATGTTTTGCATGTGTGCGTGTGTATTGTATTGAATCAGTAATGTATAAAGATCGTTACAGCGCGAACATTATGAGTAATGTTGCGAGCTCCAGCTTTACGTCTATACCAGTTTATACAGTAATTACGTACGCGGAGTACGGAATTACGTATGTCCATACATTATTTTTTTCTCAGTGTGGTCAATAGTCGTTCAGGTGAGTTGGATACCAGGAATAAAAAAAATACAATTTATTTCCCCTGTGAGCGAACATGTCTCGCGCTAATCCAGTTTGTTCCATAGCGCAAGGGTTGAATTGTCAATGAGCAATGTTGTCCAATTGCACATCAGTTCGAAAATGTACCAAATATTATATTCATGCCACAGATTTCATCTCACTCAGTAAGTTTTTAACAATTGAGTACAAAATAAACCGATCTCTTTAATACATATTTGTTGAAATTACCATCTAATTTGCATCTACTTACGTAGTTCTAAATTATGTGTGTTCTTAATTAATATTTTATTTTAATACTTTAATAATATTTTTGGACATTCTCACACAACCTCATCTAGCCCAAACTAAGCTATAACCTTGTGCTCATCGATATATATGTACTACGTACCTTGTGCAATGGAATCTAGACAACTGATAAACATACTTATATATTTCTAAATACATACATATTGTACATAGAAAACACCCAAACTCCGAAACAAACATTTGTGGATCACACAAATATTATTTGATTCGACCCGGAAATCGAACTAGAGATTCCGGAGTCGAAAGTCGATGCACTACCGACCACGCCACCGTAGCAGTTTAATTACAATTATTCTTCTGGTTTTGCAATATTTTTTTTCATATAAGACATATAAACCATGTTTATTATAATTTTAAAATGAAATAGCGCTGATGGATTCTTTAATTAAGTTGATACAACCTATTTTATCCTGCTTTGAAACTATCAAATAGTTAATATGTTAATATTTTTACACATAAAAAATCAATACCTATCCCAAAGCAAAATGATGCTCAATCTGCTAGCTTTACAGCAAAAAAGCTTATGAATAATAATGAAAACCTTGGTTTTAAATTAACAATACAAAGTTAGGGTGAATTAATTCCATTGTGGTTTTAAAAGATTGTAAGTGGACATAAAAAAAGCATCTCTTGAGCTTGAATGTAAACGTTTTGGGCTCAACAACTATCATAGTGACACAGTCTAAGAGATTATGGTGTTTTCTTGAATACGGGTAAATAAAGGGATAGTAGTAAACCACCCCCTTTTTAGTAACAAGAATACCCATTTAAAGGTCAAACCATTGAAAATAAAAATAAATTTAAAAACGAAGCCATACCACAATTAGGAACGGCATGACGGCATGGTAAGGATTAGTTACATAAAAGTAACCATTGTAAAATTAAAAATTATGTAGTTTTAATTGCAGTCACGCAAACAACGCGTCTTATACCTTTGGCTTATTGCGTGTTGGAAAAAGGTTTAGCAGTAAGTATTATTTTAACTAGTTACTTGTAACCCCATGTACCAATTATAGTCTACGTCAAAGAATATTTAACAAATTATTTATTTACGTCTGTTAAGTCCCAACTACAAAGCTTGAAACACACTCGTCCCTCACATATCACGGATGCCACGTCTTACAACGTCTGACGTTACGTTATCTACTCGCTATGGCACTTAAAACGTGTGTGACAGCGTTGCACGCGTGGGATAGCATGGGTACACGCAAAATTGGCACGGTGACGCGTAAGACAGCATGGTGAATGACCACTGTGTTTGTTACTATACAAATTGTCTAGGCCAGATCCGGTTCAAATGTCATAATGCGTGTTATACATCGCATGTGAAGGACGAGTTTGCCCGTACCTTAAGAGCCATTTCACGTTTTCGCACGAATTTCTAATATTTTGAGCTCCTAAATTACCATAATCTGTAATAACTAGAAGTTATTGAATATGCGCAAAAAATGGGCCAAGCTTTCGTGTTGACGTTTAATGTAACACATTTACTAAAAATAACTTATTTGATCTATAGTAATCAATTTCCCACAAGCATTTTATTGAAAAACGGGCGCAGAGTTGATTTCAGAGTCGTATTTCAATCAAAAATACTTATAAATTGAGTTTAAAAAAATACATAAAGCATTGGATATATATTTTAATCGTCATTTAATGTAACAGATGATTGAATTGTGTTACAATTATTTAGTCAAAAAATAAACCATTCGGCCAATTTTTGAGTTTAACATCGCAATTTGATCGTGATTTTTGGTTTAAATACACAGTAATTACAAAAATAAAATTATTCCAAAATAAACTACGTTCATTAGAGAACCGATTTCTGCAGTAATATCGGAAATTCTTGCATATACTTTGCCAAAATATTGATATAACTTCAATTGAAATTACAATAAATTACGATACACAAGTGGGCACCGTACTAAGACGGCGCATTTTGTGAAATGGCTCTTAAGGCGACTTAATCATAAGATGTCCCAACTCCGTCCTACTAGTACTACATGTAATACATTTATTCAGTGGACACCTGACGTACTACTCTCTTCTTCTTCTATCTTCTTTTTCTTCTCGTGCCGATGGACAACACTACAATTTCCTTTTAAACTGTCTTGGTCCAGTGCTCTGCAACGCATATTGTATTTGCCTCGTACAGGTCCTCTAAAGTACATGTTCTATGATGTACATAATCTCAGACCTTACTACATAATATACCCGTATACGTAGGTCACACTATAAGTTTTGCGTAACTTAAAAAAACAACATGTTAAAACCAAAATATTCCATTTTCGTTGCATACGTAGAACTTTGATGTGTGATAAAAACCAATTGACAAATGATTTCCCGCCAATTGTTTTTTTTTATTACTAAGAAGGTTGCTACGTTTAAAAAAATATAACATTCGAAATTCAAATAGTTCCGATTAGCTAGAAGTGCAAAACTTTTAGTGTGCCCCATGTAATAGCGTAGAAATTGAGACTTTCAAATAAGATCTAGTAAGTGTTTTCTCCTAAGCCCTGTTTTAATTAGAAACTAAATGGGAACATTCCTAAAGTCAATTTCGTCGTTCCGGGACGGGTTAATCCCATCGTCAAAATGTTGATCACGTACGGCAACAGTTAGGCGCGCTGATTGTCAGTGCTCTAATGTCTCTTAATTTTTAATAGTCTCTTCAGTCTTTTGGCTCTGCAGAAGTTTTCTGATATGTACCTATGACTCCTTTTCACCTGTTTGGTGAGTTACAACTGCATAGAATAGGAATTCTGTTCTGACCACTAGTTTGGGAAACTCATGATTATAAGACCTCCAGGGGAATTTAGTAATTATTGAAATACTTGCAATCGTGAATACAAGGTACTAGTAAGAATGCTATGAATGCCTTTCAGCTAAACTAAAAGTTGGCAAAAAAAAGCTTTTATGTTTCTGTGCTAGAACAGATTATACAAATACCACAAAATAGAACCTCTGCAGTTTGAGCCTCAGCATACAGTCGAGTAATTTTCATTGTAGTAGTGGGAATGCACTTTTGAGGCTTGACTTTACTAGAGACCAACGATAATTATAATTATCATAATAATGTTGGAGTATACGTGCATTTACCGACCTATTCGAAAATAAACTTTTGTATACTTTTTTTAGGTTTTCCTTTTTAAAAAGTGTAATATAATAGAAAAGTTTTTACGATGCAAACCAAAGTTTTCTAAGCATATGTCTGCATTTTAAACTAACTTAGATAGTTGTGATAAAAGAACGTAACTGGTGGTGCATAGAAATGGGCTCGATTCCAGCGAAATACACTTGGATAATAATAATATGCTTTAACACATAGGTATTGTACGTAGATGCACTTTAAATGGAATTTACGTCATGTTTATCTAAGAAGAAGCTGACAAGTTTTAAAATTAAGTTGCGCAGTAAGGATTTTCATTTCAAGTAAGATTTTATGAGCTAAGACTATTTTAAGCTGATGGTATAAACTATTAGTAGGCTTTATGTTGATTATTCTAAGATCTGTAAATCGAACATACTGGAGACGGTTGGACAGTTTATTGTTTAACGAGGGGTTGAGGGAGTAACTCGGGCGGAGTAGCATGTGTCATCTAGAACAGTACAATGTAGATTCGATAGTAGATAATCATGGACCTTATACATAAAAAACCGGTCTGTGAGATGTGAAAATTACAGGGTACAGAGACAATATACAATCAAATGTACCACTCGTCCGGTTGAATTTCGACGGATGAAATCATAAACGTCGCACTCGGCCCAACCGGACGGAATTAGCTTTGTTAATTTTAATTTGTTTTGTTTCCTTGCTCGTTGGGATTACGGGTGCTTATTATTTCATGGGTGTGGGTGTAGGTATTTAGGTATAAAACATTTTAAATGTTTTCAATGAATTTTTTTCAGTTATTTTTGTTACTTAATTTATATATTACTAATAGATGGTTGTGAAAAAGGTTTGTGAGGATAGTTTTTTTATAAAGGTCACACCAAGATCGTGGGGCATCAAAAATTTTGATCTGATCTGATTAAATAAGGCCAAATTGAAAATTATAAAATAGGTTGTGTGAAAGAGAAAGGTGAATAGGTATTACATAGGCCTAAAACATATTAGCAAGATGTGGGTGTGTAGTTTACCTCTGCCTATCGGGAATATAGGTATAATTATATGTTTGTATTGTATGTATATTTCACTTAATCTAGTTAGCATAGAGCAACGAATTTGTCTGTGTCTGTGTCTTGGACCAACACGTTACCAGTGCCGCAAGGACCCAATTCGTGGCTCTATGATAATATGTGTTTATTGAGTGACAAAATTCACAGCTATGTAATAATTCATACTGGTCTCTTTTGTTACGAAAGTAAATAAATTTCACAACATACCAAACGGCTCATTCAAGCTTTGTATTGCATAATTTATTATTTAAAAGCTTACGTACCGGTGTACAGTTCTGAAATGTTCGAAAATAGCAAAGTGAATAATTAGTATAAATTGGCTTCAATCAGTATAGTACGTAGGTCACACTATAAGTTTTGCGTAACTTAAAAAAACAACATGTTAAAACCAAATTATTATGTTCATAGCTTTTCAAAATACTCTCCTTTACATTTTAAACATTTTTTCATGCGATCGAACCATTTTTTAATACAGGAGGACCACAAATATGAAGGCATTTTTCTACGTGCTGATTGAACGCTATCACTGCCTCTTCAGAGTTGGTAAAAGTGAAACCTCTCATAAAATCTTTGATTTTGGAGAAAATACAGAAATCACAGGGTGCTAGATCTGGGCTATGCGCAGGATGTGTGATGAGTTGTACTTTTTCCGAAGTTAAAAATGATTTTGTTTTGTTGGCCGTGTGTGAAGAAGCGTTGTCCTGATAGGAGAACGCGGTTTTTGGGTCGTCTTTCGCGAACTTTTTCTAACACCCTGGGTAAACAAATGGTAGAATACCATTTGGCATTAACACTCTTTTGATCTTCAAGTGGAATTGTACAGATGGGACATCATGACAACGCTTCTTCACACACGGCCAAGAAAGCAAAGTCATTTTAGCTTCCGAAAATGTACAACTCGTCACCCATCCTGCGCATAGCCCCGACCTGTGCACCCTGTGATTTCTGTATTTTTCCCAAAATCATAGATTTAATGAGAGGTTTTACTTTTACCAACTCCGAAGAGGCAGTGATAGCGTTCAATCAGCACGTAGAAAACATGCCTTCAGATCTGTGGTCCTCCTGTTTTAAAAAATGGTTCGATCGCATGAAAAAATGTTTAAAATGTAAAGGAGAGTATTTTGAAAAGCAATAAACATAATATTTTGGATGAACCATGTTGTTTTTTTATGTTACGCAAAACTTATAGTGTGACCTACGTATAGCTGCTACTTTTTAATAAATTAGTTGGGCCATTTTGGACATAACCCTTTATAAATGTGCCCGGTGACGGCAATAGGCTTACCCTATTACAAATTATGGGTGTGTAATGCGCCTCTATCTGCCCCTTCGGGGATATGTGTGTGTGTGTGTGTGTGGCTTCAATCAATTGGCGAAAGAACTTGTTTGACTGTTATTGTAAACAAGAATAAAATACTAGGTATGCAATGCATTCTGCTGTTGCAATAATTGAGCTGAGTTTGTCGATCCGGGTCGAACTCCTAAACGACTGGACCGATCTTTATGAATTCAGATATGTGCACTCACGGTGATGGTCACTATGACCCTGCCAAATTTCAAAAAGATCGGTCTAGTCGTTTAGGAGGGGTTCGATCACGAACGATATACACGAGTCGTCTAAGAAAGAGCTTCGTAAACTCCGCCCAATTATTTATTTTATTTCACCAGTAATTTTGCAGAATTCTAAGTTACATATGTAGGTACCTACCTACTGACCAATAAATTTATTAAGGATATGGTAAATTTACGCCATTGGTGCTTGTAACTTTTTAGACGTTTATTTTATTTTGACCTACACATCGCACACAGTGAACTGTAAAACAAAGTTCACTATGTCCATTTTTTTATCTATTGTCAAATATAAAGGTTTATTTAAAGGTAATCTATATACTTATAATAAATCTGTAGAAGTGAAAATTCTGTACATTGAAAATATCAAAAAAAATAAATGGCAGGGGGTGTTACTAGACCGACATCGAAAATGTGATTAAAAAAATTTTTCTCTGTCTCTCTGTTTGTTCAGGCATCACGCAATAACTACAGGTTCGATAACAATGAAACTTGTTATAATTATTCTTAGGTTACGTCACCCGCAGTGGAGTTCAATAAGGGGCGCTGCACACGGCTAAGATACTATAATATTTTATCTTAAGATACAATATCGCTCAACAGCTATACATAATAAACTAGTAACACGCAGGCGGAGCTGCGGGCAACAGCTAGTTATCAAAAAAATTATGATCTTATTATGTAAGTACGAGTGCATAACAGGAAAATATATAAGCAAAGTGGTTCCGATGTAGAAATGTTATGTCCAATAGTGATCGCAGACACCTGGAATCTACCATTACTCTTTTAAAATTGCAATCTTTATTACTTTCATATTTCAGTGAAATTTTGAACCGGTTCATAAGCAGTCCTTTAAAGATATGAGAAAATACGTAATATTTTAATATTTATACAAAAGTATTGGGTAGGTACTTACCTGCTTCATTTGCAGTCTAAAATCAAATGTTTTGTTAATTTGAGAATAATATTATTGAATTTAAAACCAGTATATGGTTTACCTATACTTTTACTAACAAAGTAAAAGTAGGTATACAAAATTTAAGTAAATATTTTCATTCGTTAAAGAGCTGGCAGCATTTTGGGATGGAAAATTATATCGGCAACGCACGTGACTCGTTTACAAATTTTCAACTTGCGTAGGTATTTCAGAGTATTAACTCTTCAATATTTTTTCTCCCACTCACTCTGCCAGCCGTAGTAAGAGACAAGTAGATACATACACTTTCAGAGAGTCGCCGTAGAAAATTCACTGACGCAGCAACCTCCATTACTAGCCCTCTACGAGGAAAATAAACGACTAGGGGCTTGAACATTATTGCTGGATAGTGCGCGATTACTTTCAAAGACTTTACAAATTTAATGTAGGTGATAAACTGTTCAATTTGTTCGTTTGTTTGAATATTGTTTTGCTTGCCTTTTGTGCTATAGTAAACATATTTAATAGTAATAAACATAATGTATAATGCACTAAAATAGTGCAGATATTGTGACTGTTTAGTAGATGAATAGACGACAGTCAATATAAAGTAGGTATCTACTAAGAAAGTACCAATAATAATGTAGTACCATAGTACCTACTACAATCAGGACTAACGGATACTAAGTAGGCAAGATGTTTATGAGTCATCATATATATTATTCTGTATTTAACACGCTTGTCACTTTGAGGAAATGTGTTTACAAAAGTGCGAACTGAGTTCGCCTATTCTTAGAACCTCTTCTAGGCAAGCTAAATCATATAAGATGACGATATCTACACTTAAAATCCGGTGATCGATCAAACGCTACGATATTATTACACACAAGAATACCTCCTTAAAAAACCCAGTGTAAAGGGGTTCCACCAAGATCTTAGGATATCAGGTCCACCTCATCTGCAAGTGATACATCTGGCGATCAACAGACGAGGCTCTGACGAATAAAAAAGTTACTGATAAGCAGCAATAGACTCGCCAGCATTACGTGGAACTAGAAAAATACTGGTTAAAAGTAAGCATTTACTGTGCATCTGCCTAGGCCTCCGCGGAGATAGGTGTGTATTTATGTATGTAATTATTTAATGGTGAACTGCGTACACTATCTATCAAACAATCTTGCTTACAAACTATCTGATAATTAAGTAGGTATCCTTGAGTCTGATTAGTCACACGGACAATTCCCGAGGTATGTGATACTTACATTTCAAAATAACTTATTCCTTCTATGTTAGATATTATAATGCCAGCCAAATTGAAATACTTTTTAAATTTAACTTTTAAAATTTAATTTTTTAACTTTTTAAATTTATTGAAATAGTTTTATATTTATCTGAAACTTTAAATAGATTGAAAGTGAAACAGCACGATATCGACATCAATGAAAAAACACGAAAAGTTTTTCATACATACATATTATCACGCCTATATCCCGAAGGGGTTGGTAGAAGTGCATTACATACCCACGTAATAGGGGGCAAGCCTATTGCCGTAACCGGGAACTATAGATTTTTTTTCATGGTTTTTATATAAACGTTTATGTCCAAAACGGCCGAATGAGTTTATTGACTGACGGAGCGAAGCGACCGAAGTCTCCGTTTCAACTTGCAACGTTCAACCTCTACATCTCTACATCTCTACATCTACGGGTTCTGTCAGATCATGTTAGCGGCCGTATTTACCAACCGATTTTCATGAAACTTTACACACACACTCCTTGCTTACAATGAATACCTAACATGTGAATGCTATTTTTTGGATTGGATGAAAAATGAAAGAGTAAAGAAAATTGAAAAATAAATTTTCTAAACAAAGCTCCCGAAGTCTACGGTTCACAGAACCACTAGTAATAAAGAGTAGCAGCTATGTTTTAATTTTGAAAAAAATTGAAACCCCGTTGTCGTGCGATGAAATGTTTATTTAATTATTTATCAATACATACATGTATCATTACAGGATAATACCTAAATCGATACTGTAGCCTCTATTTAAATATGTTGATTAAAGGCAACTATAAATCTTACGTGCCAGTCACTATGGCACAGCCAATTAGTCATGGTCGTCTCGGACTACGCATACTGACTGATTGTGAAAATAGTATAAACTGGTTTCTATATTGATAAATTGTTCAATATTTTATATAAGCACATTATGTACATATAATAACACTTACCTATATCCCCGTAGGCAGAGAGCATAATTACGCACCCACCCTTTGCCAGTGATATGTTGATCTAACGATATAGGGTACCATACAACTGCATTAAATCTAACTACTTTGCAATATTCCACCACATGCAAATTACCCAACTCTCGTATTTATTCATGCACAAGTCCGCCCTCCAAACCCACTTAGGCTGAAAGAAAGAAAAAATTATTTCTCCAAATAATTTTTAACCGAATTCGGTTCGGTCGCCGTACGTCGAGCCATCGACATCTCCTGATGATGCCTCCTGATGATGGTTGGGGGCGAAACACGTGTCGAGGTTTTGTATTATTTTTTGCACGATAACACAACTCTCATATTTATTGTATTTTCAAAATTATTTCTTTATTCTTTCGGCCTAAGTGGGTTTGGAGGGAGGTCTTGTGCATGAATAAATACGAGAATTGGGTAATTTGCATGTGGCGGAATATTGCAAAGTAAATATTGGATGGAACCAGGCGTTACTTGGCGAAAATCCATGACAAAGCAATGGTAAGTAAAATATTTTTAAACTTATTTTAAATTTTTTAATAGCACTATTTTCCGCAGGATTAAAAAGACAACAAAACGTCGACAATTGTTTCGCCTCTAAACGAAGCATTATCAAGACTGTCTCAGAGAGAACAGCAAAATTTGTGGTTAGAACATATTTGCTTATAAGTAAACGTGTGCAAATTTCATTAGGTATCGCGATGTAGGATTTTTTCACACAATAACTAACGTGGGTAGAAACCTCAGATCATGCTAACTAAGTACCCAAAAATAGGTATTCACCAATACAAGACTTTATCTTCTTAATTTTTAATAAATTGTGTAGAAATGCCAAATGACACATACAAACCAACAACCAACTAATGTGTATGTCTGTTTACAACCAGATTAAGTAAGGGAGACGTGTGAAAATCTATTTGTTCATTGAGTAAGGTGTCTGCATCTCTTCTAACTATTTCTAGCCTTTCCCAAACACTCAGCTTGAACCCTTTCTCACATAAGCGTAAAACTTTAAAGGTGTTACTATTGTTCAAGGGGTGACCAGTGTCAGGGAGGTGCTTCGCGAAGAGGGACTTCTTGGAACAACCGTTGCGGAACACCGCCATATGCTCCTTGTATCTGATCTCAAAGGACCTGCCCGTCTGCCCCACATACTTCATATCACATCCATCACAACTCAACAAATAAACACCCGATCTGCGTGAAACCGACACCGAGTCCTTGCCATTACACAGCTCCCTCAAGGTGTTCTGTGTTCTAAAAGCCACGAATATCCTATTTTCCCTCATGATCTTAGCTATACTCAACGAAACGGGACCCACGAACGGCAAACAGGCAGTGTACTTTCTAGGTGGATCTTGAGTTGGATGCAATAAATGAAAACTAGCATTTCTGCGTTTTTTATTTAGTAATGAGTGGACCATACCTACGTTGTAGCCATTACTGTGTGCTATATAACAAATGATAGACAATTCCTCATTAAATGCCTGTGGGCTCAACGGTACCGTCAGTAACCTGCTCAGTAAGCTGTGGAAAGCTGCCATTTTATGTTGCCATGGGTGATTAGATGAGTAAGGGATAACAGTGTCTGTACATGTAGGTTTCCTATAGATACGAAACTCATGAATACCATTCCTCCTAGTGATTGAAAGGTCTAAGAAATTGAGAGTGGAATCCGACTCCTCTTCCAGTGAAAAATCAATTCTAGGGTGTACTGAATACAACTTGGAGACGAGGATACTGAGCTGACGCTTTGTTCCCGTCCAGCAGATGATAATGTCATCCACCTATCTAAAGTAGTACAAGACATGGACGTTCCCAACTATGTGGTTAGTCTCGAACGCATCCATAAATATTTCAGCTATTAGTGGGCTCAGTGGCGACCCCATCAATAAACCATTTTTTTGCAGAAAAAAAATGTTGTTAAACTGAAAATAATTCTGTGACATGCACAATCTTGTTAGGGAATAAGTAAGTCGTGGATTTTTTAAGCAAGCTTCAGTTCAGCCTGGAACTTAGCTGTAGGATTAAAGGTTATGTGTTGAAAATCACCAGATAAAATGATGTCATTGACCCTTGCTATGTAGTCCACCCTAGGGATCAAAACCACGGTGTTACCCTTATCAGCTTTGCTCAAAACCACATCCCCATCACTAAGTTTGTTGCGAATCGACTTTTGTACAGCCAATTCGGAGTTAAAAGTACCAGACAAACTAACAGAATCGATTTTTTGTGCTACCAATGCCTTTAACATTATGTCACCCTTATTTCTAATGATTGCCACCTCCGCATCCACTGTCAAAGGTTCTAAAGATTTTTTATTGTTAATTGATTTATGTATTTTAAGCCTTTATTTAAAAGGGACACCTCACTGTTGCTGAGATGAATATTAGAAAGGTTCTTGATTCTGGGGTAAAATGTATGATTACAAAACACCTGCTCCCTTCGGTCAAGAAGTTCACCTCTACCCACCCTTAGATTAAATAATTTTTTTGATTGGATTAAAAATTTTTTGTGTATAAATTTTGAAGCTAAATCTCGTGCCTTCTGCCTTCTGATCCAACAAATCAAATTCTATTCTGTGTAAACTGAATGACAACTCAGAATGTAGAACCTGTAGATGCCACTTCAAACTGTCTCTCACTCTAAACAAACTCCTTATTTCAGAGTTCAGCCACACTGTTTTTGCTTTTAAAACAGAATTCCTAGCCGACGCTGAGTTATTGTTTGTTTTCAGGCAAATGTACCTCGGAAACACCCCAAAACGCTTGCACTCTTGATTGAACCAAAGATTTTGACTTGCTGTTCTGTGGAGTTTGATCAATTTTATGTATAGTTTGGCCTGGATAGTGATGCTCACTGATCTTAAATATTGGATGGAACCAGGCGTTACTTGGCGAAAATCCATGACAAAGCAATAGTAAGTAAAATATTTAAAAAAA
This sequence comes from Nudaria mundana, assembly GCA_963556515.1. NCBI lineage: Eukaryota > Metazoa > Arthropoda > Insecta > Lepidoptera > Erebidae > Nudaria > Nudaria mundana. The sequence goes on from OY748287.1 coordinate 11,736,010, forward strand.
ATTTTTAAACTTATTTTAAATTTTTTAATTAGCACTATTTTCCGCAGGATTAACAAGACAACAAAACGTCGACAATTGTTTCGCCTCTAAACGAAGCATTATCAAGACTGTCTCAGAGAGAACAGCAAAATTTGTGGTTAGAACATATTATTTGCTTATAAGTAAACGTGTGCAAATTTCATTATCGCGATGTAGGATTTTTTCACAATAACTAACGTGGGTAGAAACCTCAGATCATGCTAACTATGTACCCAAAAATAGGTATTCACCAATACAAGACTTTATCTTCTTAATTTTTAATAAATTGTGTAGAAATGCCAAATGACACATACTAACCAACAACCAACTAATGTGTCTGTCTGTTTATTTAATTTAATGTCACTATGTTGTATCACATATCACACAATAGTTAAGTTCCTACTAGTACTAGCGTAATTGTATTAGGTATATATTTACTACCTTTGCTTAAGTCCTCGGGAAGTAAGACTTGACTTTATGCCTCACATTAATGTACAAAGCAGTAAGTGAATATTATTCCGTCCTCCGATACTAGTCTGTTTGTGTATGTACATTTCCCACCGATCCTTGATTACGTCCCGGACTAATCATGGGCTCTATCCTCTTCATGCAGTGTAAAGTGTAATTATTCAGTGGTTTAGACTTGCTGCAGTAAACGGGCGATGCTATGGACCAGTGTGTATACTGCTAACAAACTTGATTAGTTAACCGTCAAATACGACATGAAACTACGTTGAGAAGCGAATTACCATTTCGGAATGGGTTGTGGGACTAAGTCTGTATCAGCATCTTACCAACTACTAAGGACCAGAAGCAATACTTATATATATGCACTTATCACTTATCAATTACACACACTTATCAATTGTGCGTTATTAAATTAAAGAATTTAATAACGCACAATTGATGAATGATATAAAAATATTTTTTCCACCTGAAAACTATTATTTGATCAGGTACTTCTTGCTAATATTTATTCTCTACTACTCGTATATCTCTCATCATCATCCACTGAGCCTTTGTCCAACCCAGTTGGGGTCTGCTTTCCAGTCCAACTCCAAAATTCATGGGCGATATCGAAGTTCTTTTTTTTTTTTTATATATTTAGGTCGATAAATTGACGCCAACCGCCTGATGGTAAGCTGAGGCGACGTCTGGCAATTGAGGGCGACTCTCACAGTACACAGGAATACTATAGAGAGTAGCCCTCAACTTGAAGACCTAGTAATGTGCCTCTTCACGCTTCGCTTAAAGAACCCAGGGTTATATGTTGGAGGAAATACGTGCGCAGGCAGAGCGTTCCAAGCCACCATCGTTCGGCAGAGAAACGAACGTTTAAAAAGCTCGGTTCTCGCGAAGACGGTTTCCACGGTATGAGAGTGACATCTCTGCCCGGCACGCGTTGTTCGGGATCGGAAGGGAGAGGGTGGGATCAGGTTGGAGAGCTCTTCAGAACACTCACCGTGGTAAATACGGTAGAACGCGGCCAAGGAAGCAATTGTTCGGCGCTGGGCTAGCGGGTCAAGGTTTCTCGTTACCTCCGGACAGTCTATAATGAGAACAGCGCGTCGCTGCATAGCGTCGAGTGCGTCCAGCAAATACTTCGCGGAGCCGTCCCAGAGGTGAGAGCAGTATTCAACGCAGGGTCTAATCTGCGTTTTGTACAGCAGACACCTCTAGTGCGGTGTAAAGAATCGCTTTACCTTGTTCAGTATTCCTAGTTTCCGCGAAGCTAGCCCAATACATCTCTCAATGTATTTTGTGTTATTGAGCTCTCGACGAACGTCTATACCAAGGATGTCTAGATTGTCCTTCATTGGTAATATTGCATTCTGAAGAGTGGGCAGGGGATGGAAAGGGGATTTTTTCGCTGAATTCACATGACTGTGTTTTGTGAACATTGAACTCGACCAAGTTCTCGGCACCCCATTGGGAGATACTGTCGAGGTTTCGGTCGAGATCACCCACGAGATGTCGTCTCTCCTCCTCTATCACAGATCGCCCCGCCGTCGGACGAACCGAGTAACTCCCGTGCAATGTGCTGTCATCTGCATAGCAATGAATGTTTCCGAGGGATGGCATATCATTGATATGCAGAAGAAAGAGAGTTGGTGACAGTACGGACCCCTGCGGTACCCCGGCATTCACTTGCAAGAAGCGAGAAGCCTGGCCACCGCAGAGGTTCCGCACTCGGCGCTCGTTTAGAAAACTGGCAATCCAGCTGCACAGTTGAGGAGGTAGACCATATGCCGGAAGCTTGGAAAGGAGTGAAGCATGCCAGACCCTATCGAAAGCTTTGGCGATGTTCAGGCTAATAGCCAAGGACTCGCCGAACTTTTCCATAGCCCCACCCCATACATGCGTGACGAATGCCAGGAGGTCACCCGTTGATCGTTTTGGCCTGAAGCCATATTGCCGATCATTGATTAACGAGTGATCCTCCAGGTATCGCATGAGCTGCTTTTTGATAAGGAGCTCGAGCACCTTGCAAATGACTGAGGTGACAGCTACGGGTCGATAGTTGCCTAGATCGGATCGATCCCCTTTCTTGGGGATCGGTTGTACGTTCGCCTCTTTCCAGACCTCCGGCACGAGGCCTGTAGAGTATGACAGGCGGTACAGACGCGTTAATACTGGAGACAACTCAGCAGCACATTTTCGTAGTACCACCGCCGGAATGCCGTCAGCGCCACTGGCTATCCGCGTGTCGAGTGACCGCAGCACTGCCCGTACATCACATTGCCTGATAGCAATATCAGGCATAGTGTGGTCACAGTTGGCGATGGCGAGGGGCTGCCGGCCACGGTCATCGACCCGGGAATTAGCCACAAAGAGGTCTGCGAGCATGTCCGCCTTCTCTTGGGCTTTGTGAGCCAGTGATCCATCAGGAAAACGCAGCGGTGGCAGCGAGGGTTGGCAAAAATTTGACTGTACGGCTTTGGCCAGTTGCCAGTATCCACGGCTGCCCGTGGGATGGGATGTGAGCTCCTGACCAAGCCACGCGACGCGCTGGGCATCCGCTCTCTTGAAGGCCCTCTTGCTGGACCTAGTGGCCCTATTGTATGCTGCTTTGAGGCGGTTCATGTTCGGGTCACGTGCCGCCCGAGCCCTGACCCGAATCGATATGCCGACTGTTTTTTCTGGACAGCATCGGCACATTCACGCTCGAACCAGGGGCGAGCTTTGCGGATGCTGGCGACATCAGTAAAAGGGATATAATATTCTATCCCTAGACTGATCTCGCCAGCAACGGCAGCAGCGCTATCCGAAGGCGCCTTCCCTACAAAGCAGCGCTGGCTCCACGGGACGGACGCAAAGTAATCGCGGAGACCGTCCCATTCTGCCGACGAGTAGTGCCATAGTCGTCGAGTCATTTGCTCAGCACGAGCAGGCGGTGGCACTTGGAAGCTGGCGTGCACCACACAGTGGTCGGAAGTGCCCAGTGGGGCGCGTACTGACACACTGTACTCGGCTGGGTGACTCGTCAGCAGTAGATCCAGCAAGGCGGGCGTGTGGTCTGACCTGTCAGGTATCCGGGTGATGTACCATCTGGGTCAGCCAGTGGGAGAGAGCGAATGCATGGGCGGTTCGTCCGCATGATCGGTCCTAAGGGACCCCAGCCACTCAACGTGATGACCGTTAAAGTCCCCCAGGAAAACTAGGTCAGCGTTCGGGAACCGCACCTGACCATCGTCGGCCATCTCGCTGAGGTATTCGAAAAGCCTTGTTGTCCCAGTGTCGCCTGTGTGGGAGCGGTAGACGCACACGTAGATCTGGCTCATGGAGCCATGATCCACGTGCAACCAAAGGACGGAGTAGGAGGGGTTCTCAAGACAGCGCAACCGGCGGCAGCAAACATCCGCCCTAACGAACACGCACACCCCGGCTTTATCGCGGAATTGTTCCTCAATGATATAGCCCGGGTAACAGAGGTAAGATGTGTCGTCAGGGCGGCGTATCTGTGTCTCCGTTAGGAACATCACAGAAGGCCGTGCCGTCTCCAGGTGATCGTGGACGGTATCGAGGTTCGCATGGAGTCCGCGGATATTCGCGAACTCCACCTCAAACGAAGTCAACTTTGTGGGGTTTCTAGGGGCCGCTGTGTACCGTCTATTATCTTGTTGCACTGTCATTGTGAGATATGGGGAAGCGTGAAGACAGGGCGATATCTGGTGCGGCAGTAAGTGACAATGTGCAGAGGCTAGCTTCGTCTAGAACCATGTGGTTGGGTCGGAGCCGACCCGCCGGACGGAAGGGCTCCCAAACCCCCCTGATGCAAGGCCGCCGCTACCCCACACCGGTTACCACCCGGAGCGGCGACCCCACAACAGGATTATGCGCAACATGTGGGGCAGCCTACTGGGGTGGTTGGCCGCGGCAACGCCGTTGCTAAAGGTCTCCCTCGCCGGCGAATCGACCCACACCACCCACACTAGACTCCGCTTCGCCCCCACTGGACCCCTGCCTGCCGCACCATACACCGCCCCGGGCCCGGCAGTGCAGCTGCTGAACCCCTAACGCAACCCAGCCTGGGCTGGGTTACTTGGGGGGCTTTAATACAGCTGCACGGTGGTACCCCCGCGGACCAACACTGTTGTACCACCTGGTATCCACGTAGGGGCTGAAGCCACCACATGGTTACCGTAATATACGAATCTCGTCCGTTAATCAGCAGGTGCGCCACTAGCAGGTGAGGTCGCTGGGGCCCTATAGATGTAAGAAGGGCCCCTTTGCACCCAAATTTCTATCTCCCTACTCTCATCTTGCTCTACGACGTCAAACATTCCTATTATACCTGCAGGGTTTTTTAATTTCTGACAATTATGTTCTAACCCCGATCTAAAATTCAGTTAATACGAAGTATCTAATTGATCTTTCTAAACGTGGGCTATAGAAACGTACTATGATGTAGATATGAAACAATGCTACTCTGTTCAACCACAGTGGCTTCAAATTGCGAAAAGCACAAATAGGTCGCCCTCAACAATTACGGATTTAAGAACATAAAATAGAAAAAAGATCACAGTAGAAAGTTCCACGAAATGGTTCAGATGTAGTACCAAAATAGTACTACGTAATACTCGTAGTACACTCCAAAGTTATAATTAACAAATCCTGTTAACTTATTCATTTACTATTTTCAAATCTTAGCTTTGCTATGCATTATAAAATAACTGTTATTGTTCTTCATCGGGATTGACAACATTTTGGTTTGACAATCTTTATAAAGTTACAGTAATGTTACTAAATGCGATTAAAATGTTAAAACTTTTGCTAAATGGTTCAATCTTCAACTGTCACATTAATTGGGCTCCTGTATACATAAAACATCGACTTTCTAACATTGTCAATTGTTACGTCTCGAAACACATTTCTGAACTCTCGTAATTAAATTAACAACTTGAATTTCTGCAATTAATTAAAGTTGTAATTTATTTTCAAAGGCTGAAATTGAACAGCGATGTGAGTATAATTATTGTTAAGAAAGTACATACCTACCTGTAACATGTATTGTTGTACCAACGATATTTTGTATTTTTATTGTTGTAGGTAATTAGTATGTATTGTTGTAACGATAAAAGTGTCTGGCTTGAGCATGGTGCAGGCGCCTCCTAAAATGCAGTAATCGTAGCATATTTTGTAATTAGGTGACTATTTTTTTTTGTTCCATTATACACGCTTATTGATTTTGACACGAGACCAATGTACATTCGTCCACATTTAGTCTTAAGAAAATGTGTAATTTACCTGTCAATTATTGAATAAGAGTGACCGTGAGTTTTATTGCCAGGTTCTTTCTCTCGGTTCTACTTATTGCTTTGCGAATCTGGCAGTACATGTAAATATAGAATCAATAGTATTTTTTATTGTAGGTACTTACTGACGTTTGTAAGAGCCATTTAATGACTAAATACAAATAAATAAATCATTTCACCAAGATAGGTGTTTATTTTTCGGTACTTCAAACCTCTGCATCGTGGAGGCAATCGCATAGAAACCTTATGCCACTAGGTACCTGCAGTGCGTGTAGCAGTCATTCCATCGTGTATCATGTATTAAACTGTTAAATAAAACTAGGCCACAGATCACTTATTTACAAGTATCTACGATCGATATAAGTGCATCATGAATTTCCAGTTGAGTGAACGCGGAACGGGATGTGAGTGCATTTTGTCGTCGAAGAAACCAGTGAAGCGTACCCGTTGCATAAACACATGACGAGAACTGAACATCTAAGCTCTTCAGCAGCCACTACGCGACGCAGTGCTAGATTTTTCCACCGAGACTGAATATTGATGTATGTAAACACTAAAGAAATGATAAATATATTGCATCCTAGATAGGAAGTAGAAAATTTGTAATATTTTCTTAAAAGTTATCGGTACGTATACAGGCCACAATCAAACTCAAACTCAAAAATATTTATTAATATAGGTTATTAAATAACACGTACTGACGTCAGCACATTAGAATTTACATTTAAAGCCAGATTCGCAAAGCAATGGGTGGAGCCAAAGATAAAAAAAAACCTGGCAATAAAAACTCCCGGCCGCTCTTTTCCAATCATCAGTAACTGCATTCATAGTATAAAACACACAACGTATCCAACAAGATGCTGCAACTCATACACCACGCGATAAGTTATGCGTTAATTTAGATAATTTAAATGTGCCAAATATTTAATAATTGTCAAATACAGAACGGATTAAATAAATAAAAAAAACGAACACAGAACGTACCCTGGTTACACTATTAGCACTAGTGATGTAGTTGGAGCATCAACCCAAAAAAAAGGATAACGGCATGGATCAAGTCAAGATGGAAAAATAAAATAAAAATTATAAAAGTAGCGCAATAGATAGAAGCCACCCAGCCACTGCCTCAAAGTGCCCATACGCATCACGCAAACTGTGAATCAGATGAATGTAGTTGTAGACTCTGTCTGGCACTAGCCCTACAGACTCCAATTATAGAGGAGGATATTTTGCTGTTTGGTCTTCATATTCATTATTAATGAATAATTTAATGAGGAATGCTTTTACTTGTATTTTAAACAGGTTTTACTCGACTTTTCAAATTGCGAAAGTATAACAGAAAAATGTAGGTATTAGTATAAACCTCAACTTAACAAACAATTTTGTCCAAAATAAATATTGAAGAAAATGGTTAATAATTTTGCTTTCTTATAATTTATATGAAAAAATGATCCTTAGATTTCTATAAAAAGGATATATGAATATAACCGTAAGCGATTCCGAAAAGAGGGTGAAGTTGTCAATGGTTTACTTCCCGTCACCAATAAGATGTCCTAATATATCAGAAATAAAAATCAGTTTATCGGTACCTACTAAGCGAGCGTTTGAAACTTTTAACCTTTCGATTTATGTAAGTAACTTTGACGTCGGATGGCAAATAAGTTTCTGAACCACGTTTTGAAATTGTTATAAAGGTACATTTTATTTGTATAAGTCGACTTTTATTTTATTCGTTTAATCATACATAGGTACATAACGTTTATTATTCTTAAAGTAATGACGGTTAACAAACGGAAGTATTCTGTGCCAATAGGTACTTTTTGTTTTAATTAACGTGAGTACAATATAGTTAATTGTCAAAATATCATGAAATGAAATGTCTTTAATATAAAAGTGAGTTGGAGTGCGGCACAAAGCTTTATTAACTTTATTTCAAGGATGGATGTTGGCATCTTAATCGATAGAATTAAGTAACGAAGTTTTAGAGACATAATGTAATTAAATGTCTTTGACTTTATAATTAATTATCATTGTCTAGTAACTAAGTTATGGACATTTTTGAACGAAATATTCTTAAACGTAATAAGTAAGATGATTCTCACACAATCCGGGTGCTAATAAACTTCACAACAAGACTATGGAGTCTTAATTAATCTTTAAAGACGTCAGTAGCCTGGTGGCTTCCGTTTCGACAAAGTGAGTTTGAACCTCGGTCACCATACTATCGAAATCCTAAAACAGGCACTTTTAGCTTAGCTGTAGGGGTTAACGGGATTGCTTGGAATTTTGCTGTTATTAGTAGGTAGGTACTTTCCAAAATAAAAAATTAAGTTAGGCATGCGGTGAACCTACTGAAAGACCCTGGCAAATAAACATGAAGTTCTTAGAAACAGCAATACGCTCACGCTTCTTCGACTAAGAAACGCACTCCTTCGGACAAAATTATGTGACTTTGTATCTATGTAATACAAGAAAAATGTTTCATAAAATAAGCAGCAAAGCAACCATCAATCAAAAACCATCTTGTGATTCAGCATAGTCCGTTTACATTAACGATGTTAATAATTAATGAGTTTTGGTAAAAGTCTTGTCTGAAGCTCCTGTACTACTTAGGCGACGTAACTAAATGGATATTATGACAAATTATACTTAGCGAAAGTTTCGTATACGCATAACTAAGGCAGGAGGTGATGGATAACTCTAGGAACTTGAGTTTATACATTACTAGCTGACCCGGCGAACTTCGTATCGCCTAAAAGGTTATAAATGTAGTGATAGCTTTAAATTAGCTAAAATTTATATATAGATAATTTTAATTTAGGTATATAATCAAAAAATACACAAACTTTATTAAGATTAATGTTTTTTTTATTTTACTGAAGGACTTTATGATATACAATATTTTTTGTTTTGTTTTCGGGCGCAAGAACAAATAAGGCGGATGGTTTGCCAACACGTGAACATGCCACATACAATTGACCGTGTGAAAAGCATGCATTTTCTAATTTAGTCCACAAATAGCTAATGATTGTCCTTGTGATTTATTTATAGTCATTGCGAATGCAAGGCCAATTGGAAATTGAATACGTCATACGTACATCGGAATCCTCGGAATAAGGACTTCTACACCTTTGAATTTTCCTTTGAGAATCATTGCTTCAATCACATTGGTCATCAGTTTTGTTATCACCAAACGCGTTCCATTGCATAGTTTTGGTTGGTTTAGATAACGAAGCATGATGACTACCGAGCCAACCTTTAGTTGTAAATTATGCGGTGGTAAGCCAGGCAAATCCAAAGAGTTTAAAAATTCAGTCGGATAGTGGTAGCTTCGTCTTCGTTAGTGACACAGTCAACAGATTTAAATGAATGCAGAGTACCTACCAACTATTACATTCTGGATAGCAAAGTTTAAGTCATCTACATCTTAATTCTTAGCCGCTAAAATAGCTCGCTCACTCAGCCATTCCTTATTTTTGTGGTTATCAATCATGTTTGGAAATACATTCTCCATAAGCTCGTCCTTCGATGAGACGTAATTGCAAAAATTAGGTGGTAATGAAATCTATCCGCTCGATTTGTCAACAGGAACACGGCCATTACCGATAGTCAGCAACTGCTTGCAGAAATCTTTAGCAGATGGATCGTTCAGCAATACAACTCTCATGTTTGCTACTAACTGAAATTTCTTCATATTGTCCCACAAATAGGACGATTTGAGGCAAGCGTTAATTTCATCGGCAGCAGTCGATCTTGGAATGACTAGCAGCGTTTGGCGAAAATCGCCAGACAGTAAATTCATTGCGCCTCCAAAACATCTTGAGTCTTTGCGCAGATCTTTTAATGTCCTGTCTAATGCTTCTAATGCGCGTTTGTGCGCCATTGTGTATTCGTCCCTGATTATAATTTTAGCTGCTATTAGAATTTTGGCCATTGCAGAGTTTTTCGCAATGTTACATGTTGGTTGTTCAATAGTTTGAAGGTTTAAGGGTAATTTTAACGCTGAATGAGCCGTACCGCAACCTTCTAACAATGTGGCCGCTATGCCAGAAGAAGCAACTGCTAACGCAATGTCGAATCTCGCACGAATAGTGGCTACAATCAATGACAGAGGAATGTCTTCCCAGTTCCACCAGGACCATCAAGGAAAAATAAGGCACCATTTCCATCATCAACTGCCTTGATTAATGTTCCATAGACTTCCCTCTGTTGGGGATTCAACAGATGTGCATTTGTTTGAACCAACTGGCTTAGTTCATGTCGATCATAGTCACGCTCACGCTCAAACTCTCGATTAAATGCGTCATTCATTCCACGATCTGGCGCTGGCATTCCTAACCTGACTAACAAACTGCCGTACATGACATAACACATGTCTTCGATCAAAAGCAAAGCTTGGTTATGAACTTCCTCACTCGCTTCAAGATCGGGATTTCTTGAACCGATACAAATCTGATGTAAAATGTCTTCTGACATGTTGGCCTTGTATGTGTTCCATAGGTCACTTGGATTCGATGGAAAGCATGTCGAAATGATGATAGAAAATAATGTGCGTATCTGACTTGGAGATGCAGAAACAGATGCTTCAGCGAGTGTCGTATCCCAGTGATTATCGTTTTCAAGCAAATAGAGCTCTTGACATGCACCACGAAATGTAGGGTACATTACACCATTAACAGTTCGTAGTGATGCAAATGATGTTGGCCCTCGAACATTCACCAGTAACAACCGCAAATAGAAGCATTCATCATTCTTGGGATGAACTGTGTAAATACGACCAAGAGCATCAGTAGAACGCACACCCGGATAGCCTAAAACACCTTGCTTCCTACGTTGAAATTTTTTTGTTGAAGCTATCCAAGTATAATAACGTGGCATTTCCGAGTAAAGCAGTTTTAATTTTTTTTTACTTTTTAGTACTTATTCTGTTAACCAGGGCTGTGACGATTCAAACTAATCCAAAATCATCTAAATCGGTTTAGCCGTTCTCGAGTTATAAACGGTCGCACTAACACGACTTTCATTTATATATATAGATTTTCATATATTTAACAAGGAATTATTTTAGAAGGCGAATATTGAAGTATATTCAAGATAGTTCTTTTAATCGTGTGCGTATTCGCTTGATGTCCTGGCTTGACGACGCGCGACGCTTGAATAGTTAGGACTGTGTATTTAAGAAGTCACTTGATGGATGTTGAAACTCAGCTGATGTACTGCTTGTTGGCATGACGGGCATGACCATCTAAAACTCACACAACCACAACCTAAATTTGTTATAGCACTTTATTAACTGCTAGCAGTCGCCCGCAGCTTCGCCCGTTTAACAAATTATGTACACAAAAACCTTCCTAGAAAACTAATCTATCCATTGATAAAAACCGGATTATAATCTGCTACGTACTTTTAAAGATCTAAGCATTTCATTTAATTTCAATTCATTTTTTCCCTTCATATGTTTACATAGTAGATGATGCTTACATAATATTATTATTATAGCATACATAGGCGACTTTGTTTTATACTATGTTAAGATGAGTCCACTCAGTTATGAGAGTCAAATTGTTACTGTGGGATGGCAACATAGCATCTTATAGCTGCTAGTAGATTTAACGTTGTAAAATTGAAACAATAATAATACGAATATTTAAAGACATAGTCTCAAATATATCACAGAGAATATTAATTAAAATTTTTATTCTGTGACAAACTTTTTGCAGAACACAAACCAATGACAAAAGTTTCAAGTTTTGTTATTTAATTAAAACTCAAAACAATTTATTTACTTATTCAATAATGGAAACGGTAAAAAGGAGACAAAAAGGCGACGGTTATTAACCTATTTTTGAAAGTGGAGAAATAAAAAGAGACGGGTAGCATGATTAATTAACAGTCAGCTAGCCGCAAGCGAAGCTCTATGAAGGAAAACTTAATTACTTTTCTGAGCTGAATCATAAAGTTGAATAATTCATACACTAGCTGCAAGGACAGGCTTGAATATGTGACACCTAAGTATTATTAGCACCACTCAGCAAAAATGGAACTGCTCTTTATATAATTATTCTAGCGGACACCCAAGCTGACAGCTTCGCTCGCTGGAAATTATAAATTACATTTTTGATGTCAGTACCATTAATGCGTTTAAAAACAAACTGTAAATTTGGAATTCCACATAAGCACTCCAATTTTATTTATCTTTATGGATATACATTTCTATATGATTTAGAGCGTAATGCTCCAACATTTTGAAATGCTCTTTTACTTTGGCTGGCAGAGAGAATAGATATACCTGTCACGTACCACGATCGCAAAGATAACCTTAACTAAAAACGTAATTCAAAAATACCTACAAGTATACTGCGTACTGTACTTTCCAACAAGATCGCTTCGCCGACTTTTCAAAACTCATATATCTAAAACTTCTATAGAATTACAAAGTCACGCCCTAACCACGTTTTAAAAAGAAAAGCGGATTAAGAATTTCTATACTTACTTACGTAATATATCAACATAATGGTACGTTCATATGATTTATAGGATAAGTAGAGAAACTTGCGCTTGTCATCCGATGTCTCTTCCAAGATTTCCCAACGGAATTTTAAACTTTTTACATTACCTTAATAATAATGACTAACGTGTTTTTCTTTTAAGTATAATGTACTTACTCATTACTTGGATGTACTAGTCATGCTAGTGGATTAGATATTAGTAAGTACGTATTTCCTGAAAGTGTAGACAAAGGTACGAACGCTAATTTACAGATAAGCAGGTTCTAGAGTGCAGGAAGCAGGTTCTGGAGTGGAGAAAGCAGGTTCTGAAGTGGAGAACTCGAATCGGTCAGCGTAGCGTGGGACGCCCCGAGGCGAGCCTCGGGGCGTCCACATCTTCATCATCATCAACATCTTCATCGACCAACGTAGTCTCTTCACCGAGGTGAAGAGACTACGTTGGTCGATGAAGATGACAGATAGAGAAGATTACGAGGAACATAATCTTCTGCATCTTTAACTATTATATTAATTACATTACATTTATTTTAAGTTTGTTATGTAAATTTTATACCTAAATAAATAGATAAATAAAATAAAACCGAGGTAAATTCGCTAGGTACGGTGTATAGTAAAGAGTAGAAAACTAATGACACTCGTCTGGTGGCGTGATTAATGGTAAACGCCTCAAAGATTGTTCCAACAAGCTGACTTTGGAAGACGCATTCACAAACCGTGAAATTAACTTTCGCAGCCTTTCGAACATACGTCAATTTATTTTCACCAAAGCGATTTACTTTTCCTATCCCGAGATTTTTTCTATCTGTAAAATATTGGTATCAATGTCCGATTACATGTACACGGTACCGACCTGCACCTGATTGAACTTACTTCTGCTCTCCTAGCCCCACTGGAAAAGATCTCTTTGGAGATAAGTGGCGCCATTGTATTGTGTGTGTATACAATATTGTGAAATTGGAAACATTATATACATGTTTATAATGTTTCTAATTTCACAATATTGTATATACTGTGTGTACATAATATAAATAAATAAAAATGGCTTAAATGGCAAATACAGGTAGATTTTTAGATTACCTACACAGTTATTTTTTAGTTTTTGCTAAACTATCCCAATATCAAGTACCTTCAAATTGTCAGATTGGACCGTACTATCAAAAATCGGCTCATTCGTCAACTTGCAGGTGAGAAACTGGTGCGCACCCGCGAGTGAGCCCCTTCTGATTTTACCTACTTTTCTTGTCATCAACTCGTGCGCGCGTGATAATAGATTAAAATAAGTACAGTTGGCTACAAAATTTTTAAAACGTATATAATTATATATATATTACCTACTTAGTTTAAATGTATTGGATTCTTCTCTGCCTACCCCAATTGTATGACGTATTATATGCCTACCTATATTTGTTAAGTATTTAATATAGTTAGAGATTAGAATAAAAGAAAGAGAGGCTTTCTCTTATTATGTAATAAGTATAGTACTCGTAGTAATAAATAAAACAACACTTCAAAAGTATAAACTGTATATTCCTTAAAGTAATCAACAATATTACAAAAAATAAAGAATGTGGTATGTTGCAATTATATACAAAATATACCCATTTTATGGCAAGGACACTACCAGCGATACTAACAACTACGAAGTTCAGAAATTTAATTCATTATTTACCTATTTTAAAAAGCAACAGCAATCTTTAGAAATGTAACTCTATTATTTTATTATTATTTTATGACTTTATATTATGGTCAGTCTCTCTAATCTTGAAGGCTTTTATGTTGTTATGTATTCCTGGTACATTTGAGGTTTGTGTCTTTTATAATGGATAATCATTTTCATCTGTACTCGGTGCAGCTGTTGACACATTTAAATAAACTAAACGGATCGAGATTCGAATGAGATTTCGAGAGTGCTTATGTAGTTCTGTAGTCCTAGTATTTTAATCGATGTTCGTGCCATTTATAATAAGAGATGGCTTCACCATCAATGTGACGAACGAAATATGGGTAGAATAAACAGCTCTGTTTACCTCATCAAAGCATAAAACAGAAGAATCTATATCACATTTTTTAAGCACGATCAAAGGTGAACGGTTTCTGAACAAAACTTCTTCGAACACATTTTGAATAAAACAATGGTACGTTTGTAATGTCTTCTTTTGAGTGAAATTATGATATTATTTAAAAAAATAAACATCATATTTACCGTTGTTTTATCATGGACTTTCGCCAGGTAACGCCTGACTCCATTCAGTATTTGAAAACATTTTGAATAAACCAAACGGAGCGAAATAAGAGTTGGCGAGTGCTCTTTTGTAGTTCTGTACTCTAGTACTTTTGTAGGTTTGTGTATCTTGTAATAGAGAGTTAAGGGACCCAAGCGGCTCTGGTAAGATATATCTATACTGCCCTACTAAGCGCATGATACATTTTTTTTTGTCCCGATGAAAAACAAAGAATTGTGCAAAGAGTACAGATGAAAATGATTGTCCATTATAAAAGACACAAACCTCAAATGTACCAGGAATACATAACAACATAAGAGCCTTCAAGATTCTTTTAAAGGGTTATCAAAAAATCTAGAAAAAAATATTTTGTGCATCTATAAGATTATTGGTGTAGCTAAAAGATTATTCCAATAAAAGCAACTCATGATTCTTTGAAGTCTAACAAGCATACATAACCTAAAATCATACTATATTACTTTTAAATATATCTAATGTATGAGTGTTTTCATTAAAAAAGTTGTAGGTACATACTTTTAATAAAACTATGTACCTACTATATGTATGTAGAAGATTCTTACTATAAAAATAACAGATATCTACATGATTACTTAACAAAACGTAACGATAGCATACGATACAACGAACACAGCCATCAAAGTACAAATAGTCTGTAGTGCTTTTGGTTTAAAGCATTCTGTATAAGACTGTACTATAAACGGGCGCACGAGTTGATGACAAGAAAAGTATGTAGGTAAAATCAGAAGGTGCTAACTCGCGGGTGCGCACCAGTTTCTCACCTGCGAGTTGACGAATGAGCCAAAATACGAGTATCATACAATATGCATTAACTATTAAAAGCTTCTACAGATAATGCCCTGTATTTCCAGTTTCTCCAGTCCAATAATTGCAAAAGGAACAAAAACCTAGTTTACAACTACAAAATTTATTGGAAACAATATATGAGCATTTTATTTATAATGATTGCACATATTCAACGAAATGGACAGGTGAGTAGACCACTAATGGATCACGGTGTGCGTCATACTCTATATCAATAATTGCTCACGCTTTTAATGTTGCCTTTGTTGAAGAAGGGCAATTACTATCTGTAATGGCAATTACGTTCATATAATGGGTATAATGTAACTGACTTATATAACGCAGTGCACTCCGAATACTATTTTTATTTATTTTAATAGCATCCTTCCACTTTGGTGTTTTTATTTATAAAATATTATGACACATCTTTGTTAGTTCACATTTTTGTCTAGATAATATTATCTACTAACAACCTTGAGCGATAAGTGGTTTTGAGTCTGAAATCATAATTAATATTTATGTTTATACATCACTAGCGACGCCCGCGGCTTCGCCCATTTGACAAATTATGTACACAAAAACCTTCCTCGCGAGCCACTCTATCCATTGGTGAAAACCGCAAACTACATAAAAACATACATTGACTAGTTTTAAAGATCAAAGCATAAAATAATTAGATCAAGATCACCTTTTGATGATAGTTTGAAATCTCGAGCATAACATTTTACATTCAATATTGGATGGAACCAGGCGTTACTTGGCGAAAATCCATGACAAAGCAATGGTAAGTAAAATGTTTTAAAAAAAATGTTTTAAACTTTTTAAATTTGTAATAGCATTGTTTTCCGCAGAATTAAAAAAGACAACAAAACGTCGACAATTGTTTCGCCTCTAAACGAGGCATTATCAAGACTGTCTCAGAGAGAACAGCAAAATTTGTGGTCAGAACATATTTGCTTATAAGTAAACGTGTGCAAATTTCATTATCGCGATGTAGGATTTTTCACAATAACTAACGTGGGTAGAAACCTCAGATCATGCTAACTAAGTACCAAAAAATAGGTATTCACCAATACAAGACTTTATCTTCTTAATTTTTAATAAATTGTGTAGAAATGCCAAATGACACATACAAACCAACAACCAACTAATGTGTCCGTCTGTTTACAACCAGATTAAGTAAGGACTTCTCAGGACAACCGATTATATAAAGTCCCTCTTCGCGAAGCACCTCCTTGACACTGGTCACCCCTTGAACAATAGTAACACCTTTAAAGTTTTACGCTTATGTGAGAAAGGGTTCAAGCTGAGTGTTTGGGAAAGGCTAGAAATAGTTAGAAGAGATGCGGACACCTTACTCAATGAACAAATAGATTTTCACACGTCTCCCTTACTTAATCTGGTTGTAAACAGACGGACACATTAGTTATATATATATAATATTTTCGTAATTTACAATGCACTCTAGAAAGAAAAGTAGAACCAGTAGAACTACCTTGTTCCTGTGAAAATTTATATTAGTATTTATTTGTTTGTTATTCAGAGTTTGTGAGCAGTATGTAATGCATTGGCGTGAGTGCTCGTAGTCTGGCTGATACAAAAATGCTGTTTAATGTGGGTTGTAGGCAGTCATGACACTACGACCTCATGTTCTGTGTTAATCTAACAAGGTATACTTTCTTTGCATAATATTAAAAGTAGACTCATGTTTTACCCAACTTAATAATTTACATTCAATCTGTAATTTACATTGTTTAAAGATTTAAATTTAACTAGCGGTTGCCCACTGATCGACTTGCATAATTTAGAATTAACCACATACCAATGTTATTATGCAACCGACAAATTTTTTTTTTTTTTTTAGTTCCGCGACCAAGGCCGCGGCCGCTCTAACGTCCGTTGCCGGGCGTCTCTGGTTACAAGCAGAACGTATTTCCAGTGGCGCCCGGAGGACTTTGACCACCTCTGTGGTCTCTGCGGGGGTTGGGTCGGGATGAGAATCCCGCGTCGTTGGGGTAGGGTTTTATCCCGCGTCAGTGAGTGAATCTAGTTGCGTGCTATGGGGCAAAGGCCCCGCAGCACGCAACCCTTCTAGCCTGCTTCTGTAAGGACGACGGGTGGCGATCCCGCCATCCTCAGGCCCCGATCATGGAGGTCGATGGTCTGGGGCGTAGATGAGTCTGCGGGGCCCTTGCCGCTGACTACAGAACTCGGCGGGGAGGGTAGGGTACGGTCCCTCTCCCTCTCAGCCGCCTCCTTCGCGAGCACGACTTGCTCACAGAAGGACACGGCCGCGTTCCATCTACTCCCGCTGGAGAGAAGCATGGTCTCCAGCGAGAGGGTATCCACGCTCAGATCCACTACGAGGTCTCGGCGCTGACTCGCCCACGCTGAGCACTCCACCAACGTGTGGAGTGCGGTGTCGTCGTCGGAAACCTCGCAGTGTTGACACCGGGGTGTGACCTCACGACGGATGCGAAACAGATAGCTACCGAAGTATCCATGCCCGGTAACGATCTGCGTCGCACGATACGTGAGGTCACCATGCTGCCTCTGCAGCCAATCGTCCATGATCGGTCTCACCGCCGCGATGATGGTGGCACCCCACTTGGGTTGCTAAAGCCGCACCCTCCATGACTCCATGAGATCTTGTCGGATTTGGGACCGCCGGTCATCGATTTCTCGAGACGCAGGCTTGTGGTCCCGCTCCAGTGCCTCTCGCTTCCAGGTCCCATGGAGGGGTTCCGGCTAGGAGACATGCAGCCTCTCCGAAGATCGTGCAGTAGCCCCTTATTGTTTTGACGGCCAAGGTCCTCAACGGTCTGTTAAGGAGCGTTGAGTTGTTGGCCGTCAACCGCGCCGCCCATACGGGAGCCCCGTATAGGGCCATACTCCGCATGATCCCCAGGTACAGTCTCCTGCAGGAAGCGTTGGGTCCCTTTAGGTTGGGCATCAGTCGCGAAAGCGCGACCGATGCCTGTGTCACCTTGGGGACCAAACTTCGGAAATGTGGTCCGAAGTTCCATCGGCTATCAAGTACGATCCCTAGATACTTCATCGAGGGCTTGATGCCGATGCTAACGCCTCCTACATTTATGCTGGAACCTTCAGGTGGACCGTTCCGAGGTCTGTGAAAACACAGAACCTCGGACTTGTGCAAGGCCACCTCCAGTCCCAGCCGCCGTATCCGACCCACGACTTGAGCATCACCCGTCGTGACCTTGAGTGCTGCCTCCTGGTACGTTGAACCCCGCGCCGTGACGAGGGTATCGTCGGCGTAGCACGCCATGCCGACGCCCTCAGGCAACCCGCACCCCGCAGCACCCAGTCGTAGCCGATGCTCCACAGAAGCGACCCCAGGACCGACCCCTGCGGAACACTGCACGGCCCGAGCCAGCTGGGGAAAGCTATGGCCCTCTCCGAGAGATAGGCCCCGACAATACGACGGAGGTAGAGAGGCGTTTCGTGATACACGAGCGCCTCCCTAACGCAGCTCCATGGCAAGGTGTTGAACGCGTTGGCGATGTCAAGAGACACCGCCACCACCACCTTGCCCTGCGAGACTGCTTCCTCCCTGTAAGCCTGATAAAGCTCCGCCTCTCGGGTTGCCGCGTCGTCGGGGCGGCGATGCCTCCGGCGAAACCTGGTGTACTGGCGGCGGGCGGAGATGCATGCTGCGCGCAGCTGTGCAATCTCCGGCGACCACCAGTACACCTGCTTCCTTGCCGGTCTGGGTGTAACCCTAGGCATAGCCGCATCACAGATTTGCGACATGGCTCTCCTGAACCACTCCGCCTCGGCATCCACATCGGCAGGCCGGTCCGACGCCGGAATCCAGGCCTGCACGATGGATGCCTCCAGGAGTGCCTCCCGATCCAGATGGTGAAGTGCCCAACGCGGATCCGGGGGATTTTCTACCGGCTGTGGGAGGTCAGGTGGGGGGACGACATCGAATCGGATGTACCGTTGGTCCGAGTGCGTCTCCTCACCCTCCTCCACGTGCCAGCCAGTAATACGGGCGGCGAGGGCAGAGGTCGCGAACGATACGTCCACGACCGAGCTGGTCCCCCGCCGCCAGAAGGTGGCGATATTCCCCCGGTTGAGGACCTCCAGACCAAGTGTTCTGGTCCAGTCCTCAAGAAGCCTCCCCTTGTCCCTGGTTTCCCGGGAGCCCCACGCCTCACTCCAGGCATTGAAGTCTCCCAGGAGCAGGACAGGGCGAGGACGGCACGCAGCGAAGACGACGTCGAGCTCAGTGAGCCATAGCTCAAACTGAGTCTCGTCCAGTGTCGGCGAGATGTAGGTGGCCACGACTGCCAACCCATCATATTCCGCCGCAACACACCCGCGGCCCCTTGCAATGATAGCAAGGCGCGAGTTATCTGCGGCGGCCCCCCGAAGATAAAACAGGCCGAGCCGTCCTCGTCCACCGGGCTTCCCGGGTGGACGTAGTACGGCTCGGCGACCACAGCCAAGTTTATGGACCACTGCCGGATGCTCTGGTACAGAAGATCCTGAGCAGCGCGGCAGCGGTTCAAATTCACTTGCAGGATGCGGATATGGGCGTCAGACATTAATGGACGCATCCCGCCGAAAAACATCTGGCCGTGCAGTAGCGGCACCCCCACCGCTCTCAGCGGACGGACGAGGCTTTGGCCTCGAGGCGGCGCAGGTTGTGCTGCCGACCCAGTGGTCCACAGTTTTGCCCTCCGCCTCGCATCTAAAGCAGCGAGGCGGGGCATCACAGGCACTTGCCTTGTGACCGGGCCGGCTGCAGTGGAAGCACCGATCGCCCACGGTGACTTCCGCTGTGCACTGCACTCCGACGTACCCCACCACCATGCACCGGAAACATCTGGTTTCCCGGGCACGAAGGAGGTGCACCTGCGCCTTTAGGAAGCCCCCTACGAGGAGGCTTCGTCCGTCCGTCACTTTCAGTGCCGCCGCGACGGGGCACTGGACGACTGTCATCCCATGACCAGTGGAGCCGAAGGAGATGTCTCCAGCCTTCACCTGGTCACGGAGGCAGCCGCCCGCCTCCACGACGGCGGAGATTACTTCCTCCGTCGTGGCCTCGTCATCCAGACCCGTGATGCGCAATGCAGCGCATTTGGTGGGTCTGGTGATGCGGACGGCTTCTGCGTCCAGCGCGTCCCTAAGCTGCGCTGCTAGGGCGTCAGCTTTAGGGCCGCTGTAGGCACCGGAGACCTCGAGGAGGCGAGCCCCGGTGCGTGTCATCTTGCACCGGAGACCCCCCTGGATATCGAGGGCTGAGAGGTTGACTGAGGACTTCACGGTCCTCAGGACATCAGCGTACCCCACACCCCTCTCCGCACCCTCCGTCGTCACCGTAAGGACGACGGCTGTGGAGCGAGGAGCGCGGGGCCTCTTCGGCGCCTTCGCCGCCTTCGCCGCGGCGGCTTTGGCCACTTTCTTGGCCGCTTTCTTGGCGGCCTTCGTCTTCCTCTTCCTGGCCCCCACTACCTCCCATCCCTCCCGTCCGGAGGGATGTAAAGAAGCAGCGGGAGCGTTAGAGGAAGAGGAGGCGGCAGGGGTGCCGCGCCCCTTCGCCTTCCGCGCCTGGGCCGCGGTCTCGGCCGGCAACCGGTACGCTGGAGCGGACTGGGGCGGAGCGGGGTGGCGGACAGCGGGTGTGCCGCTTGGTCCTGGAGCGGGAGAACCGCCAACAGCCGCCGCGTATGAGAACGCGAGACGTGCTAGAGGGCGGTACGCCCGGTCCTCCAGGACCGCGAGGCGCCTCTCGATCGCCGTCAGGACCTGTACCATAGTCGGCACAGGCTGTGGCGGCGATCCGGGCGCCGTGTTGGGCACCGTGGTGGGCGCCATGGTGGGCGCCGTGGTGGGCGCCTTGGTGGACGCCGTGGTTGGCACCGTGGTGAGCGCCTTGGTGGCGCCGTCTTCGGCGCTGGTCCAGCCGTCGGAGGAGGAGGCGGCAGCATGGGACCGGGAGGCGCCTTGACCACCTTGGTCTAGTCAGCGACCTCCCGCCACAGGTCATCCATCTGCTTCCTGGAAGCAGCGAGCTCCGCCTCCAGGCTCGTCACCTGCTTCCAGAGCCTCGCCTCCTCCTTGGTGACGCTCCGCGCGAGGAGCTTGTTGAGGGAAGATTTGGCTTCATCCACCAGTGAAGCCACAATCTTCTTCCTCCCCGCCACGTTCCTGTTGCCCCGCATGGCCGCGTTCATGCGGGCAAAAACGCTCATAAGCTCCCGCGCGGGCGGCCCACCGATTTCCCGGCGTCTTCGCTGGGACAGTTGGACCGAGGACGGAGGAGGAGTTGGCGGCCGCCTTCTGTACGCGTCGAGACGCGTACGCACCGTCTTGACCGACACCTCCTCCTCCGAATCGCTGGAGAGGAGGCACCCCCACCCGGAGCAGCTGGTGCTACGGTCGCGCGGCGGCCCCCCTTCTCCTCGAGGGTCCTCTTTTTCGTCGCAGAAGAGCGGCCCTTCTTCTTCACACTGCTGGGAGCTGACCCATCGTCAGTCCCAGCAGCATCAGTTCCTTGGGGCGTCGACATCGCGCTGCAACTAGGCGGCGCGGTGCGAGCCCCCAAATCAAATGGCATCGGAGTCCGTGATGGATGCGTTAAGTCGTCGGTTGATACTGCCCGGGAAAGGGCAGTATCGGGACCGGGGGTATCGTCGGGTTCACTAATATTCATATTCACAATTTTAATGGCACCAAGTTCGGACTAGGACGTTCGGTCACCCAAATTGCCACTGCGTTACCGTGGTCAAGTTGGGGTCCAGGGCGGACGGCGAGGACGTAGTCACTAATCACTTGGGGCCCCGCCCCGTGAATCCGACTATAGAGTAGACAGTTGAAACTTTATATTATTATTCATTAAACTGAGACTCCAACAGTACCTTCATGTATTATAGGTACTAATACTTAATATACCTTCATAAAATTGATGTTTTCATAAATATCTAAGAACTAAAGTAAATCTTTATTAGTGAAACACTCTTTGTAACCTAGTACTGATTGAATACTTGCATGTTTACTCCTATTAAATACGACGAGGCAGTCGTGACACGATACAATTTTCACGTAGTGCAATGACTTAGGAAAATCACATCTAAATTGGCATTATGTAGTTTGCATTTGGTTTATGCCTACAAATTTTCATTGTAAATTCACTGATCAATTCATAAATAATTCATTGCATAAATTCAGAAGTAGGTTAAAATTTGCTGTTTTATATATTCAAGTTTCTACTGATATGTCTGGTTTCAAAAATAAATAGCCATTTTGTATGTAATACAAAATCAATCGTGGTCAGAGATTCAAATTATACATTTAAATCCTCGGGTTGCAACTGCAAAACGGTAGAATTTTTCAGACCTAAATTGTTATATTGTCAGCCTATTCATATTAGTTTAAAGTCCAAATTATTCATAACATAGCTATAAAACATCTAATTAATAGTTGCACACGATTAGAATTTAAAAAGGTGCTTCCACACTATGTTAGTCGTTTCCAAACGAGTAAAACTTAAATTACAAAGATCCCTTGCCGCGATAAGCAATCCGTTCGAGTCAAGCTATAGAGGTAGAGTTAAAAGTTAGGTTAAAAGTAAATTAAAGCAACCACATTGCTTAGTTCGTAAATGTATAAAATATACCAACCTAAGTATACGTTGTCAAAATTTGTTGGTATGCGGTTGCAATACAAGCTGTTCGTTGAAGTTAAATACGACTTAGCCAAACTTGTGCGCCATACCGAACTAAACTAAGATGCTAGTTCTGGCTATGAAACTAAGCACTTTGTTTTAAACGATCTACCTGATCCCAGTTGTAACTTTGTGGATAACTAAGCTCAAATTTAGATTTTCAATGTACAAAGTTAGTTACATGAACTTAAAATCTAGTGGGTATGTAGCCTAGTGGTTTTATGTTTGGTTATATGTATTTTCATTCCTGAAACAGACGCGTAGACGTTAATTTAATCATCATCTACCTGCCCTTACAAGTACCAGTTATTTGGGGTCGGTGCAACATGTCGAAAACTGACTTGAACCTAAAACTAACATAATATACCTAATAGTATTTATCTTTAATAATTAATGTCTAAACGCATCGATCAAATATTTCTATTGATTAATGTCTAAATAGAACTTAATATTAAAGTTCGATGTCTCGCAGAGGCACACAGGTGGTCAAAGTCCGCCAGACGTCACTAGAAATATATTTTGCGTGTGAGCCAGAGACGCCCAGCAACAGACGTGGGAGCAGCCGCGGTCTTAGGCCGCGGAATTAAAAAGAAACTTCGATTTCTTCTTACTTCCTGACGTTTTGGTTCGATTACTCCAGCGACTACTATTGGTCCAATCCAAGCCAGGTTGGAGCCACCCCGAAGAGGCCACACATGTGGCCAAAGTTCGCTGGACGCTACTGAAATACCTTCTGGTGTTTACCAGAGACGCCCGCAGCAATGGAAATGGAAGCGGCAGCGGTCTCACGGAATTAAAAAAAAAAGTTTGGAGCCATAATGTAGTGTACCTTTATTATCACGCTCAAGTCTCATTTAGTTGTTTTATATGAGTCAAATTCGGGAAAGTTTATAAATAAATACTATAATATTATTTATACGTAGCTGTAAAACTTGATATTTCAAGTACATACAAACATGAGTTCTAATTTCTCAGGAACAATTGGCATTTTAAGGTATTCACACTAGAACGTGCCTATTATATCTATCCGCAAATTAATTGATAGGCCTCTCAAGCTCGAATGTGTAATCTGAATCGCAGAATCAATAACATTGTTGCAGTAGATTATACTCTGATTTCAATAGAGCTATCGTACTCGTCTTTGTTATCTCTATACATAACCAATGATCTATTAAGAACATAGACGTCATTGTTATTGAAGTGGCTAGAGTGTAGGGTATTCAGGTGTTGGATGCAGTAGGTATGATCAATATATTCACCTCTTGCAGTCGATTAGTCACAGAGCTGGATTATTTATGATTTGTGGTAGTCGCAGAGGTAACGGCAAATGGATCCCTGACATTTAATTATTTTGTTCCCGGTAGATTTCTGTAATAATCGAAGGAATTGTTATAATGATGATGAGTTTGATATGGAACTCTATAAACGGTTACTGTAATAGATGCAACAGAAATACATCATCTGTGAAAATTTCAACTTTCTAAGGGTTCATGACATACAGCCCAAGACAGGTACGGACAGCAAAGTCTCAGTAATAGCGTTCACCTTTTACCCTTTGGGTACGGAACCCTAAAAAAATTATCAAAGACACTGATAATAAGATGCTCTAGGGAAATAGTCTGAAGTACACTATAGTCGCGCACGACTATTCGTTACCTTTACCAGCTTCTTTGTCTTGTTATCTGATTCTTGTTATGTTTCAAGTCCTACTTGAAACACTGCTCGTAACATGACACTTGGAACAAATCTTCCTAGTCCTTAGTTTTCATTCAATCTCGCAAAAATATTATCTAAGATAAACATGTACAGATTCATTCATACCATCTATAGGGATTTGTAACGCATCTACCCACAGCGAGATACGTGTCGTGACTACGAGACGATGTTGGTGATTCACGTGAAACTTACCGTTGGAAAACTCTTTGAAAGAAATTTAAACGCTGTTGTAGATATATCCGTACGAATGTCTCATGCCAATGAGAATGCGACGACTGTGTTGGAATGATTTTCCAGCATACAGAAACACGTGGTACATCTAGAAGTTTCTTTTTACTGTACAGTATTTTTCATTTGAATTTCTGCAGTTTCATAAAATTATGAAGTTTATTTTTCCGAACGATTTTGATGGATTAATAACATCGGCAGGTAATAGGTTACTTTTTAATCCGATTGACACGTGGGCGTAGTACGGTCATAACCTACTTGATAGTATAGCCTAATCAGACACACATGAAAGTGTTATTAGTGAGTTTACTATTGTTACTTATGACAATATTCTACTGAAAGGAGCAATGTCAACTGCAGAAGTTGCAAATATAGTGAGTCCACCACATTATTCGCACTTGGTAATGTTTTTCTATAACATGGTAAAGCCTAAACTCATATTATTTGCGGCGTGATAAAGTGCGTGCATCAAACATGAGGTATTTTACGACCCTATTACATTACCTTTTATTGCGTTTTCACACACTTGTTCTTCCAACCTTAATAAATTAGAAACTTCAGGGAATAAGTATAATGTTTAACCAATTTTTAGAGTACTTGTATTACAAAGAGAGAACAGTGTCAAAACATTTAAAAAAATAAGCTTATTTATTTAAAGGTTCTTCTCAGCTTACAATAATATTCTTATAAATAACACAAATTTAAAACATTACGCCAAAAATAAAGTACACATTTAACATTTCTTTTACGATCGAGTATCGACGAGAGCAAACATTGATAAAGGATTATTTGATGATATTTTCCACTCAATAATATTTAAAGTAAAGTATGGTGTAATTCATGATCTTCTTCATCTTCACTTGTATAGTCATCTTATATATGAATAGATTTTTATTTATCATACTTCTAATAGAGAATAACATATAAGTGCATACCTACTATGTTTGGAGCATGCAGCCAACTTCACCTGCAAGTGATAGGTACGCTTTCTGATCAACAAACGAGGCTATAGCAACATGAACATCCCAGTAAGCGGCATTAGGTTCGCTCCCTATTTATCCCTAACGTAGGGCTAACAATAATAATAAGCGTAATTTAGGCAACTACTTATTATGCCTATTTTTCGTGGAAACACGTAAATTTGTATGTAAAAAAAATATCTTTTATATCCACTTGAAGTTGCGTTTCACTTTTTGGTTAATACTATAGGTATTGCTTATTTTCCTCAAGGCATAATAATGCCCTAAGGGATGCCGTGCCTAAGTGATTTATAAGAATGTAGATTCTTTTTGCACCAGAATACAGGTATTTTGATATTAGAGGTGGAACTCTACTTTATATTATCAATTTGAAGTTCATGCATTAGGTATTGCTCTATTTTTCTTCAGCAATAGACTGAACAAGTAACTTGATTCTGAAGGTGGGACCACCTTCAGAATCATTATGATAATTATGACAAACTTAACTGTTTTTTAGTTTTTGCTTATACCCTTATTTTCAAGCTAATCAGGTAGGTATTACTCTATTAGTAGAGTAATAGAATAGATACTCGTATTATATAATCGCAAAGGATAATGAGGATAGGATTAAGAAAGGAGTGACTGAGGAGATGACGCGTGACAGGGATGTACAGGAGGAAGACAAATACTGACTGACTACTTCGGTGGCGTAGTCGGTTACCACTTTCGACGCCGGAGTCTCTCGGGTTCGATTCCCGGTCGGGATATACTTTGTGTGATGACATATACGTTTGTACCAAAGTCTGGATGGTTTTTGTATGTAAAATAAGTATGTATTTACAAAAAAAAATATTCATACGTATTTATATCAGTTTGTCTAGTACTCATATCACTAGCTCTGCTTAGTTTAAGACTAGATGGCATTGTGTGAATTGTCCTATCATATTTATTTATTTAATTGAAATAAGGGCAGGCAGGTGATGATGATTATATAATCGCAAAAACTATGTTTTCAAAAAGGATTCTAACCTGCGTGTTAGTTGTATACACATTTAAGAAACGTAACATGCAATAAGAGCTACATACATCAATAGAAATAGAATAGAAATATACTTTATAGTCCACCAATATACAAATTAAATAAATACAAACTAAAGCTTAATTCAGTAGTACAAATGGCTGCCTTATCACCAAGAGTGATCTCTTACAGGCAACCTTTGGATGGACATAACAGATCGAAGTGAAATTAAAAGTGGATAGCTATTATAGCGAAAGAAAAGAATATACAAACGTATAAGAAAAATATACAAAAGTTCAAGAAAAATATACAAAAGTAAGGTTCATCAATGGTCACGTTTGTTAAATTTAAAAAGGCGCTACCAAGTCTCATCATCATTCACCGAGCCTTTTCCCAACTCAGTTGGGGTCGGCTTTCTAGTCTAACTGCGATTCGGCTGAACTTCGAAATAGGCGCGATCAAGTCTAATTCATACTAATTGCTGAATCAATAAACCCACTGAAAATAAGCATTTTCCTATTGATGATTGATTTTCTAATAGCTATCAATTAGATGAAGAGGGTGTTAGTTAGTATAAACTTTGACCAGCCCTGTAATTGTGTATATCATTAAATTAAAAGCTTTCGTGTTTGATATCCATTAACAATATTCGCGGCACTAAAACACCATTCTTAGTTGATACAAGGGCACGGTTGGCTAAACAGTTTACTAATTTACTATCCATAAATTGTGGATCAAGAATTTGATAAGACACGTCCCCCAAGTTTTACGAGTTCGGTCTATGCAAGCCTATTTAGAAAGTTGAGTTAACCTATTTATTCTCCAATTCATGCTAACCCATTACCTACAGAATTTATAGGGTTAATATTTAACTAAAATAATCTTATTCACAATAAGTTTAACAACTGCTTTATTATGTATAGGTATTCTAAAATCACATTTCAATGACAAACTTATCAAGAGTCAGTTATTTTTCAATTCATATTGGTTGATAAGAATTAATAAAGATATACTTATTGTCTCTATTGTTACTTCTCAGGGCTTGAAGTCTGATTACTTTCTGGCAGATAATTAGAAGTGCCATCTAACGAGGCAATGCCACAAGGGTTCTGGGAAACCTTCCAGCCAGCGATGGCACAGAGATTGCAATAGTAATATTACGCATTACGTAGGTACCACTTGTACTGTGTATTTGGTTTATATGAAAAGAAACACAATATTTATATATTGCAGTCTCATTTTAATTTATGATTTTGTTTGTAAACTAATACAGTTACATCAAAACACACACCGCGTAACAAACAGTACTAAAGGATATGTAAGAATATGTGATAATACTGGACAGTCAGCAAATTAAATCGCTGAATACTTATAACAATAAATACTCTGAACATGAACGTAAACACCATTAACATGAAATTGACAAAATATCATTATGAATTATATTATTAGTATGGTGCTAGACATCTTATTTTTTACAATAATTTTAAGATACAATAACTTGGTATTTACCTAGAATTACCTAATATAACTGTTTTGAACGATTTAATTTGCCAACTGCTACTACAGGTAGGTTGCTGTTAACTCTGCTTGTGATCATTCATTTAATTTAATATATTTTATTTTAGATATTATTTAATTAAGTACATTATTATAAGTACAATTACGGAATGTCTACAAGACCGAATCAACAGCATAAAGGTTGACCTAATTATTTAAAAGTGAATGAGGTATGATTTGTTCAATCACAAAGCATCTCTAACAAATAAAAAGTAACTCTAATGTCACATTGATATAATTTAATATTGTCATTGTTTTAATTTAATTAGTATTAGGTAAATACTTTACAAATAGTTCGCTAGACGTAAGTAGAAAAATGAACTTAACTTTTACAGCTTAAAATTTGCATTAGCATAACATGAAAGAAACATTTGTTACCTTACGTACACTTCTACTATAACATTTACTCTATACAATTCTTTACGTATGTAGTTACTATGAAATGTACAGGCTTACAAATAATAATCCAAATTCGTAATTTAATAAGAACCATAGCTACACTATTACAGGCCTTATTTTCCAACTTTACAACAAGTTATAGATTTTGAAGTTACGATAACACGTGACTTGGAAAGGATTCTAAAAACGACGCCACATGGTATATAGTACTTTCAACTATAAGCACTCTTGTTACCAGGGTCATGCTATAATAGTGAATAAACTTTAAAAAACATAACCCCTCCTAAACATTCGAGAAAAAAATAAACAGCAAAATTAATTATCCTGCTGTTTTGTAAATAGTACATGATAGACATACGAGTCCCGTGATAGCTTGGTTACTCGTAATTTCTGTAAGGATATTAAAATTTCTTCACTTTTGTATTTTAAAATTATAAGCGGTTTGGAAAAACTCTATTCTAAAGATATTTGCATTTTTATGTACATTATATTACTATTTACAAAATATCTGTATTACAAAAGTTTAAAAAACATGTTGTAAAAACCAAGAAAATAGAAAGTACAGATTATAGATTTTTTTAACATTGTGCACGGATTTTACATAAAATAAATTAAGAAACGTTTAAATGATTTTCAAATCAAAGTTAATTTTCAAACAAAATTCTTAAATCCTTAATTTTTTCTCGAAAATAATATATCGATGTAAATAAGTACATAAATATTATCGTACGGATTGACACAATACAGAACATGATTATATAAGAATGTATAAGCATTATGACTATTAATCTCAGTTTTAGTATGGTGGAAATATTTTTTGATAAATAAGTAACAGTTTACAGCTATTTAATAAATTAAGCTAACTAAAATTTATGGAATGACATTAATTGCAATGCAGAAATACTCGTTATTAATACTTAAACTAAACATTAATTGAGTAAATGAAAAAATATCGTAATGCTTCAACCAAGAAGTATATTTTATTCTAATATTCTTAAAATATCTACTGTACATTTACTATGGCACGGCGTTTTTATAATAATTAAAAATTAAATAAGTATAAAGATACTTAGATATTTTTTGAAAACACGCGGTTGAGATACAGATGAAAATCATACTCAGAATAGGACCAGAAACTCCGACAATATTTCAATAATCAACATACACGTAAAACAAAAATAAACGCGAAGTAATAGAACTCATAAATAGGTACTGAAACTTTTTCAGTTTGTGTAAATGTTATTGGTTCTCAAGCCGAGAGTGAACTAGATAGCTCTTGCACTGCACTCGTATGTTTGACCATTATATTCCACAGTTTAAGGTAGCCTTATACCCAACTGAAAGTAATTTTTTCTCGTAGACGTTTTCAAATTCAACACGTTCATCTCAACTCTGTATAATTCCTAGTGTGTTATACATTGAATTATAACAAAAAAGTTATTTTGTGTTGAATTAAGATAGCAGTACCTATATAATACGTTGTTAGTAAAAACTAGTCCGAGCCACCTATGACTTTAATTGGCTGTGCTATAGCGGCTGGCACGTAAGATTTTGATGCCTTGAACCACAGTGTCATACATCAGTGTACCTATTTTGTAATCACGGGCAATTTTTTTTTTGGTTACATTGTAATATATACATAGACAGCATTGGAAATCTGATTCAATTTGATTTTCAACGTTAAGTAAATATCTTTCAACACAACATTAAAGGTAAGTTAATATTTACAAAGTCAGTATTATTAATGTAAATAATTAAAAGGCAAATTAAATTAGGTATCAACACACTTGATCAACATGTTAATACATAATTATATTGTTTTAAAACTCATTTATTTTTATAAATATTATTTAATAGATGGAATGTAACTACCCCGTGTCCATTCACAATTTTATAGGTCCAAAGTTTTAAAAACTCGGTTATTATTTGTTTCATTCTAATATCCTCATGATAATAAACTATATTATGTATCTACTTCTTTAATCTATAAACTAGGCTACACCTGATAGCTAAAACAACGAAGTAATAAGAGTATTTTTATCAGTACGTTGATATAATATTATTATAATCCAGTTTTCTTAAAACTCTGATGTTACTTGCGAGCACCGACTTTAAAAAATTGTAATTGGTAATCAAATATGCTAACCTATTTTTTTTTATTTGGAGTGATATGAATGTAGGTACTATTAAAGATAATTAATTGTTACTGATATGAAAACTACTGCAAGATTAGAATCTCCGAACGGATATGTATCATGGAGGTACAACAATTAATAGGTACAGTCAACGTCAATTATTGGTCACGCCCTTCGCTTGATTCAATTCAAAATTCAACCCTACTCCTCACAACGACAGGCCGCCCAAAACGTCATACAGTTTAATCCCAGTCACTCAGTCGTATTTAATCGTATTCTGTATCAACTGTAGGTATATGAGGGATCAAACCATAGACTTAGTATCCCGAGATTAAATTCATAACATTGTGGGCGTAGTAGTAGGCTCGTTGGTCGTAGGCTATCTGTGGTAGTTACGATTTGATTGCTAACAATTCTTTACATAATAAAATTCCGGAAACGTCAAAACGAGTCGTCTTTAACGTTACGACTTTGTTACGATTGGTTGCAGGGCACATTATTTTAAAACTTTTTAGAGGTATAATAAGTTCTCTTCCACTGGTATACAATAATAAAGCCTTGTTCGTTTTCATCGTTTTTTTTTAAACCGCGGTCCAAGGCCGCGGCTACTCTAACGTCCGTAACCGTAGTCTCTGGTTACAAGCAGAACGTATTTCCAGTGGCGCCCGGCGGGGTTCGTTTTCTATACTTAGTGTGACCTTAATTTGCTGCTGACTTTACATGAAACCACAACATAATAACTACAAAGTAATAACAAATTAATACTTTTTCATCACACAATTCACTTGGCAATATACAATTACTATGAACCGAGTAGTTAAGTAAATTGCACTCACTATTATTTTTGTATCACTCACAATGCCGTATGGCAGTCAGAGGCCTTATTGGTAGGCTAAGATCGATATGTCGTCCGTTTGCTTTTACACTAGCGACGCAACCACGTAGGCCGGTGTAAAGTGCCGCTGGCAATCCGAGAGGTAGAGTTGGAGATCCTCCTGTCAGAAATAAATGATAATTAATATCTTGCACTGCAACCTCTTAATTAGCTCAATAAAAAGGGTTTCTCTATTGAGCTGTAGTGAGATACGCTAACCACAAGAAATAGTCGTAGGAAAAGTCATGCTAAAAAGATTCAGTTTTTAACAATGACAAAATTAAAGATGAAATAAAGAGAAAGTTCATACCAATCCACAACTTTGGGTTTGACTTCGAAGGTACCAGCAATGACTGCGAATACCCTCTAACTGGCGGTAAGTCATCCACTTGCAACATTGCAAGTCTCTTCCTTCTTCTTATGGTTACGGTGTGCCACCTTCCATCGTCCACTCGTATTTTAGACTCAATAGATTGGAACCAATCTTCTTGAGTCACAGAGTTCGTTTCTTTTATGTCCGTATCTGTATACATGAGTTGAAGCTTCCCTTCATTTAACCCTAGACCGATAAAGTCTCGAGGTCTTATACCAATTTTCCGTCTCCACATTAAAAGACCAGAATCGTTGTGTGTTCGGAACTTTATTTCGTATCTAATACCACGAGCGCCGTTGTTCCTGAAATAGTTCTTAATTCATTTGCTTGTGCACATTAAATACTGCTAATTCTGTGTGTATAGCAACTTTTCACTCACGATTAGTAAATGCAAATAAGTATAGTTATTTTGTTAAGTGGTTAATTGGAACGAACAACTAGAAATACTTAGTCATGCATTGTCAGTAAAAACTTTAAAAACCATGAAACCTTATAATTTGAAAGTCAGTATAATGTGTTTGTTTATCTTAGAATACAATATTAATGATCATTATCCCACATAACTGAATATAATAACTAACTGAAATATTTCTAAAATAGAGACAACTTCTTTCTGCGAAGATGACACATCAGAGGCGTTCAAACACTTCAAACGCACAAAATTCGGGCAGATATTTTTGTTAGTCCCACGTAACAGGGGGTGTAGTACATACCAACTAATAGTCTTTGATAGATGATTCAAAATGAAGTTGTATGTATGTTAGTGAGGATAACTAAAATGTACCATTACCAGCATAATCATGAAAGCACGTAAGCAATACGTTATTTTTATTTAGAAGATAAAAATTTCTAGAGCTTTTAACAATAAGTGGTTGCACACCGTGAACACAGCACAGTGCAAGTCGACTTAGGTGTTATTTTATTCAAAAGCTTTAGAAAGAAAATTAATTATGGTGATCGTACAAAAAAAAATCCTGTTTTATAGCTAAAAATATATTCAAAAGGTATTACTTTGTTTCTCCCAAACGAAAACTCTTTTTAGATTGGTAAAACAGTGAATATTTTATAAATTTCATCATACAAGTGTTTACGTAACTTCTTCATAATATACACTTGGTCTATCATGAAGAAGTTACGTTTTAATAAATTTAACAGAGCCCCGATGTTGGTTTGAGTGAGGTTTTATTGGTATTTATAAACCCATTTATAATTGAATCACAAACATAACACACAATTACATTTAATTGTTAGTAGCACCAAATATAACAGAATATTGTTAATGCACTGAGACTTATGTAACTGTAGTGTTAAGTATTCGTACAACACTAACAAGCTCGTGTCAGTCGACAAAGTTCAGTGGTGTACTACATTCTGAGGTTAACTCGAAATTGCATTTCAAACCTCATACATAATGCTACTACATAAATATCATAACGTGATATGAGAAACGCTGTATAACTTTGCAAAATAATAAACTAAAATGAGAATGACTCGTGAGTAGGTGAAACATATGTCGACGTTTATATTGCCTTCTATTTAGCGAAATTAGTGCAATTATATAAAAATTCAATATCATACTCCATTGTTTTATAAACTAAAATGATAAAACTTTAGGTCTGACTATGTGTAATATAATTTATATATATATTACTACCGGATGCCCGCGGCTTCGTACACGTGAAATAGTTTTATAGTTCCCAATTCCCGCGGGAATACATTCCCGGGATAAAAAGCCTATATTACACCTTATTACATCAGCTGTCTGCCAGTAAAGTCCAGTTAAAATCGTTTCAGCCGTTCCAGAGATTAGCGGCAACAAACAGACAGACAGACCGACAAAAAAATTTAAAACTTGCCTTTTGTATGTCAGTATCGTGTATGCTATCGTATGCATTGAGTAAAAAGCTGGTAATTTGAAATTACGGACAGACACTTAAATTTTATTTATCTGTATAGATATGGGATTTATAAATATCAAAATGAATCTCTATTTTCTTTAGTCACGGCATTACACGTTATCGGTTGGATGGTCGATAATTTCGCTTCTTCCTTTTTGTTGTTTGTTGTGCTCAGGAGAAGGTTCTCATAAAAAAAATATGCACGGAACATGAGGAAATTTAAGAAAAGGTAACTCTCATAATATACATTTTTTTAATGTACCTGTGAGTAGGTACTTATTGCGAATGTGAAAACTATTCTATGTGGGTGGAGCCGTGGGCATCAGCTGGTAAATTAAATACAATTGTATATTATAAAAGTTCATTACAGTTTGTAAGCTTTTAACAAAAGTATGAAAAAATTGTGCAAAAGTTTCAAGCTAGGTTGGCAGAATAAGTTTAAAATAAAGCTGTGTTAGCTTCACAAGAAACTTACTAATCACTATTTTTTTTTTTTTTTTTTTTTTTTAGTTCCGCGACGAAGGCCGCGGCCGCTCTAACGTCCGTTGCCGGGCGTCTCTGGTTACAAGCAGAACGTATTTCCAGTGGCGCCCGGCGGACTTTGACCACCTCTGTGGTCTCTGCGGGGGTTGGGTCGGGATGAGAATCCCGCGTCGTTGGGGGTAGGGTTTTATCCCGCGTCAGTGAGTGAATCTGGTTGCGTGCTATGGGGCAAAGGCCCCGCAGCACGCAACCCTTCTAGCCTGCTTCTGTAAGGACGACGGGTGGCGATCCCGCCGTCCTCAGGCCCCGATCATGGAGGTCGATGGTCTTGGGCGTAGATGAGTCTGCGGCGGCCTCGCCGCTGACTACGAAACTCGGCGGGGAGGGCACGCTCCCTCTCCCTCTCGGCCGCCTCCTTCGCGAGCACGACTTGCTCGCAGAAGGACACGGCCGCGTTCCACCTACTCCCGCTGGAGACCATGGCTTGAAGCATGGTCTCCAGCGAGAGGGTATCCACGCCCAGACCCACTACGAGGTCCCGGCGCTGACTCGCCCATGCTGAGCACTCCACTAACGTGTGGAGTGCGGTGTCGTCGTCGGAAACCTCGCAGTGTTGACACCGGGGTGTGACCTCACGATGGATGCGAAACAGATAGCTACCGAAGCATCCATGCCCGGTAACGATCTGCGTCGCACGATACGTGAGGTCACCATGCTGCCTCTGCAGCCAATCGTCCATGATCGGTCTCACCGCCGCGATGATGGTGGCACCCCACTTGGGTTGCTCAAGTCGCACCCTCCATGACTCCATGAGATCCTGGCGGAGTTGGGACCGCCGGTCATCGATTTCTCGAGACGCAGGCCTGTGGTCCCGCTCCAGCGCCTCCTTGCGCCATTGGAACAATGACGCAAGGGCTCTCGCTTCCAGGTCCCATGGAGAGGTCCCGGCTAGGAGACATGCAGCCTCTCCGGAGATCGTGCGGTAGCCCCTTATTGTTTTGACGGCCAAGGTCCTCAACGGTCTGTTAAGGAGCGTTGAGTTGTTGGCCGTCAACCGCGCCGCCCATACGGGAGCCCCGTATAGGGCCATACTCCGCACGATCCCCAGGTACAGTCTCCTGCAGGAAGCGTTGTGTCCCTTTAGGTTGGGCATCAGTCGCGAAAGCGCGACCGATGCGTGTGTCACCTTGGGGACCAAACTTCGGAAATGTGGTCCGAAGTTCCATCGGCTATCAAGTACGATCCCTAGATACTTCATCGAGGGCTTGATGCCGATGCTAACGCCTCCCACATTTATGCTGGAACCTTCAGGTGGACCGTTCCGAGGTCTGTGAAAACACAGAACCTCGGACTTGTGCAAGGCCACCTCCAGTCCCAGCCGCCGTATCCGACCCACGACTTACTAATCACTATAGAATAAAATTGCAATGCAAATTAAAGTCTGGTAAAAATAAGTTGTCGCCAGTTTACAAAGACAATGTCTAGAAACAGGAACAGTATTTACAAGCTACTTTGTTAGTCCAACGTGTTTATGTAAATGCGTGAACTTCGACGTAACTTGTTTAAGTTGCTGTAAATTTATACATTCAGAACTTATGCCAATGCCAAGGAATTTTTATAACATACCACTTTAATATAAATATTATTATAACATTTAAAATAGTTGGAAAGCAAAATCTATCCTACTCGTATTAATTGATTAAATGAAGGGCTGTTATTATATTGAATCTTGAATAATTATAAACACGTCCATTTTGCCGAAGAGGCAATCAGAGGCGTACGTTTATTACTAAAGTAAATATAATATTATGTGTTAATAAGACAATATAAATAGGTATGTTATGTACATCCTACTAATATTATAAATGCGAAAGTTTGTGAGTATGTAAGTATGTAAGTATGTATGGATGGATGAATGTTTGTTACTCTTTCACGTAAAAACTACTGAATGGATTTTAATGAAACTTTACAATAATATAGCTTATACACCAGAATAACACATATGCTACAATTTATAAACATATTGTGTGAATTGTTCAAAATATGACGCGGCGCGATGGGAACGGGAAAAATACCAAATTACCACGCGGACGAAGTCGCGGGCGACCACTAGTTATTCATATTTATTCTTTAAGCATAAGCAACCTGCTACCAAATCTTATTTTGAAAACTCTTTCGCTATTAGGGGATTCTGATCATAAATATTAAACTAACTTGAAAAATAGCTTAGCTAAAATTGTAGGGTATATTTTAAAATTAGCTGCTTTAAGCATTACACTTATGTAAAGCCACTAAATTTAAAATTTACTCTACAATTTTAGATAAAACTAAACGACAGCCTACAATATCTCTACTTCAGCTAAGCTATTAAGAAAACGAAAAAATATGAGTAATTTTACCTAAACTAAGTGTTGTGATGTACAATAGACTATTTTACATAGTTATATGGTAACTCCTTCAAATGTTATCTAACACCATAGTGTCCCTCACCGACGACATTGTTAGTAGGTAAGCTAAAAAGGTAGAATAAATTAGTAATAATTAACATCTTGGCTACAGCACATAGTTACCTTAAAAAAATCATCAATCTAATTAAAAAATCGAAAAACGAAGTGATCGTAATAAGGTAAGTAAATACCTTTTTACCCCATTCGATGTTTAAATATTTTTCTATTATTATATAGGTATCTGTTACTATAAATATTAACATAAAAAACGGGCCAAATGCAAATCGGACTCGCGCACAAAGAGTTCACAAACAAACAAAAAGGCAAAAAAATATCACGTTTGTTGTATGGGAGCCCCCTTAAATATTTATTATATTCTGGTTTTTTAGTATTTGTTGTTACAGAGGGAACATAAATACATCATCTGTATTCTGTTGTTTTAGTATTTGTTGTTACAGAGGCATTCTTGACAGACGGACGGACGGACAGTGAAGTCTCAGTAATAGAGTTCCCGTTTTATCCTTTAGGTACGGAACCCTTAAAAACGACCATTGGAAAAAAAAATCAACCATATCAACGTTATGTAATACGTAACTATGTACTGCATTCTGCCATAAGAAAACAACAAGATCGTCGATCATCGTGTCTTTCGATATTCAAATGATGCAAAACAGGTAATAAAGTTAAAACTTTATTAGTAGTGAGAGTCATAATTTCGTTATGTACAAGAGTAAGTTAGGGAGTTAAGTTAGAATGAACAACCGTATTCGTAATCAGGAGAGTTTATAGCTATGAATTCTGATATCTATCTCTTGGTAAGTGGGCTGTTGCAATTGTTGACTGTACGAATTAATATTATTGATGTTGACCTTTTTTTGTAATATTTTAGTTATTAGTCTTTAAGACTTTGAATGGTTTGTTTTAAGAAACCCCAAACAACTTTATATCAAGTATTGTGGTTAATGGTAGATGTTGTGTTTGTAACAGCTCTCTTAACCTATTAAAGTATTAGAAGTAGGAATAATAATTAATTTAAGTTAAATTCAACGCCTTACCTTCGACTTCCTCTGCTTCGGTACGAGAAGTAATTGTTTCCATCGAACATGATTGGTGTTCTTTCGTTCAGCATTTCTACTTTGATTTGCACTTCACAGTTTCTCCCTTCGTATCCATCTTGGCATATACACTTGTATTCATTCAAAAGAGGTATACATGAACCGTTGTTTTTACATGGCGTTAGAGCTGGTCAAAAAATAATAATGAAAAAATAGATAGTGTCCAAACTGTAATACGTTAATAAAAATATGACTTTTATTTATTCCAAATACAAGGAAATGCTTTACATATGTACCCATATCATCATTATTTTATACAATAAATATTTTTAAATGATACACTCTAGTATGAAACATTACTAAAGATTCAGCATACCAACAGAATATCCAGAACATTTAACATATTTATTATCACGAGCCGCTAGGTAAGACTAAGTGAAACTAGTTTCAATTATGTAATGGGTGGCGCATAGTAATAGAATAAAGTTAAATCGTGAACTCTGGATTTATCCGAGATATTTTTTTAATCAAACTTTTGTCTAGCTAGACTAAAGATAAATAATATACCTACTTTTAAACATAACTTTCTTCAGCACTGAGGATAGTTAAAATTATTAATAGGTTAGTGATTTAAACATTTGATTTGTACAATCATCATCTACCTGCCCTTATCCCAATTATTTGGGGTCGGCGCAACAAGTCTTTCTCCTCCACACACCTCTGTCAGAAGTCATCTCTTCATTCATTCCTCTCCTTGTCATATCCTCTTTCACACATTCCATCCATCTTTTCTTTGGCCTACCTCTACTTCTTAAAGCCTCTACAGTCATACTTTGCACCTTCCTAACGACATTGCTTTCCTCTCTTCTCATAACATGTCTATACCATGACAGCCACTCGCTTCTCAATTTTTCATTCACTGGTGCAACTTTCAAACTTCCTCTAATATACTCGTTCCTTACCCTATCCATTCTTGTCACACCACACATCCATCTTAACATTCGCATTTCCGCTGCATGCAATTGTCTTTCATCCGTCGCTTTTACGGCCAAACATGAAAGTCCATACAGGACGGCAGGTCTGACGACAGTCTTGTAAATTTTCCCCTTAAGTTTCGGAGGAAATTGGGGGTCGCATATAGTGGCTTTGACCTGCCGCCATTTCATCCAACCTGCGTCAATTCTGTGCTTCACTGTACGATCGATTTCCCCATCATCCTGGATAAGAGAGCCGAGGTACCGGAAACTGGAGCAAACTGGTATTGGTGTGCCGTCACCATGGTGTTAATGGGTGTAGGACTGGAGAGACCGCCGAAATCAGAGAACATGTACTCAGTTTTGGTTCTACTGATTTTCAAGCCTACACTCTCCAGTTTACATTGCCATTTTTCCAATCTACTCTGTACCTCAGGCCCGTCTTCACCGACGAGTACAATGTCATCGGCAAATAGCATACACCAGGGGGTCTCTTCCTGTATCTCCGATGTCAAAGCATCCATTATTAACAGGAAGAGATATGGGCTTAGCGCCGAGCCCTGATGCAAGCCTACCGCGACACTGAACTCGTCGGTGTTGCCAGCAGCGGTTCGTACGTAGGTTTTCGATCGACAATACATCGCACAGATTAACTCTATATACTTCCCAGGCACACCTTTCTCTTTCAAGGCCCACCACAAAACCGTTCTGGGTACCCGATCGTATGCTTTCTCGAGATCTACAAACACCATGTGCAAGTTTTTATGTGCACGCCTATATTTTTCACACAGCTGGCGGAGTGCAAATATGGCGTCTGTAGTCCCGCGACCAGGCATAAACCCGAACTGGTTTTGGGTAATCTCGCTTTCCTCACGCACTCGTTTCTCTATCACTTTCTCCCAAATTTTCATACTGTGTGACATGAGCTTAATTCCTCGATAGTTGCCGCAGTCTTGCACATCACCCTTATTTTTAAAAATGGGCACTAGAGAACTATTGCACCATTCACCGGGGATCGTCACTTCATACAACAACTTATTGAAGAATAATGTTACGAGCCGGGGTTCTGCGGAATGGAAAATGCCGATCGAACTACCTCAAAACACTTTATTTATTACACCACTTATTTACACTTCACTATAAGCTACACTTAAAGTCACTGAATACTTTTAATCGCACTTGAACTCGCAGGTATAACTCGTATTATCGCTCTGGAAATACTGATGATCCGCCACCGAAGTGCTCCGCCTTTATAGTGCGGTCATTACTCTAGATTACTCTGGAATTTTCACGGAAGAAATATCGCGAACATTCCACACCTTCGAGATGCTTCTAGATAACACGTTACATAGAAGTACCTTGACAGAACATTCCCGAAAGACGTTACGTAGTAGTACTGCGATTTGCTACTAGATGGCGCCGAGTTTGGTAGTCTTATTACTCGCTACGAGATGGCGTTACACTGCCCCCTCCTAAGACATGCTCGTCCCGAGCATTGTCAGGCCCATAATATCGCGCCAATCGATCCACATGAACTATCTTTGGCGCACTTCTTGGACTCTTCCGTATTCGGTAAGTGACATCGTTAATCTTGGTCACAACTCGGTGTGGTCCATCCCATTTAGCTTGCAGCTTAGGAGACTTCCCTTTACTGCGGACTGGGTTATGTAACCACACTAACGAACCTTCATCGAAGCTCTTATTGTTTGTCTTTCGGTCGTAACGGGTCTTCATCTTTTCAGACATTTGTTGACCTGATTGTCTGACATGCTCATAAATGTCATTCATCCTGCTGCGCAAGTCATTCGCATAATCAGTGATATTGCGTGGAGCGTCAGGGGGTATACCGGTTAGTAAGTCGGCAGGCAACCGTAATTCTCTTCCGAAGTTCGCATAAGCTGGTGTCACTGACGTGCTTTCGTGAACCGCACTTCGGTAAGAAAAAAAGAAACGGTTGGATGTGCTTGTCCCAATCTTTTTGCCTGCTTTCCACAACTTTTGCCAGATATCTCTCCAATGTCTGATTAAATCGCTCCACCATTCCATCTGACTGCGAGTGGTAAGAGGTCGTTCTGGTTTTGTGAGTACCCATGACCCGACACATTTCCTGGAACACCTGAGATTCAAAATTTCTTCCTTGATCGCTATGGATTTCTAGAGGCACCCCGAAACGACAGAAGACTTCGTGAACTAATTTATCTGCGACCGTAGTAGCTTCTTGATTAGGTATAGCGAAGACTTCTGGCCACTTCGTGAAATAATCCATCACAACCATGAAGTACTTGTTTCCGCTTTCACTTTCAGGAAACGGTCCCGCAACATCTAGGGCTATCCTTTCCCATGGTGCCCCAACGTTATACAGTTTCAGTGCACCTCTGCTCCGTGTATGAGGTCCTTTCACAGCAGCACAACTCGTACATTTGCGACACCAGTCCTCAACGTCGTCGCGACAGTGGATCCAGTAAAACCGCTCACGTATCTTCAACAGAGTCCTTTTTACTCCCATATGGCCCCCTGAACATCCATTATGGTAGAGCTGTAGCACATCTGGGACCTTAACTTTAGGGACGACCATTTGCAAATGACAGCTGTCTCCTCGAGCATTTTCCCATTTGCGGCACAAGACTCCATCCTGAATAACTAAAC
Source organism: Nudaria mundana (assembly GCA_963556515.1). NCBI lineage: Eukaryota > Metazoa > Arthropoda > Insecta > Lepidoptera > Erebidae > Nudaria > Nudaria mundana. The sequence goes on from OY748287.1 coordinate 11,777,798, forward strand.
TGTCCCATTGCGCCCAATAACTTTTTGTGATTGAACTCATTGAAGCGACGTCACTCCACATGGGTTTAGGAGCACTTGCTTTAATCCACTCAAATATTGGCTTGATGTCTGCGTCGTCCTGTTGAGCATGTTGTAGGCTTTCTTTCCATTCGTCGCTCAGATCCGTTTTTAGCATCTTCACAGGTATGGCTTCCTTTATCTCCTGTTTGGCACAGTGCTTACAGTCTTCAGGGCAAGGTCTTCTTGACAATGCGTCTGCGTTGCCATGGGATCTCCCACTGCGATGTTCGATTACAAAGTCATATTCCTGTAATAGCTCAATCCATCTGGCGACTTGTCCTTCTGGATTCTTAAATTGTAATAGCCACTTCAATGCAGCATGGTCGGTACGTATAAGGAATTTTCGCCCTAGTAAATATTTGCTGAAATGCTGCAATGTCTTCACCACAGCGAGTAATTCTCTCCTCGTGACGCAATAATTCCTTTCAGGTTTCGATAAGGATTTGCTGAAGTAGGCTATAACGACCTCTCGATCTCCTTTCCTTTGAGATAACACACCTCCGAGTCCGATATCACTTGCGTCTGTGTCAACTATAAATTCATTTTCCGCATCAGGATAACCCAAAATAGGTGTATTGCACAGACGATTCTTTAGCTCCTGGAATGCGATGCCGCAGCTGCCGTCCCAGCAGAATTGTCGCTTTTCCTCCGTGAGCTTGTGTAAGGGCTTGGCAATATCCGCAAAGTTCTGGACGAATCGCCGGTAGTATGAGCACAAACCCAAAAATGCTCTGACCTGCGTCTTATCCTTTGGAACCGGCCAATCCTTGACGGCGATGATTTTCTCTGGATCCGTGCGGATACCATCTTCAGACACTACGTAGCCTAGGAAGCTTACTTGCCGTTTGAGGAATGAGCACTTCTTCGGGCTGAGCTTCAGGTTCGCGCTTCGGATCTTTACAAGCACGCGTTCCAGGTTTTGAAGATGCTCTTCTAACGTACGGCCCACGATGATAATGTCATCTAGATAGACAAGACAGGCGTCCCCAGTCAATCCGGCGAGTACAATTTCCATTAATCTTTCAAAAGTAGCCGGGGCGTTGCATAAACCAAATGGCATAACTTTAAACTGCCACAAACCCTTTCCTGTGGAAAATGCAGTCTTCTCTTTATCCTTCGGATCGATTTCAACTTGCCAGTAGCCACTTTTCAGGTCTAGCGTGCTAAACCACTTCACCCCTGTCAGCATGTCCAACGTGTCATCGATCCTTGGTAAAGGGTAGCTGTCCTTTTTCGTAACGTCGTTCAGACGACGATAGTCGACACAAAACCGCATACTGCCATCTTTCTTCCTCACCAGCACTACAGGTGAGCACCATGGACTTGACGATGGTTCTATCACACCATCTTTTACCATTTCTTCAATCATGGTCTCAACTTCCTTTTCTCGTGCTACTGGCAGTCTCCTTGGTCGCTGACGGATGGGTGCCTCATTTCCTGTATTGATTTTATGCTGAACCAATCCAGTCTTCCCAATGTCAGCATCACTCGAAGAGAAAATATCGGCGTACTTGAGTAACATCTTCTTAGCCTTGTCCATTTCATTCTTCGTTAAGATGTTACGACAGTCTTCTAAAAGTGTCAACACGTTGTTTCTAGCGTTCTTGTTGACGATGTTCCCAGTACTCAACTCTTGGCATCGGCGCATCCAATCTACTTCTTCGCAAGTGCCAATCAATGTGCTCTTTTCTATCACGTGTTCCTTATCACTAAGGTTCAGCACACGTACCACTGAGGCTTCATTGGCTCTTACCAGAGTTCGGGCCATTTTCCATGGAAGTTCATTGTATATCCCTTCTATGAGTACACATCGATGTGTTCGCCCAGAATTCTGAGGGAGACTAACTGGTACAGTCGTTTCTGATCTGGCAGGAAGCACGACCTTCTTCAAGCTGTACACTTTTCCTGATAACGCTCCTTCCATGAAAAGTTCCTCTTGACCACATTTCATCGCTCCTTGCTTGACGTCGATCTCACAAGAGTTCTTCCTCATAAAGTCTAAGCCCAGTATGCAGTCGTCCATTATGTCAGCCACGATGACATTATGCAGGTAAATTCCATTGCCCAACTTTAACTGCATCTCTTTCTCTCCTCGGACGGGTATGCGCTGACCCGTGGCCGTTACCAAGTTGATGCGGTCACGGTTTGCAGAGTCCCCAAGGAACCGATTTGCAAGTCGGGAACTGACAACCGTGCGAGATGCTCCAGTATCTATTGTCAGCTTGCATGGTGTTCCATTTACCTCGCCCTTGATGATCAGGCTGTTCCCATCCTGGGTTTGTGAGATCGAAACCCTTGGGGCTCTTCCAACATCAGCCAGCACCCGCCCCGCAGTCCTGGCATTTATTCGTTTCCCTGCTGTTGCTGGGCGGTGACGTTAGCCACCTTATCCTCTTGGGAACGACTTTCTTCTCTTTCAGCAGTCCGCTTTGGGCAACTGGATCGAAGGTGGCCCCTCTCACCACATGTATAGCACCTAGGGCTATACCTCGTGAAACGGTCGCGAGCCGGTGATGCTACAACTTCCCTGACGCGGTGAGATCGATGATCTTTCCGTACGGCTTCGACCTCCAAAGCATGAGCCAAGGCGTCTTTGAGAGTCTCATGGTGCCCGAGCCTCACAGCAGCCCTGACTTCCAGGTCGTGGATGCTGTCGATGAATGCTTGCACCAGATTCCCATTGATGAGCGCAGGTACCGACTGGTATGCTTTCCGTACCAGCTTCTCTACTTCCAGGGCCCACTGTTGCAAGTTTTCGCCAGTGCGCTGGACACGATCCTTCAGCTGCGCACGATACACGTGTTCCAGGTGAGCGTCACCGTATCTGGCTTCCAAGGCTTCTAGTAGCTGCTCGTAGGATACATCGTCTCCGAGAGCTTCTAGGATGGTTAACGCCTTGTCTCGCAGACCCAATGTAAGCGCAGTCATGGCCTGGGCTTTGCTCCACCCGTTTGCCTTCTTAACGGCCTCAAACTGCTTTTTATAGGCCGACCATGATGATGTCCCATCGAATGGAGGTACTTTAAATCCACGTGCTGAAGGTACAGCAGGTAAGGAAGTCGCATTCCCATCTCCAGCTTTCAGATTTCCCAGCTCTTTCCTCACATATTCTGTAATCTGGTTTTTTACATCTTCTATCCGTGTTTCGGCTTCCGTGATGCGGTTCTCAACATGATGAACTTGATCCTTCATCACATTCATCTCCTTGCCAAAAGTCGCTCGAAGATCTTTCATGAGGAGCATCTGTTCCTCCTGGCGGCGTGTCTGTTCCTCCTGGCGGCGTGCCTGCTCCTCCTTGTCGCGCAGCAGCTGTTCTTCCAACCGGCGGGCCTGCTCCTCCTGGCGGCGTGCCTGCTCCTCCTGGCGGCGTGCCTGCTCCTCCTTGTCACGCAGTAGCTGTTCTTCCAACCGGCGGGCCTGCTCCTCCTGGCGGCGTGCCTGCTCCTCCTGGCGGCGTGCCTGCTCCTCCTTGTCCCGCAGCAGCTGTTCTTCCAACCGGCGGGCTTACTCCTCCTGGTGACGGGCCTGCTCCTCCTGGCGACGGGCTTGCTCCTCCTGGTGGCGGGCCTGCTCCTCCTGGCGACGGGCTTGCTCCTGTAGCATCGCCATCAGCGCAGCAAAGTCTGGAGGTGCTGGCGCTGGAGATACCGTGGGCGGGCCTGCTTCCACCGTTGGCTGCTCCTGACCACCCAACCTCTCCGGCGTATTACCTCCGAAGCGCCTGCTGTCCAACTCCTGCTGGCGCTGACCCCTGGTACGGACGCCCTCTGTGTCTTCTTTCGGTAACACCGGCATTGTCCAAATCCCCAATTCTGACACCAATTGTTACGAGCCGGGGTTCTACGGAATGGAAAATGCCGATCGAACTACCTCAAAACACTTTATTTATTACACCACTTATTTACACTTCACTATAAGCTACACTTAAAGTCACTGAATACTTTTAATCGCACTTGAACTCGCAGGTATAACTCGTATTATCGCTCTGGAAATACTGATGATCCGCCACCGAAGTGCTCCGCCTTTATAGTGCGGTCATTACTCTAGATTACTCTGGAATTTTCACGGAAGAAATATCGCGAACATTCCACACCTTCGAGATGCTTCTAGATAACACGTTACATAGAAGTACCTTGACAGAACATTCCCGAAAGACGTTACGTAGTAGTACTGCGATTTGCTACTAGATGGCGCCGAGTTTGGTAGTCTTATTACTCGCTACGAGATGGCGTTACAATAATGTCAGCCACGCATATCCATCTTCTTCCAATATCTTCCACGCTTCCACTGGAATACCGTCGGGCCCTACGGCTTTCCCGTTCTTCATATTTCGTACCGCTTTTCTTATTTCATTTCTATCAATCTCCTTCACTAAACCTACATTCACACGTCTCTCTTCTAAATTTCCACGCCATGCATTCTCTTCATTCATAAGTTTTTCGAAATACACCTTCCATCGATTTCTTACTTCATCTTCTATTATTATAATCTTACCCTTTTCATCTTTTATACATCTTACATGTCTTACGTCCTTCGTTCTATCATCACTCTTGATTTGTACAATATTAAGGACAAAATTATATTTTATTAATATACTTACACTCTCCACACGGTGGTCCAATGTAACGTGTTACTCCAGTTGTGGCACAAGGCAGATGATCTTCATCTTGATGCACGGCACATTTGGCAGTATCAGATCCATACAGAGATAATGGATTTCCGTTAACAAAGACCTGTTGCACAGACCCTATAAAACTGCTGGTCACGCCTGACAACTTATGAGGACGAATGTAGGAGCTGAAGCAAGAAAAATTAATGATCCTGCTTGAAAACACTGGCGTGTAGAATATAAATTTAATGTCATAACTCATAACCAAAAAGAAAATGTCATAAAGATAGAAATCTCTCTGTTTTTATTAATGAGAACTCTTAACGTTTTGTAATATTTTTTTACTACAATGTTACTTATTGAAAACTAGTGAAATATACGGATTTTTATTAAGAGTTGCATTGCGAAGTTAAAAAGAGATAAGGCTTTAAGCCATTAAAAGATTTTTAAATAATTAGAACAGAAAAGTATTATGAAAGTTTCAGTTATCTTGCATTAATAAGAATTTAAAATTCTAGAGACAAGAAAAAACTAAAATTAACGTTAAATATTTAATATTACTTACGGTAAAGATCCAATAAAGAGAGGTAACATAAGATCTAAATGTGTCAGAGGAGGTGACGACTCTCCCTTTTGTGTGGGATGAGTGTCCAACTGTAGACTACCGTGACGTCCTGATCTAGATATCCGAGCTCTGTGCCAACGACCTTTTGTTATAGGTACAGGAGACCTTACAAAAACATTCATAAATAATTTTAATAAAAATTAATATTCAAACAACTTTACCCTTATTCCTCAAATTAAAGGTTACTTACGTTATGTTAGCAACACCACTACCTAAATTGTACCTAAATTGAAGGTAGCCATTAACCAAGTTAATCGCAATGAAATCTCCCTTGGCTTTATTTGACTGGCCTGTGTAAAGGAGCATTCCGGAAAATCGGTTCGTTAAAAACCAAATTTCGATGCGGAAAGCTTTTCCGAGCCCTTCAAGCGGTGGTAATTCAACGTAACTCGTACCGTTGAACTGCGGGGACCAAGTTTCCTGTACCAAATTTACATCTGTGAACAATTTAAACACATTAGCATAATATTAACGCTAAATATAATAAAATTATATGGCAGTAAACTGTCGGTACGTTTAGGACTGATAACTAAGACTAGTCTGATTTTATTTAATGTCTGCTTGTTTATTGGTTTACGGTATACGTAAAAACTCAAGCAATTTAATAGAAATTCGGTATAGAGATAGTTTTAAAACCCAGAATTGATAGCTTACTTTTTACTCCGACAATAATTTCCCGTGGGATTCTGGAAACAACAAACTTTTCCACGCTGTGGAAGCTGTTAGGTACCTACAAAAATCCATCTAAAACACAGAATTTCATTCAAAACTAACCATTGTTACAAGAGTGTCCGTTTGAACCAACTTCCCCACCAAACAAGCAACGGCAAATGTGTCCCCCGTCCGGTCCAATGTCACACAATAGCCCTTCATCAAATCCACAGGGATTTGACTCGCAAGGATCTAATCTCTCATCACAATTGGCTCCTTGAAATCCAATAGAGCAGCTACACATATATTCAGTGCTCGATCCCTCTATTGATTTACACGTAGCACCATTCTTGCACGGCATACTCATACAAGGGTTGGACTGGCATTCTTGAAGATTTTCCATGCCAACTACTAATGAGTCCGGCCTACCCAATTTTTTTGTCACTTGGTGACGTATTACTCTCAAGTATTTAAGGCACCCAATAAAACCATTTCGCGTACCAATGTTATCAAATACCCTGTTTTAAAAAATATAATAAGGCGTATTAGTACTTTAGTTAAGTCTTACTGAATTGAAGGTCTATAATGAGTTCAGAAAATTTGTTTACCTAGAATAGTTTGTCGGAACGCTACCTATATAAGCATCTTCACTCAAGTCTAGGGCTTTTAAATAACCGTTTGATTGCCCCACCACGTCCTCCATATCATCAACAGATAATATTCCATCCCGATGGTATCGCTTCGCGGACACCTTGTGATACTCGTTAAGCGTTATCTTTTCTAAAGAAGTTAGTATTAATGCTCCATTTCCAAGATTATACCTGTATAAAGAATACATTAAGAAATTAGAGATTAAATAAGAATTACATTTGCACCGATAGAATGAAAGTAGATATTGCTTACCTAAACTCCAAATATCCGTTTACTAAAGCGAGTGAAACAAAATCACCAGTCCCGTCGGGTTTCTGCTGATTGTACAAAATCACACCGTTCTCAGAAAAGGCTTTAAATTCGATATCGATATTCAACTTGTGGTAAGCTTTCAAAGGTTTTAGTCGTATATAAGAAGTGCCGTCGAAAGAAGGTGTATCGATATAGGAGCCCAACAATGAATCCTTTGCAAGAGACTCGCAATTTAATCCGGTATAGGTGCCAGCACATAGGCACGTGTAAGTGGATCCAGGCAAATCAATACATGTACCGCGATTGTAACATGGCTCTGATAAACATGCGCTATATTCCTCTGTCGTCTCTTGGGGTAGCTCTTCTGGGAAATAAACGTTGTCGTTAACAAGTAGATAGATAGGTATATAGAAGAAATTTAAAACAGATCGTATATGATTTAGCTAAATAAGACAAAAACACAGAGCATTTTAGTACTTAAAATTATTTAAGTATTTGTAAATTATCTGTTATCTAAAATAAAATATCAATATGGTTAGCTTAATGTATCAATAACTTTAATAGGTAGAAATTAAACATTACAATACAATCTTGGTCAAAACAAAGTAAGCCCCTACGCTTGCATTTAACAAGAGAAACTAATTACGGTACGTTTGATTAATGATATTAATGTCTTGCTCGTGATATAATGACCGAACAGCGACGGTTTCGTAGACACTAATAGTTTTTTTTTCTATCAAGAAACATTGGGTAACGGCTGGAGACTAACATAGCTACTAATAAATTATCCAATGAAAAGAAAATAAAGTGTACAAATGCAGTAATAATTATTTCATTAAAAGACTTACCAACACAAGCTTTTCGATGAAGCGTAGGGACGTGTCCAGGGCGACAAATGCATGCTGCTCGCACACATACAGCGCCTGGTAGTGCTATGCAATCCGCATCATAATTGCAAAGATCCCCTAACAACGCACCTACTACCTCTGTTGGACTTCTAGATCCAACTGTGGCAGTTGTCGCTGTATTAACAAAGTGAAATTAATAAGAACACGTGGATTTTAATTTATTTATTTACCAAAACACATAAAGGACAGTTCTTTGCATCAACGATAGATAGCATAATTATTTTTTTTGCTGTTAATGTATTAAACATGACTTTCGAACATTTTGTTAATTAAACATTCGGTGTTGAAACGAGTGTAAATAAAGGCTGTGTATTCTGTAGAAACTTTAACATTATTCAGGGAGAGAGAGAGCGGGGTGTCAAAGAATGGTTTTACATGAAATTGATTCTAATAACTTACAACTTACCTTTAAATTTTTGACCGGAGAGTATGCTATCAAAATCACTAGGTGTTTCCTTTCTAGTCCAATCGTATTTGTTGTAATATCTATCTGGATTTAATAAATGTCTCGTCGATTTAGATGCAGCTCCGTCATCTTGTTGAGTAAATTGTATTGGGGACGATGGTCTGAGAGGGCCAGCTGTCGCAGCCATTTCACCAAGTTTACAAGGGCCAAATGCTTGGACCACAATGTCCTCCTGTGTTCGACACGCTTGAAGTTTTAAGTGGCACTCAGATTCGTAAGTTTTTCCGTCGCTACCGCATACCTAATAGAATTTTGGCATTTGTTAGTTTAATTTATAAAAAATCTGATGAAATCGTGCATTTTTGCAGGTTTTGTTTGCTATGTGTAAGCGGACATCCGCTTATCACGTAAAATATTGTGGAGGAATGTTATAATGAGCTAATAGAATAAACTGAATTGTCAATATCTTATAGGCTATTCACCATGATAGTTAACTTCATTAAACCACCCATCTAAGCCGGGGGAGAGTGGGCAGTAGCGCGTGCATCCGATAGATAATCTAAAGAGTTTAACTAAACTGCAATGGTCGTACTTTTCAATAATGTTATTACATAGTGTTATTAAAAGAATGAAAATATTGATATTAAACTTAAAATCAGAAATTAGTAGTCCTCATAGATATAGTACCTATTAGAAAGATACACAAAGACATTTCAGAGGCGGTCCCAAAATTAAAATGCAAATGTGGTAGTGAAATAGTGTTGTGTACACTATGAAATACGCAAAATATCGATAAAGTATTGAGTGTTATTTCTAAGCAAGACAACAGAATCTGACTAATCCGTTATACTTTTAGCTTACGTCTCCGTCTCGGACTGACATTACTTAGTTAAAGAAACCGGCCAAGCGTAGTCCGTTGTCATGTTATATAGCATATAACTCCTGAACTAACAAAGTATCTGATCTGTTATAGTTTTTCTTTAAAGATAATTAATAACATAGACTATCATCATGATTTTTTAAGATTTTTCGAGCCAGCCGTTTAGCTTTTAGAGGAAACGCCCTGTTTTAATAAAAATATGGGTTTTAAAGTTGAATATCTCGAAAACGGATTCTTAAATCAAAAAGTTGCCTTTGCAACTTTTTAATATTGTTAAAAGACCTATCTATTCATACCCCACACGATGGGGTTGATAGTAGAAAAATATCATTTTAACTTTATAGTATGTAGAGGAGGCAACTTTGACTGCTTCGGTGGCTCAGTGGTATGAGTATGCGACTGCCGCCCCTGAGGTCCCAGGTTCGATTCCGGGTCGATTCGAATTATTTGTGTGATCCACAAATGTTTGTTTCGGAGTTTGGGTATTTTCTATGTATAATATGTATGTATTTAGAAATATATAAGTAGGTTTATCAGTCGTCTAGATCCCATAACACAAGCTTATATCAGCTTAATTTGGGCTAGATGACGTTGTGTGAGAATGTCAAAAATATAAAAAAAAAAAAAAAACAAAAAAAATGTTTTCATTTGTTTATTGTAGCCTGCACTTTGCATAAATATGTGTATTTATAACGGTAACCGTTATAAATACACATATTTATGCAAAGTTTAATTTTTCTAGCGAATCGAACCCACGGCCTTTCCCTAACAGGGGGAATGCTCTGACCACTGAGCTACCATGACCAATACCGGTAACAACGAATTTTTGCTTCATATCATATTCATAATTTCTAGATCGCGATATTAAGGTTTAAAATACAAAAATATATTGATTTGGTAATAATACGAGTATATAAAAGTACGTCGTCGTCTATCTATGATGATGACTTCTCCAGACTTCTCTTTCTCACGCTCTCTTGGTCTATTAAGGTAGCGAAGCGAGCGGCATCCCAAGTCTCTGGTAGTCCCAGTGGAAATGAGGCGTGATTTTATCTTTGTAAGTATGTGTGATAGAAATTTCATGGTACCTAATTAACAATTTTATGAGAATAACTCACCAACATATTAGTGTCAGTATCAGGACATGGTGCTGCTGTACATTCACATAGAGCACCACCAGTACGTTCCGTGCACACGGCGCCAAAGTAACACGACAATTCTCCGCACGAAGACACCACACCACCCATTTCAGCTGTTTAAAGTTATCTTTATGTAGTAAGAATAAATTGAGGCGAAGGTGTCTTTACGATCAATACATAAAAAAGTAGTCGTCCTAACCTTTTCATTTTAGGGGTTTAGTTTTTTATGTAAAGATGTTACTCATTAAGCGTTTACTGAAAAATTATATGAATGATATAAAGTAATGCCACTAAACGACGAAGGACATTTTCTAACCAATATTTTTCAATGAGTCTGTCTCTTTTTAATTATACACATTATACAATGACAAAATCCTGAATAAAATCATAAATTACTCCAACATTTTAACGACACTTAAAATTATCCAACAAAACACTCCTATTTGCTTTTATAAAGTAGGTACTTAATTATAAACTTTGATATTATTTTAGTGAATACCAAAAAAAAATCAACACAAGTATATTACATTTTTGGTACGAAAGTATAAGAGTTTATTCCAATGTTTACCTTCTCTCACTCGTAAACATTCTGTAGATACTTGGAACTTTATTAAACTCAAATCCTTTGTGAAAATGTACCGCATTGGGAAAATTAAATACATTCAAGAGGTTGGCAAGGACTTATCTCAGGACAAAAAAGGAGAGTGGTTAATACAGAACATCTTGATATGGGTAGGCTTCGTATTGTTGTAAGTACGTATGTAAGAGTACCCTAAATCTTAGTGTAAGAATTATTGTTGTTTTTTTTAAAGAAAAACAAAATCAACTTACGGTCGGAACATCCGTTGGGTCCTAATCTGCGTCTGTGGTCGGCACACACGGTACACTTTTGTCCTTGTACCCCAGTGCGACATACACATCTTCCAGTCATTTGTTCGCAATCTTCCCGGACCGAGCCGAATGCTGAACAACCGCAAGCTAAGAAATAAAAAGTAATGTTACGGTATTGTGGACGACTGACATAATAAAGACTAAATGCCAGGTCCTTTTTGTTCTTCGGTTCCAAATAGATAAGTATGTAAATTGAAAATAATACCCTTTCGGAAATATTGCATTGGTTCACAAGTAACAACTTGCTGCTCAATGCGAAGAAAACAAAATGTGTAAAATTTACTATGCCCAATGTTAGACAGGTGGATACTCATATTACTATGAATAATGAATTAGTTCAAATAGTCAATACCACAGTTTTTCTTGGGATAACTCTAGATAGTAAACTACAATGGGGTCTTCATATCACAGCCTTGGCAGGAAGACTTAGCTCAGCTGCCTATGCGGTTAGAAAGATAAGGTCTCTGACTGACGAAAAAACGGCACGATTAGTTTATTTTAGCTACTTTCATAGCGTTATGTCATATGGTCTGCTGCTGTGGGGCTCAGCTGCCGATATTGAGACAATATTCATATTACAGAAACGAGCTATACGAGCAATCTATAGACTCGGACCCCGTGACTCGCTGAAAGAATTATTTAAAGAAATTAATATTTTAACAGTTGCTTCTCAATATGTTTACGACAACATCTTATATGTACGGAAGAACATAGATCTATTCAAAAAAAATTCCGATAACCATAATTTTAATACAAGAAATAAAAATAAATTAGCAATGACAAAAATTAGACTTCATAAAGTTGGTAATTCGTTTGTTGGCAAATGTATAAAAATTTATAATAAAATTCCTCAGGATTTGGTTGACATGCCTCTTAATAAGTTTAAAATAGTAGTTAAAAAATGTTTGATGATGAAAGGCTACTATAATGTAGACGAATATGTTAATGATAAAAATGCATGGTCACCCTAATCTTCTGTTGTTGGCCACTCGTATAATACAATAGAAACTAATTGTAACAATGTAAACAAAACAATATTAAAAAAGAAAATGGATAATCTACCTGAGTTTCTTGCTGGTCTCTTCTCAGGAGAACCAAATTACCGAACCAGCGAAAGAATCATTTTCTAATGGTTATTTATGTACTTACTTAATTTAGTATTTTTATAATATTACTTGACAAAATTGTAAAATTTTGACATTCATATGTGCTCTTTATGTGCCTAAACTGAATAAATGAAATTGATTCTTTGATTGATTCTTTGATTCTTTGATTCTTTGAGGTTAGTTGCAAGGAATTTAGTATCTTAATGGAACTAGCCAACAATTTTAAAATCCTATTTTTGTGTTCAAGTTTTTTATATTCAGAGACGTCATAGACTGAATACGGTGTTTGTGACATTTTCAGTTCAGATGAATGCAACTTAACTAAAAAAACATCAATAAGTTTAAACGTACGAATACATCCTGTGTGTCCAGTTCCGATCCTGGGTAGACCCCAATAACCAGGTTCACATCGGTCGCATTTCAGCCCTCCCACACCTGGCCGACAAACGCACTGCCCTTCCTCATTGCATCTATCGGACAATGAACCGAGCCGATTGCAACCACAAAGAGAACCCGTAATTGGACACCCCTCCTCATTAGGTCCCGATGCTGCAGTTGACTCGTCAGAACAACATCCATATAATGACCCTAAACAAAGTGACGTCTTCTTTTCTTCGGCAAGTCTTGAATCATCTAAAACTACATAGTAACATTTTATGCTAAATTATTAGACCAACATTCTACTCCAAATTTGCTATGAAGGCGAATAAAAATATAGTACGTATTTTATAAGATGGGGACAAAGGGGTCGGGCCAACAATGGATTGCGTGATTGTACACAATTCCCCGTTGGTGCCATGAACCGTTAATATCTTCACCCTGACAAATCGCAACCTTCTATGCATGAAATGTAAAATTGTATACCTACACATTGAAATATATTTCAAGTTACAGTGTTATTATTACTTGCTAAAATAATAACCGGCCCGTAGACAAACCTATGTTAAAAAAAATAATGAATGAACTTATTGTAACTCTATAAGCGGCCAAAACAAACGAACTAAGAGGACTATTAGTTTGATGGAAATATAATTGCGAGTACATTAAAACAATTTGTACAACACGAATTATTGTAATTTGGATTTCAAATGTTTAAAAGTTTAGTTAAATGGACGTTGTTCTCGATCAGTATAATGATCTCTTTCAGCATATTACGAAGCATGTTTGGGTTTCATTGTTATATAAGTAACATTCAATTAGGAAACTAATTGACTTTATATATTAATTTATTAACTTATACTCACTTTTCGGGCAACACCTGGCTGCGGTAAGTGTGATATGACAGTAGCTCCCCACAGGACAGTCCTGTCGATGTGGTCCGTTACCACAGTCTATTTCAAGACCCGTTGTAAGATCTACCATGGCTTTACTATTACCGCATGGTCTTACTTCCATACCTGTGATAAAAATAGACTGCTTACTGAACCTTATTTTACACTTGAATACGGGCGCAACTACGTAAATTTTCGATGATATCATTGATTGAATTTGTTGATCGACTACAGATCACAGTGGCTGTACGCGGATTAAAAAAAACTGTCGCTGTACTGTTTATGTGTCTGCATCAAATTCCAACCAAATTCATTCAGTAGTTAAAGCCTCATGGTGCGTCATACAAACAAATATTATGTAAAATTTCACAGATATATCAGTGAGAACAGTTTTATGAAGTGTTTTATACAAATAACATACCTAATAATAACTAAAGAAGTAAACATTGTTAGTAATGTTGTAAGTTATATAAAAACAAACCTTTACAAAGATCCAAGGGTCGCAACCTTAGTTCAAGTTGTTTTTGACACCCCTCTTTTCGCATAGAACAGAGACTTGGATATAACCTAAAGTCCGAAGCACAGACTGGAAAGTATTCGTCCTCGTGTGGACATTCTAAAAGACAGGAGCAACGCGGGTAACCGTCAGGGCCAACTTCACAGCTAGCACCAAAGTCACACCGAATGTCCCGACAAGCAGTAGGGTTGGCAGTTCCATCTTGATCCGTTGCGCTCCAAAAATCTGTTGACCCGTCCTCAACCTCAGTTGTGGTCATCGCGGTCGTACCTAAACACCCCCACCCAAATATTTGCGTGTTAGTGAAGCAATAAAGAGAAGTTTAATAATTAATTTGATTAGATGATGGATCACTATATTGAAATTTACTACAAAAAGAAGAGCGGTGAATTTGTTAGTTTAGTTTTATGTGCTAAGTAGGATCTATTTTGCTATGGAGATATTATTTTAATAAAAAAAGAGCAAAAACATTACATACTCATTGCAATTGGTGGCACAACAGCTAATCTGTCCTTGCAATCTCCATAAAATATGACGTGTAGAGTGGCTGGTGGAGATATCCTGCACGCTGCTCTTTGTAGTTCGCATTCATTCGGGAAGGTTTGCATGGTACTGCCACAAACTGGCTCACGAGCAGCTCCAGTACAATCATTGGGGCAGATGCATTCTCCTGCTGCACAACGCGCTCCATAAGCGCATTGAACACCATCACATAAAGCTGTCAATAAAATAACTACTTAGTAATTGGTTACGCGATACACTATATTTATTATAATTATTTATGAATTTGTCGTACGTTCAATAGAACGAGACGGCAGACGGCGGCGTTTCTTAAACTTTAAAAATGATATTAAATACGATGACACTCAAATTTCCATAATGTATTATTCAAGACACCCACAAACGAATTGGACGATTCATAAATAATATTAGAGGTCAGAGTTTTATTTCGTCTGAAACTGGCAAGGTTACGACTTTGTAAGCGCCCCGGCCACCTGAAGTTTAGTGAGAAGCGACTGGTGGAACAGATAATGCCATTACGTTGGACAAAATTGTGCTTCCTGTCGTACTTTCTCTCTATAGCTTTAGGAAAATAATCTTCCTCGTTGCCTTGTCGGGGAATGAGGGAAAATACCCGTGCAAATTTAATAACGATTGTTTACCACTTCTCGACGAAATTAAAGTTCTGTGAAAGCGGTCAAATAACGCTGGACGGAAATTATTAGATTGTTTTCTTATGAAATTTAAACTGAAAATACGGTTTACATGACGGTGGCTGGACTAGAGAGGTTATTAAGCATAATTTTAAAAACATTTTTCACTAAAACCAGCAATTTGAAACAGCGTGAAACACAAGTAATTAAAATATTCACCCTTTGACTACTTTGCGTGCACTCAACAAAGAATTAATGGCATGTCAGCGCATTATGAATTCAATATTGCTATAAATATGGTAATGAGCAATAAAATTTTGTGAAAACATGGATTATAGCATATTACACAGCACAATACTTTTGGTTAATTTATTGCCGACCAATATAATTTCAGTGTACGAAAATAAATGCTTTGATAAGATAAGCTAACTGCTAGCCTGGTAAACATTGAAAATAGGTAGGTACTCTAAATCCTACAGGTTCTTTTCAAACTCACACCGTATAATTTATATTAATTCACTTCAGACAAACGGGTCTTTTACGCTATTATTGATATAATACATACCTCAATATTACCCGACGTTTACTACGACGCCGAGCACTTGTTGGAATCGGGTCCTAACCACTGAATTAAACTCCACAAGCCATAAGTCCTATCCACTTTCGTGCACTATTACTCCAGGATAGTGCGGGAAGCCATCGAAATAAAAAAGTATCCCAACTTTAACCGGGAACATGGAATCCGGTGATCAATAAATGTACTCGCCTACGTAACTTCAACGAACACAATATTTAGAGATGACGAAGTGAGGCTAGTTGAACAAACCCGCACTTCACGAAGACGACGATGAGCTGAAGCCAGTCCACCCGTGACCACGGCTCTTGTAACAGAGTTGAAACTTCGGGTAATAAAGAGGTATATATAATAACTTCGGGTAAGAGGTAGGATATATCTCAATAATCGCGTAAAAGACTCGTTTTTCTTAAGTTTATAATGTGTACAAAACGCGAAAGTTTAAAAAAGTAATTCACTTCAGTTTGAGAACCAATTTCAAAGCTTGAGAGTAAATAATAGGATCATTGAATGAGGAAAAGTCCTTGTAAAATGGTTTTCTCATATTTGATATTCTTGGGGGTCAAAAAAGAATAAACAGCCGTACCATATTGCTTGTCTCGAATCATTTCTTGTCAATTTAAATACTGAAGGTAAATACTATTTTTGTCAATAAAAGACTTAAAAAGTTTTGTGAACTGAACATCGACGAAGTATAAAGATTGTAAGTTAATATTGTGCTAACTCATTCGAAACTAATGCAATGTGGTCATCTAAAGAGATCACGATTCTGGTCATAATAACCACCAAGGTATAAAGAAAATCATGTAGATAGATAAAATAAGCAACGATACAAAATATAATTCATAATACACATTACTTAGAATTGATCAATATTTGACGAGATAATTTATAAAAGTCGCCGACTTCAAAACGTTACTAATGAAAGATACTAATGAAATAATAAGATACTAATGAAATACAAAGTTCGACGGCTCCACCCTTGTCTGATTTACTTTCCCCTATTCCATTTTAGGGTTCCATAGTTCAATTTTGTGTGTTCCTAAACGGTGAGTGCTGGAAACATGAAACTTTGCATGAATATGTGTATTTACTACGTTAACAAAGTGCTAAAAGAAAATAACGAAAAGTATTTTTTTTATGAGGAACCTCCTTTACATAACCAGAATTTCTTTTTTCTCTTGCGTCTACCCCAAAATGTGGGGTATCATTAGATAGGTATTTTAAGAATATTGAGAGGTTGCTACTATGACTCTTTTGATTTAATTTTCGCGAGATATTCAAAACTTTATAAGTAGCTAATTTTTTTAGTAAAACAGTCCCCCCCTCTCCTCTTAAATCTAAACGGCTGGCTCGAAAATTCTGAAAATATTTGTGATGGTAGTGCATGTAGTGACCTTTCAAGGAAAACTGTAATGGAATAGATGACTTTGTTTGTTCAGGAGTTATAGATGCTAATATAGGTAACTACGGAACCCTATTCTTTATATTTAATCTTTCTTACCAGGATATCAATTGTGTAGAATTTTATCCCAATCAGATCACGGGTTAGAGGATGACGAAGCAACAAACATGGAAACTTCAACATTCATAGTTATATATAACTGTAAGGCGATGAGTTATATGCGTACTAATACCATATAACTTGATTTGATTTATCGAGTGGAGCTACATAATAGATCCTACTTACTTGCTACTTGCACTTAAGTAATGGAATATTGGGACATAATATTGTTTTCCACTCTCGTAGGATTTCAATAAAGTTCTACTTAGGTACCTACTCTTTTAGAACCTACTATCAAGCTCTTCGTATTACATACCTTTGATAATTTCGATTTCCATAACAGGATATTCTCTTTACGGCTTGTCTAATAATATTATGTTCTTTGAGACCATTTAAATTTTCTGTACAGTGAAATAATAAACGCGTACTACCTATAGTCGATGAATGGAAATGGGACCGCAAGGATAGCACCCAGCCTTGAATTAAAAAAATAATTTTCAAAATCGTATCACTCAGTCGAAAGTTATGAGTTAACAAACTTTTAACATAAACATACAGTAGAATTGAGAACCTCTTCCTTTTTTAAAGTCAGTTAAAATAGATTGCTTAAGCTGAATTAAGTAGATACATAATCATAATAAAATAAAAAATAAAAAAAAAATTTTCGCCGAGTGCGGGTCCTCTGCGATGGCCAGGCTTCTCGCTTCTTGCAAGTGAATGCCGGGGTACCGCAGGGGTCCGTACTATCACCAACTCTCTTTCTTCTGCATATCAATGATATGCTATCCCTCGGGAACATTCATTGCTATGCAGATGACACACTGCACGGGAGTTACTCGGTTCGTCCGACGGCGGGGCGATCTGAGATTGAGGAGGAGAGACGACGACTCGTGGCTGATCTCGACCGTAACCTCGACAATATCTCTCAATGGGGTACCGAGAACCTGGTCGAGTTCAATGCCCGCAAAACACAGGCGTGTGCATTTACTGCGAAGAAATCCCCTTTCCTTCCCCTACCCTCTCTTCAGAATGCATTATTACCAATGAAGGACAACCTTGATATCCTTGGCATAGACGTTCGTCGAGAGCTCAATAATAAAAACTACATCGAAAGATGTATAGGGCTAGCTTCGCGGAAACTAGGAATACTGAATAAGGTAAAGAGATTCTTTACACCGGACCAGAGGTGTCTGCTGTACAAGACGCAGATTAGACCCTGCGTCGAATACTGCTCTCACCTCTGGGACGGCTCCGCGAAGTATCTGCTGGACGCTCTCGACGCTATGCAGCGACGGGCTATCCGTATTATAGGTTGTCCGGAGGTAACGGGAAGCCTTGAGCCGCTAGCTCAGCGCCGAACAATAGCTTCCTTGGCCGCATTCTACCGTATTTACCACGGCGAGTGTTCTGAAGAGCTCTTCAATCTGATCCCACCCTCTTCCTTCCGATCCCGAACGACTCGTGCCGGGCAGAGATGCCACCCCCACACAGTGGATAGCATGTTCGCGAGAACCGAACGTTTTAAACGTTCGTTTCTCTGCCGAACGATAGTGGCCTGGAACGCCCTGCCTGTGCACGTGTTTCCTCCCACATATAATCCTGGGTTCTTTAAGCGGAGCGTGAAGAGGCACATCAGTAGGTCGTCAAGTTGAGGGCCACTCTCAATAGTAATGTGTGCTGTGAGAGTGGCCCACAATCGCTAGACGTCGTCACGACTTACCACCAGGCGGGCGGCGTCAATTTGGCGAACCAAATATAAAAAAAAAAAAAAAAAAAAAAAAAAAAAAAAAAAAAAAAAACATTTATTATTTTTTGGTCTTTATAACAAAATGATGTTATTTCTTTCAATTTGATGTACGCAATAAAATGATAAAAATCTGGCATTAAATTGAACTTACCACAGTCGCCTTTGTATGCGAGCCGCAGATCACCTTGTTCGCGACACGCTGTCGAGTCCAGCTCACACTGTGAAGGGTACGTCTGTCCGTCGCTCCCGCATACCGCTTCAGATTCCTATCAACAAGCAACCCGGTAAATTCACAATAATCCAGAACATTCCTTTGATCATTAGTAGTCATACAAATTATTTCGTTTGAATTTGAAAACTCCCAAAATGTCACCCATTGTGTTGATTTGTTAGGCTACCTCTACTTCATTTGTATATCTATTTCATCAGGCTCAGTCGGAATATCTGTGGCACTAGGTTATTAATGTTACAAAAAATTGGAGCTAGCAATGTCAATAAGGATATTTCACGCGATTCTTCTTATTTATATAAAAACATTCCTTCCCATCCATACAAAATCCATACACAACACAACAATGATAAAGAAAAGAAAATTGGGGCGGCTCGTTATTTGCACGGAATAAAAGTCGTGTCATAGTGATAAAGGCACGTTCATACCCTCGCTGCTAATGTCAAGAAAATTGCAGGTAACTTATAATAATTTGCGAAACGGATTAACAAAGTAATATTTTGCTAGGTAGCAAAATATTACACATAGGTATGTTTATTAGTAGTTTTTCGTTTGTCATAATTTAAGTTGCCTTATGACTTCTGAGAATTTGAAAGTGAAAACTCTAAAAGTGCCACTGAAAGATTGCACATTTGAGAGTTCATAGTTGAACTGTCTAAAAACTTTGGAAAATATTTCAACTAAAGGTAGACACTCAATAATTACCTCAGCACTATATTTATTGAAGTATTATAACAAACCTTACTCTATTAATTAACAGGTTGCGAGAATATTAAGAAACATTATTCTATTATTATTCAGTTTTGAAAACCAACCAGCGTAATCATCGCTTTTAATTTGCCCATTAGCTATTGTTTGAAAGCAGCTTTTGCTAATTAAAATTATGATCCAATTGTTAGATACCAGGTGATACCAGTATTGTAACTTGCCCATTTTGTGGAAAAATATATATTTTTATGGACTTTATTCCGTAAAAAATATTGAACTATCATGAAACCAAATTATTTATTTTGTCTAAAAGTAACACGTACTTAGTTTTCAATTAGATGTTGGTTACTAACCAATGGCAGAACTGTTCGCAATATACATTTAGTAACCGATACCTATTTATAGTATGCCTTTAGCATATTATAGACTAGGTATTATTACACTGCTATAAATCATTGTGTTTTCACAGTACCTGCGCCTCGGAGCAATTATGGTTGCAGCGACATATTGGCCGCCCGGAGTCGGCGTCTACTACACATTCACCACCGCCTTTGCATACAGTGTCCGCACAAGTTTCTGTGTAAGAAATAGCATATTTTAATTTCGTGAGTTTCTTATTTAGTTTATTTCAAGTTCAATTGAAATTGTTCGTAGCCTAGTGGTTATGGCGTTGGCCTTGCGTTACAGGGAAGTTTTTGATCACTACTGACGAAAACCCAACACAAGCACTTTTAGCTTAGCTGGAGAAGATAACAGGAATACTCTTATAACAGAGTGATAGCGTTGTTTAAAAAAATGATTTTTTAACATCATAAATTATTCATATTAGTGTACATTGTAAGTATACGAAAAGGTACTGAAAACGGTAATAGGCTTGCCTCTTATTGCGTGGGTCCTAAAGACCAAAATAGGATCATAAATTGTGGCGTGATGAACGTCTTTTTCTATAACTTCTTCTACCGTTTTGGGGATTAAGATGTGATTTTGTCCTGTTTGTTATTCCGATAGAAGTACTGCCGTTACCAAAATACCTTACTTAAATCAACAAGCCGCTTTAGACATAAGAAATAAAATTTAATGTGACTCACAAAAGTCAATACTCGTCAAAAAAAATCACGGAACAGTGAATAAACAATCACAAAAAGAGTAACACGGCAGTAGACACACATTTTTGACGATAAATTTTGCTGTAACTGAATTGCTGTATGAAAATGATTGATTGCTTGTAATCCTATTTACAATGTTCTTTGTGATTAATCGATAGCTGATAAGTTAACCCTTTGAAAGAAATTTGATTAGAAACTGTGTTAAGAGACAGTGAAGTCATCTCAATCAAAATATTGTTTCAAACAATTAGTAGCCAAGCTCGGTTACTTTCATATAATAACATCAAACTTCAAATATTCTCTGTTCATCAAAGCTTTGATACTTTCATTCATAATATTTTACATTTCAGCGCACAATTAAGTGTAAAAGTAAAGTTAACACTAGTTTACACATAGAATCTGAATCTGCTTACAAAATCATTTATCATGGTTTTAGTCATTGGGTTTGAGGTCCCATTAAGATGTAAGTGTCCCTAGCCACCTGCTTATGAGACTCTTGCAAAAAGTTTTCATTTAACGGTAGGTACCTAATAGTCTCGCTCCTTATTGCGCTATCCAGTATTGCCTCTGCTTACATCTTCGATGAAACATCTTTATCAAATTATTTTTTTATTGTTTTGAAAAATGCACTAGGCTCCTAATACATTTAGTCACAAGTCACATGCGTTGACACCTTAGCACCTTCACACCTTCCAAGCACATCCGGATGTGCCGGCGCTGCTGCTGCATCGGCTGAAGGCCTCAAACAGCGTAAATATGCTAACCTAGCAGGTGATTACATATTTGAGCCGTTTGGGGTTCAGACACTGGGGTCATGGGGTCCGAGTTCTCGTCACCTTTATAGAGACATTGCTAAACGCCTAATCGATGCTTCTCAGGACCAGAAGGCTGGCTATTTTCTGGCCCAAAGAATAAGTATCGCCATTCAACGTGGCAACACAGCCAGCATTCTGGGAACCTTCCCAGTCGGCAATGACGCGGAGGATTTTTTAAACGATATTTTGTAATGTAAATATTTTTAGTCTATAATTATGTACGAGTATATTTTGTATATTGTAATTCTTATTGTAAATAAATGTGTTTACATTGTTAAAAAAAAGAAAATTAAAATTATAATATATTTTTATCTTTCATTAATTCTAAATACACGTGAAAAACCGTGTCACTAGAGATGATTAAATCAGTACCTACAATAAAAAGGAATCTTCCTTTTTGACATCTCTCGGTTCTACGAGTATTATAGCTAAGCGTTGGGTAATGCATTGAAATTTCTTTTCAATAAAGAAGCCTTTCATTTTACATTAAATTAATTAAGCGTCGTTGATATCTACTCGTATTAAACGAATTCGCATATTTTTATTAATTGGCATTCTCTTTTCCAGTAAAAAGCTTAAATTAAACTCAATATGCACAGTACAATTAAATTTGCAATGACTGTAATTACTTATTGGAACAAAGTTTTAATGTTTTATAGGTACACAAAAACTATGAATAAAACATCTACCTAAGTATATACAGATATATTTTCCAATTTTACTAAAGCACTATGCAAAAGTCTTAATTAGAGTTTGTGTTATATTAAAGGGCGAAATGGCCAGCAACGATACTAGTTGAATAAGTACGGTTCTAGAAGTATTACCCTATTAGTAAATATCAAGTTAATAATGGGGTACCTACACCAAGTCTCAATTTATACTTACGACAGGTTCCATTGTATAGCACCCTTAGTTCACCATCAGATACTCCTTCTTGGCAAGCGTGCATTCGCATCTTACATTCAGAACCGTAGGTGTTCGTGTCTGAGGAGCACACCGGCAACAACGTAGCGTCACACACCGGACAGGAACACTGGGCTGATCCACCACGGGCCACACATGCGCCACCCCAAGGGCAAGAAGCGCGTGCGCAGGGATTATCAACACCTAATTTTAAACAGTTAAGCAAGAATAAGTCACATATTTTATCTTAAATATTGATGATGCAAACTTCGTCGATGGCTAGGAAAGGTAACCCAAAGATATAGGTATTATTTAAAAATATTATAATTATGTCATAGATCGTATCGTAGCTCCGTTCATCATAATAAGAGTGTGAAGAGCAGCAGCTACATGGTAGCAAATTTGTTTATTTTTATAATTAGTAACTTACCACAAGGTCCAATATAAGCAATCCGTACGTCTCGATTCTCTAGGCACGATATGCGGTCCAAGTGACAGCGACTATCGTGCGTACGTCCATCAGAGCCGCACACGGGTTGTACCACTGGTTCACACTCTGAGCCACAACCGCAAATGGCCACTCCGCGAGCATCCAAAGAACAATGTTCCCTCGAACCACATTTTACGGAATCGCAAGGGTGTTGAGCTATTTGTAAGAAAGAAAATTTTAAAATCAATGCTGGTGATCACCAACGTTGGTATTGTTGGCCCTAACAAAGTATTAAGCAATTTCTTTGACAGTAGAAGACTATATAAGAAGAATAATGCGATACTACATTTAAGAGACTGAGATCGCGACAATAAAAAGAGAAGGGACCTTATCCTACCGTTTCTATGGTATCAACCGTGGACAGGGCTTGACTAAGTTATAGGTAGGTATAAGATTAGTGACTTAACTGTGACTAGAACTATACTGCAGCATTTGAAGAATAAAAAAATATGATTACGATATATATTAATAAAAAAAATTCAATTGAATCTCGGTTAAGTGCCTCTGAATAAGAGTTAACAATGATTGTAATACTTTTTAATAAAGGAAATTAAATGATATCATAAAATATAATTACTTATCAATTTCAGGCCGCATTTACGCTTCGATGCTCGGAAATAATTACTTTATGGATTAACCGAAGCAGCAATAAGTTGCGTAGGTATTTGCATTTTAACTTAGGTTAAAATTTTATTTACTATAAAACTTATCTGAAAGATGAAAATTACCTGAAGTGCATTCTCCTCTGTACGCAATTGTTAGTTGTTGTCGTGTCCTACAAGACTCACGTCGCAAAGCGCATTCGCTTGGATAGTCTCTGTAGTCGGAGCCACACACAGCGGATCCGGGTCGTACCAACAAATCGCAGGGTGGACCACATTTGCAGACGGGCGCTCTCACTTCATTTAACTGACACACACCGCCGTCAGCACATTCATGTTCTGAACACGGATCTAGGAAAAACATTATCAGTAAACAAACATGTAATTGGATTTCACTATCCAGTGTTTAAGACGTTCATAGGCAGTACTATGGGCAGTACTAATGTTAATAAACTTTTAATAGCGTTCGTCTGGCTCCCATGGCTGATATGAACGGAGCGAGATCGAGACTATTCAGGGTGGAACATTGATATGGGTCAGTGAGGGAAAGTCTGAAACTATAACACTTACGAGGATCTGTTCTTAAGAACTATGTCACCGATTTTAGTAAAAATAAAAACTACATACTAAGATTAAAAAAACATATTATTAAATATGTTAAAAAAATCTACAGCTGGGTGACGATTGTAAACTGAGGGATGCATGTAACAGGTTGTTCCATTCAGTTCAAAAAATAACTTTGTTTTTTACAATTTTACGCACAGAAACGAGTTATACGTTGTATTGAAAAAAAATTAGTACTGTCAAACGCCTATTAAAATAAATAAAATATATGAAAACAATGCATTTTATTAATTTTAGACATCATGTTTCGTTGTAATAAATACTACTTGAGACATACCTACACAATCGATATGTAATTAAAAATAGTGTAAGTTGTTTTACAAAGTTTTTTTTCAAATGGTTCTTAAGAACAGATCTTCGTAAGTCTTATAGTTTCAGACTGTCCCTCACTGACCCATATCAATGTATATTTATATGTTATAACACACTTGGCATTTCTTCTACTAATTTCTTTAAGTTTGAGTGTTCAAAAATCAGGAATCTACCTTATCACCAATCTACCTTATCACCAGTATTGTCTTACTAGATAGATTAGATTGAAATGAAAAAGAATATTGAAATGTGTTTGTGTATCTTTCAGTAGGAAATAAGTTTGTTTCGATTGAATATTGAAGACAAGTTTTGTGAAAAGGGTTGACGAGTGCACAAACAAAACAAATTTAATTTCATTTATACTTTTATGAATATAATCTGATAAAGTTACTCAAGTTCTATATTTTTTGTTATCATTACCAACATAGTATGTACCTAATATTATTATTAATAAATTTTATTTATGAATACAATTTATATTTTTAATTTTAATTTTGACATTCATAAGTGTTTTTCTAACCTAAATGAAAAAACGTTTTGAAAAAAAAAATGTCTCGATATAAGGTATATCTATATTAGGTACCTACCTAAGTATACTAAAACTACATATTTTTTTAAATACGTAGGTCACACTATAAGTTTTGCGTAACTTAAAAAAACAACATGTTAAAATCAAAATATTATGTTTATTGCTTTTCAAAATACTCTCCTTTACATTTTAACCATTTTTTCATGCGATCGAACCATTTTTTAAAACAGGAGGACCACAGATCTGAAGGCTAGTTTTCTACGTACTGATTGAACGCTATCACTGCCTCTTCGGAGTTGCTAAAAGTGAAAACTCTCATGAAATCTTGGATTTTTGGGAAAATACCGAAATCACAGGGTGCTAGGTCGGGGCTATGCGCAGGATGGGTGACGAGTAGTACTTTTTCGGAAGCTAAAACTGACTTTGTTTTGTTGGCCGTGTGTGAAGAAGCGTTGTCATGATGTAGGAGAACGCGGCTTTTGGGTCGTCTTTCGCGAACTTTTTCTAACACCCTGGGTAAACAAATGGTAGAATACCACTCGGCATTAACACTCTTTTGATCTTCAAGTGGAATTGTACAGATGGGACCCGTAGCTGAGAAAAAAAACGCGATCATTTTTTACCAACGTTTCTCGCCTGCCTCACTTTTGTTGGCTTGTTCTCATTTTCAAACACGTATTCACAAGATTGCTGTTTTTTTTCGGGTTCAAAACAATAAATTAATGTTTCGTCTCCTGTGACAATGTCATAAACAGCATTAGAATGTCCGTGGTCGTACTTCAGTAGCATCTGTGAGCACCAATACCACGCGAGCCCGCTTCTTCATGAGGGATCCAACGACAACAAAGTCTCCGAACTTTCAATTCTTCGTGTAAAATTTTCTGTATTTGACTCCTACCAATCCCCAATATTATAAACTTAAGACTAACGGGTCTTTTACGTGATTATTGAGATATATACATACCTCTTTATTACCTGACGTTTCGGCCCTGTTACAAGAGCCGTGGTCACGGGTGGACTGGCTTCAGCTCATCGTCGTCTTCGTGAAGTGCGGGTTTTTTCAACTACCCTCACTTCGTCGCCACTAACTACTGTGTACGGAGAGCCACTACGGCATACCACACTGATAGTATCAGCAAGCGGGCGTTCGGTGAGGCGGCGAGTACATTTGCTGATCACCGGATTCCACTACGTAGATAGTCGATATCCATCTTCCCGGTTAAAGTTGGGATGCTTTTTTATTTCGACGGCTTCCCGCACTATCCTGGAGTAATAGTGTCCGTCAGTGGATAGGACTTGTGGCTTGTGGGGTTCAATCCAGTGGTTGGGACCCGATTCCAACAATGATGCTCGGCAATCGCAGACTTGTTGTGTACAATCCCCAATAGTCCTCGAATTGTCTCACAGGTAATCCGCGGGTTTTCTTCCATTAACCGCTTAACAGTAGCTACATTATTTTCGTTGACAGCAGTTGAAGGCCGCCCTTCACGAAATTCGTCATGTAAAGAAACTAGACCTCTCTCAAATTCAGCAAACCATCGCCTCACGGTGCTCAAACAAGGTGCTTCTCTCCCAAAAGCATTTTGAAGACGAGCGGCACAGTCTTGCGGAGTGAGAGAACTTTTAAAAACATAAAAAATCATCGCTCTAAAATCTTTTCGACTTAATTCCATTTTCCTTGCATATGTAGAACTTTGATGTGTGATAAAAACAATTAACAAATGATTTCCCGCCAATTGTTTTTTTTTATTACTAAGAAGGTTGCAACGTTTAAAAAAATATAACATTCGAAATTCAAATAGTTCCGATTACCTAGAAGTGCAAAACTTTTAGTGTGCCCCATGTATAACACTCTTGAAATAGAAGGGGCTCGTGGTCTAGTGGTAACCGACAATATTAATACATTGCAAAGGTTAAGCAACATCTAGTCAGGCCGGTCTTAGGATGGGTGACCATTTCTTAAGACACTAAGACCCCTCCGTGTTACGGAGAGCACGTTAAGCCGTCGGTCCCGGTTGTCATACCATCCATGGCAGTCGTTAGGGGTAGTCGGGGCCCTTAAAAATCCAACCGGTCTAACTACAGAACTTCGATATCGCCCATGGCAGGCCTCCGTCACTCCATGTACTTACGCGCTATAATTACCTACCGCCCGGCGGGCCGTTTGAGGACCAAATTTTAGGCACATTTTAGCATGCAGTGGTTGCTGACGCGACGGAGTAGGCTATTATAGCAGTAGGTATTGGAAATTTTCTACTGAGTGAAGTATCTGTTACGTAGTAACTATTTAGTAATCTGTGCCCATGGGTTGTGGAGGTCAGATGGCAGTCGCTTCACGGAAAATATCGAAGTTCAGCCGAATCACAGTTAGACTGGAAAGCCGACCCCAACTAAGTTGGGAAAAGGCTAGGTAAATGATGACTCTTGAAATAGAAGCAAATTGTCAGAAAGTCGTGTTATTTGCTATCTCAGATTGTGTTGGGCCTTATTCCCGGATAACTCAAGTAACCTGACTCCAACAACATGAAAATGTTGATCTTTTCTAATACAGTGCAACGGCGTGAATTCTAAAAGGCATGTCGTTGTACGAGTACTGTCTGCAGAAAAATATTTACACACACAATATGTACAAGATCTGTCAACAACTTATGGTGAGTAATTTAAAAAAAAATTCTAGTACAGTGAAACGCCGTGAATTCGAAAGGCATTATTATTTACAAGATCTATTTATATATTTTATACTAGATCTGTCAACAACTTTTAGTGAGTCATTTAGAAAACTTTTGTGAGGTTTGTTATTAATAGTTTACAATACATTTCCAGATTGCCGAAGTAGGGACCACCTATTATTAGAACAAACCTTATTGATTGTAAAGCAGAAACGAATGTTTTATTTTTTTCTCTTTACTAGCTGATGTGCGCGGCTCCACCCGCGTCAAATAGTTTTCTCATTCCCAATTCTCCCGTGAACACGTTATTAGGATAATAAGTAGCCTATGTCCTTTCTCAGGCTATAATGTACTATCTCAACATATAACAAATTTCATTTAAATCGGTTTAAAGTCGGTTCCGCATGAAAGTGCAATACACTTTTAGAGTTACTTCCGTATTTTTAACTTATAATATTAAAGTAAGGTTTTCAATAAAATGACTCTAAAATACTCCCCACTGCAATTTTTAGGGAAGCAAAAATTGCAGTTGTATAAAATATTTTTGTCAACGTCTATTTTAGACATTTAAGTGAACTAATGGATTACAAAAGAAATAATGTTTTATGTATTCTACAGAATATTTATCATTCTACAGTAAAAACTAAGGCAAAATCTACACTTACCGCATTTTCCATGATATTTTACAGTTATATTGAGCTGGTTGTCACATGCATGTTTATCTAGGTGGCACACTGATGCATATTCTCGGCCATCAGTGCCGCAGACAGGTTTCCGTCTCTGGCAACTCCTAGGACATCTACATTCTGGTTGGCCATATGTTGATACACACCGAGAGCCCATTGAACAAGACATTGCTGTACATGGATCTCCGGCATCTGTGAACAACGACATGGGATAGCTACCTTTATGACTTTGGACTTACCCCCAAAGTTGCTGGAAAGTCAAATAGACTTACTTTCAAATATTGGATAGAAACAGGCGTTACCTGGCGAAAATCCATGACAAAGCAATGGTAAGTAAGATGTTAAAAACTTTAAAAAAAATTATAATAGCATTATTTTTTCGCAGAGTTAAAAAGACAACAAAACGTCGACAATTGTTTCGCCTCTAAACGAGGCATTATCAAGACTGTCTCAAAGAGAACAGCAAAATTTGTAGCTAGAACATTTTTGCTTATAAGTAAGAGTGTGCAAATGTTATTAGCGCGATATAGGATTTATCACAATAACTAACGCGGGTAGAAACCGCAAATCATACTGACGAAATTCAAAATAGGTATTCACCGATACAAGACATTATCTTTTTTAATAAGTTTTATAGAAACGCCAAGTGACACATACAAACCAACAAACAACTAGTGTGTCTGTCTGTTCACAAACAGATTAAGTAAGGGGGATGTATGAAAATCTGTTTGTTCATTGAGTAAGGTGTCCACATCTCTTCTAACTATCTCTAGCCTTTCCCAAACACTCAACTTGAACCCTTTCTCACATAAGCGTAAAACTCTAAAGGTGTTATTATTGTTCAAGGAATGACCGGTGTCAAGGAGATGCTTCGCGAAGAGGGACTTCTCAGGACAACCGTTGCGGAACGCTGATATATGCTCTCTGTATCTGACCTCAAAGGGCATACCAGTCTGCCCTACGTACTGCATTTCACAACCATCGCAACTCAACAAATAAACACCTAATCTGCGTGAAACCGACACTAAATCCTTGCCGTTACACAACTCCCTCAAGGTGTTCTGTGTCCTAAAGGCTGCAACAATCTTGTTTTCCATCATGATCTTAGCTATACTCAACGAGACGGAACCCACGAACGGCAAACAAGCAGTGTACTTCCTAGGTGGGTCCTGAATTGGATGTAATAAATGAAAACTAGCATTTCTGCGTTTTTTGTTTAATAATGAGTGGACCATTCCCACGTTATAGCCATTACTGTGTGCTATATAACAAATGATAGATAATTCCTCATTAAATGCCTGTGGGTTCAATGGTACTGCTAGTAACCTACTCAGTAAGCTGTGGAAAGCTGCACTCTTATGTTGCCATGGGTGATTGAATGAGTAAGGGATAACTGTGTCTGTACATGTTGTTTCCTATAGATACTAAACTCATGAACTCCATTCCTCCTAGTAATTGATAGGTCTAAGAAATTAAGGGTAGATTCTGACTCCACCTCTAACGAGAAATCAATTCTAGGGTGTACTGAATTCAGGTTCGAGACCAGGACGCTGAGTTGACGCTTTGTTCCTGTCCAGCAGATGATAATGTCATCCACGTATCTAAAGTAGTACAAAATATGAATGTTCCCAACTATGTGGTTAGTCTCGAACGCATCAATGAATATATCGGCTATTAGCGGACTCAGTGGTAACCCCATCGACAAACCACTTTTTTGCAGGAAAAAACTGTTGTTGAACTGAAAATAGTTATGCGTCATACACAACCTTGTTAGGTTAATAATTTCATCTATTTTATTAAAATTAATCCTTTTGATTCTTAATTTGTGTTTTAAAATATCTAAGACTTCATTGTACGGTACGTTCGTGAACAAACTTTTCACATCCATAGATATGAGTTGAGCGTTGGACGGTAACTTTATATTTTTAATTTTATTTATGAGGTCAGTACTATTATTGAATGAAAATTTTGCATTAAAATCTATTGTTTCTTTAATAATTGTGTTCAAAAACTTTGACAAATTGTATGCTGGAGCACCCCTGTATGCGACAACAGGTCTAATCGGGCACCCTTCCTTGTGTATTTTTGGAAGGCCGTATAACAACGGACAACGAGGATTCATGTTTATCAAAGTTTTATGCAACGAAGAATTCTCAGGAAACAAATAAGTCGTGGATTTTATAGCCAGCTTTAGTTCTGCCTGGAACTTAGCTGTAGGTAAAAAAGTTTTTAACATCTTACTTACCATTGCTTAGACTTACTTTCATTACTACGGGCTAGCAAAATTATTGGTTAACGGTATAAAACACAGTGCCTGCAGAGTTGTGGAAAAGGACGGAAGTTTTTCCTATTTCTCCACAATTCGACAATTTTGTAGTCACTTACTTGGGTTTCATTTTTAAAAATAAAATGCCTTACTTACGTCATTACTTTAAGAAAATACATTGTCGTTATTCCAGCCTTATTCTACATTGAAATTGAGTTTCGCATTTAAGCCCAGTAACAATTTAATCATCATAAAATAAATAAAGTAACACTATATTGCGAGGCTTACCACATTCACCCTCATGTTTGACGCGTAGGTTCAGTCGACGTTCGCAAGCTTCCTTACGTAAGTAGCAATGGTTACGATAAGTGCGTCCCGCTGTTGAACAAACTGGGGCTGGGGTGGTGGGACAAGTCGCAGGGCAGGCGCAATGGGCGCGCCCGTCCCCAAGCGATACACATTCCGCTCCCCAACGACAAAATGTTTTTTCGCACGCTTCTGAAAAAAAAAACGTACGTGGGCATGGAAACAAAACGAAAATCTAAACGGAATTTGTGGCTTGAAATTTTACAAAAAGTGTAGAACATTGAATTGAGTTCGGGTATTTAATATCTACATAAATATTTAAACTCTCAAATTAAAACTCTCAAATTAAAAAAAGTTTATTTTTTGCACCTTGTAAGTCAACTTATCTTTCATTTCACTTATTCAGTGGTTACTTATTTTATAAGCCCAATATTTTCTGAAAAAAAAATAGATAGTCCCAGTTTATTTGGCATTTAAAAAATGTTTTCTCAAAAGGTTCTTCGGGTTTGACACTAAATCATATTTTATAAAATTTTATGTTCGTACAAAGAAAAATATTACCAAACGGATAGAAATAAATCATTACACATTTTTGGCAAGTGACAGAAATTATTAAGGTATGACGTCAGCCCAAGCTGTGAATAGCGCCAATAAAAGTGATATTCTGTCGTCGGCAACTATCGGTGAATTCTTTGAAGGAGATATAATTCTATAGCTAGCTTCTACTTATGGTACAATTTCCAAATTACAATTGAGGATTCCTAGCGTGACTAAAGTTTTAAGGTCTACTGTACTGGACTAATTTAGGTAAGATGACAATTTATATCTGCCACAGACGTAGGTTTAAGATTTAAAGGTTCAAGATTAAAAGGTTCTCCAGATTACTTAGACATTCCTTTTATAACTCAACGCGGATAAGTGAGCCCGAGGCAAAAGAAGCAGTAGGTACTGTAAAGTTTATTTACAGTTTTGTTCCAACTCCAAACTTCAAAGTACTGACAGATGTTCTTTTAATACTCAAGCATTTATTAAGAGCAAAGTACTTTACAGACCTTTAATTAAGATGTATTATTAATGTTGTAGCTAAAATATTATTTTAAAATAGGACGCCCAAATAAAGGTAAAGAGGGGTTTTCTCTTCTGCTAAGGTTTTTGATCCAGTCAAAAGAAAAAACAGGTCACACAAAATAAGTTGACATGGAAAATTGGAGATGACGACAAAAGAATTGGACGGCACTTAATTAAGTTCATAATAATTATTATGATGAACATTACTTGATTACCTATTTTTATTAACTTAATTTCGAGTGGGTTACGGTGGTTAATATTATAATAATCACCAGCTTTGGCGAGAGCAAATTTTTAATTATGGTAAATCTTTACTAGAAATTTGCTCACTTTGGCAACTTTATAAAACAATAATATATGATAATAATAATCAACATTATAAAATACGTGTAACAGTTTGTTTATTTAAATAAATTCTAAGCAATTAAATACAAATTGTACCTAACTAAGCCATTACTCATTAGGAACCACAGTAAAACTCGCATTTCGGCACCTTTTGCCCTATTTACATTTACGAAATATTTTGTTCATTTTATTATAATCTACTAAGTAATCCATTGTAATTAGATAAATGTACTTATATGACAATCAAACAGATATGATTGATAAGTTTTTTAATAGGTTTTTCATATGTCGTTAACCATTATTGTTATACCTCAACTGGTTTACAAAAGAACGTGTAAGGAACGTAAATATTTTAATCATTTACAATGATTGAAAAGATTCATTAGTGATCTAATTTCCTTAGCATTCATCTAAAGGTAGCTTACAAAAATGAACCAAGTAGGAAATAACCATTTTGTAAAGACAAACAAAATATTAGCAGACGATTCAGTGCTACAGAAGCCTTAAATAAATGGGGACAGAGAGAGGGAGATAAAAATGACGGCGGATGTTTTGTGAATGGAAGAAAATTAGGAGAGTCACCGCGACGTTTTTTCAGGCACGAAAGCTAATTAAATTAAACGTATTATGTGCTATAAAAATTTATTATTCTGTTAGTTTAATATACGTACTAAGTTACGTTTTAGTACCGAGACAGTGTTAAAGAATTATTTGAAAAGTTTTGGTCAGCACTAAGCATGGAACAGGTCTCTTTATCTCTGGTTAATCGGTATTGGACAATTTTGGCACTCTTTATTTCAATCCACTCTCGGTCAATACTAAAATAAAAATCAGATCAGAAAATTTTCCTGGTTACTGAACAGATGAACGTCTATCAATAATGATAAAACTAAAACAATAGCTACTGACACTTAGCTCTGAAACATATTTTTGAATACCATTATGTTCGTTCAAAGTAAATGGTACAATAAAAGTTAAAGTTGCCTGGAAGAGATTATTGTTTAGCGATTAGGCCGCCTGTTGTACATTCTTTTCAAAAATATGTGTTAAATTTTTGTTTCTCTTTATTTTTGTGTACAATGTGTATTCCTACACAGAAAAAGAGTGTATATCATTTGATTTGATTTGATAAAATAATAATATGCGTTCTTGTTCACCCATATAATTGTTGACACACATTTTACTAAAGTCATGGAGACAAAACAATTTTGTTGGCTCCAGACACCAACATAGTTGGCATGTCACTCGCACAGTGTACTTCCACAAGCGGATTGCAGACTGAAGATAAACTTTGAAAACGTATTCGTAATACATAATTCTCTTTACATGTTCAACTTAATTCATACAAATATAGGATGGAGTGTTTTATCAAAGAAAATTTATGCGCCATTGTCACTTCACTCATGAAACTTAAAATTTTGCCCCAAATTTGTCTATTCTGCAATGAATAAAATGGATAATGTTTGTGTTATAATATGATATCTAATAAAAACAATGTGCCGATTGACCTCATTAGTTGTAATTGTCATAATCAAGTTCGTCCAAACTTTATTCCCAGCTATTGTGAAGCACATGTGTGATCTTTAAAGGCATTTAAATATTAGGCAAGTAGGACTATCATACTGAAAATGTACTTATAACAATTGTTTTATAATTCTTCTAAAATCTTACCCTCAGGAGCTGGTGGTCTAGGCTGATAATGTAAATCTGAAATAAGGAGAAAATGCGTTAAATTAAATTGAATATGCGTGTAATTAAATTGAATATGGTACAATTTAGACACTTCTTTCATGGTTGCCACTTGTTTAATGTTAACATAATATTAACGTATGGAAAAAGTACAACCTACATGTTACGGCTATGCAAAATACGTCAATCATTGACACAAAAACCGACTTCAAATTAACGGAACGGGATCAAATAATTGTTGGAGTGGGATCAAATTGAAATGGGACCACACAAAACTTAGTAGATTTCAATGAATTTTTTTTTAATATTGTTTCACCCAGTCAAAAGATATGAGGTAAAATACATAAAAAACAGTCGAATTGAGAAGAATGAAGTCGGTTAAAAAGGGGTTTTTAATGATATTTGTATGGTATTTTATCATTCTTGGGTATTCACTATATTGTCTTGATACATAACTGCGATCTTTAATCCTTAAACAAGAAAAAGAAAAAGGTCTACAGAGCGCTATTACGGAGTTAAGTGGCCCGCTTTGTCTCTGTAGCAACACTTTTTTACGGTTGGTATTTTTTAGGCTTGGCAATACCGGGTAGCTTGTATGTTACGTGCTTTTTTAATCCATCTTATTCGATAATCTGTATTTTGTTGGTCTCTGCTGATAACCCTTTGTTATGTTATACTTTACTATTTATTGCTTGTGTACAATGTATAATCTTATCTTATGTTATAACCGCAGATTCGCTCGCGTTGAATATTTTCCCCGTTCTATGTCCCACAAGAAATAAACTTTGTGGATAATAAACTAGTACTTTAACTACCCTGCCATTATAATTATCACGTTTTTTTCTAATCCGCGGCCCAGGGCGCTTTTTTTTTATTATAATATATACACATATACATTATATATAATACACGTAGAGGTAAATGAAGGAAATGTTTCTACATATACCTAACATAACAGGCACGCAAACGATGTACTATATTTAAGTTGTATTTTTCCTTTCGTTTATGATCAAAATATCAATGATTCTACGTGACCAACATTATAAAAACTTGAGTAGGTATATTAGAGGAAGTTTGAAAGTTGCACATGTAAATGAAAAAGTGAGAAGCAAACGGCTATCATGGTATGGACATGTTATGAGAAGAGAGGAAAGTAACGTGGTAAGAAAGGTGCAAAGTATGAATGTAGAGGGCTTGAGAAGTCGAGGTAGGCCTAAGAAAAGATGGATGAATGCGTGAAAGAGGATATGACCAGGAAGGGAGTGACTGAGGAGATGACGGGTGACAGGGATGTATGGAAAATGAAAACATGTTGCACCGACCCCAAATAATTGGGATAAGGGCAGGCAGATGATGAATATAAACACTTTAACAAAATATTTTCTCTTAAGAGCTCTTAAGACAAATTACCTACCCACTTCAATATTTTTACCGAAGCGTAGATGAGGTAGAAAAACCTACAAGATATTGTCAAAATTTTCAGCAACACTGTTTCGAATATTATTCAATCTGGAAAATAAACCCACTACTACCTGGGATTAAAAAAGGAACTGCTATAGACACATATCTGATATAAAAAGTATTACTGTGTTTATTCTAAGCACCTTTACAAATGTAACAATACCTATGTATGAAAATCTGAAAGGTACCAGTACCCTGGCATCTTAAACAGAGTTGGGAAATTGGATTTCAAAAGGATTGCTCAACAAACACGACGTCGCTCGTCGTAACAGAATTTTCGGTGTTCAAGTTGTAGATAAGAGGGCTGAACATATTCCTGAAACCGTGCTTTGATATTCAACGAAAATATGTTACACATCACATTAAAAATAAAGCGAACTCCAACAAAAAATCTCCAATAGAAATTTTGAATAAAAAGTAGTTAATACTTTGCTATACTTTGCTACTTTAAGACCGAAGTCAAATTTTTATGACCAACTTAGAATCGATGATATAAACGATCTACGTAATTTTTTTTTGTTCAGAAGACTAAATTAACCCCTAAATTTACACTAAATTTGCCTTAAGGTCTCATAACATCATTATTAATTTTATTATTTAAACCCGCCATAATTTTGTTTTCAATTCCGCGAGACCGCGGCCGCTCCTACGACCGTTGTCGAGCGCCTCTGGTGAATACGGAGGAAATTTTCAGTAGCGCCCGGTGGACCTTGGTCACATTCTGTATGGCCTCTGCACTGGGGTTTGGTCGGGTTTTATCCCGCGTCGGTAAGCGTCGTGATCCTTCTAGCCTGCTTCTGTAAGCACGGCAGGTCGCTATTCCACCGTCCTCAGGCCCCGATCATGGAGGTCGATGGTCTTGGGCGTAGATAAGAATGCGGCGCCCTAGCCGCTGACTTTGAAACTCAACGCGGAGGGTACTCTTCCTCACCAGTCCTCACAATCCTCACAAGTGGTGCTCGCGAAGGAGGCGGCTGCTCTCAGCCTATTAAGTTCCGAGCACGACTTGCTCGCAGAAGGACACGGCCTAGTTCCACCTACTCGCGCTGGAGACCATAGTGGCTGTAAGCATGGTTTCCAGCGAGAGGGTATCCTCGCCTAGACCCACTACGAGGTCCCGGCGCTGACTCGCCCAAGCTGAGCACTCCACCAAAGCGTGGAGTGCAGTGTCTTCGTCAGAGGCCTCGCAGTGTTGACACTGGGGTATGACCTTACGATGGATGCAAAACAGATACTTACCGAAGCATCCACGCCAAGTAATGCTGCGTCGAACGATTCGTGAGGACACCATACTGCCTCTGCAGCCACTTGTCCATGATCGGTCTCACCGCCACGATGGTGTGAGTTCCCCAACTTGGTCGCTCAAGTCGTATCCTCCATGTATCCATGAGATCCTGGCGGAGTTGGGAACATTTGGCTCATGTCTAACAATTTGTATAACAATTTATTAGAAATATATCCGTGGTTCGAAGCCCAAAAAGAGATTAGTCGCTAATAACCTTGAAATGGATCCGAAGATTACAAGAATTATCACGCGTCATAATATATTATTTATCCTGATATCGGGATTTACTTGTGTTACGTGATGGTGTTTTTCCATTTTATAAAGCCATGTTCATGCATTTTATATTCATAAATTTAAATTTGTAGTTGATAAAATTAGAACAACGTTGAGTTTTTCAGTCCTAATTCCTCTTTTACGATGAATACGAATGAATAAGTGCAAACTTGATTTAAATTACAGAATAAACTTCAATTAAATAGCGTCTCTACAAGTATGCGTTGCATACCAAATTCTTTCATGAATATTAATCAATGGATGTTCAATAAAACTTATTTTAATCCCATTTCGCCTCTTTACATTTAAAACAGTTTATAATACTTTCTTCAGAGGAACGTGCTAAAAATAAGTTAGATAAACCTTTTAAAAATGTATAACATTTTTTGAATTCACGTGACATAAGAGGTTTTTATAACAACACACAAAACGGCTCTGACTAATAGCTCCATGAAACGGATAAATTTAGAAACACCACAAGAGCACACAAGAGGTTGGCAGGTTTCTCGGTCACAAACCGGGGTTAGCTGGGGCAACGCGCCATATTGTTTTATTGCAAATTGCTTGGACGTAGACCGCGCCTGTCCTTTACATATACGAGGCTATTAAACTACCGCCAGTGTCCAGTCACGTGTTAAACGAATTCGATCGCCTCATACAATGTTAGGAGTCTAGTGCTCGTGACAGGGAATTGAAGACTAGAAACTGGAGTTGTTCATATAGCCGTTTTCTTTTCAGTCTGAATAGGTACCGATTTTATTGGAAATACTTATAAACACTTCTCACACTTTGCAGATGATATTCCAGTCTACGATCACCTGTAGTTGTATTACTAACTTACATAATAATATAGAATACTTGACATTTTATTCACCAATTACCTCACATTATTTGATTGGTTTTGGCGAGGTTATTGTTATGTAGCTTTTCCATATAAAACTGATAGGCACCTAGACACTAACTTTTCCAAA
Organism: Nudaria mundana; assembly: GCA_963556515.1. Lineage (NCBI taxonomy): Eukaryota > Metazoa > Arthropoda > Insecta > Lepidoptera > Erebidae > Nudaria > Nudaria mundana. The sequence goes on from OY748287.1 coordinate 11,816,080, forward strand.
TATTATTACATGGCTAGATTTTGTGATGATGCCCAAAGTTGATGGTTGTTTTATGGAGAATTCTTATTGATCATGTTTCCTGCTTGTCATTGTTTTAAAACCATAACTTTATAGGTTGAAAGGTTTATAATTTGTCATTCTAAGCACCCATTAGAATAACTTACAATGAAAACGATTTGGTCTTTATAAGATACCGACAATATGTATGTAATGTGCTATCTAGTATGAATGGTAAATCATACTTCTAAATTAGGTGTACTGTAATAAAACATTTAGATATATATTATATAAGATAAATATAACAAAAGTTGATGAAGTAAAAAACTGATATGGTTTTTAAAGGTACCTAAAAACCATATCAGTTTTGACTTATTAATCTATACGAAACATTTAATAAGTTAGCAAAAAGTACGATTTATATGACTAAAAGACGGGAATCTTTAAATTTAAATTTGAGTAACAAAACTGAAGATTTTATCGTAGGAGATTTCATTATAAAACAAGTTTGAGCCATACAAATGGTGAAACCTAATGAGAAAGATCATATCAAATGCAATATAATTAGCCAACAGATTGTCAAAAGCCATAGACGTTTTTAGTTTATGGATCACGCACTATAGCTCTGTTATATTCTAAACTATAAGGTTATTGTGTACAAAGGTATAATTTATACAACGATAATGAATATGACTAACGGTTGAAAAACACGAAGGTTTTTACTTTAATAAGTAGTACGAGTACAAAAACTGCATACAAGTCGTTGAAAAGTAATTTATCTTTCTTGGCTCATGTTGAAATATTAATTTTGGTATATGTTTGGTTTAGGTACCATAATGTCAGATGTGTCACCTACACGTCTAGTATCCTCTATAAATAAGATTGGAGATAAGGTTTTAATGAATTCATAGACACGTACAAAAGTGGTAAGTTCGAATGAAAACTGCAATTACGCACTAACGACAAAAGCCTCTGACAGAGCTAACAGTGCAAGATACGGTATCCACCTGGCCCATACTCACAGGCAAGTGCGTGATTGCGCTTGACACCCGTAATATCCGGGAGCTCGCTACTGCCCACCGATCGTATCAATTTCAATTTGTTGTGGTACCATAACAGCCGCCTCTACTCGATTCGTTGTATGAATCGATTTCGTTCCAGTTTCCTGTTACGTTCGCATTGGACTTAATCGCAAATCGGTAGATTGAAATGCTCACCCAGTATCATTGCTATTTATATATTGTAGATATCTATTTAATTTTGCGTTCGTTGAAATTCAATAAAATAAAACGTAACTGTTAAAAGGAAATATATTTATAACGAAAATAATCCGTTTTGAATTAGCAATAAACTATGACGGTTTTATCTTTCATCTACGTGTCGATTCTAAGTAATGGTCTCTTGGGGACTAGAATTATTACAAAATGAAATCTAAGCTGCAGGAAACGATTCAATACATGCCTAGTTTCTTTTATGTTAGGAAATCCAAGAACCGACCGCAAGTTTAGTTGAAATATTCTAAGAAAAGCAAACTGCAGAATTCTTGCATTCCGTTTAGAATTTCGTGTTCAAACAGCGTGAAAATTAATCGATCGATTAGCCATTCACGCTTCGATTCCAAAGCTAAAGTTGAACGTGATTCGTGAACCAGTCCCCGTGCTACCGGATGCCGCGTGGAAAGTAATTTCAAAAGCTAAAAAATAACATTAGACTTTTCGACAATTTATTGCTTGCAGTTTGTACTAAATCGTTTTTGCATATACCTAGTAAAGCGTGGTAACATTTAATGTTATGGGCTGCAGGACAGTGTAGGCGTATGAATATTAGAGTAAGACTGTAGTCAGTACTTATAGGCAGTATTTGTAATGACTTAATGAGATTTATAACGACCATTCTTCTTGAATTCCATATAGCCATCCTTCCTAAATTATTATTTTTTTACCTACGTTGATTCCTTATTTATTGGCTCGGTAATAAAGCTTTGAAACGAAAAGAGGTATTTTTAACACACATTTTTCAAATATTAAAAACTAATCTTTCAAAAATAATGAATGAATAACGTTTAAACGTTAATTAACATAATTATATTTTCTAGGTTTAAGTTTGATCAACTTAACAGTTAAATATTTAATTCTTATTGTAATTTGATTGATAGTTTACCTGTCTGTCAGACTGACACGTCCATAGAGATATTATAAGAGTAGAGGTGGTGTAATACAATTTTCCTATTAGACAGAGTGTGACTCTTCGCGGGTGTGAAGGAGTGGTGAGGAGGGGTATAAAGGAACCTTAGTCCCGCCCACTTCTTTATTTTCCATCTCGCGGTCAATAGCAAAACTACTTACTTCATTAAAATGTCAGTTTACTACGTAGTTTTAACTATCTCACACTCCTAACAGTGACGTAGTCAGATTTTTGGTACAAAGGAGTTTTATATTTTTTGAATTGCAAATATACCTATCTCAAACTGAACAGTCGAAATTTGCCGTAGGGGTTATATCTACGTCTAAAGTATAACGGGGTCCTATACGGGGCTCCCGTATGGGCGGGTAGATTGACGGCCAACAAAGTGTCTATTTTAAATAGACCGTTGATAACCTTGGCTTCATTAAGTACCTATCTGTTTCGCATCCATCGTGAGGTAACACCCTAGTGTCAACACTACGAGGCCTCCAACGAAGACACTGCACTCCAAACGTTGGTGGAATCTGGGCCTGGATACCCTCTCGCTAGAGTCCATGCCTCAAGCCATGGTCTAAAGCAGGAGTAGGTGGAACGCGGCCGTGTCCTTTTGCGAGCAGGTCATGGTCGCGAAGGAAGCGGCCTCCACACTGAGTTCGGTAGTCAATGCCCCGGGTGCCGCAGACTTATTTACGCCCAGGACCAACGATACCTCCATGATCGGGGCCTGAGGACGGCGGGATAGCCACCCACCGTCATAACACTTTTCCCTTAAGCGCTTAAGCCTTAAGCGCAATGGACGTATGAGAGGCTGCGGCTTTTGGTCGCGGAATTAAAAATTGATGGTCTCAAAATATACTATTTTCTCGTTTTTGCTCCGCTCCTATCATTTTTAGCGTGATGTTAAATAGTCTATAACTTTGCTGACGTGGAGGTACCTTATTACAAGTATGTGCCTGGTTCTTGAATTAAATTTAATATTTAGCTATACTTTGAATAATAATATTCAATTGTACAGCCCATTATGAAACAGTCGTAGGAAACTTGTCTTGTAAAATTATCAGTTTCTAATTACGGCCCTGTATTTTTGAAGTTTTATGTTTATTGTTGCCAGGTGTCAATAGATGGCAACTTAGACGCGGACGGCTCTTTAAAAACTACAGAGAAATATTTTAGCAATTAAACATCACTTACGAGTTAACGTTGAACGAATTCCTGTATATTTAATTAGTATAAAATGTTACTAGTAAAATATAAGTCGCTATTTAAATTACGTGTTCGTGAAACAAAACGCCGCCATCTATCTTCGAGTAGTAATATATTTGAAGATGTCAAAAAGGTCAAAAGTGATAGATTTTTCTAGAACAATTCTAAAAAAAATACAATTAAAATTACTTACGCATGAAATGTGATGCAATTCTTAGCATCAGAACGTCTATCTGAATATTTTTTACATGATAGAACACAACACTTCATTTTTATCTTCTTTTATCCTTTTATTTCCACAAAAATTACTGAACTGTCACAGAATATACATGTACGAAAGCTGATAGTACACTGATAAGCCACGCCCACTTTTTGAAATCACGCGCAAATTTTATGACGTCAGTGCTCACTTAAAGATTGCACTGTGCACAGTTGCTTATGGCATGTCCTCTCTTTTAATACGTCCATGGACACGTCAACCAGACAACAATTTATATTTTATATACCTACTTTCTATCATATAACTCAACTATAATAGTAAGTTAAATGAAATTCGAAACAAATAAGGAATACAATTAATTAATTACTTTATAAGCGTTTTAAAATATTACCTACTAGTCAAATATTTTAACTCTCTCAATATTGAAACCCTGCAAATATTCATTTTAGTAATTAAAAGTTAATTGAGGACCCTCAAAGTTCTACAGCAGCTTTTTACGCCACACGTCCTAACAACTCCAAATAAATAAAAAAAAACATTTGCTGCCCTAAACCCGTCAAGGCAATGTGGAACTGATTTATATTTTTGTTTAATTTATTTTTCCCTTCAAAATTTGTGTGGTGCATGCGTCCGCATTATTTGGTCGCCCCACCTGAAATTGCATTTACGAGTATTATTGTTAGGTCATTGTCTGAGGAAGGTTTTTAGGTAGGGTGTAAATGGCGGAAATGCGTGAACGATTTCCAGCCGTATTCCAACCGTAGATATTTTGTTTTTTTTTTTAACTAGTTACAATTTTTTGAAGCTAATCAATAGCCCTATATTTTATTAAATTAGAAATCTTTGAAGCCGCGGGTCTACGGAAGATTCCTAACCCACGTCAGTTTTGTAATTTGTTTGTGTTTTGACCAGTAAGTACCTACCTACTGAGAAATGGCTGACGTGCGTAACTATCTTATGTCAGAGTATTTTTTTACACCCAGCAGTGGACGTAGGAGCAGCCGTGGCCTTGGGCCACGGACTTAAAAAAAAGAGTATATTTTCTATTACTTGACTTCAATTATTTTTATGTGTTCAAAGTGTATGATGTGAAAAATAAACAGAACATTTGTGAGTTGATGAAACGATCCGGCTAGCCCATCACAAATAATTGAGTAAACAATTTCAAAGGGACAACGACACTTGGGATTGCTTTGACGTCAGAAAGCTTTTGAAAAAATATTCATAAATGAGTTGAAAACCAGTTTTTTATACTTAATTTTAAACCTTGGAAATTGTTTTTGAAGTATTCATTTCCAAAGCAACGTAGTTAACAGTATATCTACGAATATTTAGTTTTATACTAGTTAAAATATGGACCATCATGGTCTCCATATGATAGCAGAACAAGGTAAATACCTCAGATCACGATACTCATGAAAAAATATAGTTAAACATTCATCTTTTGAATTCTAGTATGAATGTATCACTAAGTACCTTCTTTAGCAATTCAAATGGCAAATCACCACAATTTTAAATCCAACTCTTTGTGGTGCCCTAAGTGCCACTAAAATTAATGTCCTGCCAGAAGGAAAAACGAGCGTGGTAGAATGAGACCCGGTATTTGTACTGACGTTCATATTACTGGGACTTGTATATTTTTCTAGGACTTCTACGAATAGTTTAAGTCTTTTGTAAAAGTATAACATTTATAGAGTGTGTGTATTGTTAATTTATGAATTTTAGGTTTAAGACAGTCAGTGTCAAGATCCAAGCAACGTAGAATTCTTTAATACACCGAAATGTGAAAAAATAATTAATAATAAGTACTAAAATGTGAACTTACAGTTATTAGTCAGCAAAAATCCAGCAGAAACGCCCAACAAGACTAGAAAAAATAATAGTAATAATACTATAAGTGCCGGCCGACAGTAGTGTAGCCAACAGTAGTCTTCAGAGTTCTCAGCTGGAGGGGTGGATGACGAGACACAACACTTTCCACAAGAACGTTCCGTAACGGGTGATGCCCGTACTACCGCACTGTTTCCTTGCTGATTCACTATCACACCTTGCATAGGAGTATTACTCCCTTGTCCGTACATCAAACCTTTTTCTGCTATACGGGCAAAACCCGAACTTTCATCGTCTCGAGGATTGCCATACACGCCGTAAGAGGCAACCATGTCAACTCCTGACAATGATCTAGTCGTTTCATTCCCTGTAGTGCCATCTTGAATGACAGTATTGTCCGTACTAGGCCAACATTCACAGGAGCACCTGTCTTCTTTCTGCCTCTGTCGTGGTTGGTGAGCATCAGCACGCCTGACTGGTTCCTCAATTTTCTTCTCCTCTTCTTTCTTAGTTTTTGCATCTTGAGGCAAATGTTCGTTGACTTCATAAGTCGGTTGTAAATTTTTATGATTTTCTATGTACCAGTGTCTTTCTTCCGCTCTGAGAGTGGTATCGTTGTTTCCTTCATAGATATCTGCATAGTTAGAGAGTGGGTGTGAGGATGGGCTGTATACAGGGCCAGCGGTTAGTTGCCCATAGCCACGTTCGTACTGAGGGGGGTGGTTAGTATTCGAATAATAAGTTGTGGTTGAAGGCACGGTGTACTCATAGCCCGGCCTGTTCATCTTCAATACTTAGTCGCTTCATTTGTACTTATGTTTCACAGTAGGACACATTATTTCTAACACTGTAACTACCACTTTCATAGAAATAGCAAATACCATGAAGTTAATTTACCTATAATGATTAAAAATTTAAGTAATTCAACAGTTCTATATTTAAGTACCTGGCTATTTTTATTTTCTTCGCTTTCGAATTGTCAATACTTATCATCATCATCGGTTATATACCGATCCTAAATATCTCTTTAGATATTTAGGATCGGTATATAACCGATGATGATGATAAGTATTGACAATTTAGACATACTTAGGTGTAAGTACTAGAGTTGCAACGGAATATGTTTCGTCTATCTAACAGGAACTATTCAATCTAAATAGGTAGTCAGTTATACTATTAGTAGCGGAAACAAAAAGTTGAGGGAAAAGTTTTTAATTGTATTATGTGTTACTTTCGCCGGCAGAAAGTTATATGACGGCATTTACGCCTGTTTATTTCAATTACTACTCTTGTTCGACGGTGGTATTTACCTTCTGTGTTACAACAAGGACCCGAATACGCACCTCCCAGACCTCCCACCCTCCAACCCCGAAAGATAAACAAAGAAGTAACGACGTGAGTAAATAAACTCTCTTAACTTACATTAACTGTATTTATTTCTCTGATTTTGACACGTAAGAGTCAAGTAACTTTATTAGTAAACTAGCTGTAAGGATGTGAAACAAGGAAGTACCGTGAAGAGGTTGCTGATTGTGTTAATGTTAGTCTTTGTTACATATAGGAAAGTTAGTAGGTTAAGAATCAGTACATTACATTTGGACAAAGCAAGTTACGTTAACAACTTTTCCCTTAATTTCAACGATAACGAGGTATTTATTATATGACGCAAATTAATTATGAACAAACGAAATAATTCTTAAAAAAGTTATAGAAAAAACTCTTGCTGGCATTAAATGAGTAATGCAATCATGTTGTCCCTACCATGCATACATTTCACGTGGATACTAACCACTTGAACCAAAAAAGGACAGCATAGTTTTCTGCCGTTAAGTAACCTACATGAATATCTTTATAAGAATGGGATTACCACGATAACATTGATCCAAAAAGACGGTTAATATTGCTTCTTCACAATTTTAATTGACTACATTCTTATTTTGGAATACTTTGTACCGAGATAGTTGGTTGATCAAATAAAATCGGTTCTAAAAGCTCCATCGAAATAAATGAAAATTCTACTAGGTATCACTTTCAAACTGAATTGATATAACGAAAAGTATCAAAGTCTCTGACAAGATGTTACCCTCTTTAGCATTTTATTAGAAAACTTCATTTATACTTTGGATATTATTTTTTATTATTGAATAATATTGTGAAACGAGCTTCACGGGATTTGCAAAGTAATTTAGTTTGAATTTTAGGCAATCCGTTGAAATAATATAGTATGTTATTATAATTGGAAAAACATAATACTTTATACTATAAGACCCAGACCAACTCAACTTCTTCATTGTACTTTGATCCATGTGGTACCTACGCGAGGCATATGGAACTCTAACTCTAAGCTTGAAAGAAAAGGATCAAATTGTAGACCCGTTTAAACCAAGCCTATGTGAAGTTAAATAATAGTAGTTACTTATAATGTGTTTAAATGTTCACAATAGACAAAGTGGTTAATAAGGTATTTTTCAATATTCACTTTGACTATGACTAGGTTTTAGTGAAATGGATGAATATTTCACTTAGCTTTAATTGTATTCTATTGCTATGTCCCTTTGAACCTTTTGAGTTTTTGGTTGGTATTTGATGTGGTGTTTTGTTATTTACGCTTGAATATATGCTCTAATAGAAGATAATGACTTCAAAATAATTAAGTATGTAATAATAATAAATAATAAATATTTTAGGACAATTCACGCAACGCCATCTAGTCTCAAACTAAGCAGAGCTTGTGATATACTTACATATTTTTTTTTTAATACATACATATTATACATAGGAAACACCCAGACTTTGGTACAAACGTATGTGTCATCACATAAAGTTTGTCACGACCGGGAATCGAACCCGAGACTCAGGTGTCGAAAGCGGATGCACTACCGACCACGCCACCGAAGCAGTCAAATGTATTTAACTTTTATACTTTTATTTTAACATTTGAAATAGTATTTATTATTAATTTAAAAAATATATCAGAGAAAACACTTAAACTATAAGACATACATAAGATCTGTCCTTAGGAAACATGTTTATTTATTAAAAATAAAAACTGCATTCACAGAATTAAAAAAAAACGTAATAAAGCTTTATTAATAGAAAATCCAATATATCGTAATCTCTATTTACATGACCAAAGATGTGAACAATATTTGAAACATGTTAGTATATTAATCTTAAAAATAGAACCGACAAAATGTCACGTGACAGAAAGATAACATCGAAATAACATAAAGAAACTTCGTCGTAGTTAAATCATTCATCGTCATATTTCCTTCGTACCATATTTACGAGAAATGTTTTCATGTTAGGCCTACTGATTAGGTAGTTAAGAAGCAAAGTATTTTTTTAATTATTTAAACGGTTTATATTCACAAACGCTTAATCTGAAAAGTTTTAATTACATCAACAAGGGAAAATAAACCATCATTAGAATACTTCCTACAGTCCGAAAATACGAAGTTACAAAAGAAAATGTCCGTTTATAAACAGTAGGTACTTATAGATTAATAACGATCCCCGGGGAAGCCATAATATCTTTGGACACGGATTTAAGTAGCATTTGGAAGGTACTTTTCAGTATTATAACACGAAAACACGAATCAGCGGTTTTGTTTCATTTGCCGAGGTTCCTTATTTATTCATTTAAATTTGTGTAGTCTATAATGGTAATACAAGTTACATAGCTAGGTATTGTAATGTAGCAACAACTCTCTTTTGATGAGCATGTAGATACACTTTATCCTTTGACTACTACATACGTATAAGGTTGAAATTGGTTTTACTAAAAAATAATACATGTAAAATAGGTAACTACTAGGAATACCTAGTTAGTACCTTTTTGTTTTAAGTTTTGTTGTATTGCAAATTTTCATAGATTATCTATATCTATAATGATATTATAAAAGGAAAGATTTGATTATTAGTTTCAATTGAATAGGTCCCGTAACTACTGATCCGATTTCGAACATTACTTTTTATGCATTACTTATGTGTTCCCACAGTAATATTAGAAATGAGAAAAGTCTATAATATAATTCGTCTATATAGTAGTCTACATAAATAAAAATGAATCGACGTTCGTTTTGACTAATTTTAGTCTTGAAATATTTGTGGAGGTTCAGAGAAGGTGTAAAAGGCGGTACGAAGTTCGCCAGGACAACTAGTATAATTATAAAACTATTAGGTGAAGTTTGTGTAAGAATAAAAAGCAAGAACCTTTTGATCTATCTCTCTTTAATAATTATACGATTAATAATTTGGTTTCAAATAAGATAAACAGTCATCAATCTCTTCCAATAATTAAATTCAGCGATATCAATGAAACCAAAGCTACATTTATCTACTTCCAATATAATTAAATCTCTTTACACTGTTACCAACAATTAATAATCAAATTCGGAGCCTAAAACATCTGGATCTTTACTTAATAGCTTAGTGACGTCGTGAAACAACGTAAGCAATAACAATTAGATTCAAACATCAACGCCAAACATAACATTGTATCAAGATTTATTGCTTTGAAAATTATAAGGCGATAATGGATATCAATTCACAGCTGAGATAGGTTAAATTCGTGTCTAGTAATGTGATCTCGTTGACGGTTATAAGTAATCCCAAACTGGTAAACTTTGATTAAAGTATACCTACTATTAGTAGGTACTAATAGTAGGTATTCTTAAATCCTTTAGGCTTTTAAATTAAATTTATTATTTTTAAATTAAAAATTAAATTTATTTTATTAGTAGGTACTAATAAAATAAATTAATAATTTTGTTTGAAGTCTGTCGACTTCGTAGCAATCGTATTAATTTCTCACACCAAAGGCTGAAAAATAAATGGACTAAGTACATTTTACCATTTTTGTTTTGTTGGTCCGACGTTTCGTAACGTAATAGGGAGTGACTTAAAAGTTTTTTGGTATTTGTGGGTGACTCATTGATGTTTACGAGAACTTTGAATAAATTTGCTACCCTTGTTCGTCCTTATTTTTTTTATATTTTTTATGTTTAGGTCGACAAATTAACTCCACCCGCCTGAAGGTAAACTGTGGCGACTCTCATAGTACACAGAAATACTAAGAGTGGCCCTCAACTTGACGACCTAGTGATGTGCCTCTTCAGGCTTCGCTTGAAGAACCCAGGGTTATATGTGGGAGGAAACACGTGAACGATAGTGGTCTGGAACGTTCCACTATCGTTCGGCAGAGAAACGAACGTTTAAGACGCTCGGTACTCGCAAAGATGGTTTCCACAGTGTGAGAGTGACATCTCTAGTAATGTGTTGTTCGGATCGGAAGGGAGACGGTGGGATCAGGTTGAAGAGCTCTTCAAAACACTCACCATGGTAAATACGTAGAACGCGGCCAAGAAAGCAATTGTTTTTATTTAACATTTTGCACATGGATAAAATAACGAAGAGGTCGAATAGCAAGAGCTACTCATATATCGATACAATGTTCCTGCTTATTTCTTAAATACATTTTCTCAAGTATCTAGAGCGAGCGTAGGGAATAGATAGAATTTTTATATCAAGTTGAAAAGAATTTTAACTTTAATAGACACTTATTAAATGCAGTAATAGTATCTTTGTAGGTAGGTAGGTTCTCCACGGGCAGTATAACTTTCATGTTTAATTACTGAACCGATTTAAACTAGTGGTTCTGTGAACCGTAGACTTCGGGAGCGGCTTTGTTGAGAAAATTTCTTCTTCAATTTTCTTTATTAGGTACTCTTTCATTTGTCATCGGATCCAAAAAATATCATTCAAATGTTATACATTGTAAGCAAGGAGTGTGTGTGTAAAGTTTCATGCAAATCGGTTGATAAATACGGCATCAAACATGATCTGACAGAAGCCGTAGATGTAGAGGTCAGATGAAAGAAATTCTCCCCAGTCTGCAAGTTGAAACGGAGACTTCGGTCGCTTCGCTTCCTCAGTCAATGAAATTTGGTCCCGATATATTCTAGAGCCTGAGCTTTCAAAGGACATAGGCTACTTTTACCCTAGTAATATGTTACCGAGGGAATTTGGAACTAGAAAAATAGCTCACAGGGGCAATCTGAAATATTTTTCATTATATTTCGCAAAAACATAAGAACATCAGCCCTAATAGTATTTACCGGTTTCGGAAAATCGAAGAGATTCCGAACCCCTGTGCCCTCCAACCACAGTAACCCCTCTTCAAAGAGCTTTGGTGACCCTGCTCGCTAGCAGAAATACATGTCTAAGTAAATAGTGCTATTTATCTGCGGTTATACTGTTCGTCTGGCGTCTCGTAATTTAAACGGAAACCAGTAACGCTCTGCCACCGCATTTATACATTAAATCTTGATATTATAGAATTAAATTGGATCACTTCAAGGTTAAACTGTTGCCTGAGCTTCTAAATAATTATGAAACAACTTTAATTCTTATGTTTCACGTTAAAATTAACAACATTTTGAAAGTACCGAGGATATTAATCAATTTGTTTTACATTTGATGGGCTTAAAACGGATATTGTCCATAAGCAGAAGAAGTCAATCGTCGGAGATTTGATCACTAACAAAAAAGTGATTCTAGACCATTTTGTTACGAATATCCAAATATTATTTATTTATTTAGAACAGCTTACGAGATATACACCAACACATTACATAATCATCTTAAGTCTAAGTGTCATCCATTTGGTGCTACCTTAATTACAAGCTGCCACGGCATGCACTGAGAAGCAAATTATAGACATAGATAAGTCAGTTAGGTTACAATAATTTGTGAGACATTGAAAAACTAAATTAAATTAGGTATGTGAGTAACTAGTAATTGTAGAATGCAAATAGTGTTAATACGGGATAGTATTAAAGTTACGATTATGTCACGGATTGATGTTTAAACACCTATATCAGTCCGATATCAGTTATGAGTAAAACCGAAAAATTAAAGAAATTAGATCAAAGTCTATTTCTACTTTTATAAAAAGTTTTTATCGTTCACTTTATGACACAAACAGGTGTTCATCTGCAATCATATTGCTTTGAAACTTGCAGTATATGATCGTTTTACTATGTGATTAACTTTTTATTGCATTTAAAATACACGTACGAACTTAAAATTTTAATTCCAATGACATCTAGAAATTAACTACAGATGATAGGTACCTACCGAAAATAGTAATTTGTCTAAAAAGGTTGGTCTTATAATTGAGAGCCGAATTAATAATATATTGTTTGAAAAGGAATGTTGTGTATGGAAGTTTATTAATATCGCTGAAAAAAATTCCATGGTCAATAAGTAAATTACAGAAAAAATATAAGTAAATGTACTAATGATTTGTTTTACTGCTTAAACATTATTAAAAACTAAACCCAAGACTCATCCTTAACGTTCTTCATTCGTTCGACAGTGATAAATGATCTGACTGATGGTACCTCGTGGAAAAGTTAACTGTATTACTTATTAGTAAGTATGTCAAAATTATGATTATTATTTATTTTTGTTGCTAAGTTTAGGGAAAACACCGTGATGAACTACACATTAACCCCCTTCCACCATTCACCGAGCCTTTTCCCAACTCAGTTGGGGTCGGCTTTCCAGTCTAACTGCGATTCAGCTGAACTTTGTTATTTTTCGTAAAGCGACTGCCATCTGACCTCCACAACCATCAACCAACCAACAAAGTTCTGTAGTTAGGCTGCTCGGATTTTTGGTTTAGGGCCCCCAACTACCCCTAACGACTGCCACAGATGTTCGTATGACAACGGGGACCGACGGCTTAACGTGTTCTCCGAGGCACGGAGGGGTCTGTGTTTTAAGAAATGGTCACCCATCCTAAGACCGGCCTGACTAGATGTTGCTTAACCTTTGCAATGTGTTAACATTGTCGGTTACCTAGGTATAGTCCACGAGCCCCTCCACATACATTAACAACCCCTTATTCCCAATGAAACGCTATTATTGGCAAAAGACCTTAGTAGTTAAAAATGCTCTGTTAAGATGGAGAAGAGCTTAAGAGAAGGTCAGCTGTTGTCAAGTAACCCCCTTTTTCATAATGAGTTTTCAGAAGTTTAAAATACCGTTAAAATCAGTCTTATTTATAATGAGTTATCAGAAGTACTGATTTTAATAAAAAAAGGGACAATCTTTTGAAAAATAATCACAAAACAATCTGATAAAAGAAAGTTGGCAATTTAAAAATTAATTTCTAATAAAGTACGTGTCTTAAATCAAAACCAGAGATGAAAGTGTCAAGCTAATAAATCATTGATTACGGGCATTGAGATTATAATTTTCCTTGGTAGGCTTTTAAAGCTTTCCCGCTATGAGAGAGCAGATAAGGTAAATTGGACTTACTATTTAAAATTGTTACGTCGGTTTTTAAAAACAGTTCATTCACCGAGCCTTTTCCCAACTCAGTTGGGGTCGGTTTTCCAGTCTAACTGCGATTCGGCTGAACTTCGATATTTTCCGTGAAGCGACTGCCATCTGACCTTCACAACCCATGGGCGATATCGAAGTTCTGTAGTTAGACCGGTCGGATTTTTGATTTAGGGCTCCAACTACCCCTAACGACTGCCATAGATGTTAGTATGACAACCGGGACCGACGGCTTAACGTGCTCTCCGAGGCATGGAGGGGTCTCAATGTCTTAAGAAATGGTCACCCATCCTAAGACCGGCCTGAGTCGATGTTGCTTAACCTTTGCAATGTGTAATATTGTCGGTTACCACTAGACCACGAGCCCCTCACGGTTTTTAAAAACAGTATAATACTTTAATGATAGTAAGTAGTTTTATTACGTAGGGATATTTATGTGAAAATGCCAGACATTCACAAAAACGTATTTTAAATCTCTTTTATGTAGGTATTATAGGGTATTATATTATCAACGAATTCAATTGTCTTGATTTGAAAAAAAAAACTCTATTAACTCTAGTAATAAGAAAAGAGTCAATCAACAACAAAATTTTAAAATTTTAATGGTAAGTATAATATGTTACAACAGTGTAGGTACTAATCTCATCTCAGCCCATTAGACGCCCTCTACTGGGCATAGGCCTCCCCAAAAAGGGGAGAATTCAGCCTACATACAGTATAGTAGGGGGGCTTGTGGTCTAGTGGTAACCGACAAAGTTAACACATTGCAAAGGTTAAGCAACATCGACTCAGGCCGGTCTTAAGATGGGTGACCATTTCTTAAGACATTAAAACCCTTCCGTGCCTCGGAGAGCACGTTAAGCCGCTGATCTCGGTTGTCATACTAACATCTATGGCAGTTGTTAGGGGTAGTTGGAGCCCTAAATCAAAAATCCGACCGGTCTAACTACAGAACTTCAATATCGCCCATGGGTTGTGAAGGTCAGATAGCAGTCGCTTCACGGAAAATATCCAAGTTCAGCCGAATCGCAGTTATACTGGAAAGCCGACCCCAACTGAGTTGGGAAAAGGCTCGGTGAATGATGATATGTAGGCTGTATAGTTTTCCTTCTCTATTTCAAGTTTTCCTTCCCTCAAAGTAGGTACCAACATGTTGATGATAGTTGATAATTACTTTGAGAGGTAATACTTATTGTTGCTTTTTCTTACGAGTATCATAGACAACGTATATTTGAAGTGTTCTCGGTAATCACAAGTTATTATATTCCTTGAAGCGATAAAATGTATTTAAGGACAGTGTCTGTCTGACGGCTTAAAGCGATAGAGTCTCGGGTGTATGGAGGTTAAAGCGATAGAGTCTAGCAGAATAAAAGAATGCTTTCTTTCAGTAAAAATTGCCTCTAATTTGCTGCAACATTCTTAGATTATTTTTAGAGCCTTTTTAATAATTTGTAACTAAGTTTGACGCTGAATTTAATTGTTTTTACTCCTTATTTTAAGTCATAAAATTTTGATCGCACTCTAAACAATTAACTACGAAAATGTTTCGCTTTTAAACCGCATGTTAAACACAATTTTAATTGCATAGAAAGTTAGTACAGTACTGTACTTGGCACATACGTGAAAGTTTCTGATATAATGCCGACGGTGTACAAGACTTGGAGCGCCGATCGTAAATTTAAAAAGACTTAGCCATGCTTTTGTAGTCATTAGTTGAAATGGTTCGCTATTAATAATCATGTGGAATGACTTTCTTCGAACCATGAACATAGAGTTGTGTGTTGAGGTCTTTTGAGGACTTATATTTCACTCACCGACGCGGCCAAACCCCAGAGGTGGAGCAGAGGCCACACAGGTGGCCAAGGCGGGCGCCACTGGAAATACCAGAGACGCCCGCGGCAATGGACATAGGAGCGGCCGCGGTCTCGCGGAATTAAAAAAAAGGACTTATATTTTATCATATTTGCGAATTGTTTGCAAATATCTACAATAGTACCTATTTAATTACTTAAGAGAAAAAACTCCATAGAGACGGATGTGTCAACCTAATAAATCATTGATCATAAGGAACAAGATAACAATTTCCCTTAGTCAGCTTTTACGGTTAACGTTCCATAAAAAAAGGGATTATGGAAGTGATAAAAGCATTTACGACTCCAGGTGTTGAGTAAATAGGCTTTAGTTATTATCAAATATACCTAATTATGTTCTTTTGTGCTGCTGTCACACTTTTTCCTTGTGTTTACAATATGAATGTATTTGTTTTGTATATGAATACAATAATAAAATTGTAACTTGTTATATCTAAATCAAACTTAGTAGGTACCTTATACTCTTACTTAACACTTATAGAGTTGTTAAGACAAGTAGTGTTCGGTTCTTTGTAGATATATTGGCACTGAAGGATAATTATTTTTGCCTGACTTAAAAAAAGTTTTTAGTAAAGATGGCAATATTTTCATTGTAGGTAGCACAAATATTTAATTAACAAAAATAGAAGAGTATCAATCATCAATCATAATTATAATCAACAAAAATCAGTTCATGAAATAGGCGTGAACGTAATCTCATTAATAGGTGAATTTTATCAAAATATTAATTAACTTCATGGTATTGCCGTCGTTTATACCTACAGCACAAAGTAGTTAGTTCACTCTAATTATCAAAAGTGGGTGACAGACTGCGTAGGGGGGCGTACTAGTGCACCCATATAAACGAAACTGCTGTCTTCAGCACATAACATTAAATAAAAACACATCCATAATTTTCACTAAACACATTCGTAAATACCACTTTATGATAGAAGGTCGATGTTCCTTTCATCGTCCGTATAAGATTGTAAAACGGAACCTGAAATTATTGGGGTTCGCGATCGCGTAAATCAGTCGAGAGTAAGGCGTCGCGACGACGACAGCGACGTAGCGTCGGTAGTACGGCGCAACGCGGACTGGTACATGGTACAACCACCCGACCAGTGAACCCCACCCGCCCTTACGCCTCACCCGTCTCTGTCACAGCCACTATTCACCCAAATCCAGACGAGTTTTCATTAATGTTGTTATCTGTGTAAAACTTTGACCAAGTCAGACTAAGGACGTGTAACTTTAATTAGCTGTCTGTTAAATTACGAAGAGCAAAGCTCAACTGATACAATACAAATTTCATGAATGATCCCTAATAGTCATTTACCTTGAATCACTTAAGTACCTAATGATTCTCAGATTAGTGATTCTGAGTTAAAAAGAATCAAGCAACCAAAATTTATGTGAACTCATACCTACACACAAAAGCAAGTCTACCTATATCCCCAAAGGCTAGCCCTTTGGGGATACTTATAGGTACCTAATATAGAGGCGTTTATTATCTCCACATTTCGCGAGTTAGGGGACAAGCCTATTGCCGATTCTAGGCACATTAAGCACTTTTGCCAAGTGATAAATTCACTCACAAACGACAATATTTGTTTTATGTTGAATTCACTTATTAAACAATGTTTTCAATTTAACCTTCCCATCATTTTGTGGAACTGGTTTATGAAATGCGTGCCTTTGTACTTCTGGATCTAAACTTTTTCGATAGCAAATTGCATTCACGACATTTTCATTAAGTACAACATGAATTAAATTCTATAAAATATTTGAAATAAAAAAGACGTTAATTAAACGACTTCTTTACTTTCATTTCCCTATTATAGATATATTTGGTTTCTTATACATTTTCCTCATCGAATATTGCATGGTACTTGGAAAAAATGTGTAATATAAGTAGGTACCTTACTTATAATATTTCAAACCATGTGTTTATATAATAGCTAACGAAATTTTCCTATTGTAGCATGTAGGTATTTAAATATGACCTTCACTTTATTACAGCTCAAATCGTACGAAAGGTCGAGCCTCATTAATTATTATGACTTACATTTAGCATTATTATTTTTAAAAGCTATATCGTACTGTACGTCAGATTTACAATGCTCATAGCAGTCGATTAATACCCAAGATAACATTTTCAACCAAGCAATTTCAAATTATGATGTAAATATATCGCTATTTTCACCGTCAATAGACTTTGAGTTGGGTAACTTGATTGAATACAAGCAGAAATTGTAAGAATTATTGATAACCCGCCGCCAGCGCGGAGGCTTATACAAAAAGTTTATAAAAGGAAGTGGAGCGAACAAACTGGCGGTGAACAAACTTATATACAGGGACGGAACTGCAACGAGAACGTTACTTATCTGCCACCAACGAGCTGACAGCTGCAGATGAAAAATTGAAATTGTGTGAGATAAAATAACTGCTGCCATGTCACTGCTACGGCGTCTGAACAATATCGCGACAGCAAGAGTGACTGGTGAGTATTTAAAATGTGGCGTTATTATAGGAATATTTATTAAAGATCTAGATATTTTTCTTAATTCCGCGGCCCAAGGCCGCGGCCGCTCTAACGTCCGATGCCGGGCGTCTCTGGTTACTAGCAGAGGGTATGTCCAGTGGCGCCCGGCGGACTTTGACCACCTCTGTGGTCTCTGCGGGTGTTGGGTCGGGACGAGAATCCCGCGTCGTTGGGGTAGGGTTTTATCCCGCGTTAGTGAGTGAATCTGGTTGCGTGCTATGGGGCAAAGGCCCCGCAGCACGCAACCCTTCTAGCCTGCTTCTGTAAAGACGGCGGATGGCGATCTCGCCGTCCTCAGGCCCCGATCATGGAGGTCGATAGTCTTGGGCGTAGTCGCGGAGTCTGGGGCGCCCTGGCCGACGACTACAGAACTCGGCGGGGAGGGTACGCTCCCTATCCCTCCCAGCCGCCTCCTTCGCGAGCATGACTTGCTCGCAGAAGGACACGGCCGCGTTCCACCTACTCCGGCTGGAGACCATGGCTTGAAGCATGGTCTCCAGCGAGAGGGTATCCACGCCCAGACCCACTACGAGGTCCTGGCGCTGACTCGCCCACGCTGAGCACTCCACCAACGTGTGGAGTGCGGTGTCGTCGTCGAAAACCTCGCAGTGTTGACACCGGGGTGTGACCTCACGATGCATGCGAAACAGATAGCTACCGAAGCATCCATGCAACGATCTGCGTCGCACGGTACGTGAGGTCACCATGCTGCCTCTGCAGCCAATCGTCCATGATCGGTCTCACCGCCGCGATGATGGTGGTACCCCACTTGGGTTGCTCAAGTCGTACCCTCCATGACTCCATGAGATCCTGGCGGAGTTGGGACCGCTGGTCCTCGATTTCTCGAGACGCAGGCCTGTGGTCCCGCTCCAGCGCCTCCTCAGAACAATGACGCAAGGGCTCTCGCTTCCAGGTCCCATGGAGGGGTCCCGGCTAGGAGACATGCAGCCTCTCCGGAGATAGTGCGGTACCTCCGTATGGTTCTGACGGCCACGGTTCGAAGTGGTCTGTTTAACAGAGTCACGTTCCCCTTGACCGCCAACCTATCCGCCCATACGGGAGCCCCGTATAGGGCCATACTCCACACGATCCCCAGGTACAGTCTCCTGCAGGAAGCGTTGGGTCCCTTTAGGTTGTGAAAGCGCGACCGATGCCTGTGTCACCTTGGGGACCAAACTTCGGAAATGTGGTCCGAAGTTCCATCGGCTATCAAGTACGATCCCTAGGTACTTCATCGAGGGCTTCATGCCGATGCTAACGCCTCCCACATTTATGCTGGAACCTTCGGGTGGACCGTTCCGAGGTCTGTGAAAACACAGAACCTCGGACTTCCAGTCCCACCTGCCGTATCCGACCCACGACTCGAGCAACACCCGTCGTGAGCTTGAGTGCTGCCTCCTGGTACGTTGCACCCCACGCCGTGACGAGGGTGTCGTCGGCGTAGCACGTTACGCCGACGCCTCTAGGCAACGCACCCTGCAGCACCCAGTCGTAGCCGATGTTCCGGAGTAGCGGCCCCAGGACCGACCCCTGCGGAACACCGCACGACACATCTCGCCGAGCTGGCCCGAGCCAGCTGGGGAAAGCTATGGCCCTCTCCGAGAGATAGGCCCCGACAATACGACGGAGGTAGAGAGGCGTTTCGTGATACACGAGCGCCTCCCTAACGCAGCTCCATGGCAAGGTGTTGAACGCGTTGGCGATGTCAAGAGACACTGCCACCACCACCTTGCCCTGCGAGACTGCATCCTCCGTCAGGCTCTTCACGCGCATGATCGCGCTCACAGTGGAGCGTCCCCGACGGAAACCGAACTGGTTATCCGCCAGGTCTGGCCCCACACTCGTGAGATGCTCGACGAGGCGTTCCGCAATAATTCGCTCAAAGAGCTTACACACCTCGTCGAGCAACACGATCGGCCGGTATCCGGACGGTGAGTCCACCGGCCGCCCCGCCTTACGGATCAGGACCAGTTTCCCCGTCCTCCACACCTTGGGAAACTGGCCCCTTTCGAGGCATGCGCTAAAGAGCCCCATTAGTCGAGGCCCGAGTTCTTCGAGGGCCAGGACCCATGCACGGCCAGGAATGCCGTCGGGTCCGGGGGCAGTGATTTTCCGGCGTATAAGCCGGAGTACTGCCGCACCTGGCTTCCCCACCCTGACTTCGGGTACGTCGTTTTCGCTGGTGCTATCCGCGTCGGGCAGAGACGGTGCCATGCGCGGAGGGACGTGCTCCTCCGCGCTCGTCGGAAACAGGGAGCCCATGACCCGCTCCAGCTGCTGCGGATGGAGACTCTGGGTCAGTGGGGGCGCCCTAGGTCGGAGTTTCTCCCTGACCTGTAGGTACGGGCGCCCCCATGGGTTCTGCTGCAGGGTCTCCAGGAGCTCCTCGCGGGCCGCCGTCTTGGCCCGCTTTATCGTCTCCTGGAGATTACCTTTAGCCTCCCTGTATGCCTGAAAAAGCTCCGCCTCTCGGGCTGCCGCGTCGTCTGGGCGACGACGCCTCCGGCGTAACCTGGTGTACCGGCGGCGGGCGGAGATGCATACTGCGCGCAGCTCTGCAATCTCCGGCGACCACCAGTACACCTGCTTCCTGGCCGGTCTGGGTGTAACCCTAGGCATCGCCGCATCACAGATTTGCGACATGGCTCTCCTGAACCACTCCGCCTCGGCATCCACATCGGCAGGCCGGTCCGGCGCCGGAATCCAGGCCTGAAGACCTAGATATAAGAATAATGAAAGCAGATAATTACTTCATACTCGCTACACGTTGAGTAACAAGGTCCCCTAGCGGGGGTAGCACTAATTAAGAATAGTGCATTTAATTCCGCAGTGCTTGAACTGATATATTTTCTGTACTTATAAGAGTTAGTATGAGTTCTGTTGTTTATGTTAACTGGACCTTTAGGAACCTATACAATTGTTACTTAATTTTTGATAAAGGATGATGCGTTAAGTTGGCCGGTTGTCATATCCTATAACTCTTTGCATATGAAAATAGCCCTTACATCATAAATGCGTCCATTGCCGAGCGCCTCTAGTTATACATTTTGAGATGGTTTTATGTACTACTTATCAATTCAATTAGATATAACGGAAAACAGTCTAGGTGAAGAGAAACATGTACTAAAAATTATAACTTTGATGTCCTCTACTGTAAAGAATAATGGCAGCCGCCCATACATGGTTATATTTGAGTAGAAAATGATGCGTCTTTAAAAAAAAACTATTTGATACAGCGTGATCACCTGTTCTAGTACGTAGTAGAATTTCTATCTGAGAACGCCGAGAACAATAGATATTAGGGCTTGAACATTTTGTAGGTTATATCTTTAGATCTCTTTTAATGTGTCAATGTGTTTGATGAATGGCTACACCATTACTTCTACTTAATACTTTTATATTATGTGTACGTACATACACATTATTCATCTATATATTCTCGGTTTATACACCCACATTACGCTATAACTATATCCAATAAGTATGTACCTACGTGCGTAAATTCCTTTTTCTTACTTAGGCACCTATTTCGGCATATAAAAATTTGTAAATTCTAAACTTGTAAACATAACATCAACCGGCAACCGTCTATCAACGTCTATGTCTGTCTAGAGTTGTCAATATTGCCATAGTAAGAATTTGCTTTGGATATGGGGCTTTTGAATCGTGTGCACTTGCTACTATGTTTTTTATTTACTTGCTTATATTTTCATTACAAGTCCCCTTAAGTTTGAAAAACATGCATTTAAAAATATATCTCTTCATTGATTCAGTTCTTACAATTATAAAACTAAAAATATTTACACAAGTACGATTACTGCACAGTATTTCTACAATTTGTAAGAATAGTTGTAAAATGGTAACATTGAATTGATAAAGAAATTAAATTAATCAATTGAGCTGTTAATAATTTCCTTTCTTTTCCTCGGCCCTCATTCTTTATATTCATGACTAGCTTCTGGTAACTTGGTATACCGCTAAAATATTTTTATTAGATAAGTATATAGAGTAATATAGACTTATAAATAAATACGTATATGAGGTAAGTAGGTATTTAATAACGTAACCTAATTATAACGTAACCTAATGGCCGATTCAAGAGCGGACTATTCTTCCGGTGATGATGGCTACCTCAACCCTACAAGCGTTGTCTCTCGGATATTGCAACTTCACACGTCTATTACAAATATAAGGCAGTAGTTGCAGTAAGTAAGTACTATTAAATCCAATTAAAGCTCAATTGAACTGTATTTATCTGATTTCAAATTGATCGTTTTATTCCTTTTTTCCGGTTCAATATTCAATCAATTTATTTGATCGAAGAGTTCAATACAAATACTATTAATGACACAAATAGTAAAAACTAAACCCGTCAGCATGCAAATAGATAGTTCCGATTCGTGTATCAATTCAATGCGGGCGTTTCACGCTGAATACGAGCAGTTGACAGTGACGCGCCCCTGAACATGCTATAATATCGTGCCAGTACGAACGTACGTCAGTTCGGGACCCTTCTCTATTTATGGACGTACTACGGCGTCGAGGGTGCCACGTGAAAAGTCTCGCGTAAATCAAAGTCATAAATTCTCCTATCGTGAATGAACATTTCTCTTCACGGACGTCTACACCGGCTGAATGGATAACGTCGACCCACCCTCACAGGATCACCTCTACCAAGTCATTTGCTTTTGTTCATGGGGCAATTAATAACCAGCAGAAGGGCGTTTTCAAACCACAGGCGCTATTCGCATATCAGTAATGATCTAGCGGTGCGCTACGACCAAGCTCCGGTTCCGTTCTACTATCGATCATATTCAGTTAATGAACGGCATATAATATGTGAAATGGTTCGAAGCAAAAGAGTGATCGATCCAAGTTCCACAAAAATCTGTTCTATTCATTCTTAGACCAACAATTAGCTGTTCATTATAAAATAATGGTACTATTGGAGGGGCTCGTGGTCTAGTGTTAACCGACAATGTTAACACATTGCAAAGGTTAAGCAACATCTAGTCAGGCCGATCTTATGATGGGTGACCATTTCTTAAACTATTTCAGAGACCTCTCCGTGCCTCGGAGAGCACGTTAAGTCGTCGGTCCCGGTTGTCATACCAATATCTATGGCAGTCGTTAGGGGTAGTTGAGCCCTAAATCAAAAAACCGACCGGTCTAACTACAGAACTTCCATATCGCCCATGGTTGTGGAGGTCCGATGGCAGTCGCTTCACGGAAAATAGCGAAGTTGGGCTGAATTGCAGTTAGACTGGAAAGCCTCAACTGAGTTGAGAAAAGGCTCAGTGAATGATATAAAATAACGGTACTAATACTAAATGTTTGTCAAAATATAGTATGTGTGTATTTGAAGCACTATGCTTTAAATACGATAAAATCCATAATGGTAAAGCTTCGATTCTACGCTCTACGTTAAAATCATGTAGGTACATGCTTTCATACGAATTTTATGTTTTATTGTATTTGAAGCACTATGTAAATTTAAAATTAAAATATTTAAAACGAACTATTGCCCTCGATTTATTGCCTCCGATTGCTTCAGTTTCGGAGCTTATGACGATAATTTTGTCCACACAACCTTATCTGTAGACTGAGCTCTGCTTGGGGCACCATAATATGATGCTGTTCACTGGCCCCAAGGGTGAGGGGGATGAGGCCCAAAACAAGGGATGTTATTCTATCAAAAACATAAATGTGAAACTTGAGCCAAGTTCGAATACTCCGTTGTCGACTTCGGCGACAATGACACCTTGGCTTATTTGTTGATAAGTTTAATAAAATATACAGACACACGATTTCTACTGTTTTATTATACTATTCATACCTATTTAGATTAATTTAATGTACATGTCGATTGATGAAATTACAATTTGTCCTGCATACTTGTCAAACGACTAATTATATTATTGCGTGCCGACTTACATTAAATGCCTTTTACATAGCTATCCACGGAAGGATCCACCTAAGTAATTACACTCGTCAAAATATAACAAATGTTTATATTTAGACCTTAACAAAAATTATGTAATAGTCATTCTCATACGCTTAGAAATATTAGGAGTGACCTAAAAAGGAGGGTCGGGTTGATCGATGAGTGTTATTTATACGGTTTTTCTTCACGGGTTCATACATGGCTAGATACATATTTATGTGGTGTACTCGGGGTCGTACTCGATAGCCGATGAAATGGAATAAATCAATTCGTTGTATTTCTAACTGGGATCACAAGTAAGCTCATCGCTAAGTACAGTATCTTTTTATGTCTTGTTTTCTAGACTTCATTTAAGAACTCTTACCCCCAAAGCTATGTTTATGGTTGTTCTGCAGATTGAGGGTTCTTTAAAATCAGGTAGCCAGAGGTTTTCTGCTTGATAGAAAACGTCACTCCTACCTTTTCCTAACGACACAGTAAATGAGTTTTTGGACAACTAAAAAAAAAAAGAAAAATAATATTTTAAATTTTATAAGCTTCAAAGTTTATCAGCGTAGCATCTAGAGGGCTAAGCCATGGTTTTACCTGTCGACAATGGGCGTCCGATGCCCGCAGCCACCTCACTACTGACATGAACCTAATCTAAGATAAGCACTTTCACCTCATCCGGAGGGGTATGTTAGTAACTAAGATTGGTGTTATACTTAAAAAAAAGTATTTAGAAAACGAGTGTGTAGAGAAAATTTTAGTAACTCTGGGTTAAGAGTACTTAAATAGCTATACGCCAAGAAATAAAATAAAATAAAATGCAAAGCAAGTCACAACGTCACAAAGCAGAAGTCCCAGTTCCGTTTGAAGACATAATTTTAGAGGCTTTTATAGAAAACGTCAAACAGTACAGAATAGAGTGGCTTTTAGTAAATAAAATGAAATATGTCTTCCTGATAACCGTAATTTATTTATCGACGTTCATCTAAACTTAAAGGATTGTATTGCTCATCTGTTAAGTTTTTATTAAAAGAGAGGATTAAGTGTTCGTAGCAACGACGACAGTCTGTCTTTGATGCTATCCTGTCCTAAATGTAAAGAACTGGAATGCTATTTAAAAACCTGAAAGGCAAGGTATTAGTTGCATAAATTACTCAAGGATTAAAGGATTAAACAGACAGCGTAAATACTGTAAATCCCGCATTTTTATTTTGAACACAGAAAAAAATACGAAATATAGGTCAGATAATAAAGACGAATAAATGTAAATGACTAAAGCCGCTAAATTATTTAAAAATATTAACAAAAATTTATACAACATTAGAGTGAACAAATGTCCTTTTTAAGTAATTTAAACTTCAGCCCTCAACGAACAACGTCTTATAAAATAACTAATAAAGTCTCATAACAGAGCTTTGCACAAATTTTTCAGCGAGGATTTCTTTCCATTTTCCCAGTCACATTAGGCTGGGGTACTCACCAAACATTGGATAAGTTCTATATTGTTGTTTACTGCAAACTTGGAACTTAGCAGGGGCAATTCACCTCATAAATTTTCGTGTAATAACAGCTCACAGTTTCCCCAGGCACTTGTAAGAGCACCGCAATAAGGTCCCTCTAAGTAAACGGGTCACCTACTCCAGTTCGATATTTTAGTTATTCACATGCTGTAATGTTCGTGATACGAGTAGGTATGTGTGCACTAAAACCATTCTATGGCTTTGGCCAGACCGTAATTATAATAAGTACCTGGCTTACAAGTAGTGCAAGTTGGTAGGCTGGAACCTTTCGCTGTACAACGACGCGACCGAACGGTCTTCTAATGACGCTTTATGCAAATCAAGTCGACTAATACCTGCTACGGGTACGTAAAATTTGCATACTATCGTACAAGTATTCTACGTGTTCTTCTTTTAGATAAATTAGATAAGATTGGCAACAGCAAATTTTATGTGTGTAGATTGGTATCGGTTTAATCAATAATTACACGTGTATTTAATAAACATAGACTTTCTTTATATGTACTACATAGTAGCTCTCTAATAAAAAATAAAAATATATTCGTTATAAATTAGCTAACAAAGTTGTAGAAACCTTTGACAAAATCTTCACCCTCTTAATGCAAAATCTTTCATCTTTTTAGAAAAACTAATATAGGTACATACTCACTCAATATAATAAATCACGCCTCTTTCTCCAAATGGGTAGAAAGAGGAAGGTATGTTTTACGCGTGGCTGGGTCCCTTTACATTTCGCCAATTATATTAATAGTTCCATGTGCTAGAGAAGTTTACTTAAGCCGGATTCGACCAAACTTCAAGTTACTCTACTGTTAAACTATCACGGTAAAATTCCGGCTAAAATCTGAATAAAAATAAATTTCAAGTAGAATATTATTTCTACTATTCTACTTGAAATGTCATAATAATTCCATTTGGTTGAGTAATTTTTTAAATTTTTTTTTTAATTCCGCGGCCTATGGCCGCGGCCACTCTAACGTCCGTTGCCGGGCATCTCTGGTTACAAGCAGGTATTTCCAGTGGCGCCCGGCGGACTTTGACCACCTCTGTGGTCTCTGCGGTGGTTTGGTCGGGATGAGGATCCCACGTTGTTGGGGTTGGTTTTTATCCCGCGTCAGTGAGTGAATCTGGTTGCGTGCTATAGGGCAAAGGCCCCGCAGCACGCAACCCTTCTAGCCTGCTTCTGTAAGGACGGCGGGTGGCGATTCCGCCGTCCTCAGGCCCCGATCATGGAGGTCGATGGTCTTGGGCGTAGATGAGTACCTACTCGCGCTGGAGACCATGGCTTAGAGCATGGTTTCCAGCGAGAGGATATCCACGCCCAGACCCACTACGAGGTCCCGGCGCTGACTCGCCCACGCTGAGCACTCCACCAACGTGTGGAGTGCGGTGTCGTCGTCGGAAACCTCGCAGTGTTGACACCGGGGTGTGACCTCACGATGGATGCGAAACAGATAGCTACCGAAGCATCGATGCCCGGTAACGATGTGCGTCGCACGATACGTGAGGTCACCATGCTGCCTCTGCAGTCAATCATCCGTGATCGGTTTCACCGCCGCGATGATGTTGGTACCCCACCTGGTTGCTCAAGTCGCACCCTCCATGACTCCATGAGATCCTGGTGGAGTTGGGACCGCTGGTCCTCGATTTCTCGAGACGTAGGCCTGTGGTCCCGCTCCAGCGCGTCGCCGCGGAGAGCCCTTGTGTCATTGTTCCAATGGCGCAAGGGCTCTCCGGAGATCGTGCGGTACCCTCTTATTGTTTTGACGGCCTAGGTCCTCAACGGTCTATTAAGGAGCGTTGAGTTGTTGGCCGTCAACCGCACCGCCCATACCGGAGCCCCGTATAGGGCCATACTCCGCACGATCCCCAGGTACTTGGTTGGGTAATTCAGTAAGGATAACAGATAACGTATAAAATGTTGACATAGATAATTAACACTGTATTATCCAACAAAATTCAATATTATGACATTTCAAGTATATCTAGTATAAATAATATCCCACATATTCTAGTCGAAGTAAAATTATCACCGTGATAGATTCACACTAGTGTAACTTCGAGTTTAGGAGTTCGATTTTTGCTGAGCGCGTGTCTTTTTATGTTGCCTCTGGTGCTCCGCAAAAATCGGGTTCCCAGACACTCAGATACCGAACAACGTTTCTTGTCCTGCACCTGGAGCTAGTTAAGAATAACTAGTTCTTCTGTGCGGGACTATCAACTAATCAAGCATTACCTTGACATTAGCGAAATCATCGATGAACATCGAGGGAGCCACGTTTTAAAAAAAAGAACAAGAACTTCGAGTTTGGTCGAAAGGTAAGAAAAAGGTAAGAGTACGCCACTTGAAGGTGAGTTTGATTAAGCTTGTCATATCTTATGCATCTTGAATCCTCATTAAATTAAATATCATAATACAGGTTCTCTTCATCTTATTATAACTATTTTTTAATACCTTAAGACTTTTTATTTCGCTGTTTCATTTAAATTATAATAGATATTATAATGTAATTATCCATCGAAAGTTTCAGAATAATGTGTGGCTATCTACTCACTAAGTATATAAACCACCACGCAGACTACCGCAGCTCGCAGCATAATTAGCTAAATACGAGTATTATAACTTGTAAACTAGAGCTCGCAATTAGAAGACTGTATTTCCAAAAAACTTATTGTTTTTACGAATAAATTTGCACATAGATGTCATATTTTGGTAGGTTACATAAAGGACAGTGTCGAAAATGGGCCGGAGTGCCCGTAGTCTGAACACGATGCCGGCAAATAAAGCTATTTATCTATATTTATGTTACATTTTTATAAAATTAATATGCCATGATTTCTGATGTATGGAAATCTCTTTATTTTAATAACTAATTTTTGATTAAATCAAATCAATAGATTGTCTAAAGTATGATCCGTTTTCCGTGAAGCCAAATTGTTGCCAGTAATCAGTTA
This sequence comes from Nudaria mundana, assembly GCA_963556515.1. NCBI lineage: Eukaryota > Metazoa > Arthropoda > Insecta > Lepidoptera > Erebidae > Nudaria > Nudaria mundana. The sequence goes on from OY748287.1 coordinate 11,844,668, forward strand.
TGTTTTAGAAATATATTAATCGATTCAACTTTTTCTAAATCGATTCATTTAAAAATTCATTTTTATTCTTTACTAGATTTCATATTATATAATTAATTGTTATCCAATGCTGGGCCATAAATTAATTATAATTGTTATTTTTCTCAAAAGTAAGTGGTAAAGATACATTTATTTACAATAAGAATTAAAATATACGTAATTATTTACCAAAAATATTTACATTACAAAAGATCGTTTTAAAAATCCTCCGCGTGGTACTAAATAATGGTGAATTGACTTAGAATGACGAATTGATATAGAATTGACATTTTAAATCGATATCATTTTTAATCATCTATGTGATGTTTGTATATGGCAACTATAATAAAAAGTTGAAACAATACCAAAATGAACGTCATTCGCTTAGATTTTTTTGTCACTGTGAATGTGAATTGACTAAAGGTTCATGTCAAAAAATGTGTACATAGCATTCTGTACATAAAAATATATTACTATTTCGGTCGCTAGTAATTTAAACTACAATATCTGAATCATATTTGCTAAATTTGTAGCTGTACTGATGGAGCCAAATCTCCATACAAGTTCGACAATGTCCTTTGAAGTTTTCTCGATTCATAAAAGTAAAGTGAAATTTCTATGTATTGTGAACTCGATGACAAAGGAAGGCAGAAGACAAAATTAAATGTCCATTTACCGTAGTGTGCGTCAAAATATCTAATTGTTTTAAAATGAGAATGTAATTGCGTGCAATTTCTTCGTGGCTAAGGAAGTAAGGAACACTGTCTTCAGGAAGCACGTACGTGTAATATTATTGATTACAGGGTGCTACGCTCTAGCTCCATTTGAAATTCCAATAAGCTCGTTAAAATCAGGACACGAGTTTCAGACTGCTGATAAAAAATAACTTTCATTTTCAAGCGCGATTGATTGAGCGCGATTGTAATATCAGCGAAATTATTGTAAAGAGTTTTGATTCAAAGTTGCTATTTAGCACATCTTCCTTTTTTTTCGTTAATTTAAAAGCTCTTAAATCTTTTTTAAATTACTTAAGTACATGTTAATTTGTAACATTTCTGATTAGGTGTTATTGTCAAGTAAACGGAAAAGTTTTAATGTGCCTACTACAATATACGTATTATAAGAGAATATTTTTTTACCTACCTATATGCCTCACTGATTTTCCTTTGTAAAGGTACTACTTATGTTTATTGATTGTTCTCCAAAGTTTTAAATGTTGTAACCTCATTTGCACCTGTTTACTGGCGCAGTTATTTACTCGTACATTTAACTCCCCACACCGCCGCCTTCATCAGCGTTCCCCGCTGCCACATTCTTATGACCACTGGTGCATAAGTTAGGAACTAAACAATTTGGCGTCTTGACCACTCACTAGACTAAATCTAGTTACGCGGCTGATACATTACACTAAAATGTTCAGTTTTTTTGCTGTAAAAGCGATCTGCTACATCAAGTATACAAGAAGATACACCTTTAATTTCTATCTAATATTTAATCAAAATATATTATTAATTTCTTTTTAAACCTATTTATTTTCAATAATCACAGTATTATATTTGGATGTTTCTATCAACATGGTGTCTAAAGTCCGCTGATCGGTCGAACGACTGACATGAGTGTTGTCACTCTCCCTTACCATGGCGCTCAGAAGAGTTTGTCGTTATCCAATAATATCGCAGGAAATTTAAAAAAATGTGTTAATTGAGTCACGCGTTCGGAATTTTCTGCGATATTATTGGTTATAGACAAACTCATCCGATGCCATGCTAATAGAATCCTGACAATTACTTTGTTATATGTCGCCATGACAACACGATGTACCAACTTAGATATCGATAAAAAATTGCAAATGCAAAGAGGTTCAATATAATCATTATTGTAATCTTAACATAGTATAAAACAAGTCGCTTCTGGCAAGAAGCGACGGCAGTATGTACCTATGCCTATGCATAGATATTTAAAACTACGCAACGGATTTTTATGCGGTTTTCACCAATGGATGAAGTGGTTCTCAAGAAAGGTTATTAGTACCTACAAAGCTAGTTAAAGAATTTTTTTTCTGATCTGAGAATAACGTAAATACCCATAATGTTACTTTTATATCATTCAGTTTAATACCTTTTTTTTCCCAGGGCCGCGGCCGCACCTACGTCCATTGGCGAGCGCCTCCGGTAGACACAGAGAATTCCCAGTGGCGCCCGGCGGACCTTGGCCACTTGTGTGGTGTTACCCCGCATCTTTGGGGTCGGGTTTTATCCCGCGTCGGTGAGAGTAGGCGTACGTGGGGTGAAGCCCCACAGCCCGCAGCCCTTCTATCCTTCTTCTAAGGACTGTAAGGACAGCGGGTTGCTAATCCATCGTCCTCAGGCCCCGATCATGGTGGTCGATGGTCCTGGGCGTAGTCACGTCTGCGGCGCCCTCGCCGTAGACTTCGGAACTCAGCGGGGAGGATACGCTTCCTCACCATGCCGGCCGCCTCCTTCACGAGCATAACCTGCTCGCAGAAGGAAACGGCCGTGTTCCACTGGCTCTCGCTAGAGTAGAGTCCCGGCGCTGACTTGTCCACGCTGAGCATTCCACCAACGTGTGGAATGCCGTGTCTTCGTCGGAAGCCTCGCAGTGTTGACACGCGGGTGTGACCTCACGATGCATGCAAAACCGATACTCACCAAAGTTTCCGTGCCCGGTGATGATCTGTGTCGCACGGTACGTGAGGCCAACGTGCTGCCTCTGCAGCCAGTCCTCCATGATCGGTCTCACCGCCGCGATGGCGCCACTTAGGTCGCTCAAGTCGCACCTTCCATGTCTCCATGAGATCCTGGCGGAGTTATGACCGCTGGGCCTCGATTTCTCGAAACGCAGGCCTGTGGTCCCGCTCCAGCGCCTCCTTGTGCCATTGAAACAATGACGCAAGGGCTCTCGTTTCCAGGTCCCATGGAGGGGTCGCGGCTAGGAGACATGCAGCCTCTAGAGAGATCGTGCGGTACCCTCTTATTGTCCTGACGGCCAAGGTCTTCAACGATCTGTGCAATATAGCAGCGTTGTTGGCCGTCAGAGCTAATACCTATGAATATTGTGTCTTTTTTATATAGCGCAACTTTGCCGGCGTGAACATTTTTTTAATACACATTAGCAATACGGACCCAGGACTCATAAACTAAGCCCGCTATGTTTATATTTCAAACTTACAGTTAGGTGTCTTTTCCATTGGACTATGGTATTCTACTTACCAGCCTGTCCATCAACACCCACCATATGTAATGACCTGTTTCATCAACCTCCTTTCATCCATCTTTTCTACCTGCCCGAACCATCTAAGCATCCCTTTATCTAGATCACTACACACCGCATAGTTTCCGCATCACGAGACTGTTCCTTACTTTAGCCATACTTTTCAACATCTCAGTTTCACTCCACACTGCATTTATTTTACTTTCATGCTTCTTCTGCCACACCCAATATTCACTACCGTACAAACGTGTAGGGAAAAGCACTCCTCTACGCTCAGCCAACCGGGCCTTCTGACCGGACCTTCTGACTGTTCATAAAGTTATGCAGTTACCCAATCACTTGATTCCCTGCCATAACACTTCTTTTAATATCATCGTCATAATACCCTTGTATACTTGGACCCAAAGTGCACGAACTCTTTCACTTGGTCCACTTTTTCTCCTTCAATCACAGTCACACATTTTTATATTATATTGTACAAAATGTTGAAACTGGTCAATACCCATACCAAAATCCAATCTTAATCATTTTTTTTTAGCTAGAGATATCCAGGCGCCGGGCGCCACTGGAAATACGTTCTGCCTGTAACCAGAGACGCCCGGCAACGGACGTTAGAGCGGCCGCGGCCTTGGTCGCGGAACTAAAAAAAAAAAAAAAAAAAAAAAGAGATATCCAGGGAAATGTCCCTCTGAATAGCAACGGGTACAGTGGCGAGCGGTGTTAGCGATATTTGAACTTATAATATTTGCACAAACCAAAATGATCCTACAAAAGTTTTGGATACAACCAAGGTTATGAATTTTACTGGTGGTTGCAGAAAGTTCTGCAGTACGTTCGTACGTACGAACCCACAGATGTTAATATTTTTGGTCTTACTTCTTGAACGTTACTTTCCGGGGTGGTCATAGCTGCCAGCATTCTGGGAAGTATTCAGTCAGTGACGACATCAATGAATTGTTCCATGTTCCAGTAAATATTGTAATTTTACTAAATAATACTTATTTATATGTTTATAAATAGTAAAAAAGTCGTTTTCATAAACGTCATCCACCTTTGTGACATTTTTGAATCCTGATTTTGCTAGTCGATTTATCAAATTTATCGATAAAATGTATCGACACTGTTACATCAAAAGTGGGCGGTAACTTTTTGTCTTGTCATTATAGTGTTATGATACAAAATGTATATATATATATGTGTTTGTGAAAATGTTAATGTGTTGTTCTTATTATAATGTGTGGGTTTCGTAGTGGCACCCGATTGGGTTTGAGCGTCTGAGAATGTGTGCGTGTCGATGTCCCCCCCGCACCAAACATGGCAGACTTTTATGTATCGGGAAAATGCATAATGCCTTGTCCCGTCGTATACGGCGACAGCGTATACGACGACCGCGTTGGTCTATGTCCAAAGTATGTCACTCAGAATTTTAATTGTTAATTTATAATTAACATAATACTATAACACTATGTGGGCGTATTTACGATCGTCGCCTCCAACTTTTGATGCTAATACTAAATCATATCAGCTATTTTTTTTCGATCTACAAGTTATTATTAAATTGTTATTGTTTTCGTATAAAGTTAATAAAAATTCAGAATTCTAGATAATAAGTTGTAAGTGTCGACTACCTCGGTGGCACAATAGTACTATGTACGGACTGCCGCGCTCGAGGTCTCGGGTTCGATTCCCGGGTCTGGTGGATAATGTATAATTCTCTTTAGAATTTTACCCAGATAATTATCTCAGAGTCTGGAACTTGTGCCCGGTAAATGGCAATACGCCCCCTATTACATGGGACCTAACATAGCTGGCGAGATGTGGATGTGTTTGCACACCTCTGCCTACCCCTTCAGGGAAAAAGGCGTGATGCTATGCTATGCTATGTAAGTTGTAAGTAGGTAATTTTCTTGACATTTTTGCTACCATTGTATAGTTAGTTAAAACCTACTTCATGTCGATCAAATAATTAATTAATTCTATTGGTTACAATTTCCAAGGACAAAATATTGTTGACTCCAATTCATTATTTTGAAAATCATCTTACATGTATTTACAATTAATTGAATCTACATTTCTACACTGCTATTATAAGAGCAAAAGATTTGTGTGTATGTTTGTAATGAATAAACTCAAAAACTACTGTACCGATTTAAAAAATTCTTTCACCATTGGAAAGCTAAATTCACCTTGAGTAACATAGGCTTTTTATCCCGGTAATGTGTTCCCACGGGAACCGGGAACGATTAAACTAAATCACGCGGGCGGAGCTGCGGCGATCAGCTAGTTTATTATAATCTTAATATACAAAAACACGCTTAACCGATGCTTCTTAGGACTGGCTGACTATTTTTCGGCCCAAAGCCTATCGCCATCCAACGTGGCAACACAGCCAGCATTCTAGGAACCTTCCCAGTTGGCAATAACACCGGACGATTTTTTAAACTATATTTTGTAGTTAAAGTACTCGTACATAATTATATACACCTTTTGTAATTCTTATTGTAAATAAAAGTTAGTTGATACACACAAAATATACCTATAACAAAACGAGAGAAAACTATATTATAGTTTAAATAATATTCTTATTATTGTCTTATTTTTGAAAACAGTTGATTTGTAAAATAGGTATCGTCTTTATTTTATTCTAGAACTATGAGTCTATGCTCATATCACAACGAGATTATATATAGGAGGTTATATGACATAGGCTCAGAATAGAGAATAGTACAGTTTTTTTTTTAGTTCCGCGCCCTATGGCCGCTTCCGCTCTAACGTCCGTTGCCGGGCGTCTCTGGTTACAGGCAGAACGTATTTCCAGTGGCGCCCGACAGACTTTGACCACCTCTGTAGTCTCTGCGGGGGTTTGGTCGGGATGAGAATCCCGCCTCGTTGGGGTTGGGTTTTATCCCGCGTCAGTGAGTGAATCTGGTTGCGTGCTATGGGGCAAAGACCCCGCAGCACGTAACCCTTCTAGCCTGCTTCTGTAAGGACGACGGCTGGCGATCCCGCCGTCCTCAGGCCCCGATCATGGAGGTCGATGGTCTTAGGCGTAGATGAGTCTGCGGCACCCTCGCCGCTGACTATGGAACTCGGCTGGGAGGGTACTCTCCCTCTCCCTTTCGGCCGCCTCCTTCGCGAGCACGACTTGCTCGCAGAAGGACACGGCCGCGTTCCACCTACTCCCGCTGGAGACCATGGCTTGAAGCATGGTCTCCAGCGAGAGGGTATCCACGCTCAGACCCACTACGAGGTCCCGGCACTGACTCGCCCACGCTGAGCACTCCACCAACGTGTGGAGTGCGGTGTCGTCGTCGGAAACCTCGCAGTGTTGACACAGGGGTGTGACCTCACGACGGATGCGAAACAGATAGCCACCGAAGCAACCATGCCCGGTAACAATCTGCGTCGCACGATACGTGAGGTCACCATGCTGCCTCTGCAGCCAATCGTCCATGATCGGTCTCACCGCCGCGATGATGGTGGTAACCCACTTGGGTTGCTCAAGTCGCACCCTTCATGACTCCATGAGATCCTGGTGGAGTTGGGACCGCTGGTCCTGGATTTCTCGAGACGGCCTGTGGTCCCGCTCCGGCGCCGAGAGCGGGAGCGAGAGCCCTTGCGTCATTGTTCCAATGGCGCAAGGGCTCTCGCTTCCAGGTCCCATGGAGGGGGTCCTGGCTAGGAGACATGCAGCCTCTCCGGAGATCGTGCGGTAGCCCCTTATTGTTTTGACGGCCAAGGTCCTCAATGTTCTGTTAAAGAGCATTGAGTTGTTGGCCGTCAACCTCGCCGCCCATACGTGAGCCCCGTATAGGGCCATACTCCGCACGATCCCCAGCACGAGCCAGCTAGGGCAAGCTATGGCCTTCTACGAGAGATAGGCCCCGACAATACGACGGAGGTAGAGAGGCGTTTCGTGATACACGAGCGCCTCCTTAACGCAGCTCCATGGCAAGGTGTTGAACGCGTTGGCGATGTCAAGAGACACCGCCACCACCACCTTGCCCTGCGAGACTGCTTCCTCCGTCAGGCTCTTCACGCGCATGATCGCGCTCACGGTGGAGCGTCCCCGATGGAAACCGTACTGGTTGTCCGCCAGGTCTGGCCCCACCGTCGAGAGATGCTCGACGAGGCGTTCCGCGATAATATGCTCAAAGAGCTTACACACCTCGTCGAGCAACACGATCGGCCGGTATCCGGACGGTGAGTCCACCGGCCGCCCCGCCTTACGGATCAGGACCAGTTTCCCCGTCCTCCACACCTTGGGAAACTGGCCCCATCAGTCGAGGCCCAAGTTCTTCGAGGGCCAGGACCCATGCACGGCCAGGAATGCCGTCGGGTCCGGGGGCAGTGATTTTCCGGCGTATAAGCCGGAGTACTGCCGCACCTAGCTACCCCACCCTGACTTCGGGTACGTCGCCTTCGCTGGTGCTATCCGCGTCTGGCATAGACGGAGCCATGCGCGGAGGGACGTGCTCAATAGTGACATAGGTATGACTTAAATTAATTGAAGTACGGTACATATTGAAATCATAGCATTAAATAGACAAGGTAAACTACATTTCATGTCAGGAAAGTGAAACTCTCGCATCTTTCTAGAAACTTAATAAAACTATGCATAACTTCAGTAGTAAACATTAACCAGTGAATTCTACGCTACGAAGCAGGCTTGATATATCACAACTAGAGTTTAATTCATTTCTTAATTAAATCCGGCAAAGCCTAGCGGCAAACTTCGATTGCGCTGTCAAAAATCCGAAGAATTATTCCCGTCGTATAATAAGTTCTACGACTTCAGTCTTTATCGTACTGATTCAGGCACAGTTGTAAGTTTATACTGTACTTACAGACGCCCGCGGCTTCACTCGCTTGACAAATGATGTACAAAAAAACTTTCCTCGAGAACCACTCTATCTATTGGTGAAAACCGCATTAAAATATGTTGCGTAGTTTTAAAGATCTAAGCATACATAGGGATGAACAGACTTTGTTTTATACTACCTATAGATGTTATCCTTATGGTGCGTACCCGAGACGTCCGGCAATGGACATAGGAGCGGACTTCAAAAAAAAACCTCTGTGTTATGATACCTTGCACCTGAAGAGTCAGACATTGAAATAGCAGTTCATTGGTGTGCTGCAAACCCTGTATCATGATGTGATATAAATTTTAAAATTGGCGGGTAGGTAACTCTAACCATCGTTTTCCTTAGAGGAAGATGCCATGTTCTTCTGATGAAAACGAAGGTTCGAGAGAGCGCGTTTCGGCCTTCACATTATTTAAGGATGATTAATTTTCCCAACTTCTGGAATTTTGCATCTAAAAATCTGCCAATGGTTATCCACTGGCAGATTTTGAAAAATTATATTACTACTTATAAAATTACTACCAATATTATTATTGGTAGTAGTTTTATAAGTAATAATATAATTTTTATAAGGCCACATCTATTTATTACAAGTAAGTGCAGTGGTTGTAGATGCACTTATGTCATGAGTAGGACAAGGATATTACCTATGCATATAAATTTATAAGTTATAAAATATTTTAATTTAAAATATAACATGAATAATAACAGGTACGATTAAAAACCTGTCGAATGATATATGTAATTACGCTTACAATAGCTTTTAAAATATCATTTCGAAGTACTATCGTAAATACATTCAACCCACGCCTGGCTTTTATAGCCGCGTTACTTTTACTCATATCATTATTCATTTTAAGTGTAGCAATCGATACCTTTGAAATTACATACCTTTAAGGTATTAACTTACACTTCTTTATTTTGTGATAAGAAAACGCTTCATCAAATTTATTAAAGGAGCTATCTTTATGCAAGAGTTGGTATTTATAACAGTAACTGCTCAATTAATAACTTGTTCTCCGTAGCTGAGTATGGAATCTATTTGGTAAGATACAAAAATGAAAACCATTTGCGTTTTATGGACGTACCTCGACTGTGATCAAAGAGACTTGTCGATCCCTAATATGATTATTATTTAAGTATATTTTTATATGAGTTATAAATTGGTGATTCCCGCGCAGGCAGCTTTCTCGCGCAAAGGCTCTCATTGGCAATCCAGCGCGAGAATGCTGCCTGTTTTATGGTGCTACCTAGGGGACCCAGACTTCTTTAGTTTTCAGTTTTAGATAGTTTAATTTGTAGTTTATGTTCAAGCTTTTCGTTACTGTATTTTGTTCTATTCCTGATCCTTTTATCATAAAATAAACATTTATCTTTATAAAAAAACTTATATCTTTTAATATTTTAAAATCATTACGGCACGAATTTATTTTATCTCTCATGGAATGGTTGCCAGCAGTCACACGTACGTGGAACATGTGCAGTTTACAGTCAGCAAAAATGTCACAAGAGGCCACGGCATACTCGACACTGCCGTTGACAATCACGCGGCATCGCGATGCCGCCAAACACAGAAATTCATCGCTATTTTATTACCACAACCCGAGGTAGACTTGAAACAAATAACTTATTGTTAAGTCGGAATTATCTTACTAGCCTCACTTCGTAGAATAAGTTACGCCAGGTTTCAAAAGAAAAGTCAGTTTTCACGTATGTTAACAGGTAGGTACCTACCTATATTAAATTATTAGAGTTTATAAAACATCACAAAAACTTGCAATAACTTAACCAAATTTGAAATCAAAGGCATATCAATGTCGTTCAACCCGTTAATAATATGATACGACGAGCGCTTTTAATACTCGTACCTTGTATTGTAAATTGGCTTCGTCCACTTGACAAATTATAAACACAAAAACCTTCCTCGAGAACATCTCTATCCATTAGTGAAAAACGCATCAAAATCTGTTGCGTAGTTTTAAAGATTTAAGCATACACACAGAACGGGCAATTTCATTCACTTTTTATAACAAAATCTAACACACATTAGCCAAGCAAACAAACAATGAAAATGAAAATATTTAAAGTGAGTCTTTAGTTCTTGCATTGCACATTAAGAGAAGGTACTTTTGCTACTGAAATACAAACTACCAGCAAGTAGGTACAAAAATTGCATTAAACTGTAGAACTGTTTAGTCATATAATCCTACAAAATGATACTTTCTAATGCACCTCTATTAATACAAGAATGAAACAATTCAAGTATGTACGGAATAACTTAGAATACGGTGTTTTATTTAATAGAACATCATAACAATCTACCTACTGTCAGACAAAGTAATATAGACGCTAAGAAATGTTATTTTACAAGTAACAAAAATATTTACAAGTGAAACTTTGCAGTTGGTTAGCAAAAAACGTCATTAGCAAGCGTCGCTATAAACTAGTACAACGGAAACCCGCAACGTCTAGATAAGACACGTCTAAGGAAAAACATTCTAGAATATTCAGCACTTTGGACTATTGGTGAGACGTCATCAAGTAGAGAGCAATAAGCAAGTGAACACGCCGTATCTACTATTCAGGCATTCTCTTATCGGTGGGCGGGCGAGCCGGGCGTTGCAGTAAGCAAGATATCATCTCGGTCCCGACCTAATTCGATTCGCCAAGCCGAGAGTCCACAAGTCCACCCACCGCACGATGCCCGCCAAGTCTGCCACCTTGTTATGTAACTGTCGACTGACATTCTAAAACCACTGAGTGAGATAGTTGGTTTGGTTAGACAACACGTCTGCACTAGTTATACAAATCCTGTAACATGGATTTTTAAATGTGTACGAATGTAGTCGAAACATAAAAACTTCTCGACCTCAAATAAAATAAAATAAAATAAAATAAAATAACGTTTATTATCTTTGAAATTTTCAGAAAATTATTTAGATTCGTCAGAAGTTGGTGTGACTCTACCGAGGGTTCCAAAATGCAACGAGACTGAGAAGAGCCCTCAAGAAACTCAGCTCGGCTTTTTTCAAAATATTTCATCTTAAATCTAATACAGAGTTATTTAGAAAGGAGCAATTCGTTACGTTGTTACAACCAGGCCGCCTTGTCATCTAAGAAATCATTAATACTATAATAAGCTTTATGGCACAATTTACTTTTTATTAGTTTTTTAAATTTATTGACAGATAAATTTGCTATTTCGGTTGGCAATGTATTGTACATTCGAATAAAGTTCCCCGCAAAAGAATTACTCACTTTATGAAGCCTAAATTTAGGAACAGCCAGTTTATCCTTATTTCTTAAGTTTAGATTATGATTATCACTATTTTTCACAAATTTACTTTTGTTCTTGTGGGTATACAATAAAATTTCATAAATATACTGTGAATACACTGTAAGGATGTTAATATGCTTAAACTTATCTCTTAATGACTCCCGAGACCCCATTCCATAGATAGTCCGGATAGCCCTCTTCTGCAACACAAAGATGCATTCAATATCGGCAGCGTTACCCCACAGTAGTATGCCATATGTCATGATACTGTGGAAGTAGCTGAAGTAGACAAGACGCGCCGTTTTAATGTCTGTAAGTTGTCGGATCTTTTTGACAGCATAGGCTGCTGAACTAAGCCTGGCCGAAATTTTCCCGATATGAGGCCCCCATTGCAATTTGGAGTCTAACGTTATGCCCAGAAAGACAGTGTCATCGACCAATTCTATTATATCATCCCTAACCTTAACACTGGTTTTAACAAGTCTTACATTAGGTAAGGTGAATCTTACACATTTAGTTTTATTTTCATTTAATAATAAATTATTAGCACAAAACCAGTGGACTATCCTAGAGAGGGCAATGTTTACATCGTCAAGTTCGCGCTGTCCACGTTTAACTTTAAATATTAAAGAAGTGTCATCAGCAAACAAAACTACCTCGTGGTCGTCTCTTATGAGGTGAGGGAGATCATTAATATATACTAGAAAAAGAAAAGGGCCCAAAATTGAACCCTGCGGTACCCCCATTGCTACAGGAGAACCAGGTGACTGATTACCATTGATCACTACTTTCTGGACCCTATCACTTAAGTAAGAATTGACGAAATTCAAGGCCGTCCCCCGGATTCCGTAATGATCAAGTTTCTTAATTAAAGTCTGGTGCTGACCTCTGCTGGCCTCTTTCACTAAAATAAAATAAATACTTAATTATGTCATCACAAAGAGTTTTAAAAATACATTCTACATACATAGTTAGTTAGTTAGTTAATAAATTACATTTCATTAAAAATAATCACTTCTGTGACTCCAATTAATTTTATACTTTGACCGTACTATTTACGAAAATGGATTCGGTCTATAACCTTTCAATTTCAAATAACAGTAAGTAGATTTTTATCATCATACCTAATAAAATTGAATGTAGAATTATATTATTAAATACTTCTTTCATACCGCATTATGGTTAAATATAAATATAAAATATTGAAACAGTAGGGTGCTAAGAGGACCTGTTAATAATTTCAGGATTCAGGGCTTGTTCCTCTGTGCCTGGTGCACCAGCTGACAGGCGGACTAGGTTGTGGTTTAATGCAAAGTGCCCAAATACAGGCCAGTTACAGGCAAAATGTGGCCCTATAAATACCTCTGTCTACCACTTTGAGTACGTAAATTTTTATGTTCCTCTACATTAATATCGCAAAGAAACATTTTAAGTAGAATGAGGAAGGTAGTTACGAGTTGTGTAAACTTTATGATTCAGCCACAATTATGTGACTCCACCACACTTCCACTCTCATAACCTTCGCGTAATTAATTCAATGATCATCCGCATAATGACTTGCATGTGGTTACCCTCTTGTGGCTGTGCTTTGAACTAATTTCCTTTCTGTAAATTATAGGCGTTCTCTTCGGAGAAGTTTTCTGTGCGACTTAGTGACCGACAAAAGTTATTGAGTGTGTAATTTGAATAGGAAACTGTTGTATATTGTGTACTACTGAAGTTCGTTTGAATTTTATATAGCGTTTTATGCTTTTAAAGCAACTTGCCAAAACTAAACAACTACTGCCTTACTTACATCACTATTCTTTAGTCGAGTAGGAAAAACGCTTTCCAAGCAATAGGTACTTATAAAAATATGATTACTTAATACAGTCGCGGGGGCCGGCCTTCGATTGGGGAAATGGTAAATAAATATGCTAATAGGTTGAATTTTATTCAATTCAATGAGCCATCTACAGTAGATAATTAATCTGTAGAATTTGATGTCACATTCCTTCAGAAAGTAGGTACATCGTAGATCTCTGTACGCACTCTGGGCTTGTCATAACAACGGTTTGAGAGCCGTAGACGATGAAACGCAACAGCGCTTTAGGCTACTCAGAGAGTCATTTGCAGACAGATTGGTCCGACCCATGAGGTAGTTTGAGTAACTTTACAGATTACTTGCCAAAACTTTGAACATTTTGATACTGCAATACTTGGATAAGCTAAATTGACTGTCTTAATTACGTCAGTGATATTTAAACAAGGCTTAGGTTTATAATCGAGGATTTGATAACGTTATATGGTATAGAAGTTGGTATGTAGGGAACTGTGTCAAAGTTGTAATTATAATAGTCACGAATGCCTACCAGTTACCACAGTATACCCTCTGTTTATTTTTATAGTTAAGGACAGTGTAGAGTATTATTATGCTGAATAAAAGTAACTGTCAGCCACAACAGACGCACTTGAAATGTGTTTCAAGGGAGCTGTAGAACCAGAGCCTTATTTGCACATAAGAATTCTATTCTGTGAACATTTGATATAAGATAGGACCCACAGGGTTAACTAAAGAGGTTATGTTTTGACTTAGTAGTACCTACCTACAAACGAAAGGGAGACAAATCGTTACACCTTTATTAGAAAAAACCCCTATAAGTGCTATAATTTATGAAAAAAAAACGGAATTACTTAAACATTTTCAATAGTTTTTTTTTTTTTTTTTTTTTTTTTTTTTTTTAATTCCGCGGCCCAAGGCCGCGGCCGCTCTAACGTCCGTTGCCGGGCGTCCCTGGTTACTAGCAGAGGGTATGTCCAGTGGCGCCCGGCGGACTTTGACCACCCCTGTGGTCTCTGCGGGTGTTTGGTCGGGACGAGAATCCCGCGTCATTGGGGTCGGGTTTTATCCCGCGTCAGTGAGTGAATCTGGTTGCGTGCTATGGGGCAAAGGCCCCGCAGCACGCAACCCTTCTAGCCTGCTTCTGTAAGGACGGTGGGTGGCGATCCCGCCGTCCTCAGGCCCCGATCATGGAGGACGATAGTCTTGGGCGTAGTCGCGTAGTCTGGGGCGGCCTGGCCGCCGACTACGGAACTCGGCGGGGAGGGTACGCTCCCTCTCCCTCCCGGCCGCCTCCTTCGCGAGCATGACTTGCTCGCAGAAGGACACGGCCGCGTTCCACCTACTCCCGCTGGATACCATGGCTTGAAGCATGGTCCCCAGCGAGAGGGTATCCACGCCCAGACCCACTACGAGGTCCCGAAACATTTTCAATAGTAGCGAGGTTGAAGACAAAGAACTGTTTCTAAATACTTACATGAAGAATTCGGTATTGTCATATTATTTTATGAAGGTTTATTGTCAAATTTTCGAGACAAGCAAATGGCGCACAGAACTAAGACAAAGATCTCAATTGCCTAACTAATGTTCTTAAATATTGGATAGAAACAGGCGTTACTTGGCGAAAATCCATGACAAAACAATGGTAAGTAAAATGTTTTTAAGAAAAAAACTTTTTAAAATTATATGATAGCATTAATTTTTCGCAGAATCTGCGAAAAATTAATGCTATCATATAATTTTAAAAAGTTTTTTCTTAAAAACATTTTACTTACCATTGTTTTTTTAATGTTCTTAACTTTCGTTTGCTCGGACAACTTAGATCATGAACAGTAACTATAACAAATTCTTCACAACCATTATAAATGACGTGAATATGTAATACGAGTATAACTGCTTAGACACAACTATCTCGTCCTTATTTACTAGGTATGCAATGCATGCTACTAATTGCAAATGTTGAACGGAGCACATTTTCTTAATTTTTTTTATGCTCTATTTTCATGATTTCAGAGATATGCACTCCCAGGTATGATGTCGACCAGCATGCCAAATTTGGTCAAAATCGG
The DNA here is from genome assembly GCA_963556515.1 of Nudaria mundana. Taxonomy (NCBI): domain Eukaryota; kingdom Metazoa; phylum Arthropoda; class Insecta; order Lepidoptera; family Erebidae; genus Nudaria; species Nudaria mundana. The sequence continues at coordinate 11,859,950 of OY748287.1, forward strand.
TCGAGTCGTTTCGGAGGAGTTGGCACACAAACGATTTATACTTGTCGTCTAAGATACGCTACGCTTCGCTCCGCTCAAAAATTTCAGCCAATGTAATATACTCGTAGATGAAATTATTATTGTTCAGTCTGAAGATATCATAATGGTACGTTTAGAACTTGAAAATGTATTAAAATGAAGTAGAATTGCGTGTAAGCATCATAATATTTAGTCATTACTGTCGGTAACGATTATTACAGTCCCCAAAATGTTAACGTTTCTTTTTAATAAAAATGAAAATAAAACATAATAATGGTAGAAAGTATTCCTTTTTCCAGAACACAAAAACACAATTTTGGTTTTGCTCTTAGTTTAATGATGAGGACAAAAGATTATTCTACTTTAAATTATTACGAAAATATAGTGTTATTTCACTTTTTGTGATAGTTTCAGAAGTTTTATTAAGACATTTCAGAACCTAACACAGCTTTCGTGTGCCTCACGCAAAGATTATTAGAAAATGTATTTAATGCATTAAGCCCGCCTTTTAGAAAACCAAAAGGATTAACTAAACTATTAAGAACTAAAAGATATTGTAGAGACTGGTGAGATAGAGTATATAAATTCTGTGTAAACGAGGATACGCGCACTGAACACAATACCCCGGGAATGTATTGTATTGTAAACCATTTCAAGAAATCGCTTTCTCAAGGCAGAGCTTTTTGCAATTTATAACGGCTCTCATCCAGATTGCATGAATACTAACATAAAGCCTTTTGTGTCTGAATTTGTGTCGCCTTTGATTAAAACGATCATTTGAAAGCGAAGAAGTTTAATTTCACGATAGATCAATTCTGAAACGATTTGAAAGTCATTCTATAAACTCAACCAAGGAAAAAGTCTAAGTTCTGACGGTCTATCTAATTATTGTGCTTTATTTAATTATAGCGTGGAATAATTTTGTCATTTCTGACATACTATGACTTATTAACTTGACTGTTTAAAATTACAAATATATTTTAATTAGGTACGAACATAAATAATAATTATAGATACTACCCATCAAAGACCACGTAGTTACACAAGCTAGGAGTATTTCTTTAACAATAACATAGGTATTTTTATCTCTAGTCTGATGCCTAAGTCTCCTTATTTGGGAAAACTGGCAATAAGCTCTGGATGTTTTGGTAAATAACACTGTACATACCTACTTATAACATTTACTTTCATACCATCACCAGTTCGTGTTTTTTATTGAAATCTAAAAAAACACACACACACACACACACACATATCACGCCTATATCCCCGAAAGGGTGCATTACACACCCACAATTTGCCAGTATTTTAGTCCCCCGTAATATAGGCATATAATAGGGGGCAAGCCTATTGCCGTCACCGGGCACATTTATAATGGGTTATGTCCAAAATGGCCGAATGAATTTAATAAAAAGTAACAGCTATATTGTAATTTTGAAACCCGTTGCCTTGCGATTAAATGTTGATGAAAGGCAATAAAATCTTACGTGCCAGCCGCTATGGCACAGCCAATTATAGTCCTGGGCGTCTCGGACTAATCCTAATTAAAAACTAAAGCAAAACTAAAAACATCAAATTATTTTCATTTACTTAATTAATACTGCTGTAAGTAATTGTTCATGCACAGATCTACACCAAGTTTTATTTCGCACCTACATAAATTTCAAAAGCAGTGACAACGCAACAATTTTTAATTGACAAGCGTTTATAATAATGCAAAGGCGATGTTAATGCGAATAGGCGCATTAAAATAACTGGCCGAATGGAATTGGTGCAAAGTTGATGTGAGATCGTCTGGTTGGTTGGCGCCACTCGCCAGTGCGTGGGTGAACCTGCGGCAGACCACGACCGACCTCGCTTGCCGGCTGATTAACTGTGCTTTGCGCAAATGCCTTAAAAGTTTATAGTAGTTTATGTGTTTCCTAATATGATTAGAACAAAGAACTTGGAATGGTTATACTTGTATTCTGCCACCAGATTGATTATATCCTCATTCTTACTAATAATAACTATATAAACTTTAAATAGACTTTTAGAACTATCAAAGGAGAATGTTCAAAAGCCGTTTCTTAGTTTCCGCAGCTGTAGTGTCAAGCGATGGTTACAAATCACTATTCGACTCGTTGTTTTTGTCCATATTATGCAAGCTATTCCTAAGAGATAGGAGTATGACTGAAGACCTTGCTATAGACTACTATGGAGTATCAAAAGCGATAACATCGACACCAATTATATATATTATAGATTCGACACTACATTTTTCAGTGACATCAAGATTTACCTTGATGAAATTATTCTTGGATGATTGCAATAAGTAGATCGTAAATGCATTGGTTTACATTTAATATTACACTGAGAACAAAATGAAGCAGTGTGCTGTGGTCATTATACCTACTGAGTAACCTAGTAGGTGGGCAGTGGATGTAAAAGTCAATAGGAAGGAGGAATATTGTTATAGACTGTTATGAGTTAATTTTTTAAATAATAAATGACGTCGAACTTAGAAAATTCCTTTTAATTACTACTTTTCTTAAATATATTTTCTATGTATATTGTTTGTAGGTACCTACCTAGTTAGAAATAAATATACCTACCTATGTATGTTTATCAGTTATCTAGATCCTAGATACGTGATTTTGTATATGTGGTTGATTGGTTATAAGTGCCTAATACAAGCTTAGGCTAGATGACGTTGTGTGAGAATGTCTAAAATAAATATTTATATCTAAGGGTATACAGAGGCATGTGTACATCCACTTTTCACCAGGGGCGTACATGCCCTTTATTTGCCATATCTTGTCCGTTGATCGGCAGGTCGATGGACCTGTGTGATTACAAGTGTGTATACCCAATGATGTGGCCGCCCCATTGTCAGGGTTATTTATAAGTGTGTTGTAACTATTACTTCTAGCTTATTTGAATTGACTACCTCGGTAGCACAATGGTACTATGTAAGGACTACCACGCTCGAGGTCTCGGGTTCGATTCCCGGTTGGATACTGTATAATTCTCTTTAGAATTTTACCCAGATAATTATCCCAGAGTCTGGAACTTGTGCCCGGTAAATGGCAATAGGCTCGCCCCCTATTACATGGGACCTAACATAGTTGGCGAGATGTGGGTGTGTTTGCACACCTCTGCTTACCCCTTCGGGGAAAAAGGCGTGATGTTATGTTCGATGTATGTTATTTGAATTAAATCCATGTTCAACCATGTAACAATTAGCACTTTTTGGACAAAATTGATTTGACGGATTGATGGACATTTGCTTCAAAACTAACCTCTAATTTTAACGGCAAAACGAAGAATGAGAGAAAACCCCACAAAATAACACAATATTTTTTATTTCCTATGAAAGTACGATATCAATATACCAATTTAATATCCGATTTTCGCTGTCATACAAAATTCTTTGTTACGAAAGCGGTCTAATGCAAAATGAACAATCTCCTTTCAGTCTGAAAATAAAAAATCACGTAGGCGCTTAAAAACAGGCACTAGTAAAAGTTAATGGATCTAGTGCCACATTCCAAAAGGCAGTTTCCCAAGGAGAAGAACGAACAATAGGTAGGTGTCAACCCTGGAAGGAATTATAGAATTACAGACTTTAATCCCGCAATGAATTCTTATGGGAAATGGGAACAAGGCCATCAAACTAAAATGGGGCGGTCTGGGGGTCAGTAATGAACTTGCTACATTATAATTTAATAATTGATTGTGTCTCAGCAAGGACGTACGTAAGTCGTGAAAGTCGCAAGCATGTCACAAACGTAATTTACTATTGTTTGTTTTTTGTTTTTCAGTTAAAGTACAGTACATAATTATGATTAACTATTTCAAATTTTTAATCGTGATTGCCATTAATTAAACATTTATATCGATATAATAAGAGGAACATATATACCACGGGGTATTTTAAAGGCTTTTTAAAATTAAATACAAGCGTACAAACGTCATCTTGTATCCAAGAAAATTGCAAACATTAAGCATTCTACCAACACAAAATAAAGTTTAAAACTATTTCATTATATCTTCGTAGGCATATTCGTTGTATCAAAATCTCGTTCAATAATTAGACTAATTTATAAATTTTAAACAGTTTAACATTGGTACTACGATTGGCACTACAGTGTGAAAGTAGAGGTATCTGTACCTATAGCACTTTAGTGACAAGACAATTTATAATTACTTAACAGTGTTGCATTGCAGGTCTCACTTGTTCGACCTAGAAGTTGCAGTGAACGTTTGTAAAGCGTTGAGCAGTAAAAGAAATTATTTTCTAAAAGCTTATTTGTACAGGGATGCTACATCAATTTGAATGTATTATAACTTTTTACTAAGCAAACAAGTACGTTACGAGCAAATAATTACTGTAGTATCGATAGTCCCTACGATTTTAAACAGGCATAGTGCAACCCACACTGTAACTTATATTGCAAAGGGGATAATTATTATATAATTTTCTTTTTCGAGCGTTTGATATTGGGGAACTAAGTTTGTGGGTCTGTAAACACCTTTAAAACAAGTATCATCATTAGAATATTTTACAGTATAAATCGCTAAAAAACGAAAGTCTAGGACTTGATTTCAAGATTAACAAAAAAGTTATACAAGAGAAAATATTTAAATTTCAGTTGAAGTCCCGTCATTCAAAATTAATGCCAAGATAAGTTAAGCACTGGCGCCGCCGCGCCGCCACTTATCTGACGATAGAGGCAAAATAATCTTCACATTTCACTGAATACTTATTTTATGGTGTGCCAACCATTTTGAAACTTAATCACCGCTTTGTTTAGCAAATGTCATAATGATGTTGCGCTTTCCCCTGGAAAATGTTTATGACCATAGTGGGTAGCTCACTACTTAGGACTAGTATAAATCTAACGGATAAACGGAATTCGAAATTCTTATAATAATATATTATGTGAGAAAACTTAACTTATAATTAATTGGAAATGAATGCTTTAGGTACGTACTAATTGTTTAATATAATGTATTTAACGATAAATTCTTGTTAAAATACATAACTTATCATCCACCGAGCCTTTTCCCAACGCAGTTGGGGGTCGGCTTTCCAGTCTAACTGCGATTCGGCTGAACTTCGATATTTTCCATGGAGCGACTGCTTCACAAATCATGGGCGATATCGAAGGTTTGTATTTAGACCGGCCGGATTTTTGATTTAGGGCTCCAACCAACTACCCCTAACGAATGCCCTAAAAGATGTTTGTATGACAACCGGGACCGATGGCTTAACGTGCTCTCCGAGGCACGGAGGGGCCTGAATAGATGTTGCTTAACCTTTGCAATGTGTTAACATTGTCGGTTACCACAAGGCCGGAGTCCGCCTCTTAAAATACATAACTAAACAATAATAATAAAAAAACATCTGAAAGTCTGCCATTGACACTTTGAATGTCAATTACGTCAACTCAAATAACACCTCTCATTAAAAAACCGAAAAGTGGTCACATGAGGTTATTGTGTAATTTCCATCCAACATTACTCGATCGATATTAAGTCAGTTAGATAATGGAACTTACTATAATAAAATATAGTTTTGTAATAAATACTTTGAAAAGAAGAGAAATGATAGCTCATGTTAAAATGCAATAAATGCGTATCTACTACTTTGATCGAAGCACGTTTTGCACGTTCGTGGCACCGTGAAAGACTTTACATCCTGGTGAATTTATGGTGCAATTTAGGCCCCTTTACATTTATTCAATATTTGAGACGTTTAGTGTCAATGAAACATAATTAACTCTTTGGATTTAATAAAAAAATATATCGATGATGATTATTGAAAACATTTTAAGTAGGTATAACTGTGTTCAATAAAAATAAACATTGAACACTAGTATTTGTCCTGTATTTATTAGTAGATTTCCGACGAATGAAATGTAGTGCAGAAAATAACTTCTGAGTAAAAGTAAATTTAGAAGGTTGCACCCATAGATATACTAGTAAGAATACGTATTAGTATAACCTAATTACCACTTATAGTAATTAGGTGAGATTACCAATGCTTGATAATACATTACTACAAAATAACCTTTAACTTCAAAAAAAAAACTTAGACCAGTCGGACATGTTTTCTCGTTGACAAATTATTTCACAAGTAGACAACGGCCATCAATCATACAGATTTTATGCTTCACATCATAGCTAAAGAGTTGCCGGTGACAGTCAACCGCTAAAAATTTTATCATTTGCTATGCAAGTGCGATGTCGTGTAAATATGCCTTGTGTAGCTAGATATTCTACTCAGCATACATCAGAACTTGCTTATATTATTATACACTCGCGGTTATAATATAATTGAAAGTAGAGGTAATCTGTTATTTCCATTTGTACTTCTACTGTTTACATACTCCTATGTTAGATTAACAACAAGTCAACCGCTCCAGCACTTGTATAACAGTATTGGCACCTAAATACATCTAATTACGAGCACTATGTGAATAATTTAGTACAATAACTATCCATTTACATAAATATTATATTACTGCTAGAAATCTTAAGAATTTAATACGAGTACCTTATTAGTGGAAAGATTCAAACGGTATTTGTCATTTTAGTTAGGTTGACTAGCACTTTTTGCCGTATTATAGATCCCAGTCAAAATTCAAACATATCTAAGCGGCTAACAAAGAAACAGTATATAATTTAAAACTAGCTGTCCCGGCGAACTTCGTACCGAATTTTAAACCTGAATATTTCAAGACCAAAATTAGTCAAATCGGTCTAGTCGTTTCCGAGTTTTAGCGAGACCAAAGAAACGCGATACATTTTTATTTAGAAAAAAATAGAAGATGAAGATTACCAAATAGGTAAGTTCACACACAAAATAATCAGAAAACGACAAATACAAAATTAAATGTATACATGGGGCACACTAAAAGTTTTGCATAACTTAAAAAAACAATATGTTAAAACCAAAATATTATGTTTATTGCTTTTCTAAATACTCTCCTTTACATTTTAAACAATTTTTCATGCGATCGAACCATTTTTTAAAACAGGAGGACCACAGATCTGAAGGCATGTTTTCGACGTGCTGATTGAACGCTATCATTGCCTCTTCGGAGTTGGTAAAAGTGAAACCTCTCATCAAATCTTTGATTTTGGGAAAAATACAGAAATCACAGGGTGCTAGGTCGGAGCTATGCGCAGGATGGGTGACGAGTTGTACTTTTTGGGAAGCTAAAAATTACTTTGTTTTGTTGGCCGTGTGTGAAGAAACGTTGGCATGATGTAAGAGAACGCGGCTTTTGGGTCGTCTTTCGCGAACTTATGCTAACACCCTGGGTAAACAAATGGTAGAATACCACTCGGCATTAACACTCTTTTGATCTTCAAGTGGAATTGTACAGATGGGACCCGTAGCTGAGAAAAAAAACGCGATCATTTTTTTACCAACGTTTCTCGCCTGCCTCACTTTTGTTGGCTTGTTCTCATTTTCAAACACACATTCACAAGATTGCTTTTTTTTTCGGGTTCAAAACAATAAATCCACGTTTCGTCTCCTGTGACAATGTCATAAACCGCATTAGAATGTCCGTGGTCGTACTTCAGTAGTATCTGTGAGCACCATTCCACGCGAGCCCGCTTCTGCTCCGCTGTCAGTTCATGAGGGATCCAACGACAATAAAAGTTTCCGAACTTTCAATTCTTCGTGTAAAATTTTCTGGATTTGACTCATAGTAATCCCCAATAGTCCTCGAATTGTCTCATAGGTAATCCGCGGGTTTTCTTCAATTAACCGATTAACAGTAGCCACATTATTTTCGTTGACGGCAGTTGAAGGCCGCCCTTCACGAAATTCGTCATGTAAAGAAACTCGACCTCTCTCAAATTCAGCAAACCATCGCCTCACGGTGCTCAAACAAGGTGCTACTCTCCCAAAAGCATTTTGAAGACGAGCGGCACAGTCTTGCGGAGAGAGAGAACTTTTAAAATCATAAAAAATCATCGCTCTAAAATCTTTTCAACTTAATTCCATTTTCGTTGCATACGTAAAACTTTGATGTGTGATAAAAAACAATTGACAAATGATTTCCCGCCAATTGTTTTTTTTATTACTAAGAAGGTTGCAACGTTTAAAAAAATGTAACATTCGAAATTCAAATAGTTCTGATTAGCTAGAACTGCAAAACTTTTATTGTGCCCCATGTATTTTTTTACGTTGGTAAAAAAATTATCGCGTTTTTTTTCTCAGCTACGGGTCCCATCTGTACAATTCCACTTGAAGATCAAAAGAGTGTTAATGCCGCGTTTTTAATCCTGGGCTCCAAGGGCCGCGGCCGCTCTAACGTCCGTTGCGGGGCGTCTCTGGTTACAAGCAGGTATTTCCAGTGGCGCCCGGCGGTTACCCAGCGTGTTAGAAAATGTTTGCGAAAAACGACCCAAAAGCCGCGTTCTCCTACATCATGACAACGCTTCTTCACACACGGCCAACAAAACAAAGTAATTTTTAGCTTCTGAAAAAGTACAACTCGTCACCCATTCTGCGCACAGCCCCGACCTAGCACCCCGTGATTTCTGTATTTTCCCCTAAATCAAAGATTTGATGAGAGGTTTCACTTTTACCAACTCCGAAGGGGCAGTGATAGCGTTCAATCAGCACGTAGAAAATATGCCTTCAGATCTATGGTCCTCCTGTTTTAAAAAATGGTTCGATCGCATGAAAAAATGTTTAAAATGTAAAGGAGAATTTTGAAAAGCAATTAACAATATTTTGGTTTTAACATGTTGTTTTTTTTAAGTTATGCGAAAGTTATAGTGTGACCTACGTATTCCACTGAATTCTGTCAAGTTTACAAATGTAAAGTTTACAGTAACTGTCGCCAGCCTGCAGTTGCAAATCCGAGTGTAAACTAGCACTTTTTTTTTTTTTTTTTTTTTTTTTTTTTTTTTTTTTTTTTTTTTTTTCTTAGTTCCGCGACCAAGGCCGCGGCCGCTCTAACGTCCGTTGCCGGGCGTCTCTGGTTACAAGCAGAACGTATTTCCAGTGGCGCCCGGCGGGCTTTGACCACCTCTGTGGTCTCTGCGGGGGTTGGGTCGGGATGATAATCCCGCGTCGTTGGGGGTAGGGTTTTATCCCGCGTCAGTGAGTGAATCTGGTTGCGTACTATGGGGCAAAGGCCCCGCAGCACGCAACCCTTCTAGCCTGCTTCTGTAAGGACGACGGGTGGCGATCCCGCCGTCCTCAGGCCCCGATCATGGAGGTCGATGGTCTTGGGCGTAGATGAGTCTGCGGCGGCCTCGCCGCTGACTACGGAACTCGGCGGGGAGGGCACGCTCCCTCTCCCTCTCGGCCGCCTCCTTCGCGAGCACGACTTGCTCGCAGAAGGACACGACCGCGTTCCACCTACTCCCGCTGGAGACCATGGCTTGAAGCATGGTCTCCAGCGAGAGGGTATCCACGCCCAGACCCTCTACGAGGTCCCGGCGCTGACTCGCCCACGCTGAGCACTCCACCAACGTGTGGAGTGCGGTGTCGTCGTCGGAAACCTCGTAAACTAGCCCTTAGGATAGATTTGACTTACTTGTAATTATTTGCTAAGCGAGCTCGGAACTTCCCAACTATAACTTCTGGCAACGACAGGCGACATTTAGTACAATATATGTACAATATACGTATGGTTTCATGTTAGATGATTAGACAGAATAACTTCTGAACGGGAACAAACTGAGAAAGTGTTCATCAACACTTTAGGTAGGTAATAAGTTTTTTTTCTATCTTTTAAGATAGAAAAAACCTGCCTTTAATCTACGGACCTTATGGAATTTAATATTGTTTATGCTAAAATAAATAGCTACATAATTAATTAGTCAGTTAAATATCACTATTCCATGGTAAAACAAAATTCAGTAGCTTTAAATAGCTTATCATATTACGGCTAGGTTTTACTGGCCATTAGAACTCGTTTAAAAGGAACAAATAGCTGCTACTCGTAGCTAAATAGACAATAGCTTCCTTAATGCATTGGTATTCTTTAAGAAGCTGCACAAATGTTAGTAGTTAATACTGTTTCGGTGCTTAGATGCCCCAAGATTTTAAGGGTACGAGTAACTGACAAGACTTTGATCCCTATCGCTTTTAGTTTATCTATACTTGTACATAATTATTTGAGGATAGTATCCCTTTTATTACGGAACCCAAACCTACAAGGAACTTAAACTCAAATCAAATATTCCCTATTTGATCCACATATTAGTTGTTTGTACTCTAGTGAGTTAAGTAGTCACTTTACTTCACTTCAAGCACGCTATTATGTTATAGGTACAATGTTACCAGTTATGTTGACAAATTGTACAATATACTCGTAGTACAGTATCAAGGACGACTACAGATTCCACCAAGATCCTTAGTTCAACAAACAAATGTCAGCTCTCGTCATTAGGGCTCTCGCAGAGGCTCATAAAACCTACAGATTTGGTTCTGTTAGCGGCATCAGGTCAATATAGGTAACTTTGTCTACCCCTTCGGTGAAATATGGGCATGTTTGTGTGTGTACATTATCAAATTGGGTCAATGACTGATGAAAAAACGGCACGATTAGTTTATTTTAGCTACTTTCATACCGTTATGTCAAATGGTCTGCTGCTATGGGGCTCTGATAGCGATAACGGAGCTGCCGATATTGAGACAATATTCATATTACAGAAACGAGCTATAAGAGCAATCTATAGACTCGGACCCCGTGACTCGCTGAAAGAACTAAGTATTTAAAGAAATTTATATTTTAACCGTTGCTTCGCAATATGTTTACGACAACATCGTATATGTACGGAAGAACATAGAACTCTTCAAAAAAAGATCCCCGACAACCATAATTATAATACAAGAAATAAAAATAAACTGGCAATGACAAAAATTTGACTTCATAATGTTGGTAATTCGTTTGTAGGCAAATGTATAAAAATATTTAATAAAATTCCGCAGGATTTGGTTGACATGCCTCTTAATAAGTTTGAAATAGTAGTGAAAAAACGTTTGATGAAGAAAGGCTATTATAATGTAGACGAATATCTTAATGATAAAATGCATGGTCACCCTAATCTGCTGTTGTTAGCCACTCGTACAATACAAATTGTAACACAATGTAAACAAAACATTATTAAAAAAGAAAATGGATAATCTACCTGAGTTTCTTGCTGGTATCTTCTCAGGAGAACCAACTTACCAAACCAGCGAAAGAATCATTTTCGAATGGTTATTTATGTAATTAATTTAGTATTTTTATAATATTGCTTGACATAAAATTGTAAAATTTTGAATAAATGAAATTGATTCTTTGATTCTTTGAAATGAGGTGTTGCAGAGATTAAAGTAAAAATAGAAGTGCATTTAATTCCACCGCACTCCACACGTTGGTGGAGTGCTCAGCGTGGGCGAGTCAGCGCCGGGACCTCGCAGTGGGTCTGGGCGTGGATACCCTCTCGCTGGAGACCATGCTTCAAGCCATGGTCTCCAGCCGGAGTAGGTCGAACGCGGCCGTGTCCTTCTGCGAGCAAGTCATGCTCGCGAAGGAGGCGGCCGGGAGGGAGAGGGAGCGTACCCTCCTCGCCGAGTTCCGTAGTCGGCGGCCAGGGCGCCCCAGACTCCGCGACTACGCCCAAGACTATCGACCTCCATGATCGGGGCCTGAGGACGGCGGGATCGCCATCCGCCATCCTAACAGAAGCAGGCTAGAAGGGTTGCGTGCTGCGGGGCCTTTGCCCATAGCACGCAACCAGATTCACTCACTGACGCGGGATAAAACCCTACCCTAACGACGCGGGACTCACGTCCCGACCCAACACCCGCAGAGACCACAGAGGTGGTCAAAGTCCGCCGGGCGCCACTGGACATACTGTTGTAGGTTTTATTATAACCTCAATGATGTAATGCTGGCCGACTCCGGTGACATATTTTATAGATCTGTTTTTGATTTTAAAATGTGAATGATAGTATTTTTAAGAACTTCGCTCAAATGTTTTTTCAGTGATTATTGTGTTGTAAATATACTCTGCATATTATATTTTATAGTGTTATTCTCATAACCTTCAACAGGTTATGGGCAGCAATTCCTCCAACGTTCGAAATGTCTGAAAAGAATTATAATTTTGCGCTAGAAAAACTCCGTGGACGAGAAAATTATGTTCAGTGGAAATTTTTGATGCAAAATGCATTAGTTCTGGATAACCTTTGGCCGTGTGTAAGTGAATATGAAAAAAATGACACAACATCACAGGATCTGCGAATCAGACGCAATCAAATGGCAAAAGGCAAAATTTGACTTAGCGTAGAAAAGTCATGTTTTTCACATTTAATATCGGCGAACACGGCTAAAGATGCCTGGAATGCACTGGCGAGTGCGTACGATGATAAAGGACTCGGTTCAAGAGTTCGCATACTCCAGAACCTTTGCGCCGTCAAAATGGAGAACTTCAGCAGCATGCAAGCTTACGTCAATGAAGTATTGTCATTAGCTCAGCAATTGGCGAATATGAACAAGGTTGTTGATGACGAGTTTCTTGGTGCGCTGATGCTCAAAGATTTGCCGAAGGAGTACGAGCCTATGATCATGGCACTAGAGCATTCAGGAGCTAATATTACTGCTGATTTAGTAAAATCAAAGCTCCTACAGGATCAACGTTGGACTACTCGTGGAGATTCAGATGAGTGTTTGTATTCAACAAGAAGAGGCGCTACTACGAGTACCAAGACGAGAAAAGCGCTGGAACACAATGTAGAGTCGAGATCGAAGGATGTGCATGATAGAAAGAGAGAACCGTGGTGCTGGAAGTGCAGACAAAAAGGGCATTTGAAGAAAGACTGTCGGAATGAAAGAAATTCTTCTGGTAATTGCGTCTTTTCGGCATAAAGTACTGTAGCGGACACTGATTCTTCGTGGTATATTGACTCAGGAGCGACGAACCACATGACTGGCAAGAGAGATTTGATAACCGAGTTTAAATCTCATGGTGGTTCAGTTACTGTTGCCAGTGGAGATAAAATACAATGTACAGGTATAGGTAACGTTAAGTTGTTTAATAATTTGACATTAACTAACGTGTTTTTAGGTATATACAACCTAAATTGTCTATGAATCTCATATCTGTATCTCAATTGATTAAGAACGGTTGTAGTATAAATTTTGATACTAATGGTTGTACACTTTCGAATTCTAGCGATATTTTAATTAAGGTTAATGACGTAGGAGGTGCTTATAAACTTCAGACTTGCAGTCTAAGGGCGAATCTAACTGTTAGTACAACGACCTGGCATCAAAGACTTGGCCACTTGAGTGGCAATAATATGAAGCTTTTGAGGCAGGGTGTTGCTAATGATATTAGTTTTCAGAACGACCCTTGTAAAGGCGATGCATGTGAAGTTTGTTTGAAAGGCAAACAGGCACGTTTTCCTTTCCGTAGCAATCCTGAAAAGTCTGTGGCTACGAAACGGTTGGAATTAATTCAAACTGATTTGTGTGGGCCACTACCGGTAAATTCGCTTGGAGGTAAGACATCCTGACGTTTTTGGATGATCATACGAGGAAGGTGTTTGTGTATTTTCTGAAGCTGAAAAGCGAGGTGAGTCGCTACACAAAAGATTTTATTAATTTAGTAGAGACTCAAACAGGTGATAAAGTTAAAAACTTGAGATCAGATAATGGAACGGAGTACGTGAACAGGGAACTTGCGGGTTTTTTGAGAGGAAAAGGAATTGTCCACCAAGTCACGGTGCCGTACCGTGCACCACAGAATGGCTCTGCGGAAAGACTCAATCGCACACTCATGGAAAAAGTAAGATGCCTGTTGTACACATCTAACCTAGATCACAAGTTCTGGGCTGAGGCTGCCAGTACTGCAGCATACTTAATTAATGTATCACCATCGAAAAGGCTCTCAGGAAAAACGCCTGAGGAGGCCTGGAGTAGCAAGAAAGTAAGTCTAAAACATTTACGTGTGTTTGGTTGTGAAGCTCACGCTCACGTTAACAACGTGAAGCGCAATAAACTTCAACCAAAAAGTACACGTTGTATATTTCTTGGCTACGAAACAAATGGCTTTAGGCTGTATGATTTAGCGAAACACACAGTATTTCGTAGTCATGATGTTGTTTTTAATGAAACCATCTTCCCAGGGTCAACTGTCAAGAAGTCTGTGGAGATGTTCTTCCCGGTGTGTGATTACGAGCCTTTTATTGAGGAAAGCCATACGAGAGAACAGCTTGCTGTGGAAAATGTAGATATAGAGGCGGAGATGCCAACGGTACCGAATGTTGACGTTCAGGTTGAGGCGAAGATGCCAGCAGTGCCTGAAGTTTGGTTCGAGGCGGACGAGCATGAGCCAAGCTCATCTACTGACACAGGCGGGGCACCACAGGAGACAGAATGATGGACCAGCCTATAATTTGCGGCCGAGAGTACCAGGAACAATGTCTGCACTCGAGGTAGAGTTGAACGAGCCAACAACTGTCAAGGAGGCTTTGCAATCGACTGATAATAAGCTGTGGAGGCAAGCTATGCAGGATGAGATTGATTCGTTCAACAAGCATGAGGTCTGGAAGTTAGTTGACAGACCGGTAGACAAGAACATTGTTAAGAATCGTTGGCTGTTTAAGATAAAACGTGACGCTCATGGAAAAATTGTGTGTTACAGTGCTAGATTAGTTGCAAAGGGGTTTACCCAGACTTTTGGTGTTGACTACATGGATACATACTCTCCTGTTGTACGACATAGCTCGTTGAGAATGTTGCTATCTCTAGCGGTCGTGTTAGATCTGAAGATTGATCACCTTGACGTAAAAACTGCTTTCTTGAACGGAAATTTGAATGAGGAGATTTACATGTCACAGCCAGAAGGATTTATAAAACATGGCAATGAGCATAAAGTCTACAGACTCAAGAAAGCTGTGTACGGGTTGAAGCAGGCGTCTCGCGCTTGGTATGATAAGGTAAAACAAGTCTTACTGGCAGAGAGCTTCACGCAGAGCAAGCACGAGAGCTATATCTTCAGTCATAAAGCTGGTAAGCAAATCATTATTATTGCCTTGTATGTTGACGATTTTTTCGTTTTCTATAATTGTAATCAGCTTGCTCAAAATCACACTTCTCTATAAAGGATTTAGGTGCTGTAAAACATATGCTAGGCATCAAGGTAGATCGTACTAGTAGTGAATTAAAGCTGACTCAGAGAACGTATATCGAACAGTTGTTAGAACGTTTCGATATGAAAGATTGCAAAATTGCTAAGACGCCCATAGACGTAGGTCTGAAGTTTTATGATAGCTCAAATTATGATAGTAGACTACCATATCAAGAGCTGATAGGCTCATTGATGTATTTGTCTGTGATCAGCAGACCTGACATTTGATTTGCTGTAAGTTTTCTTAGTCAGTATAATTATAATACATGTTATACAGCTGAACATTTTACTGCGGCCAAACGTGTATTGCGTTACTTGAAAGGCACAATGAATTTAGGTCTACTGTATAAGAAAAATATTAAACATGACAAATTTCATTTGTATGGGTTTACCGACGCCGGCTGGGCTAATGGGGCGGATCGTAAGTCCTACACAGGATATATGTTTAAGTTAGGTAGCAATGTAATTTCTTGGGGTTGTTACAAAAAATCTTGTATCGCACTTTCGTCTACCGAGGCGGAGTACATTGCTTTGTCTGAAGCAGCTAAAGAAGCGGTATACGCACGTGCGGTGCTTGGCGAACTTACGGGGTATTATAATGCTGTAACCCTGTATAGTGATAATCAGTCTGCGGCAAAGCTTGCATCTAACCCGGTATTCCACAAACGCACGAAGCATGTGGACATTAGGTATCACTATATTCGCGAAGCAGTTGATAATAATATTATTGAACTAAAGTACTTGTCGACCGAACAGATGACTGCTGACTTGTTAACCAGGGCACTCCCTAATTTTAAGCACCAGTCATTTGTCCAGGATATGTTGGTAGTTGTCTCACATTAAGAGGGCGTGTTGTAGGTTTTATTATAACCTCAATGATGTAATGCTGGCCGACTCCGGTGACATATTTTATAGATCTGTTTTTGATTTTAAAATGTGAATGATAGTATTTTTAAGGACTTCGCTCATATGTTTTTTCAGTGATTATTGTGTTGTAAATATACTCTGCATATTATATTTTATAGTGTTATTTTCATAACCTACAATACATACCCTCTGCTAGTAACCAGAGAGCCCGGCAACGGACGTTAGAGCGGCTACGGCCTTGGGCCGCGGAATAAAAAAAAATAAAGTGCATTTAATTCTGTTTTCAATGTCATGTGAAAGGCTTAACCAGACAGAGAGTAGTATCTAGTAATTGACATTCAGACGGATTAACTGTTCCGAAGCTTTTAGTTATTGTTTGACAAAAGTGGGAAAAAATGTGAGCTAAAACGATAATCCGAATTTGTCAGCAGATTATTTGTTTAGTACTAAACAAATACCTACTCGGAAAGTGAGTTTGTAGGTGATGATTGTTTTAAGGCACATTATAATCAATGACGAGTAATTGTGCAGTACGGCTTCTGCGTGATAACGGCCTTATAAGCCGCACGATTGCAGTAGGTTGGAACCTTGTCACAATAACCGGTTCATGACGTTCTCAATCGCTAAAAAGTACTGATAAAAACGGTATTTTAGCGAGTGATGACGTCACGAAGCAGTTATTATGACAAGTTTCCATCTCACTGTCAAATTAAGGCACATAATTTGCGAAATTTCGTGAAGAATTTAACCAGGTATTCGAAAGATAAGGCTATTGTTCCCCTCAGATTTTGTTGCCTGCGATCAAAACAGTTACAATAGACCAGGGTTTCAATGAGATCAAATAGTAAAAATGAGAAGACACAATTTTTGAGGATTTTTCACTGCTTAGGTACCTCATTATCTTATATAACTGAACTTACCAACACAGACTTATGTAGGTACCAAGACCTCAAAAAAAACTAATCTTGTTGGGATAGACGCGAACATACCTGTAACAATAACGAAAGAAAAACATTAGTGTACATTCGTATTTCCTCATTTGATTGGAGGACAATATATCAGTGCCCCCGCATCATTGTTCCAAGTCGACAAAAGTGGGTGTCTCCGATGTAATGATCTCGAAAAGGCCAGACTCCACCGTTGCGCTTGACTCGAAAATGAAACCAAAGTTTGTTATGTAACCACTAAATACGTCTAGATTCCACCTACGAGTAAGGTGCTTCGTTTGTTTTTATTTAAGTGATAAATATACTTGCACAAAGAACAAGGTACATCATATTTAGATCTTACACACATACGTGTGTAGACCCCTCATTGATGCAGTCGGGTATACATGGATAGTGGATCGGTAATAAATTAATTAAGTATAACTACGTTAATCACTTAAATGTGAAGTTATCGCGCCGCCTAATATAGGTAGGTACTACTTGATTATTAGGTACCTACAACTACTACTACTCTGACTAAACTCTGAATGTAGTAATTATTAAAGTTACTATCAATACATATAATAAAATTGTAAGTGGTCGATGTCTGTACATCGAATATATAATAGAGAAACTGTTGTAGTGGGGCTTTATGAACGCAATAGTACCCAAAACAATGGTTTTTAGAATTTTTGTCTGTTTGTCTGTGTGTCTGTTTGTCTTAATGTTTGAACACGCTAAACTCAGAAACGGCTTAACCTATTTGAATGCGGTTTTTAGTAATGCGTTGTGGTTTATTCAACTTAACATTTAAGGTTTGTTTTATTTCAATAGGTAGGCGGAGCTGCGGGCAACAGCTATACATACTCGTAATAAATCAGTAACTGGTGATCAAGAAAACTATAACACGCAGGCGGAGCTGCAGGCAACAGCTAGTAGTTAATAAAACTAAAATATTTACTTAGACATTTTTGAAGAATGAAGCGAGGAATAATAAATAATGTGGCAGTAAGACAACTATTTGTCAAAGTCGTAATATTGTCCTAACTATTCCAAATCCTTATAGTGTTCCTTATATCTTATCATACTTAAATCGAAGAAGCCACTCATAGTAAATGAAGCTACCTGAATAAAAAAATAAGTGTTATATAAATCATAAGCATCATTATGGTTGATGAATGATCCGTGTCAGTCTTGTCTTTAGTCAGTTTTGTCTTTTATTGACAATTTTATAAACATAATTACAGACCGTAGAAGAAGATAGTAGTAAAATAAACTAGTTAAATAGACTATTATTTTATTAGAAGCTTTAAAGAGAAACTAATTAAAGTCATACAAATGGATAAAATACCGTTTGATAGAGAGGAGACTCTTAAAAACAGTCAATATAAAAGTCGGAGTACTTAAAAACAATAATGGCTTCTATCACTAATTAATAACGTGCTAGAGAAGTCTTAGTTCTGATTTGACTTTGTACTAAAGTTACCAACATTATAAGTGTGACACAACTTCGACGATGTTCTCTTGACAGTACACAATAATAATAAATACCTATATTCACAAGTATTCCCCCTCTGGTGGAGGTTTTTATACACCCAGTCTTCGCGAATAGCTTTTTTGGTCACACGTAATAGAGGGCGAGCCGTATTGTCAATGCTTAATTTGAATTTACAATTTGAACTTTTCATATTTTATTACGTTTGTGTTTTACAACGTAATTTTACTTAATGTCAGAATACTTATAAACATTAACTAACCCCGTTTTGTCAACAGTTAATATTGACGACTAATAAGATTTAAGTATAATGGATTCAACAGAAGAGTATTGTATCAATCCGGAAGTGTGTGGGTCGACCACCGTCATCCGAACAAAGCGAAGGAATGTCGGGTGGGTACTACCTGGGTTTAAAACACATTTCTAAACGGATAATAAAATTAAAACACAACCTACTTTTTAATAAATAAAGTTTAGAATGGATTAATTCTTCTATTCAACCTCGCAAAATTAAGATTGTAATGCCAAAATGTTAAGTTAATAATTCAACTAAAATGAGTCATAAAGGAATTATAATAACTTATGGAAGAGCTTAAAATAACTTTCATTGAATACAATGTGTATTATCTATCTATCAATTTTAATCGATGTCCCTTACATAACGACTGAAAATTCCTTTCGTGTTCAGCAGAGGCACTCGGCAATGGACGTGCGAGCGACCGCGGCCTTAGGCAGCGGAAATAAAAAAAATGTCCCGTACATAATGCGAAACCTTTTATTAGCCCTCTCAACCTATTTCAATCCTGTCACTATAAACTGTCGCTGAAAGGCTTATTACAAATGTCTGAGATAATTGCCAATATGGCTCGATGTCACGTATATTTACGGTCAACATTATTTAAGATGTTGGTCACAAAAATGATTTTATTTTATATTTCATGAAATTTTTCAAAACGAATTATGTTATAATAATCAATTTCATGGTCAAAATAGAGTGTTTAGGCTCTAGACAGGCGGACGGCATTTCAACTGCACACATATTTGCAGTATGAATGCAATTGGTTGGTTGGCAAATTTATTGCAGTTGTAGGTACTACATGCATTCAAACTGATAATTTGCAAATGAATTGCAGTACGTATTAGGTAATAATAATCTTGACGTATTTAGTTACAACAGCACACTAAATAAATGATTATAATATTCTTTCCTGTTGCGTTTGAACACTTCTGCTACTACTTTTTCCTTTCTATCCTATCGTTTTTACAAAGAAAGCATAGAATTCCGCGAAAAGGTGATTAAAATCCGAAAAGATCATTAATATTGTTAAAATTAACATAGTAATATATCTCAAACAAGCACAAAAAGTCAGTTCTTTTACTACCTAGTAAAAGAACTGACTTGCTCTAAAATGGTAAAATTAAAAAGTGTCCCTACACTTTTTAATTTTACCATTTTATATGCTAGAATAATTTCATACTTTAGGAAATTTAATGGAAAACGAAAGGAAGATCTACATACCCATATAAGATGTTTCCAAGTTATCCCTTGAGTTCAAAGTATGCTAATCTATTTCCAAGACTGTTAAAGACTACAGTTTACAGACTATTTGTGATACCGATTAGTGATTGCCTTATAAAGTAACAAATCATTTTATTGCCGATGTTTTATTCGACTGAAGTAGTTGAATAAGATGGAGATGGAGATACTAAAGCCTCGGGATACAGCGGTTCAATTCAAATTGAGCTTTCTTAGAGTAGTGTTGGCAACGGAGTCGGTCCTCTTTTATAGCACTAGCACCCCGCGTTGTAACAAGGCTTTACGAGCACCGCATCCCTTGTGTTCATCGTTTTGTTGGAAAGCAAAATGCTTATTATAGCTCATCGTATTCTACGCGTGTATGCGTACGTGTCGTATATGACTTTTATAATTATAACACTAAAGTAAATAAACTTCTTGACAGCTTCAATGACGTAGAGACATGCCCACCAGTACCAGATTCTGTCTCTAGGTCGAACCAAAATACATAATTATGTGTTTTCTGCATAACTGATAGCTGATAGAAAATACTTTTAGGGTTACATTCGATTACCTACTCATATTATTATAGTAGGCACATTTTATTCTACAAAATAATTTGATGTAAGTTACTTAGGTGCGTGATCGCAATATTAAAAGTTTTAAAGATTATCTACTATTTAAGTCACTTTGAGATCGACTTTTTGGGCTATCTCTCTACCCCAGGCTCAAGTGGCAGTAGGCAGGACACATCGCTCGTAGGTCCGATGAGGCGTTGAGTCCTTGAATGGCGATAAGCCACAGGATGCGGGCAGATCAAAACCGAATGTTGTGACCTATGTCCAGCAGTGGGCATCAATTGGCTGAAATGATGATGATGACGAAATAAAAGCGATATTCTCATTGAGAATTTAAAACAATTAATTCAAAATTTACAGACAGAAAAACCAGCAGCTCCATTATAAGCAAAATATGATTTTAAGTTAACGAACATGAAATTATCTTAGGTCGCAAACAGTGTGTGTGTTTTGATATAAGCACAGACAGCTCGAGTGTCTACACTCCGTTAATATCTTGTTATTCCGACAAAATGAGGGTTAATTACCATTTCACCCTCACAGTAAAATAACACAATGTCTTTACTGAGATATTGACATATAATCACACCTATTTTCACAAAGCAGTAGCCTGAGGAACGTTGTATAGGTACCCATATTTCATCAATTAATCTGTTCGTAATATAACTTTCAATGTTTACCAGATCCTCTTGTCTTTGTTTTTTTTTTGTGCCTTGTATTCGGTCGCAGCACTCGCATTGGCAGGCTATTTGCAAGAGAGGTTCGTGTTTGGTGAGGACTTCCAAGATATTAGTCCTCTATACTGTTTCAGATAGAATAAAAAAATATTACGGAATTATGTGGGATTTACTTGACTTAAATATCGAGAATGACATGACTTTTTTGTGGTTAAATGTTTTAGCTGGAGAAGGTTCTAAAAGCTTTGCTCTATCCTAAGCTTAATCACATTTTGAAGCTCACCAGACATAGTTTCAGATTACTCTCACATCTCGTCTCCTAACTCAATATAACGAATAGGTAACTACTTAAATAAACCCCAACTTTATAATACCCATAAAATCAATTTGCGGCCCAATGAAACAATAGAAACATATTCAAATAACCCCCACAGATAATGAATTTGGTATCCGCTATATTCTGCAGTAATATTCAATCCAAAGAGGTGGAACACAAACCCTCGTAGGTGCTGCTTTATTCTTCTCACTATTCACCTGCACATAATAAACACAACAAAACAGACAGAGTTTTCACCACCTAAAAATTGTATTACCTACTTCATTACTTTTGTAGTATCCTAGTAAGTATCTACTGTTTAAATAACAACTGAGAGCTTAAGATGTTGTCAGGTTGAGAGTTCGAGTGTTGAGCTCGCTGACCCGACTGCGTTTAACACAAAGACAATGTCACGTAAGTCTCTATTCCAAGAACGTTGCACGTCTAATATTGTACGAGTCCCAAAACAATGCGTCAGCAAAAAATATCTCATTCTTATGTCACGTCGCGTCCCACAGGAGATTATGTTCAGGACACTGATCTACCACAACCGGTATAAAAACAATAATATTTTGAAATATCTCTAGAGAATTCAAGATAATGCCATGTATTTGAACATATATATATGTTTTATCTTACAATCTGTTGTATGTAGTGTGGGAGTGCCTTTATTACGTTAATATTGCCTACGTCAATTTCCTGTTATGAATTTTATAGTTCTGAAAACGATCTTACTACCGTCTAACATTATAATGGCAATGGTATACCTATAATTTTATAATAATTTATTGTTTTGTATGAGTAATGTTGTAATACATTATGTTTTAATACTGTAAGGCTCGTTTAGGTTAGAATGTTAGACGTAGGCAAATTATTGAAAATACTTACAGAATATTACAGTATGATGAAACTCACTAATAGTTATTCGTACATTGATACTACTAAGAACACTAAGTATATTTAGGCATGACTACTGACGTTCAAAATTATTTTATTATAGTATCAACAACATCGTAACTTTGCCTATTAAATGATAATAATAGGTACTTACCGTAAGTTTTGCCATCTGTAATTCAATATTAATTTTGCTTTGATAATTTTTGTTTTTATTCTTAAGTATCGGTGGATTTAAATATATAGTATTCATATTCATTTTAACAAAAAACACTTGTACACCGTTTCACTTTTATTTAATATACAGGATTTAACCTGACCGGTTTCGCATTATAGCATTATCAAAGGTTGTTGTTCACTTTACATATTTATTTAACAACCCGAAACGCTGACCTAGTATTTCTGGGGGACTTCAATGGCCATCACATTGAATGGCTGGGGTCCCTCAAGACTGATCATGCGGGTAGAGCCGCCCATGCGTTCGCTCTCTCCCACGGTCTGACCCAGATGGTATGCGGGATCACCCGGATACCAGACAGGTCAGATCACGCGCCCGCTCTGCTGGATCTACTGCTGACGAGTCGCCCAGCCCAGTACAGTGTTTCGGTAGGAGCCCCACTGGGTAGTTCCGACCACTGTGTTGTTCACGCTGGCATGAAGGTGTCACCTCCTGCACGTCCTGTACAAACGTCACGACGACTATGGCACTACTCGTCAGCGGATTGGGACGGTCTACGCGATTATTATGCGTCCGTCCCCTGGAGCCAGCGCTGCTTTGTAGGAAAGGCTCCTTCGGATAGTGCTTCTGCTATTGCTGGCGAGATCAGTTTAGGGATGGATTATTACATCCCTTTCACTGATGTCGCCAGTATCCGCAGAGCCCGTCCCTGGTTCGGGCGAGATTGTGCCAAAGCTGTTCGACAAAAACAGTCGGCATATCGCGCCTGGATCAGGGCCCGGGCTGTGCGCGACCCAAACGTGGGCCACCTCAAAGCAGCGTACAACCGGGCCACAAAGTCGAGTAAGAGGGCCTTTAAGAGAGCGGCTGCCCAGCGCGTCGCGCGGCTTGGTCAGGAGCTCACTTCCCATCCCACGGGCAGCCGTGGATTCTGGCAACTGGCCAAAGCCGTGCAATCTAACTTTTGTCAGCCCTCGCTGCCACCGCTGCGTTACCCAGATGGAACACTGGCTCACAAAGCCCAAGAGAAAGCGGATATGCTCGCAGACCTCTTTGCGGCTAATTCCCGGGTCGACGACCGTGGCCTGCAGCCCCCCGCCATCACCAACTGTGGCCACACAATGCCTGATATTGTTATCAGGCAATGTGATGTACGGGCAGTGCTGCGGTCACTCGACACGCGGAAAGCTAGTGGCCCTGACGGCATTCCGGCGGTGGTGCTACGAAAATGTGCAGCTGAGTTGTCTCCAGTATTAACGCGTCTGTACCGCCTGTCATACTCTTCAGGGCTCGTGCCGGAGGTCTGGAAGGAGGCGAACGTACAACCGATCCCCAAGAAAGGGGATCGGTCCGATCCAGGCAACTATCGACCCATAGCTGTCACCTCAGTCATTTGCAAGGTGCTTGAGCTCCTTATAAATAAGCAGCTCATGCAATTCCTAGAGGATCACTCGCTAATCAATGATCGACAATACGGCTTCAGGCCAAAGCGATCAACGGGTGATCTTCTGGCATTCGTAACGCATGTCTGGGGTGGGGCTATGGAAAGGCACGGCGAGTCCTTGGCTATTAGCCTGGACATCGCCAAAGCCTTCGATAGGGTCTGGCATGCTTCGCTCCTTTCCAAGCTTCCGGCATATGGTCTACCTCCTCAACTGTGCAGCTGGATTGCCAGCTTTTTAAACGAGCGCCGAGTGCGGGTCCTCTGCGATGGCCAGGCTTCTCGCTTCTTGCAAGTGAATGCCGGGGTACCGCAGGGGTCCGTACTATCACCAACTCTCTTTCTTCTGCATATCAATGATATGCTATCCGTCGGGAACATTCATTGCTATGCAGATGACAGCACACTGCACGGGAGTTACTCGGTTCGTCCGACGGCGGGGCGATCTGAGATTGAGGAGGAGAGACGACGACTCGTGGCTGATCTCGACCGTAACCTCGACAGTATCTCTCAATGGGGTACCGAGAACCTGGTCGAGTTCAATGCCCGCAAAACACAGGCGTGTGCATTTACTGCGAAGAAATCCCCTTTCCTTCCCCTACCCTCTCTTCAGAATGCATTATTACCAATGAAGGACAACCTTGATATCCTTGGCATAGACGTTCGTCGAGAGCTCAATAATAAAAACTACATCGAAAGATGTATAGGGCTAGCTTCGCGGAAACTAGGAATACTGAATAAGGTAAAGAGATTCTTTACACCGGACCAGAGGTGTCTGCTGTACAAGACGCAGATTAGACCCTGCGTCGAATACTGCTCTCACCTCTGGGACGGCTCCGCGAAGTATCTGCTGGACGCTCTCGACGCTATGCAGCGACGGGCTATCCGTATTATAGGTTGTCCGGAGGTAACGGGAAGCCTTGAGCCGCTAGCTCAGCGCCGAACAATAGCTTCCTTGGCCGCATTCTACCGTATTTACCACGGCGAGTGTTCTGAAGAGCTCTTCAATCTGATCCCACCCTCTTCCTTCCGATCCCGAACGACTCGTGCCGGGCAGAGATGCCACCCCCACACAGTGGATAGCATGTTCGCGAGAACCGAACGTTTTAAACGTTCGTTTCTCTGCCGAACGATAGTGGCCTGGAACGCCCTGCCTGTGCACGTGTTTCCTCCCACATATAATCCTGGGTTCTTTAAGCGGAGCGTGAAGAGGCACATCAGTAGGTCGTCAAGTTGAGGGCCACTCTCAATAGTAATGTGTGCTGTGAGAGTGGCCCACAATCGCTAGACGTCGTCACGACTTACCACCAGGCGGGCGGCGTCAATTTGGCGAACCAAATATAAAAAAAAAAAAAAAAAAAAAAAAAAAAAAAAAAAAAAAAAAAATTTAACAAGTATTTTGCTACACTGTCTCAAGTCTAGCCATTGTTGAACTAATTCTTAAAATATATGTGGGTAGACACGAATGAAATTTAAGAGGCAGTGTAAAAAAAATATCCTAAAAATGGGTAAATTCACTCATTCGCAAATCAATCATATTGTTATATTATGCAATTAAATATTGAATTTAGTTTAGATATTACAAATGTCATATAAATTAAATGTAAATAAAATTAAAAATTAAGGGATCATTAAATCCAATCCAATTAAATGTCAAGTCTCATGTCAATTAAGTAAAATTCCAATTAATAATAGTATGTCAAAAACTGTGGCTAAAAGTAATAATAAAAAAAAATAAAAATAAAAACAAAACTCGTGGATGACACTATTCAAGACTTAAAATATTTTAATAGAGGGGAACTGTTTATATCTAATTGTTGGTTCAAAACGGCGTCGCGGTTGCCTATCAGTATTTTATTAATTTCAAGAGCTTCCAGGTGGTCAATTTTCTACCCTTCTCACATGTGTGTAACGCTCTGAAGTTTTCGGTGATAAGGTGTTCTGCAAAATTAGATTCAGTCTTTTTTAATTTCCATCCGCTGGTTCTGACCCCTACCGGTTTGCCCGACGTATTTTTTGTTGCAGTCCGAACATGTGAGCTCATATACTCATTTGTCTAATAGGCGTTCTGTCGTAGCTATTACCGATCAGACACCCCAATCCATGTCTGGTATAAAATGCTGGTTTGACTGTGCCTAGAGATCTAGAGCATCTATTAGACACGTGACTCATGTATGGAATGCGAGCCCAGCGCTTGCTGTCGTCAACTGGCGCATCCGCCTGGTATGCCAAACTCAGAGCTGCTCTAGATCTCTTTCGCGCTACTATAGCCTCCACAAGTCTCGTTATGTAGCCATTATTGGTCGCTATTGCTCTTATTAGATCTAATTCCTTATTGAATGATTCGCTAGACATTGGAATCGAAAGCAATCTATATACCATAGAATGGAAGGCTGCATATTTGTGGCTCATCGGGTGGTTAGAGTCTGCCGGAATAATGTTATCTGTAAAAGTCGGTTTCCTAAATATTTGAAAGTTGTGTTTGTGATCTAATAATTCGATCCCAATGTCCAGGAAGTTCAATTTGTTATATCCTATTTCCATAGTGAATTTAATATTAGAATGAATAGTGTTAATATAATATGCCAAGAAATTATTTAAGTCATCTTTATTTCCGGTCCATAAACAAATAACGTCATCCACGTATCTGTACCAATATTTTATAAATGTAAGTCGTACTATATAAGTATTTTAAGTCTTGAATAGTGTCATCCACGAGTTTTGTGTTTATTTTTTTATTATTTTAATTTTTTATTATTAATTTTAACCACAGTTTTTGACATACTATTATTAATCGGAATTTTTAATTTTACATAATTGACATGAGACTTGACAATTACTTGGACTGGATTTAATGATCCATTAATTTTTAATTTTATTGACATTTAATTTTTATGACATTTGTAATATCTAAACCAAATTCAGTATTTAATTGCATAATTTAACAATATGATTTATTTGCGAATGAGTGAATTTCCCCATTTTTAGGGTAAATTTTTTACACTGCCTCTTAAATTTCATTTGTGTCCACCCACATATATTTTAGGAATTTAGTTCAACAATGGCTTGACTTGAGACAGTGTAGTAAAATACTTGTTTAATAAATATGTAAAGTGAACAACAACCTTTGAAAATGCTATAAAGCGAAACCGGTCAGGTTAAATCCTGTATATTAAATAAAAGTGAAACGGTGTACAAGTGTTTTTTGTTAAAATGTATTATTATAAGTTTCACCAAGTGCCGACAATCGAAACCATCAACTATATAGGTATATTATTAGTCTTTAAAAATGGGTCTCAGTTATCTGCAATGTTATCAATATTAACCATAAAAATAAACGGAGTGAATACAGTACATTAGTTTAAAATAATATTCAACTCGTTCAGTCTGTAGCAATAACGTGCCCAGTGAATTACTAGGTGCCGTGAATTTTCCCTGCGCCTACGCGCAGATGCCTATCTAGCGTGTTCTCACATTGAAAATTTACACGTGCTTGCGGCCGTTGGCGCTCGTCGATGCATGAGGTTCGTAATAACACAGTCATATAGCATTTTATCTAGCAGTGAGGCAGCTGCGTCCCGACCCGTACGAGATATGCACCGTCGGATATGAAACCGACAACACCCGTGGGACGTGGGCGAGAGAGGCCGCAACCGTCGCGTTTTATAACCTTTTTATTCCATTGTCACACCGCCGGAGCCTATGTATACGAGGGAAAAATAAATTTTACTCTTTATCTAAATGTCAAATCGTTCGGTTTCGATCGCATCAGTTTCCAAATAGTTTTAATAAATCTCCTTTTACAGCGGTCGGAACCAGCAGCGTTCGATATGGGGACACATAGAGAATATACACGGCGAGTTATCGTGTTTTGTATCCTGTTATGACCCTGTATCTACTCAAGGTAACAATAGGTTTAATTGAAAGAGTGTCAATAAATTTGTCTGAGGTCGTTCAGTTGTGTTGTGCTTCGCCGGTGGTCCCAATAAACTTGATCCGTCCCCGAGCGGGTGACATCTCTCAGAGGATCGGACCCTTGTTCCTGAGCCCGAAATATGTTTTTATCTGCTGCCGACCTTGTCTTCATTTTGATATCATTGGGAGTTTTAATCTGGCAGTAGATTAGTAGTATCTACTATTCATGTTCTACTTTAGTGTAACGATCAACAAATATCAGAATTGAAGTCGTTAACAGAACATTGTACATTTTATTGTTCAGTCTTATAAATAAAATACCAGTAAAGATAATGCTTTTGTTCTACCTTATCGTAGCCGTGGACTATAATTTTTCTCACCTCACTTCAATTGTCAAAAAACCGGACAGAGGGACCGCCTACAACAATTTAAGTAAATGCCCGATCGTTAAAACAGAAACAAAGGATATAATTAATTGTGTTGAATAATAAGAAAACCATTTCCTGTCAGTTGTAAAAGAGAAGTCATATAATTTTGGGATATGTATTGTATTCTCACGCTGACGTCGCCTACACCTTATGATTTAACGAATCAAATCGTGGGATGGTATGTTCATAAAATTACTTTAATTTGACAATTCAAATTACGTTGATGGATATGACAACTAATGTCATACACAGGCCAATTGTACCTGAATATTTTTAAAGAAATATTTCTACATATTAAGATTACTTTTTTATGTAGTACATATCTAATTAAAGTGACAAATATAATAGCGAGAATCTCTATCAACATCTTAAGAGACGTTCGCTGGATTGTTGGATCAAGGGTCAGATACAGGAGGCTGTTATACTCGACACGGCACGCATTGTTGGGAGGTTCTCAGTTTGACCTCTACCACCCGGTAGTTTGAGCGCTGCTCCGCTACTGGTGGTGGTCTGTAAATTTTGTAATATTTATGTATCTTTTTTTGGACAAATATTGTAAAAATTTATAAGTAAGGCACTTAAATTTAAAAAAAAGGATTAATAATAACACAATAATGCCATATCCATTCTTTCCTACATGCGTGATTTTACGACACCATTCCATCTTTGGCTCTCCAATTCACACCCGATCATCTTCTTTAAGATAAAACACTACCGCCGTACCACTGGGAAATTACTTTACAAATCTGTGACGGGTGATAACATCAATCTACAGAATTTTATAAAAACTGTCGAATTATTTTATTATCTTTTATATTTGATTTGACAAAAGTGGTTACTAACGTCAGACTTTTAACTTTAATATAATAACATATTAACAAATATTTATTTAATAGTACATAATAGTATCACAACAATCTATAATTATGAGTGCAAAATCTAGGTGTTGGGGGCTGATGCCCTCGAAACGGTCCACCTGAACCAGATTCCCTCACTAACGCGGGTTAAAACCCAACCCAACGACGCTGGATTTTCATTCCGATCAAACCTCCGAAGAGGCCACACGGGTGGCTAAGGTCCGCCGGGCGCCACTAGAAATACCTTCTGGTGTGTACCAAAGACGCCCGCAGCAATGGACATAGGAGCGGCCGCGGTTACGCGGAATTAAAAAAAAGTTCTAATACAATGTCTTATTATACGTACTTATAGGTACTTAGGTACCTATAACTATTTTAAAGCTGAAGATTGTGTTGGGTAACAACGCTAATCTTTGGAACTGCAGAAATACATTTTTGAATATGTATGGATGGGAATAGGCTATGAACATCACACTAGAAATCAATGAAAATGTGATCAAAACGGGAATATCTCCTTATAAGTGCTTCCGTGCGTGTGCTGCATGATTTCGTATTCGTAGTCGCGTCGATCTACGAGAGTCATCTAGTTGTTCATTATCTATACCTATGCCTTAGTACCCTCGTTTATTACCATTTCCGATAACTCCGCCCGCTACGCTATAATTCAGATAGGAGTATGACATGCGGTTGTTGAACAGAATAAGTTTCTGTTAGTACTCGTATTTCATGGCGTTGCTTGTCACAGAATTATGCATTTGGATAGTGTTAGTTGGTTTAAAATACTAAACAAAACGTAAATAATAGTATTCTTTTACTTGAAATACTAATGCAAACCAGAATATAAATGGCCTCAATTTGGTTTTAAAGCCACCTGATCAATGACAGGTAAATATTTAAATTGCTAGTATCAATTGTACCACAACACGATTTATGAATTGCAATAACAATAATAATATTGTATTCTAACAGGAAATATATACTATGTGGGTTGAAATTGCTGCCAACAGAATTACTGCATTGAGATTTACCTCTTATTGTGGCTTTCACTCTGCGGACTCGGTCTAGATTTGAAGGTATTGGATCTATTAGCAATTCCAGTGGTGATGAGAACTCTCTCCCGGTGAACAGTAATGCAGCCCATCCCTGGGGATGTCTTTCACACTCTCGTCTCCATGAATTGCTCTCAGCTAACAAATAAGCACGATTTGAAGAATTTAGCGTTCTTGTTTCAAAATTTAAAATCTCACTTAACGCCCCAATGTCTCCTTTGAGTACTCTTCTCACAAACACTTTGAATATACTACGTTTCGATTTTCCTCTCCTACGTTTAAGTTCTGCTGAAATTTTACCAGTAAAAATATATTGTGATTTTAACACTATTCGTTTCAAAGTATCATTATTATTTTTAAACATAGAAGAAGAATAGTTATTGGAGCATCTATGTGAAAAAATTTCTTTACGATTTACTATCGAATTCCGTTTTTTATATTTTCCTTTGCGATTCAAGTCTGCATAAGTCATGAAAACTATAACAAGCACTACAATTAAAATTTGTTTTAGCATTTTGAATCACAGTATAGTTCATGCACCCAAAACATTATTTGATATTTATGTAGTAATCATAATCACTACGATCGCGATGCACGTAACCGTAGTGCAAGCTCGTACTAGGTAAGAGCTTTATGCGCGCGCGTCACTTGCCGTGCCAACCTCGACTGGAGGCTTTATCGTAAGCACTGCAGCTTGCAACCTGTTGTACTGTAATCCTTAAGCTTACTACAACAGCTTTTGTAAAGGTATTACTATTACTATAAATAGGTCTGTAAAAGCAGCATCGCAAGTATGATTTAATCTCATGATACAAAAGATAGAACATGATATATTATATATGTATATAATATTCAATTGTATTAGTATAATATACTAATACTTTGGTATATACAATTTGTATAATTAACTAATATAAAATAATATACATATTATTTAGGTCTATAATTTTAAAATAAGTAAAAGTTATATGTCAAAGCAGCACATAATAGGTATAAACGTATTCCAGTTTGGAGTTCCATACCAACTTTATAAAGCCTTTTTCCATAAGATCTCTATAAAGAGATAACAAAGCATGATAAGTACCTATTTCACAAAGTGCTAATTCTCGGTTCGGATACTACAAGACGAGATCAAGGTTTGTTTAAAGAAACCCACGCTGCTATTGAACACTCAATTAGGTTGGTGAAATACGTAGGAGTTAGTAAAAAGTGAGTGATCTATGAAATGGATGGGATTTTTTTTATTACGTGGCCCAAGGCCGCGGTTGTCCTTGACAGGCGTTGATGTACCTATGTAGGTAATAGAATTTATTACAAATATTTCAACTGCCTCAGTGGCGAGCGTCGTCAGTTGTAAGGTAAGCGGAGCTTTTGCATTTGTGTGAGTGCTGTGTACATGAAAGTTTATGTGAGTTCTTTTACACACACATGTGTTGTACATACAGCTACAAAAAGAGTTTTTACTCTACTTTCGTAGTCACAGTCACTCATACAAATGCAAAGCTCCGCTTTATCCCACGCGAACTATACCCTCTGGTATAGCAGTTTACAATTTGCAAATGTTTGTTTCGGATTTTGGGTGTATTTTCTAAACTAGCTGATGACCGCAGCTTCGCCCGCTTGATTTATTTTTCTCGTTCCCCATTTTACATTATCGGGATACAAAATTGCCTATTTTACTCGAGGATAATATAGTTACATGTTAGAGAAATAATTTTCAATATTGGTGCATTAGTTACGGAGTCTATTCAATGCAAACAAACATTCAATATTTTCCTCTTTATAATACGAGTATACTAGCTGATCGCCGCAGCTCCGCCCGCGCGATTTAGTTTACTCGTTCCCGGTTCCCGTGGGAACACATTAGCGGGATAAAAAGTAGCCTATGTTACTCAGGGCGAATGTAGCTTTCCAATGGTGAAAGAATTTTTGAAATCGGCACGGTAGTTTTTGAGTTTATTCGTTACAAACATACACACAAAAATACAAATTATATATAGTGTAGATTAGTAAAGGAGTGTGAATAATGTAATATGTATAATATGAGTATGATGTTTATGATTATGACAAGTTTTTAAGTTAGTAAGTATTACTTTCCTAGTTCTCGAAGCTTAAGTTCTGCTTAGTTTGAGCCTAGAAGGCGCCTTGTACAAACGTCCTAATATACCTATTTATATTTATTTCTTGTTGAATGTACTAACACACATACACACATATCACGCCTATATCCCCACAATTTGCCAGTATTTTTAGTCCCACGTAATCGGGGCAAGCCTATTGCCGTCACCGGGCACATTTATAATGGGTTATGTCCAAAATGGCCGAATGAATTTAATAAAAAGTAGCAGCTATATTGTAAATTTGAAAAAAAAAATTGAATCCCGTGCCTTGCGATGAAATTTTAATGAAAGGCAACAAAATCTTACGTTCCAGCCGCTATGACACAGCCAATTAAATTCCTGGACGTCTCGGGATTTAATTTACCAATTGCAATGAAATTTCATTTCTAAATATTCTAGAGTTCGAATTACGAGTACTAATTCCAAAACTGATTAGTACTTACCTACCTACTCTAATGTTCCCCATTATATTTATTCCTTAAAAGATGTTACATTTTTATACTTACAACATTTACATAAAAGTAAGCGTAGTTGCACTATGTGCCAAGACCTATGATGCATTTCAAACGCTTGTGACGAGGCGTGGCGTGGGCGAACTAGAAGAACGACCACCTTGGCTCAACGACACCTATGCGATCACCAAGCAGCTTAGTACTGATGGGGATAGAGTTAAAACTGCTTTTAGATAGACATTTGAACTACAAAGACGTAGGAATGTAGAGAGGTGATAGTAGAAAATGCTTGCGGGTAACGATACACAGACGCGTTCAGTTTTGTTAAAAGTAATTAAATTTTAAAGTTAAATTTTAAAATTAATTTGTAAGTTATATTACTAGGTATATAACTCTACAAACGTTAAAAATAGAAATGGTTGTTTTGTTCAACAAATAAATTTAATTTAGAAACGTTTTTAAGGAAGTAAGTAAGTATTATATTACTTTACGTTATATCGATGGTGACAACTAAGTTTTATAATTAAGATATTTCTTTGTGATAACTGCTGTATGACTTTGATTTTACTAGATATGTTAGGTATGAATTCTAAGGTATTCTTAATCGGTTTATGGATGTCTCAAAGTAGTAGTGCAGTACCTACACCTTCAAGTGGCATAGAAAAACTATGAATGCAAAAAACAAGTCTTTTGTAATTAAATTTAATACAAATTTATAATAGAGTTTAGATACTCCATCAGAACGTGACTTGTAATGCACTTGTTATCGAGAGCAAAGACAAATGTAAGCGACGACGTCAAAGCAGACATTAGTATTACGACTGTTCCGTTACTAGATTATGTAGACGTCGGTATGGTTTAGACAAAAAATCCTTAGAACTATTAGGATCTTACCTGCCAGATAGGCTGCAGACTGTTCATGTGAACAACGTTCAGTCAAACGGAACTAACGTCAAAATAGGCGTACCTCAGGGATCAATTCTGGGGCCTTTTCTCTTCTTGGTTTATGTTAATGACTTGCCTTGCATGATCGAGGCAAAAGCTGGAATAGTAATGTTCGCGGATGATACATCACTTATATTCAAAGTAAATCGGCATAGTACAGTATCGACATAGATATTTCAAATTGGTTTTCTACAAACAACCTATTGTTGAATGCAGAAAAGACTAAATGCGTTAAATTTACAATGCCCAATGTCAGACAAGCAAACGTCCATGTCGTGCTGGGTAGCCAAAGGTTAGAATTTGTAAATAACACTACCTTTTTAGGAATAACAATAGATTCTAAATTACAATGGGGTGACCATATCACCATTTTAGCTAATAAGCTTAGCTCTGCTGCGTATGCTGTGAGACGGATTAGGCAGTTGACAGATGTAGCTACTGCTAGGCTAGTTTACTTTGGTTACTTCCATAGCTTGATGTCCTATGGAATACTATTTTGGGGAAATGCAGCAGATATAGAAACAATTTTTATATTACAAAAGAGGGCAGTCCGTGCCATTTATTGTTTAGGTAAAAGAGATTCTCTTAGGGAGCGATTTAAAGATATTAATATTTTAACTGTAGCTTCCCAATATATATTTGATAACATACTGTATGTCAGGAAAAATATATCTAGCTATACTAAAGTAAGTGACGTTACAGACAGAAATCTACGTAATAAAAATAAACTACTCCCTCCGTGTTATCGACTTGGCAAGGTTAGTCATTCTTTCAAGGAGGAAGGTATACGCTTTTATAATAAATTGCCTGAATCGGTCCTTTGTATGCCCGACAATAAATTTAAAAACTTTATAAAGACCACTTTATGTCAAAAAGCATATTATAAGACAGTTGATTACCTTAATGATAAAAGTGTCTGGCTTGAGCATGGTGCAGGCGCCTCCTAAAATGCCGTAATTGTAGCATATTGTACTTAGGCGACTATAATATTTTTTTTGTTGTATTATACACTCTTTTTGATTTTGACACGAGACCAATGTACATTCGTCCGCATTTAGTCTTAAGAAAATGTGTAAATGAGTCAATTATTTTTAAAGAGTGACCGAGAGTTTTATTGCCAGATTCTTTCTCTCGGTTCTACTTATTGCTTTGCGAATCTGGCAGTACATGTAAATATAGAAGCAATGACATTTTTTATTTTAAGTACTTACTGACGTTTGTAAGAGCCATTTATTGACCTATACAAATAAATAAATAATTTCATTTCATTTCATTTCATTTCATATATAATGTGTGCAGTAAAGAACTTCTATCATATACCTATCTGCTTATATTAATGCCAACATATTTTAAGAAAACAACTTACACCAGATTTGTATAGGTCAACAGTTTGGGACTCTGGCGTTGAATGAAAAAATAAACTAAGCTTAAAATATTTCAATAACTAGGTACCTACCCTTTTTTTTTTTTAGGCCGCGGCCGCTCTAACGTCCGTTGCCGGGCGTCTCTGGTTACAAGCAGAACGTATTTCCAGAGGCGCCCGGCGGACTTTGACCACCAGGTACCTACCCTTATCTATAAATCCGAGCATTAGGAACTAACAAACTCACCAAGAAAATAATGATTTTGTCAAGCAGCAGATTGTAATCATGTACGAAAAGCATTTACAGAAGATAACAATTTGGTAAAATTTTCATTAACATTTCCATGTCCTTTGACTAACTGGTTTGAAATATTGGATAGAAACAGGCGTTACTTGGCGAAAATCCATGACAAAACAATGGTTAGTAAAATGTTTTAAGAAAAAACTTTTTAAAATTATATAATAGCATTAATTTTTCGCAGAATTAAAAGGACAACAAAACGTCGACAATTGTTTCGCCTCTAAACGAGGCATTATCAAGACAGTCTTGATAATGCCTCTTAAAACATTTTACTTACCATTGTTTTAACTGGTTTGTTAAATTATGTCAAAATTGTTAAGAAATATGAGTGGCACGGCACCTATCGCATCGTTCAAGGAGATCTGTTAATACTTGTCTCGACATTGGAATGCAATTCGAGCATAGCGGCGACAGACAGCGGTCGATAATTGCATTTTGTGGTCGGAGCGTCCAACTCGGCGGGAACACTCACGATGAAACGTACCGTAAACAAACTTCAGTTGCTAAACCTGAAATTTTGTCCAGTAAAGGAACATTGAAAACAATACAAATTTAATAAGAAGCTTAAGTATAAGAAGTTTTAGTGAAGTACTCGTACCTAACCTACCTATCTCTTGTAAAACACTTCTCAGAGAAGATACTCGTAGCTAATGTAAAAAGTGATGAAAAATAAAATGAAAGAAGTGAAATAGAAATGAGTTAGTTCTAGGGAATTAGTTAGTCATAATTGTTACCTCATATTAAATTAATGAATGAATGCATTATAATACCTAAATTCAAAACAAACCTATAAAAAGGACGAAAATTACTTTTTAAGGCTTTGATTTTATGCTCAAATTATAAGATTGTTTTGTTTTAATAGTACTCGTAATTTAACTAAAACTTATTTGCATGCAGAAACTAAATACTGCACGATCGTGCTGGAGACCGAAACCGGGAATAACATAAAACAATAGCAAACCGCGGAACTGTCAGTGAACATTACACTTGATTGCGCTGAATGCCAAATGGTAGACACGTTAGTGGTTTTCTTTAATCATCCAGGAAATTGTTCGAACACGCTAAATGTAATTTATAGCAGTCAAATCCTATTAATATCATAAACTCGGAAGATTGGATACTCATACATCGTGATAGTACTATCGTCTAAAAAAAATTTCGGACTTAGTTTCGATAACAGAACCAACTGGAAGTATTACGTTGAAAAACAAACACATTTTTAATATAAAATTCCTAAAATTTGATGTAGTTTTTTTTAATTCAGCGGCTCGAGGCCGCTGCAGTCTACCTCTATTGCCGAACGCCTCTGGATAGCACGGATTAGGATTTTTTTTAAGGCAGTGCGCTACCACGAGTCCTCATTTGATGTCTAGACTACATCAATTTTAAGAATTAAAAAAAAAATGTGTTTGTTTTTTAAAGTTATACTTCTAGTCAGTTCTGTTATCAAAACTGAGTCCAAAATATTTTTTTTGTAAACAGTGGTACTTTCACGGTGTATATTCTATTTGTCACGCGAAAAATACGTAACGGATTTTAATGAAACTAAAATAGATTATACATGAGACTAAAACATAGGCTACTTTCATCATCATCATCATCATTTCAGCCATTTCGTATTCTGCTATAAGGTGGACTGACGACATCGTAAAGGTCGCAAGATGTCACTAGATGCGGGAAGCTCAAGACTGAATATTGTGACGTTCGTTAGGGGAGTCCTATGCCCATCAGTGGGTGACAATAAGCTTAAATAGGATACTCCGTATCCCCGTGATGTGATCCCGTGGGTTTTGGGAAGAAGAAAACCACTATACACGCGGGTGGAGCTACCAGCCATCAGTTCGAAGTTTTGGTAGGTTTAACAACAAGCCAGAATAAGTGAAGTGTTCTTAACCCGTTTCCTAAAACAAAGACGAAACATAAGTCAGT
Organism: Nudaria mundana; assembly: GCA_963556515.1. Taxonomy (NCBI): domain Eukaryota; kingdom Metazoa; phylum Arthropoda; class Insecta; order Lepidoptera; family Erebidae; genus Nudaria; species Nudaria mundana. Next base: position 11,897,356 of record OY748287.1, read on the forward strand.
TTAAGATCAGGAAACGGTTTCATAGTTTGTAGTGAAATTTAGTTGGTAAAGTGTCAAGTTTATAGTAGGTCTAAGTGTGTTCTAGACAAGGGTCAAATGTTTAACTAAAACGTTTAGCTACTAAATAGAGTAGATTGCTTAGAAACTCTGACTCCTTCTACTTATTCAACTGCGTTCAAGTTTATTTACTTACCGTAAAAAATGTTAACAGAACTAGGTATATCAAACTAAGATGTCCAAAATCTTGGAATTGAAAATCATTATATTTTTATTGTCAGGCAAATACATAAATAATAATTGAAAATTCTTTCAAGTGATAAACAATACCAGCCCAGGGTGTGTAATTTGCAGGGTGTGTAACTGGAAATACCTTCTGGTGTGTACCAGAGACGACCGCAACAAAGGACATGGGAGCGGCCGCGGTCTCGCGGAAATAAAATATAAAAAGGGTGTGTAATTTTGTATGAAGGTAATTTTTGATACCACGATTAAAAAGGCATAGGTATAAAACGAATTTGAAGTTGCAATATCTCCGTCTCATTTATTTATTTATTTACCCCAATAAAGTATTCCCATTACTTACCTACTTTAAGTGGAAATTGTGAACGAGGCAACTACACGCTATACTCGAGTGAAGACGCGGGAATCCGCTAATAGGTAGGTACATAGGGCATTCGCTTTGTTTGTGTTTTTGTCTTTGAATTTGAAAGTACTTAAGTTAAAAATCGGCCAGTATTCTTTTAATGCGGCACAATCGTCTGTGTGCTTTTAACTTAAAAGCCTCTCATCTGTTTGAACAAATAAGTAAATGACCAAACAAGCAAACCAAAAAAGGAAAAAAAAGACTTACGACTTCTAAATCATATTCTCAGTCAGTAAACAATTTAAGTATAATCACTGTTCGCATTGCATGCAAAGCCTTGTTGTTTTCAATTAACAAACATAATTAAAGTACGATTTGCGTTCTACAACGTTTATTACCTCCCGTCATCAAAGCCAACATCTAGATATACATGTGAAGATTATTTTTAAATTCTCTAGTTTATTCAGGCTACGGCTGGAACGATTTAATAAAGTCCGTAAGGTTCAAACATTCTAATTCGAATAATTAAAGTAGGCCACAAACCTGCAGTTAACAAGTACAAGTTAAAACCAATAACGTTACGTACTACGTAGTTAATATTATTTTAAAAGTTTTCGACTTGAAACCTACAGAAGAGACAAGTAATTTACTACAACACCGCACTTGTTTCACCATTGTATAGGAAGAATTTATCGAGTGTGGGAATTACAGGTAGAGTTTTCAATGCAATTTTACAAAAAAGGCGAAGATGTAATTTCGCACCGAGTTACCGATAGTTCACGTTAGTTCAACTCTAAGCGTTGTTATGGCGACATACAAAGGTAATGGTCGACAAGTTGCGCGTTATACGTGCACTGGTACAAGAATGCACCGTTCTACCACCATACCGATACGTAAAGCATCTTACAATGTCACAAAAACGGACGATCTGAGGCTGGATTTAAACCAGGGTCAGATCTTTCAGGGGGACTGCTCTGACACAGACGAAGATATCAAAATTGTGCTCCATCTTTAACGTCAATATTATTATTTTCCACAAAACAAACATTTATTGCGACTGCTTTTTAGTACGTAAGAAAAATTTGCAACAATGAGAGAACAACAGCTTAAACCTAGTAAATAATTGAAAGAAATAGTTTACTGCGGGGTACTTAAAATATAAGTACTGCGACCGTAAGCATTGTTTGGCGCTTTTTATTCCTCCTTACAAAGTATCCTCACATCCATGAAAGAGATTTATGGTTTTCAAAAGGTTCATTCAAAACTAAACAATGCGCATTTTTCAGTAATATTTATAAATTTCTAAAAGAAAGAAACAATAGGACTCGAATACGAGTCCTTGCTATATCTGCATATAACATTTAGATTTAATTAAATTTACAGAAAGCTGAGCTTTATTAATAAAACAAATGAAAGGTTTAAATTTAATACTACAAATGAAAGGTTTAAATTTAATACTACCCACACACAAAAAGTGTTGATGCATTTTTATATTATATCGCTAAACATCTAATCGAAGATTCTCAGGACAGCAGGGCGGCTATTTCTTGGATCCAAGAATAAGTATCACAGTCTACGTGGTAACGCGGTCACAAAATGTGGACATTCCACTCGCTTTGCTAGCTAGATATAAAGCTATTGACGGTTATGGTACTATTTAGTACTACGACAATCCGAAATTAACATTCGTTATATTTTAATACTTGTTAAATAGCTAGTTACTTAAACAAAAGCAAAGTTGCTATTCAATCACTAAAACATGCAAAGTTGCTATTCGACCACGTTGTTACTGTGAATAATATTCTCACTTTTAGAGTATAATATTATACACCATCAATTTCATATGCTTTTGAGGGTACGTAGTACTAATCCCTATTCTGTGATAAGGGCACAAAACTGGGTGACGTTTATCCTGACTATATAGAAGTTAAATATATTTTCCAGAATGCGAATTAGGGTTGTTGTAATAGGTCTCATATTCTTCTGTTACATCAAGTCATAATCTATGACTATTTAACAGTAACAAAACTAAAATTAATCTAAAATAGGAATCTATAAATATCAAGCGACGCATTATTTCAACTAGAATATGAAGGATCCTAAAAGTTGGAATTGCTCGAGACAATATTGTAAGCTCATAAACGGCGAATTTTCTTTTAATTCGCGTGAAATGGCTACTCACTATAAAACATGGCAGGCAATCGTGTTTTGTCGCTATCAAACGTTCACGAGGGCATTAAGACGATTGTTTAATGTGTTTGAACAGAATTAATGTCACACTTCGATACCTGGCAAGCATTAAAATAATTATAGGTCAATAAAACGGTTCTCTGACATAAGAAAGCTCTCGAATTTTTATTAACGGTTGGATGTACGAGTATACCACAAAATCTTTACAGATAATGTAGTCACAAGTCACAACAGAGAAAAAGTAAACGCCACAGAACTATATTACTTGTCTTATATTTTCTCGGAAGAAGCTGTCTTTATACTAGAAAAGGAATTATTGTATAAAATGGTAGTAAATTATCTACGTTATTTAATGAAATGTTGGCTCACTATGTATTGGATTTATCAATCAAATCAATTAATTTTTAAGAAATAATACGAATAATTTAACATACACTCCAATACGTCAGGGTAGCCAAGGTGTAAAGAAATATATACATTATTATTATACTTTATTATATAAATATATATAATAAAGTTTGGACTCCTGTAAGGACCTATTGCCCATTTCGAGAAGTGCATCTCGTGAAGGTGAAAAACTAATTAGTTAGAAACTCATTGCTTTTTCTGAGATATGTGTTTTCAGTGTATTTAATTTTAAGTATATTCATACTTATAATCTATACTTATAATAAATCTGTAGAGAGGTAAATTCTGTACATGAAATATATTTTCAAAATAACGGTCAGGGGGTGATTAGTGATCGATACTGATGCCAAAAATGCACTCAGTAAAATTTTTGTCTGTCTGTCTTTCTGTCTGTCTGTATGTTCGTTAAAGAAACAAAAACTACTCGACGGATTTTAACGAAACTTGGTACAATTATTCTTCATACTCCTGGGCAGGTTATAGTGTACTTTTCATCACGCTACAATCAATAGGAGCAGAGCAGTGAAGGGAAAAGTTGGGAAAACGGGAGAAGTTACTCCATTTTTTAAGCTTCCGTCGCGTGTGCAGCCTTAATGGTTAAAGCTACACAAAAATCATGTACGACAGCATATGGCTATCATTTATGCTTGACTCACAATAACACGTGTAACTCCCGATAGCTTAGCAGTTCGGAGCTTTCTGCAACCACAACTTTGCAATGGAACTCGGCTAAAAGTAACCCAGTTGCAACAAAATATAATAGAGGCTCAAATTTTAACAGGTTGCGGTGCAGGAGAAACCGTCTTTATTCCCAGAATTCCCATAATACCAAATAATTTTCCATTCCAATTTAAAAGAACGCAATTCCCAGTATCGGTGTGTTATGCAATGACAATTAATAAGGCTCAAGGGCAGACTTTTCGAGTTGCTGGAGTAGATCTCGGTGTCAGTTGTTTCTCGCATGGTCAGTTGTACGTCGCTCTTTCCCGGGTTAGCAGTTCTAGAAATCTTTTTGTTCACGGGCCGGACGGGTTAACTTTAAACATAGTTTATAAGTACTGCGTATTGCGTTCTATAAGTACTTCAGCCTCATGTAAACGTGATCTAAATAATATTACCAATACATTAACTTAATAACACACAAGGAGTTACACGCTGACGGAGTCGCGGGCACAACTATACTTACTAAAACTACCCGAGAAACACTAATTCTGTTGGTTAAAACAGCATGAAAATCAGTGCAGAATGCAGCATGAAGATCGGATCGGCCGCTGCGGAGGACTTTGTTTTATAAATTGTAGTGATAAGTGAAAGTAAAAACCTTAAGATTCACGCTTACAAGACTGATGCGATGATTGTAAATAGGTACTAGCGGTTCTATGAGTGATTAATTGATTGATTGAATATTCTTTATTGTACACCAATACAACATAAGTACAAAAAAATATACAGGTTTCAGTATGTACAAATGGCGGCCTTATAACTAAGAAATCTTCAGGCAGTTCAGTGAGTGCTGAGTGGTCTGACATGCAATAATTTCTTTCTAAAACCATGCATTATAATATTTCTAAAGTGCATATTCCGGTAATGTGTTTACATGAAAACTATTACACGCAAGCGGAGCTGCGGGCAACAGCTAGTCTACTATAAAATTGCAGTCATCATATTCTGTAATTAGGTTATTTTGAATGAAATAAAACCAAAAACAGAAAAAGTAGAGTGCTATCGGCGAGAGGCGCTTGTTATTAAAATAAAGAGCGTCCTCAGTCAATGTTTTTAGTATCTATTTTATAGTTAGGGTAGGTAGGTACTTACTTTCTGTAAACTTAGATTATCTTAGATTATCTCAATTTTCTTTCTATTTTTTTATTAATCTCACAATTTTCTCGTTTCTTGAGTGACTGCTATTGACGGTAATGTATTTTAAGTGAAAGCTGACAGAAATTTACATTATATATATGTATGTAAATTAATGACAAAACTTGACATAAAACGTAGGACTTAAGGACTTAAGTAAACAATGTTATCTTTTATGAGAACTACGTCCATTTTATATGAAATGCCAAGGTGAGGCAAAAACAAAAGGAGGGTGCGAAACTGCGAAATAGTGTTTACCTTATAAACCTGGTGCGATTTTAGCCATGCGTTAACGAAAAAAAACATTTCATTAAAACAAGAGCAACCAGACAAGCCAGTCTTTCCATGTCGACTCACTCAGTATAGTACTCTAAAGTCATCATCTGGCACAATAAGTGGCTCATTATTCACTAAAAACCCACGGCGTCCATGCTCGGGTAATTGGAGGCTTTGTTCCTTTGCGCTAAACTTTGACACTCTCATGAAATATATAAGTAAGACTTCGGCCTAATAGCAGCTTATTCTATTCTACACACAACCGGCGATGCACGCCAAGCACTCGACTTATCTGATGGCTCTAAAGTCATCATCTGGCACAATAAGTGGCTCATTATTCACTAAAAACCCACGGCGTCCATGCTCGGGTAATTGGAGGCTTTGTTCCTTTGCGCTAAACTTTGACACTCTCATGAAATATATAAGTAAGACTTCGGCCTAATAGCAGCTTATTCTATTCTACACACAACCGGCGATGCACGCCAAGCACTCGACTTATCTGATGGCTCGGAAAACAATCATTTAAAAGTAAATTTAACCACTGAGTTAGTAGGTACCTATGTGTTTTCCTATGAAATAAAGACTACCGGCTAAGTACAGTATTTTCTTTCTCAAACAAGGTAAATGTTTCTCATCTAATTATTCCAGAAGGGTTGATGTTGTTTACTATGGAGATAATAAAGTTACAAGACTAGACACAGGGTTTTGCTCAAACTAGTTTTGATTTAAAATGTCTTTTGATTTGCGTGAGTGTGGGAGAAATTTGAAGTTCATTCTGTAAGGAAATAGATGTTACGAAAGAGGGCACTACTAGTGGAGTTGTAGTGAAATATTGCTGCCGAACGACATACCGTGGGTGTTATTATAATTCTATGGGTTTTAAAGTCAATTACCTACTAATAACATTTATTAGTCATTGTAAAATATTGTTCCTAATTTACATGATATTTAACGGAAATAAATGGGTTGCAGAGTTTAGTAGTCTAGGCAATCATAAGCTAAAATCTATTGCTGAAAAGTCATTCTCCTGATATATCAAAAACCTCAGAACGGGGAAATTAATGACCAAAATTGGATACCAAATGCAATGACTAAACAATTAAACTAGTTAATTAATTATACAGGGTGTTACATAAGGGTTATATCTACCCGAAGACACCCCCCTCAGTTGATCGACCAAAATCCCTTTCGATATGTGTCGACCGCCAAACAAGAAAAAAAATCATCCAAAAAAAAATATATTTTTACCGAATTAAATACTCTTGTTTCAACAACACTAGCTAAAATCAGCTGATTCAGTCATCGACATCAAGTAGGTAGTACAAATAATGCGCGCCTGTGAAAAACCTTCTCTCTCTCTCCTGGTAGGATCATTTTGTCTCTGTTTCGCATCAAGTTCGCCGTTTGAAATTTCCTAGTATTTTATTTAAAATTATTTAGGAAAGTCACAGGTCCGATCAGTTGCATTCAGTGCTTTGTGCAGTGCAGTAGGTAAATGGTTGTTTAGTGTGTTAGTAATTAATTTGCGAGTTGTGTCAAATTGTGTATGATAGTGACTATGTTGTGTAGTAATGGATCTGAGTAATGGAGAGTATTACGAGATGATGCTTGTTGTAGGAGCATCAGAAGGCAATTTGAGCGCTGCCCGGGAGTTGTACCGTGAGCGTTTCATTGTCGGAGTGCCTTCACTAGCGTGTTTCCGACGGATGACGCACCGGCTATACACGAATGGCTCCTTCATTAGGCCAACTGTGGAAAGTCATCCGATCAGACGAGATCCTCAATTCGAAGAGGATGTTCTGGAGCATTTGGTTTATGTGTTGCCAATATTTTATGTACATCCAAAGGGCATTGCACGTACCACGCGCTTATTGTCTATTAGTAGGTACGCCAAGTACTAGTGTTGGGACACGTTTGTTTTGATTTGAAATAACACATATTTAACTTTTTTTTATAAACTTATTTTTTTCTGTTTTGCTGTCGACACATATATTGAAAGGGGTCCTGGGCGATCAGCTGATGGGGTGTATTCGAGTTGATATAACCCTTATGTAACATCCGGTATAGTAACCTAAATATTCGGGATTGGGAGCGGCATCAGTTCCCTTTCAAGACTCCTCTCTCCTCCAACACCAAGATAATAAAGGCAATATCAACCTTGCAAAAAAGTTATACATGCAGATCCAGCGCAAAAAGATCTCAAAGTAAATTGTACTGTTAATTTTTAAAACGTTTACTTGAGAGGTTTTCGCGATCAGCGACGACGCCCCGTCAACACAAGGTGCTCGTTAAAGAGAACCCCGTGGCGCCGTGCGTACGTACAATCCCATATTTACATTAGCAACTGGTATTAGATGGGACATTTTAAAACTTATCACCGGGTGGTAAGGACTATGTAAGTTGCATATTGCAGAAGGATATATTTATGTCTACAAACAGGGGTTTTCATTACGTTTGTCGGCACTATTGCCGTCTTGACGCGTACTGGTCACCAAAATATTTGCATACATACCTATCGGAAGCACAGCCTGCAATACGTACAGCGTACAGGTCTAAAAACACCATCAAGTGGTGAGGATTTTCACATATTTTCGATCAACGGCCGAGATTCTGGCAAACATAAAAGTTAATTGTGTAAGCAACAGGTATTTCATAATAATATAGTGTGCTCAAACTGAGAAATATTAGAATACGAGAACCTTGTTAGGTTCTCGTATTCTAATATCCCAGTTTAGTTTATTTATAACTTGGACATTTAGTTTACACCAAAGATTACCTATTTATTTTGTACTTCTACAAAACTTAGTACCTACTTGCAACATTCACACTACGGTTATGGTTAATAAATCATTTGTTAAATATTTTTAAAGGTCCTACTTTAAAAGTGCATTAAGTGCAATCTTTCCATTTAGATAGTAAAATAAAATACTGTTGATGACTTTCTCATAATCTAGTTAGGTCGGTGGGTAGTTCTTATAAGAGACCAAATTACGATTTCGAAGCTTGAACAAACCGTTATAATATACTACTGCTGCCCATAATACTTATCTTTTGATAAGAAAAAGCAATTTTAGAATTTTAACTACAGTGCGTGTTATTAATATTTAATATAAACAAAACCGCAGTCTTACTATCTGAAGAAGAGTCACCAAATGGCTCAAAACTAGTCGACACAGTTTTAAACACCGACTTTAACCGATGATAAATAGATTGGTAATGGTTATATGTTTGATCCTGAATAATTGTATTCTCTGTAACAAGCCGTTTATCTGCTTTGTAATAAATGGCCATCATTTAACTGTCATCTACCCGGTCTTCACCGTTTAAGGCAGGCGCCATTTTTATATGTGATTATTTTAAATGGTTGTTTCTTTTTTTTATTACTTTTCGCATGCGGCTAAAATAACAACCCCATATCTATTAATGGTACGATGTCTTTAAAGACATCAGTACCAGTAACTTATTAGAGCGTAGCGAGCGAAGCTCTCATGGTGCAAGAAAGTTCAATCCTTTCTTATGCGAGATCTCTGTCAATACTTTACCGATTTCAACAATTTATATATAAAATTAAACTAGATTTAACTGACATCATTCTAACGGAGCCCAAACTTTCAATTTTGGCCCTCAAAATTTAAAAAAAAAAAAATTTACACAAAGATATGTGATGCTTGCTGCGCTCTAATATGCTGCCGCGAAGCAGGGTGGCGACCTAGTTGTTAATAGGTGCAGTTCGCGAGGGCCAAGCGGAGCTTTGCATTTGTGTGAATGACCGCGAAATTTTTTTTTTTTTATATCAGCGGCCCAAGACCGCGGCCGCTCAAACGTCCGTTGCCGGGCGTCTCTGGTTCACACGCAGAAGGTATTTCCAGTGGCGCCCGGCGTGACCACGAAAAGTAGACTAAAAACTCTTTTTGTAACTGTGTGTACAACACATGTGTGTGTGAAAGAGGTCACATATATACGTTCACGTACACTGCATTCATACAAACCTTTTTTTTTCAAATTGTCACGGAACGTTAACCCCAGGGACCTGACTTCCTTTATTAGGCTGCTTTTTCACCAGAGATGTGATATATACCTATAGTACGTTGCTTTGAGTAGGTTGAAACATGGTCTGGTGGAGTATACCTAGCACATGTCTGGTAGAAACTCCTTAACATGTTATACGCTACTTTTTATTCCGGTAAGTAAATAAGTTTTCAGAAAACTTAGTAGATATTACGTAACCACGTTCGTGAGAGCTAGCAATATAATTTAATTCTATTACAGTATAATATTTACGCTCTTGGTTGCTAAGTCGTAGAACAATAGCAAGCTTCGAATACAATATTGGTTTCATCATTTATTACATTAATAAAATAGTTATAGTTACTCGATGAATTAAGCTTTCGCATCTTGCAAATTAACTTGTACCTAAGTTTATGCGTGCCTTCCGGTAATAAAAAAATGGATTTAGTTATGCGATTATTTTATATAATAATATCCTCGTGGTGACAAATATGTATTACACAATTTGTATTTTTGAAATATGAATATAGGTACCTGTATGAAGTACCTATAGAAGACGCTCGTGATTTCGTCCGCATGGTAACGTGGTTTTTACTTCACCTGTGACTTGCTAACGATGTAGCTTTATACAGGTGAAAGAATTTTTCAAGTTAGTTCATTATTTTCTGAGTTTATCCAATTGAAACAAACAATCACATTTTTCCTCTTTATCAACTGACATCCAAAAAATGAGGAAGTTCTCTTTGAATTCGACAGTATTTTTTTAATGTTTGTTACCTTTTATATGTCTGGACTGGGTGAACCAATTTTAAATTATTTTTTTAATGAAAACTACTACTTCCGAATTGGCCCCATTTCATTTCGGTAATTTGAAGTCGGTTGTTGTGTCAAATTTGACGTGTATTTATCTTGACGTGTAATTATCTATTAGTATAAATTATTTGGTGTCCGCAACATCGCTCATGTCAGATTCCAATCGATAGAATTTATAATATCGATAACTTGTTTCCTGCTATCCGATTTTGACCCAGGACTGAATTTAGTCTGTTTTTGAAAACCGCAAGATAATCTTTTTAGTAGAAAGAACATAGTCATGTTTTGTTTCATAAATCTTTTATATCGCCTATACTGATTTTGTTATAAATTTACGAAGTAAGTAAGATTTCTACTACTTTAATTGACTAAGGGAGCGAAGCGACCGAAGTCTCCGTTTCAACTTGCAGACTGGGGCGAATTTCTTTCGTCTGTACCTCTACATCTCTACATCTACGGGTTCTGTCAGATCATGTTTGCGGCCGTATTTATTAACCGATTTTCATGAAACTTTACACACACACTCCTTACAATGAATAATAACATGTGAATGATATTTTTTAGATTGGATGAAAAATAAAAGAGTAATAAAGAAAATTGAAAAATAAATTTTCTAAACAAAGCTCCCGAAGTCTACGGTTCACAGAACCACTAGTACATATTAGAATTAGCGGTTCATCCCAGCTTCGCACGTGCAGTATTATTTTTTTCTAGTATCTCATAAAAATAGCCTGTTTTTGATTTTTTTTAAATAGGTCTAGTAATATTTGAGTTAATTCGTTACAAATATTCAAATATTTTTGCTTTATTAGATACGTACTTATATACCTACACACTATTTTATTTAACCATTGCCAGTGTGAACAATAGAGTACGGTGGTAAAGACCAATGTACAACATTCATCGATGGCCATTGTTCCTAGATTACGCATTTAACGCATACTTAAACATGTGGAATTTCTTCACAATTTGAGCATACTCTATCAACAGTGCGAACATTTCCTGAATTTAGTTTTCGTAGGCCTGGATTCTAATAATGTTGAGTTACCTACTGATGAACATTTTCACAAACATGTTGCCTGTTATACCTCACCTGGCCATCCCATGATTAAGAATTCACATGTATCTTAAGTTTCACACGTTTGGATTACTACATACGCGTTATACTAATATATTATTCAATACACGGAATAGTTAATAGAAAAGGGTCCCTAAACGAGGACTGGTGTTTTCGCGAAACGTCAATCAAAGTAACGTTAGCCAACAATTAATCATGAAGGTCTACAATGTTATAATTAATAGCTCTATACTAAGTTTTGATTGAAAGCCCCTTTATCACAATCACCAGATATAGATTACATGAGTTCAGTGGCCCCAAAGTTAGTTATGTAGTTTTAATCTACCAAACAATTAAGAAGGTCTAAAATATATTATCCTCTTTAATTTTTTTTTATTAAATATCTTCTTGAATTTCATTGCGTCATATTCACAAAATATGTGTGAGTACTTTCTAAGTATACGGTAAATGTTGTTTAATATTTCTCTATCGTAAATTTAATAATAAAATTTTAATATTGGAATATTTCTCCAATTCAACTTCATTGTAAAATCATACAATGTAGCTAAAATGAAGCACATTTTCTGTCCCCTCATAGTTAATTATTTCCTTTCAAATACAAAGCTCTGTGACTACTTCGTCCAATAAAGATCCTAATTATTCGAATTCCGACGTCGGATTTTACCGAACAATAGCCAAGTCCTTTTAGAAGAGGATAGGAATGGAAAATAAATAAAAGTCCAAGCCACGGTCACGGCTTACGTAATCCGAACACATAGATCTTACTGTCAGTATCGTATTGTAACTGGGGTGGGCGAATGACATACTACTAATGTACTGTGTGCCATAGATTCTTAGTTCTAAGAACAAATGCCACTTATCACTTAACTAATGATCTATTTGTGAGAGTTAATTAATCGATCGCAGACGTCTTTCACAGAAAGAGTAATGGAACCAATATTACCGTAATAGGGCCTTCTATATCTTTTTTTTGTTATTTTTGTTTGTTTCTATGTTTCGATATACCCGTTTCAATCAAGGCTGTATAATTATATATTAAAATAAAGTCAGTTTTAAAATAAATATTTTTAGACATTCTCACACTACGTCATCTAGCCCAAATTAAGCTAATATAAGCTTGTGCTTTTGGATCTACACGACTGATAAACATACTTATATATTTCTCTAAATACATACATATTATATATAGAAAACACCCAAATTCCGAAACAAACATTTATAATTCCCACAAATAATTTGCTTCAAACCGGAATCGAACCTGGGACCTCAGGGTCGGCAGTCGCATACTCATACCACTGCGCCACCGAGGCAGTCAAACAAAAACATGTTATTTTTTTTACACGCTACGCTAGTTTTGGAAGTTACTGAACGCATTTTCTCGCCGTATTAACACATTAACTAAGCTCTGCTAGAGGCAACATGCAAGATTTGTTTCATTACAAACTAGTAGCAGAGAAAAGGTTACGTACAAGTTGTTTCACGCGGGCGAAGTTGCGGTTAAAAGCTAGTTGTATAATAAAGCTCTTATTCATTTATGGTGGTCATGAAATATGTTTCACATGACGGTGCAGTTCAAGTGGGATGTGTTTGCGACCATCTGTGGGTACCCCCGTTAACAGTGATGTTTCGTAGGTGGTTGGGTGTGTACTAACTGTACTCATAGTTCGATACTGTACCAACCTACTATTGTTTGTGATACTAAAACTTTCGAACTGGAATTGTTTTATAAATATTCTAAAGAATATTCCAAGACTAGAGAGAGGTACTTGAATTATTGATTAATATTGATCAATAACGAATTGTTCATTGTTAATTTAGAAGTGTGTAAAATTCAATCATACTCGTATAAATGTACATTTATAATTTTATTATCTAATCTATTGAAGATTGTGACTTATACTCGTTGAACGGAATAGTCTGTAGCAACCAATGTTTTTTAATATAATAGACCCACAAGTAATAGAATGGATGTTATAACGGGATATTGCATCCTAACTTGTAGTGTTAAGTTTTAATCGAAGAAAAGAAAAATGTACCTACGATCAGAAGGGTTATTTCTTGCTGGGATACTCCTTGCTACTTTTATAAAAACGGAAGAAAGTTGTAGCACATTATAATATTATGTATTTGCCTTTCTCTGCTCTGCCTACTTCGTCGGGGATATAGGCGTGATGTATGTTCCGTTTCGTACCGTTACCAATAAACAGCATGAAACGTGGAAATACAGAAGAATCAGAACTAAAAGGCAGAGCAATGCTCACATAGAGCATTTCAATAAAATTAGTCGCGTGAAATTCGTTTCTTTACATTGGAATTTATTTCAGCCCTGTATTTGCAGTATGGCAGTATGACATACAAAATATTTCTTCTTTCCCAATCACAGTACGGTTTTGTTTATTTCTTCATAACTTTGTGTATACTCACTGTAAAAATAAACGGAGAATGAAGTTGTAGGGACATTTACTTAATTTAGATTAGAAAGGTACCTTTAATATATTTTTTTACTCCAAAATTGCCTAAAATACACGTCTAATACACCTTAATTTGGAAAATTTATGAACGTGGTCGGTAGTGCATCTGCTTTGGACGCCGGAGTCTTGGGTTCGACTCCCGGTCGGGACAAACTTTGTGTGATGACACATACGTTTGTGCCGAAGTCTGAATAATAATTATAGTTTATCATAATAAAATTATATCACGAACCTATGCAACTCATTCGTTTTCCGCTATAATTATTGACACAAATAAGCTGCGAAAGCTGGAACTTTATGTATTTCAATTCAAAGGTCATTTAGTAGTCGATATCTTCACCTACGTTTTAAATTATTGAGTAAATTATTCACAGACTATTCAAGGCAATGATTTATAGAACATTAGTTATACATATATATAACATTAGGTATACTATACAGTTATAGGCAAAGGCGTCATTATAATGTGATCGATGAATTTTCATAGCATTTGCATCTGATTATAATAAAAATAGCTCTTACGTTGGTTTGACTTCACAAACCAACAAAGACCGGTTTTGGGCTCGGCGATGCATTGTGTTAAGGAAATGCGTAATATAATAATTGAACTGAGACGTGGGACTAACAACAACTGTGTGGGCGTATTAAGCGCCGCTGACTACCCCTTCTGGGATAAAGACATGACATTGTGTTCGTGTGTAACGTACGTGTTTATAAATGATACTACAAAATACGGTAATGGAGTTGCAAATTGAAAATATCTGCACTCCGCAGACTACATAATTGACCAATAATATTTTTACACAACGCTAGCAAGACAAATGTAATCTAATATAAGCTTGTAATACGGGTTCTAAGTACCTGGTGAACTTACTTATCTATATCTATACTTGTTTGTTTGTGTGTTTGTTTGCTTGCATTGAATAGGCTCCATAGCTAGTGAACTTATTTAAATATTCTTTTACTGATATGTAGGTACACTATCCTTGAGTAACATAAGCAAAAGCGGTATGTCAAAAAAGTAAGTTTCGAGATAATTGGAGTTTTGTTAAACTTGTTTTTTCTTTACTTTATATTACTGACTTTTTAGTTATTACTTTGAATTTATATCTTATATTGTGTCTATTTGTTACCAAATATGAAAAATGTATATACCATTTTCATGAAATACTTAATTTGCGCTAATCGGATTAGAAAAGATACCTACTTATATTTTTAGTGATATCAAAATATACGGCTATTTTCCCTAAATTTACGGCTATTTACCTACGTAATTATGATATACCTCTAATACCTGTCAAAATTTGTTCCTGAGCTTTGACATTTGCGTACTCAGTGGATGCTCAACTTCAAATTCTCAATTCAGAAACCGGCCGTTAGTGATTCAAGGTAAAACCTGTGGTAAAACTGAGATATGGAAATCTGTTTAAGGGTTTTTTGTATGTTTTAAACGAGATAGCGCTAAAAAGCTTAGTTCATTGGATGGTCTTGTTTAAAGAAATCCGATTGCATAAAAATCAACTTTTCGATTTTTTTGAGATACCGCCTTTGCGCTTCACGTGTCAGAATAGTTGAATTTACACCATGATACTGAACAAATAAAGCATCTTGATTATCACACAAAGTTTTGTTTTTGTTATAATTATGCAGGATGACAATATCATGCATGACAATCGTTTAGGTCATGTCTCGTACGTCTAATCAGATTTTGCTTAGTAGTTTTAGATCCTTGCAATCTTCTACGAAGTGGTTCCGCTACGTAAATATAAGGCAAATTTTAACGACATAGGTATACCACGCTACATAACAAAGATATACATAGTATCAACATCAAAGATGTAAGATTTCAAAAATATTATTAATAGTAATAAAATTTAATATTCTCATGATTTGAACCAAGCCCTAGCAGTATTCGCTGCATCATGGTTGTGAACACCGGTTAAACAGGCGGGAAGCGGGTTCGAAAGCTGACGATGAACATGACTCTACAAATTATGCTCCATTTATGTTAAAGTCTGTATTATCATAAACATTTACATACTATAGCCAGTTTGTGGGATAGCCATCGCTTTATATTGAACCTAATTATTGGTCTTTGTGTTCAAAGAGTCAGATTTTTATGCAAATTATGTCACGGGTTTTATTGACAAGCTGTTGAAACAATAACTTGTTTCAGAACGGGCTTTCTAAATTTTCTTATTGAGTGTGTTTAAAATTATTTACTACAAAAAATATTACTGAGGGTGCATTAGCTGCCAGGCGCCACTGGGAATCCGTCAGGCGCCACTGGGAATCCGTCAGGCGCCACTGGGAATCCGCCAGTCGCCACTGGGGACCGGCTTTAGAAATAAAGGGTCCATAGGAGAACTTAAGTACCCAGACCAACCTGATCTCTAACTACTCGTAGTATATTTAACAACGAACGAGGTTGAAATAAAATAGTTCCTGGCTTTTTAAACTAGCTTTTTAGAAGGTTAGACCAGAAAAAAAAACTGGCGAATTGTTGGCGTATAATAGGTATCTGTTTACTCATTCGAGGAAACAGGCGTGTGTGCAAGAAATACTTACACTTACGTTCTATTTTCTCTAACAGAATACATTAGAAAGAACACTCGCATTCACATAAATCCCATTATGGCAGTGAACGTCACATAAACTTGATTTATCTTTTTGGTGTAAGTTAACTCTTATCAAAACCATAAGTTACAAAGTCAACTTGCACGAAAATGTTTGTACGAAAAAATACACGAAAGTTTATTGAATGAACTTATTGTGACAATTTTGTATTCAATTTGTAGATAGTAATTTTAATTAACCTATTAATTACAAATATACGAGTACTGTTCTACTTTCTGTCGTATAAAATGTTAAAAACTGACAAACTATTTATAACATAAAATTTCTAATATTCAAGGCTACCTCGTAGGTATGAAAGCTACGTAGCTTTCTTCATACATGATGTTCAATTAGGAATTCAACATAAAAATTCAAAGATATAATTAATAGCACCCAAAGCTTAAACAGCATTGGTCTGAAAAGAGAAAATTACTTTGTAAAACCCAAAGGCAATTGACACAAATAAATATCCGTTCCATCGCAAATTTTTAACGTTTTGAGAGATGAATTTCAGGTAATTAATGAAATGAAATTTCGTACAAACTGAAATAGCAGTAATAGATTCTGTATGAAAGTTAATTAAACAACGTGCTATTTGCATTAATTGAATTTACGTGTACACGACTACATAGTAATGTTTTCAATTTAATTAAAATTGACATTCTCAGAGCTAGTTATTTGCTAGAAGCCGCATAATGTTAAACAAACCACGATGCTAAAGAAGTAAGTATGTTTGTGTACAATGAATTTAATTAACGAATCATTTAATTTTAACTTTTCGATTATAGCCGTATTTACTAAATATTATTTTAATACATAATTAATTTCGAAAAGCGTACTTTTAAGTTAAAAATTTATATTATGTTCCGTATAAACCAATAACACAGATTACCAAAATCTTTCACGCTACATTTGCGACAAGTTTGATAACATTTGACCTTTGTGGTCAGGAATTAAACTGAGGTTAATTTAGTAGTGATCTTTAGATTGTAAAGTAGTAAAAATCAGTAGAGCCGTAATTAATTTCGTACTGTGTGCGTACTTTCGTGATTGAACGTATCTATCAAATTCGAAACCAAAGCAAATATTTACACAATCGTTAAAAGAGTATATTTAAGTGTTCGCTTGCTTACTGTGTAAAAGTCTTTAGTATGGTAATTAACTATACTTTGTAGTTCCAGTATCAATGAATATTCATAAAATTTTCAGTTGTCGAATTGCCTCAATCATCAGCAAAGCTTAGACTGAAAGTTATGCCATATTTCCGCATTGACTTTACTCATCATCAATTAATACTGTTATTGTAAGGAGTTTCTTTGCTCGAGCCTTAGGGATTATTACTACTGTAATATTTTAGTATTGATACAAAAATAGTTAAAACATGAATTTAATTTAACCTAGCTAATAAGAATGTATCCCAACAAAATCGAAGAGGTTTTAAAAATAGACCTGGAGAGAATATGAATGAAAGTCATTACCTTTATTATATGTACCCACATTAGTTTTTGTTTTATATTATAATCAAGTATGGAGGCCAGTGTTAGCTTCACGATTATTTAACACAAAGTATATGAAATGTTTTTTAAAATATGTGATGTGAATAAGTGTGGAGCACCTTTGAAGATGCCATAGAACGAAACCGGTCAGGTCCTACTAATAATTAAAAAATTGTGGAATATCTGTAGAAGTGAGTCATTGCATAATGTATTACTATATGTTCCACCAAGTGCCGACAATCGAAAGCATAAATTATACACACATGAAGTTATAGAAAAGAGAAGAGGAATACTAAGGATAGATTAATAGTGCAAAGGCACCACTTATTAAATCTCTTCCAGTAGGCCAAGGGAAGGAAATGCTTGGAAGAATAAGTTTTATGTGTGTGTAGGTGTATCAGTCAAATATACAAATAAATACACGTACTTACCGCAAATGCGGTATACAGAATATACATACACATACATATACCTACCTACATAGATATAAATACTAATACATATAAGTACTTATATAGACATAAATTATGATTTTAAAGATTTTTTGTCATCGACATTCAATGAAATTTGATTTTCTTTCACTAGTTTTACTAAAGATACGATTTATCCAAGACAAAACACTCCGTGTGAAGGCTGACCAAGTTCTCCTGGCCCATCAAAGTTCTGATATCGATGTGCCAAGTTCCCCTGGCCCATCTAAGTTATCATATGGAGATGTGCCAAGTTCCACGAAATTCGGGACATCAACGAACTTGGTGCCTTCAACTTTACTACACTATATTTATTATCAAATCGCCAAGATAAGGTAGGTACCTATCATGACTAGCAGATCGTTTGTCATCTTCAGTTAGGTACGGCACCAAGTTCTATGATGTCCCGAATTTCGTGGAACTTGGCACATCTCCATATCATAACTTTGATGGGCCAGGGGAACTTGGCACAGTGATATCAGAACTTTGATGGGCCAGGGGAAGTTGGTCAGCCTTCACACGGAGTGTTTTGTCTTGGATATCACACCTTTTTGATACCTATAGTTTCTTAGTATTATCATAGAATAAGGAATTATAAGAAGAGTCACTCAATGGAGCATGAGTATAAAGTTTGGTTGCTGTCGGACCTCTGAGCTAGTCGCAGTGAAGGCCCAAACATGGCGAAAATCGGCTACTCTGGTAGGAGATATACTTCTCGGCAGCTCATGAAGGGGTGGTGCAAGAACAAAAAAAAATGCATAAATGGGATCTACATTCCAAATTTCAGCATTCCAGCACATCAGGAAGTGGTTTAGAATTTGTATGGGTCAGTCAGTCCATGATTTCTGTATAAACTGCACTTTCGGGGTACCTACCTGAATCTCAGCGTAGGAAGCTGATTTTTTGATGGATTTTAGTTGGCATTATATCTAGCATGAATATAAAGTTTGGTTGCTGTCGGACCTCTGGGCTAGTCGCAGTGTCCAAATGTGGCGAAAATCGGGTAAACTCTGGTAGGAGATATACTTCTCGGCAGTTCATGAGGGGGGTGGTGCGGGAACTTGGTCGCCGGCTACTTGATCGTGGACCTACTTTGATTATAAACACTCGTAACAGCACTTAAATGACTTTTTTTCTAACTAACAGTACATTTGGAATCATAAAACAACCGCACTGGTTTGCAGTAAAGAAAATGGGTAACTACGATATATCGATAAATAATAACAGTTTTAATAAAAGTGTTGATTCAATACCACTTTATAGCAGTACGCCGAGATTCAGGCACCATATTGCACCAGCGCAAAATAAATTTGCTAATATGCCTGAACCGGTACGATAAACCCTAAAATCACTAAACTTATTTTACATACTACAGGAATAATTCTTTGCATTTTTGACAGCGCATTCGAAGTTCGGCACTAGGCGCTGCCGCCGCGCCGTGTTTAATTAAGAACTGCTACAAAGTCCAATTGTTACATAATATGGAACTTTACAGCGTGGAATTTGTTGGTTACTTTGAGTTTTAAACTTTACTTCATTGTTAGCTATCTTGATTAATTGGGAAATCTAAATCCTCTAGTAAAAGATTTTGGTTTGTAAGAATTAATGTGACGATATAGATGTGTTCTACCAGGGTTCCCTATCGTTTAAGCGCAATACAAAGAAATTTATGTCTAAGTTATAGCATTAAAATTTTAGGATTTTTTGTTTTTTTATTTCTGTCTATTTTTTTCTATTTTTTTTCAATTTTTTTGTATTCTTTATTTCATTGATATTGGTTATTTGTTTTTTTTTCGTATTTGGTATCTTTGATTCCAATTTAGGCTATTAATTTCCTACATTACTGGTCATGTTGAGTATACATGTTTAGGAACTCAATTTGGCACTGAACTGAATTTGGTATTTTATGAATGTTTGTATTGTTTACTGTTTTGTATAGCTAAATAAATCATTAAAAATTTAAATGTAAAATTTCGTTTCAAGTAAATCTTGAAGCTAAAGTTTACACAAGCTTTTGTTTTTAAAGAATACCGCTATGTTCCTAAAACGTACCATTTTAATCCTTATTTAATCACAGTTCTAGTTAAGTTTTATTTTTAATTCTGCATTTTTAAAACCAACCCGTTTAAAACCAAAAGATGTAAAATAAGGTTAGGCATTTTAAAAATCTAATCAGAATTTGCTTATTGTTTGGTCTCAATAGATAATAACACTGTTGACAATTCATAAAACACAAAAATTTGAAAAATATTGATATTTACAATGATTTTTTGGGATAAAATACGCGGAAGTGGTGTAGGCTGATATGAAGAGTCGGAATCTGACTTTCGGCGACTGCAGTTTCCGATACATACCGCACCGCATGTATATTCTGTGATTCCTACTTGAATGTTTTATCCAATAATGCTATGAATAACCTACTAGTTGTGAGTTTCGATGTTTGATGCTCCTCCAAAGTCTTACAAATTATAGCTTACAATGTATATTTGACTGCTTCGGTGCCATGGTCGGTAGACCATCGGTTTTCAACTCCGGAGTCTCGGATTCAATTCCCGGGTCGAATCAAATAATATTTGTGTGATTCACAAATGTTTGGTGCGAAGTTTGGGTGTTCTATGTATCTTATGTATGTATTTAGAAATATTTAAGTATGTTTATCAGTCGTCTAGATCCCATGGCAAGTTTATATTACTTAGCTTAATTTGCGCTAGATGACGTTGTGTAAGAATGTCCAAAAATATTTATTTATTTATTTATACACGGTCAAATTGAGTCGTTGACGTGATTTTCAAAAAAACTTTATTAATTTATATTGCGTAAAAAAAAAGTATGACAGACTTCAAAGTAGAATTTAATTCACATTTAACTGAATGAATTAGTCTACAGGTTTTAATTTTTTTTTAATCTAACCGTCTGCACATAACCTCCATAGAGGAAATTTTGTCATAAAATGTCATCAGTATTACTTGTACGAGAATATTATATCGATTTTCGGGTTTTTGTAGACGCTACTATTAACGACATTCTGAAATATACCACAAGTTTATTTCACGTACAAATACGTATGTAAGCAATAAACTTTATTCTACCAAGGTATGCTAATCACGTGGGAGGTTCCGCACGTAATAAAAAAGGTATGCTAAGTTGGCTCCAGCAACTTTACAATAAGTAAAGGAGTTTAAACAAATTCTTTCACTGTACCTTTAAGAAAATAGTTTGCTTATTGTTTTACTTGTGTTTTTCATTGGAGGAGAGCTCTGTGGAAAAACGGCTTGTCCTAAACTGCTTATAGCTGTAACAAAACATTTAAGTTTCCTTTTAGATGTTTCGTTAATAAATTTTCCTGAAAGCTATTGAAATATAGTTTTTTTGTTTAAATATTTTTGGACATTCTCACACAACGTTATCTAGCCCAAACTAAGGTATAAGCTTGTGCTATGGGACTTAGACAACTGATAAACATCTATATATATATATAAAAGAAAGTCGTGTTTGTTAAAACACTTATAACTCGAGAACGGCTGGACCGATTGCCATGGTTTTTGATTTGTTTCCGTCACGAATAGCAGAATACATCTTAAAAACAATGAAATAGATGCTGATTTGTTTATTACATGTAAAACATTAGTTGTACAATCCTGTCAAATAGTGTAACAACAATTTTTTTTTTTGGAGCTTATGGCCTGGTTGCTGAGAACTTTAAGCAAAAAATTTATTTTTTTATGAAGACATCATGTGTGCGTTCAGAAATTTATTTTTTGTAAAATGTCTACAAAGTTCAGGTAGTGTTATATTTGTTTGTTTGAGCCATTAATTTTCGAAAATTATTTATTAATTATTTAATTTTTAATTCCAGAAAATAATACTTGATTTTATGTTTTTACTGTAGAATAAATCTTAGGATTTATTCTACAGTAAAAACATAAAATCATCGGAAAGGAACAAAATAAAAAAGAATAAAAAATCAGTTGGTAAAGGTTATAAGAATAAGGAAAAAAAATCTACAGGTTAACAAAAGTGTAAATGTCTTTTTATAGGTTGTATATGATTTTTCTGGATAAGATATTCATACGTAGTGGTTATATACTCTTTGAGCTATTGTCTATGTCTCGAAAGTTTTCACTGTTATTATATTTGGTGGTTTTATGCGAGTGCATATTTTAATAACAATGCCGCGTCCTAGAAGATCTAATCTTTCCCAGCGAAGCCGTAATACAATTAGGCAACGGAATATCGCGAGTCAATTATCTGATGGAGAAAGAGAAATTGCACGAGAACAGCGCAGCGTTAGTATGGAGCAAAGAAGGGCCTTAATTCGTGCTTCTCAAACACAAGAGCAAAGAGAGGCAGCCCGTGAAACGGCTAGGTTAGAAACGAGAAATCGTCGAGCTTATCGTACAGATGAACATAGGAATAATCTTCGAAGTGCAAGAAGAAATGGTTCAAGTATTGATTTGAATCGAGCAGCGTTTCTGTATGATTGCACCATCGACTATAGCTTGCATCGTTTAGTTTGCATTGGTCCAATGGACGTTGTTTGCCAGCATTGTGGAGCATTGAAGTTTGCTGGTGAAACGCCTGGTTTGTGCTGCCTTAGTGGTAAAGTGAAATTGCCATTATTGGTCCCGCCACCAGAGCCATTGTGCTCCCTGCTTTATGGCGAAACACTAGAATCACGACATTTTCTAGCGAACACTCAAAAATACAATGTCTGTTTCCAAATGACTTCATTTGGGGCGGAAATTATCGAAGAACACGGATATAATCCGACATTTAAGGTAATTTACGTTAAAAACTTTATTTTCTATCATTGTAAAAAAAATCTGGAATGTAGTTTGTTAGATTTCTGTATTTGTCTCTGAAATAAAAATGGCATGTTATTATTTGAAAAAAAAAGTGTTTGTAAAAAAAGTGTTTGTAAATCTAACTATAACTATGGTTTTGACTTTACAGATTCAAGGCCAGATTTGCCATCGCATTGGATCATTGCAACCTATAGAAGATGCACAGCATAAATTCTTGCAAATATACTTCATGGGCAATATGGAAGAACAATGTAATCGGCGTCAAGGGATCAACACAGCTATGAAAAGAGCAATTCTCCAAGATCTGCAGCAAATGCTTCATGAACATCATGCATTGGTCAGGCTGTTCAAGACTGCTTTAGAGCGCATGCCAAGTGATGACTATAAAGTTGTGATCAGAGCAGATAAAAGACCAGCTGGAACACATGAACGCACATTTAATGCTCCAACAATCGATGAAGTGGCAATCCTGATTGTTGGTGAAAACTTGGAAACACGTGATATTGTACTTACACGACGTAATACTGGGCAACTACAAAGAATATATGAAACACACCGTTCATATGACGCGTTACAATACCCGCTGATGTTTTGGCAAGGAGACGATGGATATCACTTTAATATCAAAATGATTAATCCATTGAATGGTAAGATCAATATTGTTGTTTTAATTTTAACTTGATATACATTTTATTCTGTTTGCTTTTAGTACTCAAAAAAAGTTGTAATTTCTAATTTAGTAGAGAGTATCTGTAAGAGTCGTTAACCTATTACGGGTTCTAAAATACAATTTTTACTGCATTTGTTTCTGGTGAGGAAACTACCAAGAAGGTTAGTTCGATGAATTATTACGCATATCGTTTGATGATTCGTGAAAATTCTGACAATTATTTGTTGCGATTTCGTCGACTGCTTCAACAATATTGCGTTGACATGTACGTTAAAATCGAAACGGAGCGCATGACTTTCATTCGGTTGAATCAAGCTAAATTGCGTTCGGAAGAGTATATCCATTTACGCGATGCAATTAGCACAGAAGGAGATTCAGAAAATGTTGGTCGATTGACTATTTTACCGGCGACATACATAGGTAGCCCGCATCATTTGCATGAATATGCGCAAGATGCAATGACATATATTCGTAATTATGGTCGGCCAGATCTATTCATTACATTTACATGTAATCCGAAATGGATAGAAATTATTCAATTGCTGCTTCCCGGACAAACATCAAGTGATCGACACGACATCACCGCACGTGTTTTCAGGCAAAAAATTCGGTCACTAATGAATTACATTGTTAAGCAACACGTCTTTGGGAATACTCGATGCTGGATGTATTCAATCGAATGGCAAACGAGGCCTACCGCATGCTCACATTCTGATTTGGTTAGTCGAAAGAATTCGGCCAGATCAAATAGATGACATCATATGTGCGGAGATTCCTGCTCCTGAAACCGATCCAGACCTACATGATGTTGTAGTCACGAATATGATTCATGGACCGTGTGGCACTATCAACAGACAATCACCGTGCATGGTCGACGGCAAGTGTTCCAAACGGTATCCACGAAAATTGACGGCAGAGACAATTACAGGCAACGATGGTTATCCATTGTATCGGCGTCGATCGCCCGATGATAATGGTAGAACTATCACAACTAAAGTGAAAGGAAACGATTTCGTAGTTGACAACAGTTGGATTGTTCCATATTCGCCACTTCTTTCCAAAACATTCAAAGCACATTGTAATGTTGAGTATTGCAATTCGGTCAAGTCAATTAAATACATTTGCAAATATGTCACGAAAGGGAGCGACATAGCGGTTTTTGGTATCCAAACATCCAATACCAACGATGAAATCAAGCGCTATCAAGTTGGTAGATATGTGAACTGCAATGAAGCAATGTGGCGTATATTTTCATTCCCTATTCACGAACGTCATCCCACTGTTTTACATTTGGGGGAGAACGGGCAGAGAGTATATTTCACAGCGTCGAATGCTGCTCAACGTGCCGAAACACCTCCAACGACAACACTGACCAGTTTCTTTGCGATTTGTCAAAGCGATCTTCTTCTGGAATAGCGGCCACATTGTTAGACGGATGCCGTACGGCTCACTCAGCGTTAAAATTGCCATTAAACCTTCAAACTACTGAACAACCGACATGTAACATTTCGAAACACTCCGCAATGGCCAAAGTTTTAGTAGCATCAAAAATCGTCATATGGGACGAATGCACAATGGCGCACAAACGCGCATTGGAAGCACTAGACCGAACATTAAAAGATCTGCGCAATGACTCGAGATGTTTTGGTGGTGCAATGATTTTATTATCTGGCGATTTCCGACAAACACTACCAGTCATTCCAAGATCTACTTCTGCCGACGAAATAAACGCTTGCCTCAAAGCATCAAATCTGTGGCAATATGTAAAGAAACTTCAACTGTCTGTAAATATGAGAGTTGCATTATTGAACGATCTATCTGCTGATGATTTCTCGAAGCAATTGCTGACTATCGGTAATGGCCGTGTTCCTGTTGACAAATCGAGCGGTTTGATTTCATTTCCTCCAAATTTTTGCAATTTCGTATCATCAAAAGACGAGCTTATCAACAAAGTATTCCCGGATATCATTGCTAACCACAAAAATACTAAATGGTTAAGTGAGCGAGGAATTTTGGCCGCTAAAAATAAAGATGTAGATGACCTCAATTTTATAATTCAAAATCAAATCGTAGGTACTCTGTATTCATTCAAATCTATCGACTGTGTAACAAACGAAGAAGAAGCCACAGCCTGGTTTACCACTGCACAATTTAAAACTTAAAGTTGGCTCGGTAGTCATCATGCTTAGAAATTTAAACCAACCAAAACTGTGTAATGGAACGCGTTTGGTGATAAGAAAACTGATGAGCAATGTGATTCACGCGTCGATACTTAAAGGAAAATTTAAAGATGAGGAAGTTCTTATTCCAAGGATTCCGATGATCCCAACGGATATGCCCTTTGAGTTTAAACGAATTCAATTCCCGATTCGTCTTGCCTTCGCCATGACGATCAACAAATCACAGGGCCAATCCTTGACTATTTGTGGCCTCAATCTAGAAAATGCATGTTTTTCTCATGGTCAATTGTACGTGGCATGCTCACGTGTCGGCAAACCATCCGCTGTATTTGTTCTTGCGCCTGACCAAAAAACAAAGAATGTCCTTTACCACAAAGTGCTTGAATGAAAATCCTATTAATGAATTAATCCAATTTTTTTTTGCAATACATAGTTTTCAATCATTTTTTTCTGACATGAGTTTGAAGTACTTAATTATTATTTTTTATTTTTTTTTATTTTTATTCTCATTCTGTATGTATGTTTTCATCATCATTCATCATAATAAAATACTTTTTTGTTTCTATCTATATAAATTTATTATTTTGTATCATTGTTTTACGTTCACCAAAGCCTAAATTAGTTCAGCTAAAAAGTAACACGACATTCATTGACTGTTAGGCGGTACGAAGTTCGCGGGGTCAGCTAGTACTTATATATTTCTAAATACATACAAATCCCAAGCTGCGAAACAAACATTTGTGGATCACACAAATTTTTGATTCGACCCGGGAATCGAACCCGGGACTCGGGAGTCGAAAGCCTATGCAATACCGACTACGCCACCGAAGCAGTTATATTTTCAGTTTCAGTTCTTCATAAGCTACTCTACTTTTTGAACAAGAAACAGGTTTTACCATTGTCAGTTTATTAACAGCCAAAAGTATAATTCTGGTTACTTCAAGTAAAATGTCTTAAGATAACACGTCAAATCGAATAAAATGTTTTCTATGTTACTGTTTTAAAACAAAATTGCGGTGTCACCATTAACGCCTACCACTATAAGTATATCGATCTTTGTCAACAAACTACAAATTCCCAAGTGATATTAAGCTGCTATCTCGAAATCATTTAACGAAACAATTTCGTATTTCTTCGTAAGTTTTGATATTGAATTCTTCTCCTGATACATCAGTCTTAATTAATGACCGGAGTCGGGAAGCTCCATTAAGTTAACGAACACACGTCAAGCTGTCAGTCAATCATCACTTCTCGACGAATCCGACGTATCCTGACCACAGTAAAGCCGAAACAATATTAATTATGAACATGATTATGTTCCATGGATTACTGACGCATTATTATCATGACATTCAAAATGTTATATCCATTTTAGTATATTATGGTCTGTCGTGAGACACGTTGTTCTGAAATTTGTTAAATATTAAGTAGGTACATACTAGCGGACGCCCGCGTCTTTGCCCGCGTGAAAAAAATATAAACGGTTCCCGATTAATAAATAAATAATAAATTTGTATCCCGGGAATACATTCCCGCCTATGTTGTACCTTATTACATTAGAAATCGGTTTAGAATCGGTGCTATCGTTAATTATCTGGTATTACTATGTGTCTCTATTATGTTTATTGGAACAGACTTTTTATATATACTCGTAAATAACCACTATCACTGCGTTAAATTGTAACACCAATAACCATAGCATTATTTTTTATTATTTACTTCTCAGTTCATTTTCAAGAGCAATTATTCTGCAAGATTCTACCCTAAAAGAAAGAACCTCCTTCAAGACGTGATTCGATTCTGGAGCACTTCACACGTTAGGTAAATACTCTATCGACTAAGCAACAGAGGTTAGAGCTGTGGATCGGATATTGAAAATCCCTTGGAAATAACTTGGAAGCTTCCATTAAATCTGATCGTTAAGCTAATGGCATTATGACATAAATACCAATAGAGTATTATTACTGCAAGTATAATTAATATTATACGTGCAGCTACTTATATAATTATCTGTTACTAGAAGCAAAGAACATTGATCTCACAATCTGGATACAAACGCGAGGCTTTCGCGTGCAGCGCCACCATTGAGCCTGTTATTAAATTGAATATTTAAAGCCAACGGAAAGTGTATTATGATTAGGTGGTTTGCGTGATACTGCAGCCCACACCGTATAGAAGCGTGTTTTCATTTCTAAGTACAGCTTTTAGTATTCCTTTAAGGCGTAACGGTTTAATTACGTATATGTACGTACATTATGCACTATAAATATTGAATAATTAAGCTGTGATATGAACTGGTTTCATTTACTTTATAGAGCTTCTTTTCTTTCTCCAACTGTATCCCAAACTCAACGAGGTTTTGGTTTCATACTTTGTGAATAATAGGTACTATAAGAGGCACCTAATTTAGTCTAGGAAATATCTGCCTACTGATTTTCTTTATTTTCTTATTATTTTGTTATTTAAATAGATTAGTTTCGTCATTAAACTCTATCTAACCTCATTGCGGTTGAAACTAACGAGGCAGATTAGATAAAGGATATTTATGTCCTCAAACATAATTAGATTTATAATCACGTTGTCGTATATAGTCTAGGAACCATGCGCGTGCCATCCGGTAAATCCTTTATTGGTCATGAATAATCCTCAAGATTTGGGTCTAGATGATGTGCTAGATATTTTACGAGTATTTGTAAAATGTAGTCAGAATAGGGTACGAGTAACATCATAACATTAACAATTATTTGTGGGTGTTAATAGGTTAACCTTTTAATCAGTATGGGCGTTTGATTTATTGTAAGTACCTACTACTTATTTGCGCAACATTATATTGCGTGTATTACAACAGTTGATGAAAATATATGATGTATTTTTCCTCACAATAAAATACTAAGCCTATAACTGGCTTTGTTTAGGGATTAACTAAGTGAGGACAAACCTTTTTTTAATTTACTTAAAGTTAACGGTATACGGTAGATGAATGTAAAAGTAAAACGGTTACAAATGACTAAATTGGTACGTATTGAAACAAAACACTTTTTGTGTTGACTAGTTCATTAATTGAGGAAGACTAAAGGCTAAAAAATACATAACCAGTATCACGCTGCGACCAATAGGAGCGTAGTAGCTATGAAAAAGGTTACAAAAATTAATAATAATATTAATATGTTAGGACAATTCAGACAACGCCATCTAGTCTCAAACTAAGCAGAGCTTGTGATATGAGTACTAGATAAACTGATATAAATACTTATATACATTTTTTTTTGTATATACATACATATTATACATAGGAAACACCCAGACTTCGGTACAAACGTTTGTGTCATCACACAAAGTTTGTCCCGACCGGGAATCGAACCCGAGACTCCGGCGTCGAAAGCGGATGCACTACCGACCACGCCACCGAAGCAGTCATTGGCTTTATTTATTTTGAAAACCTTCGTATTATTATTATACTTTGTATACACTGAGTAATCGGTAAAGTTATGTTCACACTACATTTTTAAGTAGGTAGTTTAATAAGTCGCCCGCAGAATTAGAATAAAAAATAGAGGTAATATGTGTGTATTTGTCAACTTAGAACATATTATAGAAAGGTTCAAAATTAAATCAAAATATTCAGGTTCAGACTCGATAATTCAGCTGGACATTTTTCTGTGAAATTCACCACATTCGTCAGCCTGTTAATCTGCTACTGTAATGAAAAGGAGAAAAGTGTAGGTACTTTCTCCTGACCTCAAACTCTCACGACAGAGGGAGAGACTAACGTGTGGATGAAAAACATTACAGACCGCACTAACTAGGTTACCTTTGAGAAATTATCTACCAGTTACTGTCACTGACACTCACAGATTTCTTTGCAAACTTTATTCATATCGAATCAGTGAAACCAAAGTGTTAGTTAATCACTTTCCGTTACAGAAGTCTGACTTAATAACGAAAGTACAGAATTATATTATAATAATGTTGTAGGTAGTTTTGTTAATTAACACAAACGCTACAAAACCAGCAATACACGAACTAATTGGTATAAAAGTTCTGTAAACACCCATAAAGAAATAGTAGGTTTAAAGAAGTAGTGATATAAGCCAATAAGCTATCACTTACAAGCAATTACGTACGCAAATAGAAATATTAATGAATAGTTACAATACCTATAACTTGTATAACGCAGTTCTCATGTTTAAGTTACTGCCACTTATAAAACGATTAGATTAGGGTACTTGCAGAAAACGTTTCAACATTCACTACTACCACGATAGTCGACACATCTACTAATGCTACACACCTTTTTATTTGAATTCTCTTTCATCTTTTGTGATTCAGAATTTGGTTCATTAAATTAATACTTTTTTATGCTTTTGCGCTATAATTTAGTAACTCAAAGTAGGTACCTATTCTCGTCACCCAGCTTCTTTGACAAACTACAAAGAATACAAATTAAATCTTGTAGTCCCTGTTAAAGTAAATAAATATTCTGAATGTTCAATCCATGCCTATCGCATTGATAATTAGGTAGGCACGTCACACACAAAGGGCTATAAGTAAAGTAGGGTTGTATGAACACGGTATGTGGGTGTGTGACCCTTGGTTAAATTCAATCAAAAACAACAACCCAAGCAATCTCTAAGCCACGCCAGCGAAAACGTTTATAGAGTGTGTATTGAGTTGACCGCCAGACGACATCGATGAGGGATGTCACTGGCATCAGAAACTAAACAATGTTTTTAGTCTTCAAATTTTTCATATATGGTAGGATATGACTTCAAGTAGGTAAGTAATAATATCACGTACACTTTACCCACATTATCTCTTTGTCGTCGGCCAACTAGAAATAATAAAATTATGGCAATAATTTTTTTAAATTTTACAGCCAATAACCACACCTTTTTCCTCGAGGAATTGGTAGAGACAACTTTGTGGGTTACAAGCTTTTTTTGGCGATGACTAGCGCCGTTTTAGTTTGACTAAGACAGAATAAGAGTAGTTTGGGCGTCTAAGATCGCGGTGCATTTCGAACTGCGTTAGCTTACATTGTTATAAAATGTTGTTTTTTTTTTTTTTTTTTTTTTTTTTTATATTTGGTTCGCCAAATTGACGCCGCCCGCCTGGTGGTAAGTCGTGACGACGTCTAGCGATTGTGGGCCACTCTCACAGCACACATTACTATTGAGAGTGGCCCTCAACTTGACGACCTACTGATGTGCCTCTTCACGCTCCGCTTAAAGAACCCAGGATTATATGTGGGAGGAAACACGTGCACAGGCAGGGCGTTCCAGGCCACTATCGTTCGGCAGAGAAACGAACGTTTAAAACGTTCGGTTCTCGCGAACATGCTATCCACTGTGTGGGGGTGGCATCTCTGCCCGGCACGAGTCGTTCGGGATCGGAAGGAAGAGGGTGGGATCAGATTGAAGAGCTCTTCAGAACACTCGCCGTGGTAAATACGGTAGAATGCGGCCAAGGAAGCTATTGTTCGGCGCTGAGCTAGCGGCTCAAGGCTTCCCGTTACCTCCGGACAACCAATAATACGGATAGCCCGTCGCTGCATAGCGTCGAGAGCGTCCAGCAGATACTTCGCGGAGCCGTCCCAGAGGTGAGAGCAGTATTCGACGCAGGGTCTAATCTGCGTCTTGTACAGCAGACACCTCTGGTCCGGTGTAAAGAATCTCTTTACCTTATTCAGTATTCCTAGTTTCCGCGAAGCTAGCCCTATACATCTTTCGATGTAGTTTTTATTATTGAGCTCTCGACGAACGTCTATGCCAAGGATATCAAGGTTGTCCTTCATTGGTAATAATGCATTCTGAAGAGAGGGTAGGGGAAGGAAAGGGGATTTCTTCGCAGTAAATGCACACGCCTGTGTTTTGCGGGCATTGAACTCGACCAGGTTCTCGGTACCCCATTGAGAGATACTGTCGAGGTTACGGTCGAGATCAGCCACGAGTCGTCGTCTCTCCTCCTCAATCTCAGATCGCCCCGCCGTCGGACGAACCGAGTAACTCCCGTGCAGTGTGCTGTCATCTGCATAGCAATGAATGTTCCCGAGGGATAGCATATCATTGATATGCAGAAGAAAGAGAGTTGGTGATAGTACGGACCCCTGCGGTACCCCGGCATTCACTTGCAAGAAGCGAGAAGCCTGGCCATCGCAGAGGACCCGCACTCGGCGCTCGTTTAAAAAGCTGGCAATCCAGCTGCACAGTTGAGGAGGTAGACCATATGCCGGAAGCTTGGAAAGGAGCGAAGCATGCCAGACCCTATCGAAGGCTTTGGCGATGTCCAGGCTAATAGCCAAGGACTCGCCGTGCCTTTCCATAGCCCCACCCCAGACATGCGTTACGAATGCCAGAAGATCACCCGTTGATCGCTTTGGCCTGAAGCCGTATTGTCGATCATTGATTAGCGAGTGATCCTCTAGGAATTGCATGAGCTGCTTATTTATAAGGAGCTCAAGCACCTTGCAAATGACTGAGGTGACAGCTATGGGTCGATAGTTGCCTGGATCGGACCGATCCCCTTTCTTGGGGATCGGTTGTACGTTCGCCTCCTTCCAGACCTCCGGCACGAGCCCTGAAGAGTATGACAGGCGGTACAGACGCGTTAATACTGGAGACAACTCAGCTGCACATTTTCGTAGCACCACCGCCGGAATGCCGTCAGGGCCACTGGCTTTCCGCGTGTCGAGTGACCGCAGCACTGCCCGTACATCACATTGCCTGATAACAATATCAGGCATTGTGTGGCCACAGTTGGCGATGGCGGGGGGCTGCAGGCCACGGTCGTCGACCCGGGAATTAGCCGCAAAGAGGTCTGCGAGCATATCCGCTTTCTCTTGGGCTTTGTGAGCCAGTGTTCCATCTGGGTAACGCAGCGGTGGCAGCGAGGGCTGACAAAAGTTAGATTGCACGGCTTTGGCCAGTTGCCAGAATCCACGGCTGCCCGTGGGATGGGAAGTGAGCTCCTGACCAAGCCGCGCGACGCGCTGGGCATCCGCTCTCTTAAAGGCCCTCTTACTCGACTTTGTGGCCCGGTTGTACGCTGCTTTGAGGTGGCCCACGTTTGGGTCGCGCACAGCCCGGGCCCTGATCCAGGCGCGATATGCCGACTGTTTTGTCGAACAGCTTTGGCACAATCTCGCCCGAACCAGGGACGGGCTCTGCGGATACTGGCGACATCAGTGAAAGGGATGTAATAATCCATCCCTAAACTGATCTCGCCAGCAATAGCAGAAGCACTATCCGAAGGAGCCTTTCCTACAAAGCAGCGCTGGCTCCAGGGGACGGACGCAAAATAATCGCGTAGACCGTCCCAATCCGCTGACGAGTAGTGCCATAGTCGTCGTGACGTTTGCACAGGACGTGCAGGAGGTGACACCTTCATGCCAGCGTGAACAACACAGTGGTCGGAACTACCCAGTGGGGCTCCTACCGAAACACTGTACTGGGCTGGGCGACTCGTCAGCAGTAGATCCAGCAGAGCGGGCGCGTGATCTGACCTGTCTGGCATCCGGGTGATCCCGCATACCATCTGGGTCAGACCGTGGGAGAGAGCGAACGCATGGGCGGCTCTACCCGCATGATCAGTCTTGAGGGACCCCAGCCATTCAATGTGATGGCCATTGAAGTCCCCCAGAAACACTAGGTCAGCGTTCGGGAACCGCACCTGCGCTTCATCAGCCGTCTCGCTGAGGTACTGGAAGAGCTTTGTTGTCTCAGAATCCCCTGTGTGGGATCGGTAGACGCACACGTAGATCTGGCTCATAGAGCCATGGTCTACGTGCAGCCAAAGGACGGAATTGGAGGGGTTCTCTAGGCAGCGCAACCGGCGGCAGCAAACATCCGCCCTAACGAACACGCACACCCCGGCTTTGTCTCGAAATTGTTCCTCGATGACATAGCCGGGGTAACACAGGTAAGACGTGTCGTCAGGGCGGCGTATTTGTGTCTCCGTGAGGAACATCACAGCGGGCCGTGCCGTCTCAAGGTGGTGGTGGACGGTATCGAGGTTCGCATGGAGTCCACGGACGTTAGTGAACTCCACCTCGAAATGTGAAGTTGTGGGGTTTCCTAGGGCCGCTGTGTAACGTTTATTTCTTTTTTGTTGCACTGCCATTGTAGATTTTGAAGAAGAAGCGTGAAGACAGGGCGACATTTGGTGCAGCAGTAAGTGACAAAGCGCAGGGGCTAGCTTTGTCTAGAACCGTGTGGTTAGGTCGGAGCCGACCCGCCGGACGGAAGGGCTCCCAAACCCCCCTGATGCAAGGCCGCCGCTACCCCACACCGGTTACCACCCGGAGCGGCGATCCCACATCAGGATTATGCGCAACATGTGGGGCAGCCTCCTGGGGTGGTTGGCCCCAGGCGGGCCCCATGACTGTGTTGCGGGCGGCCGCGGCAACGCCGTTGCTAAGGGTCTCCCTGGCCGGCGAATCGACCCACACCACCCACACTAGACTCCGTTTCGCCCCCACTGGTCCCATGCCTGCTGCACCATACATCGCCCCGGGCCCGGCGGTGCAGCTGCTGAACCCCTAACGCAACCCAGCCTGGGCTGGGTTACTTGGGGGGCTTTAGCACAGCTGCACGGTGGTACCCCCCCGGACCAACACTGTTGTACCACCTGGTACCCACGTAGGGGCCGAAGCCACTCCATAGGTACCGTAAATTAACGAGCCTCGTCCGTTTATCAGCAGGTGCGCCACTAGCAGGTGAGGTCGCTGGGGCCCTATAGATGTTGGTAGAGCCCCTTTGCACCCTTTTGTGTTCTCACACACCTTTGTGTGTGAGAACTATAAGTTAAAGTTAAATACAGTGTGTGTAAACGCTAATCGTAGAAACCTAAAACTTGGAAGGCGAGTTTTTTCTTCCGATAAGAAAGGATTTTCCAAAATTCTGCTCCTAAAATGGTGAAAAAAGGGGGACAATGTTTGTACGGGACAACGTGACTCCTCCGAAACTACTGCACCGATTTTAAAATTTCTTTCGCTAATATAAAGCTACATTTTTAGCGAGTAACATAGGTGATATAACATTACGACAGAGTTAATAGGAGCGGACCAGCATTGCGTGTAGACTATAGCTTGTTGGACGTTAATAACCGCAACCTCTCAGAAATGGTAATTCCTAGGAAAAAAGGTCATTTTTGTAGGTTATTTTATTATCTACAACTTTGCACAAGACAAATTTTTGATATAATTCACTGTTTACGACAAAATCCAAAAAAGCGAAAATTTTCATCTTTAACCTTTAATAACTTTTTTAGTACAAGTCGGATCGATGGGAACTTCTGATATTTGATTTCTAATGGTGTACTTAAGACCTACACCAATTTACAGCTCCATACGAATTAATGCAATCTTACAATTTCGTTCCGAATATTTTAACTGGATAACTCTGTTAGCTACCTGATTTGAGATTTTTTTTTAAATTGGATTAGGACTTGGTGAAATAAGGCTACTTACTAAAAATTAGCTTGCTATTAATCAATATTTTTCAATGTTCTACGTCCTACGTACTATAACCCCCTTTGTAAATTTGTTGTCCTTATACATACTC
The DNA here is from genome assembly GCA_963556515.1 of Nudaria mundana. Taxonomy (NCBI): domain Eukaryota; kingdom Metazoa; phylum Arthropoda; class Insecta; order Lepidoptera; family Erebidae; genus Nudaria; species Nudaria mundana. Next base: position 11,932,837 of record OY748287.1, read on the forward strand.
GTACATACTCGTATTATAAATTAATTTAATAAATAGAAGTAGCCAGCACTGTTTACTCCAGGGCTCCGGGCAACCGCTTAAGTGAAACTGACACCGATAACCTTCGTCTTGCTTTAAAAAAGAAAGGCAATCGTTCAATGGCTTGTATGGCTTGTAGGTAATACTAAAAAGCCTGAACTACCTTTAGTTTCACTGAAATAATATAAATCAGTTTTCATTTATAAGCATTAACAGTTAAAATGTTATAAATGCAGTTAGGTCTAGTTGACAAAGTTGTTAAAGTAAATCTTGTTATTCAGAGTTCGGTAAACAGAGCGTGCTCAGGACTTAATGGTAATCAATGCCCGCTAAAGTGTCACCGATCCTTGTAGACTCAGAGACGCTCGATAAATTGACTCAATTATTTTACTTTAGAAAGTGTCTGCCTGTCTGTAGTCTTAATATAACATCCATTCATATAAGTGGGCTCGTGCGTACAATATTGTGACGGGTATTTATCATGCTATATATAACAGTATAGTGTTAGCATATCATAAACTTAAAGTCGTTTAAGTCGTCTGACGTCTGAAGTAAAAACACTTATTCATCATTCAGAACGTCAAAATTTTTAAAAGTACAAGTTTATTAGTTAAAAGTGATACAACTGTCTGAATTTAAAAGCAATTTAGAAGTTAATATTTTGACTTAAACAAAGACAATGACCTACCAAAACCCGCCTTACAAAGCTTACAAGTGAAATATAGTTACAAGTCGCAGTGCATTAAAGATCTATAAGGCCAGTGTGACTAAATTGCTTTTCCCTCAAGATAACTGGACAAGATTAATGACCGTAACGTGCAAAACGTTTAAACCCATTTCCAACTGAAATCCGACTAGTCAGTTCCATATATTAGCGCCAGTGAAAACGTTCCTGGCACAAATTTCCATCACTAACATTAACCAAATTAGTTAGCTTTTAACCGTCCCGTGAACTGCCTGGATCCCTCTCACCATGCCAACGAATTAAACTAGAACGGCCATAGCTGTGTAACTGATGAGTCGAGGGAAGTTCATTTTCGGCAGATGTTTATGACAAATATCTATGCTAATATTGAAAGATGGTGAAAGTTTTGCAGTTACTAGCTGACCTTATCACTTAGGTGTTTAAAACATAGTTTACGATCGATTCTCAGAAATACCAAAAATATTACCCACACTAAAATAATAAGAATCTAGAAACAATTTTATTAGACAGAATAACCACATCTATGATAACAAATGAATAAAGGATTCTATCGAATTTTTCAGGACTTCACACCTACAAGATTGTAGTGTTGCATATGGTTGCATTTTATGGGTTCAGTTTTAGATCTATACTTAGGTATAATAAATCTGTAGAAGTGAAAATTCTGTACATTGAATATATCAAAAAAATAAATGGCAGGGGGGTGTTACTAGACCGCCACCGAAACCAAAAATGTGATTAAAAAAATTTTTGTCTGTCTGTCTGTCTGTCTGTTCAGGCATCACGCAAAAACTACCGGTTCGATTACGATGAAACTTGGTATAATTGTTCTTTAATATCCTGGGCACTACACTGGGTACTTTTTATCCCGGAAAAGTATATACACTAAAAAACAAACTTAATTTTGCGGTTCGATCCCTAGACCCGAGTACTGTACCAACCGCAAATAATAAGTTTGTCGTAGGTATTTTTTTCTTTTTATATTGGTTTCGCCAAATTGACGCCGCCCGCCTGGTGATAAGTCGTGACGACGTCTAGCGATTGTGGGCCACTCTCACAGCACACAATACTATAGAGAGTGGCCCTCAACTTGACGACCTACTGATGTGCCTCTTCACGCTCCGCTTATAGAACCCAGGGTTATGTGTGGGAAGAAACACGTGCAGGGCGTTCCAGGCCACTATCGTTCGACAGAGAAACAACCGTTTAAAACGTTCGTTTCTCGCGAACATGCTATCCACTGTGTGGGAGTAGCATCTCTGCGTTGTTCACGCGTTGTTCGGGATCGGCAGGAAGAGGGTGGGATCAGATTGAAGAGCTCTTCAGTACGGGTTACGTCACCCGCAGTGGAGTTCACTAAGGGGCGCTACACACAGCTAAGATACTATAATATTTTAACTTAAGATACAATATCGCTCGGCATACAATTCAAGACTATCACACACGACGTAGATAATAAATAATATTTCATATTTTCGTTTCTTAAGATGATTTTTTATGGTATAATAGAAGATATAATAGATAAACTGGTGTGGGGAGACTTTATGAACGCAATAAAACCCAAAACAATGGTTTTTAGAACTTTTGTCTGTGTGTCTGAATGTTTGAACACGCTAATCTCAGAAACGATTTGATTTTTTGATTTGAACATGCGGCTTGGTTTTCAATCGCTTCATAAATAAAAAGTTATGTAGATCTAAAGTAACACGCAGGCGGAGCTGCGGGCAACAGCTAGTCTGTAATAAATTTATAGGTACCTACTTACTCAATTTTCCCGTGTCTAGTTCAAGCAGGTCGCCTCGTAGAATATCATTATGAAATCAGTCTCTTTACTTAACACTTCTGTTAGTTTATTTTTTGTATATAGATATACTCATATACTTAAAATAGATCACCATAGGTAGCAACAAAAACGCTCTGAGTAGATATAAAGGATAAAACCCACAGAATGTTTTATGACACATCTCAGTTATAGTGATGAATGTTATTTCATCACGAAAGCAATGCCATATTTTGTAGGTGGTCGCATATTGTGATATTTATACGTAGAATTTTATTAAACTGTATAAGGTTTTATTGTCCTATTCTACAAACTTTTATGACACTGAATATCAAGTTTGATCTCGAAAACTTAGTATTACGCAATCAATAACTAAGCTACTTAGATTTTTTTTGTTGAAAATGTAAACTGATCTGAATCGTAAAATAATAACTATACATACCATTGCTCTCATTTTGTAGCTAAATTAAGGAACTTAATTGTACCTATTAACAATATAAAAATGTCAATCTTCCATAAAATTTTTCCACATCGCGCATCGTGCTCCAGACTTTAATATTAAAAGAACATTTTATTTATTTCTATTAAATTATAAAACAATACAATAAAAAATCCTACTAATATATAAACGCGAAAGTTTGTGAGTATGTAAGTATGTATGTATATATATATGGATGGATGGATGTTTGTTACTCTTTCACGTAAAAACTACTGAATAGATTTCAATGACACTTTACAATAATATAGCTTATACATTAGAATAACACATATGCTACAATTTATAAAGATATTGTGTGAATTGTTCAATATATGACGCGGCGCGACGGGAACGGGAAAAAATCCAAATTACCACGCGGACGAAGTCGCGGGCGACCACTAGTTAAATTATAAAACTAACTAAATATGTACATTACCTACCTATTCTAACTACACCTACTAAGATTACATCTAAATTCTAACATGCGTCAAAGAATTCCTCCGCCTCGTCGCCGACTTCTAATTCTTATAGTATATATATAATTCTTCTTTCTATATCTTATATGTAAGTCTATCACATAAATAATTCTAGTTATATTGAAGAATTATATTGCAATAAGTCGAAGCCGCTTCGTTGATCTGAATAACACCCAGCAACTATTCTATAAATTCGTTCCTTCTGAGCTTCCTTTTGCCTTCTGAGCTTGAAATTCGCTTTATCGACATCGATGATTTAAAATAATCCAAACAAGACTTTTCCCAAAGCCATACATAAATGAAAGAAAAACATCTTTAATATTTATTTATTGGCCAGTAGAGCTATGAATGTCAATGCATGGTCAATGTGGCCAATAGCCATATTTCCACTAAAATGTCATGCCAATGGTTGCATGCATGTTTTATTGCCTTCTGTTAATGTTTAACGGTTGCCCAATGTAGAATATGGAATGCGGTTTACATGATATTTTGCCATCTCAACATACATAATAAACCTATCTAAAGTTCTGGACTGTTGGCTAAAATATTAATCTAGGTACTTATATGTCCAAATGAAATATATACCTAGCTATTGTAGCGTTCAGGAATAAACAAGTTGACAACACAACAAAAAAGACAAAACTAGATTATTATGAAAAGATAATTAATCGGTGTACAGATAACTCCAGAAAGAACACAATTCACTAACAATTCTGCCAATATCAATATTATCACTGAACAACTAATATAACTACATACAACTTATAATTATTATTTCAATAGGTATGACAACCATTCTTCCGTATTTCAATACCCAATCATCAAGTTAAGCTCGTGTTATAAGGTTTATGATAACTTTCACTAATTACAAACTAAATTTTCCATTTACAGCGATCACAAGCAGTTATGATTAATGATCACTGATACCATATTAAGGGTGCAGCGGTTCAGTTCTACCAGTGTATTTATTGCATCCAGTTTGCAAGAGTCAGTTCAATGTGCTTATTGGACCATGGAATTGACGAGATTTATAGCAAATTCCAGCAGGTTCTTGAACATACTATTTTACCTACGTTTACCTTTATACTTACTGACCTTATTTAGAATGTTATGAAAACTGTGATATAGGATATTTATGCTAATGCATAATGGTCTAGTTTATTTTACTCATTCCTGTAACTCCATATAACAATCCGTGGACAATTATGTGGGTTCATGCTTGCCTAGTTTTTTTTTGTTTAATATTGTGATAAATATATAGCTTGTACTTAACTGTTTTTTGTCCCAAATAAATTAAATAAAATTTAATTAATATATTCTATTCTTCAATGTAGGTAACGTTGTTGTTTATTGAAATACTAAATAGTACTTCTATAATACTCGTAGTATCCTATCAGATATTATTTTCTTATAGTGGAAATATTTTGTTGTATATCTATGTACCTATGTTTCTTATTCCAAATTATTATTTTTAATTATTTTTCTTGACTTTTACTGGCAGATAGCTTATATCATAGGAGTAACTAAGGCATTTTTTATTCCAAAAATGTTTTCCCGTAGAAATAGGGTAAAAAACGAAGCGCGCGAAGTCTATTTTAGCAAATTCATTAGTCGATGGTCTTGGGCGTAGATGAGTCTCGCCGCTGACTACGGAACTCGGCGGGGAGGGTACGCTCCCTCTCCCTCTCGGCCGCCTCCTTCGCGAGCATGACTTGCTCGCAGAAGGACACGGCCGCGTTCCACCTACTCCCGCTGGAGACCATGGCTTGAAGCATGGTCTCCAGCGAGAACTTCTTTAATGTGATATTCTCACACTTCGTCTTGTTATAAAATATTTATATAAACAATAATTTCTTAACTTAATAATCTTAAGTCTACTAAAAGTATCTACTAATTGGAAAATTTAACTGTAAGAAATAACTAAACTAAAATAAAAAAATCATTTAAGTTTACAAAAACTTAAAATAATCACATTTAGAAGCTGCAATAAAAGAACAATAATGGAAACAAGGGGAGAAAAAGAAATTAAGACAAGCAAATTAATTATTTAAACTGCGGAAACAATTTGTGTTTGTCTTAAGCCAAAACATAAAATAAACAAACTGGCCAATATTTCACAGGCCCGGCACTCTGATGGAGCATAACGACACGTAATAGGTATATTAAGATTAGCTTAAACCAATTATAACAGTGCCGCTACTATTTGAGGGCATCAGGCATCTAATTCCCCATAAGTTTGAAAGGGCCGTGGATGCAACGTGAGATATTTGTTTCTCACGCTCACACCCGCCCACTCTTCTACAAATCTCTACATGTTCAAACGCACTAGATACAACGTGTAAAACAATCAGATTTTAAATTCTAGATAAAAACGCTTATTATATATAGGTATTTTATGTTAGTCTAGCCCGCGGCTTGTTCCCGATTCCCACGCAATCTGTGAACAGTAGCTAGGTTACTCCTCTGGATCTGGCAGTGAAAGTTAGATTACAATCGGATGTATGGATTCACAAAAAAAGTACATAATTAATATTTAACTTGTTCTGTTTATATTGTTTATACGGTATACTTGTTTATATAAAGTTAGTTTTTGGTTTCATACGAGATGGGGACTGTCCTGGCATAGTTAGTATATATTAATTTATAATCACCAAAAAGAAAATTATTCAACGCATAAGGTCAAACTACAACTACCTTCCTACGAAAATACCATGGTTCATTAGAAGTTGAAGAATAAAAGCTTTTATGGAACGTGTTCATCTCAATAGCAAGAAACACTAATACGTATTATTACTGTTGTTATAACTATTTTTTTGTGGATATACAGGGTACATAGATAAATAATTCCAAGTTTTATTTTTTATTGAAATTTATCATTCTGTCTTCATTATTATATACTCTAAGGAAATAAATCAAAACCTCATTGAAGTCTATAAGTAGTTAGTAATGCTTAGCAATACCTATCTTAGTTACAAAGGTACTAACTTTGACCGTTGCTAGACACCCACGGAGGCGTCTTCGGTCTTCCATTTCTAAACACTAATTTCTTTTACCATTATTTACACTAATAATGTCTGTGAGCTTCGTGCGTGCCGCTTGTAAAACAAAGTAGTTACAATGTTTGGGCTTACACTATTGAGATGCAGTATGGCGTGTGAGCACCATAAGTGGTCGACCACTTAGAAGCACATTAATAAATAATGTCGCATTGGGAGATGCTAATACATTCTTTAAACGATGTTAAGTGAGTCGTAATCTTGGCTTACTACATATTTCTGTTCCTATTTGGATGTGCCACTCATTATGTAAAGAAAGAAAGATCTCTATATATGCAACGTTGGTAGGCGATAAATTTCTTTGTTATCTTCTTCTGCTACTTTCACAATCTCCCAATTGTTATAACATAAACCAGGTTCTTCAACATCCAACCGATGACAATCTTCTAGGATCCCGCTTACACTTAGTGATTATCGGTTAGACATTGAGATAAAGCTGCGTTGATATCCTTTAACAGTTTGATTTTGAGATCACTTTTATGATTATAAACCAGCAAAGCGCTTACTACATCGCTAACTTGGTAAAAAGCCTACACGAATAGATAATTTACTGCCCCGGTGGCGCAGTGGTATGAGTATACGACTGCCAGCCCTGAGGTCCCAGGTTCGATTCCGGGTCGAATCAAATTATTTGTGTGATCCACAAATGTTTTTTTCAGAGTATGGGTGTTATCTATGTATAATATGTATGTATTTAGAAATATATAAGTATGTTATCAGTTGTCTAGATCCCATAGCACAAGCTTATAGCTTAGTTTTGGCTAGATGACGTTGTGTGAGAATGTCCAAAATATTTATTTATTATTTATAAGTGAGAGATGGGCTCTACTCGAAACTTGCAGTTTATGGTATATAACTAGTGGTCACCCTATGGTCAAACAGTAGACCGCGAACATTAAAAACATTCTTCGGGATTTTCTCCCCATCCTCCCCCCAATAAAAAATCTTAGGTACGCTAAAAATATTGTTTCTAGTAAAGGATTACTTGTGCCATCTTTCGTGTGGATCGGACTATCAATGGGGCCGCTAGCTCAGAAAAACATTAAAACGTTATTTGACCTTTTACCCCATTTCCCCCACCCCCCAATCCAAAAAGATTACGAAGATAAAATTGTACTAAATCAAGGAACACTTGTGCCAAGTTTCGTGAAGATCGGATAAAAACTGTGACTGCTAGCCCGGAACACACATACCGACAGACAGACAGACAGAAAGACGGACGAAAGCAAAATTGTCCAATCTCGAAATATAGATGCTTCGCCAGCTTGGTGAAAAAAAAGAACTAAATTGTGTGTGGTTGTGGTTACTAGATAGATATAAAATGATCATTATAACCTACAATATTCCTATAACTTAATAAATGAGGACAGTTACAGTTTACTTGCCGACTCGACGGGTCTCCCGAAACTACCATCAATTGTCGCACCACACCAGGGGGCATTTTATTGAGTAAGTGTACCACCGATCCAGCTGGACAGACCCTTAATAGGTACAAATACTGAGACGCATATAATATATTTTATGACCGTAAAATAGAATTTTCTATTAAAAATAGAGAAACTGTGTACACACGTATCTAAGTACAAAACAGGTAGTCCTAGCAAACTATTTGGAGTTCAGATAAGTACCTACGTATATGTATTTTATGAATAATATTGTTGTTAAGTTTATTTTTACAAACAGTCACAGGATTTTTTTTTATTAATGACAAGCTAGACTGTGCAGTCTAGCTTCACAGGTTTTGAATGAAAATAACCGCTGTATTACCGAGTCGTCGAAATTTTTACACTTTAAATTCATTCTTGTTTATAATCCATCCAAGATTAATTAATTTCTTCGTAATCTAAACACCTTTTTTTCTTGCAGAATTACAGAATAAATAGCAACATTTGTTACATGGGGCACACTAAAAGTTTTACAGTTCTAGCTAATCGGAACTATTTGAATTTCGAATGTTAGGTATATTTTTCCTTCTTAGTAATAAAAAAAAACAATTGGCGGGAAATCATTTGTCAATTGTTTTTTATCACACATCAAAGTTCTACGTATGCAACGAAAATGGAATTAAATCGAAAAGGTTTTAGAGCGATGATTTTTTATGATTTTAAAAGTTCTCTCTCTCCGCGAGACTGTGCCGCTCGTCTTCAAAATGCTTTTGGGAGAAAAGTACCTTGGTTGATCACCATGAGGCGATGGTTTGCTGAATTTGAGAGGTCGAGTTTCTTTACATGACGAATTTCGTGAAGTGCGGCCTTCATCTGCCGTCAACGAAAATAATGTGGCTACTGTTAAGCGGTTAATTGAAGAAAACCAGCCGATTACCTATGAGACAATTTTTTATATTTTTTTTTATATTTTTGGACATTCTCACACAACGTCATCTAGCCCAAATTAAGCTAATATAAGCTTGTGTTATGGGATCTAGACGACTGATAAACATACTTATATATTTCTAAATACATATTATACATAGAAAATACCCAAACTCCGAAACAAATATTTGTGGATCACACAAATAATTTGAATCGACCCGGAATCGAACCTGGGACCTCAGGGGCGGCAGACGCAAAAATTTCGAGGACGAGTCAAATCCAAAAAAAATTACATGAAGAATTGAAAGTTCGGAAACTTTGTTGTCGTTGGATCCCTCATGAACTGACAGCGGAGCAGAAGCGGGCTCGCGTGGAATGTTGCTCACAGATCAAAATCAAAATCAAATCAAAATCAAAATATCTTTATTCATGTAGATCACAAAGTAACACTTATGAACGTCAAAAAAGAAAATGCTTCTACATTTACATTTACCGCCAAATGCTACTGAAGTACGACCACGGACATTCTAATGCTGTTTATGACATGTCACAGGAGACAAAACGTGGATTTATTGTTTTGAACCCGAAAAAATAACAGCAATCTTGTGAATGGGTGTTTGAAAATGAGAACAAGCCAACAAAAGTGAGGCAGGCGAGAAACGTTGGTAAAAAAATGATCGCGTTTTTTTCGCGAAAAAAACGCGTACAGTTGAAGATCACACTCGGCTCACCACTTGAAGATCAAAAGAGTGTTAATGCGGAGTGGTATTCTATCATTTGTTTACCCAGGGTGTTAGAAAAAGTTCGCGAAAGACGACCCAAAAGCCGCGTTCTCCTACATCATGACAACGCTTCTTCACACTCGGCCAACAAAACAAAGTCATTTTTAGCTTCCGAAAAAGTACAACTCGTCACCCATCCTGCGCATAGCCCCGACCTAGCACCCTGTGATTTCTGTATTTTCCCCAAAATCAAAGATTTGATGAGAGGTTTCACTTTTACCAACTCCGAAAAGGCAGTGATAGCGTTCAATCGGCACGTAGAAAACATGCCTTCAGATCTGTGGTCCTCCTGTTTTAAAAAATGGTTCGATCGCATGAAAAAATGTTTAAAATGTAAAGAGAGTATTTAGAAAAGCAATAAACATAATATTTTGGTTTTAACATGTTGTTTTTTAAGTTACGCAAAACTTATAGTGTGACCTAAGTGTCGAAGCAAAGCGCGACATCCACTGTATTAAACTATCATGAGCTGTATATTTACATTCCTATCTACATTTATAAGGTACAAAATAATGATGGTATATGAGTCACGGGTGGCGTGAGAAGTATCGTCGAGAGTCGCAAGCGCAATGCGTGGGCGATCCAGTCCCTCGGCACACGTAGTCGTAGTAACAAATTACGTTTACCCACTCCCGACCACAACAATCCGGGTCTTAGCAAGTTAATGTACCGTGCTCCTACTAGTTATGTCTAGAATTATAATATAATGTGAATAATACTAGCATTTGAATGCGTTAGAGATGCTTAAGTAGACATTCACTGAACATGTTAAGATTTCTGTCAGATTCTACGCTTTCATTGTGCGGCAGCTCAAATGGAAATGTACACAAAGTTTTGAAATGGCAATTTGAATAATATAATATCTTATACTTCTAGGAGGATCAAAATATCACGGGATTACCTGTCCAAATAACCTGGGATTGCAGAGGTACCTACATCTTTTTTTTACATCTACAAGACACTATCTATTATAATTTATTCAATTTATTTAAAGCCTCGGTGACAGTTCGCGAAAGTAAAATCCCATGGATGGATAATAGAAAACAGCTTGCACTATAATCGTTCCACTGTTATTTAATAGAAAGAAAATGTTCTGTTTACTACCTTCGCTGGACCCGTAGTAGTTAACAAATGTATTAAAACGTTTTGTAGTAACCCTAGTATAACAACAACCTTTATTAATTGTATGTTGGGCAAAACAACTGCCTAAAATTTCGTTATTATGTTGTCGCTACAAAATTAATGTTTTACACAGTTTTCATAAGCAAATTAATACAATGTTTACGAAATTATTGTAACTTCAGTAATCTCATTTCTAATTAAATAAACTTGACTTTATTTCATAGCCGCAAAATATTATTGTTCTTCCCTACTCGGGGTGCTTAAGTAAAGAGGGAATTTTCTGTTACCTTCGTATTTGTAGACGAAGTAATGCGTTAAACAAAAAATTGTTGAATGGTATATATTCACACTATAATCCTTATAAAGAATAATATAATGACAGTACATCTTTTAGACAACATTCATTATTATTTAGTATCGGTAATGGAACACAAGCGCCGTCCTCGTCAAAGTAAATTGCATGGTAAAGCCAGTTCGACTCCGCCTACACGATGCCACAAGCACTTAATGACACTTCAAATGGCCTATTTTTTTTATTTAGGTTCCATGGAACACCTGGTTATAATATATCTTATAAGTTAATATGTATTTCTGTATCTTTTAATATATTACTTTGAACACTAAACAATGCATGTAACTACTTTATTTTTTTATTAATGTCATAACCTTTTTGTCAAAAAACACCAACCATTTCTACCAACTTTGTCCATTTACTTAAAATTCTCTTGTTTACGTTTCATAAAAAGCTAGGTGATGGCAGAATTAAAGTTAGAACGACTAGTAACTTTTTGATTACTCTCTCAAAACATACATAATAAACAATTAATTTGATACTTTACTGTAACACATACAAAGGTCAACATTAAACATTGAAACAGGTACAAAGGTATAAAAATAACTGTACCTACACAACTGGGTAATAAAAGTACAAAAATTTTATAAGTTGTGTGCATAGATGGACATAAAGGTCCGACCTAACAACAGAGTAAATATTTACCTTTTAAAGCAGCATTCACTCTATCCAAATCATAGAGTGATTGTGGTAAAGGCTCGTTCAATAATCGAAGTCGTGGTTTAATCCCTTTTCCAGAGTCTTCTGAGTGACCGTCACTCAAAAATATACCTGACGAGTGTCTATATAATTTGTAAGCACACTTGTTCGTCCGAAGCCAGTCCACAAATACTATACCTCCATTTAATGTTCGCTGATTTCCTGAAACTGTGTAGCTTCTCAGTTCTTCAATATCACCCTTCATAACCAGTTGTATGTAAAGTTTATAAAACATATACACTTTTGAGTTAGATTTCGCGCCACGGTTTATCTTCTTCACACTCAACACTCTGGCGGTGAAAATGTATTTAGATTCAGACACGGCTGACGACAAAATCTCGTAGTCATTAGTTATCGTCTCATTAAAAATGCATTTGGAAACGCTCATGTCTTTTTTGCGGGTAACCGTATTCCGTTTCCTAACTACACCCTTTATACTAAAACGAGCATCAGTTATCGTGGTGTAGTAAAGTAGAAACACAAAAACTATTAGCTTCATATTGGTTATTTAAGTTACGACTTATGTAGAAATCATATATTTATTTATCAGACTCATTTTAGAGGTTTATGCATAAGAATTTTGATGTGGGTCGTAAACACGCGGCGAACACAAAGTTACGCAAGCAATAGGTTTGGCGCCACCGAGACGCGTGCGCTAGCGCAGCCTCACGCGCTTACTAAGAGACCTCGCAATTTGATACAACCTTCACCAATGTAAACAAACTTCCACTTTACGTTAAGTTTGATTTTGACTACGAGCAGCTACGCAATTGCTAATTGACCTCGTAAGTTGAGAAGGAGTACCTTGCATGATTTCGAGTAAGGCTTAATTAAGTTATAAAGTATCTACTAAAAGCTTTCCCTTTTACTAACTTTATTGAAGTTAAGTAGTCTATTATAAAAAATTAAGTAAATAATATTATAGTCGATTTCTAAATGTTATGTATGTAAGTAACTTGTTTAAATTATTTGGACAGACATTACAGATATTGCAGTACCAAACCGTGGTAAGAGATAATAGTCATTGCTGATTGTGCCGCCCGGGAGCTTGGCTGTGCCTTTGAATATTCATGAAGTTTGACTCCAGTGTAGCACCAAAACTTGCAACGTTTCAACCTATAATAAAATTTAACAAGATTCTTAACATTTAGTAGGTACATTTTTATTATTAGACTAGCTGTTGCCCGCAGCTCCGCCTGCGTGTTACTTTAGATCTACATAACTTTTTTATTTATGAAGCGAATGAAAACCAAACCGCAAGTGCAATTCAAAAAATCAAATCATTTCTGAGATTAGCGTGTTCAAACATTCAGACAAACAGACAAAAGTTCTAAAAACCCTTAATAGTGAACACCACTGTGGGTGACGTAACCTGTTCTGAAGAGCTCTTCAATCTGATCCCACCCTCTTTCTTCCGATCCCGAACAACGCGTGCCGGGCAGACATGCCACTCCCACATCACATTTTACATTTTAACCGTTCGTTTCTCTGCTGAACGATAGTGGCCTGGAACGCCCTGCCTGTGCACGTGTTTCCTTCCAAATATAACCCTGGGTTCTTTAAGCGGAGCGTGAAGAGGCACATCAGTAGGTCGTCAAGTTGAGGGCCACTCTCTGTATTGTGTGCTGTGAGAGTGGCCCACAATCACTAGACGTCGTCACGATTTACCACCAGGCAGACGGCGTCAATTTGGCGAACCCAATATAAAAAAATATAAAAAAACCTACGACAAACTTATTATTTGCGGTTGGTACAGTACTCGGGTCTAGGGATCGAAACGCAAAATTAAGTTTGTTTTTTATTGTATATACTTTTCCGGGATAAAAAGTACCCAGTGTGGTGCCCAGGATATTAAAGAATAATTATACCAAGTTTCATTGTAATCGAACCGGTAGTTTTTGCGTGATGCCTGAACAGACAGACAGACAGACAAAAATTTTTTTAATCACATTTTTGGTTTCGGTGTCGGTCTAGTAACACCCCCTGCCATTTATTTTTTTGATATCTTCAATGTACAGAATTTTCACTTCTACAGATTTTTTATAAGTATAGATATTATATTCACAATAATACTATGTTTCAACTACCACATGAAATCCAATTAGTGTGTACATACAATTTCTTTTATATTCTTCATCATTAAAGTATTAAAATAGTTTAAAAAGATAAAGTCTAGCCCGCTTAGTTCATAAGAATGCCTCGCAATCTCATCAGCTATATAGGCTATAGCTTACAGATATTTTTCAAGCAAGGAATTTAATATCTCATCTTATTTTGATACGGGATTTAAAAATGTTGTTAGTTACCACGGCACGTACATAGGAGATTGCAAGCGCTTACACGAAGAATTTGGAAAGTGGTACGAGCGTGGGCAGGCGAGTCGCTTCGGTGGCTTTCTTGATGAATCTTCAACGTCACACTTTATGTATTCTTATATTTTTACACACTAGACAGTTTAAGTATCGAAATAATATATGTTTCTATGCAGCATGTAAATGAAAATCATACAAAGTAAGGAAAGGTATTATCTTATAAAGAGGGGCTCGTGGTCTAGAGGTAACTGGCGCCGACCGCCACTGGAAATACCTTCTGCGTGCCGTACCAGAGACACCCGGCAACGGACGTGAGAAAAAAAAAAGAGGTAGCCGAGAATGTTAATTAACACATTGCTAAGGTTAATTAACATCTAGTCAGGCTGGTCTTAGGATGGGTGACCATTTCTTAAGACATTGAGACCCCTCCGTGCCTCGGAGAGCACGTTTAGCCGTCGGTCCCGTTTGTCATACAAACATCTATGACAATCGTTAGGGGTAGTTGGAGCGCTAAATCAAAAATCCGACCGGTCTAACTACAGAACTTCGATGTCACCCATGGGTTGTGGAGGTCAGATGGCAGTCGCTCCACGCAAAACATCGAAGTTAGGCTGGAAAGCCGACCCCCACTGAGTTGGAAAAAGGCTTAGTGGATGATGATTAACATAGAAAGAAAACAACAGGCATTTAATAATAAAACAACACAAAAATGGTATATTATTGAAAGAGTAATAACTACCTAAGTAAAATAACAACGTCCAATTTTTTCTCGGAAATAATAAAATTTCTTTTTATTTCAAATCGACCACATATTATTTTATTTTTCTGAATACTAACAACTTTTTTCTTATAGGTGCTGATGCGGGTGCCGCGAAGCCTGCCGCCTACCTACTCGGCATGACGACGACGCCACCGCTTCGGTGCCGTCGGGGCAGCGCTGCGCTTCGTGACAGTGCGTCGAACCCATATATAAACTCTAAAGCTTTCTGTGTTTAGGTTTAGTGTATTCATAGTGAAAAGTGTAAGCAAAAATGCAAGCAGCAAAAAATAATGGATGTGGGAATGCAGATGGCGGGTCGGCTCCGACCTAACCACACGGTTCTAGACGAAGCTAGCCTCTGCACTTTGTCACTTACTGCCGCACCAAATATCGCCCTGTCTTCACGCTTCCCCATATTTCAAAATGACAGTGCAACAAGAGAATAGACGGTACACAGCGGCCCCTAGAAACCCCACAAAGTTGACTTCGTTTGAGGTGGAGTTCGCGAATATCCGCGGACTCCATGCAAACCTCGATACCGTCCACCATCACCTGGAGTCGGCACGGCCTTCTGTGATGTTCCTAACGGAGACACAGATACGCCGCCCTGACGACACGTCGTACCTCTGTTACCCGGGCTATATCATTGAAGAACAATTACGCGATAAAGCCGGGGTGTGCGTGTTCGTTAGGGCGGATGTTTGCTGCCGCCGGTTGCGCTGTCTGGAGAACCCCTCCTACTCCGTCCTTTGGCTGCACGTGGATCATGGCTCCATGAGCCAGATCTACGTGTGCGTCTACCGCTCCCACACAGGGGACACTGGGACAACAAGGCTTTTCGAATACCTCAGCGAGATGGCTGACGATGCGCAGGTGCGGTTCCCGAACGCTGACCTGGTTTTCCTGGGGGACTTTAACGGTCATCACGTTGAGTGGCTGGGGTCCCTTAGGACCGATCATGCGGGACGAACCGCCCATGCATTCGCTCTCTCCCACGGGCTGACCCAGATGGTACGGGGGATCACCCGGATACCTGACAGGTCAGACCACACGCCCGCCTTGCTGGATCTACTGCTGACGAGTCGCCCAGCCGAGTACAGTGTGTCGGTACGCGCCCCACTGGGCACATCCGACCACTGTGTGGTGCACGCCAGCTTCCAAGTGCCACCGCCTGCTCGTGCTGAACAAATGACTCGACGACTATGGCACTACTCGTCGGCAGACTGGGACGGTCTCCGCGATTACTTTGCGTCCATCCCGTGGATAGCGCTGCTGCCATTGCTGGCGAGATCAGTCTAGGGATAGAATATTATATCCCTTTCACTGATGTCGCCAGCATCCGCAAAGCTCGCCCCTGGTTCGGGCGTGAATGTGCCGAGGCTGTCCAGAAAAAACAGTCGGCATATCGCGCCTGGGTCAGGGCTCGGGCGGCACGTGACCCGAACGTGAACCGCCTCAAAGCAGCGTACAATCGGGCCACTAGGTTCAGCAAGAGGGCCTTCAAGAGAGCGGATGCCCAGCGCGTCGCGCGGCTTGGTCAGGAGCTCACATCCCATCCCACGGGCAGCCGTGGATACTGGCAACTGGCCAAAGCCGTACAGTCAAATTTTTGTCAACCCTCGCTGCCACCACTGCGTTTTCCTGATGGATCACTGGCTCACAAAGCCCAAGAAAAGGCGGACATGCTCGCAGACCTCTTTGCGGCTAATTCCCGGGTCGATGACCGTGGCCTGCAGCCCCCCGCCATCGCCAACTGTGGCCACACTATGCCTGATATTGTTATCAGGCAATGTGATGTACGGGCAGTGCTGCGGTCACTCGACACGCGGAAAGCCAGTGGCCCTGACGGCATTCCGGCGGTGGTGCTACGAAAATGTGCTGCTGAGTTGTCTCCAGTATTCACGCGTCTGTACCGCCTGTCATACTCTACAGGCCTCGTGCCGGAGGCCTGGAAGGAGGCGAACGTACAACCGATCCCCAAGAAAGGGGATCGATCCGATCCAGGCAACTATCGACCCATAGCTGTCACCTCAGTCATTTGCAAGGTGCTCGAGCTTCTTATTAATAAGCAGCTCATGCGATACCTGGAGGATCACTCGCTAATCAATGATCGGCAATATGGCTTCAGGCCAAAACGATCAACGGGTGACCTCCTGGCATTCGTCACGCATGTATGGGGTGGGGCTATGGAAAAGTTTGGCGAGTCCTTGGCTATTAGCCTGGACATCGCCAAAGCTTTCGATAGGGTCTGGCATGCTTCGCTCCTTTCCAAGCTTCCGGCATATGGTCTACCTCCTCAACTGTACAGCTGGATTGCCAGTTTTTTAAACGAGCGCCGAGTGCGGGTCCTCTGCGATGGCCAGGCTTCTCGCTTTTTGCAAGTGAATGCCGGGGTACCGCAGGGGTCCGTACTGTCACCAACTCTCTTTCTTCTGCATATCAATGATATGCTTTCCCTCGGGAACATTCATTGCTATGCAGATGACAGTACATTGCACGGGAGTTACTCGGTTCGTCCGACGGCGGGGCGATCTGTGATAGAGGAGGAGAGACGACATCTCGTGGGTGATCTCGACCGAAGCCTCGACAGTATCTCCCAATGGGGTGCCGAGAACTTGGTCGAGTTCAATGCCCACAAAACACAGGCGTGTGCATTTACAGCGAAAAAATCCCCTTTCCTTCCCCTACCCACTCTTCAGAATGCAATATTACCAATGAAGGACAATCTAGACATCCTTGGCATAGACGTTCGTCGAGAGCTCAATAACACAAAATACATTGAGAGATGTATTGGGCTAGCTTCGCGGAAACTAGGAATACTGAACAAGGTAAAGCGATTCTTTACACCGCACCAGAGGTGTCTGCTGTACAAAACGCAGATTAGACCCTGCGTTGAATACTGCTCTCACCTCTGGGACGGCTCCGCGAAGTATTTGCTGGATGCACTCGACGCTATGCAGCGACGCGCTGTTCGCATTATAGACTGTCCGGAGGTAACGGGAAGCCTTGAGCCGCTAGCCCAGCGCCGAACAATTGCTTCCTTGGCCGCGTTCTACCGTATTTACCACGGTGAGTGTTCTGAAGAGCTCTTCAACCTGATCCCACCCTCTCCCTTCCGATCCCGAACAACGCGTGCCGGGCAGAGATGTCACCCTCATACCGTGGAAACCGTCTTCGCGAGAACCGAGCGTTTTAAACGATCGTTTCTCTGCCGAACGATGGTGGCTTGGAACGCCCTGCCTGCGCACGTGTTTCCTCCTACATATAACCCTGGGCTCTTTAAGCGAAGCGTGAAGAGGCACATTACAGGGTCGTCAAGTTGAGGGCCACTCTCTATAGTATTCCTGTGTACTGTGAGAGTCGCCCTCAATTGCCAGATGTCGCCTCAGCTTACCATCAGGCGAGTGGCGTCAATTTGTCGACCTAAATATAAAAAAAAAAAAAAAAAAAAAAAAAATTGCACAAACAATTTTAACATTTTAAATTCAAATTCAATCCACATTTCGGCCCCTGATTATTCTCAGGCCAAGAAATTAAAACTTGTAGAGAATAAAGTAAGGGAAGGCGACATCAGTCGGGCGGCAAGACTACCTTTTAGTAGCGACGTGCTGGCTCCTTATTCTGTAGAAACTTTGACGGGCTTGCAGAGTAAGCACCCACCATCCGCAGCTGACCTCTCTTTCCCTGATCCTCCGAACAACGATACAGAAAATCTTGAGACTACTGCCAATGATGTGCGCACAGCTGTTGACTCCTTTCGTTTTGGATCAGCTGGTGGACTTAACCGTCTGACACCACAGCACCTTAAGGATCTGTTGTGTCCGAGCGCTGGAGAAGTTGGTGATGCACTTCTAAGGGAGCTAACAGCTCTAGTCGACCTCATGCTCTCAGGCAATGTGGACAGTGGCATCACAGATATTTTGTATGGGGCCAATTTATGTGCCCTTAACAAGAAGGATGGTGGCATTCGTCCCATTGCCGTAGGTAGCACTTTGCGGCGTTTGGCAGCCAAAATTTGTTATCGTTTTTATAGTACGGAGCTTACTACCAAATTTCAGCCCTTTCAATTAGGTTTTGGTTCAAAAGGAGGTTGTGAGGCAGCAATCCATGCGCTTGCAACATACCTTGACAGTAGCGAAGATGGAGAGGTCATCTTGAAAGTTGACCTGAAAAACGCCTTCAACTCTGTAAACAGGACCTTGCTGACACAGGCCAAATTAGAAACCCGTTGTCAGCAAGGTGATCCGTTGGGACCAGTCATCTTCAGTTTGGCCATTAACCCAATAATTCAAAAAATAAAATCAAAATTCAATATTTGGTACCTAGATGACGGGACTTTAGGGGGAACAGAAGAGACAGTTTTACAAGATTTAACCCTAATAAAGAACGAGTTTCAGTCAATTGGCTTAGAACTGAAAACCGAATAAATGTGAGATTTTTATATCTGTAAACACAGATAAATTAACAACTATCTCCAATTTCAACTGTTTGGCCACCAACATAAAAGTTTTGGACAAAACTTATTTACGCCTCCTGGGTGTTTGTTGGTTTTTGGAATAAAAGACAGGAGCTCGTAATAATACGTGTCGTGTATTTCAGTCGGCCATGTTACAAAGTGAGGAAAGAAGGAAGTGAACATAGACAAGACAATATTGATATAATCTAAGCATAGACTAAACTAGGCTATGGCTTACAAGCTAATATAATATTATGACATCTTCCCTTTAAGTTTTTTATAACTTATATTTTAAATTCTTATATAAAAATAACAAAACGCATTTTAGTGTTTTGACACGAGACAATTTGACGTTTTAAAAGATTCTGCCAGTTGACATAATTTGAAGTTGTCAATTTGACGATTGTTTCTAAATGTAAACAAACAATGGTTTACAACATTTTAGTTTACTAATTAATTACTTATAACTTATAACTAAGTACATGACAATGAATACGAAACAATGCTTATAAGACTGTGTCTATAAGACGTTGTGGTTGCCTTATCTCTCTTCCTGAACTAGAATAT
The DNA here is from genome assembly GCA_963556515.1 of Nudaria mundana. Taxonomy (NCBI): domain Eukaryota; kingdom Metazoa; phylum Arthropoda; class Insecta; order Lepidoptera; family Erebidae; genus Nudaria; species Nudaria mundana. The sequence goes on from OY748287.1 coordinate 11,952,713, forward strand.
TTCTTAATTGGTTGACTGCTAGTACGTTGAGGAGATTGACTATGAGAAATTTTAGAGTAATCATTTGTATAACAAGGAGTATAACTGATATAAGTTTGATTGGAACTGACTGGTTGAGTGTGAAAATTATTCTCTCCGATTTTAGAAGAGGGCTTTTCCACTTTTATCGAGGAAAAAATTCAAAATTTTGATCAGATTATTGATAGTCTATTTAATATCAATATTCATTCACCTTTCAATATTCTTCGTTTTTGTCTTTTCGTATTCAAATATGCACTATGCCCTTCGTTCAGGACAATTTTGGAAAAATGTAGAAATTTTGGGCAGACTAGACAACTTAATTCAAAATTCTTTGTGTAAAATTTTAAATGTAAATATTAATGACCGAGCCTGGGTCCAAGCGTCTCTTCCAGTTCGCTTGGGCGGGCTAGGTATTCGTAAAGTCACAGATGTCAGTCTGCCAGCATTTCTGTCGTCGGTCCATAGCACCGAAGAATTAGTCAGGAAAATTTTGTCAAATACACTGATTGATTCCGAGGTTCGATGCAAGACCGATGCCATAAATGCTTGGAGGATGTCTTGCCCCGACACTGACCTGCCCTCACGCCTAGGCTCACAGTGACTGTGGGATTCACCGCTCTGTAAATTAAGAATTAATACACTAATTGACACTTCTGTCAATTTTTCAGAGCGTGCACGCCTACTAGCTGTTGGAGAATGGGAGTCAGGGTTATGGATCCAGGCGCTCCCATCGCCCAACATCGGTACAATGTTGGACGACACAACCTTCCGCATTGCCACTTGCCTTCGGCTGGGTACACCTTGTATATCCCCTCATCATTGCACCTGTGGAGTAGCCGTCGATAATCTGGGACACCATGGCCTTTCTTGTAGCAGAAGCGCAGGTCGTATACCTCGGCACGCTATTCTAAACGACATAATTTGTAGGGCTCTTTCCACCGCAGGGTTTCCGGCCGTACGTGAACCAAATGGTTTAGCACGAAGCGATGGAAAGAGACCGGACGGTATGTCGTTGCTACCTTGGAAGATGGGAAGGCCTTTGGTGTGGGACGCTACATGCGTTGACACCTTAGCACCTTCATACCTTCCAAGCACATCCGGATGTGCCAGCGCTGCTGCTGCATCGGCTGAAGACCTCAAACGGCGTAAATATGCTAACCTAGCAGGTGATTACATGTTTGAGCCGTTTGGGGTTGAGACACTGGGGTCATGGGGTCCGAGTGGTCGCCGGCTTTATAGAGACATTGCTAAACGCCTAATCGATGCTTCTCAGGACCAGAAGGCTGGCTATTTTCTGGCCCAAAGAATAAGTATGGCCATCCAACGTGGCAACACAGCCAGCATATATATATATATATATACTATATATGACATATATATATATATATATAATATATATATATATAATTCATTAAAGTAAAAGCAAATTGAAAAAACATAGTTACGAAATCATTATAATTATTATGACAGATTGCAAATTATTGAAAACTAGTTAATTACTAAAATCGTAAGAATATTATAGTACAGACAGGATACCATATGCCTTACTTAATATAACTAATTAAGAACTTAATTGTTCTGTAAATGAACAATATTATAGGTATTAATACTCAAATCATGCCTAACACTATTTGCTTGGCTGATACAGTATAATTTCAAATGCTTGAATCGACTTAAAACAACCGAGTCAAGAACGAAAACTAGAGGTCGTGTTAGCTTAAAAGAGGTAAATTGAAGCCCCCCCCATTTTTCGCCAGTATATTTCTGTTAAGTAAAGAAAACTTTTAATCGACTTAAAAAAATGAGGAGGTTATCAATTGAGACTGTATTTATTTATGATTAAATCTGATCGGATTCTCTTTTTATTTCAAACCTGGTGCCTCCCTTGTGGTCCCTTTTCAATGTGGACTAATTCTGACAATGGCATTCATGAGAAAACCGTGTACCTAGTCTTAAATTTGCAGTTTAAGTCGTTTTTTTTTTCAAAAGATTATAGTATATTAGAGCTTCGTCTCTTGCTCGGCAAGTACACCACTTGTACAGTCAGCGTCTAATAGTTAGTTACAGTCAAGGTACTCTAATCTATAGGCGCAACCAAATAGTCAATGATATCGGTACAAACAAAGTTTCCTTATTGTTGACAACAATGTAGTCGCTCCAAAGGGCGAGACGTTTAAAGTGTCACATAGATAGGTTCAGTCAAAGTGTTTAAAAATTTCGTAACATGCTAAATGAGACATCAAATGCGCACGCATACTTGTCTCTTTCATTTCGAACATGACGTCGTAGACTGGTTTTTATTTATAGGTATAAAAGTACCAATGTAACGTCTGTCGTTGAATTCAGAGGCACTAATATAGACATTGGACAAATATCTTGAGCGTCAACATTGAGCGAAAACGCAAAACTCTTTTTATTGTAGTTCGACCATTGTAAGAATGGTGTCATAAAAAACTAAGTTAAATTTGTATAGATTTATTGAGTTAAAAGTACATTTACGTTCTTTGAAGTCGGTTAGTGCAGTTTTACTGCAAAATAAGTAATTAAAATCGTGTGTAGCCTCCATCTGCAAGAATTACGTCGGAAAGACGTCTTCTCATCGATTGTACAGCATTGTAACAAAAATTGTCCCCTCTCATTGACTCCCATATTTCGTTAACGTGAGTCCTTAAATTTGAAGTGGTTCGTGCTCGTGGACCATCTCATACCTGAACCATTTTACCCCACAAATTTTCAATTGGGTTTAGGTCGGGACTATGAGGCGGCATCGGAATTAACTCCAGGTCCCTGCTACCTTCCAAGTAATTTTGAACAACTCTGGAGTTGTGTACGGAACTGTTATCTTGGACAAACTTAATAGCTTCATGGGGAAAAAAATCCTGGCTGTTGGAAGCAAAACGTTTTCGAGGATGTCTTTGTATAAAGTGCCATTCATTCTTCCTCCAACCTCCACTAGCTCTCCTGGTCGGCTTTGAGTCATCCATCCCCAAAATCCTAAGGTGATTCGACCACTGCGATTATTACGGAGGACATTTCTTTCATCATATCTTGTGTTCAATGTCCGGTATAGAGATAAACGTCTCTGGGCAGAAGAACAAAAAACTTTTTATCTACAAAGATAAGATTATCAAAACTAAAATTTTAAAAAAATCATGCGAACTGTAAACGCTGCGCTTTATACCTCGGTGTTAATATAGGTTTTTTAGCAGGAATACGATGGCGTAACCCATGTTCCCGCAGGCTTCGTCTTATTGTGCTCTGTGATATGCCAAATTCCACCGACATACTCCTGGAGTTTATAAATCGATTGCTAACTCAGCTCGCTGCACTATGTTTCTGTCTTCATCTGTATTTGTTTGACGTGGACGACCAAACGAAACATGATTTCGCAAAGCACCTTCATTTTGCCATCTCTCTATCCAACGGTATACTGTGTTTCTCTAAATAAAAAAAATGATGAATAAAAATGTATGAATAAAAATTAGTAAGATAGGTAACTGATCTAATTCTAATGTGAAACTTACGGATATTCCCAGTTCATTTGAAATATCTGTTATGGAGACACCTTCCTCTCTCAAACATATTATTTCTAGTTGGTTTTATTGCACTTGACATTGATATGACTTATATGACTAATAAATAAAATAAACATGCAATAAATACTAGACTATATTGTCTAAAGAGGTTTTTATCTAGGGAAACCGTTTTAGTTGGTTGGTTTATGGTTTACTTCTATAACAATACATGCTATGATCCTTTATTTACAACTGTTTTAAACAAAAACCAGTCTACGACGTCATGTTCGAAATGAAAGAGACAATTATGCGTGCGCATTTGATGTCTCATTTAGCATGTTACGATATTTTTAAACACTTTGACTGAACCTATCTATGTGACACTTTAAACGTCTCGCCCTTTGGAGCGACTACATTGTTGTCAACAATAAGGAAACTTTGTTTGTACCGATATCATTGACTATTTGGTTGCGCCTATAGATTAGAGTACCTTGACTGAAACTAACTATTAGACGCTCATTGTATGTGAGATTGCATTGATTCTCTTAGATCGTAATCCCCCTACGTACCAAAATGAATTTAATATTTCCAATAATAATAAAATTTCAAACAATACCGACATAGTTCATAATTATTTAGGTCTACAAAACTTCATGGGTGGTACTTTAATAGGTAGCATCGTGAATATACTGGTCATTACTTTCTCTGCACTCTATGCCTCCTACGATGATAGTTTTAGATAAATGAAATCGCCTGGTAACTAAAGTATCCACAATTACTAAGATATCTTCGACACTGACATTAGCATTAATCAACACATTGATTGCATGAGATAGCCAATCTTTAAAAATCTGTGTCGTTGAGAAACCATTATGTCTCACGCGAGCTCCTTCGTAACAAGGAGCTTTAAGTGTTTAATGAAGCAGATTAAATCGAGTACGTCTGTGGTTCCTAGTTTATCTGGTAGGATTCTCACGGATCGTGCGGCCGGTAGACTGATAGGCATCACTTGGTCGCAGCGGGTGACATGCAGGCACTAAGCCGATGCTGAACGGATATATTACAATAAAGAGTTTCAATGTCTACGATGTGGACTGTTGATATGGTAAGAGTACACATTTCAGACATATACACATGCAAGCAACTGATTAGGATACGTGTAAGTTGTCGTGCGAGGTGATTCTTGATTTGGTTCTTCTTGGAATTTTTATATTAAAGTGACTTGACTCTTACAATCAAATTGGAATGGAATAAAGTTTATGTGACTTAATGCGAATTCAATTGAACAGTAATAAGCTTAATGTTCTTTATTTCTTAGTTCAGTTTTGTTGTAACTTATCTATAACTAGCTGATGGACCACGGTTGCGCTTGTGTAGAGCTGTTTTAGGATTTTGTGAGAACGAGTTCGGAGAATAACCGATAAAAAGTACGTTCTGTTATCAGAGAATAGGTTTCTTATAATCACGCATGCTTCCCCGGAGGAGGTAAAGGAATAATATTATGGGTCCAATTTTTGTCTGTAACTTTGCTTATCCTATTGCCAGTCATCAGGCATTTTTTATAGTATGTTTTATAGTCTTGTGTGGTACTTTGGCATGTGGACATGTAATCCAGTCCAGATAAGGTTGGCCCCTAAGATATTGGGTAAGACTAATACCTATGCACCCAAAAACCAAGAGTACAGAATAAGTATAGTATATAAATAGATTTTATCATTGTACAAATTAGATTCGTTTTGTATCCAATCCACTCATATTACACAGTCAGTAATGGGTTTAAGTTAAATAATCTCAGTGGGTAGATACGAGTATGCATTGATTGATCCTGATTCCGGCCGAGGCACAAGCTCTCCGATCGCATCTACTCCATTAACTTAACGAGCAGTTGTCAAGATGTCTATCAAAATCTACTTTTAATACCTTCAAGTTGAATGAGTAACTTATGGATGTAACACCTACATGTTACTGTGATTACTTAATTTGACGTTTAGGCAAAGTTAAACAGATTGCATTGTAATGTTTAAGTACTCAGATATTGCCGCTGAGACATTGACCTATGTGTTTATTAAATGGTTACCGTTTATTTGATTAAATTAATTTAATTGGTATAAATTTAACTTCGTAGGTACATAGGACGGCATGGTCATGGGATCCACAGAAATATTAATGATGTCATTCAATTTTTGAATGATGATTTTACTTAAGTTTATGGTCTGATTTCAAAAACGCTATAATGAACATAATATTAGGTACAATACGACGTATAATAAATGTAATATAAAAATGTTGCGCAAGAAAATTATTATTTGATCTAACCCAAAGAAATTACGAAAGTTCCAGAAATCACGCCAGCCTTTCTTGTGCTGGCTGAAATAGTTGAGTAGATAGAAAATAGATTAGTTTCTTATTAATACACCTAATTAGTTATCGCCTTATAAGTATTGTAACTAGGTTCATGTCCGTCTAGACTAACTGAAATTTATAGATTAACTTGCAGTAGAATCGTAATAACAAAGTAAATAATTATAAAAAAATGATTAGTATACACAAACCTTTAACAGCAGCATTAACTCGATCCAGATGATATAGAGTTAATGGCACAGGATCTGTCAAAATCCTCAACCGAGGTAAAGGTCCTCTATTGGCATCTGCATACGTTCCGTCACTTAAGAAGATAGCTGACATACGCGGTCGTGGTGAAGGTGCACATGACTCTCTTGCTCGAGGTCGTTCCACCATTAACGTAGAGCCACTCAAAGTTTCCTCCGAACCCTCGAACTTAATAAAATTTCTCAATTCACTACCGTTTCCCTTTAACAATCGTCGAAGATACACTGTATATAAATTAGACTTCTTTTTTACCGTGTGATCCTCCGAACGAAATTTTCTTACATTTAAAACTTTTGCGGTAAATATAAACTTAGATTTTCCTATCGCTTCCATCAAGGACCACTCATCACTGACAATAGTCTCATTGAAATTACATGGTGGCAGGACAGCTCTGTGCCGCCTGTGTGATGTGTATCTTTTTCTTACTCTACCACGTATCCTGAACTCGCCACTGACGACGATCGCCAACGCGATAACGTAAACAATACCCATTGAAGGCTTCATCTCGCTGAAATTTCATTTAACACTCTAAATGCAGTGTTAACAAAATGTATCTGTCACATTGTGTAAGTGATTTACATCCGAATCACAATCTGCCGACGAGATGACTTATTAAAGCATTATGTAGCCGAATTCACTTAAAAATAATATAATATATCAATTTACGTATGGAAATTATTATTTATTAGGGCTTATAATTTAGTAATATTTAAAGTGAACAACGTCTAAATAATAACATCACTATTCTGTAAGTCTTGAAGGAGTTGGATCATAATATCGCACCAATAACAAACAGAGAAGAGCACGCCGAAAGGGGGCGTATCTACCGAGGAACGCGTGCGCTCGCGCACATAGCCGGCGCTGACTGAAACCTGTCACTAGCAGCCTCCTCCTGCTATGGAACAAGGGAAGACTCCGTTTTCGTACTCGTACTGATGATAAATATTTAATTACTTCTTAATAATTTGATATACCTACATACGTAGATTCAACAGGGCACAAGTGAAGTAATGGTTACTATAGAGAGTTACAAGCATGTTTACAAGGTCATATGGCACGGCGCGGGCGTCTTGCCACCGGCAGTGTAGAGTCGCATTAAAACTTTTAACTATAATTCACTGTTACTTTAGCTCTAAAACTTATTAAAATGTTAAAGTTAGTAGAAGTAAATAAACTTATTGGTATTATTGAACTTTTCTAGAAAAAAACTCTAACTCAATACATGGTAAATTAAACATGAGTAAAATTTTATATTATTATAAAGCGACTAGTTGCACTTAATAAATCCGTCTAAAGCGAAGACATTAGAATTGTACATAACTTAGATCAGTGTGAGAGCCTGTGGCACGATAGCACGGTTGTGAAAGCCTGCGATCGCGATACATACGTGCGTGGGCGAACGGGACGTGGCGCCATGAACACCAAATAGTATGTTGGTAGATCGTAGTATTACAGGTTAAAGGCGATTTATTTCGACTCAAATCTCGTACGTAGGTCTATTAAAATATAATTTAGTAGGTACCTACCTAACGATATTATTATTGTTATGTTTTGTTTCGAAGAATTTAAATCTCAAACGTCTAAACTTAACATAAGCACTCAGTCAACTTAAATCACATCAGTAATGCAACATGCATCACTGCTTTGCACGAATATGTACTAATTAATTGTTGTACAACTAAGACTACCAAGTTGCTGTACTGTGTGAGCATTAGTTAATAGTATTTAGACATGTACTGTCAAATATGAACCTTCACTTATAGACAAGTGAAGGTTCATATTCATAATTTTATCCTTACATAAAATTTCGTTAAAGTTCTTAATAAAAATCCTAAAAGTAGAGCAACCTAACTAAGGTACCACGGTACTTTGTATATATTCTGAGTATTCTACTTACTTACCTATAATGTAGATTGTATTATAAAACACAATTTATAAAATTGTTTTTGCAATACTGATCCACTTCAAGATCATAAAATTGCTGTTAAATTATTTATTCAAATTGGAAATAATCTAATGTCGGAATACTACAACGTTCCGCCATTAGTGCTGTAATTTTGTGGCGTAGACCGCGTTGATAACATTCCCGTATTATTTTAATTTCTCCTTCGTGGTAGGTATACCGCCATATTAAATACGATAAATATTATATTAACTGATAAAAAAAGATACTACGCAAACGCCTACATTTTAGCAGTTCAAGTTCAAGAAATCTTGACTTATTGAGTAAACTGCCTACAATTATACCACTCATCGTATACGTATCTCAAGTGAAATGTGGTTATATTAATTGACCATTTCAATAAACTAAAAGATTCAAAACCAACAATCCCTTCAGTTAACAACCCATGTAAAATAAATATCAAGAAGAAAAATAAGGTACAATTATAATACCAAACGAAGGCTAAAAAATACGCAAACACAATGCACATCTTCCCACCCATTGACTTTGTTAATAACTGCATACGGATGGTACAAGCAATGAGCAGCGTGGGGTGTAACGTCATCAAAGATTAAACAATACTTAGCATCAGAGGTTCACTTCTAACGCTTATTAACTCGTAGATACAATAATCATCATCAGGTCAGTCTATTTTATTTTAAAGGTACCCATATCTTAAAAAATAGTAGAATCACTATTCATCAAAGAGTAGGTACCCGTGAGCGGGAAACATCCATGAAATGCTTAGGTATGAAAGTTGAAGAAATGAAAGAAGTATGCCAAGATCGAACCAAGCGGAAACCTATATTGTCTCTGCCTACCCTTTCAGAAAAGAGGTGTGGCTGTTTACATAATATATTATAACAAGTAAGTATGTTAATAAGGAAAGACGAATCCCAACATATAACCATCATAGCATGTATAGTATGAAGGAATAGGAAGTGATCTGACGCGGAAAGGACAACAATATCCCAGGGGAATGAGTCAGAACGTTCGTGAATTACTTAATGTACCGAAGAGAGTATTGGGCACTTGTGCATGAACTAGCTGTACACTAAATTTTCAACAATTTTGTTTTTGAAGAAAACCTTTTTCAATGCTCCTCATAATTAAATAATAATTTATCAATACCAAAGTATCTATCATTATAATGTAGAAACATAAACAATAGAAATATCAACAACAAATCGACCGAGTAATTTCTTTAGCGACGAATAAATTCGAAAATTACAATTTTATTGACAAAGTTCTTTTAGTAAGATATGCATCATTTATTACTAGAAAGAATTACGTCCCGTACAATGCAAGGAACGAACTGCTAACAAATAAAAACACTTTAAAAACTATTGACAGTAAAAATGTTAATGAAAATGACAAAATGGTTCATCAAGTCCGCACGCTGTAGGCATATAACGACATTAAACCACAGACTATTGAAGAGTCAGAGAGTCAGCATGTCTCTAGAGTCGAGTATGTTGACTTGCTATTGTTGCGCCGATATACCACCCGCACTACATGTAATTGATGTACTTGTACACCACTTACTGCGTCTGTATGTTCAACACTCATTCGGTACATAGATAAATGTTGTTTAGAAGCATTTTCCCTATTTTGTTTTTGTTGTTGAATATTTTGGGCATTAAAAAGCAAGCTTCAATTTAATTATTGTTTATGCATTATTGTGCTTTTGCAGCACCAAAGTCCTGTTTATTAAGGTTTATTAACTAAGGGTATTGTACAGTCACTCGGGATTTGGAAAGACAAGGTTGCTATTTTATTTCTTGATTTCGTGGTCTATAAAACCAATTCAACATTTATTTTTGACAGAAACGAGGCGTTATTGACTGAGGGAGCGAAACGACCGAATGCTCCGTTTCAACTTGCAGACTGGGGAGAATTTCTTTCGTCTGTACCCATCTACGGGTTCTGTCAGATCATGTTTGAGGTCGTATTTATGAACCAATTTGCATGAAACTTTACACACACACTCCTTGCTTACAATGAATAACATTTGAATGATATTTTTCGGATTGGATGACAAATGAAAGAGTAATAAAGAAAATTGAAGAAGAAATTTTCTAAACAAAGCCACTCCCGAAGTCTACGGTTCACAGAACCTTGTTATCCGAACCTCAAGGCAAACAATCTCGCTTCAAGCTTATAGGAATACTATCATCACCCTTTTGTACGTGGTGCAAGTGTAGAATTTAATTACGATACCAGTAGCAAAACATATCACGTAACAATTCCCGCCTCGGATTTACCCGAAACTAATCCCGATATACTGAAACGATTACCCAACGATATTAAATCACTCTGTCTAGCTGCAACTAGCTAGTTATTAACCTCCTCCGGTTAGTATACACAGATTGGCAGATTTTTGTATTAGAGGCTACTAATGTTCTAATAATATTAGTTTTGCACTATGGCAGTGATCCTAATTTTGTTGGCAAATAATCAAGTAAGTAGAACTGTACAATTTCAAAATATGCAAATATTTGCTAAGTACACGTATAATTTTATTATGAGCGAAAGTTTTCCGTTGTTAATTTTCTAAGGAAGCTTAGTAATCGTAGAAGTATAACCCAATAACAACAAATGTACCTATTTAAGTAGTTTTTTTATCAATAAATGAAGTCAATTGCATAGATACAGGACAGAGTAATATCTATTCAAATTCAAAGTCTAGTCAAAGTGTAGCACGTTATATTATGTAAAAGAGCTGTTGGCATACAAATGAAGAACACAATCACGTTAACAAGAGTACATATCTATTTCACACTGTCGATAAAGATGAATAAGAGGGCAAGTAAAAATAGAAATTCAAGTAAATTGGCACATCATTAGTCTTTTACAAATCACGGCTCAGTGGAACTGAACCTGTGGAGTACAAAGGTGTTAGACGTCGAAGGACGAGCACCTCCGGGTTCGTTTGAGTAAGACCGACGATGCGAACCAAACGTTCTATCAGCCCGTCAGCCCTACGTTTTTTCCTTTTGTGATAAGTACTTTTCACCTACACTGTACGTAGGTATACTCTACATAATTATGTTGGAGTAGAAATACTCACGTTTGTGGAACTATCTGTGAATGCTTTGAAAAATTCCCAGAATTATTTTCAAAATTGTAAATTCGTGTCAAGTCTATCCGTGATCGGTTGGGATTCAAAATTGTGTGGGACCAGTTGGTAGAAGGCCATGTTCAGACAACAATGAATTTGAGAGATAGCTAGTTAAAATTATAGTTGCGATCTTAGATGAACTATATACTAGATGGCGCGTCACCAAGCAATCACTACAATAGAAACACTTCAGCTCAGGCATGCTAGTGTGCGTGAGCGTATTGTCATACACTCGCCTTGTTTGACGTTGTATGTGTGTATAGTGGTGCCAGCTAAAGAAACTTTCCGATTTTCCCATTTTATTTAGGAAATTTTTAGGGGAAAAAAAACAAATTAAAAATTGTAAATAAAAAGTTAACAAGTTGCGTCCAACTTTTAATTTTTTATTTTTAATATTTAACTTTGACTTTTAACTTATTATTTTTAAATTTTGACTTTTAACTTTTTATTTTTAACTTTTGACTTTCAATTCTTGTTATAAATTTTAATTTTAACTTTTATTTTTAACTTTTTATTTTTATCTTTTCCTTTTTAACTTTTTATTTTAAATTTTTCATTTTTAACTTTTTAATTTTAACTTTATATTTTTAAAGTAATGGTAAGTAAGATGTTAAAAACTAATTAAAATTATAATAGCATTATTTTTCGCAGAGTTTAAAAAAGACAACAAAACGTCGACAATTGTTTCGCCTCTAAACGAGGCATTATCAAGACTGTCTCAACGAGAACAGCAAAATTTGTAGCTAGAACATTTCTGCTTATAAGTAAGAGTGTGCAAATGTTGTTAGCGCGATGTAGGATTTATCATAAAAACTAACGTGGGTAGAAACCGCAAATCTTACTAACGAAATACAAAAATAGGTATTCACCGATACAAGACATTGTCTTTTTTAATAAGTTGTATATAAACGCCAAGTGACACATACAAACCAACAAACAACTAATGTATCTGTCTGTTCACAAACAGATTAAGTAAGGGGGACGCATGAAAATATATTTGTTCATTGAGTAAGGTGTCCACATCTCTTCTAACTATTTCTAGCCTTTCCCAAACACTCAACTTGAACCCTTTCTCACATAAGCGTAAAACTCTAAAGGTGTTATTATTGTTCAAGGAATGACCGGTGTCAAGGAGATGCTTCGCGAAGAGGGACTTTTCTGGACAACCGTTGCGGAACGCCGATACATGCTCCTTGTATCTGACCTCAAAAGGCCTACCAGTCTGTCCTACATACTGCATATCACAACCATCGCAGCTCAACAAATAAACACCTGATCTGCGTGAAGCCGACACTAGATCCTTGCCATTACACAACTCCCTCAAGGTGTTCTGTGTCCTAAAAGCTACAAATATATTGTTTTCCCTCATGATCTTAGCTTTACTCAACGAGACGGAACCCACAAACGGCAAACAAGCAGTGTACTTCCTAGGTGGGTCCGGAATTGGATGTAATAAATGAAAACTAGCTGGCGAGGCAAGGATTGAGAGGTACCTGATTCTGGTTACGTGGTGTTCCTGTGCACGTCCGTCTCTGCTGGTCTTCCTAGATCCTCGACAAAAGCGTTGGAAGGAACACTTTGGGGGAAAGTTTTTGCACGTCACTTTTTCTTGGATAATGTTCGGTTTGATTTCCTGTACTTCACACGCGACGTTGAAAGCGAGGGCCCACGGGAAATTCCACGGGGAATGGCGATGCGTATGCGTAAGCGTTTTGCGGGTGCGGTCAATATGGCGACTCTCAAAGGACTGGGAAGAGCAAGAGTAGGATTTTGGAAGAGTGAGTGAATGATTATGCGTATAGTGTTGCGTGCGTATAAAATGCATACATTATAGATAAATGTGATTTTTGGCGAAGCCAAGTTTGCCGGGCTAGAGGTTTTCCTCTATAATGAATTGCGTAGCGGTAGCGTTCACATCGTGCGTAGCGTATGCGTGCGTAGAGATATGGAGTAAACGTGCGTAGCGTTTAAATAACTTAATATAAAGAGTTAGCGTAAATTGTAAGACTAGATCTTAAACTAAATAAATTAAACAGTAGTCTAATTTATTGCGTAGGCAACGGGCAAACCCTGACTACTGGACGTACATAACTTCCAGAAGTTGTACGGACTTTGACGACGCGTACCACATTGTCCTTGCCAGGATGGAGTTCTTCTATAACTCCAAGTGGCCAACAAAGCGGGTGGGCGTTGTTATCCTTGATAACAACAACCGTGCCTACTTTAATGTCTTCTGACGACTTGGCCCATTTCACTCGCTGTTGAAGCGAGGTGAGATATTCTTGGCTCCAACGACGCCAGAAGTCATGCGTGAGTTTGCATACCAGTTGGTAACGTGACAGACGATTATCAGGCTGGTTAGTGAAGTCTTCAGCAGGAAGAAACTGCATCGGAGTGACGTTAAGAAAATGATTTGGAGTTAACGCGGAAATGTCAGGTTCCGCACTCAAAACACATAGCGGGCGGCTATTTAATAAGCCTTCAATTTGAACCAGGACCGTCGTGAACTCTTCATAGGTTAATATTTGAGTTTTTATTAGGTAAGATTATAGGGTGTTTTTGACCGTAGTCGAGTTGCGAATTACTTAACCTACCACCGACTCTAAGGATACCTTCCCGGTCAATGAAAGGGTTAAGTTTGAGTAAAGAATTATTGTTTAATTTATTATTGTTTATTTCAATAATTTGCTTAGCGAAATGTTTATTTTGAATATACCTGAATATGTAATTTTCGGTATACTCCAAATCATGGACACTGAGCGGACCATGTGAGTTTAATTTTCGTGAGAAGCGTAAAACATAAACAAGCGAGCGTAATAATTTCGACCACATCGAAATCCTTTCGACCATTATTTCGATGGGGTGCGTTTGATGTATATTGAGCGGATCGCAAGCCACTAAACTTACGATTTTTGATTCTAAGTTCTCAGAACATGAATTGATATTGACGATAAATGGTTTGAGAGGCCAGTCAGAGATAGGTAACGCGACCCAATCGGGTCCGTGAAACCAGAACCTATTGTTCACTAGAACTTTAGGGCTGACTGGGCGAGATATTATGTCGGCAGGATTAGAGGTTCCTGCGACGTGAAACCAATGTATCGCGGCGATTTTAGAGTTAATATCTGTTATCCTATTGGCAACAAACGTGTGAAACTTATGCGAGGGCGAGTGAATCCATGTAAGCGTAACAGTTGAGTCTGAGAATGCGTATAACTTGTCAATTTGACATCTTTGTAAAAGAGTGTCGCGAATGTTGACTAAGATATTTGCGAGTAGAAGCGCGGCGCAGAGTTCTAAGCGAGCGAGCGGCATTTTAGATAGTGAGGCAACCCGAGACTTCGATGCCAGTAAGTGGACCGATCCAGGTGCGTGGGGACCTGCGCTAACGCGTATGTATACGTTGGCACCGTAACACTTCTCGCTGGCGTCTGCGAACCCTACGAGCGTGACATGACGGGCAGGTAACCCGACATGGCGTGAGATTTTAATGCATTCTAGATAGCGGAGTTCTTTATGGAACTGTTCGCACTTCTTGGCGATAGTGGGGGTGACAGGACTGTCCCAATCTAGGTTGGCCATCCAGCACTCTTGTACTAACAGTTTCATAAATGTGACTACGGGACTAATCAATCCGAGTGGATCAAATAGTCGCGCGGTAGTCGAGAGTATTGAGCGCTTAGTGCACTCCTGCTTATCTGTTTTACTAACGAAGTAAAAATGATCAGCAGCAGGTAACCACTGCATTCCTATTATCTTATGCGGAGCGGACGGATCGGTGTCAAACCGTATGACATCTTCACTTTTCTGAGAAGCGGGGATTTGGTCTAAGAGACCTAAGCTATTGGATATCCATTTAGTGAGATTGAAACCACCTGAGGCGAACATCTCAACCATTTGACGCTGAGTATTCACCGCAGTATCCACACTGTCTACTGAGTTTAAATAATCGTCCATATACATGTGCCTCTCCGCCTCAGCCGCGGCGAGGGGGAACCTGGCGCGACTGTCAGCGGCGAGCTGGCGGACGACCCTCATCGCGAGGAACGGTGAACTGGATATTCCAAAGCTCACGCATGTGAATTGAAAAGTGTCTATACTAGATCGAGTATCGAATCTGTAGAGAATGCGTTGAAAAGATTGATGTTCAGGACTGACCTTTAATTGAAAATACATTTTTTCAATGTCCGCGGACATGGCCACTGAGAACATGCGTAGGTTAATTAACAAATCGAAAATGTTCGTTTGCAAATTAGGACCTGTATAAAGGATGTCATTTAATGATTTTCCACTAGTAGTTTTACTGCTAGCGTCAATGACTATGCGGGTTCTAGAGGAGGCAGGCTTATCGGGGCGATAAACTGCACGGTGCGGAATGTAATATGAACTATCAGCGGGGGAGGCGTTATCAACCTTAGTTAAGTAACCCTTGTTTATATAAGTTTTGATAGTGTCATTATAATTTAAGCGTAAATCTGGATTGGCATCTAATTTATTTTCTAAACTGAGCAGTCGACGTTTCGCAATCAGATCTGAGTATCCCAGCTCCGTGGGATCGTATTTAAATGAGAAATGCACGGTATAGCGACCGGTGTCATCTCGCGAATAAGTTGATTGAAAGATGCGTTCACATGCGTCATCATCTGGACTCATGTGTTTTTTATGCGGTACGCTTTCGAGTTCCCAAAATCGTTGAACGAGTGTTTCGAGTTTAGGGGTTGATTGCGTAGAACAAATAAATGTTTTATGAGTGTTGTGGAAAGCGTGAATATGAGTGGTATCAGCCTTGCCCATGGCTAAATACCCGAGAGTGGATTCCACGGCGACTACCGATGACTGTGGTGACACAACTTTATTATTTCCTAACAGGAATGGGAAAAGCTCATTACCTATCAGACAGTCTATCTGACCAGGTTTGTAGAAGCTATTGTCAGCCATTGGTAAGTCGCGGATGTGTGCGAGACGAGATACGTCTATCTCAACGCTCGGTAACCGATCGGTAATCGAGTCAATTACGCGGGCCACCACATTGTATGAACTCATGGGATCAAAGCGAGAGTGAATTTTGAAAGATGCGTAACCATACGAGGTACTTTCAGTATGACCGATACCTTTAATCGTAGAAGGAGCATAAATTATTTTTAATTTTAATCGATCACAACAAGACTTAGTAATAAAATGACTCATAGAACCCGAATCAACAAATATTCGAATATTATGACGTCTATTGGAACTGTAAACGTGTACCGAAGCAGTAGGTAACAGCACCGTAGTGTTTTTTGAATTAATATTGCGTTCAGAAGTCATCGCGGATAGCGAAACGTCTAAGTTACCGCGTTCATTCGTCGAACAACAAAGCCTGTTATGCACGCTAGCCGAGTCAGTCGCCGCTGGCGTAAGCAGAGAGGTGGCGCAAGCCTGTTGTTGTCCGACGCCCGCGCCGTTCGAGGCGCGGGATCGTGCGAGTGCGAGTGGGACAGCCGCGGGAACTGGAGCTCACCGCCGGCCGTTTTGTTATGACTACCTATACCTATAGCGTAGGCATGGTTGCTACAACAGCTATTTGCGTTTTCGATGTGAAGTAATGTGTGGTGTCTGATTCCACAAACATTACAACTACGCTGCGAACGACAATTTTTTACGTTATGAAAACCTAGACAATTAGTACAAAAGTTGTGTTTTGTGACTAAGTTGTTTCTTGCTAATGGGGTTTCATTGAGAAAATATTGACATTTGTATAACGAGTGCGGAGGTAAGTCCTTGCATAACAAACAGTTCAAATGAGAATTAATTCTATTAGAGTGAGAGGGAGCTAGCGGTATATGTGAGTTGCGTTGTGTGTGAGTGAGAGGTGATGAATTAGGCGACTGTGAGTTGTGATCATTTGTCACGAATGCGTGTGTTTGTTTACTTTTATGCAAGTTCTTATTGGAATTAGAGTATTGAGATTTTTGAATATATGCGGGGGTGCGTAGCGTTTGGATCTTACTCTGTTCCTTCAAGAACAAAGTAAGGTCAGCGAAAGTAGGTATTTTAACCGACTTGTGTGCTTGCTCGAATAGACTGACAAGTTCTTTGTCGAGTTTACTGAGTGCTAAATGAGTGAATACAAAATCAGATAAATTATCTATTTGTAATCGTTGCAGAGCAGATTCAGCGGAGCAGAACTGTTCTAGGAAGATATCGAGCGACTGATTAGGCTTGAAATTAATCAGCTGATCGACGTAATGCGAAGCTTGGACCCTAATATCTTGATACTTTTCAAGAAGTGCGTTCCAAATTATTAGATAATTCTGCGCGGTAGGGACAATGCCTGAGCACATTATTAGGGCCTTACCCGATAGTTTACCCACCAGGTATTGTACCTTTTCAGCGTCAGACAAGCGTGGGTTGTCGTGTATGAGACTCCTAAAGTTCTCATAAAACAAAGACCATTTGGTAGGAGTACCATCAAATGACATTAAATTAAGCGGTGGTAATTTTCGATTTAATAAATCTGATTGATGTGCGCCTTTGGGGGCGTCATCTTTGAGTTTACATTCACAAGCTTTAATGTGACAATAAATATCATCGAAAGCCTTTATAGCCGAGTAATCAGGTTTAGAAGCAGGAAAATGAATTAATTGAGCGAGTACTAATTTATCGAGTACTTCGATAAAATCAGTCTAGTTTTATCAAGCGATTGCACAAGTGTTAAAAATCTAATCTTACAAGATTCGTCCGAAACTTTTAAACTAAGATCGTAAATAGTTTGCAAAATCACGAAAAGATTTTCTTTCTTTGCAATTAAAAGAGTAATAACTGGAGGGATTTGCGATTTTGATTCATCTTCCTGAACTGGGGCCATTTTGTAAACAGAATGTAATTGAGAATGGTATGAAGTTAACTACGAATGGTAACGAATGAATTTGAATGCGCGGTGAAACGAACGAACGGTACGGACGATGTTCACTTATCGCTCGCCTCGACGGTAGGTATGACTGACTATAATAAATAGGTACTAAAATAGGTAGGTACCCACTGCAAACGAAGCGAGCGGTAAAATTTTGAGAAATATGAATGCGGGTGATTTATATATTACGTAAGTATACTATAATATGTAAATTATGGTAAGTAATAGCGATAAATGAGTTGCGTATGAATGTAAGCGAATTGAGTAATGTATGAGTGTGCGTGTGGGTAGGTACATGGGATGAAACCGAACGACCAAGTATGAAATGCGAAAAATAATAATAAATACGTAGGTATGAGTTGAGTGTAAGTTGCGGGGAGTGAATGCGATGGGATGCGGGGTATAGGACAGAAGGATTAATATCCGGCAGAAGGACCACTTGGCGAGGCAAGGATTGAGAGGTACCTGATTCTGGTTACGTGGTGTTCCTGTGCACGTCCGTCTCTGCTGGTCTTCCTAGATCCTCGACAAAAGCGTTGGAAGGAACACTTTGGGGGAAAGTTTTTGCACGTCACTTTTTCTTGGATAATGTTCGGTTTGATTTCCTGTACTTCACACGCGACGTTGAAAGCGAGGGCCCACGGGAAATTCCACGGGGAATGGCGATGCGTATGCGTAAGCGTTTTGCGGGTGCGGTCAATATGGCGACTCTCAAAGGACTGGGAAGAGCAAGAGTAGGATTTTCCAAGAGTGAGTGAATGATTATGCGTATAGTGTTGCGTGCGTATAAAATGCATACATTATAAATAAATGTGATTTTTGGCGAAGCCACTAGCATTTCTACGTTTTTTATTTAATAATGAGTGGACCATTCCCACGTTATAGCCATTACTGTGTGCTATATAACAAATGATAGATAATTCATCATTAAATGCCTGTGGGTTCAATGGTACTGCTAGTAACCTACTCAGTAAGCTGTGGAAAGCTGCCATCTTATGTTGCCATGGGTCATTGGATGAGTAAAGGATAACTGTATCTGTACATGTTGGTTTCCTATAGATACTAAACGCATGAGCCCCATTCCTCCTAGTAATTGATAGGTCTAAGAAATTAAGGGTCGATTCTGACTCCACCTCTAACGAGAAATCAATTCTAGGGTGTACTGAATTCAGTTTCGAGACCAGGACGCTGAGTTGACGCTTTGTTCCTGTCCAGCAGATGATAATGTCATCCACGTATCTAAAGTAGTACAAAATATGAATGTTCCCAACTATGTGTTTAGTCTCGAACGCATCCATGAATATATCAGCTATTAGCGGGCTCAGTGGCGACCGCATCGACAAACCACTTTTTTGCAGAAAAAAACTGTTGTTAAACTGAAAATAATTATGCGTCATACATAATCTTGTTAGGTTAATAATTTCTTCTATTTTATTAAAATTAATCCTTTTGATTGTTAATTTGTGTTTTAAAATGTCTAAGACTTCATTGTACGGTACGTTCGTGAACAAACTTTTCACATCCAAGGATACGAGTTGAGCGTTGGACGGTAACTTTATATTTTTAATTTTATTTATGAGGTCAGTACTATTTTTTAGTGAAAATTTTGGATTAAAATCTATTGTTTCTTTAATAGTTGTGTTTAAAAACTTTGACAATTTGTATGCTGGAGCACCCCTGTATGCGACAACAGGTCTAGTCGGGCACCCTTCCTTGTGTATTTTTGGAAGGCCGTACAACAATGGACAATTAGGATTCATTTTTATCATGGAAATCATCAGAATGATAAGGGCAACACCGTGGTCTTGATCCCTAGGGCAGACTACATAGCAAGGGTTAATGACATCATTTCATCTGATGATTTCCAGCACATAACCTTCAACCCTACCTCCAAGTTCCAGGCAGAACTAAAGCTTGCTATAAAATCCACGACTTATTTATTTCCTGAGAATTCTTCGTTGCATAGAACTTTGATAAACATGAATCCTAGTTGTCCATTGTTGTACGGCCTTCCAAAAATACACAAGGAAGGGTGCCGGATTAGACCTGTTGTCGCATACAGGGGTGCTCCAGCATACAAATTGTCAAAGTTTTTAAACACAATTATTAAAGAAACAATAGATTTTAATCCAAAATTTTCACTAAAAAATAGTACTGACCTCATAAATAAAATTAAAAATATAAACTTACTGTCCAACGCTCAACTCGTATCCTTGGATGTGAAAAGTTTGTTCACGAACGTACCGTACAATGAAGTCTTAGACATTTTAAAACACAAATTAACAATCAAAAGGATTAATTTTAATAAAATAGAAGAAATTATTAACCAAACAAGATTATGTATGACGCATAATTATTTTCAGTTCAACAACAGTTTTTTCCTGCAAAAAAGTGGTTTGTCGATGGGGTCGCCACTGAGCCCGCTAATAGCTGATATATTCATGGATGCGTTCGAGACTAAACACATAGTTGGGAACATTCATATTTTGTACTACGTTAGATACGTGGATGACATTATCATCTGCTGGACAGGAACAAAGCGTCAACTCAGCGTCCTGGTCTCGAACCTGAATTCAGTACACCCTAGAATTGATTTCTCGTTAGAGGTGGAGTCAGAATCGACCCTTAATTTCTTAGACCTATTAATTACTAAGAGGAATGGGGCTCATGAGTTTAGTATCTATAGGAAACCAACATGTACAGACACAGTTATCCCTTACTCATCCAATCACCCACGGCAACATAAGATGGCAGCTTTCCACAGCTTACTGAGTAGGTTACTAGCAGTACCATTGAACCCACAGGCATTTAATGAGGAATTATCGATAATTTGTTATATAGCACACAGAAATGGCTATAACGTGGGAATGGTCCACTCATTATTAAATAAAAAACGTAGAAATGCTAGTTTTCATTTATTACATCCAATTCAGGAGCGACCTAGGAAGTACACTGCTTGTTTGCCGTTTGTGGGTTCCGTCTCGTTGAGTATAGCTAAGATCATGAGGGAAAACCATTTATTTGTAGCTTTTAGGACACAGAATACCTTGAGGGAGTTGTGTAATAGCAAGGATCTAGTGTCGGCTTCACGCAGATCAGGTGTTTATTTGTTGAGCTGCGATGGTTGTGATATGCAGTATGTAGGACAGACTGGTAGGCCTTTTGAGGTCAGATACAAGGAGCATGTATCGGCGTTCCGAAACGGTTGTCCAGAAAAGTCCCTCTTCGCGAAGCATCTCCTTGACACCGGTCATTCCTTGAACAATAATAACACCTTTAGAGTTTTACGCTTATGTGAGAAAGGGTTCAAGTTGAGTGTTTGGGAAAGGCTAGAAATAGTTAGAAGAGATGTGGACACCTTACTCAATGAACAAATAGATTTTCATGTGTCCCCCTTACTTAATCTGTTTGTGAACAGACAGACACATTAGTTGTTTGTTGGTTTGTATGTGTCACTTGGCGTTTATATACAACTTATTAAAAAAGACAATGTCTTGTATCGGTGAATACCTATTTTTGAATTTCGTTAGTAAGATTTGCGGTTTCTACCCGCGTTAGTTTTTATGATAAATCCTACATCGCGCTAACAACATTTGCACACTCTTACTTATAAGCAGAAATGTTCTAGCTACAAATTTTGCTGTTCTCGTTGAGACAGTCTTGATAATGCCTCGTTTAGAGGCGAAACAATTGTCGACGTTTTGTTGTCTTTTTTAAACTCTGCGAAAAATAATGCTATTATAATTTTAATAAGTTTTTAACATCTTACTTACCATTACTTTGTCATGGATTTTCGCCAGGTAACGCCTGTTTCTATCCAATATTTATATTTTTAATTTTTAACTTTTTATTTTTAACTTCTATTTTTAACTTTTTATTTTTGGCAGCCATATTGGATTGCGAAATGGACATGAAATTCTTACTTAACATACCAAAAACCTTGCCCGAGTTGGCCGGTTTTTATTGGATAAACTTAACGTATCATCCTTTCTAGGTACATCACTATATACTCGCTACTACATATTCACGACTCACTCTTGACCATTTTTAAATTATTTATTTTATGTATCTGTATTTATATTCTAATGACTTGTCCAACACCTATTTCTACTAATATAAATCGGGAAATTTTGAATTCGAAACTGACAATACCAACAAAAACGACAATTATAAATTACACATTATTTAAATATTGATTCAATAAAATTATGATGAACTATGAGTTACTTACAGATGGTAGGTAAATTTGCTGGTTCCTGTGCAGTTTCTGCAAACTTTTATTGCACATTTAGGCATATTAAGGCCAAAAAAAATTGATCGCATAAACAACCGTAACCCTTGACAACACAATATTGTCAAGAAAGAGCGGGAAGCTGTTTATAGCCCAACAGTTCGGTGATATTTTTTTAAATGCATTTCTGACCCTAAGGTTCCGTCTATCGTATAAAACAAGTCACTGCTTGCGATATACCTGGTGTACTGGACACTGGTAAATGCATTCAAGTATCGTTAATTATTTGTTACTTTTACAACAACAACGATTTTACATTGTATATATGAGTGTAATTTCTCAGTTTTAATTTCCGTACCTATGTTATTCTACCTGAGAATCATGCCATTAATATTTTTATAGTCACTATCCTGTCATATAGTCAGTATAAACCTATACTATAACATTGTACCGATATGCAAGAGATTCCCGACGGACTACACCTAGGACAGGATTGCATGCCTCTCTGAGATACTGACTACTTGACTAATGTGGGCGGTAATGGATGGAAAGTGTCCCAAAACCAGTGTAGGGTTGGCGTTGATTATACGCAATTTGAATAAACATGACAACAATTTCATACTATCATAAATCTCTTCTTTAAACGGTAATGTAGCTATCAAAAACAACCTATCCTACTGAGATTATAAAGGTGAAAGTTTATATGTATTTTTATGAACTTTGGAAATATATTCGGGATATTTACCATGTATTATTTTGGTGTCGAGTTTCCGATATTTCGGCACTATTGCAAGCGCCATGGTCACGGAGGAACTGTCAGTCAGTACATCGCGAAATAGTTATCGGAAACTCGACACCAAAATAATACATGGTAAATATCCCGAATATATTTCCAAAGTTTATTATAATAACGACCATGGCAGTTTAAATAACTATATTTTTATGTATTTGTTTAGATGTGTGGATGTTCGGATCTTTGTGGCTCTTCTCCACGAAAATTACAGAATGGATTTTAATGAAACTCGACAATAATGTAGTTCATTCATCAGAATAACACATAAGCTATAATGTATGAATCCATTGTGTAAATGGGCCAAAATATGATAATAAATCGGCAAAAATTCGGCAAAAATCGGCTGTTTGCGAGAAATTAAATTTGACACTTGGTTTTTTTTTAAGTTTTATTTTAAGAAGGTACGTTATATATAAGACCTAATAAAACAAGTAGGATTCATTCCTTTCGAAACATTTCTTTTAAACTAAAGTACGAGAGGTACCTAGATAAACTTTGTCCATTACAATAGCATACATACCTTTATCTTTTAACTTGTAATTTTTAACAATTTCTTAACTTTTATTTTAAAACTTTTATGTTTTAACTGTAATTTTTTAATTTTTATTTCTGAACTTTTATTTTTAACTTTGATATTTTAGCTTTTATTTTTTTAACTTTTAATTTTAACTTTTATTTTTTTCTTTTAACTTACAACTTTTAATATGTATTCTTTTATCCTCTATTCCCTTCCTCATTCCGCAATCCCCTAAGCGATACGACCGATTTTGGTTTAAAGATATATAGGATGACTAGAAATACAACCAGTGACTTTGCGCAGACGAATTCGAGCGCGTTACAATCTATATATTTAATACGACAATTTGTCTGTCCGTCCGTCGCGTTTTTCAATTATAATTAATAATACACATTTGCATGAAATAATAATTTTTTTTTTATATTTGTGGCAATACAAAATTCGCCGTGATAACTAGTAGTTATTAATATTTACTGAATCTTTATGGACATCTACTTGGTCATAAATTTCATGGTTTTAGTAAATCTAGAGTTGAAATAAAAATTAGTAATTACGCAATAAAACTGTGGACTTTTTTGCATTAAGCATGTTTCATTAAGCATGCTAATGAAACTAAGTCCACAATGATATTTAAAAACTTGTACGAAGAATTTAAAGAAGAAATAGGTACAGTCGGCCCCAAAAGTCGCTGAACACATTCAAACTTCCAAAACATCTGAACACTAAAAATGTCATAAGTCAGTGACGCAACAAGAGAACAAAATAAACTCAACATACAAAAGGTCCATAAAACGCTGAACACTAGTATTCCAAAAGTAGCTGAACATCATTAACATCATAAGTAGATTAACAAATCATATTTTCAATGTTGTTACCTGTTAATCTAATTTTGGTGTTCTTGATGTTACACGAATTTTGGTCTTTTGACATGTAGTATAATTTGAGAAAAGTTTGAAAGCTAATATTAATCTCCATGCTACCCCATACAGAATCGTGCAGGCAAACCTAATGAAGAAACAGGTGGCAACCCAAGACTTCCTACTCGAGGCCTCCAGGCGTAAGGCATCCATAGCACTCATACAGGGGTCTTACGTGGGCAATGAAAAGAGGATACGGGGATACCAGGGCGTCAGGGTCTTCCAGAACACTGGACAAGGAGATGGGACTGCAAAGTGGCCTCGTATACTCGTATAATCGACGATCTACGTAGCTGCCGTGGAGTCAACGATATTGTACGCAGCCAGTGCTTGGCACACAACGGCGAACAAGCTTGGCGTCCAAAAGCAGCTGAACGCGGTACAGCGCGGTTTCGCCCAGAAATTGTGTAAGGCCTACCGGACGGTCTCCCTGAACTCGGCACTGGTCCTGTCTGGCCTGCTCCCTCTGGACCTCAGAATTTGTGAAATGGCCTCATTGTATGAGACCAATAGCGGAGTTGGCCAGCAATGTAAAAGATTTAAAACTGTTTTATAATAAGGAAATAAAGCGCGTTAGCACCCTTATAACCCCATAGAAAAGAATGAAAGGTAGTGTGGAAGTGCGAGAGGCATAAAAGAAGAAATGGAATGGTACTAGAGAAACAGAGTGAAAGATGATTAATATTAAAAACGACGTATTCGCGAGTGGCGCCACGGGGCGCGCGGGGCTGTGGGCTGTTAGAACATTGTTATTCCAGTGCATGGCGTCCATGCTCCTCGTGGCGTAGCCGGCGTATATGGGTGAAAGTGTAGTAGAAGAAGGAGCCCCGAGAGGGTTTTGTTTTTAAACTCGCGTCCTGAGGTCGCGGCCCCACCTACGTCCATTGCAGAGTGCCTCCGGTAGAGACTGAGAGAATTCCCGGTGGCGCCCGGCAAACCTTGGCCACTAGCATGGCCACTGCGTGGTGGTCGGGTGTTACCCCGCATCTTTGGGGTCGGGTTTTATCCCGCGTCGGTGAGTGAAGGCGTGTGTGGGGTGCAGCCCAACATCACGCAGCCCTTCTAGCCTGCTTCTGTAAGGACGGTGGGTTGCTAATCCATCGCCCTCAGGACCCGATTATAGAGTTCGATGGTCCTGGGCGTAATCACGTCTGCGGCGCCCTCGCCGCATTCTTCGGAACTCAGTGGGGAGGGTACGCTCCCTAACCCTACCGGCCGCCTCCTTCACGAGCATTACTGGCTCGCAGAAGAAAACGGCCGCGTTCCACTGGCTCCCGCTAGAGACCATGGCTCGTAGCATGGTCTCCAGCGAGAGCGTATCTACGCCCAGCCCCACAACGAGGTCCCGGCGCTGAATCGCCCAGGTTGAGCATTCCACCAACGTGTATAATGCAGTGTCTACGCCGGAAGCCTCGCAGTGTTGACACGCGGGTTTGACCTCACGATGCATGCGAAACTGATACTCACCGAAATTTCCGTGCCCGGTGATGATCTGTGTCGCACGATACGTGAGGCCACCGTGCTGTCTCTGCAGCCACTCCTCCATGATCGGTCTCACCGCCACTATGGTGGTGGTTCCCCACTTCGGTTGCTGAAGTCGCACCTTCCATGTCTCCATGAAATCCTGGCGGAGTTGGGACCGCTGAGCCTCGATTTCTCAAGACGCAGGCCTGTGGAGCCCCGAGAGGGCTGTGTAGATAAAATTAGGTAGACTAGATAGCATAACATAAAGCTGTAGAATAGGCTCTGCCATTGGTAGAGGAGCGTACATAAAAAAAAATCTGTATAGGGTAGCAATGCCCGGGACGCCCTTAGCAGTACTGAGTGATTGTCCGTGCTATTTCGTCCCATCTCATTCTTACTGGGCTTGTGTTATACATCGCGCTGTGTCGCTCAGCCCCTCCCGACGGCAGTTACAACAGGAAGGCTGTGTTCCCACCTGCAGCTCCGGGCACTTGACCTTCATAATATGAAGGCCAGTGCAGTGGCTGCACGTGAGCTCGGTACTCTTGCAGTACTTCCTGCTGTGCCCATAACCTAGGCATAGGGAACACTGCACCAATGGAGATTAATATTAGCTTTAAAACTTTTCTCAAATTATCCTACATGTCAAAAGACCAAAAGTCGTGTAACATCAAGAATAGATTAACAGGCAACAACATTGAAAATATGATTTGTTATTCTACTTATGATGTTAATGATGTTCAGCTACTAGTGTTCAGCGTTTTATGGACCTTTTGCATGTTGAGTTTATTTTGTTCTCTTGTTGCGTCACTGACTTATGACATTCTTGGTGTTCAGATGTTTTGGAAGTTTGAATGTGATCAGCGACTTTTGGGGCCGACTGTACATATTGTGTATGGTATAAATTAGACAGATAATTAAAACACCGTCACTTTTTATACTAGGTACATTAAGTAATTTTTATTGGGTATACTATACCACACATTATATACCTGCATAAATACAACTTATAAGTAAACAAATAAAAATATATCAAAAGATTAACATTATTATATGACAGTTACTCAGAAACTTACAGTTTAACCTCCAATCATAAAACATTTTAATAGGCAGAACTATACACTAAATAGTTCAGAGTTAAATTAACTAGAATGATCCTTATAAAACTGGACATGCAGAAAGACAATTATTGAATGAAAGAAAAAAATACTTAATTTTATAATGGCAGAGTGATTTGTAAATTGCGTGGATACTTATTTATAAACATGAGCCTTAAAATGGTTTTTGTATTTGTACTTTTTAAAAGAATAACTCGTTAAGCATCTGCACAGGTACTTTGTCGATTGTTTACAGAACCGTGTAAGAATACAAAACAGCTTCTGAAAGGTCGTTTAATCATGTCCAAATTACTATTATAAGATACGAGCAAAAAAAACTTTATAATGATTCAACATTATTTTGTCAGATTGAGCAAAGTCAATCTGCGCAAAAGAAGTAGTTTTAAGATACTTTACAGCATGAATAAATAAGCCAGATATAGCATGTAGGTATGTATGTTACTTATTTATTACCTAGTTCTTTATTTCGAAAAGCAAATCAGGAAATACATAATTGCCACTATAGCAATATTGATATAATAATGACTACGAAAAAACCAAGTTTAAGGATAATTTGAGCACCGAAGGCCGTTCAGCAGTCCGGGCAAATTCTTAAAGCAATAGGTAACTATAGGTATATAGGTAACTATAAGTAAGTAATAACAATTTAATCTATAAATATAATAAACTCTACATATAAAATTAATCTACATAATATTGAAAGTGTAGCAAAAGTTAGTAGGCAAAACGTTCTGTTAGGAAACAAACCATGTCCATCATCCCTCGTTCCTATTCGAGTATGGATTTGGAGCGTTCGTTTTGAAGTGTGGCGCGATATGTAGTGCTACGCGCATCACGTTTGACTACCCTCCAATAAAACATATCAGTTTGACGCTTGAAAGTTGTTAGTAGATTTATTCACACTATCATTGAATATGCATTCAATGAAACATAGAATGTGAAAAATAAAATCAAGCATGGTAAAATGTGTAAAAAAATGCAGATTAGTTTAAATCTGTTTTATAAACAAATATAGTTAGTAACCACTACCAAAGCAGTTTAATAAAAAAATATTTGTGATACAGCAGGTTACCTACTATATTCCAGTAGAACATTTGCGGTAATATCCCTGTCTGCTTCAGATGACCCGTGTTGACCAACGGTCATCGACATGAAACAGGTACAAAAAGGTCTTTACTTATAGAATATTAACCTACTTTTACACAACAACTGTACCTACACCATAAATGTATTATTACTAGGGTAACGTAATAATACCTTATATCTGCCCAAATGGTCAAACTGACAGACAGACAGACACAAATCATGTCATGGGTAGACAGAGGCCTTTAATTCAAACACATTTTGACATTTTTAACCCCTACGTAATAGATGGCATACCATTTTCGGGGAGTAGAGCCAAACTGTCCCCAAATAATGATCTCTATCCGATTTAAAAAAATCAAGTCATGATTTCGATATCAAAAGCTCTTATATTATTATAGTAAGTTGGAGTGTTCTCAATTTTATACGCTTGGTTTATTTACATTTGTAGACACAGAACCAACAAAAGATCTACGTTTACACAAGATATGCTGATATAGACGATACTTAAATAAAAGAGAAGAACATTTCACAAGAAATATACTTAAGTATAAGTAATTCAGAAAAGAAAAGTATAAACGGTTCCTCATCCCTTATTCTGTAGCTGCGAAATCCCACAAATCCATTCAAGGGGGACTCGCTTCAGCTTCACCGGCGTACGCATTGACTGAGACGCATGCAAAGGGATCACTGAGATAAATTGCTCACCGCTGTCACTTATTTCACGGCAAATGGATAGGGACACAAGTGAGACTGAACAAGGAGATCTACTGTGTTAATGGCGCGCTTGGGCATTATGTTCTACTCGGTTTAATTACATTTATACAGTAGTCAATTTACACCACATAAGGTATAATGTATGAAATTTAAACATCAAGAATCATAAGCCCTTAGTTATAACTTAACATAATTAATGAGTAAATAAAAAAAGAAGTCAATAAATGTCTCCCAGGTTGACCAGTGCTGATCTTTCGTGATTGAC
The DNA here is from genome assembly GCA_963556515.1 of Nudaria mundana. Classification (NCBI taxonomy): domain Eukaryota; kingdom Metazoa; phylum Arthropoda; class Insecta; order Lepidoptera; family Erebidae; genus Nudaria; species Nudaria mundana. The sequence goes on from OY748287.1 coordinate 11,981,919, forward strand.
ATAAAAAAAAAAGATATTGGTAAAAAGCTTTGGACTCAGTGTATAAACCTATTTTATGATAGCCCTGTCAGTAAAAGCACAGAATAGGGAATCCAGATTATAAAACAATGGAAGAGGCTGTCTCTTTGAGACAGTCTTGATAATGCCTCGTGTGTAGGTGAAACATATGTCGACGTTTAACATGTCTTCTAGTTAGCGAAATCATTGCAATTATCTAAATTTCAACATCAAATTTTCCATTGTTTTATCATGGATTTTCGCTAGGTAACGCCTGACTCCATTCAGAATCCAGATTATGTCTATTGCACTCCTTCTAAAAACTGACAAAAAGAAATGAGGAGAAAGAAGAAGAAACAAAAGAAAAAGAAGACTTGTCATTCAATTGCCTCGAATGTTTACTGCTGCTAAATGCTATTTATAACTATGTAAAAGGATTAGGACTCTCTTTTAAATATAGGTATAGAATATCATTGATTAGGATGGTAAACTGAAATGAGTCGACTTTCAGTGAACAAATCATATTAATTTTTCACTTTATTTTAATTGGATCAAGTAATTTGAAAAGCAATTACTACAAAACCGCGTGATGACAACTTACAAGTATGCTAATGTTGCTAATCTGAATTAAGTGAAATTACCAACAGGAATGCAACAGAGATACGTTTTGTCACAAAATGCGGACTCGGGCACAGAAACAATTTATTTTACATGAAAAGAAGCTTAACACCACGACTAGCTATTTATTAAAAAACCCTTAACAGACCGAGTTATCAAATGTGTTCATTTCAAGTCCATTATATCTAGATTAGATTTGTGAAATACAACTTTGAATAGAAGCACTTGGGACGTTGTTCCCGCAAATTACGCCGTTATGAGACTACAAATAACAAATTTATGAAGATAGCTATCGAGTGCTCGGTGTTACGTAAAACGTGTTTTAGACGTCGGTGAGAGCGATAACACGACACTAGTGTTAACATCTGGCTTGACTCCCGGGGCTGTGCATAAACATCACGGTGTAGACGTCATGCCCTCATTAGCATTATTCAAACGTGTTATCATCGGCAACCGTGCCGACAGAGGGATTGTTACCTGAAATTATCCAAAGGAAATACTCCGGGTAAACTACCTGAAGCAAAGCTACGGTTTAGATTAACAACATTAGGTCGAATATTACTGTCAATCTTTTTGAAATGCAGCTATTGAGGAAGACAGGATGCCATCATATTTAAAATCCACTGAAAACTGTAATAATATTATAAAATCAATATTTTTGAATATTCTCATAGCACAAGCTTATAGCTTAGTATAGGCTAGCCTAGTATAAGTAAAGTATAGATTTGTATTGTTCTATAGGTAAGTATGTACCTACTTACCTATAGAACAATACGAATCTATACACAAGTAAGTCCACTACAGTTTATCGCCTCCCTAGAGATATTCAAGATGTCATGGACTCATGTCCGCAACCTTTGCTTGACACGCGAATCCGTCATCAGGAAACCACTAACTAAATAGCCAGATAGACGTTCTAAATAAGAAATGCGTCAACAACGTCAGCTGCTAGCCGAAGGACAAAACACTATTTTTTAGTTTATAAATCCAATATTGAGCCTGTTGCATTCTTATACAGGTTGGGTTACTATTAATTTCCTAAGCTTGCAAAAAAATATTTGGTTAGGATACTCATTTTGTTTTATTATATTATTATACCTTTTCGGATAGCTTATGAACTTTGGCAGTTTTTCAAATGGTTTGTACGGTTAACATCATATTTTTTTTTACAATATAAGACTTTAAACTATTAATTTTAATTTTTTGCCTAAACAATCATAATGTTTAAATAAGCCTAACATTCACATTTAACGTGTTTTGTAATATTTATAGCATGCCAAGAAACAAAAAGAGGTTTAAGTGATCCATTGGTCAGTTTCTTATATTTGATCACAAACACCAAAAACGGGGTCTTTTTTGCAAAAAAACTTTTCATACGATATCTCCAAAACCGCATCTGCACTCCTCTTTTTTTCCTTTTAAATTCCGCGGCCTGACGCCGCGGCCGCTCCCACGTCCGTTACCGGGCTTCTCTGGCTCACACACAGAAGGTATTTCCAGTGGCACCCAGCATCTGCCCTCCCCTATAACCTACTGCCCGAAAGACATCGAATACCAGTAACCCTGTATATTTAATTTGAATAAAGAAATAGAATATTTAAACACCTATTGCGTTTCATATACTTACCTACAATCATAAAATAATACATTTTATATTGGTATACATTATGATTCATGGCGTGATGATCAGAGGAAACATGCAGAAGACGTGAAGAAGAGTGTGGATTTCAGATTCCATGTGAGAGTTTATTACTCACTTGACTTTAAATATAAATAAAAGCAATAAAGTTGATTGGAACGCCACCCAGCTGCCCTTACGTTGTTAATGGGCTGCCGGCAATGACATTATGGCCACTTTCAACGAACTAATCTTAATTGCGTCATTTAAGATACTGTAAGCTCTCATTATTTAGTATAAAGTCATCAATGTGCATGCCTTTAAATTGACTCTGATAGAAGGTCGGTTGTAATACAACTATAAAAAATTTTGGACTACATACCATAGTTACGATTCTGCCAGATTAGGCCAGAGATTTTTTTTTATGATCAGAGTAATACTCATAAAATATTACATTATATTATTATAATCTCGTCTGTTTCTCCGAAGGGGACGACAGAGCTGAATTATACGCCTACTTTTCGCCAGGTAACTTTGTTGGTAGTAAAGGGCAAGCTCTAAGTATAAGTTTTTAGGCTTAGGTTGGTAGGTAACAACAACAGCTGTTGACCAGCATTTGCACGTCATGTTACCTACCTACTTTGAGAATTATATTTAATTATGTGAATTAACGTGTCATCATTCCTAATTTTGTTGAAATTAGGACGTTGGACTTGTGTCTGTCACATATTGAAGTGAATTCACATTTGAAAATTTAACTCAGCTGACAATATCACAGAATAGTGCTTCGTACGATGAACGAAAATGCTGAATGAGTGAAATAAGTTTTTGGGTTTGTTAGCTTTAAAAGAACTTTACGTTTAATATTTTCAAAACATATTCAAAATTTGACATACCTGCTTATTACAATTGAAGTGGAAACTGGCGTAATTATTTTCGTAAAAGGCTTTAATAAAGCTTGCTGATTTCAATTTATGTGTGCGAAGCCTGTGTCCAGCTAAGCTATTAAGAACCTAATGAGTTTCTGCCACGTTTCACATTACAGTCATGTCGAATTGAATTTTTTAAAGTCATTTTACACTGAGTGTTATATAAATGTACAGTAATATTATAAGGAGGTATAATTCGTTTATAAGTTTTCTTGTATAAAATAATAATATCTGCCTCGACTGAAAGAATTTTGATAATTTAACTCACTAATTGACGCGCCGCCGTACCTATGATATAAAATTATTACTCGTGGTGAAGTCAAAAATAGAAGTATTCATACATCCAACCAATGCAGGAGAGTTTTTACAAAGCGAAATATTTACAAAGACTTGTTATAATTTTTATGACGTCATTTTGCTCTTAGATGTATCAGTTGGCAAAACAAATTGTTTCGTTTAATTCTAATCGTATTTTATAAAATTCTCTTTAAAGTTGAATATCTCTGAAACAAATACTTATATCAAAAAATTGTCCAAGCAACATTTCAATGTTTTTAAAATATCTATCTAATGGTACCTACCCAGCGCAGTTCCGAAATTCGTTGCTTTATGACCCCACCAAATAAGCAGACGCGTAAAAAAAACCTAACCTTACGTGTACGTTTGGAGGTAAAACCAAAACGCATAATAATATTATTTTAATACTTTTTGGCGTAGTTTATGGAAATGTGTCATGGGGTCGGTTTTTCAGTCTTCGATATTTTCCGTAAAGCGACTGCCATCTGATCTCCACAACCCATGGGCGATATCGAAGTTCCGTAGTTAGAGCAGTCCGATTTTTTATTTAGGGCCCCAACTACCCCTAACGACTGCCAACGATTGTAAATATTTCACTTTGCAAAAGCGCTCCTCAATTAACTTATTATTTTTGATTACTTCCCAATATACAGTGTAGGTATAAAAAAATACAAAATACTTTAATGCGATACATATTAAAATTGTTGTGGTTCGAGAAAACATGTTAAAAATACGCAACTGATTATTTAAAGATGCAGTTAGTACACAGTGCTTTCAGTTGTAAAAGTTGTAAAGCTTGGACTCGTAACCATTACTTTTCATTAGAAAACATGTTGATAATTATGCTAATTCTACTGTTAAACAGCTGCTTTTATGAAACAATGTAATAAATAATGAAAGTAAAGTTGGCCTTTTAAATGTCGATAATTAATATAATAGTGTTTGTGTAGTTTGCTGGCTGTGGGAGAGTGGCAGTCTGGATTGTGGATCAAGGCCATTCCTTCGCCCCATATAGGTACTAACCTTAATGACATAATCCGTCGGGCTCTTTCCACCGCCGGTATCCCAGCAGTTCGTGAACCAAATGGGCTGGCACGTGGCGATGGAAAGAGACCTGATGGAATGTCGTTATTGCCATGGAAGATGGGAAGACCTTTAGTGTGGGATGCAACGTGGGTTGATACTCTGGCGCCATCTCACCTTCCTAGTACAGCGGATTGTGCCGGCGCTGCTGCTGCATCAGCGGAAAGCCTCAAACGGCGCAAATACTCAAATTTAGTAGGAGACTACATATTTGAGCTGTTTGGGGTAGAGACGCTGGGACCTTGGAATCCGAGCGCTCGCGGACTCTCTAAAACCACAAACTCATGATCGACTCTTCTCAAGACCAGAAGGCTGGTTACTTTTTATCTCAAAGAATAAGCATTGCCATACAACGTGGCAATGCTGCCAGTCGGCAAAGAGGCGGAGGAGCTCTTTGACTCCTGTATATAGTGTAGATTATATGTGTATAGTATAGTTTTTAGTAAGTGTAAATAGTATTTTCATCTCTTATTATGTATATTGTAATTGTTAAATAAATTTACTTAATGATGTTTGTGTACTAATTATATACAGCACTTAAGTAGGAGATAGTACTTATTTATACTACATGAGTTTTCTGTTGACCATTTGTTAACAAACTAAATGTTTCCAGTATAATGTGTAGCACCTATAATATATTGTAATTCAAACTCCGGTATTCACGTTAACTAAACTGGGTGTTGGTCTAGTGTAATCGAATATACCTATACCTACCGAAAAGGGCTACGAGATGTCGTAAATATAGTTCAGTTTATCTGCACCGTGCTGGGATGAGACGCTTACATATTTCTAAGTATAAAAAGGTAACAAAGGTGCTTTAAATTTCTTTTTGGGATTCTAAAGGCGTCCATATTGCCTTTGAGTGGTTTAGAAATTTGCACCAACGGCATTCTAGTCTCAAACTTAGCAGAACTCGTGCAATCAGCATTAGATAATGGATACAAATATTTATTAAACTTAGCCACATTTTTGTAAACATTTTAGGTACTTAATAAAAACCACCATTATTATACAGAATACAGGCACAGTTGATGATATAAGAGAATAAGAGAAAGAATACTACACTTTGCGTTATTTTCCCAAAGGATTTGAAGTTATTCTGAGTTGACTAAGATCGAGTTTCAACTTCGTTGTTTTTCTTTTACATAGTCCTTTCAACTTATGGTAAAATGGTAAGAAATTGTATCGTCGCCGTCGTTAAAACATAAAATCCCAATCTGTAGGTCCTATTAAGTATGTCAATGTGACATGAGGTTCATTTATTTTGTAGATTTGCTTCTCTCAACTCGATTTAACTAAAAAAATATATTAAAGTTATTTTTACTATCAGCCAATTAACGCCCACTGCTGGGCATAGGGCTCCCAATACGAAAGCCACAAGATTCGGTCTTGAGCTTCCCTAATCCAGTGGCTTTGAGTGACCTTTACGGTGCCTTCAGTCCACTTTGTGGCAGGCCTACCCACTCTGTGTCTTCCAGTGCGCGGTCGGCATTCGGGGACTTTTAGGCCCATCGGCCATCAGTCCGACGAGCGATATGTCATACTCTCTGCCACTTGATCTTGGCGACTCTCTAAATAACCTACTAATATTAGGTATAAAGAGAATAAGCTATATTATGACTGAACACCATAGGCTGGTTATGTGTTCCCACGGTAATCGGGAAGGGGAAAACTATATCACACACACACATATCACGCCTATATCCCCGAAAGGATAGGCAAACTACTCGTATATCACGCGGGCGAAGCCGCAGCCGATCAGCAAGTGTCTGATAAAATCAACTTAAAGTATTCTATACTTTCATTTACAAACATTATCTTACTAAAGTGCATAAAACATACAAACTGCAATACTAATACGAAAGTTAATAAAATGTATCTATTTGTTGACAAGTTTCAACCGACTTGAGCTTTCATAATATTAATATCTCGTGATGCAAGGAGCAGGTACACCAAAGTTTGAACATGAAGAACTTTGTGGTGACATGAAAGTGGGAAATTTAATATCTCTAAGTGTGTACGTGGAAAAGCTTATTACTTGGGAATCTCATTTGTGGCATAAACGGTTCATAACTTAAACATAAAAGTACATCTGAACTTGCTTTCATAGATGATAAAATTGATTGGATGGACATCAATTAGTAATCATGAACACATTCGCTCTATAACAAATATTACTGGACGTTATATTAAAACTAAAATAGACATTGCCATATTTGTAGTGCTTAATCCATTTCCTCGCATAAAGGCTCTATGAAATTTGTCAAAGTTATATCATATAGTTTAACATCGATATGAACGGGTATCTCGGTAACCGGTAACAGGTAGTCGCTATAAGTCTACATCGCCGACTGCCCTGACATTCGCTCCGCCCTACGACTAATTACCGACTACCTAGGCACTTGTTTATTTACATAGGACCAATTATAATAACTCGTGTAGATACAACGTCGTGAATATCTCAACTAAGCCTAAGAATCTAAGCTTTAGAAGTACAAACATTCATACCTTTTACTGCAGCTTCGATTATTTCAATGCTTCTTAATGTAAGAACCAAAGGCTCTACAACTAAACTCAACCACAGTTTCCCAGCTTCCCTTTTCTTTTTAGTTAAGAATATACCATAAGTTCGCATACGAAGCGGTGTACATGAATAATTGGTACTTTCGACAAAGATAGTGGCATCACTAAAGCGCAAAGATTTAGCGGCATCAAATTTAACTGATACACCTATGTCATTTAAATCACCTTTTAGTACTCTACGTATGTTCACTTTGTACACTCGCATTCCATTATAGCCAGTATTTACACCAAACACTTTACCCGTAAACACGTACTTTGAAAGCAACGTTACATGTTTTAATAGCAGTCGGTTATACGTTAGAGTCGTATCGCATGCCGAAATCGTACTCCGTCGATAGGATGGTGTTAGATCCTCACCATGTACTAATTGCACGACTGTATTTACTGCATCCAGAGCGAGCACCAACAAGATAAACAAACAACGAGCCGACATCGCGAAAGATAAACAAACACCTCCACACTATAAAAACACCAGATAACTAGTAGTCCTACTATACGTTCACATTTACTTAATCAAATAACTGTAATGTTAGAGGAAGATTTGCAAGTTTACAAGTAGTATCATAACATAAGCGTGCACACGAGTGCAGGGCGCGCCGGAGGCTGTTGCGTCGTGCAGGCTTTCTACCCACTCACTCCAGAACGTTCACCTACCCTACATATTTACATACTGATTGGTCGCGCGTAAATAAGACCCCGCAACTAGTAATAGGATACCAAATAATTGGATGCGACACTTATCTTGACACTATCTTGATTTGTTAAGCCAGGAAACGAATGTTACACTATTCACGTCTCAATAGAAAACCAATTTGTTATCAAGATGTTCCTATAAAATTTTATGAACTAGTACATATATACCGTGTTTGTAAACATAATTTACATGTCTACTCCACGTAGAGAGGAAATCGTATTTTCTAATAGTGAATGAACTCATACTGTAGATTTAATAATTACCATACTAACAAATCTGCTTCAGTTTTATCAGGTCATATTAATCATTCTAAATTAAAAGAATAACCCACTCCAAAAAGCTGATGATAACAACATCTTTAAAATTTAAAGTTAGTTAAACAGTTGAATTTGTGCAACAAGTAGGAGCACAGAATAAGGAATAGTACTTAGTAGGAGCTAGAAGAATCGATCTAGATTATTCTGCATCAAAGAGGTAAAATAGTATCTCATAAAGGTGTTGGAGTTGTAGTTAGTTGCAATTAACACCGAACACATATTTTTTGGCAATTAAAATGAAAATCCGCGCCAGATACATTAACAAAATTGGCAGTTTAATCTTTACTAGCATGCCGTAATTTACATGTCAATGATGTCAAACAGATTACGTGCGAAATATACACATTAGTATAGGTGCGTTACTCAAATTTAATTTACTATAACACTATTTGATACTTTGATAATTGCAAAAAATACACACCTATCTACGGGAAATGAAAAAGTTACCTTGCGGCTCCGCAGAAACAAATGTGTATTCCATTATGCATTCTGCCAGTGCATTACAAATGAGAGCACGCCAGACTGGCTCATCTAAGCGCAACGAGAATAATTTTCGACATATTGTTTGTAGTGATTACTTTCACAACTGCCAAACAACAACTATACCAGAATGAAATATTACTGCACCTCTGTTTTCGAATAGTTCTCGTACCTAACTTGAGCATTATAGCACATGCACACGAAATTAGCCTTTATTGCCAAAAGAGTAGATAGAGCAGTTAGTTTGTTATCATTTCGTCAGTCACTTCGTTGTTCCCATATAGAGAACGAGGCTATTGCAGGCTGTTTTCGTACATTTGCTATTACGTCGTCCGTGTATCACTGCGTGTAGTTCAGGATTCCTTCCAATGAATCTCTACCTGTACGCAATGTATGGTGTAATAAATGTTAGATTTATTTATTACTAGCTATCCCGGCGAACTTTGTACCACCTGAAATTTTACTTTTAAACCTTCCTTGGACTTCCAGTAATATTTTAAGACCAAAATTAGACAAACCGGTCCAGCCATTTCAGAGTTTTAGCGAGACAAACGAAGGGCGATTCATTTTTATTTATATAATATATATTTATTTAACCGGTCGCACTTATTCTATTTTATATCATAGAATAAGAATTAGAAATCGTAAATTACTTATATACCGTAAATATTATATTTAAAAAATACTTATCTAGGTTTATAGCAAATTATTTAATGATAGTAGATCGTCGTATACCTAAGTATCGTAGTGACTTGAGGGCTAATTTCTTCGTACAAAGTGAAACCAATAGGTACACGAATTTGTCGCATAACATTGACATGAAAGAACAGCTTTGGCAGAATATGTTCTACAAAAGTAATATTAGATACCTACAAATGCTTGATTTGTTTGTCCAGCATTAAAATACAATGACCATAAAGAGGTAAAAATTGTGGTTCAAAAATATTCAAGAAGATTTATGCACAATTTATCACCAGTATTGGTGTCCTATTTTAAAGAGAATAAACTTATTACAGTTTTTCGAGGCTATAAGTATCGTATCGTAATAAGTAGTACAGCTTTATTGGGACCTCATTCCACCTCTTCTTTAATGTAATTAGGTGCCATGTACCTCAAGAACCAAATATTACACAACTTCTTAAACTATGCTAGCATACAGGATGTCATAGCGGTAATGAAACATTCCTCACCCGCTCTTGATATTAACTCGTTTGAAATGAAAATCTTAACAATGTCGTGTTAGCGACTATGAAAATCTTAATTAATAGGTAACTCAGTACCTGGGTAGCTTACTAATTTTGATAAATCAGCATTTTATGCATCCTCGTCTAGAAATAACGAATTCCGTCTCATATTAATTTCCTCTGTTTCGGTTATAGTTTACTACACTCAAAGATCTGCAGACAACAGTTAAGAGAACGTTTCTAAGTATTATTTAAGTAAATATTGATATTCGTGATGTTATAGAGACTGTCGATTTTGTCACGTAAACTTAGAAGTTTCATGTTTGTACCAGAATAACTTTAGACAATTTAAATATAAATAAAGCTCCAGAAGTTTCAATATGTTTCTCGCGTAATATTGACGTTACATACTTTCTGAACTGCCTCCGATTTTCACTATTGCTTTGACAAACAAGTTCTGACTTAATTATAACTACGTACACTGGCTGTGTATATTTACTTTACCTTTCTATTTGCGTCGAAGTAACTGCTCACTTGTTAGCTAATTTGCTGTTCTACAAATTCACAACAATGCACGGTGAAACTTGTCTTAATCACGTCAAGGTTACTTGAAATAAATAAATCAATAGCCAAAGTTACTTTTTAGCTCAAAGAATAAGCATTGCCATACAACGTGGCAATGCTGCCAGCCTTCTGGGAACATTGCCAGTCGGCGACGAGGCGGAGGAGTTCTTTGACGCCTGTATATATAGTACACGGGCCGTAGAACATTGAAAAAATTGATTAACAGCAAGCTCATTTTTCGTAAGTAGCTTTATTTTACCGAGTCTCCCACATATCTCAAAACGAAATCTCAAATCAGGTAGCTAATAGAGTTATCCAGTTAAAATATTCGGAAAAAAATTGTAAGGTTGCATTAATTTGAATAGAGCTAGTAGAAACTTAAAACTTAGAAAACGTGTTTTTTAGATGGCGTTACTTATGATAAGAAAGGATTTTCCAAAATTCTACTCCTAAAGGGGTGAAAAAGGGGGGACATAGTTTGTGACAACAACGTGACACCTCAGAAACTACTGCACCGATTTTAAAATTTCTTTCGGTAATTTAAAGCTACATTTTTAGTGAGTAACATAGGCTATATAATATCACGACAGGTTAATAGGAGCGGACCAGGATTGCGTGTAGACTATAGCTTTTTGGACGTTAATAACCGCAATCTCTCAGAAATGGTAATTCCTAGGAAAAAAGTAGTGAGGACTTATTTGTAGGTTATTTTATTATCTACAATTTTGTACAAATTCAATTTTTGATATAATTCACTGTTTGCGAGAAAAATCCAAAAAACCCAAAATTTTCAACTTTTTGACTTTTCAACCTTAAATAACTTTTTTAGCACAAGTCGGATCGATGGGAACTTTTGATATTTGATTTATAATGATGTACTTAATACCTGCACCACTTTGCAGCTCTATACAAATTAATGCAACCTTACAATTTTGTTCCGAATATTTTAACTGGATAACTCTGTTAGCTACCTGATTTGAGATTTCTTTTTGAGATATATGTGGGAGACTCGGTAAAATAAAGCTACTTACGAAAAATATGCTTGCTGTTAATCACTATTTTTCAATGTTCTACGGCCCGTGTACTAATAGTATAGATTTTAATGTGTATAGTATAGTTTTTAGTATTTGTAAAAGTATTTTCATCTACTATTATGTATATTGTAACTGTTAAACATACAGGGTTAAATTTTAAACCAGAGCCACATTTTTTAAGTATCTTGGTATAATAGCCAAAATTAAAATCAGTACGATCGATTTTATAATATTAAGGTCTAGCCGCTTCAGCCGGAAAACATTAGCATAATATCATGACATTGCCGCCAATCGTATGTGCAGTCTCCCGGTTGATATGGATGACGAGGAATATTATCTATGTCACCTAGTTTCTCTATATTTTTTTATTTAATACTAGATCAACATTATTTTATTATTTTAGTTTACTTGTACAAATATATTATAATAGAATTAGTTGGATGTATTTTAGCTTCAAAAACTACCTATAAACTACGAACATAGTGTTTCTAATTCTTACACAAAAATATGCCTAAACATTTTAGCAGCACACATTTATTATGACTTTAAAACTATAATGGCTCACAGCTAAAAGCATAGGAAGATTGCTACAACCGCAACTTTTCTGTTCTCCAAATAACTTTGCATTTTCATAATATAGATTTCGAGAACTTATAAATTACTTCTTTAAAATGTTAAAAGTAGTAAAAATATATCTTTGGCCTCGATGTAGCGTATCCAGCCAGTTGCAGTAGCATTTCAAAGAAAGATGTTAGAATTTACGCAGCAAACCAAGTGAACGGAGTAGGGAGGGTTACTTTTCAAAAAACACAGGTCCTTTTCTACAAAATTGTGCTTGAGTAATTTTACGATATGAATCACAAAAACTAGTCTTGGGCTGGACTCGAACCAGTGACTGATCCCTTTCCAGGGCTAGTGCCTGCTAGCTAGCTTTCTTGGGCTAGTGATGTCTTGGTCAGCTGCTACAACATTCCTCCTAAGAAAATGTTAGCATACTTCACTGCTTATATAATATATTAATTGTACTTGTGACAAATATTTTGTAGGTATGTACTTAATCATGTTTAAACATAGGTGGATTTTTTTTTATGGTTAGGATATTTACATTCTTGTCACGTCCCTGTAGATGCTGCTCGTAATACAAGCTCGTGAAGTCCCACTAAATCATAACGCCACACCTTCCTTTCAATTTACCAACTCTAATGTAGCAGTAATAGGCCAGGTGCTGCCCATTTTTTTGCTGATATAGGTACTAGAATTTGTATTCCAAGAACGATACGATCATTAGTACGCTCAATCTTATTTGCATTCAGAACTCGAATGATATCACACGGAGTGCAACGAATGAATAGAGCTTATTACATTGCTAATAAGCCGATTGCTGCCTCGCTTTTCAAAACATTTTAATAAGATGAGTGGTGTAGGAAACAGAGAAAGAGGTTTTAAATAAATAGGTTGATAATACTAACGATATAAAGTTGGAATGGAATGATCATTAACAAAAAAATTATTAAGTATAATCAGTGTCTTCAAATTAACAGAAAGATGCCTATAAACCAGTACTAATTTTGAAATAATTTTAAATGGAGAGCCCTAAGTAGACAACAAAATTCGATGTTTCAAAGGAAGCTTAATGAGTAGCAATTGGAGTTAGTTTCAGTTCTTAATTAAACCCGGAGGCAACGTTTAGCAGCAAAGTTCGATTGCGCTGTCAAAAATCCGAACAATTATTCCTTTAGTTTAATAGTGTTGTAATAAATTTAGCTCTCTCGTTTTATGCCATATCACTATGGTTCAGACTTCAGGCATGTTAGCAACTTTATATATCTGTAAATCGAATTGACGTTACAAACGAATGATATTAGAAAAATAATTGCAGTCGTTGATTGAGTTCGTACTCTGTCCTGTAATAATGGCTGAATTATGGGCCGACGTTTTAGCATGTTCTCGCGGCAATGTTCGGTAGGTATACTACATAATATAGGTACCTACCTATTTTGTTTAGATAAGATAAAAGCAAATGAGAATGTGTTCAATAGGTCAAAATATACTTAAAAATAGATCTGTACTCCCGAAAAACTCTAATGAGACAAGTTTTTTAATTTTCTGAAGTGCAGAAAGACAGATGTCGGGAATATAACACTCCTAGTGGTATCAATAACGTGTTATTTTTTTTTCTTTACAAAACATGCACAACCACTTCTAACTGACCTACCAATACGAACTGAGAACTCTCAAATTCACACAGAATAATTGAAAAGATAATACTGCAAGAGCTCATGTTATACTTGGTGTTACAGCAGAACTACCGCAAAACAACAATTAGTGGGTCTGGGGACACAACACAAAGTAGTGAAAGGAACTCAATACTCTATTTGTTAGTTAGATACCAGATGTTTTCAAAACTTTTAGCTATTATTTTTATATTCCTCCTTTTTATGTCTGTAGGGTTGTATTTATTATTATTTACCATTAGGTTAGGGTTGGTTTGTCTATAAGTGACATAGTCACTAGTGAAGTTGTAGTAATTTTTGGTAATGTGGTGGGAATTGGAAATGAGAAATTAAATTACGCGGGCGCAGTAATCAGCTAGTTAATAACAAAGTGAAATAAAAAATATTACTAATATTAAGTATAAAGAGTAAAGATTTGTGGCTGAATAAGTGCAAGTGGTGCACCTGTCGATCAACAAACGGAGCTTATAATTATAGGTGCCTAAAATGTTGTCAGTTTCCCTGAATAGTTAGGTAATGTCTATTAGTAGGTAGTGAATAGTGAGGTATATTATACTCGCACATTTCGCCCATATATTATTGTACAAGGATGAGTCGGTTTCCTCCTAACAGCAGCTTTTATGTGCGCCAGTAGTTCAGATTGGATGTTGAATGTAATTCTAAAGACAAAAGCAATATTACTGAAATGTTTACTCGTAATTGGATCATCTCGTGCGTTCTGGAGGTCACACATGCCACGTTGCAGGTAAAATAAATGGGCCAAAAACAAATTTATGATACCCGTGAGACCATGTTCATACAGGCATCTCACAAATATATATCTTTACTCGTATATTTATGTGAGCATTGGTAAATAAGTTATTATTTAAGTAAATATTAAAGGAAAGTGCCTTCTGAAGAAAAGTTTGTTAGAAATATTTTCTAGTTAGCTACTTAGTGTGGTTAGTTTGTAGTTCAAACACGTTAGTTTGTCCTCGATGTAATCAAACTAAAAAGAAACCTATAAGTTCTAGGTAAGACATGGCGTAATAAAGGAATCGATACACTTAATATAGAAATATGAAAAATCATTCAATGTTTCGATGATAAAATATAAAGACATAAATTAAGGATATTGCAACATAATTTTTTAATAAACTTTAATGCCAGAGCATTACCTATTATGAAAATGTTCTCAAACAACGAACTTACTCAATGTTTGATTATTATTATTCAGTCTGACAACGCCTTAATGATAGGCTTGGACACCACGCTGTATAATAATGTACAATTTTCGTACGAGCATTATATTAAGTCATTATTGTTTTACCGAGTGTTGCTAAGGAATACTTTGTGTGCATACAAACACAGATTTATTTTATATACATAAATAATGAGGGGAATGGCTTCACTGGCCACTTGAGAGGAAGTTACTATACCTTTTAGCCCAACAAGAACCCAATAAGAACGCTACAGAAGAACAGCTGGTAGATAACGCCAAGTTAGAATGGTGTAACCAAAGACCCCAAGCAAGCTGAGAGCTTCAGCATGAATGAACTTTATTATATTTGTTATACGCAACTGTATTTTCACTAACAATATCCATCTAACACGGATATATTGTTAGAAGGAGTCTAAAGAGATACCTACAGTATCTTAAGATCCAGTCACACATAAATCCATTCCTAAATTCATAATATTCTCCCATTAACATAAGACTGTCCTGCTCACATGATATTATGTTTTATTTAAAGTATTCTGTAATTAAGTAAGGTATTAATATCCCAAATAAATAAGAATCTAACGCATAGTCGAGACAGGTCTATTCAGTGCTCCGAGACAGTACGATACAAAACCTAAATCCCGTGTTAGCGGGTATACATCCAGATTCCAACACAATGCTCCGAGAACGTATTGTATTGTAAAACATTTCATGAAATCGCTTTCTCAAAGCTGGGTTCGCCTTTTTGCAATTTATAACGGCTCTCATCCAGATTGCATGAATACAAACAGTAAACCTTTTATGTGTGCGCTTGTGTCCCCTTTGATAAAGACGCTCGTTTCAAAATGAAGATGTTTAGTTTCACATCAAATTGAATTCTGAAGCGATTTCAACGACATAACCAGTATTCAGGTGAAACATTTTATTTGTGTAAGTATTTATAGACATCAAGAATATAAGGATAACTTACTAGCTTGTTAGAGCAACTAGGTATTACCCATTTTTTTTTTTTTTTTTTTTTTTTAATTCCGCGGCCCAAGGCCGCGGCCGCTCTAACGTCCGTTGCCGGGCGTCCCTGGTTACTAGCAGAGGGTATGTCCAGTGGCGCCCGGCAGGTATTACCCATTGGAATTGTTTAGGTGTTTAAGATTCCTAAAATTGACAGGATGATAAAATTATTATCAACATAATCTTCATTTCTTGACTAAAAAGAGAAGAATTACAAAACACTCCCTCTCTATTTCTAGAAATGTAGTGTGTTAGAGGATTACACTACAGTAATATATTGCCTCTTTGCAAGAATTATGTTAATGGTATACCGTCGCGCGTCGGTGTGTGCATTTGGTTAATGGTGTGTTATATTTTATTACAGTTTGGGTGATGACGATCGGTGAAGATGCCACATAATGGGTGAAGTTGACGAATTGGACCAAATGCGAAGTGCACTAAGTGCGAAGTGGACCAAGTATACCAGTTGCGAAGCGGGCGAAATGCGACGAAACGGGCAAATAGATTATATTAATATACGTAGGTCACACTATGAGTTTTGCGTAACTTAAAAAAACAACATGTTAAAACCAAAATATTATGTTTATTGCTTTGCTTTTCAAAATACTCTCCTTTACATTTTAAACATTTTTTCATGCGATCGAACCACTTTTTAAAACAGGAGGACCACAGATCTGAAGGCATGTTTTCTACGTGCTGATTGAACGCTATCACTACCTCTTCGGAGTTGGTAAAAGTGAAACCTCTCATCAAATCTTTGATTTTGGGGAAAATACAGAAATCACAGGGTGCTAGGCTATGCGCAGGATGGGTGACGAGTTGTACTTTTTCGGAAGCTAAAAATGACTTTGTTTTGTTGGCCGTGTGTGAAGAAGCGTTGTCATGATGTAGGAGAACGCGGCATTTGGGTCGTCTTTCGCGAACTTTTTCTAACATCCTGGGTAAACAAATGGTAGAATATCACTCGGCATTAACACTCTTTTGATCTTCAAGTGGAATTGTACAGATGGGACCCGTAGCTGAGAAAAAGAACGCGATCATTTTTGTACCAACATTTCTCGCCTGCCTCACTTTTGTTGGCTTGTTCTCATTTTCAAACACCCATTCACAAGATTGCTGTTTTTTTCGGGTTCAAAACAATAAATCCACATTTCGTCTCCTGTGACGATGTCATAAACAGCATTAGAATGTCCGTGGTCGTACTTCAGTAGCACCTGTGAGCACCATTCCACGCGAGCCCCGCTTCTGCTCCGCTGTCAGTTCATGAGGGATCCAACGACAACAAAGTTTCCGAACTTTCAATTCTTCGTGTAAATTTTTCTGGATTTGACTCATACCAATCCCCAATAGTCCCCGAATTGTCTCATAGGTAATACGCGGGTTTCCTTCAATTAACCGCTTAACAGTAGCCACATTATTTTCATTGACGGCAGTTGAAGGCCGCCCTTCAAGAAATTCGTCATGTAAAGAAACTCGACCTCTCTCAAATTCAGCAAACCATCGCTTCACGGTGCTCAAACAAGGTGCTTCTCTCCCAAAAGCATTTTGAAGACGAGCGGCACAGTCTTGCGGAGAGAACTTTTAAAATCATAAAAAATCATCGCTCTAAAATCTTTTCGACTTAATTCTATTTTCGTTGCATACGTAGAACTTTGATGTGTGATAAAAAACAATTGACAAATAATTACCCGCCAATTGCTTTTTTTATTACTAAGAAGGTTGCAACGTTTAAAAAAATATAACATTCGAAATTCAAATAGTTCCGATTAGCTAGAAGTGCAAAACTTTTAGTGTGCCCCATGTATCATTAACAGAAACAAATGGAGTTTGTTTTAATCATCATTGAAAATTATAATCGATAAACTTAAATACTTACATTTTTAGACAATATTGAAAAGTCGTATGGGTCCTAAATAGTTTTTATGTATCTACCTACTTATTTGTCTAGCTTTCAGAATGTCGCATTTGCAAGTTATGTTTACAAAGTCACCCACACCACTGTGAATTTAGTTCGCAAACATGAGTACAAAAACTAGAATACAAAGTTTGTTGTTGAAAACTAGTCCGGGTAGGTTTGACTTGTAGTATTTGCTTTTGCTAAGGTCTAGATCCTAAAGTTAATCCCTGATAGATGACAAATATTGATATGGGTCTGAATGTACAATATATTGTACATTGAGACCCATATCAATATTAGTCTTCTAAGTTTCAAATTAAGTATTTAGTACATGTATTTAATTTAAAACATTACTCAGTTGCGTCAGTAAGTTATTAAGTTGTACTTTCCTATATTTTGTTGTTGTATTAACGGAAAGAGTACAAAGGAATACTGTCAGTATCTATCTGCTTTTAAACTGGTATTCCGTTTATAAACTTCTAATATATCATTAGGTATATTAAATTAATAATAACCATTTATTCTAGGTATCGGCCCTTAACGTAGCATTACATAATACTTACATATAAAAACTTCAATAGTTAGGTCGTTCCAGTGTATTGTTATGATTTGATGCATTAGACTTACACTGTATTAAACATCTGTACACACGTACACATGTAAACTTAAGTTGTAGAAAATGAAATTTCTTCAAAAGTACATCCAAGTACCTACTTCCATTTTCTAACCATCTAAATCTTTAAATAAGTAACTAACTAAATAGCAGATTAACTGAAATTAAATAATGTTCAACTGGTGCTGTTTCTGTATTAACAGATTTTTTACACTTATATGACTAGAGGCCTCTCATAGTTATTAAGCTATGAGATGCCTTTGGTCAGAGAGATTGTTCGGCTAATTGACAATCAGATGTATTGATTGTTCGGAAACTTTTGGTACTTAGTTTCTTTAACGTTATAAGTAGGTATTATGAATTTTAGTTTGTCTTGAATGCATATTATCTTTGAAAATAAATGTAACTGAAAGTGCCTGCTAAAATGGTGCCAACAATTTAAACACGCAGCAATTCTTCTAAAAATGACACTACTCTAAATTGGGTGCTAAGTTTTCTATCATCAATGTGTCTTCAAAATCAAAGGTAAAATCCGTAAAACAGAAACCATTTAAAAACCGTATTCACGTAAATACATATAATCGTGATAACATCTTTCATTATACAAAATAATATCCATGTTTGCCGCAATTTAATAATCAGTAACGTGCTTCAAAAGTATGTAAATCTTAGTCAGCATATTATATTTTTTACAAAGCATTGTTTTAAAAGGTTAAGTATTTCCTCGCGACAACATAGAGCGAAACACCTTCACAACTCGTTTAACAATCTTAAAATGTTCCAGTAAGGAAAGTCACCAGCACGTACCTACCTAACACTGAGTGGGTAACTAGTTCGTGAAGCACTAGTTGCTTGGCCCAGTTGGGACACACATAATTTCAGCGAGTAGATATATTGATTTTGTTACATACAACCCTTAGAATGGGTAAGAATTCACTTATACACAGCCTGGTGGCTAAGGGCTTGGCCTTGCGTTTTAATGACGTGAATTCTATCCCCGGTAACCACAACACCGACGTGAACCCCCTCATAACACAAGGACTTTTGGCTTATCTGAGGAGGTTAATAACTGGGGAAGCTACTATGTATTCTTTAAAAGAAATAGAAACAGCGTCAAATCTCTTTAGGGCAACAGCGAGATGGCGTATGTTTATTTGAAGCCATTTCTTCTACAAGGTAATGTGAATAGTCCTAATGAAACGTAATAAATGACACACATAAAACAATAAAGCGGCAACATGCTCTTGTCCACCATTTCCATGAACCTCCACGGAATGTCACAGTGTGAAGTGAATACAAAAAGCATTTTAGGGTTTTTTTATTGCAAGCAATTAACACTCTTGTCTTTAAACAGTATGAGTTGTACGTGTACAATTTACACGCTCATGTTGAGAGTAAATACTATGACAGATAAACTCCACCTACGACTGAGTAATTTTTTTGTTTTGTGGAAAATAAGTTTACATACACGAGGTTTAAATCACATAACGGCTTTCTGGGTAGGTAGACCCGAGTAGTAGGTAGGTATTCTTTATCATTATTTTCACAATCTTGTTTAAGATTTGTTTTAACGCGGTATCTGCACGGTGAATCCATGGAATGCTAAGTATAAGGTCAAATTCCCGAAATGAGACGACCTCGCAGAGGCTGTGATCACACCTACTAAGAAAGGAATAAAACAATTAGCTAACAATTAAAATAGACGACATATATATTAGTGCCCCCGCATCATTGTTCTAAATAAACACAAGTGGGTGTTGACCATGTGCGGGACACTCAGTTACTTACGTATGTACTTGTCTGTTTTATATTTACTAACACACATTAATATAATATATTATAGCACATAAATTATTGAATTTATTCTAGATTTATGATCATACCTTTCAAATACAAGTACGTACACAATGAATTGAAAATATAGCTAATATAACGAAAAATATAAATTTTCTATACCTACCTATATATAGTAAATTTTATTTTTGCAGTAGTTGGACATAAACTTCATCGTAAAATATACCTACTATGCCATAGGCGAGTATGTCTGTGAATATACAAAATACTAATTATACCTACATACGCACTGACGAACGTAAGTAATACTATAACCTTCCATTTCTTAATCCTTTAAATCCTTAGAAGAAAAAAGTTGGCTAAAATTTACAAGTTTTCATATTGACATTATATAAAAATTAATGTTACCCAGGAATTTAATAAACCCTGCTTCAGATAACATCTGAATTTCAAACTTCCAGAATTTCATAACTCTAAGGCATTTACCGCAGATTAAAGTAACAAATAATTTGAATACCACTGTTTTGGCTCCATTGTTGAATAAGATTGAGATGACTACTAAAGGCAGGGATGCAACATTTCAATTCAAATTGAGCTTCCTTAAAGTAGCGTTGGCAACGGAGTCAGTCCTTTTTTATGGCACTAGCACCCCGCGTTGTAACAAGACTTTATGGCCACGATATCCCTTGTTCTCATCGTTTTGTTGGAAAGCAAAATGCGTAAGTATAGTTCTCCGTATCTCATCATGCGTGCAAAAGTAAGTTGTTTCAATAATATTATACCTATTGCAATATCTGACATCGTATCATACATTTGAGAATTAAGTAAAGTTGTGTATAATATATAAGCATTCATTTTATTCCGTATTTTTCTAAGGGTTCTAAGGGGTCTAAGTCATACTCACTTGCACGCGGGGGACCTGTTAATAAACCAACCAGGCTCTGGCAAACTCAGTTACGGGAAACGGCAATATGCTTGCCACCTATACATATATAACGTCAGGGTTAACGAAGTGACTGGCGAAATGTGGACATAATAAGCGCCTCTGTGTACCACTTCAGGGATAAAGAAGTGATGTGCGTCTGTCTGTATTTGTCTATGATTCATCATCAGCATTTAACATACAGTCAGATGACTTTAATAAGAAATAACTAAGTATGACTACGGTACGCATTTTAATAAAGTCAACCACTTATTAAAGACGGTTCAAGTCTTACCAGAAAACAATTAACTCGTTAACAACGTCCTTTTCTAAAAAGCTCTAATCTAGAATCCAACACGTGCTCAACTACAATGACACTCGTAAAGCTTCCTGTTGAAGCAATAAACCTGTTAAGGATTTCACATAACGTTTTCATAAGAACATTTATCACATGAAAGACAAATAGAATGGAACTATGGACTTTTAAATTATTCATACCTTAAAGACTGCATTCCATTATATGAATACACTTTTTTTTTTTTTTTTAATTCCGTGGCCCAAGGCCGCGGCCGCTCTAACGTCCGTTGGCGGGCGTCTCTGGTTACTAGCAGAGGGTATGTCCAGTGGCGCCCGGCGGACTTTGACCACCTCTGTGGTCTCTGCGGGTGTTTGGTCGGGACGAGAATCCCGCGTCATTGAGTGAATCTGGTTGCATGCTATGGGGCAAAGGCTCCGCAGCACGCAACCCTTCTAGCCTGCTTCTGTAAGGACGGTGGGTGGCGATCCCGCCGTCCTCAGGCCCCGATCATGGAGGACGATAGTCTTGGGCGTAGTCGCGTAGTCTGGGGCGGCCTGGCCGCCGACTACGGAACTCGGCGGGGAGGGTACGCTCCCTCTACCTCCCGGCCGCCTCTTTCGCGAGCATGACTTGCTCGCAGAAGGACACGGCCGCATTCCACCTACTCCCGCTGGATACCATGGCTTGAAGCATGGTCCCCAGCGAGAGGGTATCCACCCCCAGACCCACTCGGTCCACGAGGTCCCGGCGCTGACTCGCCCACGCTGAGCACTCCACCAAAGTGTGGAATGCGGTGTCGTCGTCGGAAACCTCGCAGTGTTGACACCGGGGTGTGACCTCACGATGCATGCGAAACAGATAGCTACCGAAGCATCCATGCCCGGCAACGATCTGCGTCGCACGGTACGTGAGGTCACCATGCAGCCTCTGCAGCCAATCGTCCATGATCGGTCTCACCGCCGCGATGATGGTGGCACCCCCCTTGGGTTGCTCAAGTCGCACCCTCCATGACTCCATGTGATCCTGGCGGAGTTGGGACCGCTGGTCCTCGATTTCTCGAGACGCAGGCCTGTGGTCCCGCTCCAGCGCCTCCTTGCGCCATTGGAACAATGACGCAAGGGCTCTCGCTTCCAGGTCCCATGGAGGGGTCCCGGCTAGGAGACATGCAGCCTCTCCGGAGATCGTGCGGTACCCCCGTATGGATCTGACGGCCAAGGTTCGAAGTGGTCTGTTTAACAGAGTCACGTTCCCCTTGACTGCCAACCTATCCGCCCATACGGGAGCCCCGTATAGGGCCATACTCCGCACGATCCCCAGGTACAGTCTCCTGCAGGAGGCCTAAAGGGACCCACTTTAGGTTGGGCATCAGTCGCGAAGGCGCGACCGATGCCTGCGTCACCTTGGGGACCAAACTTCGGAAATGTGGTCCGAAGTTCCATCGGCTATCAAGTACGATCCCTAGGTACTTCATCGAGGGCTTGATGCCGATGCTAACGCCTCCCACATTTATGCTGGAACCTTCGGGTGGACCGTTCCGAGGTCTGTGAAAACACAGAACCTCGGACTTGTGCAAGGCCACCTCCAGTCCCAGCTGCCGTATCCGACCCACGACTCGAGCAATACCCGTCGTGACCTTGAGTGCTGCCTCCTGGTACGTTGCACCCCGCGCCGTGACGAGGGTATCGTCGGCGTAGCACGTTACGCCGACGCCCCTAGGCAATGCACCCCGCAGCACCCAGTCGTAGCCGATGTTCCACAGAAGCGGCCCCAGGACCGACCCCTGCGGAACACCGCACGACACATCTCGCCGAGCTGGCCCGAGCCAGCTGGGGAAAGCTATGGCCCTCTCCGAGAGATAGGCCCCGACAATACGACGGAGGTAGAGAGGCGTTTCATGATACACGAGCGCCTCCCTAGCGCAGCTCCATGGCAAGGTGTTGAACGCGTTGGCGATGTCAAGAGACACCGCCACCACCACCTTGCCCTGCGAGACTGCTTCCTCCGTCAAGCTCTTCACGCGCATGATCGCGCTCACGGTGGAGCGTCCCCGACGGAAACCGAACTGGTTATCCGCCAGGTCTGGCCCCATACTCGTGAGATGCTCGACGAGGCGTTCCGCGATAATTCGCTCAAAGAGCTTACACACCTCGTCGAGCAACACGATCGGCCGGTATCCGGACGGTGAGTCCACCGGCCGCCCCGCCTTACGGATCAGGACCAGTTTCCCCGTCCTCCATACCTTGGGAAACTGGCCCCTTTCGAGGCATGCGCTAAAGAGCCTCATCAGTCAAGGCCCGAGTTCGTCGAGGGTCAGGACCCATGCACGGCCAGGAATGCCGTCGGGTCCGGGGCAGTAATTTTCCGGCGTTTAAGCCGGAGTACTGCCGCACCTAGCTCCCCCACCCTGACTTCGGGTACGTCGTACTCGCTGGTGCTATCCGCGTCGGGCAGAGACGGAGCCATGCGCGGAGGGACGTGCTCCTCCGCGCTCGTCGGAAACAGGGAGCCCACGACCCGCTCCAGCTGCTGCGGCTGGAGACTCTGGGTCAGTGGGGGCGCCCTAGGTCGGAGTTTCTCCCTGACCTGTAGGTACGGGTGCCCCCATGGGTTCTGCTGCAGGGTCTCCAGGAGCTCCTCGCGGGCGGCCGTCTTGGCCCGCTTTATCGTCTCCTGGAGATTACCTTTAGCCTCCCTGTATGCCTGAAAAAGCTCCGCCTCTCGGGCTGCCGCGTCGTCTGGGCGGCGACTCCTCCGGCGAAACCTGGTGTACCGGCGGCGGGCGGAGATGCATGCTGCGCGCAGCTCTGCAATCTCCGGCGACCACCAGTACACCTGCTTCCTGGCCGGTTTGGGTGTAACCCTAGGCATCGTCGCATCACAGATTTGCGACATGGCTCTCCTGAACCACTCCGCCTCGGCATCCACATCGGCAGGCCGGTCCGGTGCCGGAATCCAGGCCTGCACGATGGATGCCTCCAGGAGAGCCTCCTGATCCAGGTGGTGAAGTGCCCAACGCGGATCCGGGGGATTTGCCACCGGCTGTGGGAGGTCAGGTGGGGGGACGACATCGAACCGGATGTACCGATGATCCGAGTGCGTCTCATCACCCTCCTCCACGCGCCAGTATGTAATACGGCGGGTGAGGTCAGGGGATGCGAACGTTACGTCCACGATCGATTCCCCCCCCGCCGCCAAA
Organism: Nudaria mundana; assembly: GCA_963556515.1. NCBI lineage: Eukaryota > Metazoa > Arthropoda > Insecta > Lepidoptera > Erebidae > Nudaria > Nudaria mundana. The sequence continues at coordinate 12,006,480 of OY748287.1, forward strand.
AGGTGGCGACATTCCCCCGGTTGAGGACCTCCAGACCACGTGTTCTGGTCCAGTCCTCAAGAAGCCTCCCCTTGTCCCTGGTTTCCCGGGAGCCCCACGCCTCACTCCAGGCGTTGAAGTCTCCCAGGAGCAGGACAGGGCGAGGACGGCACGCAGCGAAGACGACGTCGAGCTCAGTGAGCCATAGCTCAAACTGAGACTCGTCAATGTTCGGCGAGATGTAGGTGGCCACGACTGCCAACCCACCATAGTCCGCCGCAACACACCCGCGATATGAATACACTGCATTATATGTGGTGTTTTGTGTTGATAGTATAAGAGTGAAAAGGTTTATCTCTTCTATTGATCTTAGTTTTATTTTATATTATAATTTGACTAACGGTGTTTTGTGTTGATAGTATAAGAGTGAAAAGGTTTATCTCTTCTATTGATCTTAGTTTTATTTTATATTATAATTTGACTAATATTAATCAAATTATAAAAGTTAAGTCATTTATTTTTCAAGACTGCATATAAATTGCACCAATATTCTTTAGCAAGCAGTTGATTTGGGTATTTCCCCTACCCCTAGGCAGAGGTAAGCAGAATTATTGTCTGTGGTTACATTTTATTACAATGGACAAACATTATTATTATACCACTCATTTTAGAAGTACCCAAATAATTTAAAACATTATTAAATCTTTACATTACAAAATTATTAAATAAAGTATTATTTTAGCTCTTGTCTTCCAATATCAAAAGACGAAGCACTTTCAATGGAAGCACTAAACTTGGGAATTGCTTGGGACAATATTACGACCTCGTAAAAGTGAAATTTCGTTTAATTCACAATTTTGTGCCGAGTAACAGCTACTCACTATAAAAGTCGTGTTTTGTCGCTATCGAATCATACACGGAAGGACATTAAAACCTTTGTTTATGTGTTTGTCGCACTGTGAAATGTTTCAAACTTAATGCATTATTGCGTAAAGTATATATTTTGTTTAGAAAATATTCGAAGACCTAATTGCCAACATGTAAAATAATAGTTACGGGACAAAATAGCAAATAAATTCATTTGATTCAATTAAAATCTATAGAGTACATTATTAAATCTATTATTCCTTTCATAGTCCTTGATATTATATTCGGCCTTTTTGGGAACGCGTGAAATCTGAATTACCAAGACTGCTAGAGCCATTTGCAGAATGAGGTTAGTTTGTAACTCTATAATCCTAGCGAGGTCCCTATGCCCAATCCCTTTATCTTTACAAATAAATAAATAAATATTTAAATAATATTTTTGGACGTTCTCACACAACGTCATCTAGCCCAAATTAAGCTACTCGTAATATAAGCTTGTGCTTTGGGATATACAGACGACTGATAAACATACTTACATATTTCTAAATATGTACACATTATACATATAAAACACCCAAACTCCGTAACAACCATTTTGTGGAGCTCACGAATAATTTGATTCGACCCAGAATTGAACCCAGGACCTCATGGACGGCAGTCGCTTACTCATACCACTGCGCCACCGAGGCAGTCGTGTGTCATCAAAGAATATTTTTACCTTATTTCGTAAATACTTATTTTCAGTAATATAAGTCGTAATAAAACAGTTATAATTGTAAAGTATCTTCAAATAAATGCCTCGAAATTATTTATAGAAAGTATCATAATAGCCACAGTTATGAAAAAGGAAATAAATTTTCAAGCATTGCTACTTATGCGAACAATTTCGTAATGAAAGCAAATCTTTTATTCTACAACAAGCAATCATTTCATTGAGAAAAATAATACGCGTTACGGCTGTACAAATCAACATAAGCACAGAATATTTGTGGAGAGGTAAAAGGCCAAATGGAATTTATTTGAAAATAAAAAAGCCTTCTCACTCAATGTTATGAGCACAATCACGGCCACTTAAAACATACTTGTTGTTTTGAAACGCATATTTTCTGTGTTTCAGCTGACATTTTCCCCAATAAATTTCGCTGTCACACTGGAGAATATTTCTGCTACTTTTGCCATTTAAATTCCATTCACAAGTGTACTAGGAAAATTGTTCCATGTCAGTGTTTGAAGTAGCGGTAATTTAGTAGACCATTGTTATCTCTGCTCTTAATATTATGAAATTATGTAAAAAGCTACATCAAATCAACAAAACAACTTAATAAGAGGTTTAGAATTTGGAATGATGACTTTAGGTTTTTATCAAGTGTAATATGTTTGTTTGTTCACAACAGAAAAGATTTTCATGAAATTTGGTGACAATACATCTCAAGATTCTGGGCATATTTTCGACAACTTTTATCAGATATATTTAAAGGTTTTTTCGTGTGGATCTTCGCAATGTGTTAGCCAGAAATCATCTTCTGCTCGGATTGCAGAGAATGCTCGGACAGCAGATATTCTATTCAGTGGTATCTAACATTTCCCTGGCTGATGAGATCTTTGTTTGATTTACAGAGCTTTTGCTTTACGTTTTTGCTTAACTTTCACACAAGTGTGTGAAAGTTGTATAAGATTGCAACATATGACGTCATATTTCCATGCAAGACGTCATAATATAGACCACAGTATTTAAAGTTAGCTTTAATATGATTTTTATTCTACTGTATTTTAGCTTTGCTGACATACTGAGCGCGGGGTGCGTCTCATAACGTATAAACTCATTTGGTCTAATTTCATTTTATTATCGGTCATAAGATATAATCAACGTGAGATATACCAACTGTTGATATAATTTATTTACATACAATATTTATTTATTCTAAAACTTAATTTGTTTGATATAACGTTTATGTAATCGAAAATCATTAGGTCTAACGTTTACCAATGGAAATACGTTCTGCCTGTAACCAGAGACGCCCGGCAACAGACGTTAGAGGAATTAAAAAAAAAAGGTCTAACGTTTAATATATATAAAAAACGTCATTTTGGTTAACATCGACTCAGAGTACCCCGACTCGGATAGGTTAGGTTAGCTCCGCTCCGCTTCGCTCCCGCCTTAGCCTTCGTGGTTATTTTTATTTAAACCACCCAGAAATAGGAGCCCGTCGACCTATCTTAGCGCAGGTAGTAATCAGTTACTAGTTATGTTTAATATCTACTTAGGTTACTATTACCTATAACTACGATAGAACTTACAAAGAATAAAACAAAGAAAAATACGGGTGAAAGATTTTGACAAAATTTCATTACCCAAACAAATTTTAGATACCTTTTTTTATACCATTGTAATATTTCGAATGATTTTAGTACGCATATTTTTATTTGGTCAAATTTTTACTTGGCAAAATATTACCAAGTATAATGTCATTATGGCATTTGGTCTTTAATCAAATGATTTTAGGTTACCCGGAACTGAACTATTAATTTTAGGTTAATTTCTTCTTTAAACAAAATGGGTAGGTTAGGTTAGGTTAAAACTAAATAAAATTATAGGTTTCGTTGTTATATGTTGTTAATACTCGTATTAGAGATTTTGTTGTTATATCATCTAACTTTCCCCTGAGCGCGACATTAAAAACGTCCTTGTGATATGGCCGCTTTGTGTAAAATGTCAAACCTAGGGAGAGAAAACAGAGGGGCGGGTGTCCCAAATTGTATTGACATATTAACCGCAGTGGGATAGTTCTCGAAACTATATCGAATCACAAATATAACTGACATCATTCTTTAGAAGCTAAAATGTATCTACCTCTATGTATATTCCTAATACCTACTGGTAAAAACCATTCCCGAATATCAACTTGAAGCATAGCTGTTGTAAAAATTATACCGCAAATTACGACGTTTACTTATAGCTACAAAGTTCCCCATACTTCTGTATTTCCCTTCAAGGTAACATGCGTGATTAAGTATAGGAGTCATATAACTAATGTAAGTAAGTACTTACCTATGTAGCATAGTTTTTAGTAAGAGTAAATAGTAGTTTCTTCTAATGTTAATTTTCTTTCTTGTTTCCCTATTGTAAATAAATTTTTCTTTTGAGTAAGTACCTATGTAGTATGTAGTTCTTGGGAATTCTTGGTTCTTAAAGTAAAGACGTATAAAGATTAAATGTTGTAAGATCATCGCTGGCTCTTGGTACGTTAAATAAAATAAAAATGAGTTTAACGATTTGCACGACCACGGGACTCGACCAATGTATTAGGAATTTATTGTATAAGGAAATGTTTTACTTTAGAGAGCAGTACTAGTGGTGTCGTCGTGAAATATTGCTATCGAATGACATATCGTGGGTGGGTGTTACATTTTATTCATAGGCTATGAAAGTGAATTATTACTAAAACATTGCTTATTGCGACATTATTGTATTTTTATCATTTATATGTATTACATGACATATAGATTCACGTTTTTCTTTCCCGTGAAATATACATAGGCGTCAATAAAGCCTCTTTATTTCTTGAATCCTGATCATTGCCTATACCACATAGATAATAAACTCAAAAAACAAAAAACTTTTTCTATCAGCAATATCTTTTATATTTACTTTATAATTACTAGAACCACAGAATATGGGAATAGTACTACCTACGTACTAGATCGAGCTTTGTCCGTATTCCGGCTTTTGTTGTACACAAGTATACTCACGTAGGTATAAGTGACAACGATTTTGATCTCTGGAGGTTGTTTTTGGAGTCTCTAAACTCATTATCTATATATATAATACGCCAGTGAAGCCGCTTCTCCTCCTAAACTAAGAGTCGCACAGTCAAGTGTAGCACACCGTTGGAAAGGTCGTGGTCTCAAGTGGTGCGATAAGATTAGAAATTTGACAAAAAGTAAAAAACAAAACAAAAAATTATTTGCGCAGTTTGCGCTAAGGGTTGCTAGTATATATTATTATGTGTAAACGTCTGTGTTACTCGTACTTATAAGATATTTTGCACACACACACACACACACGTCACGCCTATATCCCCGAAGGGGTAGGCAGAGGTGCATTACACACCCACAATTTGCCAGTATTTTTAGTCCCACGTAATAGGGCTCAAGCCTATTGCCGTCACCGGGCACATTTATAATGGGTTATGTCCAAAATGGGCGAATGAATTTAATAAAAGTAGCAGCAATATTAGTAATATTGAAAAAAAAAATAAACCCGTTGCCTTGCGATGAAATGTTAATGAAAGGCAACAAAATCTTACGTGCCAGCCGCTATGGCACAGTCAGTTAAAGTCCTGGGCGTCTCGAACTATTTTCGCAATGGAACACTTAGAACCTTAAAAGCTAAATAAATACTAATATCCTATTTGGAAACTCGATTATACTTACACCGTACTGATGCCAACAATCTTCATTAATTTACGTCGAACTAGCTTTCGCTAATTATTCAATATGGGTTACTTTATAATCCAGGTCGAATAAAGCCTCTTCTATTCTGTCATCTCTCTATCGTAGAACCCTATAACCGTATCCTGTTACGTAATAGACGGTTGGATTTATAGCTACTTTCAGCACATTAAATTACTGTCGCTAGGTAGATAAATAGTTATAAAATCTAGATAAATAGTTATAAAACCTAAAAATGAATCGCCGTTCGTTTGTCTCACTAAAACTTGGGAACAGCTGGAGTAATTTGGCTAATTTTTGTCTTGAAATATTTGTAGAAGTTCAGGGAAGGTTTAAAAGGTGGTACGAAGTTCGCCGGGACACCTAATTGTAAATAGAAACATGTGGGTACATTTAAAGATATATACCTACTAAAATTATTTTAAAGAAAGGATCTTACTATATGAAATACGTAGGTATACTATGCGGTTATAGGAATTACACGTACTTACAAACCAGAGACGCCCGGCAACGGACGTTAGAGCGGCCGCGGTCTTGGACCGCGGAACTAAAAAAAAAAACGTACTTACAAAAAACTTTTTTTAGGTCGGTAAAGACATGCTAAATTGATTTTTCATAAGATATTGTCTTGAGTCGAAGGTGATTTGTCGCGATCGGTGACGCCCCCAATGTACAGCGCTCATTACTACAGGCCGCGCAGTGCCTCAGGCACAATTACAATCTTGTAATACACACCTGCGACTGGAATTAGTAAAGCGATTTTGAACCTTGGAAACATGCTGCGAGGACCAAACGGTTTCTGAATACTTGTTTAACAATTTACCTCACCGAGGCTTCCTCATTAAGTCTGTCGGTATTCAGGTATTACCTTCTTGTCATAACATTAGTAGCTCAACTAAGAAAACGTATCACAGACATCACTCATTCAAGATATTGGAAGCTGGAAAACTGTACTTACCTACCCGGAGATAACTACAGTCACAACTTTCCACGTGTGGAATCAGGAAAAAACCTATGACTTGAGCTACAGAATGTTAAGGAAGGGTAGTATTATACCGGGTGTTACGGAAGGGTTATATCAACCCGAAGCCAGCACCATCAGCTGGTCGACCAGAACCCGTTTCGATATGGCGCGACCGCCAGACGAGAAAAAAAAAAGTTCATAAAAAAAACATTATTACCGAATAAAATACACACTTGTTTAAACAACACTAGCTAAAATCAGCTGCTTCGGTCATCAACATCAAAATAGGTACAAATAATAGGTACAAATAATTCGTTAAAATAACAACATCAGACTTCGAGGTTGCTAACGAATTTGAAATGTTTTTTCTCCCGAATTCCTGTAGATTTGACAAAAACCCTAGGCTCTTCAACCCTCATTGCAGAATCTTTGTTAAAAGCAAACGTTCCTTGTTGTAACGTTATATTTAAATTCAGTAAAGTTAACATAAACACCATCTTAAAAACTTTTAAATCTTTAAATATCAAGAAAACAGCTGACCTCTGGGGCATCTCTGTGTATTTAGTAAATTCTTTTATTGAAATGGTTGCTCCTGAACTAGTAATAATATTTAATAATTGTGTTGATAGTGGTGTGTTCCCTAATTTAATGAAATCTAGTAAATTAATTCCCTTGTTTAAATCGGGTAGTACTTCAGATCCGTCCAATTTCCGTCCCATTTCTGTACTACCTACATTTAGTAAAATTTTTGAAAAAATTATGCTTAATCAAATGCAAAATCACTTTAACGTTAATAAACTTTTACATACAAAACAATTCGGTTTCACTCGTGGTCGGTCCACCACTGATGCCGGAATTAAATTATTAGAGTGTATATACAGGGCCTGGGATGAGTCATATGATGCTTATGGTGTATTCTGTGACTTATCTAAGGTCTTCGATTGCGTTCAACACCAGACTTTAATTAAGAAACTTGATCATTACGGAATCTGGGGGACGGCCTTGAATTTCGTCAATTCTTACTTAAGTGATAGGGTCCAGAAAGTAGTGATCAATGGTAAACAGTCACCTGGTTCTCCTGTAGCAATGGGGGTACCGCAGGGTTCAATTTTGGGACCTTTTCTTTTTCTAGTATATATTAATGATCTCCCTCACCTCATAAGAGACGACCACGAGGTAGTTTTGTTTGCTGATGACACTTCTTTAATATTTAAAGTTAAACGTGGACAGCGCGAACTTGACGATGTAAACATTGCCCTCTCTAGGATAGTCCACTGGTTTTGTGCTAATAATTTATTATTAAATGAAAATAAAACTAAATGTGTAAGATTCACCTTACCTAATGTAAGACTTGTTAAAACCAGTGTTAAGGTCAGGGATGATATAATAGAATTGGTCGATGACACTGTCTTTCTGGGCATAACGTTAGACTCCAAATTGCAATGGGGGCCTCATATCGGGAAAATTTCGGCCAGGCTTAGTTCAGCAGCCTATGCTGTCAAAAAGATCCGACAACTTACAGACATTAAAACGGCGCGTCTTGTCTACTTCAGCTACTTCCACAGTATCATGACATATGGCATACTACTGTGGGGTAACGCTGCCGATATTGAATGCATCTTTGTGTTGCAGAAGAAGGCTGTCCGGACTATCTATGGAATGGGGTCTCGGGAGTCATTAAGAGATAAGTTTAAGCATATTAACATCCTTACAGTGTATTCACAGTATATTTATGAAATTTTATTGTATACCCACAAGAACAAAAGCAAATTTGTGAAAAATAGTGATAATCATAATCTAAACTTAAGAAATAAGGATAAACTGGCTGTTCCTAAATTTAGGCTTCATAAAGTGAGTAATTCTTTTGCGGGGAACTTTATTCGAATGTATAATACATTGACAACCGAAATAGCAAATTTATCTGTTAATAAATTTAAAAAACTAATAAAACGTAAATTGTGCCATAAAGCTTATTATAGTATTAATGATTTCTTAGATGACAAGGCTGCCTCTGGTTGTAACACGAATTGCTCCTTTCTAAATAACTCTGTATTGGATTTAAGATGAAATATTTTGGAAAAAAGCCGAACTGAGTTTCTTGAGGGCTCTTCTCAGTCTCGTTGCATTTTGGAACCCTCGGTAGAGTCACACCAACTTTTGACGAATCTAAATAATTTTCTAAAAATTTCAAAGATAATAAACGTTATTTTATTTTATTTATTTATTTTTATTCGCGCCTGTGAAAATCCTTCCGTCTCACTCCTGGTAGGAACATTTTGTCTCTGTCTCGCATCAAGCGATGCCGCCCTCACGAACACGAAGCGCTCGGTCGAGTCACGAAGTTTCCTAGAATTTTATTTAAAATCATTTAGCAAGGTCACAGGTCAGTTCAGTTGCATTATTTGCTTTGTGCAGTGAGGTAGCTAAATAATTGTTTAGTGTGTTAATTTGTGAGTTGTGACAAGATTGTGTTGTGTAGTAATGGCTCTGAGTAACGAAGTGCATTACGAGATGATGTTTTGTGTAGAAGCATCAGAATGCAATTTGAGCGCTGCCCGGGAGTGCTGTACCTACCGTGAGTTTTGATACCTAAAATACTGTGTACGCAGTCGAGTCGAAGCCGCATTTGGCACTGTTACACAAGAAATTAACCTTTCCTGTAAACAAGTAAGATTTTTCTAAAATTGGGGACAGAGATTTTACTATCACTTGCATGTGGTGCACCTGTCGAACCACGGACGAGGATCTGGGGAAACATAAATATGTTTTGGTCAAAATTTTATTTACATAAACAAAAATAATCCTTTAAGGACGCCCACCCATACCGCCGCGACGCCCGCGCCACCGCCAAGGGCAATGTACATACGTACCACGCGCTCATTGTCTAGTTACTGTTGTAGCTACGTCAAGCCGTAGCGTCGGGACACCTTTGTTTTGATTTGAAATATCTTTTTAATTTTTTTGATGAACTTTTTTTTTCTTCTTTTGCGGTCGCCATATATCGAAACGGGTTATGGTCGACCAGCTGATGATGCTGGCTTCGGGTTGATATAACCCTTTCGTAACATCCTGTATAGTTAATAAGAATTGTTAATAAAATAATTAGGTACGTATATTTATTAGTCTACTAGGGTGATCTTGCGTTCTAACTACAATTCTCATTATACTCCTAAAAAAACACTATTAACTTATCTGGAGAGATCAATAGAATATACCTTATAGATTAATCGAATCTACTTTCGGGAAAAAACTATCTCAATCTATCTCCATACCAAATTTTATTGCAATCGGTGTACCTATCTCGTGAATACTCGTGATACCTGACCTATTTAAATACATTTTTAAAAATAACGAATTTTGTACCGCTACTGCAGCGCAACCTACCGCGTCCATTTATTTTTGCAAACCGTCAATGAACCAACCGAAATATACATCCAAAATTTCATTCAGTTGTTAAAGAGGAATTAGGTGACACACTGATGAACAGAACAGTTACAGGTATTAAGATGTAGAAATTTGATAATTAAGTGGTGTAATGTTATCTACTCTCCCATTAAATACTCCAATATTTGTTTGCATTATTATGTCTGAAACGCCGTATTTTACCCAACATTTCTATCTACTTGGTAATAAATCATTATGATTTAACTTGTTATTTCACATTAAAGGCAGGGACTTTATTAACACTTGATTCTACTAATTTGTTGCCTTGTCTACTTTTAACTTGATTACTGTCATACGGAGTGAGACTTACACATATAGATACCTAACATTATGGCAGATTATACGTGGCCAATTAGTTTCTGATAACTATTCGAGCTAACAAAAGGTACGTTTGTTACTCCACTAGCTTATGTCTACGGCTTTTACGGCACTTAATAGATATAGTGTTTTTCAAACTTCTATATAACCTTTAATTAACGGTTTTTACTTATGTATACATAATTAAATACCCACCCTATAAATTTTGATTTTACTTCAATGGAAAACAAACTGTTGAAGCTAAAGCCAGTTTAGGCAATGTCCGCTTTCTTTCCAAAGTTGTCAACCCGGAAGTTAAAAGAATAATAATAATTCCTTTTTAAACCCACAGCAAAAATCGATTCCGTTTTCTACCCACAAGGATTGTAGCTATGTACTTATACACAATTTAGGTGGGATTAGGATGTAACGGCAGCAAAAAAATATTTGTATCGTTACTTGTTAAAATGTTTTATTTTAATACTTTAAATTTTCAATTACGTTATTACAGACAAGTAGAGAATTATAATATTAAATTGACTATTAATGTAAACAAACAAGCGAATTAATGTAAATAACAATACTCAAAATAGAGAACACATACAAAACCATAAACAACATCATAAAAATTCACACATATTATTATTATAAATGGCAACAGTTAAAAATCAGTCTTATTAAAACTATGTATACTGTCAAATATTACAAATTTTCAATTACAATAAATATAAACATGGATTAAAATCACAGCTTTTTAATGAATACCCACTATCTGAAAATATCAAGTTCTTAAGAATACATTGTAAATTCAACGCTCAAAAATTACAATTAAATGAACGTCAAGAATCAAATTGTTTTTAACAAAGTATTGTAAAAAGTAAATCATACATTCGTGGACAATAACTACAAAAATCACCATATTCATGTTGTTTTAATTCAAAAATTAATCAAAGTAGTTACTCCAAGCAGTGTTAAAAATATTTGTTCATGATATGATGCCACAGCAAGATGGCACTTTTGCACAACGCCAAATAACTGATGTGTCCTTATTTTAACGCCCTTTGTAGTATTCTCTGCCACCGTACACTAAAATTAGTTTTTTTCTTTTCTATTGCGTTAAATAAAATTCTTATCACTGTATTCATCAAAATTTTCACTTGTACTTGGCCCTGGATTTTGCATTATACTAATTTGATAATTTCCTCAACGTCCACTCTTATCTTTAACTGATAGGTTACTAACTGATAAAACACACACAATAGTCATAAAAACTATAATCCTTTCAAATATAGCTGTCTCTTTCACTCCCGCCTTATATCAATGAGTTAGATAGAGAAAACTTAAGTGAATAACTAACTGATAAGACACACAATAGTCATAAAAGCTATAATCCTTTCAAATATAGCTATCTCTTTCACTCCCGCATTATATCAATGAGTTAGATAGAGAAAACTTAAGTGAATAACTAACTGATAAGACACACAATAGTCATAAAAGCTATAAACCTTTCAAATATAGCTATCTCTTTCACTCCCGCATTATATCAATGAGATAGACAGAGAAAGTGATATGGATGATATTGGTCACTATAAGGTTCTCTGTATATCTCATCGAAACTATAAATAAGTTATCAACAGAGACCCAAAAAACGATTTTAACCAATTTTGTTTTCAATTTACCCTTTAAGAACCATATAAAAATTATTAGTTAACCTTGTTTTTTGTCTGTCTGTACCAAGTAGGTGTTAAATTAAAGCGGGAACACTTTTCGGGTAGAATATGGAATAAAATAATATTATATTATATCGTGGGTAGAAAACGGAACAACTTTTGGGAAGAAAACTGAATATTTTATTGGCGGGTTGAAACTTCGGGTTGAAAACGGACATAGCCCCAGTTTAACCAGTTCTGGAATTTTTAAAATCAGTTAATATTTCGTTTATCTTGAAGTATTTTCATAGTCCGCGACGCCCAGGACTTTAATTGGCTGTGCCATAGCGGCTGGCACGTAAGATTTTGTTGCCTTTCATCAACATTTCATCGCAAGGCAACGGATTTCAATTTTTTTTTTTCAAAATTACAATTTACTCGTAGCTGCTACTTTTTATTATTCATTCGGCCATTTTGGACATAATGTGTGCCCGGTGACGGCAATAGGCTTGCCCCCTAATACGTGGGACTAAAAATACTAGCAAAGTGTGGGTGTGTAATGCACCTCTGCCTATCCCTTCGGGATATAGGCGTGATTTGTGTGTGCTTAATGTATATATATTTTCCTGCCTTTATTACAAATGCGAAAGTTAGAAGTTCTACCATTTTCATGAATCGACTCATCATTCGTTCCTCGGGGTTTACATTGCCCACTCTGGATTTTCAAAAGTAAATGTTCCTGAAATTAAAATAAACATGAATAGTTATTTCGTCTCTTTCCTCTTTCGGTTTTTTCTCAATCCCCACGAGATATCTGTCATGGGGATAATAGAAGCATTATTTTTATCAAGTTTCTCAATTCATCCTCCGTGTCAAATTTAATTCAAGATCTAGTTCAGTCGCTTTTACGTGATGTTGGCAGAGCCTAAGGCGTCCACTAGTTATAGGTAGGTATTGATAAAATGTTCACCGCACTTTACATAAAACCTCGTCTTCTCCTAGCACGTAGTTTAGTAAGTACTATTCTAAAATTTTCAATGTGTCCTTGGAGAGCTTAACTTAACAAAAAGGAAAGTTTTTATTATAACTCTCAAAAAATCTGTTCCTGATTTAGTAGCTATACGTCGTAGATATTTATCGATTAAAAAATACACTGAAGCCACATTACTACTTCCCTACAGTCTCTACACCTAGGTATTACCAGGTTCTCAATGCTGGTAGTTTTAAAAGAAAACTGAAGGGTTTAATCGTGTTAAAATGTATGATATTAGAATGCTATTCTTGGCATGAATTTATTGTACCTATAATGACGAAATTATCCGTAAAAACTAAAAGGTCAATTGTAGAATAGAATATAAGGACATAATTATTATCCTAAGAATTGGCGACTCCCACCATCTTTCACCCTACAGTGCCTTCTAAATCCTAATCCTTCTAAATTTACCTAACTAAGTTGCTCCCAGCCATCTTCGACCCGGCCTACTTGGAACGTGAGATTTGTAATATATTATTATTGTCAACCCTGAACAAAACAATATGCCCAGTAATATAAGTTGTATGTTTAACAACATCTGGGGCAACGCAACAAATATGATTTTCGAAACGTAAGAGAAACGGTCTTATTTCAAACTACAAATTGGAGCACGGAAAATAAATGTTGTAAATATTTACATTTAGTTTGAGTGCTCGTAGATTTCACGAAATGATTGGTGTTGTGTTTGAGAAATTCAATAATTGTTAGCACTAAAGCTCTTATTCTTTAACAGCCAATATAATATGGTCGTCATAAAACATGTTTCACATGACGGCATAGTTCAAGTGGGACGGGCTCGCTACCAAATGTGGGTGCACAAGACACTGATGTCCCGTAAGACGGATATAAACTTGTTAGTAGAGTTTATACCTAAAGGTGCCTATACCTATTTCATTGTTACTAACAATAAATTAGAAATCATTTATCAAATAATTAATTACGCTATCCAACGTGGCAATGTAGCCAGTAGTTTTTAAATGAATGCAGGCCTGAACGTTCGTGGCGATCTTCGGAGGAGGATTATGTCCAGCAAAGGACGTCAGCTGGCTCATAATGATGATGAATTAACTAACTAAACAATTTTAAACGTGAAGGAAGAGTAGTTGTCATCAAAGATAAAAAAGCTTTAATTATAAAGTACGATTGTAATATTTGCTTGAATAGAACTACCATGTGAATTTGTGTCGTTCATATTCACACAAAGCTACCTAGGTAGTAGTAAAATAAGTACAATTTGTTGCTATATGTACCTAATAAGTTTATAACTGATACATATTTAATAATACATACCCACTTATTAAGAATTAAAGAACATTTTATATTTATCTAGACTACTATTATAAAGAGGAAAGATTTGTATTTTTGTATGTTTGTAATGAATAAACTCAAAAACTGCTGTGCCGATTTCAAAAATTCTTTCACCATTGGAAAGCTACATTCACCCTGAGTCACATAGGCTACTTTTTATCCCGGTAATGTGTTCCCACGGGAACCGGGAACGAGTAAACTAAATCACGCAGGCGGAGCTGCGGCGATCAGCTAGTACTCAATAAAAAATAAAGTTGAGTAGTCTACCAACTTAACTTTTTTTTTACTTAATAATATCTAAGTAAATATTATTTTACAGTGATTCTAATCAACCGCGATAAATATGCTAGTATTTTCAATTAAATTGCAATTGCTTACTCAAGGTGAGTAATTTTCCAAAAGCCGTAAAAATACGAGTATCAAATCAGACGCAAATTTTTATGAAACGTTTTCTACGTGACACAGACATAAGCTTCGTATGAAATGTCTTATAAATAAACTTAATTATAAATTATGTTCCTTATCACCTTGTTAACATGGTAGTTAATAATACATAGTCGCTTCCGATATTTGTCTATCCCTGTGTAAGCTTAGATTCTGGTCTTTAAAACTACGCAACGTATTTTTTTTTTATTTCTTTAAGTGCACACACGCATAAAAACACTCCCTATTCCCGAAGAGGGTTAAGGTATACAGGGACGTTCATTACTCTTACATTTCATCAGTCAGTGTTTCATTGTTCTTATAGGGGCCAGCTTTCTATTTGTAGGTATATGGCCAGGGTCTTGTCTGCCTGTCAGCAGGCGTACAACGTGCAGGTATCCTTACCTGCACGCCTACTGACAGGGACAGTCATTCTAGACTTTAGCCCTGGAGTTATTGATAGGGCCCCTGAAGCATCCAATAATTGACTGCATCAATATATAATACATTACGAAATGACTCACTTGTACAAATATTCCACATTTTTTTGTGGAATTGTGAAATAAGTAGTATAGAAATAAGAAGTGAGTCATTTCATAATGTATTACCATATGTTCCACCAAGTGCCGACAATCGAAAGCATAAATTATATGCATCAATATATATCCAGTTCCAGTTCACTTTATAATTTACCTAAGTCAGACATTATTAAACAGATAGATACAGGTGGTGGTGATTTCTTGCTATGTTATTTATCCTTGTTTTAAAGGAGGTTATCGTGACAATTTCTTGTAAAAGTATTCCCTCTTCTGGAATAAGCTACAATTTGAAGTAGCAAGTTTTGCCGATGGCCAGTAAGAGAATAACGGTTCTACGTCGAAACGCTAAAGAAAATACTTGGTTTTACTAGAAATGTAATTGTGCAGAAAGTCTAAGTAGATAGGTTAGGCAGCTTTAGTTGTGTTCACTCGGCGGGGTATATAATATATTATGTAGAAACAAGAAATTTAGGAGAGTGTCATTAAACATAAAATAAAGTTTTATTTTTCTTAGATTCTTAGCTTTGAACGATCCTCATAAGTTTTCTTGAAGTAGAAAAAGAATTCTTCAAAACTAATGTCCAATGTTATAAAAATCTATGTAGATAGAAACGAAGAAAATTACTTTTTTAATTGCCTATTTTTACATTACGTGTGTTAATCATGTACGAGAGCCGATTAATTTAAATAGTGCGCGCTTAATGATAGGCCACGATCAACGTCCATTTTCAGTGGGGTCTCATTTACAAGGCTGATTTACGAGTTCACACATCGGGCCCAATCTCACTTAGCAATGATTTATACACAACATCTCTCTCTATTGCGTTAATCGTATTATCAAACGAAATTGCCTTAACAACTTTGTAAATCATTATTGTATTAATCACCAGCTTTTAATGACCTGGTAAGGGTAACCTGCATTTCATTCTATTACGAAGTCATATAAAAGGTCAAGGCCATGGTAAAGGTCGGTTTGGATTTCGTTGCAGTCGTTAGATCAGAGAACCGGGTCCATCTGAATTCTCTTAAATATTGGATAAGAAAAAGACTGATCAAAAAGTATTGTACATTTATTTTCCTATTTCGTTAATTGGGATAATATTTGTGAACAAATTAAAATAAATCCTGAGATGCTCATTAGTCTTTTTTGGTCTGCGAGTACGTGCTGTAATATATTATGTAACAGCAATTAGGTACTCGTAGACCCTTTGTGCCAGTATCCCTAAACGGTGGCAACGAATACCATCGTGTCAGCCGCAAACAAATTCATAACAATCATCCTTCATTCCCATCCCTGTTGTATCAAAAACCTTGATTTCTTAAACCACAATACATAATCTCGTTCACTCTTCAATATCTAGTTCAATAACTTAACAATACACACTAAAGAAATACTATTTCGTCCTGAGTAGATAAAACTGAAAGTGAAAATCAAATTTAGCTGTAACATAAAAGTTAATTCAACCGTCGTACTTACTTGAGCTTCAATATTATACAAAGAAGCTCGTCTTGGTATAATACAATGGGTAGCTGGTGTTTCAATTTTGTTTTGTCTCGGTTACCGTACGTTTGCCGTCATAATAATAAGGTATACCTAATGTTGTGAATATATAAGTGGCCACCGCGCTTTAAAGGTAAGCGTCCACATGTTCGCATCGTACGCAAGGGCGTAGCCAGGATTCCATCAAGGGGGGGCAGACCTAATCCTAAAATAAATCGAGGGAGGGGTGAGTACCCCCCCTAAAGCGGTAAAACCTGGAGTCCCCCCCCCCCTTAGAAAGGGGGATGTTAAAAATATTAAACATGATGTCAAGACCTTTTTCTTTTTTAAATCCGCGGCCCTAGGCCGCGGCCACACTACGTCCATTGCCGAGCGCCTCTGGTACGCACTAAAATAATTTCCAGTGGCGCCCAGCGGACCTTGGCCACCTGTGTGGCCCCTGCGTGGTGGTCGGGTTTTACTCCGCATCTTTGGGGTCGGGTTTTATCCCGCATCGATGAGTGCACAACGCATTACACATCTTGCCAAGCTGGCCCGAGCCAGCTAGGGGAAGTTACGGCCGGCATATATACGGATTATACCCCGACAATACGACGGAGGTAGAGAGGCACTCCGTGGTAGATCAGTGCCTCTCTAACGCAGCTTCAGGTAAAGGTGTTAAAGGCGTTGGCGATGTCAAGAGACACCACCAACACCACCTCGCCCCTACTTCCTCCCTTAGGGTCTTTGAGCAACACGATCGGCCGGTAGCCGGACGGTGAGTCCGCTGGCCGCCCCGGTTTCCGAATCAGGACCAGTTTCCCCGTCCTCCACACCTTGGGAAACTGGCCCTTTCGAGGCATGCGCTGAAGAGCCCGCCGAGTAGTCGAGGCCTGAGTTCATTGAGGGCCACGACCCATGCACAGCCCGGAATGCCGTCGGGTCCAGGGGTGGTGATTTTCCGGCGACTGAGCCGGCTGCTCCTAACTCTCTTACTTCGGATACGTCGTCTTCGCCGCTACTATCCGCGTTGGGCGTCTAAGACCGAGCCATGCCCGGAGGGATGTGCTCCTCCGCGCTCGTGGGAAACAGAGAGCCCAAGACCCCCTCCAGCTGATCCGGCTGGAGAATCTGGGTCAGTGGGAGCGCCCTCGGTCGGAGTTTACCTCTGACCTCAAGGAACGGGCGCCCCCATGGGTTCAGTGGCGCTCCAGGGTGTCCAGGAGCTCTTCGGGAACTGATGATGGCAAGACTAAATTGAAAGCATACATTTGAAAATCTTCCATATATATACCTATCCAATTTTTCATTAATACTGCTCTTCAGAAATTGCACAATGATGCAGGTACGCAGCGGGCGACACTTGCACCACAGAATCCACAGATGAGAATGAGAAAGAATTTGATTATTTCTTCAACTACATGTGCTTGCACTTTTGCACTGCCCTTCCCGGCCACGCCTGTCGTGTTCGACACAAGTGCTATACCAGGTGGTGACCCCTACAGAAAGCGCAGTTTAGTCATCCCATCCCGAGTAAAAATTCCAGGAAGTGAATACATTTTGGGATGCGATTGCTTCTATTATTGATTTTTGCTTTTGTCGTTTCTTATCCTTTCTTTTTTTGATTTTATATTGGGTTCGCCAAATTGACGCCGCCCGCCTGGTGGTAAGTCGTGACGACGTCTAGCGATTGTGGGCCACTCTCACAGCACGCAATACTATAAAGAGTGACCCTCAACTTGACGACCTACTGATGTACCTCTTCACGCTCCGCTTAAAGAACCCAGGATTATATGTGGGAGGAAACACGTGCACAGGCAGGGCGTTCCAGGCCACTATTGTTCGGCAGAAAAACGAACGTTTAAAACGCTCGGTTCTCGCGAACATGCTATCCACTGTGTGGGAGTGGCATCTCCGCCCGGCACGCGTTGTTCGGGATCGGAAGGAAGAGGGTGGGATCAGATTGAAGAGCTCTTCAGAACACTCGCCGTGGTAAATACGGTAGAATGCGGCCAAGGAAGCTATTGTTCGGCGCTGAGCTAACGGCTCAAGGCTTCCCGTTACCTCCGGACAATCTATACTACGGATAGCCCGTCGCTGCATAGCGTCGAGAGCGTCCAGCAGATACTTCGCGGAACCGTCCCAGAGGTGAGAGCAGTATTCGACGCAGGGTCTAATCTGCGTCTTGTACAGCAGACACCTCTGGTCCGGTGTAAAGAATCTCTTTACCTTATTCAGTGTGCCTTTCTTATTAGATTTATTTTAAAATATTAACAAACGGGTTTATGAGTATTCTAGCTAACTCTATGCTATACTATACCTGGCTACGCCCATGCGTACGCAACGGACGCATCGCATCAAACGGACGGATTGTAGTATTGTAACGGATCTCTACTCACACGAGTAGATCCGTATGATAAATTTATGTCTGCAACGCTAATTCTTCTTGAAGAAGACCTTCAAATTGGAAACATAAAATAAAGAATAATAAGATTCGATTGTTTTAATTCCCCTTAAAAAAATATCATTCTTAATTGAATAAATCTCATTTTGATATGATAATAATTATTTATAACTGCCATCTGCTGGCAATTAACAATTACATTTAAAATCAATGTCGGATACACTATATTCTCTAAGCAAATAGTACTTAGTTCATCCTATTATCACTAGATGGCGCTAATTATAAATTTTAAATGAATCAATTTATTAAATTTTAATAATTTACTTATTTTCAGCATGTCTAGTTATTAAACGTAAGTATAAGTAAGACACAGTACCTTAGGGGTGATTGGTTCATTAGTTGTCACTTTATAGCCAATGTAGAAGTAGAATTCGTAAATCTGGAAATGCATATATTAGTTTAGGAAGGGAATTAAGGTTTATGTTGGATTTCAAATTATTGATAGATTGGCAATAATTGATGTTAGAATATTGATTGTGCCAGTACCTACGACTACCATTCAAAATATAACATTAAAATTCCAATTAATAATAAAGTTATGATCAAAAATATGAAAGTATTGAATAGAAAAGACAGTCAATTTAGTCTAACTTAGACCCTAGGTATAATTTTGAATACAAGTTATTATTGATGTATGTATCTATTAAATAAGTAAATATATACTAGTGAAAATTCAATCTGTTAAAACTATGCTAATGCCTGTAATTATTATGAAATACTAACATATCTGAGGAATGTAGACTACATATAAACTAGAATATAGCAGGGAAGTAGGAAATATTAGGAGTTTAGTGGTAGAAAATAAAGATTAATTTACCAAAATTTTAACAATTCATTACAGTTGTTCCTTCAAATTTGAGGTGTCCCATGATGAAGAATGACAAGTTCTTATAAGTAGAAGCTATGTAGATATCAGAATAATAGGTAGAAGCCAGATAAACATTAATTTAGATAGAAAATTCAGATTACCAAAATTAATAACTTCAATACAGATTAAAATGTTACAATATTGTATTGTTAGAATACATCATAAAGCCTAATATTCTTAAAAGTGGTTGAAATACATATCAGTTAGGTTTATATCAAGTTATTATTGCTAGAAATAATATACATGTATGAATGAAATTTCTTGGCACTAAATTTAGATAAATAGTAAATTAATTGATATAACGTTGGACTTTTCACAATTCTTTAGAGATCGTACTAGAATATTCCAAAAACACTTATTCATAAATATTAATTTTATTAGAGAAAGATAATGAGGTATTCTAAACCATTATTATATTTATTAATTTTATTTAGAATTTAGGTACATGGGTTCTGTATGTTTAGATTATATAATTAAAATTTAAAGTTGGATGGTTATTGAAATTGTTGGAAGTGGGAAAGAGTGTAGATCGGTGTTGCTAGGTTATAGAATGGGTTTTACGGGAAAAGAACGAATGATACGGATATGGGAGGTGGTTTAGGAAAAGGTTATAAAAACGAGAGTGCGGGATTCTCGTCCTCTTTTGATTTTCGGAATTTCGTCGGTAACGTACCTCTTTTGATTTTCGGAATTTCGTCGGTAACGTAGCTCTTTGATCTCCTGGTTTTCAATAGTAACGTAACTCTGCTCCTTTCTTCCTGATTTTCGACGGTACAACAACCTCTTTTCCTTTCGCATTTTCGACGGTATAACAAGCTCTTTTGTTTGCCGGATTTTCAACAGTAACGTAACTCTGCTCATTCTCTGAGTGGTCGGTATCATCTAGTGCGAGTTGCAACCGTCGACATGTGAGTATCTTAGGTACCTGCACAATACACCTACCCCTACAATTATTTATTATTTATATGTATTTAAGTTATTATACGCCTTTGTCTATAATCCTGGCCAGATTCTATTCAGAGGGATACACACACATTTTACTCAAGCATTTATCGCTGCTAAGACTTCTGGGGATAGAAATGAATAGATATTTTATATCTATTGCATTTGGGAAAGAGATTGAGTCTGGTCTCTTGGCGATAAGTGTACGACATTACATACTAGTCCGCGCTATGAGACTAGCACTAATTTAAGTGATTCAAGATGCAGCTGCAGAGCAACGAGGAGTCGAGGAAGACGTCATTTTGAGGTCAGATCTTTTCATTCTATTAAAATCGTTGTGAATTATTTTATCCAAATACCCTCCATGTATTGACCAATGTCATGAAGTTTACCCACATATTTTTGATAATTTAGAAATTGGTCACACCGTATGGACAACGAACTGACGAATGATTTCTAGAGTTTTAGCGTGTAATCTGATGAATATGGTAGAATTTATGGTAAATTTTGTCTAAGGGCTCGGAATGCGTACATGAACGATAAAGTAAGGATAAATTCATGATTCAGTGTAATTGTCGTAAGATAAGTGTCCATTTTGTTCAGATTGAGGATGTGTAGGTGCGATAAATCCAGTGTAGTTATAGACATCCAGCGTTATTTAAATGTTCTATATTGTCCTGGTAGTGCGTACAACATTCTAGGTACATTCTAGTTAAATGACTGTAACAGCATAATCGAATCTCCAGTGTCAATTCTAATTAGTTCTGTTAGTGCGTGTAGTAATGACTAAATAATCACTACTTAGCCAATTTTAACGAGATAATTTTGATGAAATCGTCTTGAACCGAAGTAGGAAGCGTGGTAGGAACTACCCGTAAATAATGGTCATATTATCATACTTACTACCTACTACATATCAACCTACCTACCTACCTAATTAATGAATATTGTGAATCGAAAAGTTGTCCAAAATTGAATATATTTACAATGCTGATTCTAATATCTTTATTGTATATTACCTACATACATATTATATTTCATACCGTTGCTTGACCACCCTGAACTAACCAGCGAATAACCTGAGGTGTATGAACAGAGTCATAAACCATTAGGAGGATTGATCTGAATTACATATACACTTTAGTGTACCACATTCGCTATATCATTCCTGTAATGATTGGTAATTCTCGTCCGTAATCAGAAGCACCTAGGTGAGGTTGAAACAAATTATGTTAGCATACTTGAGTGTGTCTATATTCGCCAAATCTTTCATGCAATGATTGGTAAAACCAGTCCATTGTCGGAGCTATGCCTAGGATGGCATAAACTAAATTAATTTATATTAGTAACCTTTACTGTGTGATACCTAATTATATATTTGGTGAATCATGGTAATAGGTGAGGTAACTTGGTTCATAAGCCTGTGGGAATTCCTTCTTGAATTCATCTCGCATACCTTTATTATTGAAACCGCTAATGGAATGATAGTATCAGAATAATACTACCCCCATGTGTTTTATTATAGGAATTTCCAATTTTGTAAGATTTTGGATAGCGGATGGTTTGAGATGGAAGCATTTTAATCTTGGGTTAAATTGTTTCCTGGTATGCTGAACAAGCTTCAGTTGATATACATGAAGATGTAGCTGTATTTGCTCATCTCAGAAATCGATTAAATCTTGGTCTACTAAGCGTTTGGCGCTTGGATATTTTCAAGGTTATAACATACCTGGGTATTCTCCAGTCTACTCGGAGCTATGTCTCACCAGAGGAGATTGGAATTTATAAGAGAAACCTAAGTAGTTCTAACAGCCTGGTTCGTTTAGAACTCCGATATCCAAGTCAGACTAGCTTGATATTACTTGGCACAACAATGGAATATTGAGTGAACTCCTACCCAACTTACCCACTCCTTATAGTACTTATTCTGATCTATCCGTAGAATGTAAATAACAATTACATAATACATTGTCAAGAAGGCTATTCTACATAGGTGAAGGTAATTATTCAATAAATACTCTACAATAAAATGGTTGTTTTATTATACCTACTTTTCCCATTGTGGTCAAGCAAATGTATAAACTATAATCATAAAACCATACTTACTTATCCCTTCATCCTATATTAATCCTACTCGGGTTACCAGAAGCTAATTCTTAAATACTTGTATCTATCTGCTAAAATAGTTCAGAATGGATTTATGTTACATTAATGATAACTATCTTGATGTATATCTGAGTGTTTGTGGTACGGACATTCATATGTTTACAACTTCAACCACTTTGCTGGCATGGTTGCAACTTGGCTGACCGATGGTCCGGACTCTCTTGGCCCAAGGGCAAGACGAGATAGACTGTATCGTGTATTGCTGATTGTATTTCATGGGCAGCCCTTGTGAATTTGAGCACTGCTCCGGACTCACTGGATTTCCTTGACTGGACCAGATTGAGATAGAGTTGATGTATCATTGGATCAGGGTTTCTACGGTAGATGTATCCTCGGATCTTCTACAATTCGTCATTTTATAAATCATGAGACTGTTTGTATGAACATGATCTCAGATATACCAATAAGCTTTGGAGGTTCTTGCCAAGCATAACTCCTAGCTGAACTATTATGGCTATCACTGGGTATACTTACCTATTGATAATATTAACATCAATATTGTGGATCTGGAACTCGTTCTAATCCCTTCGTGATCAGCTGTTCAAGCTGCTTCATCATCCAAAATATCTTCACGAGAGAATATGGTGTATGGATTGATTCTCAGTCAGCCTCTGCGTGGCTGGGGCAGTGAAGGCTATTTCCAACCCCACATTGATACCTAATTACCTACAGTCCATTACCCCTCCTAATTATCATGACCATTCGGTAAACATTTAATTATTGCAACTAGTCTGTATGTTACATCCCTAAGTTCTATAATAACCACTATAATTCAATATCTTATTATAAATAAATAGGTACTCACTTGTTGTTAAAGCTTTAATAATTTATTACAGTAATCCAGAATAATATTATCAATATTAATGTCACTTTTAGGTTATGTACACAATTGACACTAAAATACCTTACATCTATTACTGATAGGACAATCTGAGTTACTAGAACAACTTGTCTAGGTTTAGGAAATTAAAAGCACTAGTTAGGTCTAACAAATAATTTAGAATCACTATAAGATATTAACTTCACTTATTTAGGGTTGAAATTAGAAGCACTATTTAGGTCTTACATTATAGTTCTGAGCGCATAATCACAAAAAGAATCCGGTTTGCTATGACACAACGTAGAGTCCTACCACTAATCACTAGACGATCGATCACTTTGGCCAATCTTCAGTAAAAGTTCATATTAGAAGTACATTATAGGTATTCTAAATGGAACTATATAGTTGATATACTATCATCTTATCAGATAGACTAGTATAATCATTTTAGACGATTATAATGCAGCTTTCCATGTATTTCAGATTCTCCGTCCAGAATTGAAAAAAAAAATATAATCCATGTTCAATTTATTCTAGATATAATTCCTTCCATATTCTAGGTTTTCCTTCTTCTTAGTCTTTCTTTCTTTCTGTATTTATTTATAGTCCTTTCCTTTCTTTCTTCCCTCTTAGTTTATAGATATATATATTAGTTAGTTAGATATTTATATTTAGTTATATATGTAAGGTAGTGGTAGTAGAGGGTTTTTTACAGTATTCTTTGTATAGAAAGTCAAACAAGTGCGTCCACCAATACGTATCGTACGCATCGCACGAATCTGCTCATCGGCAATGCCGACGGCGTTGCTCCGAGAGGCAACTTTTGCGATGCGTGCCGATAATGCATCGTCCGCCTTTTGCATTTGACGATCGTCCAGTCAACACGCGTTGTTAAGCAATTTATTTGATTAGTGAAAATCCAAATGAAATGGCGTTGGCAATCCAATTTCTGGTCCTTGCGTCGGCAAATCCGATCACTACCGATACAGTGGACGCTCTGTGAAAAATTAATCCGTTTGATGCGATACGTCGGATCCTTACGATGCGGACATGTGGACGCTTACCTTAATACAACGCTGCGGGCAACGGTTTAACTGAAACAGACAGCGAACCACTTTACCTTCGTCTTGTATTAAAAGGAAATTTAGATAAACGGTTAAGTTAATCGATGCATCGAAAAGACCCCTTCAAGTCGACATAAAGATTAATGGAAACCTCGTCTCAGTCTATAATAAAAGTAATGTTTACTTAGACTATTTTGTAAATTATTGTTGCGCCAGAAACATGCCCATTAGATACAGGCGCAATTCTTATTATTAAAATTATTCCGAGCGGCTAAGGTGTAGCCATAACTGTAATCGCTTATTATAACCTAATGTTTGTATTTGTGTCACCGATCTTTATAGACACCCAGACACTCAATAAATTGAGTCAATTCTATAGCTTTTGAAAATGTCTGACTGTCTGTGGCCTTAATATAGGTTGTCTATTGTTTGCCCGAAGATTATATACCATAATCATCATATTCCCGAATTTCTTTTGCCCGAATTTCATTTGCCCGAATGTTTTGTTTGCCCTAAAAGAAATATGACATACTTTTAATGGCCCGAAACTTAGATACCATAAGATACGAGTGCTATACGTAAACGTTTAAACGCCATAATGAATATTAGACATAATATTTAAAAGCCATAGTACGAATCTCCTTCCAAGCTATGCATTTGCTCATGATATTTCACAAGCGCTCTAAAATGATTTACAAACCCGTTATAAATACATTGGTGGGTAGACAAAACATTTGTAGGCGATTTAATTCTAATACCTACCTACTTATTAGCTTACTGGCACTTCGCCGGCCGCTGCAGCGGCACGCTCGCTTCGCTCGCTCGGCTCGTGGTTGTCTTTCATGTTCTAACGTAACCTAAACCTCAATGTCGATGACAAATGATGTTATGGCATCTGATAATTAGGGCTATGATTATCGGCCGAGCGCCATATTCTAATATAACCTAAACCTCACTGATGTTTTGACATGTGATAATTAGGGCATGTTATAATTATGGCATGTGATAATTAGGGCATGTGATAATTAGGGTTTGTGATAATTAGGACATGTGATAATTAGGACATGTGATAATTAGGGCATGTGATAATTAGGGCATGTGATAATTAGGGCTTACAATGATTATGACAAGTGATATTATGGTAAGAGACTTTATGGGAAACAAAGCTTCTAGCACGTGACTAATATAGCAACTAAGAGTAGGGCAAATGAATATTATGTCATTCAATATTATATTTCTGTTGACTATTATGTCAAATGAAATTAGGGCAAATAAAATTCGGGCAAACGGCGGTATACCCTTAATATAACTTCTATTGATGTGATTGTGTACAATATTGTGATGTTTATCAAATTGTTTGTGGGAAATCGCCTTTCATTAGGTAAGTATTTTATTCGTATAATCATTAAAACATAGGTACCCAAAATAAGGTATAATTTACTTTTGAAAAACATTTTCTTGTGTATCTCAGATAAATACAATTGTAGTGTCTGTCTTTAATTCCAAATTAACAGCTTTTCCAAGCTTAGCCTCTAGAAAGGCTGGTCTGAATTATAATCGTACTCGTGTAATATCACAGATGCATTAGTGGAATAGTTTTCGAATAAACAAATTAAATTTACAAATGAATTTGGCGGTAGGTATAAAACAACCTGATGCAAACACAGTATGAAATTCGTAGAAAAAAAATCTAGTGTCATAAAGTTTTATAGGATGGACTAATAAAACCTTATCCTACGGTCATTAAAACGGGATACCTTTCGTTAACATAATATATGTAATCCTAAAATGGTTTGGCACAATGAATTTGGCATACTTTTTTTGGCATAATTATACTTGGTCATAATTGATTTTTAGCAGCATTTGTACCGTGGCATAATTATATTTAGGTCTAATATATTTATGCATAGTTATAATTTGCACAATGTCAATACTGGAGCCCTTTTAATAAAACATGCTATCTAACGTAAAACTACCTTAATACTTTTTGCAAGCTACACACTATACTTAGTTAATTAGGTCCTTAAGGGCTCCACTAACAACACTCTAGGGCCCAAATCAAGCTCATTTGCACAGTAGGTTTTTATTAGGGTTCCGTACCCAAAGGGTAAAACGGGAACCCTATTACTGAGACTTTCCTGTCCGTCCGTCCGTCTGTCTGTCTTGGGCTGTATCTTATTAACCGTGATAGTAGAAAGTTGAAATTTTCACAGATGATGTATTTCTGTTGCCTCTATAACAAGAAATACTAAAATTACCCGGCCAAGAGCGAGTCGGATACGCGCACAAAGGGTTCCGTACCAAAACGGAAAAATAGCACGTTTGTTGTATGGGAGCTCCCTTAAATATTTATTGAGCGGAGCGAAGCGAAGCTCTATCTTAGACGACAAGTGTAGGTAAATCGTTTCTGTGCCAACTCCTCCGAAACGGCTCGACCGCTTTTGACCAAATTTGGCATGCTGGTCGACATCATACCCGGGAGTGCAAATCTCTGAAATCATGAAAATAGAGCATAAAAAAAAAAGAAAATTTGCTCCACTCAACATTTGCAATTAGTAGTATGCATTGCATACCTAGTTATTATATTCTAGACGCACTTGACGGTTTTTTTTATTTTAATTAATCTTAGGGGTAAATCGTTTGTGTGCCAACTCCTCCGAAACGGCTCGACCGATTTTGACCAAATTTGGCATGCTGGTCGACATCATACCCAGGAGTGCATATCTCTAACATCATGAAAATAGAGCTAACCACAGAGGAATAATCACCGAAAATATCCTGGACATCACCGAAAAACCAGATGATTAAATGGTTGCCATGAAAACACGTGCGTCAACATTGAAAATAGATTTTTTTTTTCATTTGATTAATTAATTTAAGTGTCCGATTCTGATTCTGATATGTAATAAAACATTTGCTCCGCTCAACATTTGCAATTAGCAGCATGCAAGCGTGGGCGAGTCAGCGCCGGGACCTCGTAGTGGGTCTGGGCGTGGATACCCTCTCGCTGGGGACCATGCTTCAAGCCATGGTATCCAGCGGGAGTAGGTGGAACGCGGCCGTGTGCGAACAAGTCATGCTCGCGAAGGAGGCGGCCGGGAGGGAGAGGGAGCGTACCCTCCCCGCCGAGTTCCGTAGTCGGCGGCCAGGCCGCCCCAGACTACGCGACTACGCCCAAGACTATCGTCCTCCATGATCGGGGCCTGAGGACGGCGGGATCGCCACCCACCGTCCTTACAGAAGCAGGCTAGAAGGGTTGCATGCTGCGGGGCCTTTGCCCCATAGCACGCAACCAGATTCACTCACTGACGCGGGATAAAACCCGACCCCAATGCCCGCCGGGCGCCACTGGACATACCCTCTGCTAGTAACCAGGGACGCCCGGCAACGGACATTAGAGCGGCCGCGGCCTTGGGCCGCGGAATTAAAAAAAAAAAAAAAAAAAATTAGCAGCATGCATTGCATACCTCTAGTTATTTTATTTATTTGCACATTAGGTTTAATTATCAAAGCCTCATCCCTCTGTCTGAAGCTGGACCGCCTACAAAATATGAAGATTATTTCAGCCCAGGAAAGCCCCCCTTAACACCCTTGTGTTCTTTAAAAAAAATACATTTCGTTTTACATTTCAATATAATAACAAGAAATTGAAAGAAAGAAAGAAAGATTTATTACTCCACACAGGTTACAAAAAATACAAAAACTAAAAAATAAATAATACAAAAAAATTATGTACCATAAATAAATACATATAAATACACTAGTGTGGAGTAAACGGCCGTCCCTCAGCGTAATGCTGTCTACGTGGTGGTGCAAAACAGACAGCGCTGGTTTTCAGGGACGGCCGGATAGTAGCTTACATAATATATTGAAATGAAAACGTCACGCGAACACAAGCAAACAAAGAGAAAGAAAACAAAAGAGAGAAAGAAAAAAAAAACATTACAAAAAAAACATAGGTATTACAATCACAACAGTAACATTCAAAACTTATAAATATTATGGCACATCCATGCCAACACAAGAAAAATGCGCTTTACCACCTTCCCTTCGCTTCCATTCAGTGAATGATCGAAATGAATGACAGACAACAATGACACTTGCTTACTTATAAAATATATAGGACATGACGCGCGCTCAAATTCTTTGATGTATGATTGACACGAAATATGTAAGCATATTGTACTACATCGGCCCACCAGGTTATGGTTGAAATGAATGACAGGTTATGAAGCGCCTATCATTAAGTATATCACCTGTAATTATATACTTACCTAACCTATATTATTAAACCTGTAATAAGGTCACAGGACTATATTGTCACAGTACAGGTAGAGCTCTACCTGTACAGTGCTATTGTTGGTGCAATCCAATCAAAACTGTTAGGGGGTAATAATTAAAGGTAATAAGGTAGGTATCGTGCCTTTGATTTTCGCTGCCTCGGTGACGCAGTGGTATGAGTATGCGACTGCCGGCCCTGAGATCCCAGGTTCGATTCCGGGGCGAATCAAATTATATGTGTGATCCACAAATGTTTGTTTCGGAGTACTGGTGTTTTCTATATATAATATGTATGTTTTTAGAAATATATAAGTATGTTTATCAGTCGCCTAGATCCCATAACATAAGCTTATATTATTTTAATGTCCAAAAATATTTATCTATCTTCTTCTTATATATATAAAAGAAAGTCGTGTTTGTTACAACACTTATAACTTGAGAACGGCTGGACCGATTGCCATGGTTTTTGATTTGTTGGATTTGTTTCCGTCACGAATAGCAGAATACATCTTAAAAACAATGAAATAGATGCTGATTTGTTTATTACATGTAAAACATTAGTTGTACAATCCTGTCAAATAGTGTAACAACTATTTTTTTTTTTTGGAGCTTATGGCCTGGTTGCTGAGAACTTTAAGCAAAAAATTTATTTATTTATGAAGACATCATGTGTGCGTTCAGAAATTTATTTTTTGTAAAATGTCTACAAAGTTCAGGTAGTGTTATATTTGTTTGTTTTAGCCATTAATTTTCGAAAATTATTTATTAATTATTTAATTTTTAATTCCAGAAAATAATACCTAAGATTTATTCTACAGTAAAAACATAAAATCATCGGAAAGGAACAAAATAAAAAAGAATAAAAAATCAGTTGGTAAAGGTTATAAGAATAAGGAAAAAAATCTACAGGTTAACAAAAGTGTAAATGTCTTTTTATAGGTTGCATATGATTTTTCTTGATAAGATATTCATACGTAGTGGTTATATACTCTTTGAGCTATTGTCTATGTCTCGAAAGTTGTCACTGTTATTATATTTGGTGGTTTTATGCGAGTGCACATTTTAATAACAATGCCGCGTCCTAGAAGATCTAATCTTTCCCAGCGAAGCCGTAATGCAATTAGGCAACGGAATATCGCGAGTCAATTATCTGATGGAGAAAGAGAAATTGCACGAGAACAGCGCCGCGTTAGTATGGAGCAAAGAAGGGCCTTAATTCGTGCTTCTCAAACACAAGAGCAAAGAGAGGCAGCCCGTGAAACGGCTAGGTTAGAAACGAGAAATCGTCGAGCTTATCGTACAGATGAACAGAGGAATAATCTTCGAAGTGCAAGAAGAAATGGTTCAAGTATTGATTTGAATCGAGCAGCGTTTCTGTATGATTGCACCATCGACTACAGCTTGCATCGTTTAGTTTGCATTGGTCCAATGGACGTTGTTTGCCAGCATTGTGGAGCATTGAAGTTTGCTGGTGAAACGCCTGGTTTGTGCTGCCTTAGTGGTAAAGTGAAATTGCCATTATTGGTCCCGCCACCAGAGCTATTGCTCCCTGCTTTATGGCGAAACACTAGAATCACGACATTTTCTAGCAAACACTCAAAAATACAATGTCTGTTTCCAAATGACTTCATTTGGGGCGGAAATTATCGAAGAACACGGATATAATCCGACATTTAAGGTAATTTACGTTAAAAACTTTATTTTCTATCATTGTAAAAAAAATATGGAATGTAGTTTGTTAGATTTCTGTATTTGTCTCTGAAATAAAAATGGCATGTTATTATTTGAAAAAAAAAGTGTTTGTAAAAAAAGTGTTTGTTAATCTAACTATAACTATGGTTTTGACTTTACAGATTCAAGGCCAGATTTGCCATCGCATTGGATCATTGCAACCTATAGAAGATGCACAGCATAAATTCTTGCAAATATACTTCATGGGCAATATGGAAGAACAACTTAACCGGCGTCAAGGGATCACCACAGCTACGAAAAGAGCAATTCTCCAAGATCTGCAGCTAATGCTTCATGAACATCATGCATTGGTCAGGCTGTTCAAGACTGCTTTAGAGCGCATGCCAAGTGATGACTATAAAGTTGTGAGCAGATAAAAGACCAGCTGGAACACATGAACGCACATTTAATGCTCCAACAATCGATGAAGTGGCAATCCTGATTGTTGGTGAAAACTTGGAAACACGTGATATTGTACTTACACGACGCAATACTGGGCAACTACAAAGAATATATGAAACACACCGTTCATATGACGCGTTACAATACCCGCTGATGTTTTGGCAAGGAGACGATGGATATCACTTTAATATCAAAATGATTAATCCATTGAATGGTAAGATCAATATTGTTGTTTTAATTTTAACTTGATATACATTTTATTCTGTTTGCTTTTAGTACTCAAAAAAAGTTGTAAAATTTAGTAGAGAGTATCTGTAAGAGTCGTTAACCTATTACGGGTCCTAAAATACTATTTTTACTGCATTTGTTTCAGGTGAGGAAACTACCAAGAAGGTTAGTTCGATGAATTATTACGCATATCGTTTGATGATTCGTGAAAATTCTGACAATTATTTGTTGCGATTTCGTCGACTGCTTCAACAATATTGCGTTGACATGTACGTTAAAATCGAAACGGAGCACCTGACTTTCATTCGGTTGAATCAAGCTAAATTGCGTTCGGAAGAGTATATCCATTTACGCGATGCAATTAGCACAGAAGGAGATTCAGAAAATGTTGGTCGATTGACTATTTTACCGGCGACATACATAGGTAGCCCGCGTCATTTGCATGAATATGCGCAACATGCAATGACATATGTTCGTAATTATGGTCGGCCAGATCTATTCATTACATTTACATGTAATCCGAAATGGATAGAAATTATTCAATTGCTGCTTCCCGGACAAACATCAAGTGATCGACACGACATCACCGCACGTGTTTTCAGGCAAAAAATTCGGTCACTAATGAATTACATTATTAAGCAACATGTTTTTGGGAATACTTGATGCTGGATGTATTCAATCGAATGGCAAAAACGAGGCCTTCCGCATGCTCACATTCTGATTTGGTTAGTCGAAAGAATTCGGCCAGATCAAATAGATGACATCATATGTGCGGAGATTCCTGCTCCTGAAACCGATCCAGACCTACATGATGTTGTAGTCACGAATATGATTCATGGACCGTGTGGCACTATCAACCGAAAATCACCGTGCATGGTCGACGGCAAGTGTTCCAAACGGTATCCACGAAAATTGACGGCAGAGACAATTACAGGCAACGATGGTTATCCATTGTATCGGCGTCGATCGCCCGATGATAATGGTAGAACTATCACAACTAAAGTGAAAGGAAACGATTTCGTAGTTGACAACAGTTGGATTGTTCCATATTCGCCACTTCTTTCCAAAACATTCAAAGCACATTGTAATGTTGAGTATTGCAATTCGGTCAAGTCAATTAAATACATTTGCAAATATGTCACGAAAGGGAGCGACATGGCGGTTTTTGGTGTCCAAACATCCAATACCAACGATGAAATCAAGCGCTATCAAGTTGGTAGATATATGAACTGCAATGAAGCAATTTGGCGTATATTTTCATTCCTTATTCACGAACGTCATCCCACTGTTTTACATTTGGGGGTGCATCTAGAGAACGGTCAGAGAGTATATTTCACAGCATCGAATGCTGCTCAACGTGCCGAAACACCTCCAGCGACAACACTGACCAGTTTCTTTGCGATTTGTCAAAGCGATCTTCTTCTGGAATAGCGGCCACATTGTTAGACGGATGCCGTACGGCTCACTCAGCGTTAAAATTGCCATTAAACCTTCAAACTACTGAACAACCGACATGTAACATTTCGAAACACTCCGCAATGGCCAAAGTTTTAGTAGCATCAAAAATCATCATATGGGACGAATGCACAATGGCGCACAAACGCGCATTGGAAGCACTAGACCGAACAATAAAAGATCTGCGCAATGACTCGAGATGTTTTGGTGGTGCAATAATTTTATTATCTGGCGATTTCTGACAAACACTACCAGTCATTCCAAGATCTACTGCTGCCGATGAAATAAACGCTTGCCTCAAAGCATCAAATCTGTGGCAATATGTAAAGAAACTTCAACTGTCTGTAAATATGAGAGTTGCATTATTGAACGATCTATCTGCTGATGATTTCTCGAAGCAATTGCTGACTATCGGTAATGGCCGTGTTCCTGTTGACAAATCGAGCGGTTTGATTTCATTTCCTCCAAATTTTTGCAATTTCGTATCATCAAAAGACGAGCTTATCAACAAAGTATTCCCGGATATCATTGCTAACAAAAATACTAAATGGTTAAGTGAGCGAGCAATTTTGGCCGCTAAAAATAAATATGTAGATCACCTCAATTTTATAATTCAAAATCAAATCGTAGGTACTCTGTATTCATTCAAATCTATCGACTGTGTAACAAACGAAGAAGAAGCCACTAATTATCCAACTGAATTTTTAAACTCCTTGGATGTGCCTGGTATACCACTGCACAATTTAAAACTTAAAGTTGGCTCGGTAGTCATCATGCTTAGAAATTTAAACCAACCAAAACTGTGTAATGGAACGCGTTTGGTGATAAGAAAACTGATGAGCAATGTGATTCACGCGTCGATACTTAAAGGAAAATTTAAAGATGAGGAAGTTCTTATTCCAAGGATTCCGATGATCCCAACGGATAGGGCATATCCTTTTTTTTATTGAGTTTAAACGAATTCAATTCCCGATTCGTCTTGCCTTCGCCATGACGATCAACAAATCACAGGGCCAATCCTTGACTATTTGTGGCCTCAATCTAGAAAATGCATGTTTTTCTCATGGTCAATTGTACGTGGCATGCTCACGTGTCGGCAAACCATCCGCTTTATTTGTTCTTGCGCCTGACCAAAAAACAAAGAATGTCGTTTACCACAAAGTGCTTGAATGAAAATCCTATTAATGAATTAATCCAATTTTTTTTTCCAATCTGCAATACATAGTTTTCAATAATTTTTTTCTGAAATGAGTTTGAAGTACTTAATTATTATTTTTTATTTTTTTTATTTTTATTCACATTCTGTATGTATGTTTTCATCATCATTCATCATAATAAAATACTTTTTTGTTTCTATCTATATAAATATATTATTTTGTATCATTGTTTTACGTTCATCAAAGCCTAAATTAGTTCAGCTAAAAAGTAACACGACATTCATTGACTGTTAGGCGGTACGAAGTTCGCGGGGTCAGCTAGTTATTTAATATTATTACATACTACATGGGACACACTAAAAGTTTTGCACTTCTAGCTAATCGGAACCATTTGAATTTTGAATGTTATATTTTTTTAATCGTTGCAACCTTCTTAGTAATAAAAAAAATCAATTTGCGGGAAATCATATGTCAATTGTTTTTTATCACACATCTAAGTTCTACGTATGCAACGAAAATGGAATTAAGTCGAAAAGATTTAAGAGCGATGATTTTTTATGATTTTAAAAGTTCTCTCTCTCCGCAAGACTGTGCCGCTCGTCTTCAAAATGCTTTTGGGAGAGAAGTTGAGCTTGTTTGAGCACCGTGAGGCGATGGTTTGCTGAATTTGAGAGAGGTCGAATTTCTTTACATGACGAATTTCGTGAAGGGCGGCCTTCAACTGCTGTCAACGAAAATAATGTGGCTACTGTTAAGCGGTTAATTGAAGAAAACCCGTGGATTACCTACGAGACAATTCGAAGACTATTGGGGATTGTCAAATCCAGAAAATTTTACACGAAGAATTGAAAGTTCGGAAACTTTGTTTAACTAAGGTCACACTATAAGTTTTGCGTAACTTAAAAAACAACATGTTAAAACCAAAATATTATATATTGGATAGAAACAGGCGTTACTTGGCGAAAATCCATGACAAAACAATGGTAAGTAAAATGTTTTTAAGAAAAAACCTTTTAAATTTATATAATAGCATTAATTTTTCGCAGAATTAAAAGGACAACAAAACGTCGACAATTGTTTCGCCTCTAAACGAGGCATTATCAAGACTGTCTCAGAGAGAACAGCAAAATTCGTGGTTGGAACGTTTTTGCTTATAAGTAAACGCGTGCAAATTTCATTATCGCGATGTAGGATTCTTTACAATAACTAATGTGGGTAGAAACCTCAGATCATGCTAACTAAGTTCCAAAAATAGGTATTCACCGATACTTGACCTTATCTGTTTGATTTAATTACTATCTTTTGATAAGTTGCGTAGAAACCCAAATGACACACACAAACCAACAACAATTAATGTGTCCGTCTGTTCGTAAATAGATTAAGTAAGGGAGATGTGTGAAAATCTACTTGCTCGTTGAGTAAGGTGTCCGCATCTCTTCTAATTATTTCTAGCCTTTCCCAAACACTTAACTTGAACCCTTGATGCCTCGTTTAGAGGCGAAACAATTGTCGACGTTTTGTTGTCCTTTTAATTCTGCGAAAAATTAATGCTATTATATAAATTTAAAAGGTTTTTTCTTAAAAACATTTTACTTACCATTGTTTTGCCAAAATATTATGTTTATTGCTTTTCAAAATACTCTCCTTTGCATTTTAAACATTTTTTCATGTGATCGAACCATTTTTTAAAACAGTAGGACCACAGATCTGAAGGCATGTTTTCTACGTGCCGATTGAACGCTATCACTGCCTCTTCGGAGTTGGAAAAAGTGAAACCTCTCATCAAGTCTTTGATTTTGGGGAAAATACAGAAATCACAGGGTGCTAGGTCGGGGCTATGCGCAGGATGGGTGACGAGTTGTACTTTTTCGGGAGCTAAAAATGACTTTGTTTTGTTGGCCGTGTGTGAAGAAGCGTTGTCATGATGTAGGAGAACGCTGCTTTTGGGTCATCTTTCGCGAACTTTTTCTAACACCCTGGGTAAACAAATGGTAGAATACCACTCGGCATTAACACTCTTTTGATCTTCAAGTGGAATTGTACAGATGGGACCTGTAGCTGAGAAACAAAACGCGATCATTTTTTTGCCAACGTTTCTCGCCTGCCTCACTTTTGTTGGCTTGTTCTCATTTTCAAACACCCATTCACAAGATTGCTGTATTTTTTCGGGTTCAAAACAATAAATCCACGTTTCGTCTCCTGTGACAATGTCATAAACAGCATTAGAATTTCCGTGGTCGTACTTCAGTAGCATCTGTGAGCACCATTCCGCGCGAGCCCGCTTCTGCTCCGCTGTCAGTTCATGAGGGATCCAACGACAACAAAGTTTCCAAACTTTCAATTCTTCATGTAAAATTTTCTGGATTTGACTCATACCAATCCCCAATAGTCCTCGAATTGTCTCATAGGTAATCCGCGGGTTTTCTTCAATTAACCGCTTAACAGTAGCCACATTATTTTCGTTGACGGTAGTTGAAGGCCGCCCTTCACGAAATTCGTCATGTAAAGAAACTCGACCTCTCTTAAATTCAGCAA
The DNA here is from genome assembly GCA_963556515.1 of Nudaria mundana. Lineage (NCBI taxonomy): Eukaryota > Metazoa > Arthropoda > Insecta > Lepidoptera > Erebidae > Nudaria > Nudaria mundana. Next base: position 12,043,028 of record OY748287.1, read on the forward strand.
ACCATCGCCCCTCGGTGCTCAAACAAGGTGCTTCTCTTCCAAAAGCATTTTGAAGACGAGCGGCACAGTCTTGCGGAGAGAGAGAACTTTTAAAATCATAAAAAATCATCGCTCTAAAAATCATTTCGACTTAATTCCATTTTCGTTGCATACGTAGAACTTTGATGTGTGATAAAAAAAATTGACAAATGATTTCCCGCCTAATATTTTTTTTATTACTAAGAAGATTGCAACGTTTAAAAAAATATATCATTTGAAATTCAAATAGTTCCGATTAGCTAGAAGTGCAAAACTTTAAGTGTACCCCATGTATTATAACCATCTCCGTAGTAATCGGGAAAAGAAGGCTAAGAAGCACGTTTTTGTTAATAATCGGCTTTCGACTCCGGAGTCTCGGGTTCGAATCCAATATTTGGGTGATCCACAAATGTTTGTTTCGGAGTTTGGCTGTTTTCTATGTATGTTATGTATGTATTTAGAAATATATAAGTATGTTTATCAGTTGTCTAGATCCCATAGCACAAGCTTATAGCTTAGTTAGGGCTAGATGACGTTGTGAGCATGTCTAACAATATTTTAAAACAAAATAAAATAAAAAAGAAAAGCTTTATACAAGAAGATAATGATAAAAGTCACCTACCTGATAACTGATACCTACTCCAAAGACTGGGTAATCCGATTTCTTACATCCAATACAATAGACTACCTTGAACAATAAAAGTATGGAGTAAGTATTATTATAATAGACAATCTCTTACACACCTATGTGATGATAAATCACTGAAGTATACTCGTATTATGAACATTGTGATAAGGCGTGTTAAAATTGGAAATCGTGATGAAATAAGCACGTAATTATATTTGGCACAATGTTGATGTGATGTGGGTCAATATACACTGCGGAACCATTATGCGAACTCTACTAATACAAACCTAATTACCATGGAATGCGAGGGTAAAGTAATTATGACGTGCCTAATAGATGTTTCGGTACCATTCCCTAATGGAATAATATTTGTAAATCATTAAGTTTTTTATACAAAAAAACCATGCGTTAATGTAAAAAATTGTAAATGTATCTTTGATGAGCTTTCTCTATACATTTCAAAGCAGTTAGATACGTAGTTTTTATATAAGCTTTCTAAATAAGTTTATAAATTATTAATATCTAGTTTATGGTTAGAACTAAGCTATAATTAGGTTTTTTTTTTTTTTGGTCGCCATATTGACGCCGCCCGCCTGGTGGTAAGTCGTGACGACGGCGACGTCTAGCGATTGTGGGCCACTCTCACAGCACGTAATACTATAGACCTCTTCACGCTCCGCTTAAAGAACCCAGGATTATATGTGGGAGGAAACACGTGCACAGGCAGGGCGTTCCAGGCCACTATAGTTCGGCAGAGAAACGAACGTTTAAAACTTTCGGTTCTCGCGAACATGCTATCCACTGTGTGGGAGTGGCATCTCTGCTCGGCACGAGTCGTTCGGGATTGGAAGGAAGAGGGTGGGATCAGATTGAAGAGCTCTTCAGAACACTTGCCGTGGTAAATACGGTAGAATGCGGCCAAGGAAGCTATTGTTCGGCGCTGAACTAGCGGCTCAAGGCTTCCCGTTACCTCCGGACAATCTATAATACGGATAGCCCGTCGCTGCATAGCGTCGAGAGCGTCCAGCAGATACTTCGCGGAGCTGTCCCAGAGGTGAGAGCAGTATTCGACGCAGGGTCTAATCTGCGTCTTGTACAGCAGACACCTCTGGTCCGGTGTAAAGAATCTCTTTACCTTATTCAGTATTCCTAGTTTCCGCGAAACTAGCCTTATACATCTTTCGATGCAGTTTTTATTATTGAGCTCTCGGCGAACGTCTATGCCAAGGATATCAAGGTTGTCCTTCATTGGTAATAATGCATTCTGAAGAGAGGGTAGGGGAAGGAAAGGGGATTTCTTCGCAGTAAATGCACACGCCTGTGTTTTGCGGGCATTGAACTCGACCAGGTTCTCGGTACCCCATTGAGAGATACTGTCGAGGTCACGGTCAAGATCAGCCACGAGTCGTCGCCTCTCCTCCTCAATCTCAGATTGCCCCGCCGTCGGACGAACCGAGTAACTCCCGTGCAGTGTGCTGTCATCTGCATAGAAATGAATGCAAGAAGAATCACTTGCAAGAAGCGAGAAGCCTGGCCATCGCAGAGGACCCGCACTCGGCGCTCGTTTAAAAAGCTGGCAATCCAGCTGCACAGTTGAGGAGGTAGACCATATGCCAGAAGCTTGGAAAGGAGCGAAGCATGCCAGACCCTATCGAAGGTTTGGCGATGTCCAGGCTAATAGCCAAGGACTCGCCGTGCCTTTCCATAGCCCCTCCCCAGACATGCGTTACGAATGCCAGAAGATCACCCGTTGATCGTTTTGGCCTGAAGCCGTATTGTCGATCATTGATTAGCGAGTGATCCTCTAGGTATTGCATGAGCTGCTTATTTATAAGGAGCTTAAGCACCTTGCAAATGACTGAGGTGACAGCTATGGGTCGATAGTGTTATGTGCATAATTACTTACCATTTGTAAGTATTTCATCCTTTTTATATCTTGTTTGTTTACGTACCATTGAGTGACATGATATGTCATGTCATTACTGATTTGTTTTTTTTATTATTCTATTTTTGGCAATTAGGTTTGTTGATTTTTAAACTCCTTTCTCATCAATGCCATTCTGTATCTCATCCATTTACTTTTAAATTCAAAAACATTCTACCGATGTGTTATTATGAATTCACTCCATTCTTCGAGACATTATACCACCGCCTACAGTCAGAGAAACATCTCCTAGTCTTTTATTACGTTTAACCCTTGGAATCACTAAGTTGTCTACCATCAAAGTACAGTCTACAGCTATAACCTGGGTCCTGGAGGGATCAATTCCTAAGACCAACTCGTCAAAAACCGATTTGAGGAGCACTCTTAATTCTCTTTTAGTGAATAACGGAAGAAAGTTGCATCGAGCATCAATCAATCAAGCAGACAAAGCCAATATAGCTTTAACTGTAACTGTCGCAATACAACAAGAACTATTCACTAAGCTAGAAGAAACATTAAACAGAAACTCGCAGATATGGAAGATTTAATAGCAACTCTCCACCAATCTAACAGAAAATCGGATAACGCAATGCAGCAGAAGGTGTAACGTTACAATTTGGCGCCCACGTTTAGAACCCACCCCCCTAAAAATCTTTTCACTTTTCCCTCTTAATTATTTTGTATACTTTACCCCCTTTTTAACCCTGTGTATTTTCATACTCTCATCTTAGTTACTACACTTATTACAGTACTCTTACAAACCTACACTGCACCCCACACACTATTACACCACTTACTGATTGCTAACCGCAATCTACATTCATTCTTCACTTGGCAGTGTTCTTAAAACCATTCGTGGTCACTGACAGGTTGGGGTTTGAACTACTCTACGACGTGCTGCAGGAGAATATCCTGTAGTAGACGTACATTTAGTTCCATTTCAACTTTCATACTTAAACATTTATACACTTAAACCTAGAACACTTACCAGTACTCCTACAAAATATACCTAACCCCACACACTGATACGCTACTTACCGATTGCTAACCGCAATCCACATTCATTCTTCGCTTTGAAGTGTTTTTTTAAAACCATTCGTGGTCACTGACAAGTTGGGGTTTGAATTACTATACAGCGGGCTGCAGGACAATATCCTGTAGTATTCGCGCTCATAACACTAACTTTCATCACATATCACACTTTCATCATAAAAATTATTTTATTCTCTTAAATAACTTAATTTTCTCTTAAACTTAATTAATTTAAAATATTTTATAAATATTTAAACTATAACACTTTGTCAAGTATAATTTATTTTATTAGTTCAGTTTTCTTATTATCTAATCATGGCTTGGCGTATCAAGTACGCTTATTTAAATAAATCTGAACTGGAATATGAGGTTTCTATCAGAGCGGAGAACCCGGCTGATACCGTTGCCGCTCTGAAAGAACAGATGACAAAACTTTGTCATGTCCTCCCTGAAGATATTAAGTCCTCTCCTTTTCCTATTGAATTCGATCTCTCACAGGCAGAATCGACGCTTAAATACATCGAAGATAGAATTTCCTTTTTGCCATCTGATAAGAGTGGTTTAAAGAAACTCGAAGCTTTTGTGAACCATAAATAAAATAACGTTTATTATCTTTGAAATTTTCAGAAAATTATTTAGATTCGTCAGAAGTTGGTGTGACTCTACCGAGGGTTCCAAAATGCAACGAGACTGAGAAGAGCCCTCAAGAAACTCAGCTCGGCTTTTTTCAAAATATTTCATCTTAAATCTAATACAGAGTTATTTAGAAAGGAGCAATTCGTTACGTTGTTACCACCAGGCCGCCTTGTCATCTAAGAAATCATTAATACTATAATAAGCTTTATGGCACAATTTACTTTTTATTAGTTTTTTAAATTTATTGACAGATAAATTTGCTATTTCGGTTGGCAATGTATTGTACATTCGAATAAAGTTCCCCGCAAAAGAATTACTCACTTTATGAAGCCTAAATTTAGGAACAGCCAGTTTATCCTTATTTCTTAAGTTTAGATTATGATTATCACTATTTTTCACAAATTTACTTTTGTTCTTGTGGGTATACAATAAAATTTCATAAATATCTATCATCTTCATTATCGGCTGGAACGCATAAATGCTGTTAGTTCGTTGGTAGAAACGTGTTCTAATCTAAGGTCTCGTTTCTTTATAGTTCGTAAACAATTTGAAGCTTTTCTTTTGGATTCTACCACAGAGACGTCTGAAGAGTTACTTATTGACTCTCCCATGACTGAGTCTAACCCTCCCTTGACCTCTCCAATTATACAACCTTCAGAGACTTTTGTTAATCCTCCCTTGACCCCTCAAATTATACAACCCTCGGGGAGTGTATTTATTCCTCCTGACTCCAGTTTGGACTATGCCACAACTTTTACAAAATTGCCATACTCCTTTCAATTTTGTTAGAGAACTTAAATCCTTTTCTTATGATGGGAAGTCGTGTCCTAGGTCTTTTCTTCAGAAGATTGATGAGTTTAGGATTTCTAGAAATATTTCTGAGGTTACACTTTGCAAACACGCTTTTGAAATTTTTAATGGAGATGCTCTTCATTGGTTTCGTTTTCAACTTAGTTGGAACCCTTCTCTGACCTGGAATGATATTCATATTTTACTTATAAAAGATTTCGGTATTCAGGACTATGACTATAAATTACTGGAAGCTATTAGGAAACGTACCCAAGGAGTTACCGAATCTATAATCGTCTTTGTTTCTATAATGTTCGGAATGTTTGCTCGTCTTTCAAAGAAACTTTGTGAGAGTGAACAATTGGCGATTCTTCTTCACAACATAAGACCATGCTACTCAGTTTTTGTGGCACTTAAAGATGTCAATTCGATTGATTCCTTGATCTCAACGTGTCAAAGTTATGAACGAATTTCGTTAAAAGATAGAGATTTTTGTGAACCTTTAGGTCGACATGAGGTTGCTTCTTACGCTGCTGAATTTGCTTATCATCCCTCTACTTCTAAAACTTATTTGAATATGAAACATACTAATGTAATTCAGGATACCAAACGATCAGTTTCTAAACCTCCAACTTTGGAGCAATCCAAGGAAGCTTTTTGCTTTCGTTGTCGGGTCACAGGTCATTCTTTGAGGTCTTGTACTCGTCCCCGATACTTGATTTGTTTTAAATGTGGTCTTAAAGGTGTAAAAATGTCTAATTGTCCTAAATGTTCATCTTCTATAATGGAAAAAAACTAGATGTCGACTTGAATAGCTCTCTTGAACCTCCTCTCTCTAATCCTCCTCTCAAACATGTTAATTTTGATAGGAATGATTGGAATCGTTGGCTTAATACTATCCGTAATTTTATGTTTTGTTATAAAACAACTTCTGTGTTTTACGATAAAGAGAAAGACTACAATAGACCTTTCATTAATGTATCTATTAACGGTGTATCGATGTCCGGTCTACTGGATAGTGGTAGCTGCATTACCATATTGGGAAATAATTCTCATTTAGACATCCAAAAATTAGGTTTTAAGTTATTCAAGTCGTCAACTCAAGTTATGGTGGCAAATCAGCAAAAATCACTGTCGTCTGGTTATTTTAATTTGCCGTTTAAATTTAATAATCAGACTCATATTGTTAAAGCGTATGTTTTTCCTGAGATTCATCCATCTTTGATTTTAGGTTGGGATTTTTGGAAAGTTTTTAAACTGTCCCCTAAAATATTTTCTCTTGAAGTTAATCTTGATAATAATTTTTCAACTTGTGTTGTTGAAAATAAAATATTATCATTCGATCATCTCTCTGCTGATCAATTGATTATTGCTAAAGATATAATTGAACGTTTTAAAGATATTTCTTTTGAAAAACGTAATGAACTAGGTCGTACTAACTTAGTTTGTCACAGAATTGATACTGGTGATACATTGCCTATAAGACAGCGTTGTTATCGTCTCTCTCCTGAGAAACAGAAAGCTCTTATCTCTGAAGTTGATAAAATGCTAGAATTAAAAGTTATTGAAAAATGTGAAAGCCCTTGGCTATCTCCTGTCCTTATTACGCCCAAAAAAGATGGTGAATGGCGTTTCTGTGTTGATAGTAGGAAACTTAATGCAATTACTCGTAAAGATGCTTACAGTCTTCCTTTTGTTTCTGAAATACTAGATAATCTAAAAAATGCCAAATATCTTTCAAGTATTGATATTGCTAAGGCTTTTTGGGAGATTCCTTTACATCCTGAAGATAGGGATAAGACTGGTTTTTATGTACCAGGTAGAGGATCCTATAGGTTTACCGTGATGCCTTTTGGTTTGACTAATGCTCCCGCTACTCAGCAAAGACTCATGGATAAATTGTTTACCCCTGAATTTGATAACAAGGTATTCTGTTATTTGGATGATATAATAATCATTAGCGAGACATTTGAGGAGAATATCTCACTCCTTCTTAAAGTCCACCAAAAGCTTTCTCATGCTGGACTTACTATTAACTTTGGGAAAAGTCAATTCTTTAGGAAAGAATTGAAATATCTTGGTTATGTGGTAGATGAGCAAGGTTTACGTGCCGATCCTAGTAAAATTGAAGCCATTTTAGCTTATCCTACTCCTACCTCTAAGAAACAAGTTAGGCAATTCTTGGGTACTTGTAGTTGGTTTCGTCGTTTCATACCCAACTTTAGTTCTATTGCCTCTCCTCTCAGCAAATTAACTTCTTCTAAAAAAGATTCTTTAAAGAAATTTGTCTGGGACTATGATGCGGAATCTGCTTTTGCTAAACTTAAAGTATGTCTGACTACAACCCCAATTCTGGCTTGTCCTGATTTTGATATTTCTTTCTCTATTCATTGTGATGCCTCTAATTTTGGTATCGGTGCTATGCTTACTCAGGAACATGATAACAAAGATGTGGTAATTGCATATATGAGCAGAACTCTTAATAAACATGAACAAAACTATTCTACTACAGAACGAGAGACTTTAGCTGTTATTTCAGCACTTGAACATTGGCGTTGTTATCTTGATAACGGTAAACGGTTCACAGTCTTTACTGATCACGCGGTGTTGAAGTGGTTCCAAAATCTTTCTAATCCTTCTGGAAAATTAGCTCGATGGACTCTTCGTCTATCTTGTTTTAATTTTGATCTAAAACACAAGAAAGGTAAAGATAATATTGTCCCCGACCTACTTTCCCGTCATAAAGTTCAAGATAATGCTGTTATCAATTATGCTCTTCCAATTACTAGAGATGATGCATCTCAATTGGAACACTTTAATAAGTTGTTGGCCAATTTCCGGGATAATCCTGATGCCTTTCCAAATTATAAGATTATTAACGCTGAATTATATCGCTATTCCAATACTCATCATCTTAATGAAGATTTTGCTTGGAAGAGAGTTCCTCCTCCCCTTGAACGTCTTAATTTAATTAAATCTTGTCATGGTGATACCGTTGGTGATCCCCATATTGGTGTTTTTAAAACTTATAAAAAACTTTCTCTAAGGTACTACTGGTCTGGTATGTTTAGAAACGTGGCTAAAGTATGTTCTACTTGTGAAACATGCCTTGCTTATAAACACTCGAATCATTCTCCCTATGGCCCTATGGGTAAACCTAAAATTTGTTCAAGGCCTTTCCAACATATTTCGTTGGATTTAATGGGTCCTTTTCCTATGACTAGGCAACGTAATCAACACGTTCTCGTGATTACTTGTTCTTTTTCTAAATTTTGTTTTATTTTCCCTTTGAAACGTGCTACGGCCCCTAATATTATTAGATATCTTGAAACTTATGTATTTTTGGTGCACGGTGTACCTCAAACAATTTTAATGGACAATGGGTCACAATTTCAATCTAATGAATTTCAGAATTTCTTAAATAGATATAAAGTTCCGTTTATCTTTTATTCACCAAATTATTGTCCTCAAGTTAATCCCACAGAACGGTATAATAGAACTATTGTTACTGCTCTGTCTCAACTAGTCGGAGATGATCACCGATCATGGGACCTTCATTTACCTAAGATTCAATTGGCACTAAATAGTACTGTGAATGCTACGACAGGATTCTCCCCTTCTTTTCTTGTCTTTGGTCGGGAAACCATTCCTTGTGGTTCATTCTATACTGAGTGTAATAACCTCGAGGAGATAATTTTCATCCCTCGTGACATCTATGTCCATAATTTAGGATTATTATCGGCTGTTTTTGATAAAGTACAGGTTGCTTTACATTCTTCACATTCTAAAAATGCTACACATTATGACTCTAAATGTAACTCTAAAGAATATAATGTCGGTGATACTGTTTGGCGTAGGAACTACGTTCAGAGTAATGCTGGTAATAATTTTTGTTCTAAGTTAGCTCCAAAATATGTAAAAAGCACAATTATTGAAAATTTATCACCACTAGTTTATATTTTAGAAACAGCTAATGGCCATCGAGGAAAATGGCATATTAAAGACTTTAAAATTTAATTTATTTTAAGTTTTTTATTTTCTTCTGTATTTTTTTTACCTTAAATGTAAAATTGTTCAATTTCATTTTCTTTATCGTTATATCTATATTCTTTTTACTTCAATTCATCTTCAATACACTACTCCTTTTGGCTTATTTTTTTTAATTTCTTTTCACTGTAAATATTTTCTTTAATCTTTGATGCACACGTTGCCTATCTTGATGCACACGTTGCCTATCTTGATGCACACGTTGCCTATCTTAATACACATGTTGCCTTCCTGGACACACACGTTGCCTTGGACCTGGAGGCACATGTTGCCTAGTATCTTGTAAATTTCTTTTTAAACAGGTGCGGGTTACGACACCTAAATTAAATAAATAAGCCTACGTTAATCATTGGGTTTTTAAACAGGTGCGGGTTACGACACCTAAATTAAATAAATAAGCCTTCGTTAATTATATTGAATATTGCCTTTTGGAGTATGCGTCATTGAATGTGAACCATATCCCCTCCGTATGCAAGAATGTGAGTGATTGTTGAGACGAAAGATGTGTGTGAAAGGGTTAGGTATTTATTCTGTAACCTCAAAATTTTTAATAACTAAAAATTTTGCAGGGCTTTTTGGGGTATGTTATGTGCATAATTACTTACCATTTGTAATTATTTCATCCTTTTTATATCTTGTTTGTTTACGTACCATTGAGTGACATGATATGTCATGTCATTACTGATTTGTTTTTTTTATTATTCTATTTTTGGCAATTAGGTTTGTTGATTTTTATATATTTGAACTACGTTGCAGAAACTCGCAGATATGGAAGATTTAATAGCAACTCTCCACCAATCTAACAGAAAAACGGATAACGCAATGCAGCAGAAGGTGTAACGTTACAATAGTTGCCTGGATCGGATCGATCCCCTTTCTTGGGGATCGGTTGTACGTTCGCCTCCTTCCAGACCTCCGGCACGACCCCTGAAGAATATGACAGGCGGTACAGACGCGTTAATACTGTAGACAACTCAGCTGCACATTTTCGTAGCACCACCGCCGGAATGCCGTCAGGGCCACTGGCTTTCCGCGTGTCGAGTGACCGCAGCACTGCCCGTACATCACATTGCCTGATAACAATATCAGGCATTGTGTGGCCACAGTTGGCGATGGCGGGGGGCTGCAGGCCACGGTCGTCGACCTGGGAATTAGCCGCAAAGAAGTCTGCGAGCATATCCGCTTTCTCTTGGGCTTTGTGAGCCAGTGTTCCATCTGGGTAACGCAGCGGTGGCAGCGAGGGCTGAAAAAATGTTAGATTGCACGGCTTTGGCCAGTTGCCAGAATCCACGGCTGCCCGTGGGATGGGAAGTGAGCTCCTGACCAAGCCGCGCGACGCGCTGGGCATCCGCTCTCTTAAAGGCTCTCTTACTCGATTTTGTGGCCCGGTTGTACGCTGCTTTGAGGTGGCCCACGTTTGGGTCGCGCACAGCCCGGGCCCTGATCCAGGCGCGATATGCCGACTGTTTTTGTCGAACAGCTTTGGCACAATCTCGCCCGAACCAGGGACGGGCTCTGCGGATACTGGCGACATCAGTGAAAGGGATGTAATAATCCATCCCTAAACTGATCTCGCCAGCAATCGCAGAAGCACTATCCGAAGGAGCCTTTCCTACAAAGCAGCGCTGGCTCCAGGGGACGGACGCATAATAATCGCGTAGACCGTCCCAATCCGCTGACGACTAGTGCCATAGTCGTCGTGACGTTTGTACAGGACGTGCAGGAGGTGACACCTTCATGCCAGCGTGAACAACACAGTAGTCGGAACTACCCAGTGGGGCTCCTACCGAAACACTGTACTGGGCTGGGCGACTCGTCAGCAGTAGATCCAGCAGAGCGGGCGCGTGATCTGACCTGTCTGGTATCCGGGTGATCCCGCATACCATCTGGGTCAGACCGTAGGAGAGAGCGAACGCATGGGCGGCTCTACCCGCATGATCAGTCTTGAGGGACCCCAGCCATTCAATGTGATAGCCATTGAAGTCCATCAGAAATACTAGGTCAGCGTTCGGGAACCGCACCTGCGCTTCATCAGCCGTCTCGCTGAGGTACTGGAAGAGCTTTGTTGTCTCAGAATCCCCTGTGTGGGATCGGTAGACGCACACGTAGATCTGGCTCATAGAGCCATGGTCTACGTGCAGCCAAAGGACGGAATTGGAGGGGTTTTCTAGGCAGCGCAACCGGCGGCAGCAAACATCCGCCCTAACGAACACGCACACCCCGGCTTTGTCTCGAAATTGTTCCTCGATGACATAGCCGGGGTAACAGAGGTAAGACGTGTCGTCAGGGCGGCGTATTTGTGTCTCCGTGAGGAACATCACAGCGGGCTGTGCCGTCTCAAAGTGATGGTGGACGGCATCGAGGTTCGCATGGAGTCCACAGACGTTAGTGAACTCCACCTCGAAAAGTGAAGTTGTGGGGTTTCCTAGGGCCGCTGTGTAACGTTTATTTTTTTTTGTTGCACTGCCATTGTAGATTTTGAAGAAGAAGCGTGAAGACAGGGCGACATTTGGTGCAGCAGTAAGTGACAAAGCGCAGGGGCTAGCTTTGTCTAGAACCGTGTGGTTAGGTCGGAGCCGACTCGCCGGACGGAAGGGCTCCCAAACCCCCCTGATGCAAGGCCGCCGCTACCCCACACTGGTTACCACCCGGAGCGGCGATCCCACATCAAGATTATGCGCAACATGTGCGGCAGCCTCCTGGGGTGGTTGGTCCCAGTCGACCCCATGACTGTGTTGCGGGCGGCCGCGGCAACGCCGTTGCTAAGGGTCTCCCTGGCCGGCGAATCGACCCACACCACCCACACTAGACTTCGTTTCGCCCCCACTGGTCCCATGCCTGCTGCACCATACATCGCCCCGGGCCCGGCGGTGCAGCTGCTGAACCACTAACGCAACCCAGCCTGGGCTGGGTTACTTGGGGGGCTTTAGCACAGCTGCACGGTGGTACCCCCCCGGACCAACACCGTTGTACCACCTGGTACCCACGTAGGGGCCGAAGCCACTCAAAAGGTACCGTAAATTAACGAGTCTCGTCCGTTTACCAGCAGGTGCGCCACTAGCAGGTGAGGTCGCTGGGGCCCTAAAGATGTTGGTAGAGCCCCTGTGCACCCTAATAATAATAAAGGTAAATAATAATGTATACCTTATACACATTTATAGCTTACAAGGTAAGTATGACGTGAATTGACGGCAATATCATAGTAGAAGTAGATACGACCATTAATAGACCTATTCCCTATTTTGTGACACAGCTTCTACTATGACAATATGAAGCAAATCGGCTCTTAAAGAGTTAATGTACTGTGCATCCACTAGCTATTACTAGAACTATATTATATGTAAGATTATACTAACATTTGAATGCGTGTGAAATACATTCACAGAAAACTAAGTGATTTCTATCGCATTGGTGGTTTCATTGTCATCCAACCAGAATGTAACACTTTCAGAAATACTCCTAATGGTAAACGATAAATAGAAACCCTTCATCACTCGAAAAGTGCGCCGATGATCTTCAACATTTACAAGTAAGTACCTTCTCTACCACATTAGCTTTCATGCTACAAACATACATCTGATACACAGATAAAACATACAAAAGCCCTCGGCAGAAGCCGGGGTTCAAAATAGACAACGTCTTTCTAGTTCTATATTTTTTCTTTAATTGTTTTTAGACTTTCGAGTTCTGAATTAATTTTAATAGTAACGATTTCGGGACTTAAACACGTAAAATTACCTTATTTAGGGCCTGACGTTTCAACCGAGTTGTGTGTGACCATGACCCGATGTAACTCGGTCGAAACGTCAGGTCCGAAATTCGACCGTTACCGAAATCGTTACTATTAAAATATTTTTTCTTAATGACAATAAGTTAATATCATTTAAAGTGTATATGTATTTATTTACCTTGTTTCTGATACAAAAACAAACAGAAAAATTTACAATAAAGTACTTGGAATGTTACTGAACAACATATTAATAAAACTAAAACGGTAACCATCCAAGGCTTCCCAAAAGAATTTCATTATGCCATATATCCTTTCATAGTGGATTTTTATGGGAACCTAAATAAATATTTAAATTGATACAACATTCGCTGTATGCGAGATACTTGGAATTTCTTCTAAACTACATATGAAGTAAATAAAAGTTTGTAGCAACCTCACATTATTGAACCATCTATATTTGCAGTTAGTACTTAGTTAGTATAGTTACTTTGAATGCGGAACGTTCCTTTCTAACTCAATCGTTTCCTCATTTCATTCTTCAATCATATGACGTTGGAAATACTTCATTTTAATTTCGAGGGTTCTATTCCTCAAAAAGAAAAAACGGTTCATTTTGTTGTATGAAGAGAGCGATGTCGGAGTGCAAGTTCTGTATGTAAGTACTATTCCCTATTCTGTGCCCCAGGGTGAACATGACATGATTTGAGGTAATCCAGGCCTAATCTTGTACCTAATACAGTTCATAGTTTCTTAGGTTTGTACGGAACCCTAGGTGCGCGAGTCCAATTCGTACTTGGCCGCTTTTTACAGATTGATCCAGCTAATGTTCGTATCATGTGTCGAAGCTTGGAAGATACAAGGTTTAAAAAATAGTCAATGCTGAATTAGTCTAACTGTAACTTGATGATGGTGGATGGTTTCTGTTTTCGATAAAATAAAATCTTGTTTATTTATTTTACTTTTAATGAACACAAAGTAACAGACCCTAATCTTTCAATTAACTCTCATCTAAATTAACATACTTACCTAAATGACGGACTCAAAGCAGCTTATAGTCCGGGTTTAGCTAATCTGAGAAGCGTTAATAATTAATCAAAGTATACGTGCTGCAATAATAATCCATGCTAGGATAATATTAATAATGCACACGTGCAATGGCTTACATTTACCAATAAAACCATGATTGAGAAGGCATGACAAGACTACTCGAGATGCCCTCAATTCGATAGGCTCCGACTAGATATCGAACATAAGCTAAATACCAGTATAGTGTCAGACAATCTGAGCCACATAGTAGCAGGTAGAGAAAGAAATGTGTTTTTAGATATAGAACAAGTAGATAAATTTATGAAGGTATTAAATAATAGAATTATATTAATAGCCATAGATATAACCACGAGGATATAACACAATGTAACTAAACAAAGATAAATAATTTTAATATGTAATCCAGGTATGAGATAAAGCTATTGAAGATAAGTAAGAAATTATAACAGATACTATGTTTAATAACATATATATACAAGTACATAGTATAGAGAAAAATATAAGTAGTAATAAAAGCTCCGAAAGCTAACATCGGAGGTGCCATTGTAAAAAAAAAGAATACTCGAGAAAAATACTAATGCAACTACTACATAAAAAGATCATAGAGGATAATAGTGAAAAGCGATGTAAAGGCTGAAATGGTTCTTTCCAGTCTGTCAAAATATAAGCGTTCTAAAACATCTAGATTTTGAGTATAGTGTACCCAGTGCTCACCTTTCCATCATGTTGCAGCGAAGTGAGGTCCATGAGGATTTCAAGCGTTATTTTATTTTTGGCCACTTTGAATTCGATTATAGACGCACCCTACACTGTATTTATCAGTAACACGCCATTTCTCTTTCTGTTCTCAAATTTTAGTCACGCTTCAAAATTATAAAATACTAAAAGTACATCAATGATTTTCTAGATAGCCGTTTAGCTGCACCTGAGTCCAGACACTCAGTCACAATGTATGCCTGTAGACATATTTTTAATAGGGCAATTACTCGTTTTATTGGCAAGGCATTGACATAATGGTAAAATTATTTTCATCCGCCGTATTGCAAACCAGCTGCAATACTGAGGAAATCGAGAAATTTAATGCTGGAGGTAAAATACTGCGACGTTTATCTCAGATTTCTTTATTGCTATCTAAGTCGAAGAAATTGCATACTGACTGCTATATTTTTATACCATAAATTGTCATTTGGAAGAAACCACTTAGGTGATACTACCGTATCACTTATGTGGTTTCTTCCATTTTAAACATAGAGACTAAGGTTTTGCAATTTTTAAGTTGCATGTAATTCAATGTGTATTTCCGAATTCATTTAAAAAAAACATTACAAGTAGAATATCTTTCATTTTTTTTATTAATTATTCAAAACGAAATACTTAAATTGATTGTCTTGGCCCGGTAGTTATTTCACTGTAAAAAAAATCAAACATTCTATTTCGAATTTTCATGAGTACCGATGCCGCTTGTGCTCAATGATAGGAGACATAAACTACAATTCGTAAAAATTTTATTAAAATCGTTCGAGCCATTTTGGATATGATATTATTAAGATCATATTAAATTAGCTGTCCCGTCAGCTGTCGCACTATTATATAAAATACACGTTCGTGCTAAATTTGAACGAAATTAATCGTAAGTATGATTTAGGCTGTAGCTCTCCGTATTTACTGACATACTTATGTAGGTAAATGCGTACATACATTTTCTAGAATGCACTGTTTCCAGGAGATTTCAGGGATCATGGGAAACTCAAAATCTTAAAAGCGGTTTTTTACACGATCACAATACTTCCACTTATAGAATATAAGTGAAAGTAAAAAGCTCAAACTGTCATCGAAAATGGCTGCATCTTTGATTGACATCCGATATTAGTCTAGAAATTGTAATTTTGCAAAAATACCTATTAAAGTACTCGTGAAAAAATATTACAATGTTAAATGTGAAAACGAATGCACTAAAGTTGGAAAATAAACCTCATATTAAGCCTCATGAAACCCAATGTTGCATGTAGTATCCACGAACTGACCGCGACATAAAACAGCCCTGGTGGGAATACGTTGGTACATAATACAATTTTCGCTAGGATTAACGATCGCATTGCTATTAGGTTTATTCGTATGGAGGAGAATTGGAAAAAAAATGTTTCATTTCAACGTTTTTTAACCCTTATGATAGAATATTCAATAGATAGATGTAGGTACGTACCTGATCCTTATGAATTTGAAACTGTAGAAAGCCCATATATGATACATGCATCTCAAGGTTGTCGGGCTTTACCTATCCTAATATCAGTTTTACATTAGATCTAGCTTTTATTGCTACCAGTAACTCAAACTGTATTCGATATTATAATAATAATACATGTTAAAGGTACATTTAGATTTACCTAACCTTGTAAGTCGGAACAAGCCTATTGCCGATTACCGGCAACTTTTATGTTTGCTAAAGGTTTTACGGTGATCAGCAAGTACACTTGTAGTTGATATTAGCCTCTAAGAACGTATCAGAACCTTTATGCACAAAACGTAAGAATAAGTATAAATTAAATATTAATTTTTTTACTAACATGACCACAAACAATTTAAGTTAACAATGGGATTACTCCCCACATTGTTTTGTACACGCGTACTAGCTATATCTGCATAGTCCCGATAATAATCGGGTTAAAACCAAAACATATCACGCAATAATATCTATTTTGAATTGACCCTAAACTAATTCCCATAATATACTGTAACTATCACGCTGCGACTTTACCATAAACCATAATAAGCTGCTCATTAAACTAGTTCCGTTTATCTAACATTTATAAACCCCAATCCATACTAATTCAATTAAAAAACGATGGTAAGTAAATTGTTTCGCCTCTAAACGAGGCATTATCAAGACTGTCTCAGAGAGAACAGCCTGTTCTCTCTGAGACAGTCTTGATAATGCCGATGATAATTGTCGACGTTTTGTTGTCTTTTTAATTCTGCGAAAAATTAATGCTATTATATAATTTTTTTAAAGTTTTTTCTTAAAACATTTTACTTACCATCGTTTTGTCATGGATTTTCGCCAAGTAACGCCAGTTTCTATCCAATATTTAATTCAATTAAGTTAGCAGTCTGTAGGAGCAAAACGCCCATTGCTACTTCTACGGTAGTCAATTTGAACCCACAAATATTATATCTACCTATCTATTATTTTAGTTTAGTCGTAGACTTTTCCAATAATCTAAACTGATTGTAACATCAGATAATAACGGCACAGTAAGAAAAATAGTTACATAAAATAAACGTCAAAAATTGACGCAACAAAAGACTTCAAATTACCGAAATGGGACCAAATAATTGTCAGAATGGGGCCAAATAAAAATGGGACAGCATCGGAAGTAGAAACTTTCATTTTAACAAAAATTCAAAGTCTGTTCACCCAGTCCAAAGATATGAGGAAACAAACATAAAAAACATACAGTCGAACTGAGAACCTCCTCCTTCTTGGAAGTCGGTTGCTAAAGCGTTAAGAAAATGACAGAGAATCTTATATTTTTTATGCATTAATGACAGCTTAAACTAAAACTTGTTCCATTTGATTGAGACTGAAAATGATATTGAACAGCATCAGACTGTATCAGCATATTCATTAAACAAAGCCATTTAAAGTAAGTCTATGGTTAAGGGACTGGAGGTGGCCTTGCACAAGTCCGAGGTTCTGTGTTTTCACAGACCTCGGAACGGTCCACCCGAAGGTTCCAGCATAAATGTGGGGGGCGTTAGCATCGGCATCAAGCCCTCGATGAAGTACCTAGGGATCGTACTTGATAGCCGATGGAACTTCGGACCACATTTCCGAAGTTTGGTCCCCAAGGTGACGCAGGCATCGGCCGCGCTTTCGCGACTGATGCCCAACCTAAAGGGACCCAACGCTCCCTGCAGGAGACTGTACCTGGGGATCGTGCGGAGTATGGCCCTATACGGGGCTCCCGTATGGGCGGATAGGTTGGCGGTCAAGGGGAACGTGACTCTGTTAAACAGACCACTTCGAACCTTGGCCGTCAGAACCATACGGGGGTACCGCACGATCTCCGGAGAGGCTGCATGTCTCCTAGCCGGGACCCCTCCATGGGACCTGGAAGCGAGAGCCCTTGCGTCATTGTTCCAATGGCGCAAGGAGGCGCTGGAGCGGGACCACAGGCCTGCGTCTCGAGAAATCGAGGACCAGCGGTCCCAACTCCGCCAGGATCTCATGGAGTCATGGAGGGTGCGACTTGAGCAACCCAAGTGGGGTACCACCATCATCGCGGCGGTGAGACCGATCATGGACGATTGGCTGCAGAGGCAGCATGGTGACCTCACGTATCGTGCGACGCAGATCGTTGCCGGGCATGGATGCTTCGGTAGCTATCTGTTTCGCATGCATCGTGAGGTCACACCCCGGTGTCAACACTGCGAGGTTTCCGAGGACGACACCGCACTCCACACGTTGGTGGAGTGCTCAGCGTGGGCGAGCCAGCGCCGGGACCTCGTAGTGGGTCTGGGCGTGGATACCCTCTCGCTGGAGACCATGCTTCAAGCCATGGTCTCCAGCCGGAGTAGGTGGAACGCGGCCGTGTCCTTCTGCGAGCAAGTCATGCTCGCGAAGGAGGCGGCCGGGAGGCAGAGGGAGCGTACCCTCCCCGCCGAGTTCCGTAGTCGGCGGCCAGGGCGCCCCAGACTCCGCGACTACGCCCAAGACTATCGACCTCCATGATCGGGGCCTGAGGACGGCGGGATCGCCATCCGCCGTCCTTACAGAAGCAGGCTAGAAGGGTTGCGTGCTGCAGGGCCTTTGCCCCATAGCACGCAACCAGATTCACTCACTGACGCGGGATAAAACCCTTCCCCCAACGACGCGGGATTCTCGTCCCGACCCAACACCCGAAGAGACCACAGAGGTGGTCAAAGTCCGCCGGGCGCCACTGGACATACCCTCTTCTAGTAACCAGAGACGCCCGGCAACGGACGTTAGAGCGGCCGCGGCCTCAGGCCGCGGAATTAAAAAAAAAAAAAAGTCTATGGTTAAGCCGCTTGATCAAAGCATTATTGTGTCTCCTATTTAGAGTAGGTATTGTTAGAGGTTCCCAATGACTAGACAATGCATTAATTCATACTATTGAAAGATTAGCCGCTTCAATATGCATACCCTTATTCGATACGATAGGAAAATTATGGATAATTGTATCTAATCTTTTAACTTTAAAAGTTTAAGCATTTTTAGTATCACTTTTGTCAAATTATTAAAAATATTTGCGTACTGTACATTTCTGTAACGATTTTTGCGTGTACTTTTAAGTGTGCTTCAGTTATTCTTATATCGAACTTGGCGAATGGTTGCATAACAGTATCACGTTCCATGTATCACGTTGGTATAATATTTTATTTTCTTTATTCATCGAATAAGAAAAAATAACATAGATTTGTTCGCCGCCTGCTCACTGAAAAGCAATAGTTTTGCTTAATTAAAATAATGGAGTAATGTAAATCGATTGCATCATCCACTACTTGCACTAAATCGAACACAGCTGTATATTATATTGATGAGAAAAATTAAAAACATTTAGCTTTATAAACTAAAAGAAATAGTAACCTTACACACAATTACACAATCATTATTGAAATACACATTCTTGAAGACGAATGTGTATTTCGACAACATTAATAATGCTTTCAATGAAGCTACGATTTTAGAGTATTACCAAAGGTTTAAGGAATTTAAGAACGCATGTTTCCGGTTCATTTGAGCAAGACGATGCGAAGCACAACTGGCACAATGAAGATCTACAGAGTCAATAGCCCTGACAATGTAATAAACCGCTGCAATTAATTATATTTCTAGTCATTTGTGATGACCCAGTTTGACAGCAGACCCTAATAAAGGCTACAAATCGTAGTACTTATTCATTTCAGTCGATCTGTGATGAATGAAATATATCATAGCTACAGACAGATACCTATTTACACATTGCTTAAAACCTTCATAGAAAACCTTCAAACAAGGACGTAAAATAAAACAATGGTAAGTAAAAATTTTTTTAAGAAAAAACTTTTTAGCATTAATTAATAGCATTAATTTTTCGCAGAATCAAAAGGACAACAAAACGTCGACAATTGTTTCGCCTCTAAACGAGGCATTATCAAGACTGTCTCAGAGAGAACAGCTGCTGCTTCTCAATGTCAAATCAAATGTGCTGTTCTCTCTGAGACAGTCTTGATAATGCCTCGTTTAGAGGCGAAACAATTGTCGACGTTTTGTTGTCCTTTTGATTCTGCGAAAAATTAATGCTATTAATTAATGCTAAAAAGTTTTTTCTTAAAAAAATTTTTACTTACCATTGTTTTGTCATGGATTTTCGCCAAGTAACGCCTGTTTCTGTCCAATATTCGTAAAATAAAAATAAATAAACTAACACAATTCTTTATATATGTATATTTTTCGGCTAGGGAACATCAACCATCCTACTAGATGGTAAGTGGTTATCGTCACCTATGCGTCAGATATTTATATAAATATATATATATACGATACGTACGTCCGTATCTACCACTAGGAGTTACCGCACGTAGAGGTTAAAAAAATAAAAAAAGGTAATAAAAAGAGGAAAGTTACAAACGTAACCCAGCATAAACTATTGGCGTTAGTCTCAAGTGAGACGATGGTCACTACCCCCTCGAGCTACGGATGATACTACGCATAGGTTCGCTGTTTTGACTTCCTTGCTTCACATTAAGCCGTCGGTCTCGGTTGTCATACAAACATCTATGGCAGTCGTTAGGGGTAGTTGGAGCTCTAAATCAAAAATCTGACCAGTCCAAGTACAGAACTCCGATATCGCCCATGGGTTGTGGAGGTCAAATGGCAGTCACTTCACGGAAAATATCGAAGTTCATCTACTTTGGAAAAAGGCTCGGTGGATTGAAGGTAGGTATATAATTAATAGTTTACTGTGTAATGTTTTTGTCTAAGACTGTAGTAATTAATATTGTCAACTGGTCGTAGGATTGCTTCACAAAATGTAGTAAGTAGATACTGTGAAGTTGCCTGCACATTCGCATACGACCTCATTGAGTTTATTGTAAATTTGTATTGGCTGATATGAATCAGACAATTTAAAATATTAAGAAACATTTAAACGAAATAGAACAGATGGAAGAAACAGAAGAAGAGGCGGGCCAGGACCGCGATGGCGGATGCCTGAGCTCCTACAGAAGTCATAAATAAATTAGAAATTATAAAAGTGTAATATATGTAATAATTGTTAAATATATTAGATACCGGGCAAACCGAACGCTTTTGATTCCAGTAGATGAGATCCCTGGTACTTATATCAACATATACTCAAACGTTACTCAACGATACTTGGTGGAGGCGTCGTGATCTACGACTTGGGATCTACGGAAATATATATATGGAGTCCGCTTGTTCTACGCGGAAGTTCAAAGTTAAGTGGTATACTGAATTATTGTAATAGACACAATGAGTGCATTCTCAGAGATGTTTGAGTCGTCTGAAGTCTTTGTCGACCAATTTAAAGTTATTTATGTGTTGAACAAAATAACGAGAGATGAAGAGAAGAAGCCATTTGTCGCAGCGTATTTGACAAGGCCTACACTATTTTTTTTATATAAATCGTGTATGGTTTATACACGTTGATTTTATTACCGTCAGCAAATATTTAAGCTTAAATACTTAAGTTTTACAACGATAGTTACGGTACAGTTCGTTTTCATTCAACAATGCGCTGGCACGAAGCAAGCGTACGCCGCCGCCGGCCCCCACCTCAGCGTACCCCTCCGAATCCTCCTAGCGGCATGACGCGCCGACACTGCGGGCTGCGGCTCGCCTGTCCAGTAGACCTCGTGACAGCGCCGGTGTCTGTTGCGTAATCGTGTGTGTCAGTGAGTAAAATGAGTCGTCAGTACGAATATTCGAACGTGGAGTATCTAGCAATGGTACAATTGTATGCCATTGTTAACCACAACCTACAAGAGGCTAGGCAATTGTACTCCCAGCCGGAGCACTTAAATGCGTTACGGCTACGAGGAGTCAGTGATCCTCAAGTGCCGACACGCGGGACCATCTTGGCTGCAACTCAGCGCTTACTCGACCACGGACAGTTCCGGACACCGTTACATGCACAAGCCCGAGGACGTTTGAATGATTATTCCCAAATGCAAGTCATCAAACCCGCGAAGAACACGCAGTGCGATAGTGGACGCTTTTGATATTGTGAAAAGTAATAGAGACACATCGAACAAGTTGAAAGACAATCAATTAACACGTGCACGTTTGTGTATCGAAAGGAATGGACTCCATATCGAGCAGTTACTTCGTACGTACAGAGAACTGTACGTACAGAGAACTGTACGTACAGAGAACTGTAATTTAGTGTAAATAAACTGTAAATAGGTATGTAAGTTTGATTTTATTTGTAAATAGCTCCAATTTTTTAAATACGCCTGAAATACCTCCTCGTAGTCAGTTGTAGTTCAGTGTATTTTTATTATTATTATTACATAGTTCAAAAGTCATTAAGTCGCTATTGTTAATAATAAAGTAGGTATTACAGACGGTCCTAAGCCCGTATAAAGTACGAAGGAGAAATTGGAGTGTGTATTTTATGTTCAAGTAGGTATGTTTCGTAGTGATACTGGCCATATTGGCTGCGAGGTTCGCGTCAATTCATCAATGAAATATCGTACTGCTACTAATGTTAAACTTGATCGAGTGAGAAGAATTACAGAAATGACTAACTTTTTTATTATTATCAGTACAGTAATTTAGATGTTAAAAAAGGAATCCAAATATTATTCCGAGAGCGAACCCTTTCGACTGCTGACGATGATAAAATCAGCTTGTATAGATAATATGTATTTTTGTTAGGACATTTAATATTTTGGTAGTTATTAGGTTGTTGTACGATGCAGTTACTTTGGTGATAAGAAATATTGTCCAGCGATATGATTGTTATATACCGTTATATATGATTATTATATACCGAGAGCAAGAATGAAAAACGTTTTTTTTTTTTCGGGTTAGGTTTGGTTACTGATTAACAATGTTGAATTAATTTGATTTATGTTGCCATTTTATTAAGCGATCGTGGTTTCAACGTCGGATTGATAGAGATGGGAGTTCGATTATGACTATTTTTAAAATAGTCAATAGATGTGGTCAGGTGGCCACCGAATTCTCTATTAAACGATGTTGAGATCAAAAATTAAATTCAAACATTGATTATAGATTTTCTTTCGATGGCACATCAGGACAATTTGCTCTCAGCCCGTTTGTTATCTTAAGAGGGTTCATTATGAATTATTTTGAGTTAATTTAATTTAGCATAAGTTACCTAGGCATAGTTTGACAATTTGCCTTTTTTAAATTGCATGTTTTTTGGCAGTTGTCATCGTACGACTGACATGGAGAGTAATTCATGTTTTTTTTCACATGTAGTACAAGTTGTCAGTCATACGAGGTCCTTTGCATAGGGACAGACTTAAAGGGAGGGTATTTTATTATGCTGTATAGGTAACGGCACAGATAGGAATAAAATAATATATTGCTTTGTATAATGATAAAAAAAAATTTTTTTTTTTGAACTTATACCTAAAAAAAAAAATTCCATGGGGAGCCGGCATGTGAATGCCGGCACATTCGCATACGACCTCATTGAGTTTATTGTAAATTTGTATTGTCTGATATGAATCAGACAATTTAAAATATTAAGAAACATTTAAACGAAATAGAACAGATGGAAGAAACAGAAGAAGAGTCGGGCCAAAACCGCGATGGCGGATGCCTGAGCTCCTACAGAAGTCATAAATGAATTAGAAATTATAAAAGTGTAATATATGTAATAATTGTTAAATATATTGGATACCGGGGAAACCGAACGCTTTTGATTCCAGTAGATGAGATCCCTCGTACTTATATCAACATATACTCAAACGTTACTCAACGTTACTGTTAATGTAAGGAAGAGTGATCATTTTCATTTTTGTTAATGTTACTGTGCAGGCACCTTCACATGCTATAATATTCTGTGATTGCGTGTTCCAAGTATATGATTTATTGGTAGCATTAATTTAAAGCCTACTGCAGATGAAACTTGCAATAACGGCAGCCGGAAATACTGATCTGTACGTGGACATGCTATCAATAATTCAGTTCGCCTATCCACAGCCACCGCAGCCGCCATCAGCCAACCCAACCTGTGCAAGTCTGTGTATGTAAAATCCCATTTGATTATTCCTTTCAGGCATTTAGAGATGAGTATGACAGAGTTAGTCAGTCTGTGATAGAGATGCCTCTTTTACACTATCGCCAAATAAACCAAATGTAATTGTATTCGATTACTCTACTTGATTATTTCATATTTATGCATTGGCTCAGAAGGACACCCAACACCCAATATAACTCTAAAACATGGGTCCATATTGGCTCACCTAAAGTTCTTTACCCGAAATTGTTCTTCCTAATGATTTGTAATCCGAATGATCACTCTTCCTAAAATTTTTCAACCTAAAGTTTTCATACATACTATTTGTAGTGCTACCGGCGATGTTCATAACACTCATGTTTCCGAAAATTGTAATTAATAATATCATTAATATAAATATATTTAAACTCCTACTGTTTTTTATCATAACGCTTTTATCACTAAACATAATTACCATAATATTTTCACTCATACTCAGAAATAAACATTTACCAAGTGTAATAAAAAATATATGTGGGTAGAAGATGATATTTATAGTTTTATTTTGAGGGTATGATTATTATTTGGGGATATGCTTTAGATGACATACTAAGTTGTGTCTATTGCTAAGTTCATGTCGGTGTATTATCATTACGTGCATGTTTGTGTTAATGCTTTATTAATATGGAGGAAAATTATTTAAAATTATTTAAAACCAGTCGCGGAGGATTAAAATTAGACGTACATGGATTTATAAATGAAAATACCGAATAACAGTGGATAAACAATATTGGGCGTGTGAATTAAGAAGCAACAAAAAGTATTATTATGTGTAAGGCGAGATTAATCACCACTTTCGATAAGGAAGTCAATAAGTACGAGTATAAATTACTGGCAGGTCCGCACCAAGAACATAATCGTGAACCAGATGTTTTGAAGGAAAAGGTTTGTTTTTAAACTATTTCTTGTGATTACAAAACAACTTTTCACATTTTTCATTTAGCCATTTTATTTTTGGTTACTGTTGTTACATACTATAACTATACTCTTTTTTCTTTTTTTCTTTTTTAATTCCGTTGCCGGGCGTCTCTGGTTACAATCAGGTACTCGTATTTCCAGTGGCACCCAGCGGTATAACTATACCTGAGATAATTATGTCTAAAAAACCAGCTGTTTAGAATGATTAAAGGTCGTTTCACTGATTTTTGTCTTAAATGAATGAAATTCATAAAACACGACTCATTTACGGTTATGTTCATGGCCTGGGAGTTTATACCGCAGTTTTAACCGTACCTAAACCAATAACTATGGGACCGATTCGGTTCTGGTCACAGTTCTAACCTAACCTAAACCAATGACTATAAATAGTACCGTGGTATAGTTTAGTAGTATTTGAAAATAACTAAAACTGTAAAAGTTACGCAAAATTAATGTATATAATACTGATTATTATGAATAAAAAGAAATCTAAACAAAAAAGATATGACTTTAAATAACAGTGTAATAGATGGTTATATTGAAAAATATAGGAAAACAAATAAAAGTATACCTAATACGTAGGTCACACTATAAGTTTTGCGTTACTTAAAAAAACAACATGTTAAAACCAAAATATTATGTTTATTGCTTTTCAAAATACTCTCCTTTACATTTTAAACATTTTTTCATGCGATCGAACCATTTTTTAAAACAGGAGGACCACAGATCTGAAGGCATGTTTTCTACGTGCTGATTGAACGCTATCACTGCCTATTCGGAGTTGGTAAAAGTGAAACCTCTCATCAAATCTTTGATTCTGGGGAAAATACAGAAATCACAGGGTGCTAGGTCAGGGCTATGCGCAGGATGGGTGACGAGTTGTACTTTTTCGGAAGCTAAAAATGACTTTGTTTTATTGGCCGTGTGTGAAGAAGCGTTGTCATGATGTAGGAGAACGCGGCTTTTGGGTCTTCTTTCGCGAACATTTTCTAACACCCGGGGTAAACAAATGGTAGAATACCACTCGGCATTAACACTCTTTTGATCTTCAAGTGGAATTGTACAGATGGGACCCGTAGCTGAGAAAAAAAACGCGATCATTTTTTTTACCAACGTTTCTCGCCTGCCTCTCTTTTGTTGGCTTGTTCTCATTTTCAAACACCCATTCACAAGATTGCTGTTTTTTTTCAGGTTGAACATAATAAATCCACGTTTCGTCTCCTGTGACAATGTCATAAACAGCTTTAGAATGTCCGTGGTCATACTTGAGTAGCATCTGTTAGCACCATTCCACGCGAGCCCGCTTCTGCTCCGCTGTCAGTTCATGAGGGATCCAACGACAACAAAGAGTCCAAACTTTCAATTCTTCGTGTAAAATTTTCGGGATTTGACTCATACCAATCCCCAATAGTCCTCGAATTGTCTCATAGGTAATCCGCGGGTTTTCTTCAATTAACCGCTTAACAGTAGCCACATTATTTTCGTTCACGGCAGTTGAAGGCCGCCCTTCACGAAATTCGTCATGTAAAGAAACTCGACCTCTCTCAAATTCAGCAAACCATCGCCTAACGGTGCTCAAACAAGGTGCTTCTCTCCCAAAAGCATTTTGAAGACGAGCGGCACAGTCTTGCGGAGAGAGAGAACTTTTAAAAAATCATCGCCCTAAAATCTTTTCGACTTAATTCCATTTTCGGTGCATACATAGAACTTTGATGTGTGATAAAAAACAATTGACAAATGATTTCCCGCCAATTGTTTTTTTTTATTACTAAGAAGGTTGCAACGTTTAAAAAACTATAACATTCGAAATTCAAATAGTTCCGATTAGCTAGAAGTGCAAAACTTTTAGTGTGCCCCATGTAGATGTTTATTGCTACTGACATTATGAAGTTGAATGCTTACGATTACGAATAAGTTTAGTTTTAGTTTTACATAATTTAAATATAGAAAAGTAAATAATATAATAAAATTTTCCACATTCATTTCGACGTGAAAGCTAACCATTTTGAAATATTTAACACAGATTGGGCACAAAACTGCATAAAATATGGCTCCCATATTTCAGTGAATATGAATCGAAACTATTAAAATAAAAAAATTCTTCACTATTATTATATAATACGTAAAATCGCGCGTCTTCCCCAACTGGGGTAGGCAAAGACCACCGATTACGTCTTGCTGCGATCCTGGTACATTTCTTTCGCTCCATATTATAATACAAATCTAAAATGCAGGAAATCGAGAGGTTATTTTTGGAGATGAGGCGAGATATGGCACTAAGGTTTGAAGTGAAGACTGAAGAAAAAATTACAAATAATATTAATGCCAATATTGATCAGAAATTCGAGAAATTAAACTGTGAATTTAATTCCCTACGCCTCCAAACAGAGGAGCAAGAAAGAAGACTGGACGAATTGGAAAAGCGTGGAGTACAGAAAAATCTGGTGTTCTTTGGCATTAAAGATAAAGAAGAACCATACTTACAGCTAATAGAAAAGGTACTCAATGTTATTAATGAATATTTGACCTTAAAACTTTGTGAGGCTGACATTGAGGCTGTTAGAAGGATTGGGAAACCTGGAAAGGAGTCGAGACCAGTAGCAGTCACTTTTACCACTCTGGGAACAAATATAAAAATTCTCAAAAATAAAGAAAAATTTAAAGATACTAATATTTATATTCAACATGAATTCCCTTCAAAAATTCTCAAGGTACGAAAAGAACTCAAATGTCAACAAAAGCAGGAGTTGGATAATGGAAATGAGGCTTTTATACGATATGATCGATTAATAGTCACTGGAAAAAAACAGCATAGAAATAAACGAGCATCATCATCATCTCCATTATCAACCCAAGATAATACAGGGTCATTATCAGCATCGCTCAAAATTAACAAAAAAATTAAAATTTCTAATAAAATTACAGAATATATGAAACCAACAGATACAGTGTTGCTGAAGTCACCAAACTATATTATTATACCAAAAAGAAACAAAAAATCTCCCAATACGGGTGGTCGCCGTGGGAAGACTAGACCAAAACCCTCCAGCCAATTTGAAAGGCAAACAACACAACACCATATGAACATCTGTACCTGGAATGTAAGATCATTAGTAAGTGAATAGTAAGTGAAGGCTCATAGAATTTAACCACTGCTTATCTAAATTTAAGTGGGATATTATTGGTCTGTCAGAGATAAAAGAAAAGGTAAAGAAATAATGGAGTGCGAAAATTATATTATGACATACTATGGAGAGAAAAGTGGATCCAATGGGGTGGGTTTTCTAATAAAAAAAGAATTGAAACCGAATATTTTGGATATAAAAGCTGTATCTGATAGAGTCATCCGTTTGGATCTATGTTTAAATAATAAAATTATTCACCTTATTCAATGTTACGCGCCAACGTCAAAATGCACCGAAGAGGATCTTATTTTATTCTACGAACACCTTCGAACAGCTTTAAAACAAACAAATAAAAATACTATTATAATGGGTGATTTCAACTCGAAAATAGGAAATCGCACTGAAGAAGACAAAGCGATAATGGGTCCATGGGGGTATGGGCAGAGAAATGAAAGAGGTAACATATTAATTCAATTTTGTTTTGAAAATCAGTTACACATTGCAAACACTTACTTTAAAAAACACCCCAAAGAAAAATGGACCTGGGTTTCACCTAAAGGGCATCAAAATGAAATAGATTTTATATTAGTAAAGCATATGAGATACGTCTCAGATGTGCAAACCTTAAACAGAAATCTCTCTTTCGACCATCGAATACTTAGAACGAGAGTTGCGCAAAAATTTAATATAAAGAGGTCACGCAGTCGGTATGGGAATCGGATTAAAACGTTGTCACCACTCGAACAAGAATCTCTCAAAAATTTAGTAACTGACTACCTCGGTGACATCGGGTTTGATGACCTGGAAATATCTTATAATGGATTAGTAAATCACATCAAAAACGCAATGAGTAAGCTTCCAAACCAAAATAAACCAGACAAATCAATCATAACACCATACTTGGACAAACTAATTAACGAGAGAAACCGACTGAAAAATAAAGAAAATAAATCACAAGTAGAACGGAACCAACTAACTGCACTTTACAAGCTAGTCAGGAAACAAATAAGTCGAAATTGGAAAAATTATCGTCACAAAATTATAGAAGAAGAGCTAGCAAAGAGGTCTTCGATAAAGACGGCATACAATTTACTTAATAAGCAAAAACCATGGATAACGGCATTGAAGAATGAAGATCAAATTGTAACGAATAGAAAAAACATTATTGACACTGCAACAGATTTTTATAAAGACCTCTACCATGACGATGATCACAGTTGTGACTTGGTGGATCCAGAAGTATGCGAAGATGTTCCAGCTTTCCTTGAGAGCGAAGTTAAAGTTGTAATTCAAAAGTGTAAATCTGCAAAAAGCCCGGGCAACGACGGCATCTCTAATGATATCCTCAAAGCAATTATAGAGCCACTAACACCAACGCTTACAAGACTTTTCAACGAGATCTTAGAAAGAAAAATCATACCACAAGAATGGGGACTATCAGTTATAACACTTCTCTATAAAAAAGGCGATCCCACGAGTCTAGATAACTATAGACCTATTAGTTTGCAACAAACCATATACAAGGTGTTTACATCTGCCTTGTTGAATAGAGTTTCTAAACAGTTGGCATGTAATCAAACTAGGGATCAAGCGGGCTTTCGCCGAAACTACTCTACAATCGACCATATTTTTACGCTATCACAACTCATTGAAAAACATACAGAGTACGGAAAGCAGCTCTACATAGCGTTTATCGACTACTCTAAAGCTTTTGACTCTATATCGCATTCCGCCTTGTGGCTGGCTTTGAAAGAGCAGGCGGTAGAAGCAACATACATAAAAATACTGCAAGGAATATATAGAAATAGTACAGCCATAGTCAAACTGGATAGACAAGGTGAGCCGTTTAGTATCAAGAGAGGTGTAAAACAGGGTGACCCGATCTCCCCGAATCTATTTACAGCTTTACTAGAGTCTATCTTTCGTAAGCTGCCATGGGAAGGAAGAGGAATTAACATAAATGGCGAATATCTAACGAATTTACGTTTTGCTGATGATATTGTACTATTAGCTGAGAGTCACGAGGATTTGGTATTCATGCTGACAACTTTGGATGCGGAGAGTCGCAAATGTGGTTTGAATATGAATAAACAGAAGACTTTTGCTATGACTAACAGTGAGAAGCTGCCTATCACAATTCTAACTCATAACATAGAATATGTCGAAGATTATATATATCTAGGCAAAAATATATCTTTTAATAATTCAACAGGCTGTGAAGTCGAGAGACGAGTTAAGAAAGCATGGGGTAAATATTGGTCTCTAAAGGATATATTTAAATCAAACCTTCCTGTCCACCTAAAACAAAAAGCCATGGATAAAATAGTTCTGCCTACATTGTTGTACGGATGTCAGACTTGGACTCTCACAAAAGAAATCGTGCAGAAGATTAACGTATTCCAAAGAGCCACAGAGAGAAGTATGCTTAACATTAAACGGAGCGAAAGAAGAAGATGTACCGATATTAGAAAAATGACAAATGTGAAAGATGCTGTGGAGCTAGCATGTAAACTGAAGTGGAGATGGGCCGGCCATGTTGCGAGGACAACAGATAACAGATGGAGCGAGAAAGTACTACATTGGTACCCTCGCGACATGACGAGACATCGAGGCCGACCACGGAAAAGGTGGGTCGACGACATCATACAAATGGCTGGCATTACCTGGACCCGCGAAGCACAGGATAGAGCCTATTGGACAGGTTTGGAGGAGGCCTATGCCCAAGTATGGGTACCTCACAGTGAAGCAAGAGATGCTACATAATCTGTTTTATTAATTTTCATTATTTTGGACTGCTTAATTCAATCATTAAATTTATTTATAATTTTTTACATAAATAATGTAATGTGAATTAATGATTATTTTATTTAGTCCTGATTATTTTACAATTATTCAATTCAATTAATTTTTTACTTAGATTTATGATTGTTTGTTTTTATTAAAATGAAACATTTTTGATAATTTTAATTGCACGTAATATGTGTCTAAGAAATATAAATGAAGTAATGTTTTGTTGAATTTTTACCTAACAATTTTTAATTATTTTTTAAAATTATTTATTTTATCTAATTCTATTGATGAAGGAAATGAAATTGAATGATTATTTTATTTACTATTATTATACAATGCAAATGAATTAATGTTTTATTAGGTTTAACTATTTTATTGAATTTTAATAATTTTGTAGTTTTTAAGTTAATTTATATATCTAATGTAATGCAACTGTGAGGAATAAAGGCTTTATTATTATTATTATTATGAATCGAAATAAGAACACGTCGTCGTCATACCACAATGGTACCATTTGGTTGTATAATAGAGATGAGATCTACATTTAGACTAGGAACGTTCCAGTCTGTTACCATCAATATGCCATCGCTTTGTTAAATTTACTGAGCATTTTTCTAAACTATAAATATACCGGTGAACAAGATTGAATAAAGTTAATACTATCAGGCGTTACATTTCGGAAGTCCATAGTTAAATAAAATAAATCTAACTACTTTGCAATATTCCGCCACATGCAAATTACCCAACTCTCGTATTTTTTCATGCACAAGTCCGCCCTCCAATCCCACTTAGGCCGAAAGAATAGAGAAATAATTTTGAAAATAGAATAAATATGAGAGTTGTGTTATCGTGCAAAAAATAATAAAATACCTCGACACGTGTTTCGCCCCCAACCAGGGGCATCATCAGGAGATGTCGATGGCTCGGCGCACTGCGACCGAATGAGCCACAACTCGTAAACCGCACCTATTTATATCCTAGGTTTTTTATTTCTACCCACAACTATAATACCAAATTATTTTATGTCTACCCACCACCGTTGTTTGAATGACGTAAGAGGCGAAATTAAGTTGATCATTTAAAATATTAGGGTTCAAGCGTCTATGTTTGTAGATTTCTAATTGTTTGAAAACCGAAAGCCTCAGTCCTTTGTTGCAGGTGTGCAGAACGTCATAAGTGCGAGGATTAGGTAGGGAGTGACCGGAGTCCAACAAATGTTTTGCGAAATGAGACCGTTCTGGGCGATTGTTTCTAAAAGCTGATATATGTTCTTTATTTATTTTATTTATTTTATTTATTTATTTATGTACACACAAGAAGGAAGAGCGAGATAAGAACAGTAGGATAGAGTTATAGTACAAAGGCACCACTTATTTCTAAGAAATCTCTTCCAGTGGGCCTTCTTTATACCGCGTCGCGAAGCTACGGCCGGTTTGGCCATAATAAACACCCTCACAATCCCCACACTTAAGCCTATACACACCTGACTTCCTGTCATCCCCAATTTTCTCCTTAACATTGCAAATTTTTCTCCGGATAGTGTTGTCCGTTCTAAACGCGACATGAATATTATTTTTACGCAAAATTTTGGCAACTTTATCAGATATCGGACCTAAATAAGTTAGACTAGCTCTATACCGATGGACGTCACGATCCGGGGGAACAGCATATAGTAAACTACGCGTAATTGCTTTTTGCACGATAACACAACTCTCATATTTATTCTATTTTCAAAATTATTTCTCTATTCTTTCGGCCTAAGTGGGATTGGAGGGCGGACTTGTGCATGAATAAATACGAGAGTTGGGTAATTTGCATGTGGCGGAATATTGCAAAGTAGTTAGATTTATTTTATTTAACTATGGACTTCCGAAAAGTAACGCCTGATAGTATTAACTTTATAAAAACAGCCAGCATAGCTTGTCAGGCAAAACTATATATTAAACTCACTAAACTGCACCGAATTGCTGTTCAGAATGTTTGGTTCAACCAACAGTGCAAACATCTGAATATAATACCCAATTATATTCAGATACGGTCGCGTAGTAAAAGCTTTGCCGCGTCAATAGCAGTAAACCGGGCTCAAAAAATTTGGCTCAACGAAGAGTCAAGACATTGGTTTTCGGTCAGGGATAATTTAAAATTACATTTAAAAGTTTAACATACCGAATTAGCTTTCTCCTTGCACTGTGTTGAATTTGACATTCTGGACGAAAAAGCTAGGGATATCGCGTCGATGGAGGTACATAAGAGGTACCTACGTCAACGTGATAAACTCAACAAGTTAACTACGGGTTGGACAAATCAAGATTCAGGGACCTCTTCATTTCATCCACGCGTTACAAATCTCACTAGTACTCAATTCACACACAATGAACTGAGTCTATTAAATAAAGGCTTTAAGTATAATATCCCCCGCAAAATCAATGAGAGGTACTGGAAACACTGGCCGTGGATTCAGAGGTTGCTATTATCCTTAGTAAGTCTGATTCCAAGGATAGTATCAAAAACTTAGTATCCCATCATATTAAAACATCCTTAAACACACAGACAGACAGACCCTCTCCCGATTCTATTACTGCAGGGTCGTTGCGGCGGAGGATTGTCGGCTCTGGTTTGGTCATCGCTAACTCCGATAAAGGCAACAGCATTGTTGTCTTAGAGCGTGATGACTATAACCAGAAAGTCGATGATGTTCTACAGACCGATGACTTTGTGGTGCTGCGATCGGACCCCACTAAAAAGTTTTCTAACGATTTGAAAAAATTAGTTAAAAGTACCCGCTTTGTTCTTGACAATGGGAAATACGACAAAGTTATACCAATGAATCCACGACCTCCAATATTATACGGTTTGCCAAAGATCCACAAGGAAGGCGTCCCCATCCGCCCGGTGGTGTCCAGCATCGGTTCCCCGTCATATGACCTAGCAAAATCACTTAATAACATCCTTAGGGGGCAGATTGCCTTTTCGCCTCGTTATAGTCTTAAAAATACGACTGACTTAATCAATCGTATACGGGATATCAAGCTTCCCCCTAATGCAAGGTTGCTTTCACTGGATGTCAATAACTTGTTTACTAATGTCCCTTACGAGGAATGTTTAACAATACTTAAAGATCTTTTTGAAAAACAGCGCCTACATCCAGGGGAGGCGGCTGAGCTAATCGATTTAACTTCTTTATGCATGAACCAAAACTATTTTCAATTCAACAACAAATACTATCTATTTAAGCATGGATTGGCGATGGGTTCACCTTTGAGCCCATTTCTGGCCGATGTTTTTATGGATAGGTTTGAAAATAGTTACATTGTAGGTAACGAAAACATCCATTATTATTATAGGTACGTTGACGATATATTGTTGTGTGGCGGGGCACCGATGTGGAACTTACGGATTTCTTATCTCATTTGAATAGTGTTCACCCTAAAATCAAATTCAAACTCGAGTTAGAGAAGGATAGGTCCATAAATTTCTTAGATTTGACTATTACTAGAAATGAGGGTGGGCATGAATTCCGGATCTTTCGCAAACCCACTCATACTGACACAGTAATTCCTGCTACTTCCTGTCATCCTTGGCAGCACAAGCTTGCCGCCTTCCACAGCTATGTTCACAGGCTATTTTCGGTTCCACTTTCTCAAATAAATTTTAACCGCGAATTAAATATTATTTATCAAATTGCTAAATCTAATGGTTACAGTACCAAGCTTGTGGACAACTTAGTTGGAAGGCGGCGACCCTCAATTACGCGTAGTTTACTATATGCTGTTCCCCCGGATCGTGACGTCCATCGGTATAGAGCTAGTCTAACTTATATAGGTCCGATATCTGATAAAGTTGCCAAAATTTTGCGTAAAAATAATATTCATGTCGCGTTTAGAACGGACAACACTATCCGGAGAAAAATTTGCAATGTTAAGGAGAAAATTGGGGATGACAGGAAGTCAGGTGTGTATAGGCTTAAGTGTGGGGATTGTGAGGGTGTTTATATTGGCCAAACCGGCCGTAGCTTCGCGACGCGGTATAAAGAAGGCCCACTGGAAGAGATTTCTTAGAAATAAGTGGTGCCTTTGTACTATAACTCTATCCTACTGTTCTTATCTCGCTCTTCCTTCTTGTGTGTACATAAATAAATAAATAAAATAAATAAAATAAATAAAGAACATATATCAGCTTTTAGAAACAATCGCCCAGAACGGTCTCATTTCGCAAAACATTTGTTGGACTCCGGTCACTCCCTACCTAATCCTCACACTTATGACGTTCTGCACACCTGCAACAAAGGACTGAGGCTTTCGGTTTTGGAACAATTAGAAATCTACAAACATAGACGCTTGAACCCTAATATTTTAAATGATCAACTTAATTTCGCCTCTTCCCCTTTGCTGCGGGTAGGTATACGTCATTCAAACAACGGTGGTGGGTAGACATAAAATAATTTGGTATTATGGTTGTGGGTAGAAATAAAAAACCTAGGATATAAATAGGTGCGGTTTACGAGTTGTGGCTCATTCGGTCGCCGTGCGCAGAGCCATCGACATCTCCTGATGATGTCCCTGGTTGGGGGCGAAACACGTGTCGAGGTTTTTTATTATTTTTTGCACGATAACACAACTCTCATATTTATTCTATTTTCAAAATTATTTCTCTATTCTTTCGGCCTAAGTGGGATTGGAGGGCGGACTTGTGCATGAATAAATACGAGAGTTGGGTAATTTGCATGTGGCGGAATATTGCAAAGTAGTTAGATTTATTTTATTTAAGATTGAATACCTAATTAACTTTTTAAGCACGTTCATCTGTATTGTCACTTATCTTGAACCTGTTTCTATCCATTTGTTTTCTTCACTCCCTTGCTCGTTGGACGTTTACTTCAGTGCCCGAGCTTCAGTGGCTAGCGTCTTATCGCTTAATCCATTTATGGCGGATGCACAGCATATTCCAAATGTTGCCAGCCCGCATAAAATGTTGTTTTTTTTTATCCTTTTAAATGTATTTTTTCTTTTTGTACTTCAAACTGCTCTTTTATTTTTGTTACGTTTAGTTTTTTGCTATTACCTTATTCCATATATCTCGATGTTATATGTATGTTTTTTAATATTGCTATCATGGTTTCCACCATCCGGCCGTCTCTGAAAACAACCAGCGCTGTACCACGCAGACAGCATTACGCTGGAAGACAACCGTCTATTCCACATATTATTATATATAAGTTTATTGTAGTTTCCTTTTTAGGGTTCTGTAGTTAAAATTTCGGAACCCATAGTTTCGTCATGTCCGTCCGTCCGTCCATCCTCGACTTTTCTCTCAAACGGGGTTGGTGCTAGAAAAATGAAACTTTGCATAGATATGTATATTTACTACACCCACAAAGTTGTAAAATAAATCTTGAAACCCCCCCCCCCCCCCCCCCAAAATGTAAACGGCTGGCGTGAAGAACCTGAAAAAATCGTGATTATAGGAAACCTATAACGGGTGATATAACTTGTATCTTATGCGTGGCTTGACGTGTACTCGGCCGGTATTTTTTTGTTGTTATTATTATTATTCAGGAAAGGAAGAGGATGCATGGATCAGGTCTTCTCTTTACGCTGCATCACGGAGAAGTTCTTGGCGAAAAGCCAACAAGTCTACTGTGCTTTTGTAGACCTAGAGAAGGCCTATGATAGAGTGGTGAGGAGTGAACTGTGGCTAACATTGGCATTGTATGGAGTGAGCAGCAAACTGATACGGGCACTGAAATCACTCTACGAGAATTCCAGTGCCTGTGTCCGAATTAACGGCGCTTACACAGAATGGTTTAACATTGAAAGAGGTGTTAGACAGGGTTGTGTGGCGTCTCCTGTGCTGTTCAATCTATTCATTGACAACTGTCTGAAAGAGTTGAAAGAAAGTGTGTATGGGTTGAGAATGAATGAACTGACCGTCAAATGCCTTCTATATGCTGATGACCAGGTAATACTTGCATCATCGGCGGTGGAGTTGCAGATGATGGTTGGTATGCTAAACGAGTCTTTGAAAAAGAAAGTAATGAAAGTGAATGTAAGTAAGACGAAAGTAATGATTTTTGAAAGAGAAGAAAGTACGTCGAACTGTTCGACTGTGATTGAAGGAGAAAGAGTGGAACAAGTGGAAGAGTTTGTATTATACTTAGGATGTAAGTTTTCAAGAGATGGAAGGCATGACAGTGATATTGAGCGAAGAGTTGTGGCAGGTAATCAGGTGAATGGGGCACTATATAGCTTTATGAACAGCCAGAACGTGTCTCATAAGGCAAGGATGGCTGTGCATCGAGGAGTGCTTATCCCTACACTAATGTATGGTAGTGAATGTTGGGTGTGGCAGGAGAAGCATCAGAGTGGAATAAATGCGGTCGAAATGAGAAGTTTGAGAAGTATAGTTGGTGTGACTCTGATGGACAAAATGCGAAACAGTGTGATAAGAGAACGTTATGGTATGTCAGAAGATGTAGTAACCAAGGTGGAAAAAGGGATGCTTAGATGGTTCGGACATGTAGAGAGGATGGATGACAGTAGATTGACAAAACAGATACATAAAGCGAGTGTGAATGGACAAGCTATTAAGGGTCGACCAAGGCGAACATACTGCGACCAAATCGCAGATATCCTAAATAAAGGCCAGGTTAAAAGTACCAGTAACCGGCGAGCATGCATGAAGACATTAATGAAAGTTGAGGAAGCGAAAGAAGTATGCCAGGATCGTAGCAGGTGGAAATCCGTGGTCTCTGCCTACCCCACTGGGAGAGAGGCGTGATGTTATGTATGTATGTATTATTATGTTCAATGTGTACCTATTCAAATGTAGAATAATAAACGATTTTTCTTTATTTGTTTCTTTCTATTTAATGTACAATACACACATGAATATTGTATAAATTTCATATTATTTTACTAACAAAGCGAATCAAATATGACGTACATTCCATCTGAGTTACTAATATCATGAATATAAATTGAAACATCACTAATATTTATGTAGGGTTGCCCGCGGATATTGCTCACAGCACCGATACGCGCCCGGGCAGGTGTTCAGACAATGTGCCCGCTAGTAATAGATTCCTGATACCGAAATTTATGCCTATTACCGACCCGTTCTGAAGAAATACAATGCCTTTATTGCGACCACTGTTATTCATAGCCAGACATTACGTAAAGTGTACCCAAAATTTTTATTGGTATGTAGAAGAGAATAGGCTGCTTATGATTATGACATCATTTTGTACTTACTAAGAATAATGGGTTAAATTTGGTAGTTAACGTAACATTTTTCTTCATAAGACGTTTTTAACCAACCCAACTTTAAGAAGCATTACTTACAATGTCTTCAAGACTTGCAAAACATCAACATTGAGACACACACACACACACATATCACGCCTATATCCCCGAAGAGGTAGGCAGAGGTGCATTACACACCTACCATTTGCCAGTATTTTCCCACGTAATAGGGACCCAAGCCTATTGCCGTCACTGGGCACGGATTTAATGGGTTATGTCCAAAATGGCCGAATGAGTTTAATAAAAAGTAGCAGCTATACTGTAATTTTGAAAAAAATTTGAAACGCGTTGCCTTGCGATGAAATTTTGATTAAAGGCAACAGAATCTTACGTACCAGCTGCTAAGGCAACATTGAGATGCCGCGAATAATCGCTATTATTCGATATTCGACTTGTTTAATACCTGATTTATTGCCGGGTCATACGGCAACAAAATCGTCTTATAGATATTTTACTTTAGTAGTTGCAATGACTTCAAATACAAACGTAAGAGATTTTGGATGCAAAGGGGCCCTTCTTACATCTATCGCTCCCCAGCGACCTCACCTGCTAGTGGCGCACCTGCTGATTAACGGACGAGGTTCGTATATTACGGTACCCATGTGGTGGCTTCGGCCCCTACGTGGATACCAGGTGGTACAACAGTGTTGGTCCGGGGGGTACCACCGTGCAGCTGTGCTAAAGCCCCCCAAGTAACCCAGCCCAGGCTGGGTTGCGTTAGGGGTTCAGCAGCTGCACTGCCGGGCCCAGGGCGATGTATGGTGCGGCAGGCAGGTGTTCAGTGGGGGCGAAGCGGAGTCTAGTGTGGGTGGTGTGGGTCGATTCGCCGGCCAGGGAGACCCTTAGCAACGCCGTTGCCGCGGCCACCCGCAACATAGTCATGGGGCCCGCCTGGGACCAACCACCCCAGGAGGCTGCCCCACATGTTGCGCATAATCCTGATGTGGGGTCGCCGCTCCGGGTGGTAAC
Source organism: Nudaria mundana (assembly GCA_963556515.1). Lineage (NCBI taxonomy): Eukaryota > Metazoa > Arthropoda > Insecta > Lepidoptera > Erebidae > Nudaria > Nudaria mundana. Next base: position 12,082,259 of record OY748287.1, read on the forward strand.
CGGTGTGGGGTAGCGGCGGCCTTGCATCAGGGGGGTTTGGGAGCCCTTCCGTCCGGCGGGTCGGGTCCGACCTAGCCACACGGTTCTAGACGAAGCTAGCCTCTGCACTTTGTCACTTACTGCCGCACCAAATAACGCCCTGTCTTCACGCTTCCCTATATCTCATCATGACAGTGCAACAAAGTTATAAACGGTACACAGCGGCCTCTAGAAACCCCACAAAGTCGATTCCTTTTGAGGTGGAGTTCGCGAATATCCGCGGACTCCATGCGAACCTCGATACCGTCCACCATCACCTAGAGACGGCACGGCCTTCTGTGATGTTCCTTACGGAGACACAGATACGCCGCCCTGACGACACGTCTTACCTCAGTTACCCGGGTTATGTCATTGAGGAACAATTCCGCGACAAAGCCGGAGTGTGCGTGTTCGTTAGGGCGGATGTCTGCTGCCGCCGGTTGCGCTGTCTAGAGAACCCCTCCTACTCCGTCCTTTGGCTGCACGTGGATCATGGCTCTATGAGCCAGATCTACGTGTGCGTCTACCGCTCCCACACAGAGGACACTGGGACAACAAGGCTTTTCGAATACCTCAGCGAAAAGGCTGACGATGCGCAGGTGCGGTTCCCGAACGCTGACCTGGTTTTCCTGGGGGACATTAACGGTCATCACGTTGAGTGGCTGGGGTCCCTTAGGACCTATCATGCGGGACGATCCGCCCATGCATTCGCTCTCTCCCACGGGCTGACCCAGATGGTACAGGGGATCACCCGGATACCTGACAGGTCAGGCCACACGCCCGCCTTGCTGGATCTACTACTGACGAGTCGCCCAGCCGAGTACAGTGTGTCGGTACGGGCCCCACTGGGCACTTCCGACCACTGTGTGGTGCACGCCAGCTTCCAAGTGCCACCGCCTGCTCGTGCTGAGCAAATGACTCGACGACTATGGCACTACTCGTCGGCAGACTGGGACGGTCTCCGCGATTACTTTGCGTCCGTCCCGTGGAGCCAGCGCTGCTTTGTAGGGAAGGCGCCTTCGGATAGCGCTGCTGCCGTTGCTGGCGAGATCAGTCTAGGGATAGAATATTATATCCCTTTCACTGATGTCGCCAGCATCCGCAAAGCTCGCCCCTGGTTCGGGCGTGAATGTGCCGAGGCTGTCCAGAAAAAACAGTCGGCATATCGCGCCTGGGTCAGGGCTCGGGCGGCACGTGACCCGAACGTGAATCGCCTCAAAGCAGCGTACAATAGGGCCACTAGGTTCAGCAAGAGGGCCTTCAAGAGAGCGGATGCCCAGCGCGTCGCGCAGCTTGGTCAGGAGCTCACATCCCACCCCACGGGCAGCCGTGGATACTGGCAACTGGCCAAAGCCGTACAGTCTAATTTTTGCCAACCCTCGCTGCCACCACTGCGTTTTCCTGATGGATCACTGGCTCACAAAGCCCAAGAGAAGGCGGATATGCTCGCAGACCTCTTTGCGGCTAATTCCCGCGTCGATGACCGTGGCCTGCAGCCCCCCGCCATCGCCAACTGTGGCCACACTATGCCTGATATTGTTATCAGGCAATGTGATGTACGGGCAGTGCTGCGATCGCTCGACACGCGGAAAGCCAGTGGCCCTGACGGCATTCCGGCGATGGTGTTACGAAAATGTGCTGCTGAGTTGTCTCCAGTACTAACGCGTCTGTACCGCCTGTCATACTCTACAGGGCTCGTGCCGGAGGTCTGGAAAGAAGCGAACGTACAACCGATCCCCAAGAAAGGGGATCGCTCCGATCCAGGCAACTATCGACCCATAGCTGTCACCTCAGTCATTTGCAAGGTGCTTGAGCTCCTTATCAATAAGCAGCTCATGCGATACCTGGAGGATCACTCGCTAATCAATGATCGGCAATATGGCTTCAGGCCAAAACGATCAGCGGGTGACCTCCTGGCATTCGTCACGCATGTATAGGGTGGGGCTATGGAAAAGTACGGCGAGTCCTTGGCTATTAGCCTAGACATCGCCAAAGCTTTCGATAGGGTCTGGCATGCTTCGCTCCTTTCCAAGCTTCCGGCATATGGTCTACCTCCTCAACTGTGCAGCTGGATTGCCAGCTTTTTAAACGAGCGCCGAGTGCGGGTCCTCTGCGATGACCAGGCTTCTCGCTTCTTGCAAGTGAATGCCGGGGTACCGCAGGGGTCCGTACTATCACCAACTCTCTTTCTTCTGCATATCAATGATATGCTATCCCTCGGGAACATTCATTGCTATGCAGATGACAGCACACTGCACGGGAGTTACTCGGTTCGTCCGACGGCGGGGCGATCTGAGATTGAGGAGGAGAGACGACGACTCATAACCTCGACAGTATATCCCAATGGGGTGCCGAGAACTTGGTCGAGTTCAATGCCCGCAAAACGCAGGCGTGTGCATTTACAGCGAAAAAATCTCCTTTCCTTCCCCTACCCACTCTTTAGAATGCAACATTACCAATGAAGGATAATCTAGACATCCTTGGCATAGACGTACGTCGAGAGCTCAATAACACTAAATACATTGAGAGATGTATTGGGCTAGCTTCGCGGAAACTAGGAATACTGAACAAGGTAAAGCGATTCTTTACACCGCACCAGAGGTGTCTGCTGTACAAAACGCAGATTAGACCCTGCGTCGAATACGGCTCTCACCTCTGGGACGGCTCCGCGAAGTATTTGCTGGACGCACTCGACGCTATGCAGCAACGCGCTGTTCGTATTATAGATTGTCCGGAGGTAACGGGAAGCCTTGAGCCGCTAGCCCAGCGCCGAACAATTGCTTCCTTGGCCGCGTTCTACCGTATTTACCACGGTGAGTGTTCTGAAGAGCCCTTCAATCTGATCCCACCCTCTCCCTTCCGATCCCGAACAACGCGTGCCGGGCAGAGATGTCACTCTCGTACCGTGGAAACGTCTTCGCGAGAACTGAGCATTTTAAACGTTCGTTTCTCTGCCGAACGATGGTGGCTTGGAACGCCCTGCCCGCGCACGTGTTTCCTCCAACATATAACCCTGGGTTCTTTAAGCGAAGCGTGAAGAGGCACATTACTGGGTCGTCAAGTTGAGGGTCACTCTCTATAGTATTCCTGTGTACTGTGAGAGTTGCCCACAATCGCCAGACGTCGCCACAGCTTACCATCAGGCGGGTGGCGTCAATTGGTCGACCTAAATATATATATATATAAAAAAAGAGATTGAAGGTGTGCAAATATTGCACAAAAGCACACATACTTTTCCACTGTTATAATTCAATTTTTACTAACCGGTTTCACCTCACGGCATCATCAGAGATTCCAATATAGCTTCAATAAATCACATAAACACTTTATTTGTGCAATATGTGTAGCAGATTCCACCAAGTGCCATGAATCGACAGCATAAGTAGTCTTTCATATTTGATCATTAAGACGTTATGTAGATAGCTAGTTATCGAGTGCTATGTAGATGTTATAAGCTTAAATGGTTTAAGACGACTATAATTGAGGGTGATAACGCAACTATGGTGTTAATGTTTGACCCGGCTCCCGCTTCCAGGCACAAACTCGGCGTCATGTCATCATTTGCATGTTCAAACGTTTAAAATCACTAACCGTATCAATAGGTACCAATGGTACCAACTCGTAATAGGTGCTATTTATAAAAATAGGATCATAACTCAAACTTATTTAACATTGTTATTGCAGATTACTGGACTAGGCCGTAGACCAGCCCGCGTGGACAGACTTATAATGATAACAAGGTTATTTGGCAATATAAGAAATAGCATTAATACTATATAATAATACTAAATACTGATCTAAAAATTTAAAGAAATATTTTTGAAGAAAAAAGCAAAAAACTTGATAGTGGTCCTCTTAGTTTATGTTTTAAATGGCAATAACATTAATGCCATTGGCAATGAACTAATCTTAATTGTGCCAAATACTGTAAGTATTAATTATTTCTATCTCTATTATAAAAGTGTCGTATTACGTAGGTATATACCTAACATCGACTGCACAAAAGCTCGATTTTTTTAAAAGCCGGATTTTTTATTAATAATCGACTAGTGTTCATCTGCCCGTCTACCCGGTGTTTCCATACCACACAATGAGAAAATCAACATCTATTGCCGATCTATAACAATAAACAAACGTTTTCTTTGGAGTGTGTAATCATTTGTGACTTTTACTACTGTTGGCAAACGGAAAGAAATAATATTCCTAATGTTGTTTTAGGACGTCTTCACCTATGTAGTACAAAGATAAAGATAACATTATAGCGATTTAAAATTTCTAAGTCAATTTAGGTATCTACATACACTGTAGGTACACCGACGTTAGTAAAACCACAGAATAAGGAATAGTAGGTACTTACATACAGAACTTGCACTCCGACGTTAATTAAAAGCACATTCTTTTGTTTACAGAGAACATCATTCGAACGTTAGGGTTGTCCAGTACAGTAAAATATATACCAGCATAATTAGACCAATAATTATGACGTTAATGCCTCAATATCAACTCTATGGTCAATGCCGTGTCACAAACAAGAGACAACCCTTACTGACTTACAACTTCAAGTTGTAGCTGACGTCACGTATTTTCTGCGATTGTTAAGCGAGTGACATAGCCCTGGTAAAACGAAGTTGAAATGCTTAATTGTAATTAGGTTATTCTAAAGAAATTCATTCCGGAATATCTTATCAGGACTGGCTAAAGACTCTTCTCTATTCCGTGCTAAAAGTTTCTGTAAATCTGTTTCTACATACATACCTACATATTATATCATCACGCCTACGCACGAACGGGTTGTTTTGTTGAGCTCTCGTAATGATGGGTTGGTATTGCCGTTACCTAAATTCCAACAGCCAACATTGATTTTACGTCTTTTCAGTCTGTTTCACGAGCTTTATAATGACATAATACAATAAATAAATATTGTTGGACATTCTCACACAACATCATCTAGCCCAAATTAAGCTAATATAAGCTTGTGCTATGGGATCTAGACGACTGGTGTCACGAAACTCCTGATCGTGAAGGAATTTGCCCGTAGTTCAAATAAAGGGAAATATGACGATAATATGAGGGCGATAGGTAGTGTATGTGAACGTGTGTATGTGTGAGTGTATCCGATGTTTGCCTGTAAATCACATAGATATTAAGTGCCTATACCCAAATTGTAATGCTCCATACAATCGAACCATGCAACTCATCCAAGGATGAGACGGGACTCCTTTGTCCCTAGAATGGCCTCCGACTCCGCCCCTCACAGCCATCCCTGACCACCGCGACCTTTCGTTCTGTCCGTCGCCTTTCATTTCAGTGGTTTACTCATATAACAACATATTGTAAACACTCACCTCCGTTCTCGGATCTCTTACCACATTTCCCGTTTCGTTCTCCATCCGTTTCTCTGGATATCCTGGCCTTCACACCGTTCTCCAATTTTCTGCTCCTCCGCAACTCCTCGTCGCAGGTCACGGTTCTCCCTCCATTCCCCGCACCCCCTTCCCCTGTTCCCCCTGTCACCCGCCAGCTTTGCGTTCCGTTTTACAAAAGTTATTCGCTTTCGCGACACTCCCAGCCAGAGAAAAAGCACAAACTTCGAATTGCTTACTATTAGGCTGTTACACATCAGAACGTAAGTTTGGGATTTCCTAATATAATTTTGTATATAATAATATATATGATAATAAATAAATAAACTATGTCAAATATAGTAATTGTTTTATTAAGGAAGCAACATCATTGAGTTATACAATTGAGTGGTCCACTTCTTAATTAAATTTCGTGCTTTGTTCGCCGCAATTCTCTTACTTCTGCCTTCATTGTTTATACTCTCTGTACTGCCTACTATATCTTCGACTCTTACAGAATCTCCCGTGTCAACTACCTCCTCTCTTTCCCTAATTCCTGTATCATTGTCCAGTGCCTTCTCCGTATCTGTATTTCTACCATCTGTATGTCCCTGTTCCCATATCTCCAAGGGATATAAATGGACTACAGAGCGTGTATATTCTTTCTTGCCCACTTCAACCTTCGCAGCTCTAACTTCCCCGTCGTTGCTTTGGATTAACTCGGTTATTCTACCGACTCTCCACTTAACCCTCGGTCCCTCATCCTTAATCTGCACAACATCACCTACCTCAGGTAATTTTACACGTGTGTTCTTCTGTTCTTTGTTGTATCGCTCTCGGAGTGTGGGCAGATACTGGTTAATGAACTTAAGCCGGAACTCGTTTAGAACCAGCTGCCCTTTTTTCCAGCCTTGTATAAGATCCTGCTTAGAGACAGTCCCTTGAGGTATATCTCCCCTTTCATTTGCTTCCTCTAGCATGAGATGCCCTCCCACGCGCAAAAAATCGGCAGGCGTCAATATATGTTCTACGTCTTGTCCTACTGAAGTAAGTGGTCTGCAGTTTAATACCGCTTCTACTTCCTTTAAGATCGTCAACAGTTGGTTTTCATTTAGGATATGTTTATCTACTGTTCTTTTTAGACAGTATTAACTCAGGCGTGCCTCTGGTAGCTATAAATCTGCGCATAGCCAACAGACATTCCTCCGCCGTTAGGTTCGATACGACCTCAAGATAGACCGCTCTCACTGCAAGACATGTAAACAAACATGCCCAGCGTTTCTCCATATCACCTTTTGTCTTGATATATATGGGCCCTAAATAATCTACCCCAGTGAAGGTGAAGGGTTTTGACATAGTGACTCTTTCTTTGGGCAATGGAGCCACTGGGGGCATTTTATAAGGGCTTCCTCCATACTTTCTGCATTCTTTGCATCGGTGCAGCACTTTCTGCACCTGCGATCTACCTTGAGGTATCCAGTACCTTTGTCTCACTGCCGCTAGAGTTTGAGAAACTCCTACATGGTACATTCTCCTGTGTGTCTCTTCTATAACATCAAAAGTGAAATCCGTGTTTTTAGGTAACAAGATAGGGTATTTCTGATCTGTAGGCCAGTCAGCAAACTTGAATCGTCCTTTGCAACGTAGGATTCCGTTTTCTTCGTAGAGCCCTAGGGTTCTAGCCAAATTAGTTGGTTTGCCATTTATCTCATCTGAGAAATGTTTTCTCTGTAAATCTTTTATTACTCCGTATGTATCCTCTTCTGCTGTGGTTAACACACAGTGTTCTGTTACCTTGTTTTCAGGCCATTCCATAGCATTATTCTTTAAGAAGTGTGGGCCTTCGAACCATGGGCGTAGAGTGTTCAAACCAGTTTTACATGGTCTGGTAGCAATGTCTGCTGGATTCAGTTCTGTAGGAACATACCTGAATATGGTGTCCTTCAGCTTCTTAATTTCTTCCACCCTGTTGGACACAAAGGGCGGCAGGACCCTCTTGGATGTCAACCAGTGGAGTGCTACTTGACTATCAGACCACAGGTACAATTTTGTTATGGCCATATCAATTGCTTCTACGACATACTTCAACAGTTTGCACCCAATCCATATCGCCATCAGCTCTAAGCGAGGGATTGTGTGGGCTTCACGGTTTTTTATAGGTGTTAAGCGGGATCTGGACATCACTAAGCTAATCGTAGTTTGCTCGCCATTGCTTACTTTCAGGTAGACGACAGCCGCGGCGGCGTCGCAGGATGTGTCCGCAAAGCAATGCAATTCTATAGAGCGGACATTGTGTGGACTCAGACCATACCATCTAGGTATCTCCACCTGCTGTGTCTCGAGAAGGTCACTAGTGATTTTTACCCATTCCTCTTGCAAATCAGCCGATAACACGGTGTCCCATCCAAGTTGCTTTTGCCATAGCTTCTGTAGGAACAGTTTAGAGCGTAATAGTAGGGGCGAGGCGTACCCGCAGGGGTCGAAAATAGAGGCAATGTGTTTTAATACTTTCCTCTTTGTGTCTGCTCGAGAAATATGTTCCTGATTTATATTTAACCTTACTGACAAAGCATCTTGTTTAATTTGCCAATTGATTCCTAGTACAGTGGCTTCGGTGGAATCGCAAGCCACGTCCCTGTCTTGAACTGTTTCTAGAAGTTTCTCGTTATTGGAACACCAGTCTCTCATATTCATGGAAATTTCATCAAATGCAGCCTTAGTTTCCATGTACAGACTTATACATTCCTCTGATGTATCTCCTCCAGATATGAGATTATCCACATAAATTTCTTGAGCTATTCTCTTACACACAGGTGTGTTCTTCTTCAGCAAGTGGTATTTTATTGTAATAGCCAGCAAGAACGGGCTGCAGACAATACCAAAGGGCACTCTGCAGAACCTAAGATGTTGTAGGTTGGTTTCAGTTGGGCTCTCATTGATATTCTTTACCCACAATGATCGGGTGACATCTCTTTCCTCTTCTTGTATGCCGATTTGGAGAAAGGCTCCCTCTACATCAGCTAGGACTCCAAATCTGAACGTTCGAAACTTCAGGATTAATCTGATTAAGTTTTCAAGTAACAAAGGCCCTTTATATAAACATTCGTTAAGGCTATTCGTACCTTTTGCCTTTGATGACGCGTCATAGACAAGCCTCAGCTTCTCTCCTTTCTTGACGCAGTGATGCGGAAGATAATGCACAGTATTCTCCGTTTGTGCCTTGACATCAACTTCCTCTAATATCCCTTTGTTCAATTGGTCCTTTAATACTGTATCATACTTTTCTAAAGTTTCTTTATCCATTCTTTTCAACAAGCCTACAAGACGTCCATGCGCTAAACCAAGATTGGTTGGCAGATTGGGAGGGGTTTGAATCCATGGCCACTTGATCAGGTACCTTCCTTCGATAAACTGCACAGATTTATGGAAATCTTCTACAGCTTGATCATCTCTCGTAGCCTTTGGGCAATCCACAATGCCTATTGCCTCTAGGTCCCATAGATTCTGTACCCTTAGAGGGCGGTCAGGCTCCGACTTAGACATCAGAAGGGGTTCTCCTTGTATGTATGTGATAACAGACAACTCATCATTTCTGTTATTCTCTTCTTGCTTGCCTGACCAAATCCATCCAAAACGAGAGTCAACTAGGTATAGATTCTCATCATATTTCTTCTTCTCATCAAGGATGAAAGTATGATAGTAATCATTCCCAACTAGTATATCTATCTTCGTTCCGAGAGATCCATCATCTGCTAGTTTAGTTCGAATTTTCGTTGGGATTTGACTGCATAATGATGTAGCCGGGCAACTTATATCTTCAGTGATATAAGGCATAATATTTAGATTTATTCTAATCGGCGGCGTAGTCAAAATGTCTATTTCTGACACAGGGCTTTCAATCTCTTTCGGTGTGTTGGAGCCGAATGTATAGACCATCAGACGGTTGTCTTCAATGACTTCCAATCCAAGTTCATTAGCAGCCTTGCAGGTGATGTAACTTCTTTGGCTGCCAGTATCTAATAGAGCTCTGAGTTTTACTTTACCAGTCTTTCCTTGAACTTCAATTATTGCTGTTTGAAGCAAGGTTGTAGAGTTCCTTTTGTCTTTAGAGTGCATTGTTGTCGTTTTCTTTTGGTTATTTTGGGAGTCTCTATTTGGACATATGGCTGAGTTGTGCTGAGTGCTCTTGCAGTGGTAACATTGCTTTCCTTTGGTACATGTCCTAGCCTGGTGATCCTCTTTGAAGCATTTAAAGCACTTGCCTTTCAGCAAGGCCTTTCTTTCGTGAAGTGTCTTAGAACACTGGTCATTGAAATGGTGTCCCGAACAGAAAATGCAAGGTTCAATCTTCCTTCTTTTCTTCTCCGGAGCCACCAGGGTCGATGTCAGGTCGTGTTTCATAAAACGATTCTTACGTTTAATGGATTTCCATCCCCTTTTGCGCACATCTTGAGAAGATTCTCGAATGTGTAAAGCTTCTGTGGAGATCATTGGTTCTGTAGAGTAGGGTTCTCGTCTGGAGAGCTTCGCAGTTATAATTTGTTCTAAATTTTTGCGGATCGTTTCCACATCTACTTCTTCAGTCTTTATCTTGGACCTAAGTTCATACAAAAGGTCATCAGGGAATTTATTTAAGATAATAGTTCGTAAGTGGTTGTGGTTTGTGTCCTCCCCCATACTCTTTAATATTCTGAGATGTTTTTCGATTATATTAAAGGTGTCCAAACAATCCTTTGGAGTTGCTGCCGCCGATTTCATTTCTGTTAAGGCTGCATAATGTGCATCAAGAACGAGACCCCTTTTTCCGTATCGTTCTGTCAAGAGTTGTACTGCTATAGTGTAATTTTCATTCGTTGAATCTAATCCTTGTACTGTTGCTAGGGCCTCGGCTTCTAAGGACGCCTGTAAGTATGCAAGTTTGTCTGCACTCCGTAGGTTTTGTGAGTCAATGTTAGATTGAAATCTGTCCCAAAACTCTGTCCACTTTAGTACGTTACCAGAGAACTTGGGCAAATCCAATTTGGGAAGCTTGCTCTGGACATATCTTTGTTGAAGGTTGCTATTAGAAGGCACTGATACAGGAGACGTTGCAGACAGGAGCTCGGCCTGCAGCTGAAGTTGAGTATATTCCACGATTTCATTCTCATCGAGTTTGTCTAGGCATGCATGTATCTCGCTGATAAAGCGATTGTTTAATATTTGCAGTTTATGGAGCAAGGCAACATTATGCTCTTCGTCTGCCTGTTCACACTCCTGGAAGCACGAAGAAACTTCCTCTTTATAGATCTTCAGTCTTCGTTTCCACGATGCCATGGCTCTTTCTTCCTGGCCAGCACCTCTAACCATTTGACGTTAGGTATTTGTCTCGCTGTGCTAGAGGCGCGACGCGGGTATGCCGTGAGTGTAAGTAGGTAGGTACCCTGTCTGCCTTTTGTTCGAGCGCGGTCGGTCCGCGCGTTGGCTCGCGTGACGGTAACACGGTTCTGCGTTCGCGCACAGCCACCTCGTCCTGCATTAATATCAATAGTTTCTGGATAAATTCCAAGAAATAGGAAGACTGTCGGGCGGTCCTTTCATAACAAACGGTGCCGCAACGAGGTGCCTTTATTTAACTTTGCTGTGTCGATGATGGTACACTACATACATACATAATGTCTTCACATTGCGTCCCTAACTGGTGATAGACATAACGCCCATTCCTTGGAGTGAAGGGGGCCTTTTAGGAAAGTTTCATTTCTGGCAATATACACTACAATTTACACTTACCTCAGGCCGTTGTATTCACACTCATTCACTTTTGTAATTAATACCGGTGAAATTTTTAATAATTATATCGCTTAGCAAACACTAAAACGTACTATTTTTCACTTTTTTAACACAAATTTCTTGTCGTCTAAAGGACATAGGCAAAAATGGCGGAATCGAAACTTTTGGGCGGAAACTAGAAAAGTTTTACTATTAGCGTAAATAGGATACCGATTTGATTACGCAACAAGTGTTGTCTCTGTCTTACATAGAGGTGGTTCCATTAGACTGTCTCTTTCATCAATCATTTTGTTCACATTTCGTTCGTTTGATTGGTAATAAGTGACAGATACGAATGCAAAGCAGACTAGGGGTGGGAAGAGGTTATGACCGGCGAGGTCACCACAGGTGACAACTAAACCAAGTATTCTTACTTCGTTATTTACTATTCATTCAATAATTTGTTAACCAAAAAATAGTAACTTATCCTTTAAGATACTGCTGTCCTTTTAGGGCACGACAGCGATTATTAGGTGAGTATTTTTGATAAATTCACAAAGAGTAGTAACTTATTCTTTAAATTACTGCTGTCCTTTCAGAGCACGACAGCTACAACATTTCCTTTCAGACTGGTCACCGATCTATTTTATACCACAATTTTTATTCTATTACTGATCCGATTCCCATAATAAAACCCTTTCGCAACTGGCTTTATTCACTTTCGGTTTTTGACATGTTTCTTAATGTAACTTTGTAAGGAGTATTTATCACAGTCACATCTCTATTTATTGTGTGTGGAGTCTACCAACTTAACAAAGCTTCTGAAACCGGAAATGAACTATAAATACAACTCCTTTTTTACAAGATCTGCATCGCAAAATTTACTGTAGTGTGTGTAAACAATAAAATAATAATGAAGTAAACATCAAACATGTAATCATACGCCATACTTTTTCTGAGGATCCCAGCATCTCCACCATGTCACGAAACTCCTGATCGTGAAGGAATTTGCCCGTAGTTCAAATAAAGGGAAATATGACGATAATATGAGGGCGATAGGTAGTGTATGTGAACGTGTGTATGTGTGAGTGTATCCGATGTTTGCCTGTAAATCACATAGATATTAAGTGCCTATACCCAAATTGTAATGCTCCATACAATCGAACCATGCAACTCATCGACTCCTTTGTCCCTAGAATGGCCTCCGACTCCGCCCCTCACAGCCATCCCTGACCACCGCGACCTTTCGTTCTGTCCGTCGCCTTTCATTTCAGTGGTTTACTCATATAACAACACATTGTAAACACTCACCTCCGTTCTCGGATCTCTTACCACATTTCCCGTTTCGTTCTCCATCCGTTTCTCTGGATATCCTGGCCTTCACACCGTTCTCCAATTTTCTGCTCCTCCGCAACTCCTCGTCGCAGGTCACGGTTCTCCCTCCATTCCCCGCACCCCCTTCCCCTGTTCTCCCTGTCACCCGCCAGCTTTGCGTTCCGTTTTACAAAAGTTATTCGCTTTCGCGACAACTGGTAAACATACTTATATATTTCTAAATACATACATATTATACATAGAAGACACCCAAACTCCGAAACAAATATTAGTGGATAATAGTATTTCTTAGTCAACGTTGAGGAGTATAGACTATTTGAAACATGTGAAGGTACATTTATACAGAATGGTGCTCAGTTGCAACACGTTTCGTAAACTCTATATCGGACTAATCGAATCGACCTATAACTTGGCTACGAGCTTGTCGTAAATACGATCCACTTTATTATCTGTACCAGATTTAACAGCTCTCTCTACTGGGATGAGACGGTAACATTACCTACTCGATAGCACACTATACGGTTCAACACTTAATTGAAACACGAGCAACTAGATTATCGTGTTAGTAAATATAGTGTTGGTATAATATAACGTATTTTATACCATTTAAAATGTAGAAATTAATTTGTTTATGAATAAACATGGCTTATTACAAAATGATTACGTATATATGATCACAAATTCCAAATCATAAAATATTTTAAACCTATGGTAAGTAAAATGTTTTAAGAAAAAACTTTTTAAAATTATATAATAGCATTAATTTTTCGCAGAATTAAAAAGACAACAAAACGTCGACAATTGTTTCGCCTCTAAACGAGGCATTATCAAGACTTTTTATCTTTATTTTTATTTTTATATTTTATTATCGAAACAATTGTCGACGTTTTGTTGTCTTTTTAATTCTGCAAAAAATTAATGCTATTTTATAAATTTTTTTTTATTCCGAGCGTTAGCATCGGCATTGAGCCCACAATGAAGTATCTGGGGCTCGTACTCGATAGCCGGTGGAAATTCAGACCACACTTCCGAAGTTTGGTCCCCAAAGTGACGGGGGCGACAGCCGCGCTTTCGCGACTGATGCCCAACTTAAAGGGACCCAACGCTTCCTGCAGGAGACTGTACCTGGGGATCGTGCGGAGTATGGCCGTGTACGGGGCCCCCGTATGGGCGCCGAGTTTGACGGCCAAAAACGCTGCTGTGTTACACAGATCGTTGAGGACCTTGGCCGTCAGAACAATAAGAGGATACCGCACGATTTCCCTAGAGGCTGCATGTCTCCTAGCCGCGACCCCTCCATGGGACCTGGAAGCGAGAGCCCTTGCGGCATTGTTCCAATGGCACAAGGAGGCGCTGGAGCGGGACCACAGGCCTGCGTCTCGAGAAATCGAGGCTCAGCGGTCCCAACTCCGCCAGGATCTCATGGAGACATGGAAGGTGCGACTTCAGCAACCAAAGTGGGGAACCACCACCATCGCGGCGGTGAGACCGATCATGGAGGAGTGGCTGCAGAGGCAGCACGGTGGCCTCACGTATCGTGCGACACAGGTCATCACCGGGCACGGAAACTTCGGTGAGTATCTGTTTCGCATGCATCGTGAGGTCACACCCGCGTGTCAACACTGCGAGACTTCCGGCGTAGACACGGCATTCCACACGTTGGTGGAATGCTCAGCATGGCCGAGTCAGCGCCGGGACCTCGTTGTGGGCCTGGGCGTAGATACGCTCTCGCTGGAGACCATGCTACGAGCCATGGTCTCTAGCGAGAGTCAGTGGAACGCGGCCGTGTCCTTCTGCGAGCAGGTAATGCTCGTGAAGGAGGCGGCCGGTAGGGTGAGGGAGCGTACCCTCCCCGCTGAGTTCCGAAGTGTGCGGCGAGGGCGCCGCAGACGTGACTACGCCCAGGACCATCGACCTCCATGATCGAGGCCTGAGGACGATGGATTAGCAACCCACCGTCCTTACAGAAGCCGGCTAGACGGGCTGCGTGATGTGGGGCTGCACCCCACGCACGCCTTCACTCACCGACGCGGGATAAAACCCGACCCCAAAGATGCGGGGTAACACCCGACCACCACGCAGTGGCCACGCGGGTGGCCAAAGTCCGCCGGGCGCCACCGGGAATTCTCTCAGTCTCTACCGGAGGCGCTCGGTAATAGACGTATATGAATTTTATGAAAATTCTAAGTTTTCCTTAAATTTGCCGTATATCAATCATTACTTCGTAGAATTTGATCCTTAACAGCAACATTATCGTATGGTGTAATAATAAAAGGTGTGATTTTTTTTCTAAATCAATGGGTTCGATTCCCACCTAAGATTATAGGTTTTTAAAAAATCTAATGAATGTTTTAAGTTTCATCAAAATCGGGCTTGTGACTCCTTTAAGCATTTTTTGCTATTCCTTATAGTTCCGGATTTGGCCATCCAAGATGCAAGCCCACTTGAAAAATTCATTCTGTATAATATATATTTGACTGCCTTGGTGGCGCAGTGGTAGGAGTATGCGACTCAAATTATTTGTGTGATCCACAAATGTTTGTTTCGGAGTTTGGGTGTCTTCTGTGTATAATATGTTGTATTTAGAAATATATAAGTATGTTTATAAGTCGTCTAGACCCCATAGCACTAGCTTAATTTGGGCTAGATGATGTTGTGTGAGAATGTCCAAAAATATTTATTATTTATTATTTACTAGCGACCCGCCCATGCTTCGCACGGGTGCAATGTGGACTATTTAGCATGTCAGTCTTAAAATTCAAATATCTCAATGAAAATATTTGTATGCTTTGCATTGGTTGAATGATTGTCTTTATCTGTGGTATTAGAATTGTGGAATTAGATTCGTCTCTGAATTTTAATGCCAAACAATTTTCAATCACTACTGACATGCTATCAATTGATACTATCGATCGTCCTTGTAAGGAATCGATGGATCGTAATTCATGGCAGAATTTTGTTTATTTACCCACGAATTAGTTCTGGCTCTCTGTTATCGATGTGGGCATCAGCTCACCTAAGCCAGGATAGGGGTAGGCCCCTATCCTGGCTGAGGCGAGCCTCAAGCTCAGCCCGAAGCTGGCTGAGCCGAGCCTCACATTCCCTTAACGAATCTTCGTCTCTAGCTGAACGTGCTCTTTGGGCATTCCCTGTACTACGACCTATGTTTAAACGACGACGTCTTTCAGATAAGACTTTATACCTATTATATTCAGTTCTTTTTTGAACTTAAATACCTACATTACTTTAAACCACTTTTTGGCTATAATTCTATTGTTTTATTCTAATTCCTATCCAACCAAGGTACCTACTATGAATTTCGAAAAACATGTCGAATGAATTGAATGAATGAAAATGAATTTTTAATGTAAAAGCCTATGATATAACCTATTAATCTGTAATATCTTCGAAAATATTCATTTAAATTACATGCGGGCCATATTGATCTATATTAAAAGCAAAATGTATTTAAGGTACTTAATTGAATAAGGATTAATGCTGTATTGCTTAAAATCTCTGTGTGTTCACTGCCGTCATTGGGCATAGCCCGGCTGCGTCGCCGCGCAAAAAGCGACTTTGTTTCATACTATGTATAGATTTATATTCCCTCACTTACCCATATCAATGTTACACCTGTACATATGTACTCGTAGCTAGCAGCCAGAATTTACTTACAAAATTTACCTCTTTACGATTTTATCATAGATTAATGATGTAGATACTTAGGTACATCATAATTATCCATAACTAATTGTAATAAATAACTCCGTTTTAACTTGCAGACTGGGGAGAATTTCTTTCGTCTGTAACTCTACATCTACGGGTTCTGTCGGATCATGTTTGAGGCCGTATTTATCAACCGATTTGCATGAAACTTTACACACACACTCCTTGCTTACAATAAATAACATTTGAATGATATTTTTTGGATTGGATGACAAATGAAAGAGTAATAAAGAAAATTGAAGAAGAAAAAGTATAAACAAAGCCGCTCCCGAAGTCTACGGTTCACAGAACCACTAGTGATATAAACTTTAACTTACAGGTCTTGGATTTTTCATCAGTCCATCCTTTACATTGAGCATTAGGAATTTATGTATAGTAACTAGCTGTTGCCCGCAGCTCCGCCTGCGTGTTACTTTAGATTTACATAACTTTTTTATTTATGAACCGATTGAAGACCAATCCTTAAATGTTAAGTTGAATAAACCACAACGCATTACTGAAAACCGCAAATTCAAATCAAAAATTCAAATCGGTTAAGCCGTTTCTGAGATTAGCGTGTTCAAACATTCAGACAAACAGACAAAAGTTCTAAAAACCATTGTTTTGGGTTTTATTGCGTTTGTGGCATAAAAAATAAGAGAAGCTTTAGCCTATTCGTAAATAGATGCCTTATAGGTGAATAATCTGAATTATGTACCTACTATTCATAGTATTCTATGTCTCACATAACATACAAAGCTTTATACTAGTCAGGGAGCCAGACATACATCACGTCTATATCCCACAAGGAGTAGGCAGAGGTGTACCTCACATCCACACTTTGTCAGTACCTAATCTTGTTGGTGGCGAACTACCACCAACATAATAATTAATATACTTACATTATGTAACTACGTTACATAAATCCCTAATAGTCCAGGTACCTACATCAATAGGAAGACTATACTGAAAGCTATTCTCTAAAGATAGCTTTGTGATCGTATAATCGTATATCTAATCATGATGTGTATTGATCAGATATCAACTGGTAGAAGAATACTATTAGGTACCTATACCCATAAACATTGAAACACTAAAGTCAATACATGATTGTATTTATTCGTATTCCGCCCATTCGATTACCACAGAATCCCGAGAAGGGCAAGAAACTCGGTAGGGTCATATTATAATATCTTACAAGTATTTAAACATAATAACAATACAATACACTTATCTTAGTATAGAAGCTCCTCAAGGATTGACAACAGTCGACACGTAATATCTTTTCCGACATAAAAAGTAAGCCAGTAGGTGCCCAGGATATTAAAGAATAATTATACCAAGTTTCATCGTAATCGAACCGGTAGTTATTGCGTGATGCCTGAACAAACAGACAGACAGACAGATAAAAAAAAATTAATCACATATTGGGTTCGGTGTCGGTCTAGTAACAGCCCCTGCTATTTATTTTTTTGAGATTTTCAATGTACAGAATTTTCACTTCTACAGATTTATTATAAGTATAGATCATTACTATAAATTATAGTAAGTCGTTCTATTCGTACGTCCACTTCGTACTCTCACCCAAACGGCTCGAAAATAGTCGGTACATAGTGTTATTTATTAGCAATGCATTGATTATTACTTATAACATGTTTATCAGTGGTCTAGATCCCATATCACAAGCTTATAGCTTAGTTTGGGCTAGACGACGTTGTGTGAGAATGTCCATATTTATTTATTTATCACACACACACACACACACACACTTCATGTCTATATCCCCGAAAGGGTAGGCAGAGGTGCATTACACACCCACAATTTGCCAGTATTTTTAGTCTCACGTAATAGGGGGCAAGCCTATTGCCGTCACCGGGCACATATATAATGGGTTATGTCCAAATTTGCAAAATGAATTTAATAAAAAATAGCAGCTATATTGTATTAATTGAAACCCGTTGCGTTGCGATGAAATGTTGATAAAAGGCAGCAAAATCCTACTTGCCAGTCGCTATATATATATAACCATAAAGTCCTGGGCCTCTCGGACTATGTATATTGTTTATTTATATAGGTTAGTAGGTTTATATAGGTAATCATTATGCGCTTTCAATGATTATAAATAATTCAAAATATCTACAGTATCTACTTTACGTACCTATAGAGAAACTGGAATAATTGAAAGGTGTTACTTTATTTGAGCTGCGTTGAATACGAAAATCGGTGTGTAACATTAAACACTATGTCACCTCCGAAAGTATAGCTAGTTTAATATTTACTAACGTCCCGTATTTCATACGCCAAGCGGATTAAGCCCGATTATATTTCGTACGTAATCCGTTTGAGCTGATTTATAGTAATTTAATAGGCGCTTTGTGATACCTCGATCCGAATACGATTACAGATATTAACACACACACACACATATCACGCCTATATCCCCGACGGGGTAGGCGCATAGGTGCATTACACACCCACAATTTATCAATATGTTTACTCCCACGTAATTTCATATAATTGTTTATTAATTTCATATAATTAATAGGCTTGCCTCCTATACATAACACAACCTCTATATTTTTGTATTTTAAAGCAATGAGTTTGCTTAAACTATTCTTAAAATATTAAGAAAGAAATTATAAATAGATCACAAAAACTGATATCATTGGCAGGACTCGAACCCACGGCTTTTCCCTAACAGCGGGACTGCTCTGACCGATACCGACAACATCGAATTTTGGCTTCATATCAAATTCATAATTTCTAGATCGCGCTTTTAAGGTTAGCGTTGGATCCACCGTTCTGCCGAACTAACGGTACCAGTGTATCATGTTACAACGATATTTAAACACTGAATTTTCAGATGAACCTTACTAAATCAATATATTTTTGTATTTTAAAGCAATAAGTTTGCTTAAACTATTCTTAAAATATTAAGAAAGAAATTATAAATAGATCACAAAAATTGAGGACCAATACCGACTTTGTGACCTATTTATAATTTCTTTCTTAATATTTTAAGAATAACACAACCTTATTCATTACCTACATACATAGCACAAATGTTCAATCAGAATTATTAAGTAGGTTATTAACCTATAAATAGCTACTATAGGATCTTATGAATCTATACTCTATAGGTAGAACAGGTAAGGTAGAAAAATACCAGATTCACAGAACTTCATACAATTTAATCTCAAATTGACATACATGAACAAAGCCAAGTAAAACACCATTAGCAAAAACATATTACTTACAAGTTTACACACATTAACTCACAAATTAATAATAGATCTGATAATCAACATGAAGATTAATAATTTTTAGTCTCAAGATAATCTTTTTACTAGCGAACAGACATTTTAGAACATAAGACCAATTGACATTCGTGCGTATCTTATATAGAGTAAAATTTATTTCAAAGAGTAAATTTATTCTAAAATGATCCTATTTCCTAACTGTATTATTTCGTTGTAGCTTTTCTTGTCACACACCCTAATCTAATGACTTAACTTTAATTACAGGTATTACTGAATTATCTATTCTCTACGCTGTGAATGATAGACGAGGTCAAGAAAGACATACCTATTATGTCTATATGGATATATATTTGACCCTTTTCATTTAAGTGCCAGGATAATGGACGTATTTACTACCCATTTCTGAAGCCAAAAGGGTTTGTTACATGAATATTTTAATAAGAATGAGGATATTGAATGATTGGGTGTATATTTGAAGGAGAGACCCCACTTGCTTCATTTTCATAGACACAGTACCGATATACCTACCAATTTACAGTCTGTTACGTCTATAGTCCTTACAAATTGATACCTTATATCAATGTGCTTGCTACGAGAGTGGAACACCGGATCATTATCAAGACAAATCGCCCTCCGATTGTCTACATGTGAGGTTAACTGTGCAAACTTAGCTAGCCCAATTTCACCTAACAAACTATTCACCAAACTATTCAGGTAAACAGCTTCCTTCATTGCTGATGACAAGCTCACATCGGCCTCACACGTAGACGTCGCCATACACTTTTGCTTTTGCAACTTGGTGACTAGTGCTTTACACTTTTAGATTCTAAGTAGGTACCTATGTGCAATTAAGACCGAACCACCGCCCTCCCCCCGATTAAAGCCCCCTATTATACAACTTTTTTATTAAATTAAATATCAAAATACAATTTATTACATCTGGCCTTTCTTGTAGTAGAAGCGCAGGTCGTATACCTCGGCACGCTATTCTAAACGACATAATTCGTAGGGCTCTTTCCACCGCAGGTCTTCCGGCCGTACGTGAACCAAATGGTTTAGCACGAAGCGATGGAAAGAGACCGGACGGTATGTCGTTGCTACCGTGGAAGATGGGAAGGCCTTTGGTGTGGGACGCTACATGCGTTGACACCTTAGCACCTTCACACCTTCCAAGCACATCTGGATGTGCCGGCGCTGCTGCTGCATCTGCTGAAGGCCTTAAACGGCGTAAATATGCCAACCTAGCAGGTGATTACATATTTGAGCCGTTTGGGGTTGAGACACTGGGGTCATGGGGTCCGAGTGCTCGCTGCCTTTATAGAGACATTGCTAAACGCCTAATCGATGCGTCTCAGGACCAGAAGGCTGGCTATTTTCTGGCCCAAAGAATAAGTATCGTATAAAAAAGCTTTGATGTCGATAACATTGTTTTATTATTGAGCGGAGCGGAGCGAAGCTCTATCTTATACGACAAGTGTAAATCGTTTGTGTGCCAACTCCTCCGAAACAGCTCGACCGATTTTGACCAAATTTGGCATACTGGTCGACATCATACCCGGGAGTGCATATCTCTGAAATCATGAAAATAGAGCATAAAAAAAATTAAGAAAATTTGCTCCGCTCAACATTTGCAATTAGTAGCATGCATTGCATACCTAGTATTTATTTAGAGTAGGTACGGGATCTTCCCTCTCATGAATTTGAAGTCATGCTCGCGAAGGAGGCGGCCGAGAGGGAGAGGAAGCGTACCCTCCCCGCCGAGTTCCCTAGTCAGCGGCGAGGGCGCCGCAGACTCATCTACGCCCAAGACCATCGACCTCCATGATCAGGGCCTGAGGACGACGGGATCGGCACTCGCCGTCCTTACAAAAGCAGGCTAGAAGGGTTGCGTGCTGTGGGGTCTTTGCCTCACAGCACGCAACCAGATTCACGCACCGACGCGGGATAAAACCCTACCCCAACGACGCGGGATTCTCATTCCGACCAAAGCCCGTAGCTACCACAGAAGTGGTTAAAGTCCGCCGGCGCCACTGGAAATACCTTCTGCATGTGAACCAGAGACGCCCGGCAACGGACGTTAGAGCGGCTGCGGCCTTGGGCCGCGGAATTAAAAAAAATAAAAGGTACGGGATCTCTACTTATTTGAGAGCAAGTTCACTGGTCGAAAGGCTTCATAATGTGAACACTAGTTTAAAAGTCAGTTAGTTAAAATGCAGTTAATTAGGAACCACAGACTTAAAATTACGCTGACGCAAAACTATGCGGGCAGCGGTCGTTTGTTTGGTGGTTTAGTGTACTGTGGGGGTTGTAGAAATTTGCACCAAATTTAAACAATGTGAAAATCTCCAGCCCAAGACGTGATTCATATTGATTCATATTGAAGTGATTCATATTGTAAAATTATACTAGGTGTATGCGCTGGTTCTAGCGGTGCGGGTTTTAGTGGACTGTATTTGCGGGGGATTATAAAACATTCGAAAAATTGAGATTAAAAATTAAAAAGAAAAGGAATTAGGATCTAGGACTCACCTTCTGCTGTTTCAAAGGGGCGCTCGTATTTTCTGCTTTACTTACTCCTTCAGGGCTGGCCAGCTCCTGTTTCCTGTTCCTTCACTAATTATTTAATCTCAAATTTTGAGACAAGATGCGGGAGATTGTTTTAAAGCGGTGTATAAAAAAAGGCGGTTTTAATTACGTAAAAATACGTTGTGGTTGTATGACTCGACGAAATTCAAATTACAAGTGAAGAGATTTGCACCTGTCAAATCTTTCGTTCTTCTGAGAGCGGTAAATATATCCATCTCGCTCGCTTCTGTAGGCTTGAGGTGAGTTGGAGTGAGATGAGGGATATGAGGACCAGAGGCTCGAGCACGAACAACTTGCGAAAAAGTATTCGTATCGTCATCGACAAACAATTGTATGACATTTGTACAGCACCCCTATCGTGCGTGAAAGTAACTAATTTTAGCAGCACGAGCGATTTTAAATTACTTTCGTATCGCAACCGTAGCGTCACACGTTCGTTACGTGACACTTTATAAAGAAACTTGGGAGCACGAATTTAATTTTGACGTACGGTAATTTAAATTTCGAAGGCTGGCTATCGAGCTATACGAATCTTTATTCACGTAAGTTTAGCCGGTGAGAAAACATTCGAAATGGTACCTACATGTGAATTGCTTTAATATTTAATCTAAAAGGAGTCTCTCCATCTCCATCTACTGTAGTTAGTAATGTTCTCTATGACAAATTGTAACCTATCTAATGATTTAAATATTATAGGTTCTTTGTGCAATATCGTTTTATGTCACTGGGTCATACCAGCGAATAGTGGGAATGACCAAATATTTTGGCCAAACCACAGTAAGCAAATGCGTCAAGGAAGTGACCGAGGCTCTTATCACCCCTGCAATATAGAGAAGAAATCACCTTTCCTTCCCCTACCCTCTCTTCAGAATGCATTATTACCAATGAAGGACAACCTTGACATCCTTGGCATAGACGTTCGTCGAGAGCTCAATAATAAAAACTACATCGAAAGATGTATAGGGCTAGCTTCGCGGAAACTAGGAATACCGAATAAGGTAAAGCGATTCTTTACAACGCACAAGAGGTGTCTGCCGTACAAGACGCAGATTAGACCCTGCGTCGAATACTGCTCTCACCTCTGGCACTGCTCCGCGAAGTATTTGCTGGACGCTCTCGACGCTATGCAGCGACGAGCTATACGTATTATATAATAGATTGTCCGGAGGTACGGGAAGCATTGAGCCGCTAGCTCAGCGCCGAACAATAGCTTCCTTGCCGAACGATAGTGGCCTGGAACGCCCTGTCTGTGCACGTGTTTCCTCCCACATATAACCCTGGGTTCTTTAAGCGGAGCGTGTGCTGTGAGAGTGGCCCACAATCGCTAGACGTCAAATATACGTCGAATATCGACGTAGGAATATAGTAAAAAGTAAGTTAGTACCTACCTTTGAAGATTTTTTGTTTAAAATTAATTTAAAATGTAACTATTGTATTATTTACTACTATACTATCTACATTTATATTATGTACCGCCTCAAATTTACTTTTAAACCTTCCTTGAACCTCCACGAATGTTTCTAGACCAAAATCAGCGAAATCGGTCCAGCCGTTCCCGAGTTTTAGCAAGAAAAACGAACGGCGATTGATTTTGGCACGTTTGGTTATTAGGTTAATATCAAATAAATACCTAATACTTACTAAATTTATTGGTAAAGCTAATCGACCTAGCTTCATGATCAATATTAATAGATGTACATATTTAACTATTTGCAGGTGATTCTGGCTACCCACAAGGTCCCTGGTTAATGACACAAATTCTGGATGATGCTTAAGCGCAGACATACACAAGTGTCCATGGAAAGGCCAGGGTGACAATAGAAAATACTTTTAGACGATTGAAAAATCGATGGCGTTGTTTATGCCAAGATCGCACACTACATTATGCACCTGTGAAATGTGCAAAAATAATAACAGCTTGCTGTGTGCTGCATAATCTGGCCAGCGAATTTAATTTTCCTGAACCAGATCCCCAAGGTGCTAACATGTCACAGCAGCGCTCATCGTTCTCTTCTGAACATATTTTCCAGGAAAATAATATAGGAGATGACCTACTTAGGGGAAGGGCGATTAGACGTATGTTGGTGAACACAATTAACAGACTGCATGTATAATTAAATCATTTATTATATAACTATGTACATGTAAAAAGTAATATAAAAACTATCACTGTTAATAAAAACTGTAACTAGAAATATAAAAATATAATAATAACTATGTACCTAATCTTTTATTATATACCTAGAAATAACTTCCATAGCCTCTTTCATAAACTCCAGGCCTCGAGGGCCGCCAGAGGGCTTCGACAAATCACCATTTCTGGAATTTCCATAGCTCTTTACATTAATGTTTTAGTATACTGAGTAATGCAAGTAACTTTTTATTGACACTCACACTTTCATGAACTCCACCATCATTACTTATTGTAAATGGTTGGTTCTCATGATTGTTTTCTCAATAAACTCCTTTTAAACATTTTCCACAAAATGCTATTTCGTTTTTATTTAACAATAACACACTTGACACTTGACCTTGACAATCAAAGACGTTCTGTCAAGTAAAGTCGCGTTGTTCAAAAACATAATAAAATTGTATCAATAAATATTAAAATAGTATGAATATTTTTCCTAATATAGTGCAATATGCTTTACAATCTTCCATACCTTATTTCTAGAATTTTATTTGTGTTGTAATTTATTTTTGTTTTAATTGTTACTAAACAGGCAGTTTAGCAAAAAATAATAAATAGTTCACTATTTAATGAAGTTTTCGAACGTATTGTTCATTCAATACGATGTGTATTTTGTTCTCTAGGGCTCGTCCCTATTCACGTTATGATGACGTCACTATGGTAATCGTATCGAACTCTCGATAGTCTTACGTAATGGTTCGTGCTGCTACCTTTCGTAATACTCCGTTATCGTATCGTGGACTCGAAACCTAGACGCTACGAATGCTATAATTTTTCGTGCTAGAGCTACAGATGGTAGGGTTATAAGGAAGATTACACACGTTACGTGTAAAGGCTGAGAACGCATTGGCGCAAACACTAGGTATGCAATACATTCTGCTGTTGCAATAATTGAGCTGAGTTTGTCGATCCGGGTCGAACTTCGTCTCTTCGGTCGGTCTTTATGAATTCAGATATATGCACTCACGGTGATGGTCACTATGACCGTACCAAATTTCAAAAAGATCGGTCCAGCCGTTTAGGAGGAGTTCGATAACGAACGAAATACACGAGTCGTCTAAGAAAGAGCTTCGTAAACTCCGCTCAATAAGAAAAGTTAGCATTCTTCACTGCTTATAAAATATATTAAAAATGTGAAAATGTTAGGTGAACTCTATAATACCAACGAAAATAACAGATATTCTGACCCATTTCATCGATAGTTACTTTCAATAAAATGTATATTTTACCAATTATTGTATTTGTGTTAACAAACATAGATGTCATAGACTAATAAATAATGATTACATCTATACATGGATGTATATTCGATCACATTTACTTGTTAATAAGTACAAAAATGTTCAAGAATATACGAATAAATAAAATTAAATTGTCTGTTTGTAATTCGAAATTAACAGTTTGTCACTAAATACATTTGAAAATGTATACTGTTTACAAAATAAAACAATGTTCTCAATGTTTCTCTGCCTGCCTTGTCTGTCCGTTGCCGTTGGTGCCGGCTTTCTTTTCTTTTCTGAAACGACTGGAATTAGGATGTTACGATGTGTTCCCGTAGAAATTGGGAGCTAGACAGCAACTATTCCTCTCAGACGAAGCAGTGAGTAGTTAGATATAGAATAGGAAAATACTTTACGGTATCACAATGGAATTTTGAAATCATTAAAACAATTATTAATAAACGAGTTGTTTCAGTTTTTGCAAAAGAAAACGAATATATTTTCACCATGTATTAAAAGTCGGGTTTTATAAGTTCAAATACTATTTTTTATCACATTTCGTGTTCGAATAGACGAAACAAATTAGCCGTAAATATATTTTATGTGATACCCGTCACATAAAACGTCTCACTTGTGACCACCACATGTGAAATATAGACAGTAAATAAAGACCTCCCAAAACTTTTTTACGGATTGATACAATAATTGAGGTAAAGGTTATGTACCTACTTTGACGCAATCTTTACAAATAAAATAAGTTTTATTTTTGTTTGCAAAAAAATCCTAATTCAATTAGGTACCTAATAGTTTTCTTAACATAAACATAGCATAGCATCACGCCTTTTTTCCCGAAGGGGTAGGCAGAGGTGTGCAAACACACCCACATCTCGCCAGCTATGTTAGGTCCCATGTAATAGGGGGCGAGCCTATTGCCATTTACCGGGCACAAGTTCCAGACTCTGGGATAATTATCTGGGTAAAATTCTAAAGAGAATTATACATTATCCACCAGACCCGGGATTCGAACCCGAGACCTCGACCAGTCTAATAGTTTTCTATTCAAAGAAATACAAGAAACTAACTTAATATTATCTAAATAATTATGTTATCTATAACTTCTATACTAATATTTAATATTATAAAAAGGAAAGAGATGATTGTTTGTTTGAAGCGAATAGGCTCTGTAACTACTGATCCGATTTTGAAAATTCTTTCACTGATATGTTGCTACTTTATCCCTGAGTAATATAGGCTACTTTTTATCCCGGTAATGTGTTCCCACGGGAACCGGGAACGAGAAAACTATATCACGCAGGTGGAGACGCGGCAATCTTCTAGTCTATACTAAAAGTATACCTAAAGTCTAACAGGCGTCAAAGAACTCCGCCTCGTCACCGACTGGCCATTTTCTCTGGGCTATGTTCCTTTTTTATAATGTATATATTTATTTTGGTGTAGATACGTACCTGCAATAAATATTATTGTATTCAATTATCAATTTCTAACCACACACATTGTACCTTACAATAACTTTCCTAGTAAATGAGCTCACTACTCGTATAATCCATAATGGGAACATAATCAAAAGTAAAAAGTATTCGTATCGTCATCGACAAACAATTGTATGACATTTGTACAGCACCCCTATCGTGCGTGAAAGTAACTAATTTTAGCAGCACGAGCGATTTTAAATTACTTTCGTATCGCAACCGTAGCGTCACACGTTCGTTACGTGACACTTTATAAAGAAACTTGGGAGCACGAATTTAATTTTGACGTACGGTAATTTAAATTTCGAAGGCTGGCTATCGAGCTATACGAATCTTTATTCACGTAAGTTTAGCCGGTGAGAAAACATTCGAAATGGTACCTACATGTGAATTGCTTTAATATTTAATCTAAAAGGAGTCTCTCCATCTCCATCTACTGTAGTTAGTAATGTTCTCTATGACAAATTGTAACCTATCTAATGATTTAAATATTATAGGTTCTTTGTGCATTATCGTTTTATGTCACTGGGTCATACCAGCGAATAGTGGGAATGACCAAATATTTTGGCCAAACCACAGTAAGCAAATGCGTCAAGGAAGTGACCGAGGCTCTTATCACCCCTGCAATATAGAGAAGAAATCACCTTTCCTTCCCCTACCCTCTCTTCAGAATGCATTATTACCAATGAAGGACAACCTTGACATCCTTGGCATAGACGTTCGTCGAGAGCTCAATAATAAAAACTACATCGAAAGATGTATAGGGCTAGCTTCGCGGAAACTAGGAATACCGAATAAGGTAAAGCGATTCTTTACAACGCACAAGAGGTGTCTGCCGTACAAGACGCAGATTAGACCCTGCGTCGAATACTGCTCTCACCTCTGGCACTGCTCCGCGAAGTATTTGCTGGACGCTCTCGACGCTATGCAGCGACGAGCTATACGTATTATATAATAGATTGTCCGGAGGTACGGGAAGCATTGAGCCGCTAGCTCAGCGCCGAACAATAGCTTCCTTGCCGAACGATAGTGGCCTGGAACGCCCTGTCTGTGCACGTGTTTCCTCCCACATATAACCCTGGGTTCTTTAAGCGGAGCGTGTGCTGTGAGAGTGGCCCACAATCGCTAGACGTCAAATATACGTCGAATATCGACGTAGGAATATAGTAAAAAGTAAGTTAGTACCTACCTTTGAAGATTTTTTGTTTAAAATTAATTTAAAATGTAACTATTGTATTATTTACTACTATACTATCTACATTTATATTATGTACCGCCTCAAATTTACTTTTAAACCTTCCTTGAACCTCCACGAATGTTTCTAGACCAAAATCAGCCAAATCGGTCCAGCCGTTCCCGAGTTTTAGCAAGAAAAACGAACGGCGATTGATTTTGGCACGTTTGGTTATTAGGTTAATATCAAATAAATACCTAATACTTACTAAATTTATTGGTAAAGCTAATCGACCTAGCTTCATGATCAATATTAATAGATGTACATATTTAACTATTTGCAGGTGATTCTGGCTACCCACAAGGTCCCTGGTTAATGACACAAATTCTGGATGATGCTTAAGCGCAGACATACACAAGTGTCCATGGAAAGGCCAGGGTGACAATAGAAAATACTTTTAGACGATTGAAAAATCGATGGCGTTGTTTATGCCAAGATCGCACACTACATTATGCACCTGTGAAATGTGCAAAAATAATAACAGCTTGCTGTGTGCTGCATAATCTGGCCAGCGAATTTAATTTTCCTGAACCAGATCCCCAAGGTGCTAACATGCCACAGCAGCGCTCATCGTTCTCTTCTGAACATATTTTCCAGGAAAATAATATAGGAGATGACCTACTTAGGGGAAGGGCGATTAGACGTATGTTGGTGAACACGATTAACAGACTGCATGTATAATTAAATCATTTATTATATAACTATGTACATGTAAAAAGTAATATAAAAACTATCACTGTTAATAAAAACTGTAACTAGAAATATAAAAATATAATAATAACTATGTACCTAATCTTTTATTATATACCTAGAAATAACTTCCATAGCCTCTTTCATAAACTCCAGGCCTCGAGGGCCGCCAGAGGGCTTCGACAAATCACCATTTCTGGAATTTCCATAGCTCTTTACATTAATGTTTTAGTATACTGAGTAATGCAAGTAACTTTTTATTGACACTCACACTTTCATGAACTCCACCATCATTACTTATTGTAAATGGTTGGTTCTCATGATTGTTTTCTCAATAAACTCCTTTTAAACATTTTCCACAAAATGCTATTTCGTTTTTATTTAACAATAACACACTTGACACTTGACCTTGACAATCAAAGACGTTCTGTCAAGTAAAGTCGCGTTGTTCAAAAACATAATAAAATTGTATCAATAAATATTAAAATAGTATGAATATTTTTCCTAATATAGTGCAATATGCTTTACAATCTTCCATACCTTATTTCTAGAATTTTAATTGTGTTGTAATTTATTTTTGTTTTAATTGTTACTAAACAGGCAGTTTAGCAAAAAATAATAAATAGTTCACTATTTAATGAAGTTTTCGAACGTATTGTTCATTCAATACGATGTGTATTTTGTTCTCTAGGGCTCGTCCCTATTCACGTTATGATGACGTCACTATGGTAATCGTATCGAACTCTCGATAGTCTTACGTAATGGTTCGTGCTGCTACCTTTCGTAATACTCCGTTATCGTATCGTGGACTCGAAACCTAGACGCTACGAATGCTATAATTTTTCGTGCTAGAGCTACAGGTGGTAGGGTTATAAGGAAGATTACACACGTTACGTGTAAAGGCTGAGAACGCATTGGCGCAAACACTAGGTATGCAATACATTCTGCTGTTGCAATAATTGAGCTGAGTTTGTCGATCCGGGTCGAACTTCGTCTCTTCGGTCGGTCTTTATGAATTCAGATATATGCACTCACGGTGATGGTCACTATGACCGTACCAAATTTCAAAAAGATCGGTCCAGCCGTTTAGGAGGAGTTCGATAACGAACGAAATACACGAGTCGTCTAAGAAAGAGCTTCGTAAACTCCGCTCAATAAGAAAAGTTAGCATTCTTCACTGCTTATAAAATATATTAAAAATGTGAAAATGTTAGGTGAACTCTATAATACCAACGAAAATAACAGATATTCTGACCCATTTCATCGATAGTTACTTTCAATAAAATGTATATTTTACCAATTATTGTATTTGTGTTAACAAACATAGATGTCATAGACTAATAAATAATGATTACATCTATACATGGATGTATATTCGATCACATTTACTTGTTAATAAGTACAAAAATGTTCAAGAATATACGAATAAATAAAATTAAATTGTCTGTTTGTAATTCGAAATTAACAGTTTGTCACTAAATACATTTGAAAATGTATACTGTTTACAAAATAAAACAATGTTCTCAATGTTTCTCTGCCTGCCTTGTCTGTCCGTTGCCGTTGGTGCCGGCTTTCTTTTCTTTTCTGAGACGACTGGAATTAGGATGTTACGATGTGTTCCCGTAGAAAGTGGGAGCTAGACAGCAACTATTCCTCTCAGACGAAGCAGTGAGTAGTTAGATATAGAATAGGAAAATACTTTACGGTATCACAATGGAATTTTGAAATCATTAAAACAATTATTAATAAACGAGTTGTTTCAGTTTTTGCAAAAGAAAACGAATATATTTTCACCATGTATTAAAAGTCGGGTTTTATAAGTTCAAATACTATTTTTTATCACATTTCGTGTTCGAATAGACGAAACAAATTAGCCGTAAATATATTTTATGTGATACCCGTCACATAAAACGTCTCACTTGTGACCACCACATGTGAAATATAGACAGTAAATAAAGACCTCCCAAAACTTTTTTACGGATTGATACAATAATTGAGGTAAAGGTTATGTACCTACTTTGACGCAATCTTTACAAATAAAATAAGTTTTATTTTTGTTTGCAAAAAAATCCTAATTCAATTAGGTACCTAATAGTTTTCTTAACATAAACATAGCATAGCATCACGCCTTTTTTCCCGAAGGGGTAGGCAGAGGTGTGCAAACACACCCACATCTCGCCAGCTATGTTAGGTCCCATGTAATAGGGGGCGAGCCTATTGCCATTTACCGGGCACAAGTTCCAGACTCTGGGATAATTATCTGGGTAAAATTCTAAAGAGAATTATACATTATCCACCAGACCCGGGATTCGAACCCGAGACCTCGACCAGTCTAATAGTTTTCTATTCAAAGAAATACAAGAAACTAACTTAATATTATCTAAATAATTATGTTATCTATAACTTCTATACTAATATTTAATATTATAAAAAGGAAAGAGATGATTGTTTGTTTGAAGCGAATAGGCTCTGTAACTACTGATCCGATTTTGAAAATTCTTTCACTGATATGTTGCTACTTTATCCCTGAGTAATATAGGCTACTTTTTATCCCGGTAATGTGTTCCCACGGGAACCGGGAACGAGAAAACTATATCACGCGGGTGGAGACGCGGCGATCTTCTAGTCTATACTAAAAGTATACCTAAAGTCTAACAGGCGTCAAAGAACTCCGCCTCGTCACCGACTGGCCATTTTCTCTGGGCTATGTTCCTTTTTTCTAATGTATATATTTATTTTGGTGTAGATACGTACCTGCAATAAATATTATTGTATTCAATTATCAATTTCTAACCACACACATTGTACCTTACAATAACTTTCCTAGTAAATGAGCTCACTACTCGTATAATCCATAATGGGAACATAATCAAATCCTTACAAGCGCCGTTGAGTTATAGGGTTCGACTCGAAGTTAAAGCTCTCTACTCTATTACTAACAGACTAATCAAAATGTTGACTATGTGGAATAATGATAGCGTAACTGATAATCCTGCTTAACCACTATCCTGCCACATCATCCTGTCATACTACAGTTAACTTTTAAACTGTTGGGTTTTATTACTTATATTTTACTTACACAGGAATAGTATAGTTATTTACTATTTCTTCTCTCATGCTCTGCAAGTGGGTCATTGTTACCTGATATACGGGTTGATAGTGGTACATTTCAGCCCTGGGGCGGAAAAGTAAAAAAAAATATCAGCACATCTTGAGGCGATTGCAAAAACGTATACAGTCACAGTTCGATTAAGTCAGTACACCATTCATAAACAAAAAACAACGACTAGACCTGACTAAACCGCCCACCATAACGCGTCAAATAAAAATAATAATATTGTTTTTTTTTTTAATTTTTTAATCATCGCAATATTGTATTGTCATGCGACTTACATACGTGGGCAAGGTTTTAGCTCAATTGGAAACCGGGAAGTGTGTTAAATTTAACTTGCAAGATTAGATTACACATGGACATCGGGAAAGTAAATAAAAGCTTGTAAAAATACTCTACGGCGCACAGACGTCGATTTGAATTATCTAGGAACTAGCTGACCCGGCGAACTTCGTATCGCCTAAAAGGTTATAAATGTAGTGATAGCTTTAAATTAGCTAAAATTTATTTATAGATAATTTTAATTTAGGTACATAATCAAAAAATACACAAACTTTATTAAGATTAATGTTTTTTTATTTTACTGAATGACTTTATGACATACAATATTTTTTGTTTTGTTTTCGGGCGCAAGAACAAA
This sequence comes from Nudaria mundana, assembly GCA_963556515.1. Classification (NCBI taxonomy): domain Eukaryota; kingdom Metazoa; phylum Arthropoda; class Insecta; order Lepidoptera; family Erebidae; genus Nudaria; species Nudaria mundana. The sequence continues at coordinate 12,114,827 of OY748287.1, forward strand.
TAAGGCGGATGGTTTGCCAACACGTGAACATGCCACATACAATTGACCGTGTGAAAAGCATGCATTTTCAAAATTTTGTCCACAAATAGCTAAGGATTGTCCTTGTGATTTATTTATAGTTATTGCGAATGCAAGGCGAATTGGAAATTGAATACGTTTAAATTCAAAGGGCATGTCGGATGGGATCATCGGAATCCTCGGAATAAGGACTTCTTCACCTTTGAATTTTCCTTTGAGAATCATTGCTTCAATCACATTGGTCATTATAAGATAAGGTACATACACACCATAATCAGCAGAGGTATTGAGCGGTGGTGCCAACTCAGCATTCTGTTTTTAGTTTTACCAAAGTCTAAATTAATCTACATGTGCTCTATTTAGTGGGACCCCAAATATAAAGTTATAAAACACTACTGTTTGCGTGAACATGTCTATCCACCATTTTAAAGCTAAGTTGTAAAGTTTTAGAACTTTGTTTAATTTAAAGCTATTACATAATACCGACCTTCATGTGCAGCCAAGGGAGAAAATGTCTCCACAGTAGGGTGGCCTGGTGTTCGTTTAATTGTTAATGCTACAGTGATCTAAATAGCGAAGCAGCTCATGTGGGTAAATGAGGTCGCTACATGAAGCCCCCTATCAAAACTTTTGGTCCACTCGAACGAGCGAACTTTTACGACCCATTTGTCATTTTACCAACCTTTGCTTTTAAGTCTTGTAACTTATCTACTAAGTTTTCCTACATTATGTAATTATGGTTTTTAAAATAATACCTAGTCATCATCATACACTGAGCCTTTTTCCAACGCAGTTGGGGGTCGGCTTTCCAGTCTAACTGCGATTCGGCTGAACTTCGATATTTTGCGTTGCAGAGCGACAGGGCAGCGGAGAGGTGGGACGAGGCATTGGTGTCATCGTATACCACATTGTTGCGCCACACCGCCCCGCTGCCAGTGCCGCTGTGGTGCGTTTTATGTCATATATACCAAAAGTTCACAACCGGACACATACGTTACTTTATAAAAGCTGAAAATCTCAAAACGGACATGTTTTGAGATTTTCAGCTTGCAGAGCATTTCAACAAAGGTAACGATGATTATTGATTAGGCATAGATATAAGAGTTGGGATTTTACTTGACGCGTAGCATGTCGTTTGCTGCTGTGTCCCTAGTGTGGTTTGATCTTTAGTGTCAATTCACTGTAAGACTTTCATAACATCATTTGTTGTTAGTTGTAGACGAACAATGCCTTCAGACTACTTAGTGGGTCATTTACAAACAGATTGGACTAACCTATGAGGTAAATTGCACAACTTCAGTGATAACTTGCTGAAACTTTGAACATTTTGGTAACTCTTGCGTCGCAATACTTGGATATAGTAAATTGACTGTATTAAGTTAGAGTTTACACGGCCTTAGTTTGTTGGTAAAGATCCGATAAAGTTTATGGTAATCTGAGTGTTGAGAATGTGTGACGCGATAAAAATATTGTCAACTACGTATATGCACCGACTCTTTTATTATGGTTTTAATAATAATTTTAGTAGTTAGGTACTTTGTGACTGCACCTAGATGAAACCGGCCCAAAACTAATCCTAATCAGAATTTAATTATTGGATGGAATCAGGCGTTACCTGGCGAAAGTCCATGACAAAGCAATGGTAAATATGATGTTAAAACTTTTAATTCATAGCATTATTTCGCTAAAATAGAAGACATTACAACGTCGACATATGTTTCACCTCTACACGAGGCATTCTCAAGACTGTCAAAGAGAGAACAGGCTGTTCTCTCTGAGACAATAATGCTATGAATTAAAAGTTTTAACATCATATTTACCATTGCATTAGAATTTAATTGATTTTGAAACCCCGATTTAGATCAATAGATCGACACTGGACATCTCGACTCCTTTGTGGTTAAAAAAAATTATGTAAACGAACTTGATACCAAATTTTTGAAAAAAAGGTAGGACTGGTCATGGACCTATTTAATATCTCTATGGTACTGGTAGTAGGTCAAACCTACGAATAGGGTTTTTATAGATATCAAAAGCGTAAACGTTGGAATTGCTTGGGACAATATTATGGCACCATAAAAGCTGAATTTTCCCTTAATTCACAATTTAGTGGCGAGATAGAGAGCTACTAAATATAAAACATACCGAACAGTCGCGTTCCGTTGCCATAAAATCATTCAATTAAACGTTGTTTAATGTTTTTTAAAGAATTAATGGCATCTTGATACCTGAACTGCCAAATTTACTCGTAATAGTAGGTAATTATTAGTCAACAAACACTTTACACGATATTTTTCACCAAAAATAGCATAATAAAATAACTCAAAACTGCTTGTGCAGATTTGTGCTAGACTTCTATAATGGAAAATTTTGGCGCTTAGGAAATTATAGTAGGTTAAAATTCTAATAAAATAATCGTTGCATCTATATTGATAAAATGTATAATGTCAGTATCATTTTCTTTCTTCTCCACGTCAAAGTTGTACATAACTACCCGTACCTTATCTCGAAAATTGTATATCTACATAATTATGTACTAAACACTACAAAATATCGTTTATAAAATCCTCCACGTCATTGCCGTCTGAGAAGGATTCCAAGAATGCTGGCTGAGTTGCCACGTTGGATGGCGATACTAATTCTTTGAAAATTGAGTTTGGAAAATATTAAATACCATAATCTCAAATATAAAATAAAGGTAAGTGTTTTGAAGTAGAGAAACTGAGAGCAAAAAAAAACCGGCCAAATCTTTTTTATACGGAACCCTTTGTGCGCGAGTCCGACTCGCACTTGGTCGGCCTTTTTAGTATTTGTTGTTATAGACGCAACTGAATTACACAATCTGTAAAATTTTCAACGTTCTAACTATCACGGTTCATGAGATACAGCCCAAGACAGACGGACGGACGGACGGACGGACAGCAACGTCTCAGTAATAGGGTTCCCGGTTTACCCTTTGGGTAAGGAACCCTAAAAATGGAAAATAATAAATAGGAAACACCTAACTTGGTGGTAAAGTACACCATTTTGTTACATAGGTATTTCAAATTGCCAAAATTCTGACTGAGCTGAATCTTGGTAACGACCTTGAGGGCGAGTTCATTTCAAGATAGCTTTGAAAGGGGGCAAATGTGAAATTATAATCTTGAGACGCAGATTAGACCCTGCGTCGAATACTGCTCTCACCTCTGGGACGGCTCCGCGAAGTATCTGCTGGACGCTCTCGACGCTATGCAGCGACGGGCTATCCGTATTATTGGTTGTCCGGAGGTAACGGGAAGCCTTGAGCCGCTAGCTCAGCGCCGAACAATAGCTTCCTTGGCCGCATTCTACCGTATTTACCACGGCGAGTGTTCTGAAGAGCTCTTCAATCTGATCCCACCCTCTTCCTTCCGATCCCGAACGACTCGTGCCGGGCAGAGATGCCACCCCCACACAGTGGATAGCATGTTCGCGAGAACCGAACGTTTTAAACGTTCGTTTCTCTGCCGAACGATAGTGGCCTGGAACGCCCTGCCTGTGCACGTGTTTCCTCCCACATATAATCCTGGGTTCTTTAAGCGGAGCGTGAAGAGGCACATCAGTAGGTCGTCAAGTTGAGGGCCACTCTCAATAGTAATGTGTGCTGTGAGAGTGGCCCACAATCGCTAGACGTCGTCACGACTTACCACCAGGCGGGCGGCGTCAATTTGGCGAACCAAATATAAAAAAAAAAAAAAAAAAAAAAAGAGTTCTTGACATAGTGACCCCAATGAGGAGTATCGCTGGGCCATTATGTCTTAGGTCTTAAAGGCTAATTCACTCATAATTCTCCAAAGCCGTCATCTGGCTAGATAAGTGGCGCATTATTCACTAAAAGCTCACGGTGGCGTGCCCGCTCGGTTAATTGGAGGCTTTGTTTCGTTGCGCTTAGCTCGAATGTTCTCGTGGACTATACGAGACTGCTCCCTAGGGTAACTATTCTCACACTCAATACACGCCAAGCTTCTAAATTTATCTAACAACTACGGAGGTAGAAATTAATTTTAGAATAAAACACCGTTTATATAATGCAAGCTCCGCGGCACCAGACATACGATCGTAATTTCACATTATACATATGTGAAGACTTAAAGGAGATTCTACCATTGATTATTACAAGGTTTACATCCAAGTTTCCTGATAACGTTTGTAAACATTATCCATCTCACTGCATCGGTAAGCATCGCTTAAAAACCATCATAACTCTTCCACATAAATAGGTACCTACTAAGTATTGAAGGTACAGAACGCGTGTAGTATGCAAAATATAATATCAATATTTATAATCCACAACATTATTATATTTCCAAGAAGCTCGTTAGCCAGACGCTTCGCACTTACCGTTTAAACGGAATATTCACATGAACATTATTCTTTTTACATTTACAACCTTGTTACCTACCGACATAATTCGCACTCAGTATTTCGTAATGATGTTTATTCTTTAGTATCTATTGTTGCTTAACTAACTTTAAGCTCTCTTCTCAACCCCCTTTTTATTTATTTATTTATATCCTGTATATACTTCCATACCTACCATATTACTTCGCAGAATTTGATCCTTAACAGCGACACTATCGTATAGTGTCATAATAAAGGGTGTGTTTTTTTCAAAATCAACGGGTTCGATTCCCAGCTAGGATTATTAATTTTCCAAAAATCTAATGATGAGGTTTTAAGTTTCATCAAAATTGGGCTCGTGACTCCTTTGAGCATTTTTCGCTATTCCTTATAGTTTCGTATTTGGCCATCCAAGCCCTTTTCAAAAATTCACCCTGTAGGTATAATATACGATTCACTTCGGTTCCAGGAGATTTCCTCTCCCATCAGTTTTAGGCATGGTGGGAGGTGGCAAATGCTCGGGTCTTCGCCACGTTGCACTTGAGTGAGCCTCTACTTCTTCAGCCAGGCGGTAAGGACTTCAAGTGTCGGGGTCAGCTTCCGTGCAGCATTACCGTGTGGCCGCCCCTGATCAACCACGTTGCCATCTCGTGGAGTGTTTCTGGCGGAAGCCAATATGCTCCGGCGGGGCGTCGGGCTGATCGCCGAGAGGAAAATTTAAGCTAGTTTTATTAATAACAATATATAGTCTAGAGTTCGAACAGTTTTTTTGACAGTTAACTTTAGATTAAAAATTATTATTGATCGAAGATGTTAACAATAATTATACACGTTTTGTTTTGTTTCACGAGATTTTAGCAGTATGAAATGTAGATGCAGCAGCGACGTAAGACTGTAAAACTGTGAAGTTGTGGTGCAGAGAAGATGTGTGTGTGTGTTGTGATGTATTTCTTCCTAGTTTCGAATTCCTTATATTCGATACTAGGAAGAAAAACATTCCTACTATTCACTATCATAGAAAACGTGAGCATTGGAGCAGATAATATTTGTGGCCATACTTGGTTACTTACTAATTAATTCCTAGTATATCACACGTTGCTTACGGTCAAAGCTTTGTGAATCTAACGAAGCGCAATTTACCTACTTTTAATTTATAAGAGGACGATGAAGTTATTTTTTAAATGAAAATCATCATCTTAATATTGTTGTTTAATTAATTCGAATTTATTTATTATTTGATTTTTAATTACTTGCTTTCAATCGGTGTACTCAGAGCTAGTAATTTCCTTCTGTAAAAACTTTTAAGAATCAACATTTTGTACCTATCTATTTTCCATATAACTCAGATAAATGTCTACTTCTGTAGTACATACCTAAGCATAGCCCAGAGAACCAAACTTCAATACAATATTAATTATAATCAACTCTTGCGGTATTGCGGTTATGTGTGGCAACTGTAAGGTAAAGACATAATGTAGGTGCACGATTGAGATATCACACAGTTCGTTGTGGATTCATGGGAGGATTTAACAGAAGCCACATCCTCGTGCTTAAAATGGAATTTGGTTTCAATTGGCAAGATTTATCAGTTTCCAATGACTTTTTAGTCTGTTACGAATGTCTGCTGACTAAAGACTCGTTATTAAATTTAGCTTGCGAAAGTTAGTCTAGAATTTCTAGACTCTCATTTGCAATCCAGTGCGGGAATGCTGCCTGTATTATGGGCACTCTGCCTAGACTCCCTCTTTCACGTATTTATTTTAGTTTTATATAGTGTCTGTAGTTTGTTGTTCTTCGTTATTGGTTTTTTCCCTGTTCCTTGTATATTAGTAATTAATAAAATAAAATATTAAGTTTCTTAGTTAAGCCACATGTATGGTATGTATTTAGAAATATATAAGTATGTATGTGTACCCGGCCTCGGGAAGGATAGAGTGACCTTCTCTAGTCTTCACTGGGATAATTCTTGTCCGGCGCGTCCATCTCGCGGGGCTGGACATATCTCTCTTCAGTAGGCCGAGGAGAGACCATGACCAAGTTCGGATAAGGACCCAGCTCTATGGGGTATATCATAGAACCCGTGCCAGGGTTACTGGTGAAGACCTCAACGGTGGAACGGGTGGAGACAGCAGATGTCGAAACGGCTAGACCAGCGGAAGAGGCGAGCCACAGGGGCGTAGTGCCTGAATCCTGGTGGAGGGCAGCGGTAGTCACCAGTACCTTACTGAAGCGTAGAGGTAATCTATCCGGTTCATATAAGGACTATTATAGCTACTGAAGTTATAATACCGCGATGTAGAAAGCAATGGGAAACTACTACATTACTTATCCCACGAGAGCTGCATGATGGATTTCAAGGATAAAGCAAGTTTGCCTGGCGATCCGAGTAGCGACCGGCGCTCTGAGCTTTCCGGGGTTGAGGGTGTGAAATTGGTTACCGGCCATGATGATGCCGGCAACCAGGCTTCTCATGGAAAATATGTTACTGGAAGACATCTTAAGTTAAGAATGCAACATCTCTTCGGGACCTGGAATGTTAGAGGTCTGATTGAAAGGCATTAGCTTCCTATGTTGAAGAAAGAAATAGAGCGGTGTAACTTAACTGTGACAGGCATCAGCGAGACACATTGGAAGGGGAGCGGTCACTTTGACACTGGAAAGCATACAGTATACTTTTCTGGGAATGATAAAAGTAGCTTTACTGTGGTAGCAGTCGTAATTCCAAAGACATGGAGTATGGCAGTGCTGGGCTTTAAACCAATCAGTGATCGGTTCATATCGATAAAGCTTAATGCATCGCCGACTCCACTTAATATCATCCAAGTATATGCGCCAACAACTGGTGGCAGTGACGAGTCCGTAGAAGAATTCTATAAAGAACTTGAATCTTCTATGGGTATGATTCCCAAAAGAGAGCTTCTCCTTGAAATGAAATGAAATTATTTATTTATTTGTATAGGTCACTAAATGGCTCTTACAAACGTCAGTAAGTACTTAAAATAAAAAATGTCATTGCTTCTATATTTACATGTACTGCCAGATTCGCAAAGCAATAAGTAGAACCGAGAGAAAGAACCTGGCAATAAAACTCTCGGTCACTCTTTTCAAATAATTGACTCATTTACACATTTTCTTAAGACTAAATGTGGACGAATGTACATTGGTCTCGTGTCAAAATCAAAAAGAGTGTATAACACAACAAAAAAAAAATATAGTCGCCTAAGTACAAAATATGCTACAATTACGGCATTTTAGGAGGCGCCTGCACCATGCTCAAGCCAGACACTTTTATCATTAAGGTAATCAACTGTCTTATAATATGCTTTTTGAAATAAAGTGGTCTTTATAAAAGTTTTAAATTTATTGTCGGGCATACAAAGAACCGATTCAGGCAATTTATTATAAAAGCGTATACCTTCCCCCTTGAAAGAATGACTAACCTTGCTAAGCCGATAACACGGAGGGATTAGTTTATTTTTAATACGTAGATTTCTGTCTGTAACGTCACTTACTTTAGTATAGCTAGATATATTTTTCCTGACATACAGTATGTTATCAAATATATATTGGGAAGCTACAGTTAAAATATTAATATCTTTAAATCGCTCCCTAAGAGAATCTCTTTTACCTAAACAATAAATGGCACGGACTGCCCTTTTTTGTAATATAAAAATTGTTTCTATATCTGCTGAGTTTCCCCAAAGTAGTATTCCATAGGACATGCATGACAAGCTATGGAAGCAACCAAAGTAAACTAGCCTAGCAGTAGCTACATCTGTCAACTGCCTAATCCGTCTCACAGCATATGCAGCAGAGCTAAGCTTATTAGCTAAAATGGTGATATGGTCACCCCATTGTAATTTAGAATCTATTGTTATTCCTAAAAAGGTAGTGTTATTTACAAATTCTAACCTTTGGCTACCCAGCACGACATGGACGTTTGCTTGTCTGACATTGGGCATTGTAAATTTAACGCAGTCTTTTCTGCATTCAACAATAGGTTGTTTGTAGAAAACCAATTTGAAATATCATTTAAAATGATATTAACATTATTCGCATCTGTACTATGCCGATTTACTTTGAATATAAGTGATCATCCGCGAACATTACTATGCCAGCTTGTGCCTCGATCAGTGCCTTGTTATCGGGGACTTTAATTCCAATTCTAAGGTGGGGGGACACCAGTATGGACGACGGGATTCGTAATGTTGTCGGAAAATATGGCCTTGGTGCGAGAAATGAAAGAGGAGAACGGTTAATGGAATTTGCAGCTAGTAACAACTTGACCATTATGAACACTACTTTCAAACACCATCCGAGAACTGGAAATCTCCCGTGTTTAAATATCGAAACCAGATTGACTACATTCTAGTGAGGTCGCGATGGAGGAGCTCTATAACGAACTCGCACACATTGCCTGGGGCAGACTGTGAATCGGACCATCAACTTCTTGTGGGAAATCTAAGGCTTAAATTGCAAAAAGCAAGAACCACAACAAAGCCTAGACGTATGTACATTTTGGACAAAGACTCTCTACATACATCGATCGAGGGTAGACACTGCTTAGAGAGATAATATTGGGAACAAGGATTCGAACTCCTTATGGATATCTGCGAAGAAATGTGTTGTGGATGCAGTTCAAGAGTCGCAACCTGGTACGGCATTGGTCAAACGGCAACATTGGATCTTAACATAAACCTGGGCGCTGATAGAAGATAGCAGAAAACTAAAAGCTAGGGGAGTGACAGGTGTCGAACTGAAGGCCAAAAGCGCTGCCACACAAGCTGCCTCCAGAAGAGATCGCAACAACGCCATTGCCAAAGTATGTGAGGAGCTCGAGCAACATTCGGATAGCTTACAGACAAAAGATCTCCACAATAAGGTGCGACTATTAACTCGTCAGTTTAAACCAAAGACATGGGCAATAGAGGATGCATCTGGGGTGCCAGTTACTGAAATCAACGATATAGTCAACGTCTGGAAGGAATACTGTAGATGTCTCTTCGCAAATAATTCTAAATCAAACAGCTTGAGTACCCTAACCTTTATTGGTGACCGAGAACCTAATATCCTGCGTGGTGAAGTGCGAGCGGATATAAAGCATTTGAAGAGTAATAAGGCGGTTGGTGTAGATGAGATCCAAATTGAAGTATTTAAGGCAATGGGTGAAACCGGAGTGGATTTTTTGTATAACATCTGCAGCAGGACTTGGGAGTCTGGAATGTGGCCAGAAGACTGGTCTCGTTCTATGTTTGTGCCTCTGCACAAAAAAGGCTCCACTAAGAAATGCAACAATTTTAGGCTTATCTCACTCATATCACACGCCAGTATAGTGTTGCTTCACATCATAAATACCCGACTACAGGCATACCTCTCGAGCCAAATTGCACCGGAACAGGCAGGATTTGTGAGAGGAAGAGGCACACGTGAACGGATATTCATACTGCGCCAACTGATCGAGAAAGCCAGAGAATTCAATAAACCACTTTACATATGCTTTGTTGATTTCCGGAAATCTTTCGACACTGTAATATGAGAGTGTCTCTGGGAAGTCCTTGTAGAGATGGGAGTACCCAATCAGATGATTGGGTACACTCGTACAATCGGAAGCTTGGAAAGTGAGTAGGTAAATCAGATGATTTACCTACTCACTTTCCAAGCTTCCGGCATATGGTCTACCTCCTCAACTGTGCAGCTGGATTGCCAGCTTTTTAAACGAGCGCCGAGTGCGGGTCCTCTGCAATGGCCAGGCTTCTCGCTTCTTGCAAGTGAATGCCGGGGTACCGCAGGGGTCCGTACTATCACCAACTCTCTTTCTTCTGCATATCAATGATATGCTATCCCTCGGGAACATTCATTGCTATGCAGATGACAGCACACTGCACGGGAGTTACTCGGTTCGTCCGACGGCGGGGCGATCTGAGATTGAGGAGGAGAGACGACGACTCGTGGGTGATCTCGACCGTAACCTCGACAGTATCTCCCAATGGGGTGCCGAGAACTTGGTCGAGTTCAATGCCCGCAAAACACAAGCGTGTGCATTTACAGCGAAAAAATCCCCTTTCCTTCCCCTACCCACTCTTCAGAATGCAATATTACCAATGAAGGATAATCTAGACATCCTTGGCATAGACGTACGTCGAGAGCTCAATAACACTAAATACATTGAGAAATGTATTGGGCTAGCTTCGCGGAAACTAGGAATACTGAACAATGTAAAGCGATTCTTTACACCGCACCAGAGGTGTCTGCTGTACAAAACGCAGATTAGACCCTGTGTCGAATACTGCTCTCACCTCTGGGACGGCTCCGCGAAGTATTTGCTGGACGCACTCGACGCTATGCAGCGACGCGCTGTTCGCATTATAGATTGTCCGGAGGTAACGGGAAGCCTTGAGCCGCTAGCCCAGCGCCGAACAATTGCTTCCTTGGCCGCGTTTTACCGTATTTACCACGGTGAGTGTTCTGAAGAGCTCTTCAATCTGATCCCACCCTCTCCCTTCCGATCCCGAACAACGCGTGCCGGGCAGAGATGTCACTCTCGTACCGTGGAAACCGTCTTCGCGAGAACTGAGCGTTTTAAACGTTCGTTTCTCTGCCGAACGATGGTGGCTTGGAACGCCCTGCCCGCGCACGTGTTTCCTCCAACATATAACCCTGGGTTCTTTAAGCGAAGCGTGAAGAGGCACATTACTGGGTCGTCAAGTTGAGGGTCACTCTCTATAGTATTCCTGTGTACTGTGAGAGTTGCCCACAATCACCAGACGTCGCCACAGCTTACCATCAGGCGGGTGGCGTCAATTTGTCGACCTAAATATAAAAAAAAAAAAAAAAAAAAAACTACTAAGGCGCCTTTATACAAACGGTACAGCGGCAGTTCGAGTGGATGGCGTGGTTTCTGACACCTTTAGAACTGAGTCTGGCGTTCGGCAAGGGTGTATTATGTCACCTCTGCTTTTCAATGTATACACTGAGCACATCATGAGGATTTTCTTGGACGGCTGGGACAGAGGTGTCTCGATCGGAGGACGTGTGATAAATAACCTGCGATACGCCGATGACACCACACTTCTATCTGGTTCTAGGGAGAACTTGGAGGAGCTCTTGACTCGTCTAGAAGAAACCAGTCTTCGCTTTGGTCTAGCCTTGAATAGAGATAAGACGAAGGTCATGATAGTGGACCGAGCTGAACACAGCACCACAGGGGTACTAGACATAGCCAAATGTGAAGTAGTGCAGCGCTATACCTACCTTGGCTCCAACATCTTGTACACCGGAGGATTTTACGAGGACGAGATTAGACGCTATGACCAGATCTACGGTGGAGCGATTGCAGAAAGTTTGGAAGGACAACCGAATAACCAGAAACACAAAAGTTCGCCTGATGAAGTGTCTAGTATTTCCGATATTTTTATACGGGGCCGAAACCTGGTCATTAGAGATGTGGTGCTGGAGACGCATGCTACGAATACCCTGGACTGCGTTCCGCACCAGTAAGTCCATTCTCAATGAACTTCATATAAAAAATAGATTATCGTCGACTGTGCAGCTATGAATATTAAAGTTCTTTGGGCACATTTCTAGAAAGGAGAGCTCTATGGAGAGGTTGGTCGTGCAAGGGCGCGTGGAGGGCACAAGACCACGGGGTCGGTCCCCAAACCGTTGCATTGACCTCATCAGATCCACTACGCAATCAACCGCGGTGGAATGTGCTCGCAGTGCAAGGCAAAGGCAGAAGTGGAGGCGCATCGCTCGACGAGCAGCTGCCTTTGCCGGGGGGAGTGACGGGGCATCCTAGTCCATCGGCAGTCACGACTACTCTGTCAAGAGTGTACGACTAAGAAGAAGAAGTATGTTTATCAGTCGTCTAGATCCCATAGCACAAGCTTATAGCTTAGTGTTTGGGCTAGATGACTAAGAATGTCCAAAATATTTAAAAATATTTATTTATTTATCTATGCATAATGCATGAGTGAGCATGATAATGCATGAGAGTGCATGAGTTTTCATTCTTCTGTAGAAAGGTAACAGAATAACAAATTGTATGATTAAAGCACGTAACTATCTAGAGAAGTTGGATAAGTAACTTGATACTTATAATCATTATACCACCCCAAACATATTAATATCTTCACGTAGCATGATACCTACTTGAGTACTATACTTAATTTTAACCGCGTTAATTTTTCTAATGTTCGGCACCACCTTTTTTCTTTTTTCTTCTTAAAGATCCTTCCCCTGATAATAACGAACACAACAAAAAAAAATTAGCGAAATCGGTCCAGCAGTTCACGCGTGATGGCGTGACCAAGGGAAATAGGAAATAATTTTTATATATAGGTATATAGATGGGAAAATAAAATAGTAAAATAAGAACATTACAAGAAAAGACAAGTTATGAGTACATACGATAACTGATCATCATAAACCAAGACGTTAGGACGTTACATTAGTACCTGAACATTACGCATGTAGCATAAACCGTAGCGCATATCGCTACATGCGGCATGCGGCGGTCGATTTTACACTCCGCTTCAGAGAAGTTGTGGTGCAAAACCGCGTAATGTAAATTGCGGCCTATTACGTAAGTAATAAACTAAATTTTCTAACGATTTAAATGTAACTGCCCTATTTTGAGGTATTTGTGGTAAGGGCTGTAACAATTTTCTTGGAATGCAGTGTCAGTCGTCGATAAATCGTTCTGCGGTAGTCTTGAATAATTGCTTTGAGGAACAAAGGAACCTTTACATTGATTAATCTAAATAACAAACAAACACCACAATACTATTATTACTTACACGAATACATTAATATTTGTACTGTTGATTGATGGGATTTGGTGGAATTTACAACACATGTTGAACAAAAACACCAATAATTATACTGTACACAAACTAGTGGAAACGTGTAATATTATATTGTTTTTCATTAATCATTTTGTGTATTGATCACAATGTAATCACCGAACTGAACAGCCTTAGCTCATACTCAATAGAAGCGAAAGTCTGGCACACGTGTAAAATAAGACACATAACTTTTCACCAGATAAAATATCTTATAGAACACGAAACAAGGCAAAAATACCACTAAGAAAAGACCCGAGGGATAGTTTACAAATTTAAAAAAACAACTGTTATAGAAACTAAAACGAGGTAAAAATCAATTTCCTTATCTTCCTATTAAAATTACAGCTGGTTTCAATTACAGTGGAGGGTAGACAACAAACTAGGAAACATTGAAAAAACTTTCTGATAATTAAAAAAGTTGACTTCTCTACTGAATAATTCAGTAGATACTACAGTGCGTTAGGTTTTGAAATGAGCTTCCGAGGTAAAATTATCTGGTTCCTGATGGGGATCTGGAACCAGAAAGTGTTGGGGACGGGAACACTTTATCATAGTTTCAAGTTTATTTGCGAATACAGGTATACAATATGTGTTACTTAGTTTTACGTGTGCGTTCTGTTCCGTATTCCACCCGATTGGCATGCAAATGTTCAGTTATTAATTATACCTTCTAATTACATCTAAATTCTAATATGCGTCAAAGAATTCCTCCGTCTCGTCGCCGACTGGCAATGTTCCGAGAAGGCTGGCAGCATTTCCACGTTGTATGGCAACGCTTATTCTTTGTGCCAAATAGTAACCAGCCTTCTGGTCTTGAGAAGTGTCGATCATGAGTTTAGATAAATTAAAAATGCTAATGTAAATTAATACAAAAATGTCAAGTATAGTAATCATCTCAAAATTAGATATAATGGTATGCACTTTAATTACATTACAAGATGTCCCTAATCCACAGTGTAGTATGCCTTCTGCCTTTACCGGAATAGAAGTACTTATTAGGTCTATCTAGGGTTATAATATTCATCTACATATTTTCAAAAGTTTATACGCATGATCAAGTTAATTAACAAACATTCTTGTAGATTCTCATTATAAAAGGTGAAATTGAAGTTGCGAGCCAAAATCCAAGACAAGATACCAAGTATCAAGGATTTTAAATGCATTATTACGCAAATCAAGATACAATCTTAGCATAGTATACAACATAGTCGATTCCCGTCGTCTGTCTGTCCCTATGTATGACCATGTATGACCAATGGATAGACTGGCTGGTTCTTAAAAAAATTGTATACTTATGTATAATTAATCAAAAAAGCAAGACCGCGGGCGTCCGCTAGTTATTAATAAATTACATTTGGCTTATTGACATATTATGTGTACAGTGAGTTGACTACGTTCAGAGCGAAACTGCGGGCAAGAGTGGGGCAGTTTCAGGGCTCCGGTAGACCTCAACCTTCACCATATCTGTCAGTCTTAGCAGCCGGCTGTATACATCCGAATTCACTTAACAGAAAAGTCTAATTTAGTATAGCAAAAACAATACATCAATAATTCGCGAAATATGAACATATTATTACTATAATATGCCACTCAGCCATATAACCAAGAAACAAAATTATATTGTTACTTTTACAAATCTTGTTTCTTCAATTAATATATCCGTCAGTGTTTGAATTATATTGGGCCAATCACAACCGTTCGATTAAATTTATAAAATGCTTGTTAACGACTGGCCATCATCAACACATCCAATGTAAACGAGGCCTCATTTACACGGTTGATTTACGACTTCACACATCGGACCTGATCTCACTTAGCAATGATTTATACCTTACATCTAACTACTGAGTTAAGCACATTATCGTATCACATGACCTTTTAAGTTTATTGACTCATTCTAATTTTAACAAGAGAAACATACACATTACACAAATTAATAGCGGGTGATATATTTTGTCTGATTGAAATAGTTTGGTATTTTACCCAAACCTTTTTATAGCAGACTTCAAAAACGAGAAGATTATTAAAATAGTAGTGGTCGCCTGCCACTTCGTCTGCGCATAGGTAGTTATCTATTTGTACTTTAATTTAAAAAAAAAACAAGTGTTATATTTAAATTCCGAAGACACGCAAAAGATAAAACAAAATTATAGCTTATATGTTATTCTGACAAATATACTACTATATTATTGTCGAATTTCATTAAAATTTGTTGTGTTATTTTCGTTTATAGCAGGAACTAAGTCCAAACATACAAACGTTCCCTTTTTGAGCGAAGTGAGCTAAGCTCAATCTTAGGAGACTCATGTATTTCGTTTGTCCGCATACTCCTCCTAAACGCCTAAACCGATCTCCTTCAAACTTACCACAGTGATAACGTGTGGCGTGAGGGTGGTTTAGAACAAAAAAATGAAAATCGGACATACCATACCATCGAGGAATAATCACCGAAAAAAACAATGGTCCCATTGAAAACAATGTAAAATTTTCACGTGCAAAATAGAATTTTCGAAATTCAAGTATGAAAGTATTCACTTCCCTCAGTTTTTTGCAACAGCAGCATGCATTGCATACCTAGTACCTAGTAGAAGGATGTCATTTACTTTTATGTAATTAAAACCATTAAATTGTAGTTTTAATGACATAAAAGTAAATGACAATAAAGTAAGTACCTAAATAGGGCCTAGTTGTGTAAATATACGATCAGCCGCACAGAAAAACTAAGTTAATTTTTTTATGTTGACATGTCCAACTTTTTGCAGCTAAATGAGACACTATTACTACAAAGTGAAAAGGATTTAATTCATGTACAACCTGCATGCTCTTTAAATGTAAAGAACGTAAAAATACTAACCTTTACTTTCCTGCCATCTCGTTTATGTGAGAAACATTGTGGACCGCACTAACGAGACTCACCTTTGCGGAGTACGTACTGTTTACTGCCATTGACACGAGCGCACCAGATCCCTTTGTAGTCTTAATTAAAAATTCAATTTAGTAGGTACCTTTTGTTTACTAAGAATTAGTAGCGAAAATGTTTTTGTAATTTTTATTTTTTAATGCTATCACACGTCATTTAGCCCAATTTAAGCTAATGTAAACTTTTGCTATGGGATTCAGATAGCTTATGAACATTCTTTTACATCTTCTTTCTGTAATATAAAAATGAATCGCTGAATGTGCGCAATCTCGAGAGCAGCTGAACCGATTTCGCTAATTATTTTTTGCTGTGATCGTTACTATTAGGAGAAGGTTCTTATGGAGAAAAAAAAAGTTTAGCGGCATATTAGAAAAATTTATGCGGTACGAAGTTCGCCGGGACAGCTAGTATATTATATATTTCTAAATACATACATTTACATAGAAAACACCCAAAATATATATTTGATTCGACCCAGGAATCGAACGTGGGACCTCTAAACGGTATCGCATATACTCACCACTGCGCCTCTGAGGCAGGTGTTACTTAGTAACTATTATCTTTTTAATGAGAGTAAAAAATTAATATAATTTCACTAAAATAACCAAAGTTGACTAACAAAAACAAACTCCAATGAAAAGGTTATAATGAGTAAAAGCCTTGTAAAAGCAAAACAATCTAAAGGCCGTGTAATGAAATGGTAATAAAGCTTACAAGCTATCAGTTACAAGCAATTACGTACGTGAACAGAAATAATAATGAACGCAGTAATTTCAAATTGAATAGCGGCACCTCTCGTAGTGCTAATGGTTTTACTATTAACATTATAATGAAAACTTATGCAAAATATGGGTTTTATAATGAGTATTCCAAGGATTCGTTTTCTCGTTTTCAATTTCCACTGGAACTATTACCAGGATAAAAAAATATCCAAACCTATCGTAGTTTTTCATAGAAATCTGTGGTTTCATCGAAACGTGTAAGATCTTTCTCGAATTCTCCTCACGAAAAAAAATAAAGGTATTCTAAATAGAAATCACTTTTTAACATTTTTATCTGCTTGCTTTTTTGTTCCAGTTATTCTCTGAAACAGCTGGCCCAATATAAACAGGACTTTCAGATGGCTGTTATTATAAGGAGTAAATTGGCTACTTTTATTTTTGAACAAGAAAGTAGAGCAGTAGATTGTACCGCCTGTGCAACGCCTGCGGTAAGTTTATAACACAATTATATCAAAAAAAGTTCAATCTCATTCTTGCTTTTATTCTCCATTTCCAAATTACAGCACTGGGGTGATCAGAATTATTTGGGTGAGTTAATTTCGGGGTCAAATAGGCACGCAACCCTTAAGTGAACCCATGGATGAATTCAATCAGAAGCAACAAACTAAGTAATCTCGACGGTCGCCAAGGAAAGCGTTTGTAAAGTGTATATTGAGTTGACCGCCAGATGCGAGCCGACGAGAGCCCTCACCTTTAAAGTAAACTCGTTCACCGCAAAATATTAAATCCGCTTCAGTACCTGGTTCAGTAATACTATAATAGTTGTGAACATTTTCATGATCAGCAAAGATGTTATTATTAGATGCCCGAACAAAAATAACTTTCAAATTTTAAAATGTTTAGGGTTCTGTAGTTCAAGTTTCGGAACCCTTATAGTTTCGTCATGTCTGTCCGTCCGTCTGTCCTCGGCTTTCCTCTTAAACGGTGAGTGCTGGAAACATGAAACTTAGCATGGATGTGTATTTACTACGTTGACAAAATACTAAAAGAAAATTATAAAATAATAATTTTTTGGTGGTCCCTTACACGTAACCAGAGTTTGTAATTTTCTTCTTGCGTCTAACCCGGAGTGTGGGGTATCATTAGATAGGTATTTTAAAAACATAGAGGGGTTTATAAGGAGATTTTCTGATCTGAGTATTCGTTTGCGAGATATTCAACTTTATAGCTCATTTTTTGGTAAAACAGAGCCCCTCTAAAATCTAAACGGCTTGCTCGAAATACATAAAAATATTTGTGATGGACGAATCCGATAACTCTGTTAGTTTAGGAGTTATAGAGGTTATTATGTGTGAATACGGAACCCTATTCTATGCGTGGCCCGACATGCACTTGTCCGGTTTTTGTAAAAAACAATAGATAAGTGAGGAAGAAATATCACGTCTTTAAACTAAGGACACAGACAATAGACTACCTATGATGACAACTTAGGTGGCGTGCTCGGTAGTGCATCGGCTTTTGACTCCGGAATCTCGGGTTCGAATCAAATATTTGTATGATCCACAAATGTTTCAGTCACAAATTTGGCGGTTGGTTATTTATATTATGTATGAACTTAGAAATGTACAAGTATGTTTATCAGTTGTCTAGACCCCATAGCAAAGCTTATACATAGCTTAGTTTGGGCTAAATGACGTTGTGTCCAAAAATATTTGTATTTAGTTATATACTAAAGTAATACTCTCAGACTCATATCGCTGCTATATCCATAGTGGCTATTATTTGCGTAATGTGCAATACCGGTCCTTTGACACAGCATCTCTATACATATCTACATAATATACTTACTTTGTACTATTTATTTACTTTGATATATTAAAGAAATGATTGCAAAAATAATCACAGTATGGTTTAATGGCAACTAATTTGGTTAATGTTAGTGATGGAAATTTGTGCCAGAAACGTTCCCACTGGCGCTAATACCTATATGGAACCGACTAGTTGAATTTCAGTTGGAAATGGTTTTAATAAATGTTTTGCACGTTACGCTCATTAATCTTGTCCAGTTATCTTGAAGGAAAAGCAATTTAGTTACGTTAGCTTTATAGTTTTTTAATGTTCTTACACTTGTAAACATATTTGGTTCATTCACATGAGTTACGAGATGGTATCTAAATTTACACATCGTTTTACCAGGTTTATTCTATGTCAAGGTGTGATTTATCTAGGTATATTATGTTTACCAACCGTACTGACCCAGTAGGGTCGCAAAATCTTCCCGATTTTATCACTGTGCAAGAATGCACGATGCAAGCGACTGGAAAATACAAGAAGTTTAAATATTCATACCTTAGACTAAAACGTTCTTGTGTTAGGAGAGGTTCACGTTAGTAGTATTAAGGCAGGGTTACGAACACGCGTCGTCAAAACGCAAAACCAACGCCTTAGCCAACAGGCTACGACGGACGCTATTTGTGACCAAAATTCCATTAAAAAGCTTTTCCCTGTAATATTATTTACATTAATTTTACAAGGCAACCATACCTTCTCTTTTTATTAAATTTACCAAAGAGAATGGAGAAGCGAATAAAATAAAAATTGGTGAATACTCGTTTCGTGAAAATGGATCTTTTGCGTATAAATATTTATTTAAGGGTCGTTATTGTTCTATGCAAGTAGAAATCATATTAAATTAGTTTTAATCTGTTATCTCCCTACCAACAGGCTTTTGCAAACATTTTAAAATTTTTCACCGTTTCAACAGTATCAAAAGAAGCGGATAATACTCTTATTTTTTAAGCTCTCCAAGCTTACTAATAGGAAGGTGAGTACATTTTCGGAATAGCAATCAGTTCGTTGAAACACAAAACATAAACCACCAGGTAGAGATGCCATAAACAGTCATTGACAATTACGATTCTACTCTCTCACACAGTCACATAACACAGATTAATTAGAAAAGAGTAGATACTCGTACTATCATAATGTTTTACTCCCACCGACTGTGAATGATTAGTGTAATTTAAATGCCAATAGCAAAACACTATTATCACGCAACAATTCCTGTTTCTGATTCACCCGAAACTAATCCCGATGTACCGAAACGATTACGCAACGATATTAAATCATTCTGTCAAACTGCAACAAGCTGTTCATTAAACCTATCCCCGGTTAGTAACACTCCCATTATGGTAGACTAACTCAATTATTAAACAGACTAAAGTTGTTAAGTTTCACAATAGCATTTTAACCCTCAATCAATTGTTGCCCAATTGTCATCAGAACACAGACTTGACGATTGAATAGTGTTATCTAATTTTAGAAGAAAGATTAGAAATTTTTTTTAAAAGCAAAAAATCGCTCGGACTGCAGAGATTCTATTTAGGGGTAGGTACGTATGTAACATCTGTCCTGGCTGTTGGAATTTTGGTTTGAATTAAAGAGTAGGATGAATTTACTATAATAATGCCCGGTTACGGCCATAAGCTACCCTCATATTATGTAGGACCACCAAAATTACTGGCAAAGTGTGGGTATGTAATACACTCCCACTTACCCCTTCGGGGATATAAAAGTCATGTATGTCTATTTGTCTGTCTAAGAAAATTATGACAATCACTTCAATTTAATTAGCCGATCAATGTTTGTACATAACGTACCTATCTCAACGATACGACTAGCGGCGACATGATGTAAGTATCTTAACGTGATAAAAAAAGGATGTAGGCTTCCTAGATTATCTGATGCATCTGTGTACCTGATAACCTAAAAAATACTATACCCATAAACAGCAAAATTGATGCACTGCATATAGGTATAGCGTATTTGCAACAATCAAAGAAACGAACATCCACTCTCTCAAAATCATTGTCAGTAATGGCACCGAACATACTCGTATAACAGTGTAATAGTACCTATAGTATATGCCAGTAATAGTATTCCTTATTTTATTTCTCAGTAGTTACTAGATAACATGTTTTAATAGTTTTATAAGTAGTTATTCATACTGGTATAAGTGGTGTGACAACTTCTAACGCAGTTAAGTGATACTTAAGCTATATTGCAGCTAATAGTAGCAATTTTCCACGGAAATTATCATAAAACAGCGTTGTCAAAGTTGTATCAATATGAAACTTGGGACCACTTAAAGATATTATACACCTAAACCTGTTGGGTGGATGCACCTAACACCGTTTTAGTGTTATTATTTAATAAAGTAAAATAGAAATCCTCAGGAAACAAGTTGGTTACAACCTCTCATTATAATGTTTTACTTGTATTCCAACAAAAACCTACATGAAACTCAAGTAACGTACTTCAGTAGCGAATCGTTTAAGCTATCATTCATTATTTCATCCTTGTTCCGTGAATTCTTGATAATATTAGCTTTATATTAACAAAGTAATTCAAAGTATGAATCGGCCCTGTGCGAACCTGTAATAAACATATTTGCATTCCTATCAAGCTTAGCACTGTGAAGTAAATTCTCTTTTTAATTAGTAATCTACGAAGACTCTACTGAAGTAAGGATACTAACATAGTTCTGTAAATAAGAGTAGTAGTGAATGAAATGAGCTTGTAATTTCTACTAGAATAGTAAGTAAATCTGTCCTAAATAGACATGAAGTAGTAAGCGTAAAGTTACACCATGGGCATAATTATGTCAAAAGGATGGGCTGGAGAAAGACTCTATGGTGAAGATTCGGTCAGAGGATGTGGGAGAAGCCATATCTCTACTCAAAATTATGTAACAAAACAGAAATGAATTGGTATACCCTCGTAGTATGTCTAGTTTAATCACTTCAGATATCCTCTGTAAATATTCATTGACATGACTGAGACATTAATGAATAGGTTATGTCACCAAAGTCTGACAGAGTTGTATAGACAAGGGTTAAAGATTAATAATCTGCTTGGTCAATCGGGGTTTGTATACTCCCCTACCAAGTTCACAAAACCCGCAACAGCGAGATAAGGAAAGAGTCACGTCTCTATATACATACTCGTATTATGCATGCATCTAATAGTTTACTTGGGACCAGACTGAAAGCTTTCCCAGTGATGATCACAGAACATTTACATTTACACATTTCCCTCAATCTAAGTTCACACTGTCTTCGGTAAAATAAGCATCTATAAAAATTGGAACAACTTGGATGTTGCGTTTCGCAATACCTACCGATCTAAACCCGGGCAAAAATGGAAAATGTAGATACTAGGAATCCAGCGGCATACGTAATTTATGCACAGCCACAGTTAGAGGTTTCACAAAACACTTTTACTCAAACTTCATGCAAGCAACTTCACGAGTAAGTACCGAGTGTTTATACTCGATGCAGGAGTTTTTTCTGTATAAAAAAATTTGCAAATAATAGTATATAATATTTTGAGCTCCTAAATTACCATAGTTTGTAATAACTAGAAGTTATTGAAAATACGCAAAAAAATGGGCCAAGCTTTCGTGTTGACGTTTAATGTAACACATTTACTAAAAATAACTTATTTGATCTATAGTAATCAATTTCCCACAAGCATTTTATTAGAAACGGGCGCAGAGTTGATTTTAGAGTCGTATTTCAATCAAAAATACTTATAAATTGAGTTTAAAAAAATATATAAAGCATTGGATATATATTTTAATAGTCATTTAATGTAATGATTGAATTGTATTACAATTATTTAGTCAAAAAATAAACCATTCGGCCAATTTTTGAGTATAACATCGCAATTTGATCGTGATTTTTGGTTTAAATACACAGTAATTACAAAAATAAAATTATTCCAAAATAAACTACGTTCATTAGAGAACCGATTTCTGCAGTAATATAGGAAATTCTTGCATATACTTTGTCAAAATATTGATATAACTTCAATCGAAATTACAATAAATTACGATACACAAGTGGGCCCCGTACTAAGACGGCGCATTTTGTGAAATGGCTCTTAAGCATACATATTGCTGTTACAATCCGAAGTCTTTGCCCTGGAACCCAACCTATTTGATCACTATTATTTTATAGAAAGAAAACTCAACTACCATATTATTACGTTTTTTAGTTTACTTAAACATAAGTATACCAAATCTGGTAATGTATTTACAACTAGCTGTTGCCCGCAGCTCCGCCTGCGTGTTATAGCTTTCTTGATCACCAGTTACTGATTTATTATGTATAGCTGTTGAACGATATTGTATCTTAAGATAAAATATTATGGTATCTTAGCCGTGCGCCCCTTAGTGAACTCCACTGCAGGTGACGTAACCTACGACAAGCTTATTATTTGCGGTTGGTACAGTAATCGGGTCTAGGGATCGAACCGCAAAATTAAGTTTGTTTTTATTGTATATACTTTTCCGAGATAAAAAGTAAGCCAGTACGTAGGTCACACTAAAAGTTTTGCGTAACTTATAAAAACAACATGTTGAAACCAAAATATTATTAAAAAACACTTTAAATTTCTTAATAGCACTATTTTTCGCAGGATTAAAAAGACAACAAAACGTCGACAATTGTTTCGCCTCTCTGCTGTTCACTGTCTCTGTCTCTCGGCTGTTCTCTCTGAGACAGTCTTGATAATGCTTCGTTTAGAGGTGAAACAATTGTCGACGTTTTGTTGTCTTTTTAATCCTGCGAAAAATAGTGCTATTAAGAAATTTAAAATAAGTTTAAAGTGTTTTTTTTTAATATTTTACTTACCATTGCTTTGTCATAGATTTTCGCCGAGTAACGCCTGGTTCCATCCAATATTCAAAATATTATGTTTAATGCTTTTCAAAATACTCTCCTTTACATTTTAAACATTTTTTCATGCGATCGAACCATTTTTTAAAACAAGAGGACCACAGATCTGAAGGCATGTTTTCTACGTGCTGATTGAACGCTATCATTGCCTCTTCGGAGTTGGTTAAAGTGAAACCTCTCATCAAATCTTTGATTTTGGGGAAAATACAGAAATCACAGGGTGCTAGGTCGGGGCTATGCGCAGGATGGGTGACGAGTTGTACTTTTTCGGAAGCTAAAAATGACTTTGTTTTGTTGGCCGGGCGTGAAGAAGCGTTGTCATGATGTAGGAGAACGCGGTTTTTGGGTCGTCTTTCGCGAACTTTTTCTAACACCCTGGGTAAACAAATGGTAGAATACCACTCGGCATTAACACTCTTTTGATCTTCAAGTGGAATTGTACAGATGGGGCCCGTAGCTGAGACAATAAAACGCGATCATTTTTTTACCAACGTGTCTCGCCTGCCTCACTTTTGTTGGCTTGTTCTCATTTTCAAACACCCATTCACAAGTTTGCTTTTTTTTTCGGGTTCAAAACAATAAATCCACGTTGACAATGTCATAAACAGCATTAGAATGTCCGTGGTCGTACTTCAGTAGCATCTGTGAGCACCATTCCACGCGAGCCCGCTTCTGCTCCGCTGTCAGTTCATGAGGGATCCAACGACAACAAAGTTTCCGAACTTTCAATTCTTTGTGTAAAATTTTATGGATTTGACTCATACCAATCCCCAATAGTCCAATTGTCTGATAGGTAATCCGCGGGTTTTCTTCAATTAACCGCTTAACGGTAGCCACATTATTTTCGTTGACGGCAGTTGAAGGCCGTCCTTCACGAAATTCGTTATGCAGAGAAACTCGACCTCTCTCAAATTCAGCAAACCATCGCCTAACGGTGCTCAAACAAGGTGCTTCTCTCCCAAAAGCATTTTGAAGACGAGCGTCTTGCGGAGCGATAGAACTTTTAAAATCATAAAAAATCATCGCTCTAAAATCTTTTCGACTTAATTCCATTTTCGTTGCATACGTAGAACTTTGATATGTGAAAAAAAAACAATTGACAAATGATTTCCCGCCAATTGTTTTTTTTATTACTAAGAAGGTTGCAACGTTTAAAAAAATATAACATTCGAAATTCAAATAGTTCCGATTAGCTATAAGTGCATAACTTTTAGTGTGCCCCATGTAGGTGCCCAGGACATTAAAGAATAATTATACCAAGTTTGATCGTAATCGAACCGGTAGTTTTTGCGTGATGCCTGAGCAAACAGACAGATAGACAAAAAAAAAATTAATCACATTTTTGGGTTCGGTGTCGGTCTAGTAAAACCCCCTGCCATTTATTTTTTTGATATTTTCAAAGTACAGAATTTTCACTTCTATAGATTTATTACTAGGTCGCCGCAGTCGCGAAACGTACCGTTACGCTGCAGCATATATTTGAGCGAAACGAGTTTAAATTCAAAATTCTGGCATCGTAATAACCTGGGTAATTCTGTAAGCTATTGATGAGTGCAAGAAAATTCAAAATCGGCCGAGTATTCGCCGAGAAACAATTTAACACAAATCGTTTGAAAAATAATTTGAGTCACCCGTTGAGAGCTCCGCTCGCCTTCGGCTCGCTTCGCTCAATAAGTATAGATAATTAGTATTTAATCACTTGAATACAATATTTTTCTAAGCAAATGACGTTTGCTCACTTTTCTCAAATATTTTACAATCTGAATCACAAAAACTTTAATCTTGAGCCGAACTCGAACCACCGAGGAAAGCTCATGCCAACTGATTCCCTTGGCTCTGAACCGTCGCGCGTCGCGTCCCCATATTATCATATGATCGCAAATGTCTAGGTTTTAGGCCAGTGGTGTCTTAAGCAGTTGGAATGGCCTCCTGGAATGGGAACTGTCGCTAGTTTAAGTCCGAACCAAGACTAATTTATGCGATTCATAATGTCAAATATTTGATCACTTAAATACCCTTTGTATTACGAGTATACATGAGCGTATAGTTTATATAGGTATTTAAGTAAATAGCGTTCTTTTTATCACACTAAAGAACTATATATTTGCAAGTTAAAATACGCTTAGAAATCAAAAATTCCAAGAGCTCAACATAATAGACTCGGAGCGTTAGCCCCGAATACTTCAATCACGGACAAATATCGTGAGAGAATCTCGTAGTCAATCTGTGCGCCATTGCTCCCTCGTCCGGATATAGATTCCATTCATTAACGTCCAAGTGCGATCCAATCCACGAACAAATAGACAATGAAGTATTAGCAAACATATTTGCATAACAATTACCTATATCTTAGTGGAGTTGTAGCTAATTGGACTGAATAACATCTCAATCCTTGTACAATACATGAATTGGTTAGTAAATAGCCATTGGTCGATAGCAATACCGATGTAGATATCCAGTTATATGTGAATTCATATTTAGTTTTGTTTACTATAAATAATTAGTTTGGAGTTTATGTAACAAGTTACTTTTTGTATTTTGGCCCATGCAGACTGAAATTTTCCTCCGACTCTTTGCAAACTGCACCTAAACAGTTTGGAAAGAGTCGGAGGAAACCTTTGCTTAACAATGTGACACACTATAATCTCTTCAAAAACATAGTTAAATTTTTCACTTCTGGTTTGCATATAAATAAATATGTCATCTTCTTTGTGACGATCGTTTTCATTATTCATTTCTATCTATATCGAAACAGAGTCAACTCGAACTCTATTAATACAAAGGTCACAAAAGGTTGACTCAACAAGCGAATGAATAATTTAATTCCTTTTATTCCAAAAGTGACATTATATTATCTAAAAGCCGAAAGCGAGACTATAGTTTAATCTACAATCATGGTAACCGTTAGTTCTCGAAAGTTAAATGAACTGGAATTAATTCACACCGCGACGTGACATGCTGAAGGAGTTTGAGCTTAAATTTTCCTCGATATAACATTTTAGAAAATAATGTTGACAAATCGTTCAATTTTTCCTGTATATTTGCTTTACCTGTTTTTTTTCCTATTTATATTTCTAGATATATAATGTTACCTCCGGGTAGGTGTATACCATTAAAGCCAATTTTTAGACTGACGTAAGTCGCTCGAAGAATCCATCCGTCCTACAAAAGTTACACTATGTGATACCCATAAATAGCTTTAAGTAATACAGTATAAGTAGTTGCTCATCCACCCGAAGCTACAAAATACCATCCATTCGAGTAAGTACTAATATTGCCTGCGTCCCGGACGCGTACACTTACAAGAACGTATAGGGATCAGTAAGATATATTGCTCACCTATGTCACTTGTACAAGTTTGAGATAGTGTTTACAAATAGATGAAAGTTGTTACTGGGTATTATTGTAATTAAAACGATGGTTAACATACATTCACACACTTTGAAATGACTCTATTTTTTATCTACGTAGTTTAGATTTTATTTTGTTTATACAAAGTGCGATGTTTGGACCATATATATATGTATATTAAGGAAAGAAACAAACAATTTATAGCAAGGATGTGAGAGACCGACTATCAATAATTAGCATTGAAGAAATTAACCAAATTAGACTAATTCATCAAAGCAATTTAGCTAAGTGAAATGATCTAAAGAATGCAATTTAAAACACAATATTAATATATTTATTTCGTAGGAAATTCCTTTCTGTTACTTAAAATATTCCAAGAAATAACTTATACCTTATCAAACCCTTTATAAATAGAGCTATTCGATATGTTCAGGTCACCTTTGTTAACTCTTGATTACTTTGCTTGTATACTACATTGAACTGATAAAAGCGCTTGGGACGTTGTTCCCGCAAATTACACTGCTATGAGACTACAAATGGTCGCAAATTTATTTAGATAGGTATCAAGTGCTCGGTGGTACGTTAAACGTGTTTAGGGTGATATCGAGGTCGATATTAGCATTTGGCCTGACTACCAGTAGGTACCGAATATAATATGATGTAGGCGTGAACGCAATCGCTTCTCTATTATGAACTTATGAATACCTTTATGGCAATTTAAATTCGAAGTCATTTTTTTAAAGAACACGAGTCCTTCAGGGTATCATTTTGCAACTGACAAATTCTGAAATATATTTTTAAGCAATGATTTTGTTTAAACTATTCTTAAAATATTAAGAAAGAAATTATAAATAGATCCCAAAATTGATGTCATCGGCGGGACTCGAACCAACATTACAACCAAATTATGAATATGATATGAAGCAAAAATTCGATGTTGTCGGTAGTGGTCATCGTAGCTCAGTTGGTCAGAGCAGTCCCCCTGTTAGGGAAAGGCCGTGGGTTTGAGTCCCGCCGGTGATATCAGTTATTGTGATCGATTTATAATTTCTTTCTTAATATTTTAAACTCTGAAATGATGTACATCTATGTACCTAGTTGTAGTATTAAAGGTATGTGTTTCTGGGGGAATGAGGAACAAGAAAAATATTCAAGTCAGTCATAACATAGTCATGAGTCATCAAATAAATATATTATGATCAAATCTTCCAGTAAGATCATGAGAGTATTGTTCAAACTAGTATAAACCAAAATAATGAAAAAACTTAAAAATTAACTTTAACGAGTATAATATAATTATCTAAGACAAAGGAAAGTTACCTATTATCGCAGTGAAGTGAAGAGCAGGATTTCAGTAAATGAAACCTCTCATTAAGTTGCCTTTGTTTTGATGTCTTCCTGCCGTTTACCTCTCGGCTCAAGGTCTTAACCCTTCTGTTTTAAATTACCGCCACTTACAAAGACCTACCAATTATAGTTAAGTATAAAGGCTTTACAGGGTTATTTAAATACAATTAACAAAGTTTAGGTTTCATTATATTTGTTCCAGAAATGTCTATTAATTGACCGAGCGAGCGAAGCGTCTCAGTTTCAACTCGAAGATTGGCCGATTTGGCGTTGTTTGTCTGTATGTATGTATGTATGTGTGTCAGTTCCGGTCTACAGGCCGCATTTTTCAGCCGATTTTCATGAAATTTAGCAAAGTGTTCTTTGTTGCAAGGCGCAACTTTTGTCGAAGGGATTTTTCGATTGGGGGGAAAATGGGGGAGAAATGGGGGGAAATGGGGAAGAAATGCGGAGAAAATGATCATTTCTCATTTTCTTTTTCGCTGGTACCTCTGTTGGTGCGCATGGAAAGTCAGCCACCAGACCACGTCCCAAAAGGATGTTAGGGACCCGAAAATAACGCGAGGTCTACTGTTCAGAACTACTAGTTTATTCATCTTTAAACTTTGCATTATAGGTATCCCTTTATACGTGCGCTTTCTACAATCATGCAGAAATTTATTTAGCAGATTTAGGACCGGCGTGAAGCTGGCAGCCAATTTTAGCAGCCTATAATCCGACTAAATTAAGATGGTCATTTTTGTGAAGTTAGCAGCCTTCGTTATTTTTAAACGATATTCTTATGTTGTTGTACAATTTAACTATCAAACAATTTAAGCGATTGCTAAACCATCAATTAGGATCATTTTGCAAGCGATAATTTCGTAAAATGTAATGTACATTATAGGAATTTTTCCAGAGTTAATTGATCTTGGCTGCTGGTGTTGTTAGCATACTAAACTCCATTTATATGGATGTTTTAGGCATTAAATCATTAGATAAGTATATGTCGCATCGAATAAGTATAATTTCAAGGCGGCAGTTTGATATCTTGACCCAAATATAGTGCTTCGAAATGCATGTTAAAATTTTAAATTCTAGTTTCTTTTCAGTGCTTGTGACAACCCCTTATCCCCATTTTATGGTGATAAAATTGATATGCTAGGATAGATTATTACATAAAGCGTACTTATAGACTAGTTTAGTTGCGGCAGTTTAATTACTTATCCATCGAATGGACCACTGAAATGAGAAATTGACTGAAAAAGTTAACCATACAATGGTTGCTAGTAATTTTTGACACCTGTTCCCCGCTTTTATGTATGTTTAAAGCAGTAAATAAGTAGAACAACAAACAAAGCAAAAAACGAGATCATTTCAAAGATGGCAGTTTTATAATACTCGTATAACCCTGAAACCAACAGACGAACAAACGCTGATTTTTCAAAGTTAATTGATCATGGCTGCTGGTGTTGTTAGCATACTAAACCCCATATATTTGGATGTTTTAGGCATAAAATCATTAGATAGGTATATGTCGCATCGAATAAGTATAATTTCAAGGTGGCAGTTTGATATCATGACCCAGATATAGTGCTTTGAAATGCATGTTAAAATTTTAAATTCTAGTTTTTTTTCAGTGCTTGTGACAACCGCTTATCCCCATTTTATGGTGATAAAATTGTTATACTAGGATAGATTATTACATAAAACGAACTTAAAGACTAGTTTGGTTGCGGTAGTTTAACTGCTTCATCATCAAATGGGCCACTGAAATGAGAAATTGACTGAAAAAGTTAACCATACAATGGTTGCTAGTAATTTTTGACACATCTTCCTCGCTTTTGTGTATGTTTAAAGCATTAAATAAGTAGAACAACAAACAGCGCAAATAACGAGATAATTTCAAAGATGGCAGTTTCATAATATAACCCTGAAACCAACAGACGAATAAAAGCTGATTTTTCAGAGTTAATTGATCATGGCTGCTGGTGTTGTTAGCATACTAAACCCCATATATTTGGATGTTTTAGGCATAAAATCATTATATAAGTATATGTCGCATCGAATAAGTATAATTTCAAGGTGGCAGTTTGATATCTTGACCCAGATATAGTGCTTCGAAATGCATGTTAAAATTTAAAAATTCTAGTTTTTTTTCAGTGCTTGTGACAACCCCTATCCCCATTTTATGGTGATAAAATTGATATACTAGGCTATATTATTACATAAGCGTACTTATAGACTAGTTCAGTTGCGGCAGTTTAACTACTTAACCATCGAATGTTCCTGCCAAGTGGCAGGGATAAAGAGGTCCCAGCCGCGCGGGAGCTCATGCTGGCTCTTACCCGGATTGCGAAGGCCATGAAGGGTGGCACTAAAAACCTCCAGGGTAAGAGGCAGGTAGTGAAGACCGCGGTGACCGCTGCCCAGTCTTCACTGGATGAGCTCCTTGCGCGGAGCGTCCCTGCTGAGGAGCTGAAGCTCCGAGGCCAGGTGGCCAGTCTGGAGGCAGAACTAGCCGCGTCCCGACAACAGATGGAGGCCCTGCGACAGGAGGTCGCGAACCTGACCAATTTGGTCAAGGGGCCTTCCGGGACCCAGACTGGGCTACCGAAGCCGCCTTCCCCGACGGTTGGGCCATCTAGGATGGCACCCGGGACCGCGCCCAATGCGGCGCCCGTATCGCCGCCACAGCCTGTGCCACCTACTCTTACCGAGCTCATGGCGGCGATCGAGAGGCGCCTTGGCGTCCTTGAGGACCGGGCGTATCGCCCTGCGCTGACGCAGCCCGCGTTGTCCTACGCGGCTGTTGCTGGCGCCGGCGTTGCGCCCCGTCCGAGAGGCCGGCCTCCTAGCCGCCGCCCCACCCTGCCCCCGTCCGCTGTCCCAGCGAGGCGGACGCCCGCCGAGGCTGCGGCCATTTCGCGGAAGGGCAAGGGGAAGGGCAAGAGGAGTGCCACCCCCGCTGCCTTCAGGGCCACTCCCGTTGCTGCTCCTGCTGCTTCTTTACATCCCTCCAGACGGGAGGGATGGGAAGTAGTGGGTGCCAAAAAGCAGCGCAAGAGGGCCAAAAAGAAAGCGGCCAGAGCCGCCGCGGCGAAGGCGCCGAAGAGGCCCCGCCCTCCTCGCTCCACCGCCGTCGTCCTGACCGTGACGCCGGCAGGTGTGGAGAAGGGTGTGGGGTACGCCGATGTCCTGAGGCAGGTTAAAGCCTCAGTGAACCTCTCGGCCCTCGATATTCAAGGGGGGCTCCGGTGTAAAAACACCCGCACCGGTGCTCGCCTCCTCGAGGTCTCCGGCGCCTCCAGCGGTCCCAAAGCGGACGCCCTAGCGGCTCAACTTAGGGTCGCGCTGGACGCAGAAGCCGTCCGCGTCACCAGACCTACCAAATGCGCCGCATTGCGCATCACGGGTCTGGATGACGCGGCCACGACGGAGGAAGTAATCTCCGCCGTCGTGGAGGCGGGCGGCTGCCCCCATGACCAGGTGAAAGCTGGAGATATCTCCTTCGGCTCCACCGGTCATGGGATGACAGTCGTCCAGTGCCCCGTCGCGGCGGCACTTAAACTGGCGGACGGACGAAGCCTCCTTGTAGGGGGCTTTCTAAAGGCGCAGGTGCACCTCCTTCGTGCCCGGGAAACCAGGTGTTTCCGGTGCATGGTGGTGGGGCACGTCGGGGTGCAGTGCAAAGCGGAAGACACCGTGGGCGATCGGTGCTTCCGCTGTAGCCGGCCCGTTCATAAGGCCAATGGCTGTGAGGCCCCGCCTCGCTGTTATAGATGCGAGGCGGAGGGCAAAACGGCGGACCATCGGGTCGGCAGCCGTACCTGCGCCGCCTCGAGGCCTAAACCTCGTCCGTCCGCTGTAGGCAGCGGGGGAGCCGCTTCTGCGCGGCCAGGTTCGCAGCGGGATGCTGACATGGACGTACATTAATGTGCGCCCATGTCCGCATCCTGCAGGTGAACTTGAACCACTGCCGCGCTGCTCAGGATCTTCTGTACCAGAGCATCGCGCAGTGGTCCATTAACTTGGCCGTGGTCGCCGAGCCGTATTATGTCCACCCGGGAAGCCCGGTGGACCAGGACGGCTCGGCCTGTTGCATTTTTGGGGGTTCCGCCGTGGACACCTCGCGCCTTGCATTGATTGCAAGCGGCCGGGGGTGTGTTGCGGCGGAATTTGAAGGGTTTGCGGTCGTGTCGGCCTACATCTCGCCGAACATTGACGAGTCTCAGTTTGAGCTATGGCTCACTGAGCTCGACGTTGTCTTCGCTGCGTGCCGCCCTCGCCCTGTCCTGCTCCTGGGAGACTTCAACGCCTGGAGTGAGGCGTGGGGCTCCCGGGAAACCAGGGACAAGGGGAGGCTTCTTGAGGACTGGACCAGAACACGTGGTCTGGAGGTCCTCAACCGGGGGAATGTCGTCACCTTTTGGCGGTGAGGGGGGGAATCGATCGTAGACGTAACGTTCGCATCCCCTGACCTCGCCCGCCGTATTACAGGCTGGCGCGTGGAGGAGGGTGAGGAGACGCACTCGGACCATCGGTACATCCGGTTCGATGTCGTCCCCTCACCTGACCTCCCACAGCCGGTAGCAAATCCCCCGGATCCGCGTTGGGCACTTCACCATCTTGATCGGGAAGCTCTCCTGGAGGCATCCATCGTGCAGGCCTGGATTCCGGCACCGGACCGGCCTGCCGATGTGGATGCCGAGGCGGAGTGGTTCAGGAGAGCCATGTCGCAAATCTGTGATGCAGCGATGCCTAGGGTTACACCCCTACCCTCTCTTCAGAATGCATTATTACCAATGAAGGACAACCTTGATATCCTTGGCATAGACGTTCGTCGAGAGCTCAATAATAAAAACTACATCGAAAGATGTATAGGGCTAGCTTCGCGGAAACTAGGAATACTGAATAAGGTAAAGAGATTCTTTACACCGGACCAGAGGTGTCTGCTGTACAAGACGCAGATTAGACCCTGCGTCGAATACTGCTCTCACCTCTGGGACGGCTCCGCGAAGTATCTGCTGGACGCTCTCGACGCTATGCAGCGACGGGCTATCCGTATTATAGGTTGTCCGGAGGTAACGGGAAGCCTTGAGCCGCTAGCTCAGCGCCGAACAATAGCTTCCTTGGCCGCATTCTACCGTATTTACCACGGCGAGTGTTCTGAAGAGCTCTTCAATCTGATCCCACCCTCTTCCTTCCGATCCCGAACGACTCGTGCCGGGCAGAGATGCCACCCCCACACAGTGGATAGCATGTTCGCGAGAACCGAACGTTTTAAACGGTCGTTTCTCTGCCGAACGATAGTGGCCTGGAACGCCCTGCCTGTGCACGTGTTTCCTCCCACATATAATCCTGGGTTCTTTAAGCGGAGCGTGAAGAGGCACATCAGTAGGTCGTCAAGTTGAGGGCCACTCTCAATAGTAATGTGTGCTGTGAGAGTGGCCCACAATCGCTAGACGTCGTCACGACTTACCACCAGGCGGGCGGCGTCAATTTGGCGAACCAAATATAAAAAAAAAAAAAAAAAAAAAACACCCAGACCGGCCAGGAAGCAGGTGTACTGGTGGTCGCCGGAGATTGCAGAGCTGCGCGCAGCATGCATCTCCGCCCGCCGCCGGTACACCAGGTTTCGCCGGAGGCATCGCCGCCCAGACGACGCGGCAGCCCGAGAGGCGGAGCTTTATCAGGCATACAGGGAGGCCAAAGGTATTCTCCAGGAGACGATAAAGCGGGCCAAGACGGCGGCCCGCGAGGAGCTCCTGGAGACGCTGCAGCAGAACCCATGGGGCGCCCGTACCTACAGGTCAGGGAGAAACTCCGACCTAGGGCGCCCCCACTGACCCAGAGTCTCCAGCCGCAGCAGCTGGAGCGGGTCATGGGCTCCCTGTTTCCGACGAGCGCGGAGGAGCAGGTCCCTCCGCGCATGGCTCCGTCTCTGCCCGACGCGGATAGCACCAGCGAAGACGACGTACCCGAAGTCAGCGTGGGGGAGCTAGGTGCGGCAGTACTCCGGCTTAAACGCCGGAAAATCACTGCCCCCGGACCCGACGGCATTCCTGGCCGTGCATGGGTCCTGGCCCTCGGAGAACTCGGGCCTCGACTGATGGGGCTCTTTAGCGCATGCCTCGAAAGGGGCCAGTTTCCCAAGGTGTGGACGACGGGGAAACTGGTCCTGATCCGTAAGGCGGGGCGGCCGGTGGACGCACCGTCCGGATACCGGCCGATCGTGTTGCTCGACGAGGTATGTAAGCTCTTTGAGCGAATTATCGCGGAACGCCTCGTCGAGCATCTCACGAGTGTGGGGCCAGACCTGGCGGATAACCAGTTCGGTTTCCGTCGGGGACGCTCCACCGTGAGCGCGATCATGCGCGTGAAGAGCCTGACGGAGGAAGCAGTCTCGCAGGGCAAGGTGGTGGTGGCGGTGTCTCTTGACATCGCCAACGCGTTCAACACCTTGCCATGGAGCTGCGTTAGGGAGGCGCTCGTGTTGTAATGTTTATTATTTTTGATGTTTGGATGTCAAAGGATAGAAATAAAGTATTCATTTAAGCCACTATATTTTTATTGTAAGAACCTTCTAAGATAATATAGGGGAACTGAGGGTTCCCCTCTGCAAGGATTTAATGTACTTTTAGCCTAGGATACAATTTAGGTCTATTCTAGGTGCTATGTTATTCAGTAATACAGGGTATATGGTTGGTGCGCTTGGTCGGTAACGTTAGTGTATCTTTATGAAGATACTGTGGTAATTAAGGGTAATAGGTTAAGGGATTTTATAAGATACTTTCCCGGTGAAATACGCCACTCCTGCAAGCCGGCAGACACCGTCTCTGTTCCGGTCTCTGCCCACTCCAGGCAGAAGGAAGCTGGGTTCTCACCCAGGTAGTATGGTAGTACCGTAAGCCTCCTAGAACAGGAGTTAAAGACTTATTCCATGCATTATGGCCACTGTTATTATCTAAGCACCTACCACGTCGTACATATTATGTGTACATACCTTTCGGAGGCGAATATCCAAGCTTCACCCGATTAAATCCAGCTAACACATGCAAAGCATGCATGCGTATCGTGTAAGTCGGTCTCTAGCCAATCCTGGCCAGATCAGGCAAAGATTCCTGTTTAAATTTAGTGAGACAACTCCAGACACGTGTGCGTTCAAACTCAAACCTGTAAGGAACGAGAACCCACTGTCAAAATATACAGTACATACGCTAACTCACGCTAGCACAACAACATTTTATCTAAAACTTACCAAACTTCGAAATAAATTACAATAAATTAAATTGTAATATAAATATGTGATGCGAGCGTAGCTCGCTTGTATAAAATGGCTGTCACACAAGTCACGTGGTCCAGCGTCCAATCAGGAGAAAGCCAGTGTTGCCGCTTTATTATGCAAATTTCAACCAACTAAAATGGAATACTGCCACTACAAAAATTACAACATTACAACACCCCCCCAACCACGCAAGAATTCACGTAGGGAATTCTTGCGTCGGTACTTAAATTAAGGACCTAAAACAAGGAGAAAACAACAACAATACAGCACTAAACACTGTAAAACAAAAATTAGGAATAGGAAAATCCTAAGCAGATAAGTAAATATGAAGGAAATAACTAGGGTGACTTGTCCTTGGCATCATGGTCCCTATAAGGAGCCACGCATCGAGGCCTACGAACTAATTCACACGAACTAACCTAACATGTTAACTTAACCTAATACACAAACAAAAAAAAAACATCTGAAGAGAAAAAAAAACCTTGTCAAGGTTGTAATCGGGAATACTAAGTGTGAATACACACAGCACTAATCCTAACATGCAAACAACAATACGTAGAAATTTTAGGTGGAGCCTAACGTAAGGTACACACTGTTTAACAAGGTGTGGGTCGTCCTTGGCATCATGGTCCGTCAAGAGACCACGCATCGGGGCCTACGGACTAATCTACACGATTACTCAACTACGGCTAGATAGCCGTAGTGGCAGATGCCAACACTAGTTCAAATAGTAAATGGCAAGAGAGAGAACAAAAAAAAATGAATATAAGGAAGCACCGAAGTTAACTGTCTCACGATGTGCTCCGCCTGCCTACTTTGATGCTCGGAGAGAGAATCAAAATCGCGCAGCTCTCGCACCTCCGAAACATGATCAAACTTTGGTGTCCAAAGTGGTCCCATTGCACATTGATACAATTTCAGGGGCAATATTGAAAGCTCTCCAGAAGTTAATACCCAGTAGTAGGGCCGTAGTAACTCCAGGGATAACGTAAAACTTTACAACCTTGGTATTGTCTCCCACCGTGACCGGTAAAAGTACATAACCGGTGACGGGGGAAGACGAACCATTAGCAGCAGTAATTGTATCCAAATCATGAGATACTTGAACCCCAATGTTAGCGAGTTCACTTAAAATAACATTATCAATAATTGAGATTTCAGAGCCTGAATCTAACAGGCCTTCGTAATTAGCTTTATTAATGGTTACGGGTAAAAAGGGACGAGTATCAGAACCGCCAATCACGTGAACCAAGGGCTTGTCCTTAATAGGGAGCCCGCGAGATGTGTTATGCCTTTTGTGGGCAATACACTTATTATTATTAAAAAAAAATTTTGTACGATTGGTAAACGTTCTACTGGAAACTGTGGAACGATTTCCCCGGTTCACGCCTACACTTTTTTTTGAATTAGTATTCCTCGGTAGTTGTTGCTTCGTTGAACACTTGGGGCACGTTGAGGCAGTGACGTCTGGTTTACCACATCTATAACAAATCACTATCTTGGGGGCCGTACATTCCTCTAGCGAATGTCCGTTAATACGACAACGAACGCAAAACTTAATTAATGTATTTCTTACCGCCGCACATGTTGCAGACTTATTAGGTTTGTAAGTGTTCGTGTTCGTTGAACACTTAGGGCAAGTTAAGGCAGTGAAGTCTCGTTCCCCACACCTATAACAAATTAATATCTTGGGCGCTTTACATTCCCCAAGCGAATGTCCGTTAATACGACAACGGACGCAAAACTTAATTAATGTATTATTTACTGCCGCACATGTTACAGACTTATTAGATTTGTAAGCCAAGTCGCGTGCGAGCATTTTGTCGTGTGGCCGCGGTGGTTCTATAAACATACCGGCCCTATACTTTGCATGTTCAAGTAGACGACAATATTTCTTAAGCTCAGACCAAGTACTGACTTGCTGTAGTGCCAGCTTTGTGGAATAGAAAGGCCTAATATTATAAGTAACTATAGTTAACTTCTCAGCTTCGGTAATAGGAGACCGTAGTCTCGAAAAATAATTCTGCATTATGCTTAAATAAGTAACAATGTTTTCATCGGGTCCTTGAGTTCGAGAACGGATTTCCTGTAAAAATAGATGGTCGAAGTCGAAGGGTAGGTATTCGTCGAGCATAAAACTCTTTAGCTGAGCCCAGGACGCGACTTCCGTCTTGATGCCTCGGTACCAGAACAATGCCTCCTCTGTAAATAATTCAGCAGCAGATGCCAACAACTTTTGGTCTGATATACCCCGCGACAAACAAAGCTCCTGTACACGCTCAATAAATTCGATGACACTACCCTTGCCATTAAACTTCAACCCTAACGAATGTACATTTGAATATCCATCGCAAGTAATCACTGGGTGTATAGTTGTCTCGGCACCTGTAAGTGTGAGCTCACCCTTATTTATGGTTGAAGGTGTGTGATTACCCTTATTTATGGTTGAAGGTGTGTGATCACCCTTATTTATGGTTGAAGGTGTGTGATCACCTTTATTTATAGTTGAAGGTGTGTGATCACCTTTATTTATATCCTCCATCCTTCAGTAGGACAAAACTAACGTAGGTAAAGTAAAGTAAGTAAAGTAAATTATAGGTTCAAATACCTAGCGTGACCGACCAACACACAATTCACCATGGGTATCTCTAAGACCCCTTCTAGTTTGTACACAAGTTAATAAATGCGCATAAGTAGTACACTCATGTTAAAAGTTATGATAATACACAGTTATCGAAATACACAACAAAAAACACATTGTTACAATGATAAAAAGATAAGTAGGGTACAATTAATGTCTTGTATATAGAACATTTGTAAATTGTCAAATGAGACCTGTATATAGTACACCTTTCAATAGAACGAACAAAAAATAAAGATAGTACATAGTAGTAGTATTTAGAAAATAAAAATAGGTTCAACGTTTGGTCATGGTGACACACATCTATGGTTGTGTAATTGTATAGGATCTCCTGTTCAACAACAAAAAAAAATACAAACAGGGTACCAATACTAGCAACCAATAATAAGTAGGCACCAATAATAATATTATGTAAAACAACAAAAAAAAAGTATGAATGTCACCAAAGGAAAGTTGTTTTTTTTTTTTTTTAACTTGTAGGTTAGTTAGGTATAAGCTTATGTCTAGCATTGTTTAGTAACAACTCACCAAGGAGTGTGTATTTGTGTAGTACATCTATTTGAAAAACAAATCAACACTAATAAATACTATGTATTTGTATAGTTACCGACCAACCTTTCAGTAAGCAATGATTATTGAGAGGGAAAATATTCGCACAGACCAACAAACCAGTTCGGGCGCCATGTAATGTTTATTATTTTTGATGTTTGGATGTCAAAGGATAGAAATAAAGTATTCATTTAAGCCACTATATTTTTATTGTAAGAACCTTCTAAGATAATATAGGGGAACTGAGGGTTCCCCTCTGCAAGGATTTAATGTACTTTTAGCCTAGGATACAATTTAGGTCTATTCTAGGTGCTATGTTATTCAGTAATACAGGGTATATGGTTGGTGCGCTTGGTCGGTAACGTTAGTGTATCTTTATGAAGATACTGTGGTAATTAAGGGTAATAGGTTAAGGGATTTTATAAGATACTTTCCCGGTGAAATACGCCACTCCTGCAAGCCGGCAGACACCGTCTCTGTTCCGGTCTCTGCCCACTCCAGGCAGAAGGAAGCTGGGTTCTCACCCAGGTAGTATGGTAGTACCGTAAGCCTCCTAGAACAGGAGTTAAAGACTTATTCCATGCATTATGGCCACTGTTATTATCTAAGCGCCTACCACGTCGTACATATTATGTGTACATACCTTTCGGAGGCGAATATCCAAGCTTCACCCGATTAAATCCAGCTAACACATGCAAAGCATGCATGCGTATCGTGTAAGTCGGTCTCTAGCCAATCCTGGCCAGATCAGGCAAAGATTCCTGTTTAAATTTAGTGAGACAACTCCAGACACGTGTGCGTTCAAACTCAAACCTGTAAGGAACGAGAACCCACTGTCAAAATATACAGTACATACGCTAACTCACGCTAGCACAACAACATTTTATCTAAAACTTACCAAACTTCGAAATAAATTACAATAAATTAAATTGTAATATAAATATGTGATGCGAGCGTAGCTCGCTTGTATAAAATGGCTGTCACACAAGTCACGTGGTCCAGCGTCCAATCAGGAGAAAGCCAGTGTTGCCGCTTTATTATGCAAATTTCAACCAACTAAAATGGAATACTGCCACTACAAAAATTACAACATTACAGTGTATCACGAAACGCCTCTCTACCTCCGTCGTATTGTCGGGGCCTATCTCTCGGAGAGGGTCATAGCTTTCCCCAGCTGGCTCGGGCCAGCTCGGCGAGATGTGTCGTGCGGTGTTCCACAGGGGTCGGTTCTGGGGCCGCTTCTGTGGAACATCGGCTACGACTGGGTGCTGCGGGGTGCGTTGCCTAGGGGCGTCGGCGTAACGTGCTACGCCGACGATACCCTCGTCACGGCGCGGGGTGCAACGTACCAGGAGGCAGCACTCAAGGTCACGACGGGTGTTGCTCGAGTCGTGGGTCGGATACGGCAGCTGGGACTGGAGGTGGCCTTGCACAAGTCCGAGGTTCTCTGTTTTCACAGACCTCGGAACGGTCCACCCGAAGGTTCCAGCATAAATGTGGGAGGCGTTAGCATCGGCATCAAGCCCTCGATGAAGTACCTAGGGATCGTACTTGATAGCCGATGGAACTTCGGACCACATTTCCGAAGTTTGGTCCCCAAGGTGACGCAGGCATCGGTCGCGCTTTCGCGACTGATGCCCAACCTAAAGGGACCCAACGCTTCCTGCAGGAGACTGTACCTGGGGATCGTGCGGAGTATGGCCCTATGGGGCTCCCGTATGGGCGGATAGGTTGGCGGTCAAGGGGAACGTGACTCTGTTAAACAGACCACTTCGAACCTTGGCCGTCAGAACCATACGGGGGTACCGCACGATCTCCGGAGAGGCTGCATGTCTCCTAGCCGGGACCCCTCCATGGGACCTGGAAGCGAGAGCCCTTGCGTCATTGGCCATTGATCCAATGGCGCAAGGAGGCGCTGGAGCGGGACCACAGGCCTGCGTCTCGAAAAATCGAGGACCAGCGGTCCCAACTCCGCCAGGATCTCATGGAGTCATGGAGGGTGCGACTTGAGCAACCCAAGTGGGGTACCACCATCATCGCGGCGGTGAGACCGATCATGGACGATTGGCTGCAGAGGCAGCATGGTGACCTCACGTATCGTGCGACGCAGATCGTTGCCGGGCATGGATGCTTCGGTAGCTATCTGTTTCGCATGCATCGTGAGGTCACACCCCGGTGTCAACACTGCGAGGTTTCCGACGACGACACCGCACTCCACACGTTGGTGGAGTGCTCAGCGTGGGCGAGCCAGCGCCAGGACCTCGTAGTGGGTCTGGGCGTGGATACCCTCTCGCTGGAGACCATGCTTCAAGCCATGGTCTCCAGCCGGAGTAGGTGGAACGCGGCCGTGTCCTTCTGCGAGCAAGTTATGCTCGCGAAGGAGGCGGCCGGAAGGGAGAGGGAGCGTGCCCTCCCCGCCGAGTTCCGTAGTCGGCGGCCAGGGTGCCCCAGACTACGCGACTACGCCCAAGACTATCGACCTCCATGATCGGGGCCTGAGGACGGCGGGATCGCCATCCGCCGTCCTTACAGAAGCAGGCTAGAAGACCCCATAGCACGCAACCAGATTCACTCACTGACGCGGGATAAAACCCTTCCCCCAACGACGCGGGATTCTCGTCCCGACCCAACACCCGAAGAGACCACAGAGGTGGTCAAAGTCCGCCGGGCGCCACTGGACATACCCTCTGCTAGTAACCAGAGACGCCCGGAAACGGACGTTAGAGCGGCCGCGGCCTTGGCCGCGGAATTAAAAAAAAAAAAAAAAAAAAAAAAAAAAAAAAAAAAAAAAAAAAAAAAAAACACCAGCAGCCATGATCAATTAACTCTGAATAAACAAGTACTGAAAATTTTAAGAGGCATTTCTAAGCACTATATCTGGGTCAAGATATCAAACTGCCGCCTTGAAAATACATCTATTCGATGCGACATATACCTGTCTAATGATTTTATGCCTAAAATAACCAAATAAATGGGGTTAAGTATACTAACAGCACCAGCAGCCATGATCAATTAACTGTGAATAAACAAGTATTGAAAATTTTTGAGACGCATTTCGAAGCACTATATCTGGGTCTTGATATCAAACTGCCGCCTTGAAAATACATCTATTCGATGCGACATATACCTATCTAATGATTTTATGCCTAAAATATCCCAATAAATGGGGTTTAGTATACTAACAGCACCAGCAGCCTTGATCAATAAACTCTGAATTAACAAGTATTGAAAATTTTTAAGACGCAATTCGTAGCACTATATCTGGGTCAAGGTATCAAACTGCCGCCTTGAAAATACATATATTCGATGCGACATATACCTATCTAATGATTTTATGCCTATAACATCCCAATAAATGGGGTTTAGTATGCTAACAGCACCAGTAGCCTTGATCAATTAACTCTGAATAAACAAGTATTGAAAATATTTAAGACGTATTTCGAAGCACTATATCTGGGTCAAGATATCAAACTGCCGCCATGAAAATACATCTATTCAATGCGACATATACCTATCTAATGATTTCATGCCTAAAACATCCCAATAAATGGGGTTTAGTATGTTAACAGCACCAGCAGCCTTGATCAATTAACTCTGAATAAACAAGAATTGAAAATTTTAACGAGCATTTCGAAGCACTATATCTGAGTCAAGATATCAAACTGCCGCCTTAAAATTACATCTATTCGATGCGACATATACCTGTCTAATGATTTTCTGCCTAAAACATCCAAATAAATGGGGTTTAGTATGGTAACAACACCAGCAGCCATGATCAATTAACTCTGAATAAACAAGTACTAAAAATATTTAAGACGCATTTCGAAGCACTATATCTGGGTCTTGATATCAAACTGCCGCATTGAAAATACATCTATTCGATGCGACATATACCTATCTAATGATTTTATGCCTAAAACATCCCAATAAATGGGGTTTAGTATGCTAACAGCACCAGCAGCCTTGATCAATTAACTCTGAATAAACAAGTATTGCAAATTTTTAAGACGCATTTCGAAGCACTATATCTGGGTCAAGATATCAAACTGCCGCCTTGAAAATACATCTATTCGATGCGACATGTACCTATCTAATGATTTTATGCCTAAAACATCCAAATAAATGAGGTTTAGTATGGTAACAACACCAGCAGCCATGATCAATTAACTCTGAATAAACAAGTATTGAAAATTTTTAAGACGCATTTCGAAGCACTATATCTGGGTTAAGATATCAAACTGCCGCCTTAAAAATATATCTATTCGATGCGACATATACCTGTCTAATGATTTTATGCCTCAAACATCCAAATAAATGGGGTTTAGTATGCTAACAACACCAGCAGCCATGATCAATTAACTCTGAAAAATCAGCTTTTGTTCGACTGTTG
Source organism: Nudaria mundana (assembly GCA_963556515.1). Taxonomy (NCBI): domain Eukaryota; kingdom Metazoa; phylum Arthropoda; class Insecta; order Lepidoptera; family Erebidae; genus Nudaria; species Nudaria mundana. The sequence continues at coordinate 12,157,980 of OY748287.1, forward strand.
GTTTGAGGGTTATAATATGAACCTGCCACCTTTTAAATGGTCTCATTTATTGCTCTATGTGTTGTTCTACCTATTTAATGCCTTAAACATACATAAAAGCGGGGAACAGGTGTCAAAAAATACTAGCAACCATTGTATAGTCAACTTTTTCAGTCAATTTCCCATTTCAGTGGTCCATTTGATGATTAAACAGATAAACTGCCGCAACCAAATTAGTCTATTAGTACGTTTTATGTAATAATCTATCCCATTATAACAATTTTATTACCATAAAATGGGGATAAGGGGTTGTCACAAGCACTGAAACGAAACAAGAATTGAAAATTTTAACGTGCATTTCGAAGCACTATATCTGGGTCAAGATATCAAACTGCCGCCTTGAAATTATAACTATTCGATGCGACATACATTATCATTGTACAACAATACAAGAATATCGTTTAAAAATAAGGAAGGCTGCTAACTTCACAAAAATTACCATCTTAATTTAGTCGAATTATAGGCTGCTAAAATTGGCTGCCAGCTTCACACCGGTAGATTTAGGACTGTTCTAAATTCGTTTTGCAGCCAAAAGTACCTATACACAATATCTTCCTCGAGAGAAATATAATTATAATAAAGTAAAATTACTTTTATAATACGCATTTTTGATAGAATATGCGTATTATAATGGTAATTTCCTTGAATAACTGAACAAGAAGTACATTTTTTCATCGGTAGTCTGAGGCGCCGGTCGATCCTAACGAGGTCATTAGAAATTCAAATGGACCTGGACCACCGCCGCACCCCACAACCAATATTATTACACGTACGTGCTTCCTCCAGTATCTGTTCCAAAACCATAGAGTTATTTCATGTTAACACATTTTAAATTATTAATAATTGTCCTACTTTATTAATTAATTAATTTGTTCCTTCCAAGCGTCTCAGCAGTAAGTTTTGTGAAACAAAAAACTGGACTAAACACCAAAATATTTTTTTTACGAACAATGTGGTTTTGGATTTACAAGTATTTGATGAGCCTTTTTACTGTTTATAACTTACTGTTAACAGATATCACTGTTAAATATTTATTATAAATAGATTTAAACCAGTTTTGATTTGCTAAATTTCAAAAGCAATTTAATTAGTATTATGCCATTGCATGCATTGCCAATGATAGCATTCGTGTACTGAATGCAAAGAAAATTGCACTAACTAATGATCATATCGTTTCTGGAATACAAATTCAGGTCTTTCAGTTCGAAGTGGGCAGCGGCTGGCATTTTACAGCCGTGTTAGAGTCGGTAAATTGAAATGGCATTATGATTTATAGTGCGCCTTCACGAGCCGGTATTACAACCAGCGTCTACGCGGACGTGACATGAACTTAAACCTCCTGACAAAAATTAAAATATTGTTTCACAATCCAAAGCAAATATTTCATTTTGTTCGCGATAATATTTCCTTGTCGATTCTGTTAAAACTCCTGAAGTCTTGGAATATTTCTTGCGAATCAACTTTAATTCAAAAGTCTCGTTGTAGCAGCTTTCGTGCGTTATACATTAATCTCATAATACAGATTTATTAAGTTACACGTTTCAGTATGAATCATGGCAAAATATGATTATCTAATATATAATATAGGTACGAAAAACTCGTATTGACAATGAGCAGTTTTCTAACTGCAGATTCTAATTTAAAAGTAATACTGAGCTAATTACGCTGTCGGCTGTTATGCGGTTAGTTGGGTGGTGGTTTAGCGTACTGCGGTAGACGATTTAGCTTCAAATTTACTCTGAATTTATAGGTGATTTGAATTGAATTATTTCAAAATTGTATACGAGTTTACTGTTGTTCAATGGAACAACAGTCACACACACACATCCACACAAAATCACGACCTGATCCCGAAAGGGGCAGATAAAGTCGTTATGTCACCCGCATTCACAAAGAAGAAGCTGTTCTCTTTGAGACAGTCTTGATAATACCTCGTGAGTAGGTGAAACATATGTCGACGTTTATAATGTCTTCTATTTAGCGAAATTAGCGAAATCATTGCATTTATCTAAAAATCGAACATCATATTTTCCATTGTTTTATCATGGACTTTCGCCAGGTAACGCCTGACTCCATTCAGTACAAAAAGTAAAGCTAACTAAAGAATATTATGCCTAGTGAATGAACTACATATAATCCGTTTAGAGAACATAGTCAAATCTTTATTCGCACCGTTGGGTTCTTACCGTAGGCAAAGCTTATTGTATTAATTATGCAATGATACGAGATAATCTATGTAGCTTTACCACGTGGAATTTTAATCAGTGTAATTGTCTTCTTACTGTGTAAGACATTTAATTAAAGACTAAAGCAAGCTAGGATTACCGACTGTTGCTCATACATGTATTAACTTATTGATTGGTTTAAGTGACTCAGGGAGGGCATGTAGACAACAGTTTAATTAAAACAGGGTTCATTCAAATGTCAATGCTAATTAAGTAAAAGAATACGTGGTATTATAAAGAGCTGTGAAATTTTCCGAGTTATTATGAAAACTTTCGTTCCATTGATGGGTGAAGTTTGGTAGACAAATTTACCATTTATCCTAACTAGTGTGGATAAAATACCTAAAGGTGTGAAACTTACCTTTTTAGACTTCTTACATTAACAGGACTTTTTTTTTTTTTTTTTTTTTTTAATTCCGCGGCCCAAGGCCGCGGCTGCTCTAACGTCCGTTGCCGGGCGTCCCTGGTTACTAGCAGAGGGTATGTCCAGTGGCGCCCGGCGGACTTTGACCACCCCTGTGGTCTCTGCGGGTGTTTGGTCGGGACGAGAATCCCGCGTCATTGGGGTCGGGTTTTATCCCGCGTCAGTGAGTGAATCTGGTTGCGTGCTATGGGGCAAAGGCCCCGCAGCACGCAACCCTTCTAGCCTGCTTCTGTAAGGACGGTGGGTGGCGATCCCGCCGTCCTCAGGCCCCGATCATGGAGGACGATAGTCTTGGGCGTAGTCGCGTAGTCTGGGGCGGCCTGGCCGCCGACTACGGAACTCGGCGGGGAGGGTACGCTCCCTCTCCCTCCCGGCCGCCTCCTTCGCGAGCATGACTTGCTCGCAGAAGGACACGGCCGCGTTCCACCTACTCCCGCTGGATACCATGGCTTGAAGCATGGTCCCCAGCGAGAGGGTATCCACGCCCAGACCCACTACGAGGTCCCGGCGCTGACTCGCCCACGCTGAGCACTCCACCAACGTGTGGAGTGCGGTGTCGTCGTCGGAAACCTCGCAGTGTTGACACCGGGGTGTGACCTCACGATGCATGCGAAACAGATAGCTACCGAAGCATCCATGCCCGGCAACCATCTGCGTCGCACGGTACGTGAGGTCACCATGCTGCCTCTGCAGCCAATCGTCCATGATCGGTCTCACCGCCGCGATGAAGATGGCACCCCCCTTGGGTTGCTCAAGTCGCACCCTCCATGACTCCATGAGATCCTGGCGGAGTTGGGACCGCTGGTCCTCGATTTCTCGAGACGCAGGCCTGTGGTCCCGCTCCAGCGCCTCCTTGCGCCATTGGAACAATGACGCAAGGGCTCTCGCTTCCAGGTCCCATGGAGGGGTCCCGGCTAGGAGACATGCAGCCTCTCCGGAGATCGTGCGGTACCCCCGTACGGTTCTGACGGCCAAGGTTCTAAGTGGTCTGTTTAACAGAGTCACGTTCCCCTTGACCGCCAACCTATCCGCCCATACGGGAGCCCCGTATAGGGCCATACTCCGCACGATCCCCAGGTACAGTCTCCTGCAGGAGGCGTTGGGTCCCTTTAGGTTGGGCATCAGTCGCGAAAGCGCGACCGATGCCTGCGTCACCTTGGGGACCAAACTTCGGAAATGTGGTCCGAAGTTCCATCGGCTATCAAGTACGATCCCTAGGTACTTCATCGAGGGCTTGATGCCGATGCTAACGCCTCCCACATTTATGCTGGAACCTTCTGGTGGACCGTTCCGAGGTCTGTGAAAACACAGAACCTCGGACTTGTGCAAGGCCACCTCCAGTCCCAGCTGCCGTATCCGACCCACGACTCGAGCAACACCCGCCGTGACCTTGAGTGCTGCCTCCTGGTACGTTGCACCCCGCGCCGTGACGAGGGTATCGTCGGCGTAGCACGTTACGCCGACACCCCTAGGCAACGCACCCCGCAGCACCCAGTCGTAGCCGATGTTCCACAGAAGCGGGCCCAGGACCGACCCCTGCGGAACACCGCACGACACATCTCGCCGAGCTGGCCCGAGCCAGCTGGGGAAAGCTATGGCCCTCTCCGAGAGATAGGCCCCGACAATACGACGGAGGTAGAGAGGCGTTTCGTGATACACGAGCGCCTCCCTAACGCAGCTCCATGGCAAGGTGTTGAACGCGTTGGCGATGTCAAGAGACACCGCCACCACCACCTTGCCCTGCGAGACTGCTTCCTCCGTCAGGCTCTTCACGCGCATGATCGCGCTCACGGTGGAGCGTCCCCGACGGAAACCGAACTGGTTATCCGCCAGGTCTGGCCCCACACTCGTGAGATGCTCGACGAGGCGTTCCGCGATAATTCGCTCAAAGAGCTTACACACCTCGTCGAGCAACACGATCGGCCGGTATCCGGACGGTGAGTCCACCGGCCGCCCCGCCTTACGGATCAGGACCAGTTTCCCCGTCCTCCACACCTTGGGAAACTGGCCCCTTTCGAGGCATGCGCTAAAGAGCCCCATCAGTCGAGGCCCGAGTTCTTCGAGGGCCAGGACCCATGCACGGCCAGGAATGCCGTCGGGTCCGGGGGCAGTGATTTTCCGGCGTTTAAGCCGGAGTACTGCCGCACCTAGCTCCCCCACCCTGACTTCGGGTACGTCGTCTTCGCTGGTGCTATCCGCGTCGGGCAGAGACGGAGCCATGCGCGGAGGGACGTGCTCCTCCGCGCTCGTCGGAAACAGGGAGCCCATGACCCGCTCCAGCTGCTGCGGCTGGAGACTCTGGGTCAGTGGGGGCGCCCTAGGTCGGAGTTTCTCCCTGACCTGTAGGTACGGGCGCCCCCATGGGTTCTGCTGCAGGGTCTCCAGGAGCTCCTCGCGGGCCGCCGTCTTGGCCCGCTTTATCGTCTCCTGGAGATTACCTTTAGCCTCCCTGTATGCCTGAAAAAGCTCCGCCTCTCGGGCTGCCGCGTCGTCTGGGCGGCGACGCCTCCGGCGAAACCTGGTGTACCGGCGGCGGGCGGAGATGCATGCTGCGCGCAGCTCTGCAATCTCCGGCGACCACCAGTACACCTGCTTCCTGGCCGGTCTGGGTGTAACCCTAGGCATCGCCGCATCACAGATTTGCGACATGGCTCTCCTGAACCACTCCGCCTCGGCATCCACATCGGCAGGCCGGTCCGGCGCCGGAATCCAGGCCTGCACGATGGATGCCTCCAGGAGAGCCTCCCGATCCAGATGGTGAAGTGCCCAACGCGGATCCGGGGGATTTGCCACCGGCTGTGGGAGGTCAGGTGGGGGGACGACATCGAACCGGATGTACCGATGATCCGAGTGCGTCTCCTCACCCTCCTCCACGCGCCAGCCTGTAATACGGGCGGCGAGGTCAGGGGATGCGAACGTTACGTCCACGATCGATTCCCCCCCCCGCCGCCAAAAGGTGGCGACATTCCCCCGGTTGAGGACCTCCAGACCACGTGTTCTGGTCCAGTCCTCAAGAAGCCTCCCCTTGTCCCTGGTTTCCCGGGAGCCCCACGCCTCACTCCAGGCGTTGAAGTCTCCCAGGAGCAGGACAGGGCGAGGACGGCACGCAGCGAAGACGACGTCGAGCTCAGTGAGCCATAGCTCAAACTGAGACTCGTCAATGTTCGGCGAGATGTAGGTGGCCACGACTGCCAACCCATCATAGTCCGCCGCAACACACCCGCGGCCCCTTGCAATGATCGCAAGGCGCGAGTTGTCTGCGGTGGACCCCCCAAAGATACAACAGGCCGAGCCGTCCTCGTCCACCGGGCTTCCCGGGTGGACGTAGTACGGCTCGGCGACCACGGCCAAGTTTATGGACCACTGCCGGATGCTCTGGTACAGAAGATCCTGAGCAGCACGGCAGTGGTTCAAATTCACTTGCAGGATACGGATACGGGCGTCAGACATTAATTGACGTCCATAACCGCATCCCGCCGCGAAACAACTGGCCGCGCAAGGGCGGCACCCCCACCGCTCTCAGCGGACGGACGAGGTTTTGGCCTCGAGGCGGCGCAGGTTGTGCTGCCGACCCGGTGATCCGCGGTCTTGCCCTCCGCCTCGCATCTAAAGCAGCGAGGCGGGGCGTCACAGGCACTTGCCTTGTGACCGGGCCGGCTGCAGCGGAAGCACCGATCGCCCACGGTGACTTCCGCTGTACACTGCACTCCTAAGTGCCCCACCACCATGCACCGGAAACATCTGGTTTCCCGGGCACGAAGGAGGTGCACCTGCGCCTTTAGGAAGCCCCCTACGAGGAGGCTTCGTCCGTCCGCCACTTTCAGTGCCGCCGCGACGGGGCACTGGACGACTGTCATCCCGTGACCAGTGGAGCCGAAGGAGATATCTCCAGCCTTCACCTGGTCACGGGGGCAGCCGCCCGCCTCCACGACGGCGGAGACAACTTCCTCCGTCGTGGCCGCGTCATCCAGACCCGTGATGCGCAATGCGGCGCATTTGGTGGGCCTGGTGACGCGGACGGCTTCTTGGTCCAGCGCGTCCCTAAGCTGAGCCGCTAGGGCGTCAGCTTTAGGGCCGCTGGAGGCGCCGGAGACCTCGAGGAGGCGAGCCCCGGTGCGTGTCTTCTTGCACCGGAGCCCCCCCTGTATATCGAGGGCCGAGAGGTTGACTGAGGACTTCACAGTCCTCAGTACGTCGGCGTACCCCACCCCCTTCTCCACACCTACCGTCGTCACCGTCAGGACGACGGCGGTGGAGCGAGGAGGGCGGGGCCTCTTCGGCGCCTTCGCCGCGGCGGCTTTGGCCGCTTTCTTTGCGGCCTTCGTCTTCCTCTTCTTGGCTCCCACTACTTCCCATCCCTCCCGTCTGGAGGGGTGTAAGGAAGCAGCGGGAGCGACGATAGAGGAAGAGGAGGCGGCAGGGGTGCCACTCTTCTTGCCGCGCCCCTTGGCCTTCCGCGCCTGGGCCGCGGTCTCGGCCGGTATCCGGCTCACCGAAGCGGACGGGGGCGGAGCGGGGCGGCGGACAGCAGGTGTGCCGCTAGGACCGGGAGCGGGAGCACCGCCAACAGCCGCCGCGTATGAAAACGCGGGGCGCGTTAGCGGAGGGCGGTACGCCCGGTCCTCCAGGACCGCGAGGCGCCTCTCGATCGCCGTCAGGACCTGCACCGTAGTCGGTACAGGCTTCGGCGGCGAGCCGGGCGCCATGGTGGGCGCGGTCCTAGGCGCCGTCTTCGGCGCTGGTCCAGCCGTCAGAGGAGGAGGTAGCATGGGACCTGGAGGTGCCTTGACCGCTTTGGTCAACTCAGCGACCTCCCGACGGAGATCTTCCATCTCCTTTCGGGAGGCAGTGAGCTCCACCTCCAGGCTCGCAACCTGCTTGCGGAGCTTCGCCTCCTCCTCTGTGACGCTCCGCTCGAGGAGCTTGTCGAGGGAGGATTGGGCTTCATCCACCAGTGAAGCCACAATCTTCTTCCTCCCCGACATATTTTTACTCCCCCGCATGGCCGCGTTCATGCGGGAGAAGATACTCATTATCTCCCGCGCGGGCGCGGGCGCGGTCCTGCGACTGCGCAGGGACGGGACAGATGACGGGGGTGGTGTTGGCGGGCGCATACGGTAGGCGCCGAGACGCGTGCGCACCGTCTTTACCGGCACCTCCTCCTCCGAATCGCTGGAGAGGAGGGACCCCCATCCAGAGCAACTAGTGCTCCGGTCGCGTGGCGGTCCCTCCTTCTCGAGGGTCCTCTTCTGCGAAGCAGAACGGCCCTTAACCTTCACACTACTGGGAGCTGACCCACCGTCAGTCCCAGCAGCAACATTTCCTTGGGGCGTCGACGTCGCGCTGCAACTAGGCGGCGCGACGCGAGCCCCCAAATCAAGAGGCATCGAATTCCGTGTTTCATGCGGTAGGTCGTCGGCTGAGACTGCCCGGGAAAGGGCAGTGTCAGTACCGGGGGTCTCGTCAGGCATATCCATGATAGCACAATTCATCTCAATGTTGGCCACTCAAGTCTCGAAATCGACGTTCGGTCACCCAACTTGCCACTGCGTTACCGTGGTCAAGTTGGGGTCCAGGGCGGACGGCGAGGACGTAGTCGAATCTCTTGGGGCCCCGCCCCTACATTAACAGGACTAAGCTTTTGTGAAATTAGGCTAGTGTTAGAACAGACTCCAAATTTTAAAAAATACACACGGTTAAAGCTGAAATAACTACTGCCTACTCTGCATAATTTTAACGTATCTTTGAACTTCATCCGTATATTGAATAATAAAAAGTTTTCTGCCGAGCTAAAAATACCATTATCACGCAGAACAAAACCAAAATGCTCACTGCGTCTTACTTCTAGTAATTTCGAACACAAAGCTTCTGCAAATAGAAGTACAATTGCAAAGAGTTGCGACACAATTTGGACCCGTGCAGCCACATAATCCGATTTCATTTCAGTAATACGTGTCCACTATGCCAAGAATAAAACAAAGTTTAAAACGATAAAGAGCTTTGGGAACATATCTCAATAAACTACAGCTGAGTCTGCCAGAATCATAACAGAAATGGGATGTGTTTTATTTTTCCATAGTATTTTAATGAAATACTTCTAGATAATATAATCTGTTTTGATCTCAAACGTGGCATCTAGGACCATATTTTTTTTTTTTTTCCCAGAAGTAGCGATTTTTTTTCTAAAAAAATAAGTATATAAATAAGTTACAGATACGAGTGATTGCGAGGTATACTGTTCTACCCGTACAAATGGAGTGAACCAGGATAGAGGATAGTAACACTATCAAAATGAATTTATCGTTGATATTACATTAATATTATATCATTCTACGCATGGTTTAATTAAACATACATTTATGTAAAAAGAAAAAGATTTCAGACTGAATAATTTAAGTGTAAAACCGATTTTGATAGCAAAAAAGGAGAACGGTTCAGTAAGTACTTCAGAAAGTGGCTAGCGAGACTATTTTCACGACAGTTCTAGTTAGCTATCGTGGAAATATGAGAAAAAGATAAAGAAGCAGTAGGAATCCAAGGACAAAGGCACTAATTCCGTACAAAATTATCGATAGTTCGAATCGGTTCAATTCGCTGCGTTGTTACGGCAATATACAAGAGAAATGGACGACAAATTGCGAGTCATACATTCGCCGGGAGTGCATTGTAAAACCGTGTTACAACTGAGTCGCCGCACTACGGCACAATGCCCAGTTACATCAATTGTTATTTTATGCGATGGTGAACTTATTATCCACAATAGTACTAACTAAATTCTATAATAGCATCTTATTTTTTTAAATTATATCTCTTGAATGATAAATTATGGTTGAACAACCATCAATCTAAGCATTGGAATACTTGTTAAGAAGTAAAAGGAAAAACTCGTAAGCACTTCAAAATAAAAAGACTCCTCACGATATGTGAATAAAATTACAGATTCACAGAAACATTACTTTGAAGATAGGTAGTATAGTGTATCAATACAATAAAAAAATTGTCAGATTTGCAAAATTAGATCTTGGATTAACTGTGACTCAAAGGACACATGAAACGTTTGTTATATTCTATAGTAGGTAGTTCAACTTTGGGCACTAGGTACGTCACTTAGAATAAATAAAAAAAAATAGTAAATGGTTTATCTATTTTTACCATTTGTATAGTAGAGTAGTGGGTCGACGGTGTAGATTAAATTAAAAACGATTTTCTACAATTGTGATATGGCAGAAGTAATTCATTATTCACATAACCTCCGTGGTGCTCACTCTGGTAAATGAATACTTTGTTACTTTGACGCAGGTCTTAGTGGTTTATGAGTCTCTACTGGGTCCGTGGGATTAAGAATGGCTTGCACAATCAACGATTCTCGCTGAGCCCTAGATCCGACAGTGAAGGTACTGAATAATGTAGAATTATTCTGAACAATTTCCATATTTATGTTAGTAGGTGTACCTACCATGGTTTGACAATAGGTAAGCCTGTATAATGGTAGGACACGGATGTAGACTCTAGTACTGAGAACGAAAAAAACATAGAAGCATTTCGCTCTAAAATGACCCAACGCAGATCTAGCTGTTGCTAGGCAAATCTTGCCGCGAAGAAGGTGTGTAGTTCGGTTTTTGTAACCGGCCTGTCATTTCGCCTATAATGTGACAGTTGCTATGCGTTGCTAGCCAATCAGAGACGTACTTTGACAATTAAATCAACCATTACTTCGAAAAAGTAATCGTTGTTCATAGAAAACAAAATATATCAAGGGACCGTTTATTTTAGAGATTTTGTTTTAAATTATACTTTTATGTTTTTCCGTTCACTGCTCTAGTATGAAAATTTGTAGTTACTCGAGCGCGTCAGATTTATATATGGTCATATTGACAAGTACCTATCAAGAATGAACTCTCCAGACGAGGGGGTTCGCTCAGGGAAGCCCGTCAGATTAAAAAAAACTATAATTTTACTTAAGCCCGTCAGATTATGATATTTGATTCATTACACTCTTACAAGTATAAATTTTGTTCTAAATCTGACGATTTGGACGATTTGAACTTTGGCGTGGAAGGGTGGCAAAAAAATGATGTGTGGATTTGCTTGAGCGTGGTTAGTTTTTTTTTAATCCTCTCTGTAGCTGCTTACCCCACTTATAAAAGTGGAAACGTACGAGACCATTTATGCACTTCCCATCATCTAACCTACCCATTCCAATTGTTCTCCGCTGCGCTCAAGTAACTGTGTCGAGTAACAAGTGGAGCCTCCATCCGTACCGTACTATAATACTCGTATCTACATGACAAAAAAATCAATCATAACATACTATGTATATATCCTAGTTGTTTTCGCTGTCTGTTCGTCCCTATACATGCTTAGATCTTTAAAACTACTTTGATGTTTTCACCAATGGAAAGAGTGGTTCTTGAGAAAGGTTTCAGTACCTATAAATTTGTCAAGCAGGCGGAGCCGCAGGCGGAGCCGCAGGCGTCTGCTAGTTAAATAATAATCCAGACTGACAATCTGACAATCAATCAATACTCTTTATTTTACACAATAGGTATGTTATAAAATAGAAATGAGAGGTCATTTAAAACTAACAGGTCGCTTTATCGCTAATATCGTGAATAAAATAAACGAAAAGGGAATTTTACCCATAAAATATTATAAAACGTCTCGATTTGTCAAAATACTCTGCAGAAAATCATCTCAATTTGCTTCAATGTAGCAAACTTAGAAGATGATATGATTTAACTGCATAGGAAATAGATGTCACTACAGAAAGGACTTAGAGAGTATTATTGCTTTACCTACTTACTAAACGCAACAACGCATGTGTGTTTGATAAGTTGATAATGAACTAGTGTAGAACCATTAGTTTTAGGCAAAATATCATATACTAAAAAAAAATACATTATCGTTGCGTATTAGAAGGAAATTTCAAATCAACACAAGCACTCAGCAAGCAGTGAACAAAAGTTCACTAAATCTGATGTCTAGGATGATTGAGACAACATTCATTTAGTATGAACCATATTATGCGCTTGGCTTTAGCTGTAATATATTACAGAAATTGTCCATGCCCCGTAATTGCGGTGGTAAACCACATAGTGTAAATTGTGGCCTACATCGTCAATAATAAACTGAATCTGCAAATCTGCAACGATTTCAATATCTCTAGCATTTATTAGTATTATCACATTGTTGCAGGTTGCAGTATGTGCTAATTAATTTACTTGGGTTATGCTTAGTGCTGGCATTACGCTGGTCAAAATAAATGCTATATATTTTCTAAACAATTAATAATTTTAAAGTTGCAAAGCTTATACCATCACTATCATTTCACTTTTTGTTCCAAATATTATTGACATTCTTTATCAAATGCCAGAATTCGATAAACAATGATAATTACAATCAGTATGATCATATGAGTATGAGTATATCAGTATGATGTAATATTACGGTATTGCTTATCACTCGAGCTCAAAATATTTAGTAAATAATTTTAGTTTGAGATTGGAGTGAACTGAACGTGTGTTTTGTTTTTGACTTATTAAAATGACAAAATTTGGTAAAAATGGAATTTTATATGGAAATCAAGATTTTTCGATACCTTCACATCTAAATTGTGGAAAATTAATTATAGATAAATTGTCAAAATGTAAAGAAAAGATTGCCTTGGTAAGTATTTTCTCGGTCGTGTTGTAGTTTTTGTCTCCAACTTCAAATATCAATATGTACATTCTAGTCGTCCTTGAGCATCAGCTATGTGGCGAATACTTTCAAACTAGTGAATATTTTCACAGATCCAAGGAGTGACGGGTGAATTCATAACATTTGGTAATATGGTTCAACGTATAGTCAACACTGCGGCTGCTCTAACTCGACTAGGTGTAAAACGTGACGATGTGATCGGTGTATGTAGTGAAAACAGAACTGAGTTCTTAATCACCGTAATAGCGACATGGCTCAGTGGTGCCTCAGTAACTTTACTCAATGCCGGATATAGTACAAGTAAGTAAAGTGTCATTAAATATATACCTAATGTTTTGAAGAGTGATCATTGTCACTGGTAACCTTCAAAAATAAGCTTAGTTATGATAAGGAACCTAAAAAAAGGTTTTGTAAACAAATTTAAGTATTGTTAGTACAATTACCTATTATTTATCTACGTGTTTATTATTCATTTAACCACATTACAGGTGAGATGGCGCATGCATTAAACATTTCAAAACCAAAATACATGTTTTTATCTCCTGACACCTATAAAAAATATTATGAAGCTATAGTTAACACAAAAACTGTGGAGAAATACTTCGTCTTTGGCAACACTATTACTAATCCAACAATAACCAGTTTTGATGAATTTACTAGAGTGCATGCCGATGAAAAAGGTATCACCCCGCCTTTGGATACAAATGGTAAGAGTTGATTCTCCTTTAACACGTTACTCGACAACAGTCACATCGTATGGTTTCATCAGGTAGGTATAGTAGTAGGCTTTCATATCACAGAACTAAATTTCTATTTGATCAGTAGGTACTTACATTTGAGAAAATAGATCGACCCAATGTTGGGCTAACGTCCTATGTTATATGGCTACGTTATATATTTTTTCTTTTTTGTGTTATGTATGGTGTGTTGTGTTTAATAAACTTGTTATCTTCCTTTCTTTCTTCTTTCTATGGAAACAGCAAATAGTTGGACAAAAATGTTATTTTATGTCCATCCAAAACACCACGAATAATTTAAATTTACAGACGGTAAATTAAAATATTGTTTCTTTTTAGGGTTATCACGGATCGCTCTAATACTTTACTCATCCGGTACTACAGGTTTGTCCAAAGGAGCAAAAATAACACATTTGAACATAATAACGTGTAGTAGCGAAAAAGAGTAAGTAGAATTTTTGCTTCATATCATATTCATAATTGCTACATCGCGCTATTAAGTTTAGCGTTGGATCCAACGCTAACCTTAATAGCGCGATGTAGAAATTAAGGAAACATTTTGTCACACATCTGAACTCCGAGTAAACTTTGTTGATTTCTTTCCTATTAACACTATTATTATTTAGTTTTTCTACGTTTTTTTTTGTTTGTTTGGTAGCTGTCTAATCAAAAAATCTTAACAAAAAACCATAGTGCATGATTATCTGGTTAGTTAATGCTCGAAGCTATGCCAAGTAGGTATTGCCTTTCTGTGGATATACGCTATACTTAAACATCTTTAGAGATTCGTCCTCGACCAGATAAAATAGTTGCTTAGGTTGGCTCGAGCTTCTTTATATGTAAGTCTTATATTAAAAGTTACGCAATCTCATTACAATCTCTTTAAATGTTTACTGATATTTTTATAGTATCATAGGCAAAGACGTAAAATGTTTAACGGTTGCACCCTGGGCTAACACAGTTGGTATAATAACCACATTACTTGAGCTGCAACATCAACGAACTGTTGTTTACCTACCGAGATTCAAAGAAGAACAGTATCTACAATGTATTGAAACATACAAGGTATGTATCTGTATTTTCGTGAAAGTTTTTGAAATATTATTTAATTTGCGGTAATTTAATTACCGCAAATTAAATTAAATTATTACCACGAACCATATTATTTGAGATTTTTTTTTTTGTAAAGGCTAGTTGGTACACTAACAAAAAATTATGTTCGTGGTTCACCCAGGTGGACTAAGGTGGTACACTAACAAAAAATTATGTTCGTGGTTCACCCAGGTGGACTAAAGTGGTACACTAACAAAAAATTATGTTCGTGGTTCACCCAGGTGGACTAAGGTGGTACACTAACAAAAAATTATGTTTGTGGTCCACCCAGGTGAACTGACGAGGTGTACTATCAACAATAGGCGAATGTCCTCTACCAGTGTGCATAATAATCACTCCCTTTCTGGCAGAGAGGTCATAAAGCATAGTCATATGGGTTAATTTTGACATAAAATTTGTATAGCAACATAAACAATTTATCCATTGGAAACTTCAGTAAGGCTCAACCTTATGCCCAGTATACGTTTGGTCACCTCACCACGTCAAGGTTGCCTTGCTGTGTGCGAAATAGTCAATAAAGAAGATATAGAATATTATCTAATTTCAGGCTGGACTTTTAATAACCGTTCCCCCAATTATAATAACGTTGACCAAATCAACAATTGTAAAAGAGTATGACACAAGATCTGTACAGTTTATCTTTTGTGGAGGTGCGCCATTAAATTTGGCTGTTATAGCAGATATCAAACTACGGTATGACCTATTTTTATATTCTTTTCATCTATTATTATTTATTAATCTAGTTTTCGTTTACTCTGCTTAGTTTGAGACTAGATAGTGTGTTCAATTGGTCTACCATATTTCTTTAAAATTTATGGATGATGTCCAAATCGCGGAAATATCACTGAATTAGAAAACATATACGAATTTGAAATTTAAAACACCGGCCAAGTGCGAGTCGGACTCGCGCACAAAGGGTTCCGTACCAAATCAACTTTCACGGTTCATGAGATACAGCGGAAGACAGACAGATGGATGGACAGACGGACGGACAGCGAAGTCTCAGTAATAGGGTTCCCGCTGTCCCCGTACCTTTGGGTACGGAACTTTAAACAACATACAAACACTATTTTAGATGCTTATTACAAGTAAACCCTAAGAACAAATAAGGGTTAAAATCTTATCTACCTTTCTATTTACCTTGCAGTTTGCAAGGTTTAACAAATTTTTTCCAATGTTACGGGATGACGGAAGCTACAGGCGCTCTAATTCAGGAAACAACAACTCACTATAAAGAGGGAAGTGTGGGTAGACTTGTGCTTGGAATCATAGCTAAAGTAAGAATAATAAAAAAGCAAATTACTGTCATTAAAATTGTACTTTTTCTTTTTGCATCAAAAGACTTTTCTATACCATTAGTTAACTATTAAACTAATGTTGAACTAAACCGTTTTGTTATGAGTCTCGTTTTAAGACGTAACGAGTTATTTTAGTCTTTTTAATAAAACTAGGTTGTTGACGTTGAGACTGGAATAACTTTGGGCCCTCACCAAAAGGGTGAGGTTCGTATAAAAGGACCAGCATTGTTCGATGGTTATATCAATAAGAACTTCAATGATGACTTGGACGAGGATGGATTCTTCAGAACTGGGGATATCTGCTACTACGATGAAGATGGATATTTTTTCTTCGTTGACAGAATCAAGGAGTTAATCAAATATAAGACAGGACAAGTTAGTATTGAAATGCTGAAATAAGTAATGTGCTCACTTTTCTACACTTATAATATTAAGTACACAGTTTAGTTTGTAGAAAATTTTTGACAATTGGAAAGTTATATTATTCCTAAATTACATCAGCTGTATCTATGTCCATAATAGGGTCCTGTGATACAGGTTTAATGTAAACTCGTGTAAACACGTGAATGGAGTCGAGAGTATCGACTAATACTTTACAAATTTCAATAATGTTTTATCATGTGTGACTATAATAAGGTTCAGCGTTACGTTTCAATAGCAAAAATAAATCAAAGTAAATAGGCACTTCTTCAGTGTTCAGTAACCAGTGGGTAAGTGATGACATAGTAAAGAAAAAATATGTGCAATCTTACAAGTGTTTCGGTTTTATTAGGGTGTTTTACAAAGGCTCGTTGATAATGTATAAAATTCAATGCAATATAAGAAAGTACCTACACGAAAGTCAGTCATCATTCACCGCGCCTTTTCCCAACTCATCTTCGGATGAGTTGGGAAAAGGCTCGGATCATCGGAGTCGGAGGATCGGAAAGTCGGAGGATCGGATCGACTTTCCAGTCTAACTGCGATTCGGTTGAACTTCGATATTTTCCGTGAAGCGACTGCCATCTGACCTCCACAACCCATGGGCGATATCGAAGTTCTGTAGTCAGACCGGATTTCTGATTTAGGGCTTCAACTACCCCTAACGACTGCCATAGATGTTCGTATGACAACCAGGGCCGACTGCTTAACGTGCTCTCCGAGACACGGAGGGGTCTCAGTGTCTTAAGAAATGGTCACCCATCGGCCAGACTAGATGTTGCTTAACCTTTGCAATGTGTTAACATTGTCGGTTACCACTAGACCACGAGCCCCTCGACACGAAAGTCAGTAATCTGAAGTTATCTAACACGTCTGCTACGTGAAGGTATAATACAATCACTCGTTATTGATTTCAAACACCATTTCAACACCATTCAACACTTATTACAAGTTTTGAGAAAGGCAGCTGTTTTTTAACAGGTACCTAGACTAAATACTTATTATGTACTAAACTTTTACAACAAATAAGTACCACGGTTTCTTGGCAATCAGGATATTGACTGCTTCGGTGGCGTGGTCGGTAGTGCGTCGGCTTTCGACTCCGGAGTCTCGGGTTCGATCCCTGCGTCGAATCCAATATTTGTGTGATCCACAAATGTTTGTTTCGAAGTTTGGGTATTTTCTATGTATAATATGTATCTATTTAAAAATATATTAGTATGTTTATCAGTCGTCTAGATCTAATAACACAAGCTTATATTAGCTTAATTTGGGCTAGATGACGTTGTGTGAGAATGTCCAAAAATATATAAAATACACGTTTTCTAATTATACTAAATTTATATTTTAGGTGTCTCCAGCGGAACTAGAAGCTATAATACTACAACATCCAGCAGTGAAAGATGTTGGTGTAGTGGGAAAACCAGACGACTCAGTGGGGGAGCTACCCACTGCCTTTGTTGTTAAAAAACCCGGCAAGCATGTGACATCCGACGAACTAATTGATTTTGTTGCTGTAAAGGTGTGTAGCATTATTTGAAAAATGCAAGTACTGGTAAAGAACATATTTTGAAACAATGATAATCAAATCTTTAAGTAATGCATTTTTAAATGTTCAATAACGTTGTTTAAAAAAACCGGTCTGTAATTTTGATTCAGTGGGCCACGCAAAATACTCCACTTGTTTGAGCAATGCACAGGCTTGAATCCAGACAGGGATCATTGTTGTAACTTAATAGTATTGCAAGACGAGGCACCACCGTTGCATTGGGGAAGACCCAAATAAGTCCCACTTCCCAAAGTGGAGGTATGTAGATCATAATTGGCTACTCCTATTTCGCCTGACAACCCCTTGCAAAGCATTATTATTGCAACCATGAATTCTTTTATTTTATACATTTCCAGGTATCACCGTGGAAGCAATTAAGTGGAGGTGTACATTTCATAGAAGAAATCCCTAAGATTGCCAGCGGTAAAATATTGAGACGCAAATTACGAGAAACTCTTATGAAATCTAAACTATGAAAATTTGGACGCCTCGGTACTTGTTTTGAATTTTATTTATTAAATACCTTTTTTTAAGAGCGTGGCTCAAGGCTGGGGCCACCCCCAAATCCATTGACGGGCGCCCTACACTCGGAAAAATTCCCTGTGGCGTTTATTAAATGCATTCATTAAATTCATCTTTTTACATTTACAAGATACAATTCATCAAATTCACGTACAATAGCACGTAGCAGTAATAGAGATTACCTATAATATTTTATAAGAGAGAGTACTAGTTGCACTTACTATCGGTATTAACCATAAAAAGGGGCATTCCAAAGCTTAAAGAGATAGTGGTATTAAAGCCATCAGCGAAATTTTCGCATAAATGCGAAAGATCTATGATGGTTCAACTGGGATATCTCTGTTATCGATATTATCCATCATAACTTCTGGGCAGACTGTCAAGTCAGGCTTTCAAGTGACTGTCAAGTCAAGGCACTGAAGGTATACCTATCTACTGAAATACTCACACGGCAGAAAACACAATATCAATGTCATATTATTATAATATCGTCTCGTTTGACATAAATTTTGTAACTAGCCATTACTAGTGTAACATACGTATAAAACATGGCTGACAAAATTCTAAGAAACCTCGGTGGCACAATGGTACTATGTACGGACTGCCACACTCGAGGTCTCGGGTTCGATTCCCGGGTTTAGTGGATAATGTATAATTAAGTAATGGTAAGTAAGATGTCAAAAAGGACTGATGAAGACGGAAGACTGTCTCAGAGAGAACAGCTGTTCTCTCTGAGACAGTCTTGAGAATGCCTCGTTTAGAGGTGAAACAATTGTCGACGTTTTATTGTCTTTTGTATTTGCGAAAATAATGCTTTTATATTTTGAAAAGTTTTTACATCTTACTTACCATTACTTTATCATGGATTTTCGCCAGGTAACGCCTGTTTCTATCCAATATTTAATGTATAATTCTCTTTAGAATTTTACCCAGATAATTATCCCAGAGTCTGGAACTTGTGCCCGGTAAATGGCAATAAGCTCGCCCCCTATTACATGGGACCTAACATAGCTGGCGAGATGTGGGTGTGTTTGCACACCTCTGCCTACCCCTTCGGGGAAAAAGGCGTGATGCTATGTTATGATACAAAATTCTACCGTCACACTATTACGTACGGTCAACTGAACTGATGGCAATAAACCACTGAACTGTCTGACTTATCTCATCAGGCCCATCGGATTATGCGACACTTAAATTGGAAACTCAAGTATCGTATTTCGAATTCTTCCTGAAATTTTCAAGTTAAAATGGCTTTTGCCATGAAATTTATTGCAGAGTTTTTGACTCAGAATAAAGTCTATTCGTCGTGACCCACTGCGAATTCAATTAAAGAGCATCTCGGCGTAATATTATTTACATTCCTTCTTACTGGGCAACCCTCTTTTGTAAAAGGTACGAGTACAAAAGATATTAGAGTAGCGGATTAAATAGGATTCTTACCACTCGTTTGGTTAATATGTTTATAGTTTGGCGATCTTCGACGTTATAAGCATTACAACTAAGTCTAAAAATCTTTTTTTATTCTAATCATTTTACATTCTAATTTATCAAATGGCTCCACTTATAGAAATAAACACAATGGTTATGGTTTGTTAAAACTATTTGACACTTGAAGCCATGCAGTATCTATACTTCACCAGTTATTATATTATGGTCATTCCGAGTGAAACGAGCGGGATTCCAAGTCTCTTGGTCGCCACTGGAAATTCTATTAGTGCTTACCAGTGACGCTTACCAGTAACGCAATGGACGTAGAGGAAGTGCAAAAGCGGCCTAAAAAATTGTGCCTCACAGGGGAACACGAGCGATTGTTAGTTTTGGCGTGATTGTGCGTTTGCATTTATGAAATAAGAGGTCATTAATTAGATCTTTCTGTCTTTCTTCTTTCTCTATGTCATCCGCATCTTTTTCATCATCATTGTCTAAAATATGTAATCACACTGAAAAAGTATCGATCCTAACCTTTAACTTAATATTCCAGCAACATTTTGACGATGCGAACCCCGGCCATTATCAACGTGATCTCAATAATTTAGATATCCTGGAAGGTGTTAAAGTAGGAGCTCTAGTAATTTCAGTCACCTACGTGAAATGACTATTAAACGCCTAGCTATCGATATATATATATATCGACCTATGATATTATTCTACAATAATCTCACCAAATGTAATCTCGAAATACTGAAACAATCAGACCGCGTACTAAATTACACTGTCACACAGAGCCAAGCTGGTCGTTAACCAGCGCAGTTATTGACACACCCTATAAGGGAGAGTAATTAATTATGATTCTTATTGTAGTTACATATTACCGAACTTCACACAGTTATCTATCATAAAATTTGGACTTATTTACATTAAGCAATCTTGAATCGTACTTACATAAAATATGCTAGGAGCATTTCTTTGTTACTAACTTTATAATTGAACATAATACTTATGTACAAAATCAGCAATTGAGTACATCAGCTCTTCGCCTTCACGTTTCTATAGAGCTGCTGAGGCGTACAAAGGTGTTTGGCATTGAAGCAGCTCTGACTCTGTTTGATCGAAACTAGCGGAGCGAACCAAGTGCTCTGCCAAGTAGGTACCGAACTACCTACCTGCCCCCCTGACCCCATGAACGATTATAGTTAGAAAGTTGAAATTTTCACAGACGATGTATTTCGGTTGCCTCTTTAACAACAAATACTAAAAAGTAGAATGAAATAAATATTTAACGGGGCTCCCATACAACAGACGTGTTTTTGCTGTTATGGTACGGAACCCTTTGTGCGCGAGTCCGACTCGCACATGGCCGGTTTTTTGGAACTCTTAACACACATGAACGTAGTACATTCTTTACTAAATAAACGACTACTATCCTACTTAGTTTATTAGATGTCGACTAATTTTGACTTTTAGATACAATAAGAGTCTTGAAATGTAATATTTACAAACCTACAAACCTTAACTACCTAGTTACTACAAAAAAACAAAGTATTCCATTAAAATGAAGTTGCTACTACCCTTTCCCCACGATAAGATAGATATTGTCGTAGCTGATCGAGCTAGGAAAGTAATTTACATCAACTGATCGGGAAAGGCTAGATTAGTTACAAATTTAGTCTAAATTGGTATCGTCAATCTGGAACTTAGTAAGTGAAACTTCTATAGATGGACGCCGGAACTTCCAAACTGCACGAGGATTTCCTATCAATAATTCAATTTATGTATCCACAGCCGTTCGTGACACGACACTAAATTAGATCTCACATGTTTTGATTGTACCTTATTGCAACCATATTTTTTTAATAACAGACTTCCAAAAAAGGAGGTTCTCAATTCGACTGTATGTTACTGTTTTTTTAATGTTTGTTTCCTCATATCTTTGGACTAGGTGAAAGGATTTTGATTTTTTTATTGAAAGCTGCTACTTCCCAAGTGATTCCATTCCGACAATTATTTGGTTCTTCTTCTTTATTTAAAAACGTGGCTCCA
Organism: Nudaria mundana; assembly: GCA_963556515.1. Taxonomy (NCBI): domain Eukaryota; kingdom Metazoa; phylum Arthropoda; class Insecta; order Lepidoptera; family Erebidae; genus Nudaria; species Nudaria mundana. The sequence continues at coordinate 12,179,486 of OY748287.1, forward strand.
TCGATGTTTATCGATGATTTCGCTAATGTCAAGGTAATGCTTGATAAGTTGATAGTCCCGCACAGAAGAACTAGTTATTCCTAAATAGCTCCAGGTGCAGGACAAGAAACGTTGTTCGGTATGAGAGTGTCTGGAAAATTTTGCGGAGCGCCAGAGGTAACCTAAAAAGCCACCAGCCACGCGCTCAGCAAAAATCGAACTCAATTATTTGGTTCCATTTTGGTTTCATCATTTCGGTTTTTGTGTAAATTTTTGACGTATTTTTTTATAAGAATTCATTTTACGAACCACTCTTAAAATGAATTCTTATAAAAAAATCTATACTATAATATATTTAGAGCACTGATAACCGGTCGGAACCACTAGCAACCACTCTGCACGTCATAACAGTCAAACAGTTGAGCATGACGTAACGTCACTACAGCTTCACAGTTTAAGTTGTTGCGTGGCAAAAAATGGAACTAATTATTGTTTGTAGTTATTGTTCTGAGATCTTGTTTATGACGTGTTTTAATGTAATGTGGTGCCCCTAGTGGAACGCAAACATATATTGGGCAACCTATATCAGAGCCGCTTAGTATTCGGCACAAAGAAAACGGGTGACAGACACTCGCCCTCTATATAATATAGAAACTCAATGAGTGGTACATACATTGTGGTTGTCTACAGTTGCCTAGACTTAAACGCTTCTCACTAAAATCTCACCTATATCACCTATTATATTATTGTTCAATATCACTAATAACCTAAAAGCTATTTGCTGCCACTCTCAACTGAGAGACTAGTAGTTACCCGATTGAGTCAGTCGAGAATTGCTGGGAAAAACATAGGTGTTAAAGCAAGGGACATGAACATTCAGATTTGTTTTTGTTTTCATTATTTATTTAGGACGTAATTGGTTCCATGGTAACTTTAAGCTATGAAGCCGCCACTCAGTCAGAACGAAAGCCAAACATGCCTTAATGGAAATCCACTAATAGCAGTTACAGTTAAGTATGTACGGGATTTCCGACGGACTACAACTACGACAAGACTGTAGAGCTATTGAATACTCTATTTGTGGGCGGTAATGGGTGGAAGGTTCTCCAAAATCGAAGTAGGTACATGAAGCGATGATTCTCATCATTGTCCACTAATATTATTTATGCTTTCGATTGTCGGCACTTGGTGGGACATATAATATCACATTATGAAATGACTCATTTGTACAGATATTTCACAATGTTTTATTGGTAATAGGACCTGACCGGTTTCGCTCTATGGCATCTTCAAAGGTGTTTTACACTATTTTTACACAATAAGTGTCATTTCATAAAGTCTTTTCATAATGTATTGTTCACCAAGTTTTTCAAGGTGAAATAGGTATCTACAGTTGTTTCTCTTCTTTTGTCTAGAACGGATACTTATGATAAAGTACTGAGTTTCAGTATTACATAATTAACAATCGCATATTCTTTTAGCACACATTTACGTATAAAATCAATCCTGTTTCCCCAAAGGCAAGCAAAGGAAGCATATCATAATGCCAACATTTCGCCCGTAACTTTGTTGATCCCACATATAACATCTTTTACTGTTAGGTTACCGGTTACAATTCATGTTAGTCATCTATCATCTGAGTCTCATCAGTAGATCAGAAGGTGCATCATTCACTGATGAGGTTGGAGTGTGTCTCTAAGACCTTGATGGGTCTCTAAGATGATGATGTTCCATTTCGGTTTTCACTCGTAAATAACTTTAGTTCTTAATTAAATAGTAGCTTAGTCAATGAAAACTGAAATCAATTTTAGTTTTCTAGTTTACGAAAACATCGCAAAAGGTAAAAGTGGGTAATTGAATGAATATGTTGTAGAAAAATCTACAATTAATGTAATGTACATAATGAACTTTGTTTTAAAAATGTAAATTTAAATCAGTAGGGTGATTTGGTATAATTTGTTTTCCACGAAAACTGTGGGGCAGTTCCCATGCGACTTGATGCAGTTACATTTGCTTAAATTTTGCTCAGTTCAAAATTATTGAGATGAGTTTGATAAATTGCGGTGGCCGTAACATTTCATCCTTTAATGCTTGAGGTGTAAAAGGATCCCACCATGGTCTTAGGGTCTCGAGTCAACCTCACCTTCAAGTGGTGCAAATGCCGATCAACAGACGAGACTCTGATAAACATAAAAGTTCCCGATAAGTGTCAACAGGACCAACAACGTTACTTTCGATAAATAGGCGTATAACATGCCTCTGCCTACCTCTTCCAGGAATCAGACGTGTATATTGCGGCAGCTATGTATGGTAATTAATAAAATAACTTTATAATTAAATTACAGTCTTTACGTACTTTAACGATTATGTAAATGTATCTTTATACTTAAGAGCGCCTTCACACTAGCGTTTGTCCAGCGTAGGCGTTCGATGAACGTATGCGCAGTGCAGACGCGACGCGAGCGTCGTGTTGTCGCGGCGTCTCTGATGGAATACATGAGTAGTATGAGCGACGCATACGCCGCGTTACTGCGGTGTCTAGTACAGTTGCCATCAGAATATATGGCAGCAGTCAAGGTACCCAAATACTTCGCAGCAGCATTATATTTCAATATATTCGTTACGCTAGATATGGACTATAATATCGGACCATATAATTCGTCAAAAATTTAAGAGCAGTGACTTTTCAATAAATTCGTAACATACAATTATCATAAATATCGTAACATTTATAGAAAATATACCGTAACTCTGTGGTACATAGTTCAAATTTGAATTCGTTACTATATGGACTAAGTTGTCAAATATGATTTTGAAGACTATTGTGGGTGTGCAAGTGCGTTTCCTAAATACAGGAGAAGTTTTCAAGCTGTATCAATTCTACCTGATTCTCTTTTTATTGATAGTTATTCAGATTAATATGAGTAAGATAAATAAAAACGTGTAATTAAACCGGTACACAAAGCCTCAAATGTGTATCCTAATTATATTATATCACTTTGTATTTTTTGTAACAATTCATCAAATAAGGGTTTCACCATTCGAAAGTAAGAATAAAAATAATTTGAATAATTTTTAAGAGTTTAGAATAAAGCACAAAATAGTCACTTTCACTTGACCGCACACTCCATAATGGATTCTCCCATATTCTTTTATTTTTATTTTCTCGTTTTTCCACTAATTTTCTTTTTAAAAGCAAAGCCTACAATAGTGTTTCCTCGCCGAAATCCATTTTGTTAATGATAATACTGAAACCACAGCGAAATTGTGTGACGTCTGCGCCGCGCTAGCGCAGCGTTCAATTTACTGTAAGGCTGCCTTCACACTAGCGTTTGTCCAGCGTAGGTGTTCGATGAACGTATGCGCAGCACAACGCGACGCGTGCGTTGCGTTGTCGCGGCGTATCTGCTGGAATACATGAGTACGCTGCACTAGCGTCGTGCGTGTGCGACGCATGCGCCGCGTTACTGCGGTGTCATGTACAATTCTGTTCGCATAATCCGACCTCTCCTCGCCACCCGCGCCCCTGGGTTAGGGTGTCGCAAAGAGGGTCCCGGACATAGACGAATTTCCGACTGATTTTTGTATGGGGCAGGGACTTGTAAAATTCTCACGATTTTTCTCGACCTATTGGGGGAGGTGCGGGGTCGTCAAGTATGACCTTGGAAAATCAGTATGGTTAACACCCCGACTCAGAATACCTTTTTTTTAAACCACCCAGAAATAGGAGGATTTTGGTAATGATAATACTGAAACCACAATGAAATTGTGTGACGTCTGCGCCGCGCTAGTGCAGCGTTCAATTAACTGCAAAGGAAACGTTGCGATAACGCGACGCACGCGGCGCTTTGTCGAGGCGTCTGCGCTGCATATACGTTCATCGAACGCCTACGCTGGACAAACGCTAGTGTGAAGGCGCTCTAAAGGAAACGTTGCGACAACGCGACGTACGCGTCGCTATATCGCTCATCGAACGCCTACGCTGGACAAACGCTAGTGTGAAGGCGCCCTAAATCAATTTTATATTAGATTCTTTGATAAAAATAATGTAGTGTTCAGAGCGTAGTCGTTGATTATCAACAACAATATAAATAATTATGTTTCTCTATAATAGGACCTTTAGGAGAAGACTGAACCGATAAAATACAGAAAACAAAATCTCTTGTTAATCATTATTCACCGAGCCTTTTCCCAACTCAGTTGGGGTTGGCTTTCCAGTCTAACTGCGATTCGGTTGAACTTCGATATTTTCCGTGAAGCGACTGTCATCTGACCTCCACAACCCATGGGCGAAAATCTCTTCTTAATGCGTAGGTATAAATAATGCGCAACACCACAATATGTAAGTTGTTCATGATTGTGGTCCAAATTCCTCAACCGCTTATTTACCTATTTAAACATAACCAAACACATCGCTATGGGACGCTAGGGACATTATGACAATATTATTAGACTTTGACACTGTTTTCATGTTACGAATATTTTTTCGGAAGGTATGTAGGTACCTAATTGAAACCATTCCACTTTACTACAAATATAAAATTGTTAGCTGGTTTACTGCCACATCTAACTTTATTTGTAAACCTGGTTTAGTTTATAAACTTACTTTTTTTCTGAAACTAAAAGATCTCAGTCTTCACCGCTTTACGGAACTTCACTGGAAACTCAGTTTTATTAAATCTGTTGGTCGTCTTTTCAACTAGGAAACTTGGTATACTTCAGTCAGATAACCCGAAATAAAAGAGTTGGACTTCGTTTACTGCCGGAAAATGGATGTATACCTATTGTAAGCATTTCTCCAGATTGATTGAAGGGATACAGTCGAAACCAAATATACACGAATCATCACATTCATGATCAATATTGTATCCGAAAGAGCTGGGAGCGAACCATGGACCTTATAGTATCTCTATGGAGGGAACAACCAAAGTTAGGAATTCAACATAAACCTATGTCAATAATAACAGACTTACATGGTACACCACATGTCTATGTCTTTTTTCACAGACTGTAACTCGAAGTACTATATATCCATTCTACGCCGACTTACCTCGATATTCAGCGGCGCGCGCATTTACTGAGACGTATGTAAAGGGATCAATGAGATAAATTGCTCACTGCTGTCACTTATTTTACGGTAAATGGGTGTAGGGACACAAGCGAGACCAAAGCAGGGGGCACGAGGAAATCTACCAAGCTAATGGTGCGCGTGGGCATTACGCTCTACTTGGTTTAATTGCCTTTTAGACAAAGGCAAATGTTCTCTAACCGTTCCGTATTACAATATATGCTAGGCAAATATCATCCTAGTTATAGATAATAGTTCGTTTTATTAGATTTTTACTTTATATCAGCAGATTTTATTTTTAAATAATGCTACATAACCTTGATGGCTAACACTTTAGTTAACTGATAGGCACAAACGTATCGCAACAAAATCTCTATCTCAGGTACTCGTACTTTATGACACCAGCAACAATTTATCTAGTAAGAAAAGTACCATACGATGATAACACTTATTATAAAATCATTTGAAGATAAAACTTTGATAGCACGGTTAACCTCCATTAACTTTTGATTACATTGCTGTAATACAACATTGAACGGATGGAAGCACTTGGTATGTTGTTTCCGCAAATTACACCGTTATGTGACTACAAATAACCGCAAATTTATGTAGATAGCTATCGAGTGCTTGGTGTCACGTAAAACGTGTTTAGACAAGGGTAGGGGTGATAACACAACACTAGTGTTAACATCTGGCCCGACTCTCGCTACCAAGTATAAACATTCTAGTGTCGGCGTCATGTCTTCATTTGCATGATTCAAACGCTGCTGTAACATTGGCAAGCGTGCCTACAATATCAATGTAATCGTTACCAAAATTTATTCAAAGTAGGTAGCTACTCACTCTAGATTAGTTAAGGGTAGGCTTATGGTGCCGATTAGCAAGATACGACTACCCCTAACTAATAGGTAGGTACTATACGCACAAGGTCCTTTATCAACTCAGGTTGCGTAGCGAGTTCATTGTTAAATCGATATTTACGTAGCAAGAAGCACTTATTTGCTAGCACCATAGAATTGATATCAGAAATAATTCTGTGCTAAATAAATTGCTAATCTCTCCTTTTATGCAAACTTTACGGTTCAATCATAATTGAGTGTATTGTAACTTACTGATGATATTGTATATTTTAGTTAGGTACAGCTTGTTTTTAAACTAAGTATTATAAGAATTAGGTAGGTATAATACCGAGGTGGGTGTTGTAACCTAGCCTTGCTTCGGCTCCATTTTACAAATCTCTAGAGTATCGATATAATGTTGCTAGAGATATTTGATCGAAGCTCTAGAGTAATAAAATATTGGGAAACTAAACTTTGAACTTTCCGAACCATTGCCTGGATATAAGGCCTAAAAATTCATAATTCGGGGAGTTTAGACGTTTAGCGCGGTTAGATAAACAGACACAGCAGAGGTTTTATACAGTCAGAAACTTTTTAGAATAAACTTACTCTTTGATACAACAAACACTCTATAGAAAAAGTTAGGCGGAAATGTCAATTAGATTGACGTTCTGAAATGTCGCTGGTCTTGTAAGAAAATTATCTTAAGACGACGATTTAATTATTCGTGTTGATTATCAGTTATATTATTAACTATTGGTCGCCCGCGACTTCGTCCGCGTGGTAATTTGGATTTTTTCCCGTTCCCGTCGCGCCGCGTCATATTTTGAACAATTCACACAATATCTTTATAAATTGTAGCCTATGTGTTATTCTGATGTATAAGCTATATTATTGTAAAGTTTCATTAAAATCCATTAAGTAGTTTTTACGTGAAAGAGTAACAAACATCCATCCATACATACATACTCACAAACTTTCGCGTTTATAATATTAGTAGGATTTGTGAGTTAATGTGTATAAATGGTTTGCTAATGGTGTTTACTTAAGCTTTGTCCATGTATGTCAGATTGAGATTAAACTGTATGAATCTGGTAAAAATACCAGTTACTGACTTCACTCCTGAATTTGGATCCTGTAAGTATAGGATCCCCAAATATACAATATAGATTTTAAATTTCTTCCAAGCTAGCTAGCTAGATGAATTCGTTTCGATCGATACTTACTGTATTTTATACTCTCAAAGTCAAATAAGTATGCTCGTAGAAATAAAGTTGCGTTGTGTCCGTTTTGACCAATGGTAAAAAGAGGTAAGTAAATAAAATTTCGAAAGAAAACCGTATTTTTAGAAGTTGAATGTAATTTAATAAACTACATAAAGGCTGACATACCCATTATGGACAAAAGCCTCAACAAAAATAGAAAAAAAAACTACTTTGCTAATAACACACACACCCACATAACTAATTAAGAGAAAAATAAACAAACCCTAAAGAAACAAGATCATAATTTCATGAATGTTAGAAACGGGCATTAGAAACATAAGTTAGTGTTCTAATTAATTAAATTAAGAACTCTTTATCCTGCAGTGAAGTCGCCCTAGCTCGCATCAGTTAACTACCTATATATATAACCCTTACCCTTGCACCAGTCTATCTATTCCTGAAAACTGCATTAAAATCCGTTGCGTAGTTTAACAGACAACGGAAGTGACTTTCTTTTATACTTATGTTACTTAAGTTTAGACATTCAAAGGAAAACTATTTATGCTTCGTTTGTAAGACTCGTATATCAGGCAATCAAACCTTCACTTCAATTACACTACAGTTATCAAGGTTTGATTTAATTGACATCATTTACATCCACCGAGCCCCCAACGCGGTTGGGGTCGGCTTTCCAGTCTAACTGCGATTCAGCTGAACTTCGATATTTTCCGTGAAGCGACTGCCATATGACCTCCACAACCCATAGGCGATATCGAAGTTCTGTAGTTAGACCGGTCGGATTTTTGAATTAGGGCTTTCAACTATCCCTAACAACTGCCATAGATATTTGTATGACAACCGGGACCGTAGGCTTAAATTGACATCATCTATTTTCAGTAAAATCATGCGCTTGGTTTTTCACTTTCTACGGAACACTTAAAAGTTTCGATGATAAAAGAAAGCAGATTGTACGTAGATTGAAAAAAAAATAAAGACAGCATTGCAGGTGGCCTCTTAAGCGCTTATGATTATTATATGAAAATATTTTGCACCCAGTACGTGAGCATATTCTACGGTGAATGTGGAAACCGTTTGCATAATAAGTTCACGAGAGAGAATCAATTTGTTTCTAGACAAATTGCGCAGACCAAATGTACTCGTATTCATACTGTTGTTTTAGGAAACAACAGTCGACGTTGCACTTATACAAATTATGTTTGTTAAGTGCATATTCATTTTCCATTCAACAAATAAATGCAAAGAATTAAACCAAATATTGAACTAAGTACATGAATACATATAATGAGATTAGAGACTATGGGATAGGACTCACTTGTCATGTCATATGCACGGCGTGAATCATTGCCTGTTGTAAATGAATCGCTGCCGCAGTCGGGTAGAAACGATCCTTATAATAAACACACGGACAACACTTCAATTACCTACTAGTAGAGGAGGTCTCTACTAGAAGGCCTACGAGAAGTTTTAGATATTGCAAACAATAAAAAGGTACATAGGTAGGTACAATTTTTCAGTAACTTACCAACTTTACCTTGACGAACTTTTATGAAGAGTAAAATCATAATTTATTTGCTAAGTAGGTACGTATATGTATCTTAATTTTACTATCTATATGACATTAAAATTAAGACAATAATGTCAAACGTATGTGTATGTGTACTTACATGGGTACCTACATATTTACTCCATGCCTTTTTTTTTAATTCCACGAGGCTGCGGCCACTCCCATGCCCATTACTACGGGCGTCTCTGGTACACACCAGAAGGGATTTCCAGTGGCGCCCGGCGGACTTCGGCCACCTGTGTGGCCTCTTCGGGGGTTTGGTCGAAATGAAAATCCCGCGTCGTTGGGCTACTCCATGCTTGAAGTTGCGACCAGGTTGTACCGGCCAACATCAAGAGCTGACTGGTCAAAACGTCAGGCAATATAAGGTATATGCACATACATAATAACCATACCTACATTTAAACAGCTGCAATGAAGTCAACTAACAGTTCAATGCAGACAAACTCATATAACTTCATTAGCCAAACAATGAGGTTTTTTGTAAGTAGTAAACCCCATTTAAATTGGAAGTTAATCTTAATCAAAGAGATTTATAATGTCCTACTTTGGAAGCTACCTCGCCTCTACGTGCCGTGAAGCTGAATACCTCTAAGAATTTCTTAGTCGCAATAGTACATCAATTTCTTGGAGCGAATTCCTACACTAGGGAAGCATTCGCGCTTTTGCATATATATTTCTACCTGCTTTATACTACCCTTTGAATAAAACACTTGTGTGAGCTTACTACATAACCTACATTCTTTTACTATGTTCGACTTCATTACATATTTATAATTTCAATATACAGACACTCCACTAGCGGGTGGAATTTTTCCAACGTATCAAAGCAAGTTTCTTATGGGTAATACATAAATAGAAATATATCTACTATTCCACTAAGACATGTCCGTTTAGATTGAGGAGCCACTTGGCGTATCTTAATGAAATTTATATAGGTATAAGTTTAGTTTAGTAATTTAGTTAATTTAAATTTAAAAATAAAAAAGTTTTTTGTAATTTGTAAAATTTGTAGTACATGGGGCACACTAAAAGTTTTGCACTTCTAGCTAATTGGAACTATTTGAATTTCGAATGTTATATTTTTTAAACGTTGCAACCTTCTTAGTAATAAAAAAAAACAATTGGCGGGAAATCATTTGTCAATTGTTTTTTATCACACATCAAAGTTCTACGTATGCAACGAAAATGGAATTAAGTCGAAAAGATTTTAGAGCGACGATTTTTATGATTTTAAAAGTTCTCTCTCACCGCAAGACTGTGCCGCCCGTCTTCAAAATGCTTTTGGGAGAGAAGCACCTTGTTTGAGCACCGTGAGGCGATGGTTTGCTGAATTTGAGAGAGGTCGAGTTTCTTTACATGACGAATTTCGGGAAGGGCGGCCTTCAACTGCCGTCAACGAAAATGATGTGGCTACTGTTAAACGGTTAATTGAAGAAAACCCGCGGATTGCCTATGAGACAATTCGAGGACTATTGGGGATTGGTATGAGTCAAATCCAGAAAATTTTACACGAAGAATTGAAAGTTCGGAAACTTTGTTGTCGTTGGATCCCTCATGAACTGACAGCGGAGCAGAAGCGGGCTCGCGTGGAATGGTGCTCACAGATGCTACTGAAGTACGACCACGGACATTCTAATGCTGTTTATGACATTGTCACAAGAGACGAAACGTGGATTTATTGTTTTGAACCCGAAAAAAAACAGCAATATTGTGAATGGGTGTTTGAAAATGAGAACAAGCCAACAAAAGTGAGGCAGGTGAGAAACGTTGGTAAAAAATGATCGCGTTTTTTTTCTCAGCTACGGATCCCATCTGCACAATTCCACTTGAAGATCAAAAGAGTGTTAATGCCAAGTGGTATTCTACCATTTGTTTACCCAGGGTGTTAGAAAAAGTTCGCGAAAGACGACCCAACAGCCGCGTTCTCCTACATCATGACGACGCTTCTTCACACACGGCCAATAAAACAAAGTCATTTTTAGCTTCCGAAAAAGTACAACCCATCCTGCGCATAGCCCCGACCTAGCACCCTGTGATTTCTGTATTTTCCCCAAAATCAAAGATTTGATGAGAGGTTTCACTTTTACCAACTCCGAAGAGGCAGTGATAGCATTCAATCAGCACGTAGAAAACATGCCTTCAGATCTATGGTCCCCCTGTTTTAAAAAATGGTTCGATCGCATGAAAAAAATTTTAAAATGTAAAGTAGAGTACTTTGAAAAGCAATAAACAAAATATTTTGGTTTTAACATGTTAATTTTTAAAGTTATGCAAAACTTATAGTGTGACCTACGTATAATACTTCAAAAGTTATAAGAACATAAAGGTGGCATAAACGAGGCTCCTCAATATAAACATTTAGATTGAGGAGCCTCGTTGGAACTAGGAAAATCATGGATGAATATTTACCAAAATTAGGTATGATTTAGTAGCATTCGAGAGTATTTAGTAGACAAAATCTAAGTTTTGTAGTATTAAAATTAAAAAAGTTATCATACCTACATTATATGAGGCTCCTCAGACCATTACTTACGAGTCGTCATTTTTCAAAGAAGCATGGTTCAATTAATGCGCAATTTCTTCGTCATTTAGTAGTATGTAAATTAATTTTGTAGGACAAGATTCAGTAATTAATAGTGAGTAGATTAGAAGATATGGCACATTTTAACTGGCTCCTCAATTGAGATGCTTAAGAAAGTAAATTAGTCTCTAATTTACTTATACTTGTCACGAAATTTGAAACAAACATATCGATATTTTGTATAAATTTATACTAAAAGTACGTATAATCCTGCCATAATAAAAGTACATATCTACGAAGTTATTAGCTATCCTATAATTTCCCTATAATTTTTTTCGTAGGGTGTCCATAAATTATTTTTAATACTTAATTTTTATATAAAAAAGACTGACTGACAGACGGACAGCAAAGTTTCAGTAACAGGGTTACTGTTTTACTCTTTGGGTACGGAACCCTAAAATCAAGTAATCAAATCTAGAAATTTATTAGATATAGATAGATTTGAGAATAGTTTAGATTTACAATTGAACCTGGTAGGTGTCGATAGCTATCCCAGTGAACTTCATACCGCCAATTGTACCGACCGATATGGTTAATTTTGGTTTTAAAATAGTTGTAGAAGTTTAGGGAAGGTAGGACGGCTAGTAATTATGTCTTATTCAACTGCACGCGTCAATAATGGTTGTTTTTTTTTTAACTATATAAGTAACTACACTGATCTTACATAATTTAATCCAATAGGTTTAATCGCGGTTTCTAAATCTCGAAATCCGCTAAAACATATAAAAAAAGCTTAAAAATAATTGTAGGTAATTTAATCCTCTACCTACAATATTTTGATACATACAAATAGCGAGAAACTCATAGAAAACGAGATATATGCTAAAAACGATTTTTGTGACCTTTTGACCTCAAATTATAAAAAACGCGGACACCCTACCTTATGTAGGTTTTGACAAAACTTTTGGGTTGTAATATAAGTTAGTACATACTAGTTTGCAGCCAGATTTGAAGAATTCCGAGATTTTCGTTAATTTTATTGGACTATTATATTATTTGTTCGACATGTCTTCGAAATATGGAAGAAGTTTATTTTCTGGATTCGAAGTAGCTTTCTTTTTTATTTTCTAGGATAAAAAATCATTAGGTATACCTATTCTTTATCGTATAGTTTTTATTTTTTTCTGGTAGAAGATTTTAAACAACTAATGTAACTGCATTCAGAATAATTTAGTGTTAATTTTGTTCAATTCTACAGTCAATGTTTACTTCACTACTTCACTACTTTCCATTTTCATCTTTTTCTTTAAGAAATAATATCATGATACTGTTGAAACTAAACGAAGGGCCTATCAGCGCGCATGCTTTCCTTGCAAAATAGCTGCTTTGAATTTAAAAAAATAACTATAATAATAAATAGGTTATCATAACTTGTATGTACCAAAAAGGTTTTTGGAAGTAGTCTAACGCAATACAGGGCAGTATGGTCGAAAGACTTAAGCCTTTTTTATTTTATACACTGTACTTTAATGATTAATTACTTATAATAAAATCTGTATCATAAAACAACTTTTTAGTACTTATACTACTATCTCATAGGCTTTATATGTCGTCAAATTGTGAAATCATAATTCGAACCTTAGATTAGATAAAATAAATTTCTAAAATAAGTCGTCCTGTTTTCATTCATATAACATGGTCACCCTTAGTAGCAAATTTTTAAGGAATATCGAAAAGTAATCTGGTTATTAGATACCAATTCCACTTGAAGATCAAAAGAGTGTTAATGCCAAGTGGTATTCTACCATTTGTTTACCCAGGGTGTTAGAAAAAGTTCGCGAAAGACGACCCAACAGCCGCGTTCTCCTACATCATGACGACGCTTCTTCACACACGGCCAATAAAACAGTCATTTTTAGCTTCCGAAAAAGTACAACCCATCCTGCGCATAGCCCCGACCTAGCACCCTGTGATTTCTGTATTTTCCCCAAAATCAAAGATTTGATGAGAGGTTTCACTTTTACCAACTCCGAAGAGGCAGTGATAGCATTCAATCAGCACGTAGAAAACATGCCTTCAGATCTGTGGTCCCCCTGTTTTAAAAAATGGTTCGATCGCATGAAAAAATTTTTAAAATGTAAAGTAGAGTACTTTGAAAAGCAATAAACAAAATATTTTGGTTTTAACATGTTAATTTTTAAAGTTATGCAAAACTTATAGTGTAACCTACGTATAATACTTCAAAAGTTATAAGAACATAAAGGTGGCATAAACGAGGCTCCTCAATATAAACATTTAGATTGAGGAGCCTCGTTGGAACTAGGAAAATCATGGATGAATATTTACCAAAATTAGGTATGATTTAGTAGCATTCGAGAGTATTTAGTAGACAAAATCTGAGTTTTGTAGTATTAAAATTAAAAAAGTTATCATACCTACATTATATGAGGCACCTCAGACCATTACTTACGAGTCGTCATTTTTCAAAGAAGCATGGTTCAATAATTGCGCAATTTCTTCGTCATTAGTAGCAAATTTTTAAGGAATATCGAAAAGTAATCTGGTTATTAGATACCAAGTGATACAATGTTGATGCGTACATGTGTATTTAGTAGACATTTATACTAAATGTTAGTGTATCTAGTTTTTGAATCTGTTGTGATATCAGGTAGGTACAGTCAATCATTATGTCGAACGTCTGGATTGAGGAACCAGTTAAAATGTGCTATAATATCACCCAACCCTCTTATTATCAATGACTGAATCTTATCCCACAAAACTAATATACATACTACTAAATGATGGAGAAATAGCGCATTAATTAAACTACTGCTTCTATGAAAACTGACGACTCGTAAGTAATGGTCTGAGCAGCCTCATATAATGTATGATAACTTTTTGAATTTTAATACTACAAAACTCAGATTTTGTCTACTAAATACTCTCGAATGCTACTAAATCATACCTAATTTTGGTAAATATTCATCCATGATTTTCCTAGTTCTGACGAGGCTCCTCAATCTAAACATTTAGATTGAGGAGCCACCTTTATGTTCTAATAACTTTTGAAGTATTATACTACAAAGCTGAGGACTGAAGCTACAAAATTTTTAAACTTACTACTAAATACCTATATAAATTTCATTAAGATACGAAATGTGGCTCCTCAATCTAAACGGACATACTAAGACTATATGAGTATAATGAGAAACCGTTTGTCTATTTTTATTCATGAACTTATAAGAGAGTAAACGTACGAGTCATACGAGTACGAGAATCACATAAAGATAGACAGATATTAGTACCAGTGCTTCTATTTTCTTAATGTATCTCGGGCAGTCTCGAGAATCAAATTTTTTTTCCGAATACAACAGAATATTAATATCCATAAATTATTAGATTTGTCTTCTAAAAACTAAAATTTAACTTAAATTCAGAACTACGTACTTTATTGTTGCCTTGTTTTGATTTCAGTGTTAAACTTTATAGAGCTGTGAAATGATAATTATCTCTCGTGTCTGTGACTTAAACAGGTTTTCCCCCATTAAAATTTAAATTAATAATAACAGGGGCGGTAATAACATCTTTATTTACTTCCAAACCTATTGATATCCGAAGACGAAAGCCGAAGCACACGAATACACACAATTACAACAATTACTTAGATAAAAACAACTTGGTGTATGGACCTCAAAATGTCAATTTTGTTGAAGCGAGTCAATTGTTACATAACTATTAAACACACGTGCCACAGCTAATATAGTGAGTAGCTCGGTTCCCGGTAAACATGTTTCGTACACTCTATATCGTACTAATCGTCCTATAACTTGGCTACGAGCTTGTCGTAAATACAGTCCACTTTATTATCGGTGCCAAATTTAACAACTCTCTTTGCTGGGATGAGATGGTAACATCACTTGATAACTGACTATTTAACACTTAATTAAGTATAAAACGAGCTATTTAGATAACATATTATTTCGTATGATTATAATATTCTATCGTCATAAAGTTTATCTGGACCTATGGAATATAACTCTGGGGCTTTGCTAGTAACTCTAATATAGAGATCCGAATAGAATATCGAAAGAACACAAAGAAAAAAAAAAGAAAGCACACTTTCGTAAGGAATAAGGAAATTCATGAATATCTGAAGATACCCACTATCAAGGAAGAGGTCAATGACAATAGCAAGAAGTACATGGAAAGATTGGAGAACCACGCAAATGAGCTGGCAAAGGAACTGTTAAACAGGCACGAAAATGTAACTCGCCTTAAAAGATGGCAAATACTGGACTTAGACCAGAGATACTAAATTCTAGACATAGTATGGTGTCATTCATTGGAATGGCATCTCCAAAAAGTGAAGCACCCAGAACAGATCTGATTATGGCTGAACAACCGATCGAAGATTAAACAAGGAAAAAAAAAATTGTTCGTACATATAAGGTACCTTTTCACAGCAGCAGGGCTGGTGGTCGCGATAATTGATATCTAGAGTCGCAGGGTCGCGATTGTCAGCTAGTTATAAAGAATAAATCATGTTGGACCACTAGTTTAAAGAATTGAGTGCGCCTCCAGCCATTCCTTAAATGATATCTTATGAATTAATTACTTAACAAGAACATTGACAACCTCATTAAAACCCGCCCCTAGGTATTTCTGATAAATAATAAAAGTGGTCGAGCAGTACGGGAACACTTGCCGGTTTAATGGAAGTTTATAGTTTGCGTTGTTATCCCAAAGGATCCGGAGTTATTCAGAGTTGAGAGAACTCGATCATCAACTTTAACGACCTACGAATTTCATTAAGCGTTCCCATTTTACATAGTAACCAGCTGTAACAATTTGTTTATTAAGTATATTTTGTACAATTAGATTGATAGCGCATCTGGGATAAGTTCTATTTATTGACGGTAAAAAATATGTTATCCAATAAGTACTTGTATCCTGGAAAGAGGGTTAACATGGAATGACTTACCTGAGCTTTACATTTGTGTGAGTGCACGTACTTGAACGTATTATGTGACTTGTTTTACACACACATGTGTTGAGTTTTTACTCTACTTTCGTGATCACTCACACAAACGCAAAGCTGAGCTTATTAGGCTTCGCGAACTATACTATAGATGCGGTATTCCGAAAGCAATCTAATTTCTTTATCACCAATTTTTTTTATTAATATAACCTTACCAACAACGATGTGTAAAATATAATACAATAAATAAACATAAAACCTTCACGAGCCACGTTTTATATCACCGTAAACAAGTCATCATAATATTTTGGCTTATTGTGGCCATCAAAGATTACTAACGTACGGAAATAACGCGAGTTCCAAAGCATTTCACTTAGGGCTAATGTCTCATTATATCGATTTTGTACCTAGTTAACGTAAATTGTGCGGGTGCAGCGTATATACCGTACCTATAGATACACTAGTAAGTAAGTAGGTACTAATATAATTACTAGTGGTCGCCCTATGGTCGAACGGTAGACATTTTTTGGTATAAAGGGGACCGCTAGCCCTGAAAAACATTAAAAAGTTATTTGAACATATTTACCCCATTTTCCCCTTAATCCAAAAAGCTCACGACATTAAAAGTATATTAAATCAAGGAACACTTGTCCCAAGTTTCGTGAAAATCGGATAAAAACTGTGGCTGCTAGCCCGGAACACACATACAGACAGACAGACAGACGGACGAAAGCAAAATTGTCCGATATCGAAATATAGACGCTTCGCTCGCTCGGTCAATTATAGTCTTAAAGTTCCTGCTTTGTACAGTTGTAGAAGTAGAGAATAGGTAGGTAACCTACCTTCTCTTGTACTGCAATATAAGTACTAACTACATACCTAAAACATAAATGTGAACCGCTAGAACGCTCTTGTTGAGTAAATGCCGTTGGAAGTTTCGAACATCTATGAAATCCTCTGTTTTAACTTTAATATTTGTATTTTTATACTGGATGTACGTAAATTACACATAAACCAACTTATGTGCTTAAAGTTGCAAACTTCAGAGTACGGATATTTATACATACCATAGTTAACGAAATGTATATATTTGCTGAAAAGTTAAGAGCTGAGTTCCTCATATTAATATTGCGTGGTGCATGAATCAGGTATCTTTGAACATGTAGAACTTTGTGGTGTAATGAAAGGGGAAAATATAAGTATAATGTTTCTGTAACTTTCAATTTTAGGTAGGTACTTACATCTAAATCGGAACAGAAATCGTTTTAGTAGGTAATAAGGGTGTTTTATAGCAACGAACAAATAAACTATACGTCGAAACTTTGACATTTACAATGTCAGTAGGTATCTGGTGATGTATAAAATCATTATCATGGTCTGATAGAATTCTCGGGTCGGCAACATCAAAAATCAATTTGTTTTCTGGCCTCTTGGGAAGCAACCTCTTCACCACTTTTATGGCAACACAAATCTTAAATTGCCAATTAGAACTGTAAAAAGTTTCTGACAATTTTATAAATAGAACAGTAACGAAGTTCTGGTTTAAGTTGAGTACTAAAAGCTCAGGGCAAAAGTATCTCTATACGTTTTTTTTTCAATTCCGCGTGTCCTAACTCCTATGTCCATTGCTGAGGGCGTCTCTGGTACACACCAGAAGGTTTACCAGTGGCGCCCGGCGGACATTGGCCACCTGTGTGGCGTCTTCGGGGGTTTGGTCGGAATGGAAATCCCACGTCGTTTGGGTTGGGTTTTATCCCGCGTTGGTGAGCCTTCTAGCCTGCTTCTGTAAGAGCGGCGGGTAGCTACCCCGCCATCCTGAGGCCCCGATCATGGAATTCAATGTTCTTAGGCCTAAATGAGTCTGCGGCGCCCTGGCCTCTGACTGCGGAATCTCTATACTAGACTAAAAACTTTTGATTTTTAATACATAGGTACTTACATTCATTATTATTGTGATTCAATTTAGCATAATATCTATACTTCTATACTACTATTATAAAGAGGAAAGATTTGTATGTTTGTAATGAATAAACTCAAAAACTACTGCGCCGATATAAAAAATTCTTTCACCATTGGAAAGTTACATTCACCCTGAGTAACATAAGCTACTTTTTATCCCGGTAATGTGTTCCCACGGGAACCGGGAACGAGTAAACTAAAGCACGCGGGCGGAGCTGCGGCGATCAGCTAGTTTAATATACTTACCTTAAACATAAGACTATGCGGGTTAATTATGAAAAATAAATTTTGAACCAGTCGGAATAATGAAAATCGGTATTTTGAAATTCGTATTTGTGACTGACGGAATAAAGTTATTCGTATTTATGTAGTGTACCCAACCAGATGACATACAGAAGGTCGTATAGGCACCTACCAATTTCTATATCTTCTTGTATTCTAAACGCGGTACCAATATCTACACAAATTACAGAATTTAATTTAAATTAATTTATTACATTAATTATTTTAATTTCTTTTTCAGAATTAACCCACATACGTCTTATGTTTAAGGTATGTATATTAAACTAGCTGATCGCTGCAGCTCCGCCCGCGTGATTTAGTTTACTCGTTCCCGGTTCCCGTGGGAACACATTACCGGGATAAAAAAGGGGTACACTACATAAATACGAATAACTTTATTCCGTCAGTCACAAATACGAATTTCAAAATACCGATTTTCATAATTCCGAGTGGTTCAAAATTCCGAATATAACAACTCCGATTGATCATTATTCCTATTTTTATAATTCCTAAATTTCAATATTCCTAACGTTTATAATTATTACTCTCAAAATACCGAGCTTCAATAGATCGTATAACAAAAACAAAATAACAAAAAGTCCGACTTAATGATATTTCGAAACATCAACAATACGAATTGTTTCGAATAAAAATATTTTGTTTCATTGGTCACATGCCAAAGTATGTTTCCCAATTTTTTTATACAATACAGATCAATTCCGGTTGTGGTCACAGTTCTAACCTAACCTAGCCCACTTCTACCCTGTTCTAGATACCCAGACCAGACTGCGTGAAGTTGGTTCTGCATCGATTTCTTTCTGTCACTAAATTATGTAGAACAAAGACCAATTCCGGCGCCTAGCCGGCCGCTGCCGCAGCACGCTCGCTTCGCTCGCTCGCCTGATGCTCTGTTGTGATCACAGTTCTAACCTAACCTAACCCACTTCTACCCATTCCAGATACCCAGACCAGACTGCGTGAAGTTGGTTCTGCAGCGATTTCTTTCTATCACTAAATTCTGTAGAACAAACATGTTGACTTTTAGTTTATTCGAAGTATTGGAAATCGGAATGTCGTGTTTCGGACCGAGAACCCTTCGAGCATTTGACTCTTCGAACGTATGAAAATCGGAAAACTAACAAATCGCATTAATGACTTTCGGTAAAATAAGTTTCGTGATTTTTAATAATAGACATTACCATTCTTCGGTATTATGAAATTCGGACTTTTGAAAATCGGAACATCGAAATTCGGATTAAAGTTTTTCGGATTATTTGGGTATTCCCCATCTGATTAGAACAAACTGGGCTCAAAATTTCCATTCTGACAGACGGTTAGGACACTAGCGCGGTGTGGATCCGACCGTAGTGATCCCAACAAGATTATAGGCCCAAGCCCACCTCTTCTGCAAGCGGTGCGCCTGGTAACCAACGGATAAAGCACTAACCGGTTAGCGGCTATAGCTTCACCCCATCCCCTTGTACGATTTTAATTAGAATTATAAAGCTCTATGTACCCCATCAAGGAAGCCGGCGCTCTGGGGATATCCTTCTGAGGGCATACCCAGACCGCCTGACAATTTCAACAAAAACAAAAAAAGACCATTGAGGAAACAGGTATTGTGCGTATGAAGTACCTACCTACAATAGCGCTCTAGTTGAGTTGAAATTAATATGAAAATCCGCGGGTAATATT
This sequence comes from Nudaria mundana, assembly GCA_963556515.1. NCBI lineage: Eukaryota > Metazoa > Arthropoda > Insecta > Lepidoptera > Erebidae > Nudaria > Nudaria mundana. The sequence continues at coordinate 12,199,600 of OY748287.1, forward strand.
TATGACAGTGACTCAAGCAAAGTTATTGGCAGTTTAATATTTACTGACACACCGTATTTTACACGTCAAGCAGATTACATGCGAAATATAAACGTAAGCTGCTTTATACAAATTTAATGGGCGCTATGACACCTCGATTATTGGCGTTTCCTGCACAGTTATTATAATGTGTAATAATGGAACGCAGTTGTGAGCACCAATTATTATTATTAAACAACACTACCGTTTTATTTATGATACCATCGATTTATCGGAATTATTTTGATATTGTATTGTATAAATGTATTTCAATAGGATATAGGTGTAGTATTATATATATCTAATGTATATTTGTTGATGTTTTTTTGTCTTTTCATACGACAAAAAAGTACCTACTGGGACCCAGCGGAATATTTACATAGATTTAGGTACCTTTAACAGCACTCACACAAATGCAAAGCTCAGCTTAGGCATTTTTACCTAAACGTAGATACATACACAGGATCACGCCTACCTGTAGGAGTAGGCTGAGGAAAATCAAATTAAGACCACGTTTCAAAGCATTAACTAGTAGGTATTTACCTGAAACTGAAGCAAGTATGTAGGTACCTAATCCATTATTATACCTACCTACTTACGCAGCGGCGGCCTTACCCATTGCGAGGCTCCGGGCGGCAGGTCTTCGCGAGGCCCCTTTTTTTATACCGCGGCCCAATGCCTCGGTCGCCCCTTCGTCCATTGCTGGGCGCTCCAGGTACGCACTCGGAAGTATTCCCTGTGGCGCTGGCGGACTTTGGCTAACTATATGCCCTCTGTCTGGGGTTAGGTGGGGTTTTATCCCGCATTATTGGGGTCGGGTTTTATCTAGCGTCGGTAAGTAAATGTGCGTTCTGCGGGGTTTCAGCACTGTAGCTGATCGTAGATGAGTCACAGACTTTGGAAGGGTAGGTACGCTCCTTCTCCCTCTCGGCCACCACCTTCTCGAGCATGCCGTGCTTGGAGAAGGAAATGGCCACGTTCCACCTACTCCCGCTGAAGACCATGGCTCAAAGCATGGTTTCCACTGAGAGGTATTCACGCCTTAACGCCACGACGAGGTCCCAGCGTGTGGAGTGCGGGAGAACCCCCTTGAGCCATTAAAACAATGACGCAAAGGCTTAAGGCGTAAAGGTTTACTTCCAGGTCCCATGGAGGGGTTCCGGTTAAGAGACATGCATCTAAGGAAATCGTGCGTTACCCTCTTAATACCTTGCTAGACCGCTGAAGACCTTTCAATCTGTTTAAAACTTGAGCAACCCAAGTACCACCATCATCGCGGCGGTGAGACCGATTATGGATGACTAGCTGCAGAGGCAGCATGGTGACCTCACGTATCGTGCGACCCAGATCGTTACCGAGCATGGATGCTTTGGTAGCTATCTGTTTCGCATCCAACGTGAGGTCACACCCCGGTGTCAACACAATGAGGTTTCCGACGACGACACACTCCACACGTTGGTGGAGTGCTCAGCGTGGGCGAGTAAGAGCCGGGACCTCGTTGTGGATCTGGGCGTGGATGCCCTCTCACTGGAGAACATCCTTCAAGCCATGGTCTCCAATAGGTGGAACGCGGCCGTGTCCTTCTGCGAGCAAGTCATGCTCGCGAAGGAGGCGGCCGAGAGGCAGAAAGAGCGTATCGTTCCCGCCGAGTTCTGTAGTCAGCGACGAGGGCGCCGCAGACTCATCTACGCCTAAGACCATCGACCTACATGATCGGGGCCTGATGACGGTGGGATCGCCACCCGCCGTCCTTACAGAAGCAGGCTAGAAGGGTTGCGTGCTGTGGGGCAAAGGTCCCGCTTAAAGAATCACACACCGACGCGGGATAACACCCTACCCCAACGACGCGGGACTCTCATCCCGACCAAACCGCCGGAGAGATCGAGGTGGTCAAAGTCCGCCGGGCGCCACTGGAAATACCTTCTGCGTGTGAACCATAGGCGCCAGGCAACGGACGTTAATGCGGCCGCGGCCTTGGGCCGCGGATTAAAAAAAAAAAGCCACGTTGTTGGCTATCAATCCGCCCATACGGGGGCGTATAAGGCCATAATCCGTCTCCGTACCCCGTACCCGGAGACACGGCGAGGCCCTTTCTCTTTCTTGGAAATTAATAGATGCGAAAATAGGTAGGTCTTGGTTGTTGTACGGTACACGGTACAGTAAAGACTTTGAGCCCATTGCAAGCAAAATAATTCCAAAGTGGCAAGAGTTCAATTAGGTATGTTTTATGTGTAAAAATGAAATAGTTTACTAACTTTAGTTTAATTTACCGTTATGTTATAATTTTAATAAATAATTATGGATAATATCAAAAATAAAAAAAACCTATATTTAAAAAATAATTTATTTTGCTTGGGTCGTTGCGCGAGGCCCCTGCAAGCGCGAGGCCCCGGGCGAAGGCCCCGTTCGCCCCCCCCTAAGGCCGCCACTGCTTACGTTCTGTCTGCACATAGCACGGTACACTGTTTGTAATTAGTGATTACTTCTAGAACTGTCTACAAACAATAATGCAAATGGCAGAGTGAAATGTGTACTTTTACTTAACATACTTATTTACTTTCGTCCCTCTCTACTTCAGAATTACAACCCGTAAATAAACACAAAAGGTCGCACGGCAGGCTTTCCCCAAGATAATTCCGCACAAGAAACGTCGTAAAAATATATTGTCGTGCCGTCAGAGCTAATACCCCGTTAATTATAATTGATTCAGTACAGAAAATATTCAGAAGCAATATTTCCGCAAAAGGACAAAATATCTAGGTATAATCAGTTCATATTCATAAGAAGCCATTTGAGATAAAAAACTGACCAAGTGTCGAGCTACGTATAAGATAGGGTTCCGTAGTTACCTATAAAAACCTTTATAACTCCTGAACTAACAGAGTTATAGAGTTCCTTCAAAGGTCTTGACATGGACTACCGTCATGATTTTTTTTAGAGTAAATAGTAAATATACATAATATCCATGCAAAGTTTCATGTTTTTAGCACTAACCGTTTGGCAGGAAAGTCGAGGATGGACGGACGGACGGACGGACGGACATGACGAAACTATAAGGTTTCTGAGACTTATACTACGGATCCCTAAAAATCAGACCAGTTAGACATAAATACATACAATCGTGCGTATTTCTTCGTAAAGTTAGGCAGAGATTATACATTCAGATGTAGGCATTTCTCGTCAGAAAATGTATGCGCTTTATACATACCCTTATGCTAGTAATTCTGTAGGTAATATAAACAAAATTACAAAACTCACCTAAGTAAAATAAGGTCTTATCTCTAAATAATATAGGTCCTGCTTATCTGTTTCGCAACGAAAGGCCGGCAGACGTTGTGACGACACGGGACATAGAGAAACCCTAGACTGATATTAACAGGCAACTTTTATCTAAGTTCTGGTAGTATTCAATTTTAAATACTTACTAATACACGGGCACATCTTAGTACAAGTACCTAGATACCTACCTATGTTTTTGTATTTCAAAGCAATGAGTTTGCTTAAGCTATTCTTAAACATTAAGATAGAAATCACTACATATTATAAAACAAAGTCGCCCGTTCCGTATGTATGCTTAGATCTTTAAAACTACGCAATGATATAATCGTGATGCTAATTTCACTAATGTATAGAGTGGTTTTAGTCGAAGGTTTTTCGTAACGAAGTATATAATTTGTCAAGCTTGCGAAGCCGCGGGCGTCCGCTAGTTATAAATAAATCACAAACTGAAATGTCATCGGCAGAACTCGAACCCACGGCCTTTCCCTTAGTTAGTCAGAGCATTCCCCCAGTCAATTTGTCACACACACGATAGGTACTATGTGTGTACCAAGCACGCACTATGTCATGGCAGTAATGAAACATTCCACACCCGCTTTTCATATTAACCGTTTGAAAATCCAAACAATGTCGTAAAGTAATTACAACGCGCTCGCTATGAAAATCTTATGTACTCGTAGTAGGTAAACAACTCGGTACATAGAGCTACCCTACCTTGCATTCAAGTCTGTACATTGAATTCCTTGAGCTAATAATGCGTGCCTTTGTGCGTCGTGTACATAGGCATTCAGGAGGTTATTAAATACTAAAACACCAACTTTACCATTTCTACTCGTACCTACTTAACACACAAATGTAACCTATATGAAATCAATATTGATTATAAGGTCGCCACTTGTAGGCCCCTACTACATATGCTTAGGTACATCAATTGTGTGTATTAGATTTTTAGTAGTACCTACATACGTAGTTTACTGCTATTGACGATTTATGTTATTATTTGTCTATAAAATAACATACATAGATATAATAAATACCTAAGTCTAATATTTACTTCTGTTTCCTTTTATATAAGGGCGTACCTATTACGTTTAATTGTACCCACATCTTCAATCAAATATGACCTCCAACTTTTCTACACGGAAACGATGGACTAGCTTCACCTAAATACACAGACACTAAGTAAATAGCACGTTAGGTGACTGAATGCGGCTTTTTAATCAGCAAATGGAATTTGATCAACGCATCTAACGGAGGACTGCCGAAGTCGATATAATTAGTAGATACGAGTACTTCCTTACATCGAACAAAATTGAATTAAAAAAGTGATTTTAACCCGGCAGCATTTGCACTCTTAAAAATTACGTGAACACTCGCGCATATATTATTTCCCTCACCTTTTGTAAATAGTCAAGTTGTTCATGGAACAACAATCATTTAGCGTATATAAATAAACAACAATCGTTTGCCTCACCATGAGTATACCGAACTTGTGGTAAATAAGCTGCTGCCGTTCTTGCAGCACAAAACTAGACGTTTTTGAACGAGTTGTCTGCTGTCTAGATCTGCGTGTCGAACTTCAGCCAAGAGCATACAACACATCAAGTGCTGCTGAAGGTAGCAGATCCCGACGACGTACCTACGTTAGTGGCAAGGGACTTACAAAAACTTCCTCCCGTGATGTTCGACGACGTCGATGTTACTTGCTAGTGTCCTTAAAGGTAAGTTTGACAGAAATGCAAGAAAATATATTTGTTACTCTTTCACGCGAAAACTACTGAAGGAATTTTAATGTAAGTCAACATACTCGTATTATAGTTCGTACATCAATCGGGCGTAGCCTTGGGCATCAGCTACTGATAAATCTACACAATACTTACCAATAATGTATTATCTACATTCCAGCAACAGAAAACGTGGGCTTATGATATATCTGAATTGGTATCTCAGATATTGGGTATCTTAATTTCCATCGTCCATTGTAAGCAGAAAGTCACATCAATAGGACAAACTTTATGCGATGGAAACGCAGGCATAATGAACAGAAGCTTTTAGCTATATTATCTACTACTGAGCGGTTTGGCAAACGACTGTTATGACGTACTTAATTAATATCCGATGTGAGCCCTCGTATCTAAGGTTCAACGATATTTTTGTCTGACATATTTTTATGGCTATTAAAATAATAAAAGAAATCTATAGGTACATTTCCTAAATAGCGATCGAAAATGTATTACATTCGGAGGGTACGTGGAGGGAGCAGGAGGAGGTTATTAGGTGCATCAGCCGATCTTAGATTCCAAGTGGGTGAATCTGCTGGCTTACAAACTTTCGTTGTCCGATACCAAGAGGACTCAATGTAGGGTGAAAATCTTGAACAATGTATGAATTAATAGCGAATTTAAAGAGTAGGTAAGTACAGTTGCTAGTCTACAGTAAGAAGGTATTCTATGTTCTGAGAATTAGTAGAACCACAAGATACATAATAGACGAAACATACCTAATAATATAGCTGAAGACTCATCAACTGCTCCTTACCTTACCCCTCATCCAACTCAATTGTTGTTTTATTTAATTTTCCGACCCAGCTTTTATGAAGTAGACAATCATAAAGAGGATTATAAAAGGAAAGTGAGGGTAAAGCGCCCGATAAGGAAATTATGGGTGGCTGTGAAACGGGAACTGTCTATCTAGTCTAGAGTGTACTTATTTTCAGAATATTATAGTAAGAGCTTTCGCTAATAAATAACTAGATGATGGCCGCGGTTTCACGAACGGGGAGAAGTTTTTACCCACGACGGAACGGAGACGGTATATGCGTTTGGGGTGAGAGAATGTTTGTTTGTGTGTTTGTGCAAATACATGTTGCCATTTTTCTCCAAACTACTGGTTCGATTTTGATACAGTTTTCATTATGGGTTCAGGTTTAACTGGTGCATGTTCTTAGATAGGTGTTACGATGATGACTTATTACGATGAGACGGTATAACACTAATATTTGTTTCGGAGTTTGGGTGTCTTCTATGTAAAATATTTATTAAAGCCTATTTTAACACGTCGTGGGTTTTTCCTAAATTTTGAATTCTTTTCTCATTTCAAATTCCTACGGAACCTCGCTACCGAGATGAAAAGTGACTGTTTTAAGTTTATTAATGCAAATTTTCATCCAAATCTTTTCGATCATGTGCGCTCCAGTGAGCAACAAACATCTCCATAATCTTTAACAAATGGGGCTGTTATCACATCTACATTCATGCATACTGGAACTATAATACCTACTTATATTATTTCACACGGGCAAAGCCCCTGACGGCCGCTAGTATTCTAATATATTTGCAGTAGAATTCTATTTATTTGTGCCCTGTAATAACAGTGTAGTAACGAATAGAATTTGTAATGCCACAAGACAGTCCACTTTGTATTCTAAATGAAATCTTTAAAGGTAAAATGAAACCCATTTAAATAAGATACAATAAAAGACACAAGCATTTCGTATAACTGTATTATAAAAGGAGATATTTGAATATAAAAAGAATAGATTTAGATATGTTCGAGATAACAATATGTTACAATACAAGAAGTCGATAGAAATACAATACATACGAATATCACATTGCAAGATAGGTAGGAGTTTCAGTACGCGAAGTTTAATATTTAACCATTTTATATTATATTAATACCTATTATAAATCTACATAATAATATGTCAAAATTATATAAGATAGTATTTATCAATCTTTTAACAGTAAACATGTAACACTATATCTTCAATATATTACGCTTTATGCTGATATTTTACTAATATAATATACTGGCGAACATGGCGTAGATAGTGCAAATCTAGAGCTTTATATTACCTGACGTTTCAAACAGGTTGCACCGGCCGTGTTCACAGGTTGTGTCGCATATTAAATACAGAAAACATATTTTCAACAAAAAACACTTATTCGATTTAATTTAATTTATATATTAAATAATATAATAAATAATAATTTAATTAAACTTTAAACAGTTATTCGATTTTGAAATTCGAATATGGTAATAATAACATAATTGGCATTATGTACCTCAGAATTAAAAGATTGAAGTTAGTTCACAAAGTTGTCATGGACATACCAGTCGAGCCAAATTGTGTGGCGTACAAGGTCGTACACCAGACGATGTGATCATCATTCCTCGGGACGGAGGTATCACATCACGCCCGCTTATGCGAAGTCGATGGACACAGCCTACAAAACCGGGAATGCCTGACGCTCCAGACAATCTGCATCAATTGTAAATAAGATTTAAAAGGTATTTCTTTTAATGAAAGATGTTACATAATGGGTATAACAAGCAGAAATAGCTGGTTTCTTTCATCCATCAATTTAAAAAAAACCGGGCAAGTCCGTACCAAACCGGCAAAACATCACGTTTGTTGTATGGGAGACCCCTTAAATATTTATTTATAATGTAATATTTAGACGGACAGCGGAGTCTTAGTAATAGGCTAACCCTCTAAAAATGAATTTTATTACAGTACGATTTTTTGCTAGTTTCGACATCGGCAATTAACAAAACCCATTAAGGGCGTATAACATACCCCACCGGAATCGGCTTGATATACCCGTTAGCACCCAGTATATGTAATGATGATAATACTAACTTTGTTATATTATCCGGTGGATGTCCCACAAAAATGTATGGATCAACATTCAATGAACTCATGCGGCCATGTGATGACCCTCGCGCCATTGACATTCCAAGTTTCAAAACAGCATCCTTTTTATATCGTCTTGCTGATATTTTCGTTTTACCATCCAGACTCGCCTTGCCTGTATGTAGTTCGGTTGGTCCACTCCCTGAATCCCAACGTAATACAGCTCTACGGTCAACAAACCCAAGCCACAAATGATCCCTGGTCCCAGAAGCACTTACTAAACTGCCTATACCGCAAACAGCAGACACCTCCGCCCAAATGTCGAAGCGCTTTTCGGGTAGTCGTATACGAGCTGTAATTTTAGCATGGCCATCGAACAATGGCACCTCGTGTATTTCCCTACTAGTTTCTTCTGTATATTCCTCATATACTGCAAAATCATCGGCTTCATTGGAATCAAATTCTTCATCCATTTCCTCAGTGAGAATTTCGCTTCTCGTTTTGATAGACTTCGCACAACTCTGTTCATAAGTATTTTCGCTACTAGAAAGAATGTAGACTTGTTCTGCGAAGCATCATGTTAAATGTATTAATTCTGAATACAAGAAAATAATATTCTACGAAAGTGAATGCTACAGTACTAGCTTACAACTAGCGATATCCCACTGGTGGGAGAATGTCGATGCACGTTAATTCTGGTTCAGGACTGTCGGGTTTGCCACTATCACTGGTATCTACTGAAGCATCTGTGAACTGAAGTGAATTCGAGCTTTGGTGCTTAATATGTTCGAAATCTTTTAGCGAAGTCTTGTCGGATTCCACGGAGGTGCTGTGTTGGAGAATGGGCACTTTAAGGGTCAAGCGGCTAGATCTACCGGATCGGCTACCTCGGCGTACGTGAGGGGCTGCTTCACTGCAGGGTCCGAACGCTTGGACAACCACGTCTGCCTGACTTCTGCAAGCATGCGTGCGAAGGTGGCAAGCTGAGAGATAAGTGCGACCATCGCTACCGCACACAGAAGGGCCGTCAGCCGGAGGACATTCTGTAGAACTACACTCGCAGGTCGCCAGTCCACTGCGAACTACGCAGTGAGCTCCAAAGTAGCAAGTCATATGATCGCAGTTAGTTGCTGGCAATTGGGTGGATTCCGCTGTGCGAGAAAAAAAATCTGAATCAGAAATAGAAACCTTATCAAAAATTAAAGTAATGTTGAATAAAACAATGGAGAATATGATGTTTAATTTATATATAATTGCAATGATTTCGCTAAATAGAAGCCATTATAACGTCGACATATGTTTCACCTACTCACGAGGCATTATCAAGACTGTCTCAAGGAGAACAGAACTGGCTGTTCTCTTTGAGACAGTCGACGTTATAATGTCTTCTATTTAGCGAAATCATTGCAATCTTTACATAGTATAAAACAAAGTCGCTTTTCCTGTCTGTCTGTCCCTATGTATGCTTAGATCTTTAAAACTACGCAACGGATTTTGATGCGGGTTTTTTTAATAGATAGAGTGATTCAACAGAAAGGTTTTAATGTAAATACATGTATAATATACTAGAGTAATACCGATTATTTTAGAGGTTTCTAATGTAATGTCGTAAATAAACACATTTTTTTGCGCTTTCATTGCAAATGCTGACGAAGCCCTACGAGACAGATCAAAATAATGTACTAAAGTATTGTACACCATAGAAAAGTCTACAAAAAAGTCCGATTTCTCGGATAACTCACAGTAACCATTTTTATCTTTTATAAATGACAAAAAAATAATGTGTCATTTGCCAAGCTATTTTTAACAATGCAGTATTATTCCTTATCTAATTGAATACTTTACATACGTTGTGCATTTAATTTAGACCAAAATTGCCATTCAAACCATATAATTTTGACGAATGACTTAAGAGATATCTCGTGATGAAAGAAAAATAACAGCGCGACGACGATGCGGCCGGGCGGTGGTGGCCAATGACGGCAGTGAACACAAAGCGATTTTAAACAATCTATACCTACTTATAATAAATCTGTAGAAGTGAAAATTCTGTACATTGAAAATATCAAAAAATAAATGGCAGGGGGTGTTACTAGACCAACACCGAACCCAAAAATGTAATTAAAAAAAAATTTGTCTGGCTGTCTGTCTGTTTGTTCAGGCATCGCGCAAAAACTACCGGTTCGATTATAAAACTTGGTATAATTATTCTTTAATATCCTGGGCACCACACTGGGTACTTTTTATCCCGGAAAAGTAGGTTTATACAATAAAAAACAAACTTAATTTTGCGGTTCGATCCCTAGACCCGATTACAATACCAACCGCAAATAATAAGTTTGTCTTAGGGTTTTTTTATATTGGGTTCGCCAAATTGACGCCGCCCGCCTGGTGGTAAGTCGTGACGACGTCTAGCGATTGTGGGCCACTGTGGGACACGATAACATGCTATCAACTGTGTGGGAGTGGCATCTCTGCCCGGCACGGTTGTTCGCGATCGGAAGGAAGAGGGTGGGATCAGATTGAAGAGCTCTTCAGAACAGGTTACGTCACCCGCAGTGGAGGTCACTAAGGGGCGCTGCACACGGCTAAGGTACTATAATATTTTAACTTAAGATACAATATCGCTCGCTATACAATTTAATGGACTATCACACACGACGAAGATAATAAATAATATTTCAAATTTTCGTATCTTAAGATGAATTTTATGGTATAATAGAAAATATAATAGAAGATATAATAGAGAAACTGTTGTATGTTGCTTTATGAATGCAATAAAACCCAAAACAATGATTTTTAGAACTTTTGTCTGTTTGTCTGAATGTTTTATCACGCTTATCTCAGAAACAGCTTAACCGATTTGAATTTTTGATTTGAATTTGCGGTTTGGTTTTCAATCGTTTCATAAATAAAAAAGTTATGTAGATCTAAAGTAACACGCAGGCGGAGCTGCGGGCAACAGCTAGTTATATATAAATTAAACATCATATTCTCCATTGTTTTATCAGGGACTTTCGCCAGGTAACGCCTGGCTCCATTCAGTATTTAATGTTGAATACTTTATGCTTACGGTCAAAACATCCATTAGGTCCAAGCGTATGTTCGTGATTAGAACAAACTGTACATTTCTGTCCTTGTATACCAGGCTTGCACACACAGCGACCCGTCATCTGCTCACAGTCTTCTCGCACCGAGCCGAATGCCGAACACCCACATGCTACAAAACATCACATTGTTTTCAATAACTTATATACCGATTTTATCTGCCTATTTCGAGTTGAAAAAGAACATTTAAACGATTTTATCCACTTCAGTTATGGAATTCAACTAATTATGGCGTAACTACTACTGGATTTTGTATGCTAAATATCTCACAGCCAATAGACAAGATACTTGGAAATTGTAACTACTTACTACACTCCTCATCAATTACTTGTCTGAGAATTCGTAAGAACTTAGATGTCCAAGTACTCAAAATCCACTTACGTATACAGCCAGTATGTCCAGTAGTCCCGATTCTCGGCAGACCCCAATATCCAGGCTCGCATCTATCACACTTAAGTCCACCCACCCCTGGTCTGCATACACATTGGCCAGAGTCATCACACTGCTCAGTGACGGAGCCCAGGCGGTGGCAGCCACACATAGCTGGACACCCGGCTCCTCCTGGACCTCTGGCTTGAGTAACCCCGTCAGCGCAACAACCGTGCCAGGACTCTTGGCAGCCTTTCTTTTCGACGACTGCTCTATCTAGTTACATAATAATAAGTATCGAATGAGTAACAAATAAAAAAAAGAAAATGACGTCCTGGATAAAATGGTATGCTAGTGACATATATAACTGTATTTTAGATATTTACTATATGTAAGAACAACACATAGGTATTATAACACTCACTTGGTGAAAGTGAGCCTCACATCGGAATCGGACACCCTGATGAAGAGCCTCTAATGGTTCGAAACTATTCCGTAGGATATATCGATGTTAAACTATACAAGTTATCTAAGATTATGCGGACCTAACGAGCTTTTAGTGGGGGGGGGCGTCTGTTGGAACATAAACAAAAAAGTTTTTAAATTGAATATCTTGCCAAGGAATTCTTAAATCAAAAAATTGACTTAGCTACCAAGGTGCAATAAACATGCAGAACTAATGTATGCAATTAGCATTGCATACATTAGTTCTGCATGTTTACCGCTTTCCTATTTGCCGTGTGGTAACTGTACGCATATTAGCTATAATTACTATTGTAAAAATTGGTAACAATACACCGGAAAGCAATGTACATGCGTAATGCTTAGACACATTAATGATCTATCACGTGTTCATTCAAAAGATTATTTTGAACTAGTTTAAATGACATAACGATTTGCTACTTTATGAGTAGGAAGGTTTGCATTTCTGTGAAGGATTACGAAAGGTAGAGTAAAAAGGCTGTGTGCAGCTGTTTGTTCAACACATCTGTGTGTAAATAGGTCACATATAGGTAAACGTTCACGTACGTGCACTCACAAATGCAAAGTTCAGCTTACGCCTTTTTACCATATACCTATGTAGGTATCCTATATGATTGTATTAAAAATATTCGACCGACTGATTATGATGAAAAAATATGGATAAGTATTTGTCTCACATTATACTAGATGGTGGAATCGTTCTCTCGTACCCAATTCATACAGGAACATATTACTGGGATAACACAACTCAAAGATTTATATTCTTAAGAAACTCGAATTCCCAAGAAATTATAATAAGAATTACACACACACACACACACACACATATCACGCCTATATCCCCGAAGAGTGGGTCAGAGGTGGAACACACCCACAATTTGCCAGTATTTTTTGTCCCAAGTAATAGTGGGCCAGCCTATTGCCGTCACCGGGCACATTTATATTGGGTTATGTCCAAAATGGCCGAATGTATTTAATAAAAAGTAGCAGTTATATTGTAATTTTGAAAAACAATTTGAAACCCGTTGCCTTGCGATGACATGTTGATGAAAGGCAACAAAATCTTACGTGCCAGTCGCTATAGCGCAGCCAATTAAAGTCTTGGGCGTCTCGGAAACTAGGTATGCAATGCAGTCTGCTGTTGCAATAATTGAGCTGAGTTTGTCGATCCGGGTCGAACTCCTAAACGACTGGACCGATCTTTATGAATTCAGATATACCAGTATATCAAGGATTGATATTAAGAGTAAAAATGAGATAGAATATAGATCAGAATCCCGTGATATTGTCTATGGCGTGCCGCAGGGAAGTGTCCTAGGGCCGCTTTTGTTTATTTTGTATATAAATGACCTCCCTAAATATAGTAAACATCCAATGTCCCTGTTTGCGGACGATAGTGCAGTATCTATTGAATGTCGAAATGCTAATCAGTATCAGGAGGATATTAGTGACTGTTTGGCAACGATTGTTGGGTGGCTAAACAATAATAATTTGAAAATAAACCTCGCAAAAACTCAAATAATGCATTTCAGCCAAAGGCCAAAACGCAATAATCTAAGTATATCATATAATGGTCACAAGATACGCGAAGTCAGCTCTTCAAAATTTTTGGGTGTTAATATTGACAAGCAACTTAACTGGAAAATACATATTGATGAGACGTTACGTTGCAATATGCACTCACGGTGATGGTCACCCATCACAGTGAGTGCATATTGCATAGTGATATGACCGTGCCAAATTTCAAAAACATCGGTCCAGTCGTTTAGGAGGAGTTCGATCACGAACGAAATACACGAGTCGTCTAAGAAAGAGCTTCGTAAACTCCGCTCAATAAGAATTATAGTGAATATAATGGGGTGTACTAAACCTTTCCTACAACAGCGAGCAACTTTAGTAGTATGATGGCAGTAACTTCCAACTGGGCAGTCTTTCCGATGTGGACCACCGCCGCAATCAATAGGTCTGCCTTCCTTGTCCGTCAATGGTTCATCCTCGCCACATGGCCGAAACTATTAGTAAAAATTAACTTGACATTTTAAGTACCTATATTTATAATGGGCATTTGTAAGACAACTGTTGTTTCCGAACGAATAGCCAATAATCAAGTTGAAATATTTAAAAAAATAGCAAAGAAACCGACTTTAATTCGTCAGAACTGGATCGAATTGAAATGGGACCACGCCGAAAGCATCAGCTTTCAGATCATCAAAATCGGTTTACCAACTCGAAAGTTCTGAGGTAGGTAACTAACATAAGAAATTAAGAACACCCTACTTTTTGAAGTCCGTTAAAAAATATAACTGACATCTGACACTTTTGGTGGTTGTTTTAAATATCGAATTCGAATTGTAGCACAAAAGCAAATAATTATGATTTACCCTATGATTTTTCTTTTTTAAATTTAGAATATAATTGGATTTACCTCTAATCCTCTACAAAGCGCAAGTGGTCTCAACCTCAAGTCGTCTTGCCTACGACACGCTTCTAACTTCATATGGCACAACGTTGGGTACAATCTCAAGTCAGAAGCGCAAACCGGACTAGATGATGTAGCGGCTGCAGCGGCTGCAGCGCAATCGAACAGGCAAGCACACCTATGGGTAGAATTAGTAATAAAGTATGTATTTTACGTAATGTTAGTTACGCTGTTAAAAAACTCAATTCATTTGACGACTTCTCCCAGACTGGGTATAAAAACCGGCCAAGTGCGAGTTGGACTCGGGCACAAAGGTTTATTAGGTTGTTATACTCTTAGAGGCAACAGAAATACCTCATGTGTGAAAATTTAAATTTTCTAACTATCACGGTTCATGAGATACCTACAGCGCAAGGCAGACGTACAGACGTACAGACGTACGGACGTACAGACGGACAGCGAAGTCTCAGTAACAGGGTTTCCGTTTTACCCTTTGGAACCGTAAAAAACACAAAACCTCACTTCAAATTACCGGAATAGGATTAAATAATTGTCGGATATGACCAAATTGAAACGGCACTCCGGAAGCAGTAGCTTTCAATAAAAAAAATATTCTAATTCAAATTTATTTAAATACACGTCAAAAATTGACACAATAACCGACTCCAAATTAACGAAAAGGGACCAAATAATTGTCGTAATGGGACCAAATTGAAATGGACCACTTCGGAAGAAGTAAAAAAAAAAGCAAAAATAAATCTAAATCGGTTCATCCAGTCCAGAGATATGAGGTAACATAAGTACATAAAAAAATACACTACAATAATAATAGTTTTGGAAGTCGGTTGAAGAGTCAGTTGAAAGATTTGAGGTAACAAACATACAAAAATTACAGCTGAATTGAGAACCTTCTCCTTTTTCGGAAGTCGGTTATAAATAATTTACACCCAGTTTTTAAATCTTATTGGGTCCAACTTTATTAGAATAAGTATCGCCATCCAACGTGGCAACACAGCTAGCCTTCTGGGAACCTTCCCAGTCGGCAATGACGCGAAGTATTTTTTAAATGATATTTTGTAATGTAAATATTTTTACTTATATAATTACATATGTCTATTGTAATTCTTATAATTAATAAACAACTTTATTAAACGTAACAGGGAAGTGACAGATATATTCAAAAGACAAGAATCGAGTCTGCACTAAAATCTAAGACCGTCAAGTAGTTAGATATTAATCGAGCAGTCATCAACTTTAACATAAAAAGCTCAAGCACAAATTCGTTAGGTAATGAAGGAGCAAATATCTATTCCCATATTCAAGGCTATAATTTACGTTTCCTTGTTTACCTAATAAATATGTTTCTTATCTAAATTACCTTGGTTGGCCATTAGAGTCAACGGCACACGTAGCTTCATAAGCACATTGTACACGTGCGCACACCGCACTGCCTGCTACCGTTTCGCTCGAGTTCTCCGCGTTGTCACCCTCAGAGCGAATCTCATTACTCAAATCTGTGAGTTGTGCCGATTTGTTCTTATCTGCAGAATAATATAAATATGACAATATGAACTGTCTCTGAACATTATTAGTATTCGGTCGTATTTCCAGTTTCCAAAACCAATTATTTCCAAAACAATGGTAAGTAAAAATTTTTTAAGAAAAAACTTTTTAGCATTAATTAATAGCATTAATTTTTCGCAGAATCAAAAGGACAACAAAACGTCGACAATTGTTTCGCCTCTAAACGAGGCATTATCAAGACTGTCTCAGAGAGAACAGCTTATTTCGAATTTGTCATGGATTTTCGCCAAGTAACGTCTGTTTCTATCCAATATTCAATTATTTCCAGTCAGATTTATGTCAGACCTCATAATTATAAGACCTAAGTGTTTATATTTATATTTATATATTTATATTTATATTTATGAGTGCTTTTGAAGCGTTTGAAGATTTCTAGGTAAATCTTCTAACTGTCTTAGTCTTCATAAATCTTCATATCAATGCAATCCAATACAATATTGTCAGGATGTTGGCGAGAGATCTGTATAAATATGCCTATTATATTTTCAGTTCAGTTACCTGTAGTATTATGGTTACTATCATTGCACTCGCCATAATAAGCAAGTGCAGGTAGCGGTTCGCCCTTCGCCCTCGCTTCACAAGCGGCTCGCAGTAACGCGCAGTGGCTAGGATATGCGCGGCGGTTGTCTGCACATACGGGAGCTCGTACTACTTCCGAACAAGCCGCCGCACAACCGCAACTGCCTCGCGCACACCAAGTACCGGCAGGACATACGACCTCTGCACATGACTCTGTTTAAAACAATATCGTACATTGATTGTGGTCAGTGGTCACCTACCATATAGTATATAAACAAACACATACATAAAACTACCACTCATTCCACTGGGGTGGGCAGAGTCCACCGAACTTGCGACGATCTCGGCATACTTCTTTCGCTTTCACAGTGTTTTATGCATGCTCGCCAGTTAGGTTCGGATGGTTTTAACTTGGCCTTTTTTCAAGGCATCTGATTCTGCGACCCTTACTAGTTAGCTTATTCATTAACACTTTCTTCATACTTATATCTGTTTTGTCAATCTCCTTGCATGCATCCTCTCTACATGTTCGTACCATTTAAGCATCCTTTTTTCACCTTGGTAACTACATCTTCTGATTACTGACAATTAAAAGTTCTGTTATCGTACTGTTTCTCATTTTCTTCAGAGTCACACCAGCTATACTTAAGCAAACTATAAATTTACTGTCTATGAGCTCATCAAAAGACCTGGGCTGACCACGAAAAAAAAACTACATCTGCATGTGATACCACTGCGGATCATCGTTCGAGGGCTCTGGCAATCATACTAGTAGTAATTGTCGGTTATAGGCTCTAGGGAATAGGCTCGTCTCTTAATAACGTGTGATCTAAAAATAACTGGCGAAGTGTGGGATATAATGGATATGCGTCTTCCTGCGCTTTCGGGGAAACAGAAGTCAATTTGCGAGAATCGAAAAAAAAGATCTCAGGTGGGGTGTTGTAATTATAACAAAAGCATACCGCACGATCCCATATGCTTGATATGAATCCGTCTTTTTTCCTTGCAGGCTGTGTCACGCAGAGCACATACGCTACTGTGTGTTGTGTTGTCTGTGCCGCAAACTTCTTCTGTCTCCTATCAAGAAGAAAACCAGATTTATATAAGCACTACGACACACAACTTCAGCTGTCTTCTTTTTCAACTTTTTGGTGATAGATATTTTGCGCAGGATAATAAGCTGACCCAACCGCACTCAACTCAAATTGCCATCCTTCCATTTGAGTTCGATGTCAAATAGATTATGCTGTGTTTTACATGGTTAGTGAAAGCTTCCTTCGTTCCCGTCCTGTGCTGTTTCCTTTTCTCCCTACCTGGTCCCGTCAAGGGTGGTAACGAGCTAGTGCTCGTTTCCTACTGGAGTAGTATATTAATATAGCACTATATGCTTGTCTCGCCGTCATCAACATAGTATCTGGACTGGGATATTTCATTCTTTCATTAATTGTTAATATATTTTACGAGTAATATAATATTCCTACCTATAGTTAACTTACCGTCCCTTCTTCACAATGCTTAGGACACACACAACTGGCTTCGGAAACGCCGTCGCTCTCACACACGGCGTAGAATTCGCATTTCTTATTCTCACACCCGTCTGGAAACACAAATATTGGTAATCTGTTTAAACCGTACCATCATACAGTGTGGATAGATAAAAAAAAAGAATAGTTAGATGAGAAGAAGCAGAAAAAGTAGCACGTAGTTAAAAAAATACCTATTGCATGCTAATACCAGCTCAATTAGATATCAAAAATCTTATGCTTACTGCATGGGCCGTCGTACAACACTTGAACGTCCCTCCTATGTCGGCAAGCTTCCAGTTGTAGCTTGCATCGGTTCCCGTACGATATACCGTCGGAGCCGCAGACGGGGGCGAACTCGTTGGAGCACCGTGGGCACCGACAGATGCCTCGTGAGCCTGTAGCGATACACTCTCCGCCGTGCGGGCAGACTCGGTCTGCGCATACGCCGTTTGAACCTAGATATTCCATGAATATGATTGTTTACTTTTAAATCAAATCAAATCAATCTTTATTTCGGGTACATGCCCATATAAAACTTCCATATATTTTTTTTTTGTAACATTATGAATAATTAAATTAAATATTGAAATAAAAACAAACTAAATAAATTAACAGTAAGCGATTAATTGTCAATATTATCATGCAATGTCCATACAGAACAAATTAAATGTCAAAATAAAATAAATAAAATAAAATTTTAACCAAACTTTTTCTTATAGGTATACCTAATATTTAATATTATTATTCGAATCGCAAAAACTTTAGTCTTCAGGTCAAGTGATTGCCTTTCCAGGAGGAACGCTCATAGCAACGGGTGGTTTCTTGGTCTGTTGGTATGAGCGTTGCTCCTGGAAAGGGAATAACCGGTGGTCGAAGTACGTCCGCCCGAAGACTATCGTTTTTGCGATTCATATTGTAGGTAGTAAGAATAACTAGGAATTCCACATAAATATTAGAATTTTGGTGCTGAGGGGCCTTGTCAACATCTCCGGATCCAAAGTCATTCTCACCTGCACACGGTGTATCTATTGACAGGCAGACGGCGCACTGGTAAATTTAGGTACGCATAGTGCGTGGAAACAGCAGTTGGCTCACCGATATTACGAAAGATCAGCAGTGACTGGCAACATGTGTGCGTTATAAACCTACTCTTTCAGGAGACGTGATTCTGTGTTGTATAAAATATGTATGTCGATTACCACAGGCACCAGCATGCAACACTCTCAGCTCTCGCCCCACAAGGCAAGCAGCACGACGCAGCTCACACTCGCTGTCATGCGTCTTCGAGTCAGAGCCACACACGGGCCGTAGCACCGGCTCACACGCGGGGGCACAGCCACACACTGCTCCTCCACCCTCGACACGACACTCCGCACCGTGACGACACTCCACTTCCGCACAAGGATTTACACCTTAGAAACGGAATTAAGTAGTTGAAACCTAGTTATATTACCTTCTTTATTAAATGTCAAAACATAGTCTCGTTGATCTTTGTGACTCCACTCAGCAGAACCCATGGTACTAGGTAAATAGGTAGATTGGTACCTACATACTAGTTAAATATTTTCTCTTGATATTTTTCAACACGCGTTATTTTGCATTGGAAATTCCTCTGCGATTTCACGTTTCGAAAAGAGTTCCGTTACACTACTAGTCCGCCGATGTAAGGCAGGTCGGGAATCAGTATTTGATGAATGTAACACTTACCGGAATTGCACTGTCCTTTGAAGACTATTTTAAGCTGCTTCCTGGCACGACAAGACTCTCGATGCATCTGACACTCGTTGGAGTAAGTTTTACCGTCAGAGGCGCACACAGGGGAAAACTCAAGTGGACACGGCTCAGCACACCTACAAGAAGGCGCTCGACGTTCGTCTAGCTGACAAACCTCAGGGTCCGGGCAGGTTATTCCCGCACAAGGGTCTGAAACATTATCGTACTTAGATTATGACGTACTCTCGTAGGTTGTAGTTCATAATAGCTTTGCGGCATTCTTATACCTACTAGAAAACACTAAGTAGGTACTCCTGACTGCTTTGAACTGATAGATGGATCTGGTTATCGAATTAACTATTTGAAAATGGAACGGCATTAATTAAAATGGAGGGAAAATATCATCATTTACGTTTAGAATATTTAATTCTGCAAATAGTTCCACCCTTAACGGTAATTTCGACAGCAGATAGGGTAGACCGGAGGCAAAAGTTAAAGGCGGTAATTGTAACAGTGGGAATAACTACGAAACCATTCGTTCAAATCGTGCGTTTGTGTGTGTTCTATACACTCACCAATGGCTTCGGCACATAAGTACAGTGACGCGTGGGCCGCCCGTGCTGAGATGGCACTTACAGGACGTTAAAGTTAAGAATATAAGTAATTTTCAATGTGAGATTTTTCTTGATATTTTATAGGTAATTTGAAAAGTGGCAGATAATATATTCTGAACCCGTGTTATAATTGACCCCCAAGGAATTAGTAATTATGTATAATTACAAATATACCTATGACTTGGCTACACGCAACCAAGACTGCGTAAAAGTAGACCGTTAGGCCACATTGTTATCTACTAGTTACTGCCTACCCCAGTGAACAAAATGAATAAAATCAAGACTGCTGTTTTACTCTTTATGTAAGCTGCCGGTGGCAATAGTAACATGGAGGTAGTTGTAACTGAAGTCATTTCATACAAAATGAAAACGTAATTTAGAATACAAAAACATGCATTTAATTGAATTATATTTAAGATTAGTGCAAAAATGTTTGCATCTGTCAGTCTCTCAGTCTTAATAAGCATTATTTAAAATTTGAGCTATTTCATCTGCTTTGTTGTTTTTGTGTTTTTGATTCTTAATATTCTTTTTATTTTTTTATCACAGCAAACTAAGCCTGAAATAAAGAAGCAAATGAATAATTAAAATTATCAAATTTTTCAATAATCACTGAGTTGTCTTGTCTTAAAATACTATTACTTTTGCACCAGGGTTAGGAGGCAATTGTAACACTCTCCCTGCTCTCGTGTTAACTCATATAACTCGACAATAATAATATATATCAAAACCCGTGCATGATCCTTTAATAGCCGCGCAGAACCCATTTTTTTGCTATATTTCAACAATTGTCTGTAATCGAGTCGTAAATAAAATTTGTTACTTTTGCCTCCGGTCTCCCCTAGGTACCTACCTATCTGCCGGCTGCCACTGGAAATTCTTCTTGAATGCTAATATCCAGAGGCGCTCGGCAATGGACATAGGTGCGGAATTCAAAAAAGTTAGAGTGCGAGATAATTCCAACAAATTATTCTCGTAGCAATTCCTAACAAAACACGATATTAAGTAGGTAATATTTAAGGTCAAAAGTGAGCTTACCACATTTCCCATAATATTTAAAAGTGATATTAGTATTAGATTCGCAAGCTGTTCTTCGCATTTCACATTCTCCTGGGTAGTCGCGAGCATCACTGGCACATAATGGCCGTGAGCCTTCGTGATCTCCGTAACTCGGACATGAGCTCGGACATTCGCAGTTGTAAGATCGGCCATCGGGAGTGGGCCTACACAGCGCTCCAGGACCACAAGTCACACCACGACACGGGTCCGGTACGTCTACAAAAATATGGCTTAATGGTTCGAGCACGTAGAAAGAATGGATGAGAGATTGACGAAACAGATACATAAGTAAGGCGGGCGTAGATGGATACTGGACAGGCTGGTAAGTGTACTTCATGACGTAGGTAGGACCTTCGACCAAATCGGAGATGTTTTGACAAAAGCACCAGGTCAAGAGTTTACCCTTAAACGAAGAGCATGCATGAACATAGTTATGAAAGTGAAAGAAGCGATCAAAAGAAGAAAGTAGGTACCTACGCCAGGATCGTTGCAAGTGGAATTCCGTAGTC
The DNA here is from genome assembly GCA_963556515.1 of Nudaria mundana. Lineage (NCBI taxonomy): Eukaryota > Metazoa > Arthropoda > Insecta > Lepidoptera > Erebidae > Nudaria > Nudaria mundana. The sequence goes on from OY748287.1 coordinate 12,221,439, forward strand.
TCCTTACCCCCACCCCCAATGGCAAAGAAGCGTGACTGTACCTATGTATTAAATATTATACTTAGGTATCTACTAAACCTGTGCCATTATGTACTGACACGGGGTATATCTATCTAAAGTAGGCGTCACAGAGAAGCCCGGCACTGGACGATGATGGGGCAGCGGCCCTTGGGGCAGAATAAAAAAAAGGGAGGTACTCAAACCTAAGTTAGCAGCCGCTTCCTATACGTTAGTGAAGTAAAGTGGCACACCAAACTCCATCAGGTTTTTCTTCTAGTTGATTTACAATATAATTAGTAGAACGGTAACTTACCTACTTCTATTATAAGTACACAAATAGGAATAAGGAAAATTTATTACATACCACTTGGAAAAACGTAACAGCAATCAGCAATCGCCACCAATGCGAATAGCACTACCAACAAGCTCACCATTGTCTGGTCAGCTCGATGCTCATAGCCTTCCTTCGCACCATCACATACCAACGAATTCTACAATATATTAAATTACACTCAATGACACTATGTAAGCACGATCAATATAAAATAATATCCCTAAGAAGGTATCCAATTTTATTTTGCATATCCTACGCAATAAACTTAATTAAAAATAAATATCCTAATACCAATATTCTATTGTTTCTTGTTAGGTACCTACTAGTTTTTAAATAACTCACATAATATTGTATGAAGTCACATTATAATATTAACGTAAAAAAATAATTAACTGCAAAATTGTATAAATACAAAGACAACTAATCCCTTATTTTATAAGTTGTGGTCCTCTCACCCATAGAATCACAGGGTTACTGAAGTAGAGACATAGGTAAGAAGCCCCTGTCCATTCAAGGTTCAGGATCGTTTCGGGCATGCGCACAAGTTACCTTTTGAGTAACGTCGTACTTCGGACTGATGACGTAAATATAGGTAGGTATACCTTTGATCACGTAAGTACCTACCTAGGTACTTACGTTAGGAACTTGCTAGGTAGTTAACGAGTACCTACATAGGTATATGGACACGAGTGCGAGTCATGGACTACGATGAGGAATAATTTTTAGGACTCCGTAATTCCAATCTCGGTACCTGTCCGTCCATCCTCGGCTTTTTTCCCAAATGGCTAGTGCTAGAAACATGAAACTTTGCATGGATAGGTAAGTATGTGCATTTACTCCGCCGACAAAGTGCTAGACTATAATAAAATTATGAAAAATATTTTTTTAGCGTAGGTACTAAAACGTAAACGTTAACGACAGGCGCGAAAAATCTTAAAAAATTCGAGATGGTAGTCCATGTCATGAACTTTGAAGGAAAACTATAACGGATTAGATAACTCTGTTGGTTCGGGAGTTATAAAGGCTACCGATTATGGGTGACTACGGAACCCCATTTCTATACATGGCCTGACTGACACGCAAATGGCTAGTTTTATTGTTAATTTCGTTTATCACGTACTGGTATATGTGTTGCCAAGCTTACGCGAAGTAAAATGTAGCCATATGTAGCTACATTTTACATGGCAACACTGCCGGCTTGGATGTCGTGTCGTTGCGTCTATGTAGTTAGTCGCAGTTATGATAATACTCTTTGGTTGCGTCCTTGAAGCACGAGCGAGACCAATGCGTCGACGTCATAGAGCAAAGTAATGAACTGGGAATTCTTTGGGATGTGGTTGTTCGCTAAATTTGCGATGGCATGTAGTGGCGGCGGTGTACAAGATGTTACAGCCCAGTCGAATTAGCTCGAAAATGACCAAACTGCAAATGATGAAAATTAATCATCGCAATGAACAAAATAGCTATTTTCTTACGGAATTCATTAGGGGAGGTCACAGGTAGTCTAGATTTAGTAGGTGGCGTGCTATTCGGTCGGTAGCATTATCTGCCATCTTGAATTGATGAGGTTTTTAAGAGTAGGTAACTCGTTTATTTATAAATTATTTGCTGAACTGAACTACTTATTCGCTGCCACCATCTTGAATTAATTATTCAATTTTATTTAAAGAATAACTCGTTTATAGTTACTATAAACAAGATTTTTACTTCAGAATTCGTTAGGAAAAAATAGTCTAATATTCAGTTCGTTGCGTTATCCACCGTCCACAACTAAAGAGTGAATTTCGTTTATTGAATATATTTATTTCCCTCAGAACGACTCCGTCCACTTTCCTAACTCGTCTACTTCCTAAGTTGACCACTTTCGTAACTCGTCCACTTCCTAAGTTGACCACTTTCCTAACTCGTCCACTTCCTAAGTTGACCACTTTCCTAACTCGTCCACTTCCTTAGTTGACCACTATCCTAACTCGTCCACTTCCACATGGGAAAGTAGATGGTCGTCGTCATGTACATTTTTATGTTGTAATGCGGCTACAGTGTACAATACATACAGACGTATGTAGATAAATTTACATAAATACATAGAAAACAGTTTGTTATATAATTTGTCCCTATGTGTAATTTACCACCTAATAATGAGAAGCACATTTCATAAATTTCCAAAAAACCAAAGAACAAAAGATATTTATTTCGATATAGAATATTCGCAACTACGAAAACCAATAAGTGCGAAAGAAATATCCCCGATAAATTTTCTAAAAAAAATTATATACGAGTATATAAAACTCAAGTGTTAGGGCTCTTTTATTAATTTTAAGTATAAATTGAAGTGCGAATATTCTTGATAGTTTCACAGTACATAAATTTCAATTTTTTTTTTTTAAGGAACAAAATTTCTTTTAGTTTACTTTTAGAGTTTTCGAAACGAAAATCTCTTATACAACAGTAATGTCCGTCCGGCCGTCCGTACGTCCGTCCATGAACAACTTTCAACTCGAGAACGGTAAGAGCTAGAGACTCAGATGATCAAAGACCTCTAAAATTAACTTGACCTTTGACCTCTGATCTCAAGGTCAAGGTCAAAACGAGGTCAAATCGAGAACGGTAATAGACTCAAGATCAGCTTTTTTTTTAGTTCCACGGCCCAAGGCCGCGGCCGCTCTAACGTCCGTTGCCGGGCGTCTCTGGTTACAGGCAAACGTATTTCCAGTGGCGCCCGGGGGCTCAAGACCAGCTGCAATCAAATCAGCATGGTCAACGACCTCTAAAATGAACTTGACCTTTGACCTCTGATCTCAGGGTCAAGGTTAAAACGAGGTCAAATCGAGAACGGTAATAGAGACTCAAGACCAGCTGCAATCAACTCAGCATGTTCAAAGACCTCTAAAATGATGTTGAACTTCATATGTGACATTTTTTAAATTTTATGAAAAAACTTTCGAATACTCTAAAATATTATGGCAAATTTTTGCCATATTTTTAACATGAGAGTCAAAGTGGCGGGTGTACCATTGCGAATCTTGTTGTACCACTTACCAAAAAAATGTACCTAAAATGCACTAAATTGTACCTAGGTCTAAAAAATAAGTACCCGATTCAGAACGAAATTATTTCGGAATTAAAATACACCCGCCATTTTGACATCAATACGGCGGGTGTACTATAATATTTTATTACTTAACCATTATTCATAAAATATAATTACACCAAAAAAATGTACCTAAAAAGTACCTCAAGTAAAAAAAATACACTCTTGATCCATTGGATAGTTTCTGAGAAATAAAACAACCGTGTCTAGTTTACTTGCGCTTATTATTATAATGAAATAATAATCTAGGTACATACTTCTATATTAATTATAATAATATTAAGTAATTACTAATTAATAATATTATGCTCAATCAATCGGTAGAGTCTATGTTATGTGATGAAAATAATATTTTGAAATGTCGACGTAATGACTGCAATGGTATACGAACATTAAAATACGATATAAAAAATACAATAGCCTTCGAGCGGAATCAAACTGATGTAATTTATCTTAAAGACATACCTATAGAAATCATCATTCATCGAGCCTTTTCCCAACTGAGTTGGGGCCGCCTTACTAGTCTAACTGCGACTCGGCTGAACATCGATATTTTCCGTGAAGCGACTGCCATCTGACCTCCACAACCCATGGGCGATATCGAAGATCTGTAGTTAGACCGGTCGGATTTTTGATTAAGGGCTCCAACCACCCCTAGCGACTGCCATAGATGTTTGTATGACAACCGGGACAGCCGGCTTAACGTGCTCTCCGAGGCACGGAGAGGTGTGTCTTGAGAAATGGTCACCCATCCTAAGACCGGCCTGACTCGATGTTGCTTAACCTTTGCAATGTGTTAACATTGTCGGTTACCACTAGACCACGAGCCCCTCCTATAGAAATAACATTATATAATATAAAATACGAAATTCTATGATTAATAGAGTTCTTACCGTCCGGCGGCGATGTAACAAACATCCACAATATTGGCCACTATCGGGCTCATAATCGTCGTAATGCGGAATGGAAATGTTTTGATGACTTAAATAATTTTATAACCAAAACTCCGAATTCACTTATTGTTAATGTTGATTAATGTTTATTGTTAATTGCATAATGTATGGACGGAAATAAGAGGGTCACAATTATGTTATGTATGTTATTTTGTCCAGTTATTAAAATCGTGATTTATATGTAATTTTACTAGCGTAAGTAAACTCGGTTGTTTTATTTCTCAGAAACTATCCAACGGATCAAGTGTTTTTTTACTCAAGGTACTTTTTAGGTACATTTTTTTGGTGTTATTATATTTTATGATTAATGGTTAAGTAATAAAATATTATAGTACACCCGCCGTATTTATGTCAAAATGGCGGGTGTATTTCAATTCCGAAATAATTTCGTTCTGAATCGGGTACTTATTTTTTAGACCTAGGTACAATTTAGTACATTTTAGGTACATTTTTTTGGTAAGTGGTACAACATAATTCGCAATGGTACACCCGCCGCTTTGACTGTCATATTTCTAACTTGTTTATTGTAACATTTAGTATTTCATAATATTAAGTTCGCTGAATACCACGCAAAACTAAATTTAGACTGCCAGTAACCCAGTGAATCCTAAAACTTTGCTAAATAAAATAAAAATAAACGAGTACATATGTATTCAATAAACAAAAATATACCCATAAATTCAAGATGGCGGACAACGCAGGGAACTGTTTATCACGCAAAACAAATATTAGTTTGCTAATTATTAATCTAATGATCATTAAACATGGGTGTTTGCGTTGTTTTGTGGTTGTCGTATCGTTGTCGTACCTACGTGTGAATGAAGGTTATGAAAAAAATACTGTTTTAACTTTAATATGTTTATTCAGTATCATGGTTTAAACCAGACATTTTCACTCTTATTACAGTACCATTTGTATGTAACAGGAGAATAAGAATTTACATTTACATATTGTATAAAAATAGGATTGTTAGAGCCCTTTCAAGACTCTGAAATGCACGCATAATGAGAAACGAATTTACAAATAAAAACTCTTTCCTATCCACTGCTAAAATGCAATGACAAAGTTATGGGCCTCTCCGCTAAGCTATACAGTTTATTTGAAATTGCACATGATTTTGAAATATAATATGCAAATCTACAACAAAAGCTAAATTTTGTACATTTACTACGACCTATCTATATCACGTGTTTCGGTCAAGTTACATATCACCTTGAGTGAGGAAACAAATAAATAGAAAATTGGATAAGAGATTTTAAAAACATTAAGACCACTGTGGAACAATATAAAAAATAATGGTATTGTTTTTTCTAAATTCTGTACATTAACAGTCTATCGATAGATTCGGCAATAAATAAATTTATTATACATACAGTCTTACTTATAAAATGTCACTTTCATTGTCTCATTTCAAATCGTTGCGCTTTCGCCTATCACATAGATAAAAACCACAGCACTTTTTGTCACTTACTTTACACTTTCACGGTAATAACAGTGTTTTCGGGAAAGAGTACTCTAATAACTGTTTTTTTACAAAATATACACATGATATTTACAAAAGACCGGTATAGTATTAAGTTGGCGGTGCTCTTCGATCGTAATCTCTTCTGTACACCTCGCGTTCATATTCTCGTTCGTCGTAGGCGTACTCTGGCGGCGCGTAGTTGCGCCACTCGTCGGGGTAGGGCCGCGTGGGCGGGAACCCCATGGCTCCCGTCATCGCCGCAGCGTCGTAGTAGCCGCCGTACGCCTGCATGCCACCAAAGGCACCGTACCTGCTGGAAAAGGTACAAAATTTCTTACATACATCATTAAATGGGTACGAGCACTTCAAAATACTATAAGCTTTGTCAATTTTACTATCCGTCCGTAGCCTGGTAGCTTAGACTTGCGTTTCGGCGACTTGAGTTCCGTTCTCGGTCACCACACTACTGAAGTGAACCTACTCCTAACACAATTTGTTTTCACGGACCTCAGAACAGTCCACCTGAAGGTTCCAGCATAACTGTAGGAGGCATTAGCATCGCAAGCCCTCGATGAAGTACCTAGGGATCGTACTTGATAGCCGATGGAACTTCGGACCACATTTCCGAAGTTTGGTCCCCAAAGTGACGAAGGCATCGGTCGCGCTTTTCGGCTGATGCCCAACCAACCTAAAGGGACCCAACGCTTCCTACAGGAGAATGTACCTGGGGATCGTGCGGCGTATGGCCCTATACGGGACTCCCGTATGGCCAGCGAGGTTGACGGTCAAGAACGCCATTCTTTTGAATCGCCCACTTGGCTGTCAAAACCATAACCGCACGATCTCCGGAGGGTGCATGTCTCTTAGCCGGGACCCTTTCATGGAACCTGGAGAGTAGTTGCGTCATTATTCCAATGGCTCAAGGAGGCGCTGGATCGGGACAACAAGCCTGCGTCTCGTGAAATCGAGGACCGGCGGTCCCAACTCCGCCAGGATATCATGAAGACATGGTGGGTGCGACTTGAGCAACCCAAGTGGGGAACCACCGTCATCGCGGCGGTGAGACCGATCATGGAGGAATGACTGATAAGTCCATACGGTGACTTCACGTGATGATTACCGGACACAGATGCATCCCTCTCGGTGGAGACCATGCTAGGAGCCATAGTCTCCTGTGGGTGCCAGTGGAACGTGGGCCTACACAAAGTACACGGCCACCGAGCTCTAAGTTCGAGGTCCGAGGACGGCCGTCCTTACAGAAGGGTTGTCAAAGTCCGCCAGAAAAAAATCTAGGGACTATTGTTTTTGCAATTCATATTATAAATAAATGTTAAATATTTAGCCTGAAAAACTAACATTCAAAAACTGGGGCTGGTCTACAGGGTGTCGTTAATAATTGATAACCCGTTAACTGGAGTCGGTCCGGATGTAAGGCATCAAGAAAATCGTATTTTGAATCGTGTTTTATTTCATTTTAATACAATTATAAGTGTGGTTAACGTCAAACATTATCAAAATTGACATAGCAATTTTTTTTCAATTTCTTTTTAACGTCAATTTTTGCTATTTTTTTTTTCAAATTATGAAAGAGTATAAAATCCGACGCCATTGTTATACTGCTGGCAATATATACGATTTTCTTGTAGCCTTACTTACATCAGGACCAACTCCAGTTAAAGGGTTATCCATTATTAACGACAAACCCTGTATTGTGGTACGACGACTAGGTGACTAGGAGCAACAAAAGTAAATGTGCAGTTACCTCCTCTTGTCGTGTGGGCGCGGCGCGTGTGCATGCGCACGGTCGCTGCGGTAGGTGCGCGGGTCGCGGTAGGTGGGCGGCGTCCAGGCGGGGTGCGGCGGGTGCGCGGGGTGGCCGGCGCCGGGGTGCGCAGGGTGCGCGGGGTGCGCCGCGTGCTCGTACGAGCGCGCGCGCGACCCGCCCACCCCGCCGCTGTCGCGCCGCGTGCGAGACCTGTCCCGGTCCCTGTCGCGCTCTCGGTCTCGGTCGCGATCTCGCTCACGATCGCGGTCGCGGTCCCGTTCCCGGTCTCTGTCCCTGTCCCGATCCCGGTCCCGCTCCGTCCGCCCTCGATCTCTGTGCATCAAATCGTCTTGCTTGAGGCTTCTATCTCTATCCTTGTGATCCTTATGCTTGTGTTTATGTCTGCTGGGATATAAGCGATAATGGTGGTGAGTGTTATGAAAGGTTAGCGAGATGAACATTTAGTTTGCACATGAAAGTGAACGGGATTATGGAAATGTTTAGTGTGAGGAGCAATACACCATTTTCGATGCGGGTACTCACCTTTCGTGACGTTTGTTCTCGTTGGGCTCCGGATCACACTCTCCGTCTTCTAACTTTCTCTTTATGCCAGATGTGTGAGGTGTTTTATTATTTGTTTTATCTCTGTCAATTTTAGACTTTTTGGCTTTTTTGTCATTTAAATCATCCTGCTTCATCTCTTTCTTCAATGACTTAACATGATTACTTGTATTGTGATTATTCTTATTATTTGACTAAAACAGACAAACAAATTAAACACTTGAAATAAATGGAATCTAAACTAAACATAAAAGTAAAAAAAACTTACTTTTGAATTGGCTTTACGTTTTCCATCTTTTTGCTTCGACGAATCGTTTTTCTTCAACCCGTACTTGTATAACCTATACAACTGTTTTGCATCGAAGTTAGTAAATTTAGAAACAAAATACCAGAGATTACTTCTCCACTCAACTTTCTTTTCGGGATCAGGATATGCGTCCACGCAAATATCTATTTGAGAACCGATCTGCGTGAGACATGTCCGCGTTCTAGTTACTTGCTCACTTTCAGATAATGTTTGATCTGGATTATCAAGGGCTCGTAACGCTTTCTTGACAGGCCTCATTTTCTCCTTACACTAAAACGAAAATTGAACATTATTTAATTACATACAGAAACTTTGTATAAATACATTGGAATGCTACTGAAAATGGAATAAAATGGTATACCTCTTCAAACACAGACGGATCTAGGTCGCCAAGAACCTCCAAGGCCCTAGGTTCATGGTTCGCAGTAAAGTGCATCGGACCAGCTGGTTTCTTCCGAGCTTTGTTTTTGTCAGCTTTTCTCTCTTTCCCATCCTTCTTTGGACGTTTTTTGTCCTTCTCTTTTCTATCATTTGATGTTTCATCATGTGTGGAAACTTCTTCTAATTTGAGCTTTCCCTACAAAACAAAAAAAAAGTTAAATAATTATATATGTTGCACAATGGGGATGATGACTGTAGTTAAAGATCACTAAAATAATGTGTTCAGTTAATTATATAGGATTAATAGATTTGGAAAAATGTATTTTCTTTCATATTGAGGGCGAGATCGATATTTTATTTGATAAAATAAAACTATTAAATACAGCATTCCGCCATCATTAGTTGAACACCAATCAGAGTGAATGACGTCACGAACTACACGAACATACAGGTTGCCAAGTATAAGTTGACGTTCCAATAGTGGCGCCACATTTCATTGAAAAACGTCAAAAACGAGATTTCAGAACAATAACTCCATACATTTATTTATATATTAGTTCCATTTTTTTCCACACGCCAACTTATACTTGGAAGGCTGTCCGTCACTTTGTTTTCGTATGAAGTTTGATCAGTGCACAAAGCGTATGTATACATTTAAAGCAGAGTCAGTGTTTCCTGCATAAATGTTATATTTTTACTAATAGTAACACTTTAGGACAGTTTTTCAAAATCGGTCATAATCCTCATTATACGCTTACTACGCAAAACTGGCTACCTGATGTCTTCAGGCTCAAGGCATACAAACTTGAAGGCATGGCCTTCAAGTTTGTACAACAATGTGTGTTGTTTTAACAGTTCAATAGTCTTGAGCCCGGAAGTTCTTAGGGAAACCCCTAAACACCCATTTTTAAAGGAAATAATGTATTTGAGAGGTACAAACCTTTTCTGACTTGTCATTTTTAACAGCCTTATTATTGGCCTTTTTATTTTCATCAGCAGAACTTGCATCATCCTCAACTATATCTTTAGTGACCGGCTCTTTGTTACCTCGTTTTGTACGAGGTTTTCTTTGTTTTTGTTTACCATTTTTCTGATCTAGTAATTTCTTTATTAACTTTAATAAATAGTCTGCGCGCGACTGTAAATGTTTCGCTTGAGGTTTCTTATCTTCGTTAGTTAACATTTTGTCACCTATTCCGAAGGATGAATCCATTTTTATTGCTTCCCAAGAACCCATACCATATTGGTAGATTCCTGCTAGTAACTTTGAGTCGTCTCCAACAGTCCATTCCAAGTCAAAATTAGCCGGTCGCGTCCTAAAGAAAAATTACATTGTCAGTCAAAAATTACATCGCATAAAAAAGCCGTTGATAACAAAAAATTAAGTATTACCTGAAGTCCAATTGCCATTTCAACCTTTCTTCTTTCGTTTCTGGCAAAAAGTCGGCTAGAGGCGCCAGCTCGTCTTGACATGCGGCTAAGGTCTTTGCATTAACGGGTACACCACCGAGCTTAAACGTTTTTCTTGTATTTTTACGACCTCCTTCCATTTGTTCATCTGAAAGCATGCACGTATTAGTTTTCGTCCTGACCTCTTATAGTTCTATTCTAATAACCCACAGAGGTGATTATATTTTGCTAGCAGGCGAAGTTTTAGATTATTATGGTTAGTTAAATGCATTGCATGGATTATAATATATTTTTTTTTTTAATTCCGCCACCCAAGGCCGCGGCCGCTTCTACCTCCATTTTCGGTCTCAGGAGGACCAGGAGGTATTTTCAGTGGCACCCGGCGGATGGATTATTTCTAACTAAAAATTAAGTCACACTCACTTGTAGTCTCTGTATTGTCATTCAACACAGCTTTACATCTCTCTTGAAGAATTTCTCCTAACTTCTTCAGCTCAGCTAATGGCTTCTCTTGTAGCTCTGCATCGCAAGCTATACTGTCGAGATGTTTTAGAGGTGCAGAGAACTTTTTGTAACTTTTTACAAATCTACGAATCTGAAAACGATCATAGGAATATTATATCATCATCACCCAATATACACCAACTGCTAGGCTTAGGCGCTGCCTCGAGTCCAGTCTCTCGTCCGCCCGCTGGGGGAGCGAGGGTGCCGCTATTGCGCAGATACTGACGTCTACTAAACTAATGGACACCCAATATGGCTCACTGAGCTTGACGTCGTCTTCGCTACGTGCCATCTTTGCCCTGTACTGCTCCAAGGAGACTTCCAATGCTTAAGAGTGTGGCATGGGACTCCCGGTTAACGAGGGAAAAGTGGAGGTTACTGTCTGTCTGGACCTCTACACGTGGTTTGGTGGTCCTCAACCGGGGGAATAACGCCACATTTTGGATGCGGGAGACCAGCTCGGTCGTGGACACTTCGTTCGCGACCGTGGGGATCGTGGGGAGTATGGCCCTATTCGGGGTTTCCGTATAGGCCGCGATACTGACGGCCAACATCATGTCAGTTTTTAACAGACCGTATGCCAGAGGCGGCACGGTGACCTCACGTATCGCGCGTCGCAGATGATTACTGGGCACGGATGCTTCGGTAATCAATCAGTTACATATGGATGTTATGAAAGTCTAGTGAGATCAATTCTTACCTCTTGGTCGGTGAAGCCTTTAATCTTCTCCCTATACGAGGCAGGTGGTCTACCTCTCTTCCTGGGCCGGTCGTCATCAGCGCTCCCATCAGACGCATCACTCTCCGCATCACCATCACCGTCTAGGCCATCTCCGCCTTCACCACCATCGCCGGAACTTCGGCCACGACGATTCCGACCCCCATCTGCTTTAAATATTACAAAATATATATGTGGATAACAACCTTATATTATATGTATATAGCGTTTTGTCGCTGTCAAAAGCATACACCGAAAGTACGCCGTTTAGTAGGGATTCAGAGGTAGGCATTCAGATGAAATGTGATAAACTCAAAAGCTACAGGCTACTAACACTAGGGGAATTTATAATACATAGTTTGTTACTGTGGGCAGCTATAGTAACCTTACCATTATCGGCATTATTGGCTTGTAGGTTCTTTCTTCTTGGTGGTAAGTACAAATCTTCCATTTCTTTATTCTTCTCTTGTTCAGCAATGGTTTTTCTTACGTTTTCAGGTATAATATCATCCTAGAATATAAATATGTATGTGAAAATAAATATTTATGTTGTCTAAAAACTAGAACTAGTAAACAAAATGATGGGTTTCAATAGTAATTAATGTGACAATCTGACTAAACCAGACCACCACAGTTACTGGCGAAAAGTAGACGTATAATATGCCTGTGTCTACACGTGATAATATATGTAAGTATGGATATGACATACCCAGTCTTTGGTATCTTCTTCATTGCCTTCTTTCTTGACTTCCATTACAGCTTTATCTTCATCAAAAGCAAAACTGGCCACTTTGAATGCAGACAGCAATTCATCACCCGCCATAGAAGGACCTTCATCACGAGTCTCAGCACGTTGTAAAATTTCATCTATATCGCACTGTAACAGTAAACATCAAGTTTAAAATATGGTTAACTTAATGTTACATTTATTGGACATATTGTTAAGTAAAGATTAACTGGTATATGGAAGTAGTAATGAATAATTAAAAAACAATTATACAGAGACATCATAAAATACACGTCAAAAATTGACGCAGCAACAGATTTCAAACTACCGAAAAGGGTCCAAATAGTTGTCGGAATAGGACCAAATTGAAATGGGACTAAGTACTTGGGAAGAAGATTTCAATTAAAAAATAAATTAAAAAAAAATCGGTTCACCCAGTCCGAAGTTATGAAGTAACAAACATTTACGTATCACGTATTTTTGGAAGTCAGTTGAAAAGAGCGAAGGTTTATCCATCAGAGACCATCAGTAAAGATGATCAATTAGCTATTAGAAGCACTGAAGCTATTGCTATTGGAGACATTTAAGAGCTGGATGTCATGTCCGTGAATAGAGCGCAGAATATGCTTCCAGAAATTGTCATATTAGTGGAGAACACAAACCAATTTAAAAACAAACTGGACAACTATTACCAAACGCACTGAGAAAACTGATAGAGAACAAACTGGATACAGGCACTACCAGTAGTTTCAACTGCCTGCCTGATAATAAATAATAAAATAATAAATAATAATAATGATGCTGCAAATCTACTTACTACAGGATCCTCGTCATTTTCTTCATCGTCCTTAAACAATTCTTCTGCACCAAACTTAAGTATAGCATTCAAATCTTCTTTATTAAAAGGATTATTTGCACTAGTTCCTGACGCATCACGTTTGTTGAGAACTGTTCGCCCAGTGGTATCCATCCTCTGAATCACAAGATGGTCGAGAACCATTTTTCTCTTTGCCCTCTCAACAATATCCTCTTCAACAGACCTGGCGGTAACCAGTCTATAAATATTCACCTGAAATTATAATAAGATAAATGGTTTTATTGTATTTACCAATAATGTAAGTACTATTTGAAACACTTGGATTATTAGGATGAATAATTATTTGTACCTGATTCTTTTGTCCAATACGATGGGCTCGGGCTTGAGCTTGCAAGTCATTTTGAGGATTCCAATCTGAATCAAATATGATAACAGTGTCAGCAGTAGCCAGGTTTATACCTAGACCACCAGCACGCGTTGATAAAAGAAAACAGAAGTCTGGCGATCCCTCTGCATTGAAATGGTCTAAGGCCTGCTTTCTTATTTCTCCCTTTATGCTTCCATCTAGGCGTTGAAATGGAAAATGTCTCCGTTGTAAATATTCTGCTAAAATGTCCAACATTCTGACCATTTGGGAAAAAATCAGCACTCTGTGCCCAGTCTCTTTCAACCTACATAGTAGTTTATCTAATAAGAGAAGTTTTCCTGACCCCCTAAGTAATTTCTGAAAAAGATAATATTTTGGATTAATTATTTCTTAATTATTGAAGGTAATTATAGTATTAATGAAAAAAGTAAACTACCTCTACAGCATCTGTGGTAGCCAATGATGCCCGCGACTCGTAATCTTCAGGTTTAGTTAAAAGTGCGTGATTACAACATTTCTTTAATTCAATAACTATATTTATAAATGTATTTATTGAGCCCTTTACACCTTTCCTTAGAGCACTGTAATTTTTTGTTAGGATCCATTTGTAATATTGTTTTTGGATTGAAGTCATTTCTACCCTCAATATTTGTTCAACTTTGGCTGGTAAGGACTTCTCCACATCTTTTTTCTGTCGTCTTAATATGCATGGCTCCAACTGCTTATGCAGTTTTTCATAGCCTTTAGTTGCAGCATCTTCATGGTCTTTTTCAAATTCCTCCCAGGACTCGAATCTAGAACATTACAAGTTATAGTACTTCCAAGTTGGCGGAATTGCATATTATCAGCACAATAACTACTCAATTTAACTTACTTGTAAGGCATTATAAAATGTAATAACGCCCACAACTCTTTCAAAGAGTTCTGTAAAGGAGTACCTGTGACTAACAATCTGTGATTTGTGTCAAATTCTTTCAATGCTTTGTACAGCAAAGAATCATCATTTTTTAACCTATGTGCTTCATCAACTAATAAACAAGCCCAACTAAAAGACCGCAGAAATTGTCTGTCTTTGAGTAAAATCTCATATGTAGTTAGAATAGCGTTGAATTTTAGTCTTTTAGAGCTAGCAAAACTCCATTCAAACTGTCTGATCTGAAACAAAATGGTAAGAGCAAAAAAAAAATTGCATGATTTTATTTCCTGTTTGTCATATTATGATAATAATAATATGTTATATACTTACAATATCTCTACTGGAGACATCACCAATATATGTAACAACATTGATATCAGGGGCCCACTGTTGAAATTCTCTTTGCCAAGCAGTCATGGTACTTAATGGTACAACACATAGAAATGGCCCATATAATTGTTGTGATTGGAAGAGGTAGTACAGGAAACAGATAGTCTGCAAAAGTCTTAAATTAGTTTCAATGATATTAAAGAACATGTAATTCAATCGTAGAGTAAACTTTATACCTGTATAGTTTTGCCTAAACCCATTTCATCAGCAAGAATGACAGAGTTTTCTTTACACCAGGAATGTATTAACCAATTTAAACCATCCATCTGATAATCTCTCAATACATAACTCTGAAAGAAATAAAGATAATAAATTCAAAAAGTTATATTAGTTAAGAATTTAAAATTTATAACTAAAATTATACTTACTGCATCTTTACCCACATATTCAGGCTGTTCTTTAACCTGATGAAACTTTGGCCTTCTCCTCAAAACAGGACAGTGTCTTGATGGAGTAGTTTTAGCAGCCTCCCTGTATTTAAAATTCTCCACTCGTTCTGGCCATCTTTTTTCTATAAGAATGGCATCCTCCCATGTTGCGTCCGCGTACGGTAGGGATTCCCATTTACAAAAATACTCATGAGCAGTTCCACCACCTTCCAACTCCCTTGTTTGTTCCGCTAAAAAGGGATAGTACTTATAATTCATGTATATTTTCGTAATTAGTTAAGTATTTTTTATTTTAGGGTATTAACTGCCAATCAGAAAAACATTCTATTTGTACTAAAAATAAATCCCTTTCCTGAGCAAAAATACTGTTTGCGCAGCAAATAATTACCTCAAATTATATCAATTTTAGCAGCAATTTAAGTTCGTGACACAAAGCTATTTATTTAAAAATTCCAAGCTAACTTAACCTATCCAAGTCGCATTGATCTAAGACCATTTCTAGGCATTAAAAAAAGTCGGATTGTTCTATGACTTCAGTAGGTTTCGCTGTGCAAACAGGATATTTTGATATGCAACACATATTTTTTGTACGTTAAATTTTTTTTGACGCATTTGAAGAAAAAATACAATCCAATATTTTTGAATTACTTCTAGTACTAGTATTGTTAACAATTGGTTTATTTGTAGGGAAAAAAAAATTGCTATAAAAATGTTTATCTGATGCTTATAAATTGAGGGGCGATAAGTTTTTGATGTGCATTTAAATTTATCCCTTAATTTAATCAGTACCTTATAATAACTCACCTATTATTCTTTCTACATTATTGTAGGTCTTGACTAATTCCTGTTGCAACTCCGATTGACATTCAAAGTAATCTATGTCCTCAGGACCCGCCTGCTGCCTCCACCATGATAATTCCGCTTCTTTTTTCATATAATTCTCTAACTTCTTGAGACCCTTAACCTTTTGTTCACTTAATGACTTCTCTGACTCCCAAGTATTGTGAATATGGGACCAGCCTTTCCATTTTATAAAGTACTGAGGTTCAGTAGATTCCGCGTCATCGGGATTACAGTCTTCGTTTACGTCCCCATGCTCCTCTATATAGTAAATTGTAGTCACATTTCCCGTGACTGCATAATGATAAGAAGATATTAGCTAAAATTTAACAGTATGTTTGCACCAAAATGCACATTGCACAAGAGAATGTATGTAAGGTTGTTAACAATATTCTCATTATGCACAAAAAATATAAAGTAAGTACATACTTATTATTACATTTTGTATAAGTTAAAAGTATATAAATTCAAATACCTATTACAAAAATTAAGATTTACCTCCTTTCTTTCCACGTCGGTTTGCTAAAACCCTTTCTATAGTCTCACTGTGTTCTTCGGGTTCCGGCTCAGCTTCTGCTTCACCATCTACACCTTCCACTTCCAAAAGATCTGAAGAGTCGGTTTGTTCGTCACTAGCCTCTTTATAACTAACTGCAGCGCCCGTGCGACGAGTTCCGGTACGACTGTATGTAATAATTTATGCATTCATCAACAACAATCCAAGACAATATCAGCGACATCTAGGAGGAACCATTTGAACTAGTTCAAGTTGACGTTATCGCAAACAATGACGGCCATTTTGTCATAAACTGGAGGATAACGATAGTCGAGGAAAAAAAACTCCACTATTGTGAATTTGCCTTTGTATTATGGGAGTTCGAATGATGTTAGTTTTGTTCAATACCATGAATACTTTCTATCTTCACCAGAGTTTGTTGTGACATTACAATGCCACCAGAAATGGTAGTTTTTTTTATTTTTTATATTGGGTTCGCCTTATTGATGCCGCCCGCCTGGTGGTAAGTCGTGACGACGTCTAGCGATTGTGGGCCACTCTCACAGCGCACAATACTATAGAGAGTGGCCCTCAACTTGACGACCTACTGATGTGCCTCTTCACGCTCCGCTTAAAGAACAAAGGGTTATATGTGGGAGGACACACGCGCACAGGCAGGGCGTTCCAGGCCACTATCGTTCGGCAGAGAAACGAAAGTTTAAAACGTTCGGTTCTCGCGATCGACATGCTATCCACGGTGTGGCATCTCTGCCCGGCACGCGTTGTTCGGGATCGGAAGGAAGAGGGTGGGATCAGATTGAAGAGCTCTTCAGAACACTCGCCGTGGTAAATACGGTAGAATGCGGCCAAGGAAGCTATTGTTCGGCGCTGAGCTAGCGGCTCAATGCTTCCCGTTACCTCCGGACAATCTATAATACGGATAGCTCGTCGCGTCGTGAGTTTTAAAATATACATGTATGTATTAGCTGATGCCCGCGGCTACGTCTGCGTGAAATTTTTCTCATTCCCAATTCCCACGGGAACAAATTACCGGGATAAAAGTGTTATTCAGATCTACATTATTGCAGATTTTCATTAAAATCAGTTCAAGAGTTTTGGTGTGAAAGAGTAACAAAGATCCAAACATACAAACTTTTATCTTTATAATATTAGACAAACAAAAGTCAATGAAACATCGATCGAATCATCGAATAAGAAATTATCAGGAATATTCGAGAAGTGCTTGAGAGCATTATCTAATATACCTTTACCACTACAGTTCTGTAATTTTTTGAAAACCGTTGGTTGAGATTGATGTTGATAGACACTGACATGCTATTAGAGCAGGCACGTGAAGAATAATAGCCCAACGAATGTAAAAATAACCTTACAACCTCGTGACCCAGGTGAGAAATTACGAATTTTATTCAAATATTAAGAAAAATGGTAAATGCTAAGACGACAGTGGAATTTTTGTTGTGTTGAGAGTTTTACGAAAGCTGTGGTTAATTTGGTCCGAGTTTTCTAGATGCGTACTATGACAGACTCGGATACAGATTGTTCTGACCGAATTCTTTGAGGTCTACCACTTAGTTCAGGAAATTTCACAGATCCTTCAAAATCAAGTAAAACAGATTTTGGTATGTTCAACATGAACATACCCCTTTAGTTCCCTGATTTGTTTGTTTTGATATTGTATTCATTTTCCAGAATTTAAAACAAATTCAAAACCTTCAAAAATATTCTTTATTTTTGAAGGTTTTAAATTTGTTTTAACTGACATTATCAATGTTGCACTTTTTAGTCAATGTTGCATTTAATTTCGACTATGTTACATTTTTGTGCAATGTTGCCTTTGTTTTACCCGATATTGCATTTGATTTAGTGCATGTTGCATTTGTTTAAGCCGAAGTTGTATTAACATGTTATATTTGTTTTAGTGATGTTGCATTTGATTTATCTCATGCCGTATTTTTTTTAGTTGGTGTTGCATTTGTCTTAGTTGATGTTGCATTTGTCTTAGTTGATGTTGCATTTGTTTTAGTGATGTTGCAGTTGGTTCAGCTGATGTTGCATTTGTTTAGTTGATGTTGCATTTGTTTTAGCCCATTTTGCATTTGTTTGTGCCGTAGTTGCATTTGTTTTAGCCAATGTTAATTTGTTTTAACTGATGTTGCATTTGTTTTAGCTGATGTTGCATTTGTTTTACCTGAGGTTGCATTTGCTTTAACCCATGTTGCATTTGTTTTAGCCCATGTTGCATTTGTTTATGCCGTACTTGCATTTGTTTTAGCCGATGTTGCATTTGTTTTAGCCCGTTTTGCATGTGTTTAAATTTAAGTCATTTGTTTTAAAAAATGTTTAATTAGTTTATCCCTGTTGCATTTAATTAAATCAAAGTTAATTTGTTTGGAAAAGTTTATTTATTTGTTTATTTTTAATAATTTTTTATTATTATTAAACATTATAAAGTCAATGTTATATATTTTGACCTATGTTCATTGTTTTATATTCTTATGAAACTATATTTTTTATTAAAAAAAAAATATTTTTTACTTAATTTTTTTTTTTTTATTAATTTCTTTTGGAAAGGCTTACAGGCTTATAAAATCATATTGATACAAATATGGTGTAGCTAAATTTCTTTTGACAATCCCCGATAGATAGGAACGAAACATCGGATAAACATAAGGTCCATTATTTGATATTATCATGATTAAGTTCCATTTGCATATCAGCTATATTATTTTTTTTGCATATTATCCTGATTAAGTTCCATTTGGATATCAAAATAAATAGCTCAATAATGATATTACCCTGAGAACAGAGATATGCAATTGAGAAAAGCAAAGACCATCAATATTATTTAGTTTAGCTACATGTGAATTCTGATTTTGTGCACTATTCTGGAGAAAATTACATGATGTACCATCTATTCCTATTCATCCTGCTACAGCATGACATGTTTTACACTCTAAACAAACTCTTACCTTTTGGATTCATCATCTGTGCCTTCAGAACTTTCTTCCTCATCACTTGAAAATCTTCTTCTGGCAGGTTTCTTTTTTCTAAGAGGTACACTTCTTTGGCCTGGTCGTTTTGAAGGAGGGGGTGGTGAGCCTTTAACATCGCTGTCACTATCTGATGATTCTGAATTCCATGAATCACTAAAAGATGAAAATGGTAATGAAAAACATTGCAAATATATGAGCTTTATTTACTAGAAATCCTTTTTACTACCTTTTTTTTCTACTTTTCCTGCTGTGTCTTCTTCCTCTTTCACTAGAATCACTATCGGCTAATTTTAATCTATCTGGTTCTTTGCGAGATCTGCATGAACGTCTAATCCCATATATATCTGGATTGTGTTCCCAAAGATCAGATTTTACTTTGCCATGATTATTTCGGGATTTAGATTTAGAAGGGGAGTAGTCATCTGAAGAATTTTTGTCAGTATTGTGATCAGATTTTGAAGAATTGGCATTACTGTGTTTTAGTGATGACTTTGTGTCATCACTGTGATGTGATTGGTCTGCAGATTTTTCTGACCCTGATCTCTCAGATCCCGAACCAGATGAACTGGACCCACTTTCACTGTTGAACAAAAGTATGTTACATGAAAAAAGTGGCACAAAAAGATCAATAAAATACTTTTACAATAAATTATTTCTAAAAGAATTTATGGGTATAACTAACCTTTCACTACCAGAACCGCTGGAATCACTCTGCTCGCCTTTTTCGCTAGCCGATTCGCTTCCTGACTCATTTACGGAGCCCTTCTAGAACAAATTAATGTATTAGATTGCCATCAATTTAATCATTCATACTAATATTATAAATCAGAAAGTGTTTATTTGTTCCCTATTCACAGTCAAATGACTGCACGGCTTGGGATGAAAATTGACATAGGGATAGTTTTGGGAATGGAAAATAAATAAGAATACTTTAAAACTATTCCACGCATGCGGAGCTGCGGGCAGCAGCAATATAATTTGAAATATTTACACTCAAGACTGCGACACTATTATAGGTGTCTTAATTTTTTGGAACAACGAGTGTAAATATGCTGTATATAAGCAAACAATAAAAATGTAAATTATTACATATCCTAAGTTTCATTACAAATTTCGAACGAGAAAAATTAAAGTGAACAGCGAAGTAATACTTAATATTAAAAAATAATAATTTATTATAATATTACTGTATAAATTTGGTGGCCAAACCTATAAAAGGCTATAATCTAATTTATTTCTCTTAGTCCAAAGCCACTAAATACTTCAAATTATGATTGAGGCAAAAGATTCCAGTCGAAGAAAGATAACATAACGTTGTGTACATTAACTGGAGAGTACATAATGTACAATTTGTGGAAAGAAAGATCAAATTCCTGGATATGGGAGCTTGTTTAGGAAAGAACACCAGTGTTATTGCATCCATAGATTGTGGGTTGTATAAAAGAGCTAAACATAACCTCTAAAGCTAAAGGTTTCATAGTCATGGCCTGTAAGACCAATTTTCAAAGCTAAATTGCAAAAATGGGTCCCTTTTAGAATTAAATTTCTATACTCTGTATGGAAAGATTACGTAACAAAGAATCTTTGGGAACGTATTCTAGCGTGGGACAAGAATGTTTTCATACATAAAAACATCAAAATCTATTGTAAACAATCACAAAACTTAATAAATTCACATTTACGTCTTAAAATTTCAGCAATTTTCAGAGCCACACCCAAGAGTTCTAGAGGGTTCCATAACTATGTCAAGATATTTAACTTGTATTAAATAAATAAATACACCAAAACAATACACAATAAAGCCTAAAAATCACTTACCAAGTGCATTTTGTGGACAATACAAGGAATACACGGTTTCTTATATAATTAGCGAATGAAACTCAGAAAACGCAGATAATTACAATTAGGAATTTCTAATGAAACACACAATACAATGTTTTGAATCATATCGTTATGATAAAGTTATAAAATGCGAAAAAATATTTTGCAGTAAAATCTTGTCAAGCGACGCCATTTTGTCGTCGATTAAATTCTGGTGACGACGGAAATGTAATATCAGTAATTTTGCCACAAAAATTTAGTTAAATTAAGGTAAACAGAAGCAATAACCACTAAAAAAATGAAAAACGAAACTTTAGAGCCGTCAGAAATGCTACTTTAGTACTAGAAACGATACGAGCACCGCGCACTGCCAGCGAAACTCGAAAGCTACAGCCATATTGCCATCTGCCAAGAAAGAACCTGACGAAATAGACCATAGAGAGAGATTTCACGGTACGTTGTCTTTGAATAGATACCTCGCGTACGCAAATACTAGTACCTAATAGCAAGTAATAGGTATTAGAAATACTTCAAACATGAAAATAATCATACTGCTAGAATTGATAATCGCCTTTTTGATGTCGGTTAATGACAATATAGAATTTTTTATGTAAATTATATTATAAAAGTAGTATAAAGTATAGGTACTTAAACAAAATCATAGGTATTCTATAGTTATAGAAATCATAGACTATATAAGAGGGCAAGAGGGTGCCACAGTCGAACATAGACGTTTACAGAAGAACGCCGTACATTTGGAAATAAGCAGTTTGATACTACTTGACTAAGCAGTTTGACGATTTTGTCATTTTCGGAATCTTATTACCCACCTTCCTGGTCTGAATGATCACAAGTGCCTCTCGAAGAGTATACAGTTCAGCCTGGTAGATGGTACAGTACGACGCGAGAGCAAATTTGCGGGTCATGTGTTTGGTCTCTCCTATCCATAAAGATAGGGCAGTGCAGACTCTGCCCTCAATTTTGCTCCCGTCCGTGAAAATGCACACGTTGTAGACGCTATGGCGATTATATTGTTTCTCGTCTACCAGCCTCCCTGCTGCTCCTTGCACTTGCTTGACCCTTCTTCGATTGACTAGATGGGGTGCTTCGAGCTGACGCCATCCGCTTGATCTCCCGGTCCTAGGTAACTACCTTTATTATATCAATATCGATTACAAGAAAAATAATAAACGATATTTTTCGTCGTTTTATTAAAACTGTCAGTAGCCACGTGCCAACGGTTTTGCTCGTAAATATATGCATTGCCATTCATCTCCAAAAGAATGTTGTAACAGAGTATCTCTTTTGTAACAGGTATAAAAATACTCATTATGTTAAGTATTATCACCAGAAAAAAAGCGGATTCGGGAACGCCAACAAAACTAATCATTACTTCCGCTTTTGAGAGGTGTATTCGATTAAACCATAGATAACTAAAAGTGATTAATCGACTAAAATCCTTAATAGCGAAACAAGAGGTGAAAAAATAGATGTTCACGGATCGAACGGTACCGGCTTGAAGAACTTCATACAAAAATTCTTGGGTACGGGGTACATACCAAATTCTCTATGACTTAACAAAGTGAGTAAAGCAAAAAATATGAAAATAATTTTACAAATTAGATACGTGAAAACATTTCGGTAGTGTGATTTTGAGTCGTAGAAAAAAATACCCACTGCTATTTTGTGTATATTTTGTTTCAAATATTGGATAGAATCAGGAGTTACCTGGCGAAAATCCATGTTTTTTTTCACTGATTCTGCTTTTTCAATAGAAATCCTAGCCGACGCTGAATTACTGTTTGTCCGCAGGCATATATACCTAGGGAACACACCAAAACGTTTACATTCTGGATTAAACCTGGCTGTTCTCTCTGAGACAGTCTTTAGAATGCCTCGTTTAGAGGTGAAACATTTGTCGACGTTTTAATGTCTTATATTTTTGCGAGAATGATGCAATTATTTTAAAAAGTTTGCACATCTTACTTACCATTACTTTATATTTTGTTTGTTAATTGATACGGCAACTCTATTTTTTACAATTGCAACCCTGCTTGCCCAGTCTGTGAAAAAATGGCACAAAGGCCTTTGAAGCCATGCCAAAAAATCCTCAAAAAAAAACTGCAGTGCACTGTGACTGTGTGACATTGACGTACAAGTGACAGTGACAACCAACCATCTGTGTTGGAAAAATACCTATGTAAATATTATAAATAAATTAAATACACATATAATACATATAGGTACATAATTAAAGTGTATACTTATAATATTATTATACTCTTTGACATAGTCTGTTTTAATGGACGAATATTAAAACAAAAAACATAAAATAGGTATTGCTAAATAGCTATTGTTGTAGGTTTACAGCAAATTCCTATTCATATTTTCTTCGTATCCTGCAGTGTATGTTATGTTGTTCTTTATGAAAACAACACAACAGCTGACTCCAAACAGATCATAAGCTTTAGTTAGTTTTAACTTTTTAAGAAGTGTAGAGTCGACATTATTGAAGAATCTGAAGTAAATAGTTAGCATGGTAATATCACCTGTGATAGGTCTAGATTCCCTTAACTGTAGTATTTGACGACTGGCCCAAATACGATTGAACGTGTGACTTCCCCAGTCAAGTACCTAGTAAAGTCTTGTAGGCTTATTCCGCTTATTGGATGGACCAAAAAAGTAGGTAGGCACCGAAATTGTTAGTATCTTTCGGAAGAAATCTTAAATATTGTGCTTTAAAATGTAAAAAAATAATGGAAATATTTTATTATATTTCAGTGACATTATGGAGTTACTCGATTTACCTGAAGATATTTTATTTATTATTCTTCGAAAGCTGGATCTTTGTTCATTGCGGAATCTGTATGAAGCATCAGAAAGAATTAAAATTATTTTGCGATCACAAGGCGTGATAAAAAAATGCTTTATGTCTCGCAATCTATTGGCCACAGCCAGTACTTTCAAACTAGACTTTTTTAAAGATATTGCATACAATCTGGTAAAGCTAAATATGAGTGGTGTACCAGATTTAACTAAGACTAATGTGACCGCAGCTATGAGAAAGTTAAAACACCTAAAAGTGTTAGATGTATCTTTCACAAACTTAGATATTGTTGATTTAGTGGACATATTTAAAGTATGTCCAACTATAAAAGATATAACTATTAACATTCGAAGTGGTAACGAGCCAGATAATGTGGCAAAACGTAAATTAGTACAATGTCAATCAGTCTTTGACAACTTTGAACGTGTGAATTTAGTTGGTTCATTATTTAATATACTTTTCTCAAACCTCACACTTATTCTCATATCGGGTGCAAGATTAAATCATTTAACATTTACAATTGCTGGAAGGGCTTATTCAGTTGACGAGTCAACTGTTTTCTCCTTTATAAGACCTTCAATCACTAGATATGTGGATAAACTTCCATGTGTATTCCCTGAGTTGCATCAGTTTACAATTTACATTTTAAATTGGCAAAAACAAAGTTTAATAGAGCCAATAGACAAGACTATTAAAGATTTTCCGCTTATAAATGGTTTAGAATGGGATAAATTTGAATATGTAATAATTCTTGTTGAAGATTTAGATCCCAAAGTTTATACAACAACATTATTCACAGATTTTTTCAAACAAAAATTTCTAATTACAGCAGAGTATGCTGAACCTACTGATATTAAGTTTGTTCCCAATATGGTCATCATGTTCTGGAATAAGGAAACAATTCTTTTTAATGAAAATTTTTATGATACATTGACATACCGAATAAAAGAGTACTTTCCAAATTACTTTCTATTACATAATGAAACACAAGAATTATCAGCTTCAACTCTACATAACTGGTATTATACTATACCAAGTGCCCCCATTGCTGATCACGCTAAGGGCAAAAAGAAACCACTACCCAAACTCTCATTGAATTATGATCTCAAGTTCAAAGGAAAAGAAAAATTTGAACTAAGTTTACTTTTTAAGAATCCCATAATTGCTGCAATTGAAATTAAACCTAACTTTGAATATTTGAAAAAACTAACATATTTTAGTTTAGTGAAATTTGGACGATACAGTTCTGATTTCTTTAACGTTTTGTTTCGTAGTTGTAAAAGTTTAGTAACTTTAAACATAGAAGGTCTTGGGACACCTCCGTATGCCTCAGCCATTGTGAGGTCATTACCTCTAAGTAAATCATTGAAAAATATCCGAATATTGGACAAAGGTATTGATTTTTCTACGTTATTTACATCATTTAGTAAATGTTCAAACATTGAAAATATCCATATAGTGGATGACAGTAGTCTAAGGAATGATATGTGTGATCCTAGCATCCTTGTTGAAAAATGTGATCAATTGTATAGTGTATACTTAGAAGCAGAAATAACACAAACCACTGAGGTAAAGACAGTACAGATGTTTGAAAAAGCAAAAAAGAGATTTGGTAAGCCTTATAAGCAATTAAAGATATTAAAACGTATAGAGGAAAGTCCGTTGCCAAGGGATGGTGGGAGTTATGATTTATTTGTAGATGTATTTCGATTGAATCCTATCAAACCAACTTGAAAATACAAGTCACTTTTTGTATCATTTATCCTTGTGTGTATGCAACTTGTGTATTTAACGGCTGAGTCGCATTTGGATGTATTTTTGTGTGTATAAGCTGAGCCTGGTCAAAGTCTGGCTTAGTACTATGCATCTACTCTGACTGAGCTTACTACAGTAGTAGGCTTTAGAACCTCGTCTTCAGTGTTAATACGTTTATACGTACGTATAACACTACCGGTCTAACTACAGAACTTCGATGTCGCCCATGGGTTGTGGAGGTCAGATGGCAGTCGCTTCATGGAAAATATCGATGTTCAGCCGAATCGCAGTTAGACTGGAAAACCGACCCCAACTGAGTTGGGAAAAGGCTCGGTGAATGACGTAGGTATAACACTCGAACTATGATGATATTTTTAATTAATATAAGAGAAAACACTGTTTATTGTAAGTATTTGTTAGTACTAAATAGGTAAAAAGTAATTACTACATTAAGTAGGTAGGTACCAATATTAGATACGTAAGCAGGTACCTACTATTTTTATTTTATACTAGCTGTTGCCCGCAGCTCCGCCTGCGTGTTTAGCTTTCTTGATCACCAGTTACTGATTTATTATGTATAGCTGTTGAGCGATATTGTATCTTAAGATAAAACGGCTCTTTAGTCTATTTTATTCATTTTTTCTATTCAGATCAGACTTTTATTCACATTATAATAGGTTAGCCGTGTGCAGCGCCCCTTAGTGAACTCCACTGCGGGTGATGGACGTAACCTAAGACAAACTTATTATTTGCGGTTGGTTCAGTAATCGGGTCTAGGGATCGAACCGCAAAATTAAGTTTGTTTTTTATTGTATATACTTTTCCGGGATAAAAGTACCCAGTGTGGTGCCCAGGATATTACAGAATAATAATAATATACCAAGTTTCATCGTAATCGAACCGGTAGTTTTTGCGTGATGTCTGAACAAACAGACAGACAGACAAAAATTTTTTAATCACATTTTTGGGTTCGGTGTCGGTCTAGTAACACCCCCTGCCATTTATTTTTTTGATATTTTCAATGTACAGAATTTACACTTCCACAGATTTATTATAATTTTATATAATGTTCTCAATTTGTTTAGTCCATTAACCATGTGTTAGTAGTTAAACTATGATTTAAGTATTTATTTGTAAGCTTGTAATACTATAATGAGTGTCTATTGTGTATATATAATAATAATATAATATTTTATTTATTTCAAGTAACAAAACTCATGGGTATAAAGGCTGATTTACACAGGGCCAGTTACTGACTCCGAATTCGAGACAAGTCAGCGCTGACCCGAGAAAAACCCAATGTAAACTGATTTGAAGCCAGTACAGCGGTGGGAAGTCATTTGAAGTCAGTATCGGCGTCTACACTGGCGCCGATACTGACTTGTACACTGACCCTGTGAAAAGCGCCTTAACAGTATACGAGTATGCTCCGCCTCCTTGGCGTTAAAAATGTAGGTGTAGCTACCTAGAAAGGCGTAAGAAAATCAATTTATTTGACCATTACTTGCCCATTAACTATCTTGTACAGTCAGCGTCTAATAGTTAGTTACAGCCAAGGTACTCTTTAATCTATAGGCGCAACCAAATAGTCAATGATATCGGTACAAACAAAGTTTCCTTATTGTTGACAACAATGTAGTCGCTCCAAAGGGCGAGACGTTTAAAGTGTCACATAGATAGGTTCAGTCAAAGTGTTTAAAAATATCGTAACATTTTAAATGAGACATCAAATGCGCACGCATACTTGTCTCTTTCATTTCGAACATGACGTCGTAGACTGGTTTTTGTTTATAGGTATAAAAGTACCAATGTTACGTCTGTCGTTCAATTCAGAGGCACTAATATAGACATTGGACAAATATCTTGAGCGTCAACATTGAGCGAAAACGCAAAACTCTTTTTATTGTACTACGACCATTGTAAGAATGGTGTCATAAAAAACTAAGTTAAATTTGTATAGATTTATTGAGTTAAAAGTACATTTACGTTCTTTGAAGTCGGTTAATGCAGTTTTACTGCAAAATAAGTAATTAAAATCGTGTGTAGCCTCCATCTGCAAGAATTACGTCGGAAAGACGTCTTCTCATCGATTGTACAGCATTTTAACAAAAATTGTCCTCTCTCATAGACTCCCATATTTCGTTAACGTGAGTCCTTAAATTTGAAGTGGTTCGTGCTCGTGTACCATCTCATACCTGAACCATTTTACCCCACAAATTTTCAACTGGGTTTAGGTCGGGACTATGAGGCGGCATCGGAATTAACTCCAGGTCCCTGCTACCTTCCAAGTAATTTTGAACAACTCTGGAGTTGTGTACGGAACTGTTATCTTGGACAAACTTAATAGCTTCATGGGGAAAAAAATCCTGGCTGTTGGAAGCAAAACGTTTTCGAGGATGTCTTTGTATAAAGTGCCATTCAGTCTTCCTCCAACCTCCACTAGCTCTCCTGGTCCGCTTTGAGTCATCCATCCCCAAAATCCTAAGGTGATTCGGCCACTGCGATTATTAGGGAGGACATTTCTTTCATCATATCTTGTGTTCAATGTCCGGTATAGAGATAAGCGTCTCTGGGCAGCAGCAAAATTTCGTGCGAACTGTAAACGCTGCGCTTTATGCCTCGGTGTTAATATAGGTTTTTTAGCAGGAATACGATGGCTTAACCCATGTTCCCGCAGGCGACGTCTTATTGTGCTCTGTGATATGCCAAATTCCACCGACATACTCCTGGAGTTTATAAATCGATTGCTAACTCAGCTCGCTGCACTGTTTCTGTCTTCATCTGTATTTGTTTGACGTGGACGACCAAACGAAACATGGTTTCGCAAAGCACCTTCATTTTGCCATCTCTCTATCCAACGGTATACTGTTTTTTTTTTTTTATATTTGGTTCGCCAAATTGACGCCGCCCGCCTGGTGGTAAGTCGTGACGACGTCTAGCGATTGTGGGCCACTCTCACAGCACACATTACTATTGAGAGTGGCCCTCAACTTGACGACCTACTGATGTGCCTCTTCACGCTCCGCTTAAAGAACCCAGGATTATATGTGGGAGGAAACACGTGCACAGGCAGGGCGTTCCAGGCCACTATCGTTCGGCAGAGAAACGAACGTTTAAAACGTTCGGTTCTCGCGAACATGCTATCCACTGTGTGGGGGTGGCATCTCTGCCCGGCACGAGTCGTTCGGGATCGGAAGGAAGAGGGTGGGATCAGATTGAAGAGCTCTTCAGAACACTCGCCGTGGTAAATACGGTAGAATGCGGCCAAGGAAGCTATTGTTCGGCGCTGAACTAGCGGCTCAAGGCTTCCCGTTACCTCCGGACAATCTATAATACGGATAGCCCGTCGCTGCATAGCGTCGAGAGCGTCCAGCAGATACTTCGCGGAGCCGTCCCAGAGGTGAGAGCAGTATTCGACGCAGGGTCTAATCTGCGTCTTGTACAGCAGACACCTCTGGTCCGGTGTAAAGAATCTCTTTACCTTATTCAGTATTCCTAGTTTCCGCGAAGCTAGCCCTATACATCTTTCGATGTAGTTTTTATTATTGAGCTCTCGACGAACGTCTATGCCAAGGATATCAAGGTTGTCCTTCATTGGTAATAATGCATTCTGAAGAGAGGGTAGGGGAAGGAAAGGGGATTTCTTCGCAGTAAATGCACACGCCTGTGTTTTGCGGGCATTGAACTCGACCAGGTTCTCGGTACCCCATTGAGAGATACTGTCGAGGTTACGGTCGAGATCAGCCACGAGTCGTCGTCTCTCCTCCTCAATCTCAGATCGGCCCGCCGTCGGACGAACCGAGTAACTCCCGTGCAGTGTGCTGTCATCTGCATAGCAATGAATGTTCCCGAGGGATAGCATATCATTGATATGCAGTAGAAAGAGAGTTGGTGATAGTACGGACCCCTGCGGTACCCCGGCATTCACTTGCAAGAAGCGAGAAGCCTGGCCATCGCAGAGGACCAACACTCGGCGCTCGTTTAAAAAGCTGGCAATCCAGCTGCACAGTAGAGGAGGTAGACCTTATGCCGGAAGCTTGGAAAGGAGCGAAGCATGCCAGACCCTATCGAAGGCTTTGGCGATGTCCAGGCTAATAGCCAAGGACTCGCCGTGCCTTTCCATAGCCCCACCCCAGACATGCGTTACGAATGCCAGAAGATCCCCCGTTGATCGCTTTGGCCTGAAGCCGTATTGTCGATCATTGATTAGCGAGTGATCCTCTAGGAATTGCATGAGCTGCTTATTTATAAGGAGCTCAAGCACCTTGCAAATGACTGAGGTGACAGCTATGGGTCGATAGTTGTCTGGATCGGACCGATCCTCTTTCTTGGGGATCGGTTGTACGTTCGCCTCCTTCCAGACCTCCGGCACGCTGGGCATCCGCTCTCTTAAAGGCCCTCTTACTCGACTTTGTGGCCCGGTTGTACGCTGCTTTCAGGTGGCCCACGTTAGGGTCGCGCACAGCCCGGGCCCTGATCCAGGCGCGATATGCCGACTGTTTTTGTCGAACAGCTTTGGCACAATCTCGCCCGAACCAGGGACGGGCTCTGCGGATACTGGCGATATCAGTGAAAGGGATGTAATAATCCATCCCTAAACTGATCTCGCCAGCAATAGCAGAAGCACTATCCGAAGGAGCCTTTCCTACAAAGCAGCGCTGGCTCCAGGGGACGGACGCATAATAATCGCGTAGACCGTCCCAATCCGCTGACGAGTAGTGCCATAGTCGTCGTGACGTTTGTACAGGACGTGCAGGAGGTGACACCTTCATGCCAGCGTGAACAACACAGTGGTCGGAACTACCCAGTGGGGCTCCTACCGAAACACTGTACTGGGCTGGGCGACTCGTCAGCAGTAGATCCAGCAGAGCGGGCGCGTGATCTGACCTGTCTGGTATCCGGGTGATCCCGCATACCATCTGGGTCAGACCGTGGGAGAGAGCGAACGCATGGGCGGCTCTACCCGCATGATCAGTCTTGAGGGACCCCAGCCATTCAGTGTGATGGCCATTGAAGTCCCCCAGAAATACTAGGTCAGCGTTCGGGAACCGCACCTGCGCTTCATCAGCCGTCTCGCTGAGGTACTGGAAGAGCTTTGTTGTCTCAGAATCCCCTGTGTGGGATCGGTAGACGCACACGTAGATCTGGCTCATAGAGCCATGGTTTACGTGCAGCCAAAGGACGGAATTGGAGGGGTTCTCTAGGCAGCGCAACCGGCGGCAGCAAACATCCGCCCTAACGAACACGCACACCCCGGCTTTGTCTCGAAATTGTTCCTCGATGACATAGCCGGGGTAACACAGGTAAGACGTGTCGTCAGGGCGGCGTATTTGTGTCTCCGTGAGGAACATCACAGCGGGCCGTGCCGTCTCAAGGTGGTGGTGGACGGTATCGAGGTTCGCATGGAGTCCACGGACGTTAGTGAACTCCACCTCGAAATGTGAAGTTGTGGGGTTTCCTAGGGCCGCTGTGTAACGTTTATTTCTTTTTTGTTGCACTGCCATTGTAGATTTTGAAGAAGAAGCGTGAAGACAGGGCGACATTTGGTGCAGCAGTAAGTGGCAAAGCGCAGGGGCTAGCTTTGTCTAGAACCGTGTGGTTAGGTCGGAGCCGACTCGCCGGACGGAAGGGCTCCCAAACCCCCCTGATGCAAGGCCGCCGCTACCCCACACCGGTTACCACCCGGAGCGGCGATCCCACATCAGGATTATGCGCAACATGTGGGGCAGCCTCCTGGGGTGGTTAGCCCCAGGCGGGTCCCATGACTGTGTTGCGGGCGGCCGCGGCAATGCCGTTGCTAAGGGTCTCCCTGGCCGGCGAATCGACCCACACCACCCACACTAGACTCCGTTTCGCCCCCACTGGTCCCATGCCTGCTGCACCATACATCGCCCCGGGCCCGGCGGTGCAGCTGCTGAACCCCTAACGCAACCCAGCCTGGGCTGGGTTACTTGGGGGCTTTAGCACAGCTGCACGGTGGTACCCCCCCGGACCAACACTG
The DNA here is from genome assembly GCA_963556515.1 of Nudaria mundana. NCBI lineage: Eukaryota > Metazoa > Arthropoda > Insecta > Lepidoptera > Erebidae > Nudaria > Nudaria mundana. Next base: position 12,253,288 of record OY748287.1, read on the forward strand.
TTGTACCACCTGGTACCCACGTAGGGGCCGAAGCCACTCCATAGGTACCGTAAATTAACGAGCCTCGTCCGTTTATCAGCAGGTGCGCCACTAGCAGGTGAGGTCGCTGGGGCCCTATAGATGTTGGTAGAGCCCCTTTGCACCCAAAATGTGTGTTTCTCTAAATTAAAAAAACAAAATATGTCAGTTATGTATGAATAAAAATTAGTAAGATAGGTAACTGATCTAATTCTAATGTGAAACTTACGGATATTCCCAGTTCATTTGAAATATCTGTTATGGAGACACCTTCCTCTCTCAAACATATTATTTCTAGTTGGTTTTATTGCACTTGACATTGATATGACTTATATGACTAATAAATAAAATAAACATGCAATAAATACTAGACTATATTGTCTAAAGAGGTTTTTATCTAGGGAAACCGTTTAAGTTTTAGTAGGTTGGTTTATGGTTTACTTCTATAACAATACATGCTATGATCCTTTATTTACAACTGTTTTAAACAAAAACCAGTCTACGACGTCATGTTCGAAATGAAAGAGACAAAGTATGCGTGCGCATTTGATGTCTCATTTAGCATGTTACGATATTTTTAAACACTTTGACGGAACCTATCTATGTGACACATTAAACGTCTAGCCCTTTGGAGCGACTACATTGTTGTCAACAATAAGGAAACTTTGTTTGTACCGATATCATTGACTATTTGGTTGCGCCTATAGATTAGAGTACCTTGACAGTAGCTAACTATTAGACGCTGACTGTACCACGAAGCAGTGACTTGTTTTGTATTAATATAGAATTCGTAAACTTTGACGTATTTAATGACAACATTATTATTGAGCGGAGCTCCTTATCAGGTGACTCAAATGCAACTCGATGTGAAATTGTTTTTCGACTACTACCCAACCGATTTTCATGATTTTTTCACTAAAAAAATCAAGCATTCTCAGGAGCAGGTTTTGGTCAGGGGTCCAAGTCATGCGAACCCCTGAACGGGGTTCGCATGACTTATCAGGTAACCCCATAGAGATATTATAAGAGTAGAGATGGTGACCAATTTTCCTATTAGACAAAGTGTGACTCTTCGCGGGTGTGAAGGAGTGGTGAGGAGGGGTATAAGGAACCTTAGTCCCGCCCACTTCTTTATTTTCCATCTCGCGGTCAATAGCAAAACTACTTACTTCATTAAATGTCAGTTTACTACGTAGTTTTAACTATCTCACACTCGTAACAGGGGCGTACTCAGATTTTTGGTACAAAGGAGTTTTATATTTTGTGAATTGCAAATAAACCTATCTCAAACTGAACTGTCGAAATTTGCCGTAGGGGTTATATCCAGGTCTAAAGTATAACGGGGCCCTATACGGGGCTCCCGTATGGGCAGGTAGATTGACGGCCAACAACGTGTCTATTTTAAATAGACTGCTGATAACCTTGGCTTCATTAAGTATCTGTTTCGCATCCATCTTGAGGTAACACCCTAGTGTCAAGACTGCGAGGCCCCCGAAGAAGACACTGCACTCCACTCGTTTGGTGGAGTTCTGACCGTGGGCGAGATAGCACCGGGACCTCATAGTGGGTCTGGGCGTGGATACCCTCTCGCTAGAGTCCATGCCTCAAGCCATGGTCTAAAGCAGGAGTAGGTGGAACGCGGCCGTGTCCTTCTGTGAGCAGGTCATGCTCGCGAAGGAGGCGGCTGAGAGAGTGAGGAAACATACCCTCCCTACTGAGTTCCGTAGTCAACGACCAGGGCGCCGCAGACTTATTTACGCCCAGGACCAACGATATCTCCATGATCGGGGCCTGAGGACGGTGGGATAGTCACCCACCGTCATAACGCTCGGCAATGGACGTATGAGAAGCTGCGGCTTTTGGTCGCGGAATTAAAAATGGATGGTCTCAAAATATACTAGTTTCTTGTTTTTGTACATATTTCGTTGCTACTCAGCTCCTATCATTTTTAGCGTGATGTTATATAGTCTATAACTTTGCTGACGTGGAGGTACCTTATTACAAGTATGTGCCTGACCCAGTTCTTGAATTAAATTTAATAAAGCTATACTTTGAATAATAATATTCAATTGTACAGCCCATTATGAAACAGTCGTAGGAAACTAGTCTTGTAAAATTATCCGTTTCTAATTGCGGCCCTGTTTTTTTGAAGTTTTATGTTTATTGTTGCCAGTTGTCAATAGATGGCGACTTAGACGCGGACAGCTCTATAAAAACTATAGAGAAATATTTTTGCAATTAAAAATCACTTACGTGTTAACCTTGAACGAATTCCTGTATGTTTAATTAGTATAAAATGTGAATAGTACAATATAAGTAGCTATTTAAATTTCGTGTTCGTGAAACAAAACGCCGCCATCTATCTTCGAGTAGTAATATCTTTGAAGATGTCAAAAAGGTCAAAAGTGAGAGATTTTTCTAGAACAATTCCTAAAAAAGTACAATTAAAATTACTTACGCATGAAATGTGATGTTATTCTTAGCATCAGAACGTCTATCTGAATATTTTTTACATGCTAGAACACAACACTTCATTTTTATCGTCTTTTATCCTTTTATTTCCACTAAAATTACTGAACTGTCACAGAATATACATGTACGAAAGCTGATAGTACACTGATAAGCCACGCCCACTTTTTGAAATCACGCGTAAATTTTATGACGTCAGTGCTCACTTAAAGATTGCACTGTGCACAGTTGCTTATGGCATGTCCTCTCTTATAATACGTCCATGGGTAACCCTGTATAATGTAGCTACATATCAGTGAAACAATTTTTAAAATCAGTTTAGTAGTGACGGAGCCTATTAAATTCAAACAATCAAAAATTTTGCCTCTTTATAATTTTATATTTTTAGTACTAGGTTATGGGGGTTTTTAGTACTAGGTTATGTACCCACACATTCCGATTTTTTTCTGGATTTAAATAAATAACAGTAGAACTTTTTTTCATTGTTTATTGGATTTTCAATGAAATTGTATCCTAATAAAATACTAACTCATCCTACATTACCTCACCATGTGCTCACCGACGCGGGATAAATACTGACCCAACCCCAGACAGAGGCCACACAGGTGGCCAAAGTCCGCCGGGCGCCACTGGAAATTCTTCTTAGTGCTAAACAGAAGCGCTCGGCAAAGGTGCGGCTGCGGAATTACAAAATAAAAACGTAACGGGCTCGAGCTATCGTCGTAGTGGGTATCTCCGACTAAACAACACAGCCCTTGCCAAAAACCTCAGTGCAATGCAACTGCGAAGCCACTGCACTTCAGCGGCGACTATGAAACATCGTTGTGAATTTAGCACTAAGCAGTGCCAATTTTTTATCAATCACAGTTACGACGTAGTAGAATAGTAATGGCCTGGGGTTTTATGTTAAATTAGCAGATTTGGCCACACTGTTCTGTGCCTCCCCTTTGAGGGACCATTCTCCTTTATTTTGTGACTAGCACAGGTACCTTCGTAAGGCCGATTTATTTCCAACAGACCCTATGAAACGGATCGCAATGGGGTCCGTTGAGAGTTTCAAAATAATCTTTCCCAACGGATCCCATGCAATTTGTATGGGGTCCGTTGGGAATGATTTGAAGAGTTCGATTTATTCCCAACGGACCCCATGAAACGGACCATGCGATTTCTATGTCGGATTGGATTGATCTAAAACAACAAGAATATCTACTGTGTCTGAATACTGTTGCTTGTCTCATTTATATGAAAATATACGGCAGGGGTGCGAGTGGTGGCGTACTTGATAGCCGATGGAACTTCGGACCACATTTCCGAAGTTTGGTCCCTAAAGTGACGGGGGCATCAGTCGCGCTTTCGCGACTCATGCCCAACCTAAAGGGACCCAACGCATCCTGCAGGAGACTGTACCTGGGGATCGTGCGGAGTATGGCCCTATACGGGGCTCCCGTATGTGCGGCGCGGTTGACGGCCAACAACTCAACGCTCCTTAATAGACCGTTGAGGACCTTGGCCGTCAAAACAACAAGAGGGTACCGCACGATCTCCGGAGAGGCTGCATGTCTCCTAGCCGGGACTCCTCCATGGGACCTGGAAGCGAGATCCCTTGCGTCATTGTTCCAATGGCGCAAGGACGCGCTGGAGCGGGACCACAGGCCTACGTCTCGAGAAATCGAGGACCAGCGGTCCCAACTCCACCAGGATCTCATGGAGTCATGGAGGGTGCGACTTGAGCAACCCAGGTGGGGTACCACCATCATCGCGGCGGTGAGACCGATCATGGACGATTGGCTGCAGAGGCAGCATGGTGACCTCACGTATCGTGCGACGCAGATCGTTACCGGGCATGGATGCTTCGGTAGCTATCTGTTTCGCATCCATCGTGAGGTCACACCCCGGTGTCAACACTGCGAGGTTTCCGACGACGACACTGCACTCCACACGTTGGTGGAGTGCTCAGCGTGGGCGAGTCAGCGTCGGGACCTCGTAGTGGGTCTGGGCGTGGATATCCTCTCGCTGGAAACCATGCTCCAAGCCATGGTCTCCAGCGTGAGTAGGTGGAACGCGGCCGTGTCCTTCTGCGAGCAAGAGAGGGAGCGTACCCTCCCCGCCGAGTTCCGTAGTCAGCGGCGAGGGCGCCGCAGACTCATCTACGCCCAAGACCATCGACCTCCATGATCGGGGCCTGAGGACGGCGGAATCGCCACCCGCCGTCCTTACAGAAGCAGGCTAGAAGGATTGCGTGCTGCGGGGCCTTTGCCCCATAGCACGCAACCAGGTTCACTCACTGACGCGGGATAAAACCCAACCCCAACGACGTGGGATCCTCATCCCGACCAAACCACCGCAGAGACCACAGTGGTGATCAAAGTCCGCCGGGCGCCACTGGAAATACGTGTTTGTAACCAGAGACGCCCGGCAACGGACGTTAGAGTGGCCGCGGCCATGGATCGCGGAATTAAAAAAAAAAAAAAAAAAAGGGGTGCGAGTGGTCTGCATGTTTTGTTTGTTATTAACGACCGAAAACAAAATAACTAACAGAGTAAAATGATAGGGTGATATGGTCAACAGTGAGCCAGTTGTACACAGTTTACCAACACTCGAACAACGTCGTTTGTTCTTGGCGCGCTTCCGCCAAGAACACACATTTCCCGCGTTATTTTACTGTTGGCGTCAAAAATACTACAAAAAAGTAAGTCCAGTTATTATTTTTCTAGAATCGTTGTATGGTCATTTTTATTATGTCTCACCAATTACACATGGAAAGTGACTATTCTTAAATATATTACATATTTTGTTACCCGTTGATATTGTTTTAATAAAAAGTTACGTGATTTCAAATGTAAAATGGCATTCCCGGTACACAGTGGCCCACAAACATAGTGTACACAGTGAACCATGGTTCACAGACTGTGTACGTATATTGTAGTACTGTGTAAATTTGTTTTTAACTACATATTCTAATTTAATAATTTTACTATTTTAGAATGGATCGAACTAAACCCGAAAACAGAAAAAAAGGCGGTCATGATGCAAAAGATATGATTAAGGCGATATATCTTGTAAAAGAATTTTATACTGATTTTATTTCTATTATGATTTTATTCTATTATAATTAGATATCATGTACATCGATCTCGTCAGCAAGGAACACACACGTGTGTTCCTTGCTGACGGCTAATATACAATTTCTAGATTGAGTTTCTTTAAACTGTGATTATAAGACTGATAAAAAGTTTATAAAACTTTATAAGTTTATTATAATTATATTGACAAGTTCCTAATTTAATTTTAAACAAGTGTTTTTTGTACTGAATTTATAATTATTATTGCTGTTAAATGCAAATAAATAAATAATTGACAAAACTGACTAAAATATTTTATTGCTTTCTAAAAACGTCTTATTCAAACTCTCATTAAAGAAATGTTTATAACAATGGTTCACTGTGTACATAGTGGTTCACTGTCGACTACCCTCTCGGTTCACTGTGTGCCCATGGTTGTACACGCTGAACCAATCCCCGTTTTTTAAAAAAAATATAAAAACTCTTATCTTATTAGGCTTAGAGTCCAAATTTGTATACAAAACAAATATATAATATATTTCCTCTCCTCTAATCAAAATAATTCTTTAATAAAGCTAAGTAAGGTGGATTTTTGAGTGTTCATTGTTGACCATGTCACCCTACATTGTAGTGTCCAAAATGGCTTGACTACCAGAAAGTGATCAGCCATCGACAGTGATGTGAAAAAATAGGTGCAAGCCATTTTCCACCTTATCATTTTACGACAGTATTAGTGTCAACGAGCTAGAAAATACAAAAAAACGTGTCATAAATTGTCAATAAGGTTCAAAATCGCTTAACTACCAGAAAGTGATCAGCCATCGACAGTGATGTGAAAAAATAGGTGCATCATTTCACGACAGTCTTAGTCGGCGAGCTAGAAAATAATAAAAAACGTCCGTCATAAATTGACAATAAGGTTCAAAATCGCTTGACTGTCATAAAGTAATCAGACTTCGACAGTCATATCAAAAGTAAATGGTGTGACGGTTAGTCATACCCCCCAAAGTTACACCAATATTTATTAAACTTCATCTATCAAACAATCAAAATATTTTTACTTAATCAAAATAGGAGCAGTTAATACACACTTTTTGAAGGTCAAGAAACCTGCACATTTTTGATTACCACACTGTTTCCACCCCATAAGCGGGGGCCTTAGAAAATGAGACTACTATAAATTTTAACCAGCATGCTCTTGTTTCTTGTTCACATATTATAATCATATTTTTTTCAAATCTGGTTCTGCAATGAATAAATCCTGTGGCGCCGGGCGGACTTTGGCCACCTATCTGGCCCCTTTCACGCGATTTTCGGGTTGGGTTTTCCCCACGTCGGTTTTCTTTTAATTTTCATCAATTGTAGTTAAAAGGGTAAAGTATCATCGAGCAATTAAGCGGCGTACTCATAAAATTTATTGATAATCTGGGTTAGATTTTAAATTTTTTTTACATGAAATTTTCCAAGTGAAAGCACTACCGTCCGCGTCCTATGACGGTAATATTAGGTCTTTACCTATGAAATTGCCGTTTGGTATAAAAAAAATTAAACGATTTTTTTTCATGTATTTTTTATTTGTATTAATCTAAATAAGGACCCATGCAATCAATGCATCTTTGCCAACGCAACGACAGTTTATTGATGCCCTTCTTAAAGAAATCAGCTGGACGGGAGGCAACAAATTCTTCAAAGGCATTTTGTACTGCCTCTCGGGTATTGAATTTCTTTCCCGCCAAGAAGTTATCCAAATTCTGGGAAAAGTAGTAGTCTGTAGGCGCAAGGTCTGGTGAGTATGGCGGATGACGGAGAGCTTCCAACCCCAGTTCTTGCAACTTGGAGACCGTCTGCTGTGCAGTATGAGGTCGCGCATTGTCGTGCAGGAGCAGCGGAGACGAGCGATTGGCCAATGCTGGTTGGAGATGTGACAGCTTTTCCATCATTGTGTTCAGTTCTTCACAGTACACATCTGCAGTAATGCTCACCCCGTTTGGTAAGAAGCTGTGATGAATCACACCGGCGCTAGACCACCAAACAGTGACCATCACTTTTCTAGGGGTAAGTTTTCGTTTAGGGCATTGTTTAGGTGCTGAACCAGGATCCAACCAACTTGCTGAGCGCTTGCGGTTTTCAAACAGAATCCATTTTTCATCGCAAGTAACAATGCGGTTCAAAATACCTTCATTTGTGTGTCTGTTGAACAATTCAAGGCATGTCTCGACGCGTACTTAGCGCTGGCGATCATTGAGTTCGTGGGGCACCTATTTGTTAAGCTTTTTTACCTTGCCAATTTGACGCAAATGGACCAATATTGTTTTGACGCTAACGTAGTCGTAGATTGTGTATCATCGGCTTCCACAATCACCTTTAATTCGATATTGTCGACCAAAGTCCAAACGGCAATTTCATAGGTAAAGACCTATTATAACTTGCTATAGGTACCTATATTAGGTTAGGTGATCAAATAATAAGATTACGTAGGGCAAAAAAAAACACATTTTTTAAATTAATTTGGCTTTATGTTAGTAACTATCATAAATATAAATACATTCATTTAAACTGAATGTTGTTGTGAAATCTAGATAAAATATTTTCCTTTCACACTTGCATAGTTTTTAGGAAAATAAATAGGTAGGTACTTATCTGATGTACCTACTCAGCGACAAGGTAGAGAGAGTCCACACGGTACGATTTCGAAGCGATACCGGCGTCCTACGTTCAAATTACTGTGGCCATCCCACGACGCGTTGGGCTTCCGTGCGGTACCTACCTACCGCACCGCACCGAAACCGTACCATTTGGACTTAATTACATTACAGTAAGTAAGTATGTACCTGCACACAATTATACGTTTGCGCTGTGTATACATTTCTAGGCAGGCATGTAAAAATACCTAATTATTTACAATTAATTATCTACAAGTTTGTTTCTGACTTCTTTTTTGTTAAACATTTCGCGAACGTCAAAGATAGCATGCCGAGTACTGCACTTCCACCGCAAGCGTAGGTTAATACTCCTCTGTAGTATTGAGGGCAATCACGTTCATTTTCACATTTGCTGTAATAAAAGTAACACATAAGTACCTACCTACATGCAAGATTTGAATCTGTGAGATAGGAACAGGAAATTCTTTCGAAGATCAAGAGAAGAAATGGTTTATAAGGTAATTACAGTGTTTTTACTTTCTTAATGTCCTTCGGCAATAATCGTGCTTCGGCTGTGGTCATAAAAAAACCAATTGTCATATTTTTTTCTTTCTGTCTGTTTGTTTCGGCGAGCTTTCACTGACAGTTTAGGTATATAATGTTATAAGGAGTAGCTTAGGCTAATTTTACCCCGGGATTGTGGTCCCATGGGAATTGGGAACTCCAAAACTATATCACTTGAGCGAATCCTTGTGCATCAGCTAGTATAGATAGAATAAAATTATAATAAAACACATACTAATTTTCTATAGCGACGACGGCAATTCCAGTAACCAGTTTGTCAGCGAAAGTAACGATTGAATAGATTACTGCTCCTTGATGTGAGTGTGGACCAATCAAATCAGCTGTCACACATAAACTGGACACTAGTGTTATTGAACTACCCGCACCTGAAATGGAAATGGTTATCGATTAGGTATCGATTGTTCACACAACACCTACAACCACGCCTTAGGAGTTCGATTTTTGCTCAGCGCGTGACAGGTGGCTTTTTAGGTTACCTCTGGCGCTCCGCAAAAATCGGGTTTCCAGACACTCATACCGAACAACGTTTCTTGTCCTGCACCTGGAGCTAGTTAGGAATAACTAGTTCTTCTGTGCGGGACTATCAACTAATCAAGCATTACCTTGACATTGGCGAAATCATCGATGAATATCAATAGAGCCACGTTTTTAATAAAATAAGAAGAAGAACCACGCCTTAGTACGTAGAGGCGTTTATATAATGCCCACGTTTATATTGCCGGAGCTTCGTTCGTCTTCCGCCAGGTGCACCGCGTGTAGGTGAGGATGACTTGGGTCCTGGATATAATGATTTGGCCTCTTAGCATTCGAACCCTATTACGAATACTCCGCTGTCCGTCCGTCCGTGTGTCACCAGGCCTTTTTTCATTATTTATGGCGCGGCCGCCCCATTGTCCATTGCCGGGCGCCCCTGGTACGCAGTCGAGAGAATTCGGCCTCGGTCGTGTTGGTCGGGTTTTACCCCGCCCCGCATCTTTGGGGTCGGGTTTTATCCCGCTTCGGTGAGTGCATCTGCGCGTGGGGTGAAGCCTTACGGCACGCAACCCTTCTAGCCTGCTTCTTTTTTTTTCTTTTCTTTTGAGAATTTTTGGCATGGCTTCAAAGGCCTTTGTGCCAAGCCTGCTTCTGTAAGGACGGTGGGTTGCTTGCTAGCCCGCTAGCTGTATCTCGTGAACCGTGATAGTTAGAAATTGTATTGACCGTATTAGAAAGTTGAAATTTTCATAAATGATGTACCTATTTCTGTTGCCGCTATAGTAACAAATACGTACTAAAAAACAGAATTTAATAAATATTTAAGGGGAACAGCGAGTTGTTTGAAACTTTTTGTAGCAAAAGTTTAAGTTAGAGCTGTGAAATACTGATCATCTGCGGTTTCCTATACAACAAACGTGAGTTTTTCGCCGTTTTGGTGCGGAAATCATTGCGCGCACAATGATTTCCGCACCAAAACGGCGAAAGGTCAGACTTTTTCCACCGGCTTTTTTACAGTTCTTTTTACCACAATTCCATTTCTATGAACAGCGCCCAGAGAAATGGAAGAAATCAAGAATATGTTACTGAGTATGGTAGAAGAAATACAACAACAAAAGATAGAAATGTTAGAAATGAAAAAGATATAAAATATAATAATTTTAATGAAAAATTTCAATACTTAGAAAGTAATAATGAACAATTAGAACAAAAATAGAAACTTAGAAAAAAAACAGATAAGTAGGTACCTATGTTCGAGCGGAATATATGAAAGAAAAATGTAGGTACCTACTGATTTTCGGAGTCGAGGAACGAGAAAAAATGCTATCATCAATTGAAATCCATTACTCTCGGTATTATTAACAAGATTTTAAAATCCCAACACGGTGCAAATAGCATAGAATCAGTAAGAAGGCTTGGAAAAAAGTGTGAGACTGTCAGTCATCTATACTGATAACTCTACTTACATTGGAAATGAAAATTAATATTATGAAAAATAAGAACAACTGGAATAATAACCTTATTACCTACATTAAGGAAGATTATCCTTAAGAGGTATTAAGTTTTTTACAGAGTTACAAAAAGAAAGAGACCAAGGTAAATTTGCAATTATAAAATATGATAAATTAATTATCTCAGATAAAGTAAGACAGAACTCAGAACAGCAAAATTAACCAAATAATAAAAGAAATCTATCTATTTCACCAGAATCTACAGATCTAACCTTGAACAGTAAGGGCGAGTTGAACAAGAAACAACAAAAAAAATAGAACCTAGAAATATATGAGTAATTTCCTTGTCAAAAATCGATGGTCTCCGGGGCGGGTACCCTTCAAACTCAAGATACAAATATATGTATAGAATAGCAACTAGAGGCGCCACCTCCAGATCTCCCAGGACGGCTGGTCACGGCGGGAGAAAAGGCTATGACCCTTTTAAATGTCAAAAGCTATTACATTATGCACATACAACGTAGGTAAAATTTTATCAACGCCATTGGAGGAGGCCTATACCCAGAATGGGACCGTGACAGAAATGTAAAAAAATAATAATACTTAATATGTTTTTAAAATATAAGTAGGTATACTTCAGTTGGTACTTACCTATTAAAGTTGCAACTAAGTAAATTTGCAATAGTCTAGCGTTTGGATCTATGAATACTGCTATCCATACACAGCTAATCAGACTTAGTAAACTTCCTATTAAATACGCCACCTGTAGAAAAGTTATCGTTGGTTATGAAATTTTACATGTATAAGTATTTGAATGTGTTGAAGCGTATGAAGGGTGCATTAAGTATGCATTAGGTACATATGCTATTGGATAAAGCGGTTCAATACATTATATGTGTATCAAAGCGGCCTTCGAAATAAATATGAATTTTATTTAAAGCCAGGATAATCGGATGGATTTTGCATAGCGGAAAAAATATTTGCAAAATATAGGTAGATTAACTAACCTGGTTACCACAGTAACTAATTTTACTCTTCAAAAGTAGGGAGAAGAAAAATGAGGAGACGTATACTACTAGTGGTACACTGGCTACCAGTTCTGAACCTGCATACGGGTTGTAAGCCAATCGTTCTTCTAAGAAAAGTGGCACGTACACCAAACTTAATGCCCAATATAATCGGGAGAACACGTATCTGTAACAAAATATAAGTAGAACATTATTCATGATTTTCAAGTCCCAGATAGTCCACCATCATTTTGAGTATTTTTACCAGTTCTGTTATAAACGAAGCTAGCTATGTCATGTGCAGTACATATACCAGTTCTACTTGGGCACTCATAACATAATAAATATTAATAAGCACCAGAAGCAAAACCACCAATATCATCATCATCATCATTCACCGAGCCTTTTCCCAACTCAGTTGGTGTCGGCTTTCCAGTCTAACCGCGATTCGGCTGAACTTCGATATTTTCCGTGAAGCGCCCATGGGCTGTGAAGGTCAGATGGCAGTCCATCTGACTTAACAACCCATGGGCGATATCGAAGTCCTGTAGTTAGACCGGTCGGATTTTTGATTTAGGGCTCCAACTACCCCTAACGACTGCCATAGATGTTAGTATGACAATCGGGACCGACGGCTTAACGTGCTTTCCGGGGCACGGGGTCTCAATGTCTTAAGAAATGGTCACCCATCCCAAGACTGGCCTGAGTCGATGTTGCTTAACCTTTGCAATGTGTTAACATTGTCGGTTACCACTAGACCACGACCACCCCAAAACCACCAATATCATTTCAGCCAATTGAGGCTGATGTTGATCTGCCAAACCATAGTTCATTGATTTTTATTTCAGTATGTAGTTTTACATTCTTTGTATAATCATTATGTTGGAGTTACTGCCCGAGCCCCATAGTTACATTCCAATGAACAGATTGACTTGAGAATAATATTATAAATAAGAATCTTGTTATCGACGGCTAGCTTTTGCTAGGAACCAAGCCAGTCGGTAGTGCATCGGCTTTCGATCCGGAGTTCAATTCCCGATTCGAATCAAATATACACAATATTTGATTCGAATCGGGAATTGAACTCCGGATCGAAAGCCGATCCATAAAATAATGTTTGTTTCGGAGTTTGGGTGTTTTCTATAAATACCTATTATTTTTGGGTGCAAAGGGGCTCTACCAACATCTTTAGGGCCCCAGCGACCTCACCTGCTAGTGGCGCACCTGCTGATAAACGGACGAGGCTCGTTAATTTACGGTACCTATGGAGTGGCTTCGGCCCCTACGTACGTACCAGGTGGTACAACAGTGTTGGTCCGGGGGGGTACCACCGTGCAGCTGTGCTAAAGCCCCCCAAGTAACCCAGCCCAGGCTGGGTTGCGTTAGGGGTTCAGCAGCTGCACCGCCGGGCTCGGGGCGATGTATGGTGCAGCAGGCATGGGACCAGTGGGGGCGAAACGGAGTTTAGTGTGGGTGGTGTGGGTCGATTCGCCGGCCAGGGAGACCCTTAGCAACGGCGTTGCCGCGGCCGCCCGCAACACAGTCATGGGGCCCGCCTGGGGCCAACCACCCCAGGAGGCTGCCCCACATGTTGCGCATAATCCTGATGTGGGATCGCCGCTCCGGGTGGTAACCGGTGTGGGGTAGCGGCGGCCTTGCATCAGGGGGGTTTGGGAGCCCTTCCGTCCGGCGAGTCGGCTCCGACCTAACCACACGGTTCTAGACAAAGCTAGACCCTGCGCTTTGTCACTTACTGCTGCACCAAATGTCGCCCTGTCTTCACGCTTCTTCTTCAAAATCTACAATGGCAGTGCAACAAAAAAGAAATAAACGTTACACAGCGGCCCTAGGAAACCCCACAACTTCACATTTCGAGGTGGAGTTCACTAACGTCCGTGGACTCCATACGAACCTTGATACCATCCACCACCACCTTGAGACGGCACGGCCCGCTGTGATGTTCCTCACGGAGACACAAATACGCCGCCCTGACGACACGTCTTACCTGTGTTACCCCGGCTATGTCATCGAGGAACAATTTCGAGACAAAGCCGGGGTGTGCGTGTTCGTTAGGGCGGATGTTTGCTGCCGCCGGTTGCGCTGCCTAGAGAACCCCTTCAATTCCGTCCTTTGACTGCACGTAGACCATGGCTCTATGAGCCAGATCTACGTGTGCGTCTACCGATCCCACACAGGGGATTCTGAGACAACAAAGCTCTTCCAGCACCTCAGCGAGACGGCTGATGAAGCGCAGGTGCGGTTCCCGAACGCTGACCTAGTATTTCTGGGGGACTTCAATAGCCATCACATTGAATGGCTGGGGTCCCTCAAGACTGATCATGCGGGTAGAGCCGCCCATGCGTTCGCTCTCTCCCACGGTCTGACCCAGATGGTATGCGGGATCACCCGGATACCAGACAGGTCAGATCACGCGCCCGCTCTGCTGGATCTACTGCTGACGAGTCGCCCAGCCCAGTACAGTGTTTCGGTAGGAGCCCCACTGGGTAGTTCCGACCACTGTGTTGTTCGCGCTGGCATGAAGGTGTCACCTCCTGCACGTCCTGTACAAACGTCACGACGACTATGGCACTACTCGTCAGCGGATTGGGACGGTCTACGCGATTATTATGCGTCCGTCCCCTGGAGCCAGCGCTGCTTTGTAGGAAAGGCTCCTTCGGATAGTGCTTCTGCTATTGCTGGCGAGATCAGTTTAGGGATGGATTATTACATCCCTTTCACTGATGTCGCCAGTATCCGCAGAGCCCGTCCCTGGTTCGGGCGAGATTGTGCCAAAGCTGTTCAACAAAAACATTCGGCATATCGCGCCTGGATCAGGGCCCGGGCTGTGCGCGACCCAAACGTGGGCCACCTCAAAGCAGCGTACAACTGGGCCACAAAGTCGAGTAAGAGGGCCTTTAAGAGAGCGGATGCCCAGCGCGTCGCGCGGCTTGGTCAGGAGCTCACTTCCCATCCCACGGGCAGCCGTGGATTCTGGCAACTGGCCAAAGCCGTGCAATCTAACTTTTGTCAGCCCTCGCTGCCACCGCTGCGTTACCCAGATGGAACACTGGCTCACAAAGCCCAAGAGAAAGCGGATATGCTCGCAGACCTCTTTGCGGCTAATTCCCGGGTCGACGACCATGGCCTGCAGCACATTGTTATCAGGCAATGTGATGTACGGGCAGTGCTGCGGTCACTCGACACGCGGAAAGCCAGTGGCCCTGACGGCATTCCGGCGGTGGTGCTACGAAAATGTGCAGCTGAGTTGTCTCCAGTATTAACGCGTCTGTACCGCCTGTCATACTCTTCAGGGCTCGTGCCGGAGGTCTGGAAGGAGGCGAACGTACAACCGATCCCCAAGAAAGGGGATCGGTCCGATCCAGGCAACTATCGACCCATAGCTGTCACCTCAGTCATTTGCAAGGTGCTTGAGCTCCTTATAAATAAGCAGCTCATGCAATTCCTAGAGGATCACTCGCTAATCAATGATCGACAATACGGCTTCAGGCCAAAGCGATCAACGGGTGATCTTCTGGCATTCGTAACGCATGTCTGGGGTGGGGCTATGGAAAGGCACGGCGAGTCCTTGGCTATTAGCCTGGACATCGCCAAAGCCTTCGATAGGGTCTGGCATGCTTCGCTCCTTTCCAAGCTTCCGGCATATGGTCTACCTCCTCAACTGTGCAGCTGGATTGCCAGCTTTTTAAACGAGCGCCGAGTGCGGGTCCTCTGCGATGGCCAGGCTTGTCGCTTCTTGCAAGTGAATGCCGGGGTACCGCAGGGGTCCGTACTATCACCAACTCTCTTTCTTCTGCATATCAATGATATGCTATCCCTCGGGAACATTCATTGCTATGCAGATGACAGCACACTGCACGGGAGTTACTCGGTTCGTCCGACGGCGGGGCGATCTGAGATTGAGGAGGAGAGACGACGACTCGTGGCTGATCTCGACCGTAACCTCGACAGTATCTCTCAATGGGGTACCGAGAACCTGGTCGAGTTCAATGCCCGCAAAACACAGGCGTGTGCATTTACTGCGAAGAAATCCCCTTTCCTTCCCCTACCCTCTCTTCAGAATGCATTATTACCAATGAAGGACAACCTTGATATCCTTGGCATAGACGTTCGTCGAGAGCTCAATAATAAAAACTACATCGAAAGATGTATAGGGCTAGCTTCGCGGAAACTAGGAATACTGAATAAGGTAAAGAGATTCTTTACACCGGACCAGAGGTGTCTGTTGTACAAGACGCAGATTAGACCCTGCGTCGAATACTGCTCTCACCTCTGGGACGGCTCCGCGAAGTATCTGCTGGACGCTCTCGACGCTATGCAGCGACGGGCTATCCGTATTATAGATTGTCCGGAGGTAACGGGAAGCCTTGAGCCGCTAGTTCAGCGCCGAACAATAGCTTCCTTGGCCGCATTCTACCGTATTTACCACGGCGAGTGTTCTGAAGAGCTCGTCAAACTGATCCCACCCTCTTCCTTCCGATCCCGAACGACTCGTGCCGGGCAGAGATGCCACCCCCACACAGTGGATAGCATGTTCGCGAGAACCGAACGTTTTAAACGTTCGTTTCTCTGCCGAACGATAGTGGCCTGGAACGCCCTGCCTGTGCACGTGTTTCCTCCCACATATAATCCTGGGTTCTTTAAGCGGAGCGTGAAGAGGCACATCAGTAGGTCGTCAAGTTGAGGGCCACTCTCAATAGTAATGTGTGCTGTGAGAGTGGCCCACAATCGCTAGACGTCGTCACGACTTACCATCAGGCGGGCGGCGTCAATTTGGCGAACCAAATATAAAAAAAAAAAAAAAAAAAAAAATTAAGATTTAGAAATATGTGTGTGTTAACTATATAACTGATCTATTTAATGAGTCAAGAAGGTTCCTGTGTAAAGCGGTCACTAAAATAAATTTACACGCAAGCTCTCTCAGGTAACACCTACTGGGTTAGTTAAATATACTCACAATAAACTGGTTTGATAAAGTAGTGGCATCCGTAAGAAGTACATAATTTTAGATTTAGCATTAGTGACAGCTTGTTTGCCTTCCTCGTCGTAAACTGTCACTCCGTTATTTACAGCATGCCCATTGGATTTCAACTCTTTAGTTGGTTCAAGTTTGAAATATATTTGGAATAATAAAAACGTGAATACTCCGATACCAGAAATAATAAGTGATACATTCTGAAACAAAGAAAGAGTTCATTCATGATGAAACAAAATAAGGAGGTAAGTACCGTCCTACTGTTTTAATCCAAAATATACACACAGCAAGATGGTTTATACCTATAAAATGCTTAAAAGCGTGTGATCCCGGAAGAATACACTTCAATTATATCACCAGTCAATTGCACCGTCTACCCTCTAACTCTACTACCAAGAATAATAAATTGGCAATATAATGCTTACCCTGAATTTGTAGTCATCTAAGATTCCAATATATGGTCGATAATTGGTTACTCTGAGAACTAACCATGTTATGAGATAAACTGCCAGACTTGATGTTACTGAAGCCATGTATCTGAAATTAAATGTAGAAGTGTCTTTCGTTAATACATAGTTATTAAAATCTGTTCAAGTGTTTGCCCTGGTTTTAGTTTTCGTTTAAAGTTCATGACATGGGCTACCATGTTTTTTTTTAGATCTCTCGAGCCAGCCGTTTAGATTTTAGGAGGGGGGGGGGGCGCTGTTTTCACAAAAAATTATGCGTTTTAACGTTGAATATCCTGCAAACAGATCTTTAAATCAAAAAATTGTCTTATTATTATTATTTCCAACGGGGACGCCGGCAGCCGGACGGACGATCCACTCGCGACTTGCGGGCCGTTTCGTCCATTTCCCCAGTTCTCCAGAGAGTGTGGTTGATCCAGCTCTCACGGCCCCCCGTCGAATCTTCTTGTGTCCTTAATGAATCTTATTATCTGTTCCACCTTCAGATTGCTAATGTCTTCCTCGTATAGTCTGTCGGACCCTAGGAGTTCCCATCTGATCAATGAGTACATAGGGCATTCAGCCAGCAATGGAAGCTTGTTTCATCGCTGTCCATGCACTCTGGGCATTTCGGGTCGGTTTTAGGGTACAATCAGCAAAAGCTGAAAAAAGTACCCTTATAAGCCCGTCGTTCTCCGTCTGTCCGTCCGTACGTGTCACTTTTCAATCTGACACTGACATGCTGATAGTACCCTTGGAACATTTCGCGATTGCGCGCTTAGCGCAACCTCACTCCAGCCTTGTTTACTCCTATCACTGTCAGGTGTCTGTTTAGTCGACAGTGTCCTGTTATTACTTCTATAGCGAGTCTCATGTTTCCCCTAGGGAGTTTCATGATATGACTCGTCGTTATCTTATCCATGCCCTTGATGAAGATTTTCGACTGTCTCATTCCAGTCGAGGTCTTCCATCTTTGGTTGTTTTCTGCTTTTATTCTGTGGCTGATTACTCCTTTGGCGATTTTGTGGGCTATGGTCAACCGAGGTTCCGGTCCCACAAAGTTTTCGTCAGCACCTTCTCTGGCTAGTTCATCGGCCCGCTCGTTGCCAGTGTTTCCCTCATGTCCGGGGACCCAGGCAATCGTTAGGTCGGTGTTCTCGGCCAGTCTATCTAATGATTTCTTACATTCCTTGCCTGTTGCTGATATTGTCTCCACTTTGTCAAGCGCTTTCAGTGCCGCCTGGCTAGCGCTGTATATGGTCACCTTTCCCGCTGTGGTCAGGTGTTCCATTATTTCCACGCATTCCTTTATGGCATATATCTCTGCCTGAAAGACACTTGCAAATCTTCCTAGGGGTATTGACCTGTCTATCTCAGTTCCGTCTTGGCATTTTATATGCACTACGGATCCAGATAGACTAGTCAATTCCTTTCTTGAACCGTCTGTATAGCAGATAGTATCACTGGGATGGATTCTGTATTTTTTGTCAAAAATTGTCTTAGTAACCTATCTAATAGTAAGTGTCACAACACAATGGTGTCGACGCAAGAAAAAAAACCATCTGTTTTCAGTTTCAACTCAATAAAATTACCTTATCGATGTTAATTCAGCACGAATTTGGAGATCGTCCGTTATTGCTGGAATCATAGCCAAGTGAGATATTTGTACGACTGCCCAACCGATTTGGAACAGCACAATTAGTATCCCATAGTATGTTGGCATCCACCATTCTAAGTAGTCTGGGTCTCTTTCCATTGTTAGCCAGCAGCCCCAACATCTAACAAAGAGCAGGGGGAATGATGTGGTTATTATGACGCAACCTGTGAACAATTTCGAAATGTGTGATATAGGTATTAGGTAAGTCAGGAAAAATATATACCAGAGACGCCCGGCAATAGACTTAGGAGCGCCCCGGCTTAGGGTTGCCAATTTAAAAAAAAAGACAGGTTAAATATATCTAGTCTCATGAGAAATACCTAGTGGCTGTCTCCGAAAATATCCGTTATGAGCCAAATTAATCAAACTACTTGAGGTATAAGTACTACACTTATTATAAAATTGTACAGTTTGTTTGTGTGTTTGGCTTCATTTGTCGGTTCCCTGGAAGATATCGCGTCTTAGCGATACGGTCGCCCTTTGTACATTTATTTCAAAGCATATTTATTACTAGATACTTATTTATTGATTGTGTACAATACACAATTAAGAGTATTTAGCTTTATCTTATCTTCCCATTTTGAGAAAAAATGTGACAGTCATAGATTGAAAATCCATTCGTGAGTGTTCCCATTGGAATTGAGAATGAGACAACTGATAGAGCCGCTTGTCTTTAAACTTCTATCACAAAACCGGCCATGGAGCTACATCTGCCAACAAACTGCTCTGCACGACTGCAGAGCAGTTTGTTTGTTTGTTGTTTGGTTTACAGTACAGTAAATACAAAAATTATTACTTCTGCCAAACGGAATTTTTGTATTTACTGTAAGTATAATTATATAGTTGAGAATAAATGCATTTTATTTATTTTATAAAGTTAATAGAATAGTAATATATCTAGTAGTATAATAGTTAATAGAAAGTTAATAGATTCGGTCGCCGTGTGCTGAGCCATCAACATCTCCTGATGATGCCCCTGGTTGGGGGCGAAACATGTGTCGAGGTTTTTTATTATTTTTGCACGATAACACAACTCTCATATTTATTCTATTTTCAAAATTATTTCTCTATTCTTTCGGCCTAAGTGGGTTTGGAGGGCGGACTTGTGCATGAATAAATACGAGAGTTGGGTAATTTGCATGTGGCGGAATATTGCAAAGTAGTTAGATTTATTTTATTTATTTATTTTAATTTTATTATTTTACTAGCTGGCCCGACGAACTTCGTACCCCCTTAAATTAACCTTGTAAACCTTTCCTGAGTTTGTGTGAATATTTTAAGATCAAAATTAACCAAACCGGTCCAGGCGCTCTCAAGTTTTAGCGAGACAAACGAACGGCGATTCATTTTTATTTATATAGATAGATAGATGTGCGAGTTGACTCGCACAAAGAGGGTTCCGTACCAAAACGACAAAAAACCAGATATGTTGTACCTATGGGAAACCCTTAAATATTTACAATATTTTGTTTGTAACTATTCTATTTGTTGTTATAGCGGCAACAGAATAGGTAAGTACATCATCTGTGAAAATTTTAACTTTCTAACTATCACGGTGACAGATGGACGGACGGAGTCCTAGTAATAGGGTCCTGTTTTACCTTTTGGGTACTGAAAAAAAGGATAATCTAAGTGCTCTTGTCCATAAGTTCCATGACATAGACATTCATCTTATTTAGAAGTCCACTAAAATAAGATAGTGTAACAATATCGGGCGCCACTGGAAATGTCTTCTGGTGTGTGCCAGAGACGCAGCAATGAACGAATAGGAGCGGAATAAAAAAAACGTGTAACAATATGTTTTTTTGCCAATTTGTTTAATTATAAAGTGAATAAAAAAAGTAGAAAACTAAGTAAATACCTGCTAAATGCCATCCTTTCTTGCTCCCGTATTTATCAGCCAAGACACCAACAACCGGTGTGGCAAGAGCATCAATTACTTGTCCTGAAAATTATAACACAACATTCTCAATTCTTTAAATAAAATAACACACACACACACACACACACACGCCACATATATCACGCCTATATCCCCGAAGAGGATTACACACCAACAATTTGCTAGTATTGTTAGTCCCACATAATAGGGGGCAAGCCTATCCATATATTGCCGTCACCGGGCACACATATTATTATAATGAACTAGCTGTCCCAGCGAACTTCATAACGCATTTTTTTTTCATAAGAACCTTCTCCTGATAATAACAAACTCAACAAAAAAACAATTAGTGAAATCGGTCCAGCCGTTCACGCGTGATGTCGTGACCAAGGAAATTAGGGATTTATTTTTATATTATAGAGATTATGTCCAAAATGGTCGAATAGGTACATTTATTAAAAAGTAGCAGCTAAATGGTAATATTGAAAATAAAAATTGATTTTTATTTCATATTTATTTCAATATATTTTTTTTAAATAATTTCTTAGGATTATTTCCGTATATTTTTAAACTCATTGCCTTGCGATGAAATGTTGATGAAAGGCAACAAAATCTTACATGCCAGCCGCTATGGCACAGCCAATTGAAGTCCTTCCCGGGCGTCCCGGACTAGACTTAAATAAAATCCACAATGTTTATTGGATAAACTGCAAAACTAATACTATATTTACTTTACTAGTTTTCTGTCATCATTATAAATACTGGGCTGATCATCGAAGCGAGCGCCATCCCAAGTCTCTGGGGCTGATGGACAGATGCGTAATAGTATCTTGAGTTTTAAGAATTATATTATATTATCTAAGGTTTTACCTAATTATTTCAGTGAGGCGTTGCTCCTCGATACATTAAATTCTCTACTGTTCTGTAAATATTTTTATTTATAAATCGATTGAAAAGAAACAAGACCAAATGTTTAGTGAAGCAAACTGCAACAAATTAGTGAAATCAGCATTCACGGTTAAGCTGTTTCAGAGATTTGTATGCATAAACGTACGGGAAAAACTTTTTTATTTATTAACCGATTGAAATGAAACTAACACTTAATGTTAAGTGAGGTATACAACAACCTATTAGTGAAAACTACATTCAGATCAGTTCAGCCGTTCCTTAGATTTGCACGCACAAACAGACAAATAATTCCAAAAATCATTGTTTAAGGTTTTTTTACTATCATAAAGTCTTTTATTATATAATAGTTTTTTATTTATCTTCCATGTACCTACAGACACCGACCAGTTACAGATTTATTAAATATGTAGGTATTCATATAGATTATACAATAACGCTTATTAACGTCAGCACATAAGAATTTACATTTAAAGCCAGATTCTGTCTGTATGTCTGTATGTGTGATCCGGGCTAGCAGCCACAGTTTTTATCCGATCTTCACGAAACTTGGCACAAGTGTTCCTAGATTTATTTTTCGACGTGAACTTTTTTGTATTGGGGGGCAAATGAGGTAAATAAGGTTTTGTTTACTTGTATTATAATCCTTATCATAGTCATTACATATCATATACAATTCTAATAGTTTCATTGATACCTCCCAACAGCCATGTGGAGGATGTTTTACTCAATCTTTTGTAAATGTTCTTAACTAGCGTAAATTAAAAAAAGAATCTAATAATACACATAAAACCTTCCTCTATCCATTGGTGAAAACCGCATCCAAATCCGTTGCGAAGTTTTAAAGATACATACGGAACGGGCGACTTTTTTTATAATATGTAGTGATACGTAGGTCACTATAAGTTTTGCGTAACTTGAAAAAACAACATGTTAAAACCAAAATATTATGTTTATTGCTTTTCAAAATACTCTCCTTTACATTTTGAAGATTTTTTCATGCGATCGAACCATTTTTTAAAACAGGAGGACCACTGATCTGAATGCATGTTTTCTACGTGCTGATTGAACGCTATCACTGCCTCTTCGGAGTTGGTAAAAGTGAAACCTCTCATCAAATCTTTGATTTTGGAGAAAACACAGAAATCACAGGGTGCTAGGTCGAGGATATGCGCAGGATGGGTGACGAGTTGTACTTTTTCGGAAGCTAAAAATTACTTTGTTTTGTTGGCCGTGTGTGAAGAAACGTTGTCATGATTTAGGAGAACGCGGCTTTTGGGTCGTCTTTCGCGAACTTTTTCTAACACCCTGGGTAAATAAATGGTAGAATACCACTCGGCATTAACACTCTTTTGATCTTCAAGTGGAATTGTACCGATGGGACCCGTAGCTGAGAAAAAAAACGCGATCATTTTTTTACCAACGTTTCTCGCCTGCCTCACTTTTGTTGGCTTGTTCTCATTTTCAAACACCCATTCACAAGATTGCTGTTTTTTTTCGGGTTCAAAACAATAAATCCACGTTTCGTCTCCTGTGACAATGTCATAAACAGCATTAGAATGTCCGTGGTCGTACTTCAGTAGCATCTGTGAGCACCATTCCACGCGAGCCCGCTTCTGCTCCGCTGTCAGTTCATGAGGGATCCAACCACAACAAAGTTTCCGAACTTTCAATTCTTCGTGTAAAATTTTCTGGATTTGACTCATACCAATCCCCAATAGTCCTCGAATTGTCTCATAGGTAATCCGCGGGGTTTCTTCAATTAACCGCTTAACAGTAGCCACATTATTTTCGTTGACGGCAGTTGAAGGCGACCCTTCATGAAATTCGTCAAACTCGACCTCTCTCAAATTCAGCAAACCATCGCCTCACGGTGCTCAAAGAAGGTGCTTCTCTCCCAAAAGCATTTTGAAGACGAGCGGCACAGTCTTGCGGAGATAGAACTTTTAAAATCATAAAAAATCATCGCTCTAAAATCTTTTCGACTTAATTCCATTTTCGTTGCATACGTAGAACTTTGATGTGTGATAAAAAACAATTGACAAATGATTTCCCGCCAATTGCTTTTTTTTATTACTAAGAAGGTTGCAACGTTTAAAAAAATATAACATTCGAAATTCAAATAGTTCCGATTAGCTAGAAGTGCAAAACTTTTAGTGTGCCCCATGTAGTACCTACCTACCCACTACTTAATTTCAAAATGTTTTGTTCATCATATTATGCTTGTAACTTGTGATGTGAGTTCAAAACACAAATGTTAAATCTGTTTAACATTTGTGTTTTGAAAAAATAAAGTGTAATTTTCTGAAATTACACATTTTTTTTTGCTTTTCATAACATAGTATAAAACAGTCAGCCGTTCTGTAGGTATGTATGCATAGATCTTTAAAACCACGCAACGGATTTTGATCCGGTTTTTACCAATGGATAGAGTGGTTCTCGAGGAAGGTTTTTGTGTATAAAATCCGCTAGTAATGTACAAAATAACTTGTTTAGTTGTGTTGGATGTAGTGTTGTGTGTAGTTTTTGTCTACCGAGAAATGTGATTAAAATTATTTGACAATTCATATTCGCGCCTAATAGTTAGGTATAGCACGCGGGACCAACTAAGTTCGGTTCTGGCGAAAAATAAGGCTCATAATATACCTCTGCATATCCTAGTTTATACGTATAACACGTAGCAATGACCGTGAAAATTTATTAAAGAAACCACCTGCGTTATGGTATAATCAACAGTAAACATTTTTTCAAATACCTACTTGTGTTTAGAACAATGTCAAATTCATATACGAGTACATATTATACACCTACCTACTTAAGTACCACGTAGGTATCTATTGGATATATACCTATCACTACTAATTATAAAACAAAGTCCTCCGTCGCGTCTATCTGACTTCGCGATAAACTCGAAAACTACTGCACCTGATTTTCATGCTGATTTTATCAATGGATAGAGTTGTTCTCGAGCAAGGTTGTAGGCTTCAATACTATTTCACGCGGGTAAAGGCGCGGCCGTCATGCAGGTAAGCTTGGCCAGGACTACCAATATCTTGGTGAGAACTCTTATCTAATACAACCATCTTATTTATCTATTCTTCTTCTTAATAGTGTGGTGTTGCCCATCGACACGAGAAGATGATTATCTATTGCAAAAATAAAGTTATAAAGTTCGTGGTGCGTCTTCGAACGCTACATTTAGTAACGAAGAAGTGAGGGTAGTTGAACAAACCCGCACTTCACGAAGAATCCAATCAACCCGTGACCACGGCTCTTGTAACAGGGTCGAAACGTCGGGGAATTAAAAGACCAGCTTTTCATAAGTTTGTAAGAACAAAGTTATATAAAGTATAGATAATTCCTATTAAGTATAAGGTCTTACCTACTCTAAATTTTACTATAAATGCACAGCTTCAGGTTAATCCCAGGGCGCAGACAGAGGATAAATAAATACCTTTTTTTTTAATTCCGCGGCCTAAGGCCGCGGCCGCTCTAACGTCCGTTGCCACCAGAGACCTCCTTGTAACCAGAGACGCCCGTCTCTGGTTACAAGCAGAACGTATTTCCAGTGGCGCCCGGCGGACTTCGACCACCTCTGTGGTCTCTGCGGGGGTTAGGTCGGGATGAGAATCACGCGTCGTTGGGGTAGGGTTTTATCCCGCGTCAGTGAGTGAATCTGGTTGCGTGCTATGGGGCAAAGGCCCCGCAGCACGCAACCCTTCTAGCCTGCTTCTGTAAGAACGACGGGTGGCGATCCCGCCGTCCTCAGGCCCCGATCATGGTGGTCGATGGTCTTGGGCGTAGATGAGTCTGCGGCGCCCTCGCCGCTGACTACGGAACTCGGCGGGGAGGGTACGCTCCCTCTCCCTCTCAGCCGCCTCCTTCGCGAGCATAACTTGCTCGCAGAAGGACACGGCCGCGTTCCACCTACTCCCGCTGGAGACCATGGCTTGAAGCATGGTCTCCAGCGAGAGGGTATCCACGCCCAGACCTACTAAGAGGTCCCGGCGCTGACTCGCCCACGCAGAGCACTCCACCGACGTGTGGAGTGCAGTGTCGTCGTCGGAAACCTCGCAGTGTTGACACTGGGGTGTGACCTCACGATGTATGCGAAACAGATAGCTACCGAAGCATCCATGCCCGGTAACGATCTGCGTCGCACGATACGTGAGGTCACCATGCTGCCTCTGCAGCCAATCGTCCAAGATCGGTCTCACCGCCGCGATGATGGTGGTACCCCTCCTGGGTTGCTCAAGTCGCACCCTCCATGACTCCATGAGATCCTGGTGGAGTTGGGACCGCTGGTCCTCGATTTCTCGAGACGTAGGCCTGTGGTCCCGCTCCAGCGCCTCCTTAAATAAATACCTTCAGTAGATTTTGAGTTTTCGGGGACAGACAGACGTAGCATGGCCCCTTGTTTTATGATAGACTAGTGAACGCCCGCTTGACCAATTATACTCGTACCATACACAAAAACCTTCCTCGAGAACCACTCTATATATTGGCAGGCCTCCGTCACTCCATGTACTTGCGCGCTATAATTACCTACCGCCCGGCCGACCGTTTGAGGACCAAATTCAGTGCGGTTTTCGCAAGCGAAGCGCACGCACGTTGTTCAATTTTAATAGTTCCATTCGTTCGTACGCGTACCTACGATGCCGTCTGGTGCCTTATGTGCTGTAGATGGGTGCAAATCAAGTAAATGAAGGGATAAACACCTAAAATATGAAACGAAGGCTGGGTAGTATACTCTTTATGAAATTTTAAATGACATAAATTTTGATTCTCCCTGCCCTTGTTTTCCAAAACAATATATTATAAAACTTTTTATTGGATTCAGGATTTTTTCCACACTAAAATTTAATAACCGAGAATTTAGAAAGGGTAAGAAATTTATAAAAAAATATAAAATAATAAAACACATGTAACTTTTAAAGATTTTTTATTTATTTTACCTACACACTGACGTCTATAATTATGTTTTATCTAGATGTGCACAGCCAGCAGCAATTTATAAAAATAATATTTTATTAACGATACAATTTAAACTGCCACATATTAGTCAGAACATATTCACAGTTCTCAATAACATAGACAAAAAGTTATGTTAATTTAATTTTATCGAAGAGGCAGCCCTACGATTGCTGTGGGATCGCGCGGTGCGAAGCAATCTAAACTGTACGCTTGAGCATTTAGGCACATTTTAGCATGCAGTGGTTGGTGACGCGACGGAGTAGGCTATTATAGCAGTAGGTATTGGAAATTTTCTACTGAGTGAAGTATCTGTTACGTAGTAACTATTTAGTAATCTGTGACATTGGTGAAACCCATAATCATACATAGGGGTGACTTTGTTTTATACTGTGTTATGATAACTAATATTTAATGAGTATGATAAAATCTCAGTTTTTCAATGACTACTAATTATCAGTAATGATACAACAACTTACGCATGTTATGTTTTGTAACTTCAGGGGTAGCTACTTAGCTATAGTACCTATGTGATGTACACCTGAACACACAAGACGGTGTTCTAAGACAAATAATTATATTTCATACTAGCTGATCGCCGCAGCTCCGGCCGCGTGGTTTAGTTTACTCGTTCACATTACCGGGATAAAAAGTAGCCTATGGTACTCAGGGTGAATGTACGACGGTGGATTGAAAAGTAGTAGGCCTAACACTGATCCATTTTCTTGGTTAGGCCGATTACTTTTCAATCCACCGTCGTAGCTTTCCAATGGTAAAATAATTTTTGAAATCGGCAAGTAGTTTTTGAGTTTATTTATTACAAACATACAAAAATACAAATCTTCCTCTTTTTAATAGTAGTATAGATTTAATTTTATTAGTTGTTATACTGTTAAATACTAAAACACATAAATGATGTGGGTACTTATTATCCATTGAACTACTTACCTACTTTTCTTCTTTTTTTTTAGTTCCGCGGCCCAAGGTCGCGCGGCCGCTCTAACGTCCGTTGTCGGGCGTCTCTGGTTACAAGCAGAACGTATTTCCAGTGGCGCCCGGCGGACTTTGACCACCTCTGTGGTCTCTGCGGGGGTTGGGTCGGGATGAGAAAATCCCGCGTCGTTGGGGTAGGGTTTTATCCCGCGTCAGTGAGTGAATCTGGTTGCGTGCTATGGGGCAAAGGCCCCGCAGCACGCAACCCTTCTAGGACGACGGGTGGCGATCCCGCCGTCCTCAGGCCCCGATCATGGAGGTCGATGGTCTTGGGCGTAGATGAGTCTGCGGCGCCCTCGCTGCTGACTACGGAACTCGGCGGGGAGGGTACGCTCCCTCTCCCTCTCGGCCGCCTCCTTCGCGAGTACGTCTTGCTCGCAGAAGGACACGGCCGCGTTCCACCTACTCCCGCTGGAGACCATGGCTTGAAGCATGGTCTCCAGCGAGAGGGTATCCACGCCCAGACCCACTACGAGGTTCCGGCGCTGTATTTATCTACTTAATATAGAGTCGAACAAATCTACTTCATCATACACCTAGCCTTTTCCCAACTAAGTTCTAAAAACGATGCCGCTAAATTTCGATTTCCGTGGAGCGTCTGCCATCTGACCTCCACAACCCATGGGCGATATCGAAGTTCTGTAGTTAGACCAGTCTGATATTGTCTGATGTTCGTATGACAACAGCAACTGACGGCTTAACGTGCGCTTCGAGGCACGGGGGGTCTCAATGTTTTAGGAAATGGTCACCCATCCTAATAAGACCAGGCTGGCTAGATGTTGCTTAACCTTTGTAAGTACATTGTTATTTTTTTTTTTCAAATTCAAACATTTTATCCAGATAATAAAGGTCCATATTTAGTAGTATTATTAGTTACATAGTTTATATTATGACTATGTTAGTTGTGTTAGTGATTAATATAATTATATATTTTTTTAAGTGATCGCACCAATCGTACGCCTCACAAGGTATACATTAGATACATTGGCGATTCGTAACTACAATCTATTGTCTTCAGAATGCTGTTACGACTACCCCGAATATTGTTCAATACAGACACTGTCTTGTTTCGGAGTATGGCATAGAAGTCCGCAGTGTAACTATTTGCGAACATACCCGATGCACTGACGATGCAATCTCAACAACATTCTGAATCCGTTATAATACTGTACGCGTAGGCATTCAAGGATCGCAATACAGATTTTGACAGAAGGCCTTAAAAAGTGTAATTTTTACTTGTTGGCTGCATCTGAAAAATCTGGGCCAACATGTTGCCTCTCACAGCCAATGCCCTACGCTCTCTGTCCATGTCTATATCGTCTTTAAGTCCGTCGGCAACCCAAAGACCTAAGTATTTAAACTCATTCACCCTTTTGAGTATCTCTCCATTAAGAGTAATTGGAGGTACGTGTTCAGGTAGTTTACCGTCAGCCTTAAAGACCATACAAACACTTTTCTGCGTGTTGTAGGATAACCTATGCTCCCTCGCGAACCTACTACACACCTGCAGTAAGTCTCTAAGTACCCCTACCGTTGGGCTAAGCAGCACCATATCGTCAGCGTAACTAATGCAATTAACACAAACATCTCGTACGTGACAGCCGACGCGCGTACTGCTGAGCCCAGCGATAAGGTCATTAACATACAGGTTGAACAGCCTAGGTGAGCTAAGCCTCACTCCACATTCCAACCTATACGGCTGCGAAATAGCCTGATCCCACTTCACGCAGTTGGACTGGTTACCGTACCAAAACTGAAATATACGCAACACCTCTGTAGGCACGCCCACCCCCTCCAGCTTTCTCCAAAGCGTGTCATATGACTCAAAAGCCCTGGAGAAATCTAGGAAGCGTGCATACACAGGCGTTTTTCGAGAGATGTAGTACTGGACGGTGTGCCTGAAGCTCATTATCGCGCTCTCTGTTGAAGGTTCTGGCCTGAACCCGAACTGCGCGTCATGTATTTCAATGTACTCGTATTTGTCCAATTGAGTATCAAGCAGACCGTCAAGTACCTTCGCTATTACAGTAGCTAGCTATATAGGCCTGTAGTTATTACCGTCAGACATATCCCCTGTCTTGTTCTTGGGTATCGGTATAACAATTGTCTTTATACACTCCAATGGAAGATATGAGTGACTTAGGCATAGTGAGTAAAACATTGACAAACTCGAGGCAAATGAAAACCTGCATACTTAAGGTGCTCAATGCTGAGACCGTCATGACCGGTGATTTACCTCTTTACCGTGCCATGACCGCCTGCAGCAGTGAGCTTTCCCTGGGAATGACCCAGGAGAGACACATTCCTGTCACTATTAGTAAAGTCAGACAGCTCACGGATGTAGAAACTGCCAGGCTGGTTTATTTTAGCTATTTTCACAGTGTCATGTCGTATGGAATTTTACTGTGGGGTAAGGCAGCTGATATAGAGATCATTTTTATGCGATTTATAAACTGAATGCACGAGTTTCTCTTAGAGAAAGATTTAAAGAAATCGGCATTTTAACAGTTGCATCACAATATATATATGCGAATATTATGTTCGTTAAACAGAATATACATTTATACAGTATGAACAGTGACATACATGCAATAAATACTAGAAATAAGCATAAATTGGTTGGGACGTATTATCGTTTACAGAAGGTTCATGACTCCTTTGCAGGATTTGGTGTGCGTTTTTATATAACAAAATTCCTCTAAACATTATGAACCTTCCTTTAAATAAATTCAAAGTGGCTGTTAAGACACACCTAAAAAAAGCTTATTATACTATTAAAGATTATTTAAACGATACAGAGAAATGGCAATGAGTTGCTTGCTCATCACTCGAGCTACATAGGGGCTACTTCTGTTTGAAATGTTGTTTTATTGCTGAAACTCACTTATTATTGTTAAATTATTATTATTATGATATTGTAAGGTATGGGTACTTTGAGATTATGTGGCACCTTTAACTAGTATTTAACTTTTTTGTGAATAACAGAGATTCATAATTTTTAAGTTCACTTGGTCCACACATGGTCACGTACTGCCCTTGCCCTCTTTTTATTGTTGTAACAGAATCATTGTATTTACTGGTGAA
Source organism: Nudaria mundana (assembly GCA_963556515.1). Lineage (NCBI taxonomy): Eukaryota > Metazoa > Arthropoda > Insecta > Lepidoptera > Erebidae > Nudaria > Nudaria mundana. Next base: position 12,283,928 of record OY748287.1, read on the forward strand.
TAAAAAGAGTGGCCGTGAGTTTTTCTTGCCAGGTTCTTTCCTCACAGGCTCTACCTATTGCCTTGCGAATCTGGCGGTAAATGTAAATGTAGAAGCATTTTCTTTTTCTGACGTTCATAAGTGTTACTTTGTGACCTACATGAATAAAGATATTTTGATTTTGATTTTGATTCTGAAGCGTTGCGCAAACGCCTCAGCAATGCGCAGCACCTGAGACTCCCCATCGACACTTTCAGGTCGCCTAGATTTCAATTTCAATTTATTTGTGGCTTTCCAAAATTTATTGAACATCTTTGAAGAGTGAAGGGATACAATTTCATCGATTTTAAACTGATCCTGCTGTTTCATGCACCAGCTTAATCTACTTTTAACGATTTTACGACTCTCCTTCATCTCTTCAAAGAGCTGTCCAACTCCAGGTTTACCACCCTGTAACCACACCCTATACTTAAGTCGCGCTCGTGCGCATTCCAGCCCACAACTCGATTACCGCCTTTCCCGCGATCCAAAACTGGGTTTCAATTGCCGCCTCCGACAGAATAGAGACAATAGTACTATACAGTGTATCTAGTTCCCTCATGTGTCCCGGTTCGTTACAAAGACCATCGGCACACTGTCTGAACGATTCAGGAAAATGAACTTCTTTAAGCCTAGTATTACACAAAGTTGCAAACTGATTTATCTGTTCGGTGTTCCTCTCCCCCCACACAGCTTTGTTCACGAGACTTGAGCTATCCTGGATTTTAGTCCTTACACAATTTAAATTACATTTAATAGTCATAGGCAGGACGGTGGTCAGACCAATAAACACCGTAATATCGGATATTGCACTTAGTGCAGCCTGTGTCACAACGCAATGATCGAGCCATGTTCTACTGCCATGCACACCGCAAACAAATGTGTATGCGTCCGAATCCAGCCTAGTAATGTCAGCGCCCACCCATTGTTGATCATCATAAAAACTTATGAGGTCTCGGCCAAATAGCTGGTTTGGATGCGCGTTGTAATCCCCCAACATGTATACTGCTTCTACATCACTAGTCGTTACAATTGCGTCGACAGCACTTAAACAGTCAATAAATTCAACTAGATTTTCTGGACAGTCAGTCGGCATATAAAAATTAATAATTATTATTTCCGAACCGCTTTGACGGCCGGCCGACACACGCGGACTCGCACAGTCAATAATGGAAACAGATAATTATTGTATCTACCAATATTTTACTGTAACACCGTACATATCTACAACCATTATCGGTGTTAATTCGCGTGTTTAAGTAAAATAGGAATGAATAGATTATGAAACGTGAAAGTTTAAATGTTAATATTATTGTGTCTGTCAACTAATACATAGTCCGAGACACCCAGGACTTTTATTGGCTGTGCTATAGCGGCTGGCACGTAAGATTTTGTTGCCTTTCATTAAAATTACATCGCAAGGCAACGAAATTTATTTTCAAATTACAATATTGCTGCTACTTTTATTAAATTCATTAGGCCATTTTGGATGTAATACATTACGTGTGCCCGGTGACGGCAATAGGCTTGCCCCCTATTACGTGGGACTAAAAATACTGGCAAATTGTGGGTGTGTAATGCACCCCTGCGTACCCCTTTGGGATGTAGGCGTGATATGTGTCTGTCTGTCAAATAATTACATCCTGAATAAATTTCCACATCGCGTAAAATCGAGTCGAAAGACAGTTAATCTACACTTTACTTACCTATTAAGAATTTTACTTAAATAACAGTCGCTAGGGAAATGACAACATGATCATGTCTTAGAAGCAATAATTCGTGACAACCTTATTTAACATTTTTCAGCACGGCAATTAGCATAAAGGTCACAAATGTGTCAATTTGAATAATTAGTTCCTAAGAAATCCTTTGTCCATTATCTGTTTTGTAAATAGTCAGAAAATGTGTATGCCAATCTTGTATACTTTACACAGCTTATCTACCGTGCGTGACCGCACCATGGCCATTAACAGAAATGAATTTAACGCACTGTAAGCGCGTTTACGCACTGTATTGGATCCGAGTCCTCCAATAAAGCTTAGGACTGTCTGAAAGATATCGGATACAGTACGACACGGCATGAAACCGCTATTCGAAAACAACTTTTTCGGTAACAAATCGTATAAATAGCGAAAACGATAAATTCAATATCTATTGTAGTCTTAGGATGCGTTTTTAGTGACATGTTTTCAGTAGGTAGGTAGTAGGTACACGACAAATCAATAGCGACTTAGGTTACCTACCTTATACAGCTAGTCATCATAACCATAAATGTAAAAGACTGACTTTTATTGCTTTAAGAGCTTTAGGTACAGGAAGAAACCAATTTTCTGGATGTTATGGTATCTCCTGGTATTGCAAGCATATTATTCTTCATTAATCAGTTCATCTTAGAGTTAAAAGGAGATGTCGAAAGTTACCTAGTAACAGCAGAGCACCAGCAACTGCCCCCCTCATCCCAAGAACTGCTTGGAAGAACAGCATCATGTAGGAGAACCACATGGCAGCGCAGAGATCGTTGTACACGTGGCCAAGACCGTAGATAATATTCTGATTGATCGGCCAGCATCTTCGTTTGAGCGGTGCGCTGAAAGAACGTAGGTATTTTTATGTTGTATAAAAGAAAAAGTCTGGTTCAAAATATAATTCCATTGAAGTTCACCTTTCTTTTTTTTAAGCCTCCCGGCCGTATAATTAACGTAGCAATTACCGGGCGCCCCAGGTATTCGCGAGTATTCCCTGAGGCGTCTCGGCGGTTGCAGTCCACCTAACTTAATAGTAAGCTGTAGATATTTAAGTAGGTACCTATCGTAATGGTTTTCCGGAGCTTTCTGATTTGCAACTTAAAATACCTTATACCTAGTTCCTAGGTTGATCACTAACCATGGCACAGCGAATTTTACTCGCCCTATTGATTAATAGGGCGAGTAAAATTCGCTGTGTATGAAAAATCCTAAATGTCACGGCCTCAGTGGGCCACATCGTAAATAAGACGATCGGGGCTTCTTGGTGAGGGATCCTTAAATTGTGGGTTTAGTTGTGGAATAAATAATTTGAAACGGCCCTATGAAACGTCCAAGAAGTTGGCCCCCCACTTATCGATTACAAAAATTTTGAAAGTTATTCTGGGTTTTTCTAGGTTTGTGCTACTTTGTTCCAAAACATTATAGAGCTAAGACTGAAATTTTCAGAGAAAATCCAAAAAAGCTAATTTCTGAGCTGGCCCCCCACTTTTAAGATATCACGATTGTGGCGGTTGTTCTGGGTTGTGCTAGGTTTGTTCTATATTGTTCCAAAATATCGCGCCCCAAAACCAATTATTCGCTTTTTTATGTAATTTATTTACTTGAATTTCATATTTTTGCACGTGGTCCTGACATGTGTTTCTTTTTTGCGAGAGATAATAGGATGTCAAACCAGTAGCAATCATCGTGACCCATGTGTTATTATCATCAGTCGTTTTCGCTTTGTCACAATTTATTTCAAATATGTAACAACTTCCGCTATTTAAGCGCCAATTTAACATCCTAATAAACTCATTACAAAATTATAAAACAATATAATTGAAACTAACTAAATATGTACATACCTATTCTAATTATACCTACTAAGATTACATCTAAATTCTAACATGTGTAAAAGAATTCCTCCGCCTCGTCACCGACTGGCAATGTTACGAGAAGGCTGGCAGCATTGCAATTTTGTCTGGCAATGGCAATGCTTATTCTTTGTGCCAAATAGTAACCAAGTAGTTGTCTTTGATATTGAAATTATGTATTATTTGATAAGTAAATGATTTTGTGTGTGTATTGTGCGTTTTCGATATTTTCACTTCACTATCACTACCTACATATTATAAAACAAAGTCGCCCGGACTGTATGTAGATATGCGTATTTCTTTAAAACTACACAACGGATTTTAATGTGGTTTTCACCAATGGATAGAGTGGTTTTCGAGGAAGGTTTTTGTGAATGTAATTTGTCAAGCGGGCGTCCGCTAGTTGGTAATATTTATAAGTGAAATCTGTCCAACTGTTCTCGTGTGATGCAATGGCTAAGGGAAGTGGGCGACCTTCGTTCGCCTCAATTAAATTACCTTCTAAACCTTCTAAACCTCCACACATATTTCAAGGCCAAAATTGAATTCCTTGGACAGTGAAGTACCTACATTTCAAAGAAACTTGTGGAATCCAGTACCTATAAAATTTTCTGATGACCTCAGTGATCTCGAATGTGTATCATGGAAGAGCCTTTGATTATTATATTCAAAGGGAAGAACTTAAATCGTTCTTAACGATATCTGGGAGTACAAGAATTGAACAGTATAAATAAATAAATAAATAGTAGAACTTATGTATTAGGTATATTAAGTACCTATTATTTGTATAATTATACTTATCATAGATTATATATACTTACAACCAAACCAGAATAAAATTAAAGAATCTGCTTTTAGAAGGCAAGTCAATTGTCATTATTATACCACCGTAGCTCTCTACAATAAGCCCAGACAAAGAAATCGCCGCGTTTTTCGCAACCAATTAAATTTTCGTTTAGGTACCAATACCGAAACAATTGTACCTAAATCCATAAACAATATGTATACTACTAGACAAGCTGTAGCGAATAAAAATTGTGTAATAAAATAGCGAATAAAAATATTATAAAGCAGAAGAGTTTGATTGTTTGTTTGTTTGTTTGAACGTGCTAATCTCAGGAAGTAGGTACTAGTTCGATTTGAAAAAATCTTTTTTTGTTGAGAAGTGCATTTATGGTGAAAGGTTATAGGCTATATAACATCACGCTATGATGAGTAAGTGCGGAGCAGCAGTGTGATATGTTTTATAAACAAACCTTTTTCCACTTCGTCGTGTCTGTGTGCATAATTTATGTCTTTCTTAAGTCAGTGCCTACTGCTCGTTCGCATCGACAAAACGACCAAGTTAAGTTGGCACCTCGCGTCGATAGCGCCGCATTCCAGGGAGGTGCATACTTTGTTTGGTCGGGCTGTCGATGACAATCAAATAACAATTTCTTATTCATAATGTTGATGAATTTATTTCTATTATGTGCTAGTTTGTGAATAATTACGAAATATGTAAACTATTTACCGACAATAAACATCAGATCACTGTAATCAATTAGGTATTAGGTAAATATTAAAGAGTTTGTATGAAAATACACAGTCCGCGGTTTTGCGTAGTACTAGTCCACTCTGCTCGCTTGCTCGCAGTTGACTGAACGCGTTGCGGTGCATGCACCGCAACGTCGTGCGCAAAATTGCAGTTTTACTCGCCTTGTCTAGTAGTATACATATAAGTCAATGCCTAAATCACCGAATAAAACAACAATAATCCAATATGTACTACTTTCCACTTAGGTACCTATATTAAATAGGTAGGCATAGCTAGGTACCATGGTTACGGTGACATTTAATTTTGAGTTCATCCATTTTACGCATAAAATTTAATAGAAACTAAGTAATTAACATAAAAAATAAAAACGAAGAGTTCCGCACCATTATCTATAAAAGTGCATTTGTTGTATGGGAGCCCTAAATATTGATTTTATTATAGTTTTTAGTATTTGTTGTTACAGCGGTAACAGAAATACATCATCAGTGAAAATTTCAACTTTCTGACTATCGCGGTTCATGAAATAAGGAGACAAACGGTCGGACGGACGGACCGCGAAGTCTCAGTAATAGGGTACCCTTTTTTCCCTTTGGGTACGGAACCCCAAACACTCCAATAATTAATTAATCCGACCAGATAGGTAAATAAATCAGATTCAGATTTTATTGTTAGTTATTAAGTTATTATGTATGTATGTATTTTGACTGCTCTTGACAAAGACCTTATAATACAACGGACATAGGATCTAGAACAAATCGCAAGAAAATAATGTCCCGAGTCGACCTATACATTATACATAGGCATACATAGATATAAACAAATTTCATATTAAAATTTAAACCTTGATTCAACGGAATAGTGTTCACTTTTGTTTGCACTAATTTATCGCATTACGTAGCTTCTATCTGTCCGCCTGACTAATTCACCTTATACAGCTTATACTTCAACTACGTGAACATAGAAACAATGGAGTAGGTTTATTTTGTTAAAGTCTTTTAAGGATTCCATGATATGTACCTACGTAGGCGTAATAATTAATGTAAGACTACAATAAATTCCATAATCTTATAAATTGTAATTACTTGTTTATGTTAGACGAAATAAGCTGAAAAACTAATTAACGACTGACAAAGATTTTTTTTTTCGAGTCAGTTTCATAATAAGTAACTGTAGTGTATGAATAACAAAAAGGGAATTAATGAATTTAACTAATTATAATATTATAAATGCCAAACTTCTTGCGGGTGTCAAAGTTCTTCCGCTTTCATTACTATTTTCATAACGCTATGTCGCTACGTCTACTACAAGATAGCCGTTTCAAGTGACTGAATTAGTTGCTAAAACTGCGCATCATTAATTTATTTTTATCTTATGGTTAATTTTTGGGATACGAAATTATTGGCTACTAGCTGATCACCGTGACTCCGCCCGCGAGATAGATAGTTATCTCGGCCCCGATTCCCGTGGGAATACATTACCGAGAATCCAAATAAAAAGAAAATAACAGTACATACACGAAATAAAATGACATGTGTAATTATATTTATGACAAAACAATGATACCCTGTGAAAATTAAAAACATTTTTGGGCTTATCTCCTCCATTCAATCAAGGGATTCTTGTACAAGTTTCATAAAGATCGGACCTGTTTTTGTTATGTCCATAAAATGAGCTGAACAAACAAGATTGTTATTTTTTGGATCAAAATATTCTTCTCGCCGTGCTAGGGCAATAATATTTTTCCATTGTGCACAGTGTACTGGATCCCGAGGAAAACTGAAATAGATGTTGGTTCATATAACGAAAAAAAAATCATAAAGAGCCAAGGCGTCTCCACTATAATCTTTGTTCCAAATAGTTTTATCGCTATCGGTAATCCGAATAAATCTGAATGGTCATTTTGTTAGTACATTATTCAGTGAAAATGAAATGGTCTCTTTCTTTTTACTGAGCTTGGGATGAGTTCGAAAGAGACAGATAGGTACTTCGGTATTGGACTGGATTGCAATATTTACTTTTGTCTTTTAATTTATTATCGACGAAATACTGTATTTTAAGTGAAATAATAAATTGCAAATAATAAAACAAAAGCTTATTTACTGAAAATATGATACACCGTCTTCAATTTGCTTTTTTTTCGTAGTTTTTACACGTTTTTACAATACAGTACGGCATTGTGCAACGTGTTGTTGTTCAGTTGTCAAAATCAAGACTGGCGCGCGATTGTTTCTCTTTTAGCGTTTTGTTTCTCTTTTAGTTCGGACACTTTTGAGCGATGATCCGAAATCCATTGTATTTAAAATCATTGGCTCTTGAGTTAGGATCAAGTCATGGAAGCTTGGTGGTGGCTTGGTGATTGATTTAAGAGTTATAGATAGGTAATTTGACTTTCTTTTTGTACACTACCCCTCTATATTTCATATTATTTCTTCTATACATCCTAAGGTTGCCTGGAAGAAATCGCTCTACGCGATAAGGCTGCCCTTTGTACATAGTTTTTTTGTTTAAACTTGTTTGTACTTAATATTAAGATTTGTACTTAAAATGTACAATAAAGAATATTTATTGTTATATTATTATTTCGTTTATTCCTTTACATTCTTATTTTATACATTTTTAAATACATTTATAAAAAAAAAACAAATACATTTAAAAATATAAAAAATAGTGACCCACCAGTAGCGGAGTAGGACCCAAACTACCGGCGGTGGAGGCTACAGACTAAGAAACCTCCTAACAATACGGCACGTGTCGAGGATAACAACCTTCTGAATCTGACTCTTGATCCAACAATCTAACGAGAGTCTCTTGAGATGTTGATCGAGACTCTTCGCTATTAATCCGTTTGCCGAAACAACCACCGGGACAATGATCGTTGAGTCTACGTCCCACATGGCGGTTATCTCGAAGGACAGATCAAGGTATTTACTAAGTTTATCCTTCTCTGCCTTCACGAGATTTTCGTCATGCGGGACGGCGATATCGACGAGCACTGCCCGACGCTGGGTCCGATCAACCAACACGATATCGGGCCTATTTGCAACAATAGTCCTGTCCGTGATGATTGATCGGTCCCAGTAGAGCAATGCACGACCATTCTCAAGAACTGGCACTGGTGTATACTTATAGTACGGTACTTCAAACTCAATAAGGCCATATTGAAGAGCAAGTTGCTGGTGGATGATCCTGGCTACTTGATTGTGCCTATGCAAGTACTCGGTGTTAGCAAGATACGAACAACCGGAAATAATATGGCGAAGTGATTCACCAGGACGGTGGCATGCTCGACAAATGTCGACCGTACCGTCCTTCATGATGTATTTCCGATAGTTGTTCGTCTTGATAACCTCATCTGCAATTGCACAGGCAAAACCTTCAGTTTCCCCAAAGAGGTCCCCAAAACGCAGCCAGTTCACCGAAGCGAGCAGGTCTACGTCGGGTCCTGTTAAGACCCGGTAGAACCGCCCGTGTAGCTCCTTACTCTTCCATACGTCCCTACGGTCTTCAGTACCTAGCACCTTTGGTTTACGCCAGTTCTCGTTAGCCAAGGAAAGAGGTGTCAGGCCCTTGTCAACCATCACGACATCGCAATGAATGTCAGACCCGTTCTGTAGAAAGTAATCTCTCAGACTGCACACTTCACGGTTGTGGAGGTTCTTGGCATTCAAAAAGCCTCGACCCCCCCACTTCCGCGGAATGTACAGTCTCATGACAGAAGATCGTGGGTGTAACATTCGATGCAATGTCAGTTGTTGACGGACTCGCCTATCCAGGGCGTCTAGTTCCGTTTGAGTCCACCTAAGTATGCCAAAGGAGTATAACAATAAAGGTATCACCCAACCGTTGAAAGCCCGTATTTTGTTACCGCCGGACAAAAAACTGTTAAGAACTTTTGTCAGGCGGCCAAAAAAACGTTCTTTCACCGATTTCTTAATGTCCTCTACCGCTATACCCAATGACTCTGACATACCTAGGTATCTGTATGTTTCGGTCTCGGAGAGAGATCTGAGAGTTATTATCTCAGAAAGTTGTAAATTCGGTGAATTTACAACCTTCCCCCGCTGTACATGCATAATCGCACACTTATCAACACCGAACTCCATCTTAATGGCATTACTAAAAACTTCCGTAGTTTTTAGTAATGTCACTAAATCTTGGTGCTTCAGTGTGAACAGTTTGAGGTCATCCATATACATCAGGTGAGAAATAACCTCACCCCCTCTACGAAACCGATAGCCTAGCCCTGAATCCTTCAGCAATGTGCTAAGTGGATTCAGTGCTAAACAGAACCACAATGGACTCAAACTGTCGCCCTGGAATATACCACGCTCAATCCTTATCAAGTCATGCGGACCAGAAGCGCACTCACCACTACCTGGTTGACGAAGTACTGTGGTCCACTGCCCCATACATGAGACTAAGAAGGATTTAAGAGTCGGATTAATTTTATACAACTCTAAAATCCTCCCCAGCCATGAATGAGGCACCGAATCATAAGCCTTCTTGTAGTCAATCCAGGCAGTAGAGAGGGCGCCCCTACTCCGCCTAACTTGTTGGCTAATGGTCATGTCAAAAAGGAGTAGCTCCTTAGTACCACGTGACCCAGCCCTACATCCATTCTGAGCACTATCTAAGATGTTATTTGACATTATATGTGAATTTATTTTAGTTCTCAGAATAGATGTAAGGAGCTTGTAGATAGTAGGTAAGCAAGTGATAGGTCTATAGTTTTTAGGTTCCGTGGTACTACCTGATTTATGGAGCAGGAAGGTGATGCCAGTGGTCATAAAAGCGGGTAAGGAACCAGACTCGAGGGCTTCTTGATACTGTGTTGCCAAGCGTTCATGCGAGCTTCGAACCCACTTGATCCAAAAGTTGTGCAATCCGTCCGGCCCAGGACTTTTCCAGTTCTGTGCCGTACGTATTGCGCAACTAACGTCTTCGGAGTTTATTGTAATAGACTCCATGGGCTCGATGTTATCGCATTCACGCTCGACAACACGGATCCAATCACCCTCCGAATGTTCGACGGGCATCGACCATATGTCACGCCAAAATTGATTCATGGCGCGAGCATCGGGCAGTTGTCCGTCGCTCAAACGTTGTCCAGTTCCCTCCCACTCTCGGTACACCTTCCTTTCGTCACTTTGGAAGATACGATTCTGCCAGTATCTGTCTACACGCTCTCTATAGCGACGAATACGACTCGCCCATGCATATACTTTCTGCTTTAGAAAGTCAATACGTTCCGTGACATTAGCTAAGTATTGCTGGGAGCTAATACCGGTCCCAGCGAATGCCTGAGTCACGAAACGCATGACCCGTGGACGATTATTTCCCCGGCTAAAACAGATAAGCTTCGCAATGAGAGTCCTAAATGTGCCGATACGTCGCTCGATTCTTGCCTGCCATACGGGCCCACCACCCGATCGTGGTGTACGGTTAAATTCAGGGAATTTAACGCGTGCAACACGACAAGCGGTAATAGCTCCACAGTAAAGAATCGAGTGGGTATCTAGCAAATCATTGCTAGTCCGTAAGTACGGATCTAGCAACGCATTCAGGGCTCCCATCAACGCCAGATTTCGTCTATGCATGGGCAAGCGTGGTAGCCGTGGCCTAGAATTAGGTGCAAACCTATACTGAGAGATCACATCCTCCAAAGTACTCCTTAATTGCTCGCTTACCTGGATAGATATATTACTCGTATCATCTCCCGCGTCGAGCACGGTCTCAACTAAAGTGGCACTAGTTGCAACCGTGTGTGTAGCAGATGATGGTGCACTCGTTAACGCTGGAGCTGGTCGAGTAGATAACACTTCCAGGCGAAGTCGATCAAGCACAGGTTGATCCAGCAACTTGCATCGTTGGATAGCCCGCACTTGATCCGATAGTCGTTGTACGGCAACGGTTATTGTTGGTTCAAGAGCCTGAAACAAAGGGAGCATCCTTGAACGGTATGCAGTCAGGTTGGTTTCCCCATCTGTAGCCTCATAATATGCCCGCATGACATTTTCATTGATGGATGAAGTCCATCGCATGCGGTGCACAATACCACCGGTAGTGGGGACCCTACTCGAAGCTGGTAGGCTTCGGGGTCCCAAACTGCTCGGCGGCCGGCCTCTCCCTCGCCGGCGTACAGGTGTTGGCGACGTCGGCGGGGAAAAATACTCGTCACTTGACGATGAGCTCGACGCCTCAGCAAGCACTTGTGTCGCAGGTGTGCGGTCCGGCGCTTGCGAGGCGGAGCTAAGTGATGAGTCCGGGGGTGTTGGGTGTGCATTCTTACTCCTGGCTCTTGTTATCATCTTTATACATTATTCATAATTCATCCTGTTAATTTTTTCGAAACAATTTTTGATATTTTGATGGTTGACGTTTGTCAAAGCTTCGTTTCATATTTGTAGATTTTGTTGTTGTTGTGATTCTTGTAATAAATTTTGAAATATAATATATAATGAACTTTTTGGTAATAATATTTTGAAATCTGTATGAATTTTATAAATTGAGGCAAGATTATTTTAGATAAAAATATTAAAATATTTTATAGATGAAAATGACGTATGTACAGATGTCTAGAGTTGCCAGTATATATATTATTATTATTATTATATATTACTTACCACTAAACAGAATATCTGTAATCTGAGCAAACTTTACAACGGCAATGGTTGGACGGATTTGGCTAATTTTAGAAAATTTTCCTTAAAGTTTAAGGTATCGATATTATTTTATCATACCTACATCTCTAGTAATGTCCAACCGTCACCCAATGCATGCGTAGTGCCTCATCCGTTGATCGGCAGGTGCATTACCAACCTAGAACTTTAAAGCCCAAATTCCACGACCCATTGTTTCATAGATCATATCGCGCTCAGACAGGCCGACCGATCGTGGATGACTACGGTGCTAATGCAGCGGTATAAGTATATAAGATATTTTTTGTTTTATTTTAGACCTGAAGCACAGAATAGGGAGTAGTGTGATAGTACTTACCCTGAAGTCTCAATATACCTTAGCTACACTCATAATAATATTCTTAGTTCTATTATGTACGCTTAGTTAACATAGGTACTTACTGTGAAATACCTAACAATTTATTCAGTCTTAGCCTTATTCGCATCTTCATACATTATTCTAACATGCTACACTAAACCGAGTTTAGTAGCATGATCGATATTAATCCAACCTTGACTACTCACTGGTCACTCATCTATATGTCATGATATATTAGTATATTTAGCACTATTTTCATGGTAATTACCACAAATTAAATCTCTCACCTCTTCGATCATCTCCAAAGCTCCAACTCCAAAAGATCGGTTAGATCTTCAAATACCATCGTACAGAGTTTTTTTAGACATTCATGGGGCAGATATAGGTGTCAAAATAATTCTTGTTATAAAGTTCGTGCTTAACTAATTATATTATGATGCTATGTAGATATACTTATTTAATATGTTTGAATATTATGTTAAAACCCTTTGAAGCTCGTACTTACACAATATAGGTAATCCCGCACGGTTTCCCCGTAGAGTTACGTAGAGTCGTGTTACCGCTCACATTTCGTAGATTATAATATTTTGACGTGTGCTTCAAGCTGTAATCCTCATATTTGAAATCTCAATGAAAACGAATATAGACAACGCTAAAAAATAGTCATGAAATAGTCATAAATAGTCGTACATGTAAAAAAAATAGTCGCATTATAGTTTCGGCGTTACAGCTATAAGTTAATGAGGATTATGGCTTGACCGTCAAGCTGTAATCCTCATCTCTGGTGCAAGCAAACGGTAAAGCCTATCGAATTGGTTTAGGTTCCAAAAAATAGTCATGAAATAGTCGTAACGACATGCCAAATCTCAGAAATAGTTCTTCAAAGGTTCCAGAGATATAAAGGTAACCTGATGAGGATTATGGCTTGAACATTTGAAAACTTCAACTTTCTCCGGAACGCCTGCGATTTTCGGTTTAAAGTTTAAGCCAAAAAATAGTCGTATACTATAAATTTGAGCTGCTTTAATTTGAAAAAAAAAAGTTTTCGTTTGCCCTACATTTGAATGGAGTACAATTTTTTTTATTTAGGATACTCTGCGTTTATCTGTACAAAATATGACAGTACTAGTCCACAAGGGTTTCTGACACTGACAATATTGTATTTATTACTAATAATTGTTACTTGTTTATATCTAACAAGTGCTATTTTTTATACATATATGACATTGCTGTGATTATACCAATGAAACGACTGTGATTATTATGATTAAAACTTCTTTGTAGTAGTAAGTTTTAAGACAATGACAAGATACGAGTATTATGATTGTTTACACTTTAATAGGTACTTAATTTAATTAGTATTATACTTTTATTCTATGTAAGTAATTAAAAGTTGTTGTTATTGTTGGTGTCGGATTCGTTTATGGAATTTGTGATTTTAGAAAATGCACTCAACCTATCAGCGCCATCTATTGACATTTTCTAGAAACAAACTGAATAAACTAATCCAACACCAACACATATTGAACTAACTTTTTTTTTTTTTTTTAGTTCGGCGACAAAGGCCGCGGCCGCTCTAACGTCCGTTGCCGGGCGTCTCTGGTTACAAGCAGAACGTATTTCCAGTGGCGCCCGGCGGACTTTGACCACCTCTGTGGTCTCTGCGGGGGTTGGGTCGGGATGAGAATCCCGCGTCGTTGGGGTAGGGTTTTATCCCGCGTCAGTGAGTGAATCTGGTTGCGTGCTATGGGGCAAAAGCCCCGCAGCACGCAACCCTTCTAGCCTGCTTCTGTAAGGACGACGGGTGGCGATCCCGCCGTCCTCAGGCCCCGATCATGGAGGTCGATGGTCTTGGGCGTAGATGAGTCTGCGGCGCCCTCGCCGCTGACTACGGAACTCGGCGGGGAGGGTACGCTCCCTCTCCCTCTCGGCCGCCTCCTTCGCGAGCACGACTTGCTCGCAGAAGGATACGGCCGCGTTCCACCTACTCCCGCTGGAGACCATTGCTTGAAGCATGGTCTCCAGCGAGAGGGTATCCACGCCCAGACCCACTACGAGGTCCCGGCGCAGACTCGCCCACGCTGAGCACTCCACCAACGTGTGGAGTGCGGTGTCGTCGTCGGAAACCTCGCAGTGTTGACACCGGGGTGTGACCTCACGATGGATGCGAAACAGATAGCCACCGAAGCATCCATGCCCGGTAACGATCTGCGTCGCACGATACGTGAGGTCACCATGCTGCCTCTGCAGCCAATCATCCATGATTGGTCTCACCGCCGCGATGTATTGAACTAACTGTGATAATTGTGATCAAAACTAATTGCTGTGATATAAAACATATATGTACTGAGATTTATACAAGTTATGTACGTATTTGCAAGCTTTCGATTGTAATAAATAAGGATACAAATTATAAATGTTTCACAAGAATATCATATGAAGTTATCAATTTTGTACACGCCTGTACTCCATACAAATGTAGGGCAAAGGAAAACTTTTTTTTTTTCAAATTAAAGCAGCTCAAATTTATAGTAGTTCATACGACTATTTCACGACTATTTTTTGGCATAAACTTTAAACCGAAAATCGCAGGCGTTCCGGAGAAAGTTGAAGTTTTCAAATGTTCAAGCCATAATCCTCATCCGGTTACCTTTATATCTCTGGAACCTTTGAAGGACTATTTCTGAGATTTGGCATGTCGTTACGACTATTTCATGACTATTTTTTGGAACCTAAACCAATTCGATAGGCTTTACCGTTTGCTTGCACCAGAGATGAGGATTACAGCTCGACGGTCAAGCCATAATCCTAATAACTTATAGCTGTAACGCCGAAACTATAATACGACTATTTTTTTTTACATGTACGACTATTTATGACTATTTCATGACTATTTTTTAGCGTTTTCAAAATTCGTTTTCATTGAGATTTCAAATATGAGGATTACAGCTTGAAGCAAGCACACGATTTAACCCACGTAATGAGTGGCAATCCTATAGTCCTGCCTAATAATAAAAATATACCTTGCATATTTCAAGGAAATTTGGCAATACCTTACCATGAAAAACCGGGAAAGGTCCTCTTAATTTTTGGAACAAAATCATGATAATCACCGTTTGAATTGAGAATTGACTTATATATGGCTAGCATTTTTCAACAAGAATTTCTTTGAAAAACACATTTCATTCGCACTGCTAATAAAAGGCTGATTTTAGCAAGGCAGATATTTTTGTTCGTTTTCATTGTCAGAGAGAGAGAAGAGAGAAAAGACTACCATGCTACGAGACCTGCAGGCGTATTCACATCCATCGCAAACTGCCGTTTGTGAATCTAAGCACACTGACGCACAAACCCTTTTCATAAACCCGGAAACCTTGACAGTTCTATTCGGAAGGTAGTCTTCAGAAATTTTCCCCGTTTTTGAATCCGTTGGGATCGGGAATGGACAACGGAATGAGCTGTCCAATCCAAAACAGTAACTTTTCGAGTGGCGTAGAATAAGGCAGCCGGTCAGCAAAGTACCAACACGTGGTAGTTGTGACGCTTTTCTAAATGCCACGTTCAACAACTCCTGGCATGAGTTGTAGACTTCGATAAGTTACTCATTATTAAGACAAACCCAACAAGTAAAAACGTTGCGAGTTTTATTCTAAATTACAGTACACCTATCATAATCATACAGGGAATAATTGAGTTGCGATGTAGACTCATAAAAGACGGGACTTATTCAATTGCCATTGGGTATGAAAGTCAACTGAAGATGATTCACTACCGACCGGTACGGTACCTACCTCTTACTTAGTGTCTTTGTTCAATATATAATAACATAAAACATTTTGCTTAAGTTAAACAATTCGAGAAGCCATTGTCATACGAGCATACGAAGGATATCGTCTTCAACTTTATTAATTGTCTATGAATTCATTGGTTTAAACTAGTCATTGTATGAATTTTCATTGCGTTGTTATCTTTTTTGGCTATATAGAGTATCTATAGCCGAAATTTCAAGAAATTTTCTACAATGCTTTAGTTTCCTAAAGGATGCCGCCAATATCGCTAATGGGATAAGTCGCTATGAATGAACATTAGTAGGTATTAGGTAAACGTCCTCAATAAGATAGTCTAACTGTAAAATTACCTCACTTGGATATCCAGCGTATTTACTACTTCCTTAGAATTTTCTTCATTTTTCTCTTGTACATCCGTAGCTCCATATTTATTACTCATTTTTCATAAACCACTGTTTGTAATTAGCGTAAGCGGCGTTCTAAGAACACAACAATAACTTACTTGCTCCACACCCACACTAATAAACTTAAATACAATACTTTTCACAATAAACCACTTCAGCAACAGCTGTACTAACGAAACTAGTACAAAAGTACAAATAAATGTATTATTGAATATTTGTTGCGCATTGTACGCGAGTGCTAGCCGCGTGTGTTACGAATGGAGCACTCAACTTGTGTGACATAGAATTAAGTCTCTATATAGAGCACTAGTTAAATAAACTGACTACTCTTCCATAAAGTACTTCAGTTTCTAAGATGAATTAACGACTGAAAGGTTTCCAATTGGCAGTTTATTTAAATTTGAAATCGCACAGTTGTGAAATTCAAAAGATGTTTCATTATACACTGTTTGTTATGACTTGCAGTCGCAGCAATGTCTTCAGTTGGAATACTTGCACACACGTCGGTAGAGATTAATAATGTTCATCTTTTAACTTAAATAAGGATGTATTTAAATATACCTAATACTTATTGGGAGGTAATTGGACTTCCGACAGGATAATCGTAGGTTGACTCTAAATTGGTATTTGACGAATCGAAGCGAGAGATAGGTATGTCTTCCTTGTATACGTAACTGTGCGTACTTATTGAACTATATGTGGCTTGACATGACAGTGGCTTCATCGGGTATTGGGTTTCCTTTCAACCCGCCTGTTCACACTTCAATAGCTCTGAGTATAGTGACCCTAATGAAAGTAATGCGAGTTGTTTACAACCTTCTCGCATATGTAAATTACCTAGTACCTACGTATATTTACAAGGAGTTATAATAATTCTATTTGTTATGATTATACATTACAGCGATTATATACCTACCTAACGTAAAAAAAATATATAAAGTTTTTAGAGTGTAATGATGTCAGCTGAATAAGGAAATTTAATACAACTCTACATCTGTGTATAAATACCCTCACTTTCAACACTAACAGTGCCGCTATTCTGTTACCAGACAGCCAATAAATACATGTAAAGCAGGCTTTAAACAAGTATCTGGGAACATCCAGAATCAGAATCTGCAAGTTTTTTTGAGCCTAAATCAATTTACAGAAGGCGGTCCACATGGTACGTATTTTGTAAACTTAACTTTATCCATGTCGGGTGCTTTTCTACCAGACATATGATATGGTACGTTGTTATGGATTCGAAAGTTTGAACGATCCAAGTGTTTGTGCACGCCTTACATGTAACGCAAGAGCGTTCCATAGGCGGACTGCTTGGATAGTAAAAGTTTTGTCCAGTATTAAATTTTCTGATGACCTCAAAGATCTCGAATGTGTGTCATGAAGGAATTTAAATCGTTCTTTAAGATATTGGGGAGTAGAATGGTTGAACAGTACACTGTATAATAAAGAAAGGATATGAGTATTCCGTCGAAGACGAATTGGGAGCCATTTGAGCCTTTCACGGAAATCAGATACATGATCATATTTACGTACTTTATCCCTAGGTACTTACCTATTCTTATTAGGTACCGGATGCGTAAATGAACCTAAAACGCCATGCTACTACTATACTAGGTACATCGTTACAACGGTCAAAAAATCGGTAGCCTGCTAAATTTACAAGCAACGCGCTAGGGTGGCGCCAGAAAGGTTTAGTTGGATTTGGTTATTCCCGACATTACTAACTTCCCAAGCCCCTATATCCCGGGAACCAAGCTACCTAGCTTAATCCTAAATTCTTCCAGCTGAAACCCATCACGAGATCCATTCGCCTGTAAACATTCCTGGGAATTCTCATCTCGCAAAAATACCCATGATTCCCAGTACTCCATATCTCGAAAACTAAGCATCCCAGGTCAATTTTGACTTCATTTTCGACCCCCCCCCCCCCCCCCCCCCCTTGAAACCCCATTCACTATTCCCATAAAAAAATCCCAATTCCCATCCCACTTCCCAAAAAAAATGATATTACCGTTGACGGTTGGTCATGTTTGGGTTATTTCTAGGTCTCGCAGGGGGCTATATCCTGGTAATACATCCCCTCCCCCTCACAGGCCGCTATTATATGTTGCAACAAAGTCGCAGTTTATATCTGTGCAATATTAGTAGACTACGTACGCGATCAGCCACTAGCGCGTCACAAGTTAGCAGGCAGACGCACGTTCGCCACTGGACTGCGTTTGTGGTAGTAGACTACGCAAACTGTAAAAATTGCCTTCGACGGCGACGTGCAACTCCTAGTCGAAACGTCAGGCAATAGAAGAAAATATGCAGTTAGGCACTTTAACATCAAAAGTATAATACACTAAGAAAGTTTTTTTTTAATTCCGGCGCCCAGCGAACGTTGCACACCTGTGTGGCCGCTGCGTCAGTACGTAGTAACTATTTATTAGGATCGTGTTTTATCCCGCGTCGGTGAGTGAAAACGTGTGTGGGGTGAGGCTCAACAGTACGCAGTCCTTCTTGCCTACTTCTGTAAGGACGGTGGGTTGCTAGTCCGTCGTCCTACGACAAGATAGTGAAATGCGAAAGTTTATAAGTAAGTTATAGTAAGTTTTTAAAAACTTGGACTATCTCGTAATATCAGGCTGTATTATGAGCCTGATATTACGAGATCGTCCACGTTTTAAAAATCTTTTTTTAATAACAGCCATTGTCGATTCAAGCCAATTCTTGCTTATCAGTATCACACAATGAGGCAAATATCTGCGCACTACAAAGTTTGTTATGTGCGAATAATTTTGTAACAAAGGACCTACCACGTAAGACCTAAAAAACCACAGACATGCTTAACCTACCAAAGAAACACGAGTCTAACCACAATCTCACAGTCTAGTTTACTGTAAACTAAAATTCTAATTGGAAGAGAGAATTACAGTCTGACTGACGGGATTAACTTGTTTTTAACGGTTCTGTGGTATACAAATTAACATATCAGGGGTTCAGTCCTGTATATTTGCACAGCGTCCTTCGTCTGTTGGCAGAGGAACAGCGTGCAGGGCTGCAGATGTGTCAGTGGGATGACTTAAGGCCAGCGGTATTATTCAAACTGTAAAAGTAGTAGGGACACCTGCATAAACAATGTGATAACACATTTTTATTGCACAAAGATGCCGTTGTGACTGGTGGTGGTAGCAAATTAATAGAAACTTTTATATTTCTTCGACAGTAGAATCTATGAATATTTCGCTGCATCTACTTATATTACACGTGGCCTGAGATGCCATTGACTTTTTATTATTTAAATAACGTGATGACGACGTAGTTAATGAATAGTATTTTATACAGGGTTATATGTATATATCCAGGGTACGTACGATCATTTGGCACACGTTGAATCACCTGATAAGACATGCATGCGACACGTTTGCGCAATGAATTACAAATATAAAACATCAATGTTGGTCACGACAATGGATACTTGCGGTTCTTTTGACTTATATTGCCATTGAGAGACATTGGCAATGACAAAAATTAGACTTCATAAAGTTGGTAATTCGTTTGTAGACCGATCCGAATGTTGACATGCCTCTTAATAAGTTTAAAATAGTAATGAAAAAATGTTTGATGAAGAAAGGCTACCATAATGTAGACTAATACGAGTATCTTAATGATAAAAATGCATGGTCACCCTAATCTTCTGTTGTTAGCCACTCGTACAATACAATATAAATTGTAACACAATGTAAACGAAAAAAAATGGATAATCTACCTGAGTTACTTGCTGGTATCTTCTCAGGAGAACCAACTTACCGAACCAGCGAAAGAATCATATTCAAATGGTTATTTATGTACTTAATTTAGTATTTTTATAATATTGCTTGCCATAAAATTGAAAAATTTTCACATTCATGAGCACATTATTTATGTTCCTAAACTGAATAAACGAAATTGATTCTTTGATTCTTTTTGACATTGTTTCAAAGGTATAAATAAACGCCCTATTAAAAAAATCAACTTACAGACGGATACTTAAATAAAAAATTGTTTTTACAACCTCACAATGTTTGCAAAAGACCCCACGTTATTGGGTAGATGCAAGAAATAATAATTATCAGCACTTTATGTGTATGTAAAATTTTTTTAGCACTTTGTCGGTAGTAAATACACATATCCGTGAAAAGTTTAATGTTTCTAGCACCAACCGTTTTAAAAGAAAGCCAAGGACGGATGTACGGACAGACCAACGGACATGACGAACTATAAGGGTTTCGAGAAAACCTGATAGAGCCCCTAATCACTCACAGTCAACTTTGGTTGTTTAACAAACAAATTGGGCGATAATTAGATAGAGTAGGTGCCTATTTTCTCACTAGCCAAAGAGTAGAGATGGAAAGGCTGCCCTGTTTGATTGAGATTGAGTAGGTGCCTATTTTCTCACTAGCCAAAGAGTAGAGACGGAAAGGCTGCCCTGTTTGATTGAGATTGAGTAGGTGCCTATTTTCTCACTAGCCAAAGAGTAGAGATGGAAAGGCTGCCCTGTTTGATTGAGATTGAGTAGGTGCCTATTTTGTCACTAGCCAAAGAGTAGAGACAGAAAGGCTGCCCTGTTTACTGCGGGATGTATGATGCGTTGTTGCTACTCGTATTTTATTGAGCACGTGTAATGAAGTTTACAAAGTTGTTTCAAGACTAAGTGCTTTTAAACGAAATACTTATAACTTGTTACTATTATGGAGTATTATTTTCAAGGTGCCAGTTTAATATGTAATATCATTGCAAGGTGTGAACAAAAACCACCATCTCTACAAAATTAATATTACCATGTGTAAGTATATAAAAGCGCCATCTTTTGACAGACTGCTTAACCAGGTAAGTATTTACTTCGCAACGAATCCACGCACAGTTGTTGTTGGATAGCTGATGTTCAGAATAGCATTACTATCAATTTTCAATAGAGGACGCTACAAGTATCGAGCTTGAAGAATCCACATGTGGGGGATTCCTGGTTCTACTTTATCATGTACCTACAGTTTAATAATTTATGTTTACAGTCATATCGTTTTGGCTAAAAAAGTTAGCAGTTACCTTCTATGGGCCACAGATATGGACACCAGTCGTTCCATATTTTGATGTTGCCGATGAACTGCCATTGCTTGGGCAAAAAGGTTACTAGGAACACTTGCACATATTCGGAGATACAACAAGATAGACTGGTCATGTTCAAAGTCCAGAAGATATAAGGGATAATTGTAGAATGTAGAGTTAAAAAATTATCAATTTGTTTCAAGGAGTTTCTTAACTTTTTAGCCCATATAATGTAATGTCGTGCAAACACTAACAAAAGGGTGCTTATAGATTGATTCAATAGATTGATTCGTTAAGTTACCTACAGTGATACTCACACATACCTAGTAGTATAAATACAGATACTAAATTGTTTCTATCTCAATTCCAAGAATATTACCTAGTTACAAATTCACTTGTGTATTGTACTTAAGTCACTTGTTGTCTAGTACCTAGGTACCTAAATGTTGCGCGTGTTTGCTTTTTTTGTGAACGACTGAGCGAAGCGTCTAATACCGAATATACTCGACTGGTTGTACTGACGATGTGACTATGTTTTCGTCTGTCTGTTTGTCCATGTTATATGGGAACTCCACGAAACTTGACTCACGTGTTCCTTGATTTAATTTTTTTTTTCATCGTGACCTTTTTATGTTTGGGGGAGAGATGGGCTCAATATAAGCCCTAATAAGGTTTGCGAGGTCTACTGTAATAATAGTCACGACCGCTAATTATAATTTTATTATATAATTCCATTGCTAAGTACTGAGGCCACAAAGCAACGAATTTCGGATACGCTGTCGTATACGACGACCGTGTAGTTCTATGACTGAGGCAGATGAAAAATAGGTACCTACCTAGCTGATCACCGTCACAATCGATTGCACATAGATTATAAACCTTGGCGTCCAACATACAGAACTATTCTCCTGATTTATGATCCTCTCCTGCTCTGGCTAGACAGTGCCAGTAATTAAATCCAGCATTAATTGATATGGCGGCACTAATTGCAATTACGATTTATTATGCATGAGTCGATTGTTGTAGAAATCTGCAGAGCGATCGCAATCGTGAAGTTCTATTAGGTTTTACTTTGTTAAACCTATCTATTGTTTTGACTTTATGAGCGAACTTGCGGTTATCGCAAGGGTAGGACGTAATCGTTGCAATTTGTTGTTTTATCATTATACATAAATTACATTTCATCACGCCTTACATATCTATTCACACCTTGCTATTAATTTAGTTGATCGTACGTTATAGGGGCAAGCCCATTGCCGTTGCCGGGCACTCGAGAAAATCCATAGCCACTCTATAGGTAACTTATTCAAACTAAAATAGAATCTCTGCAGTCCGAGTAAGTAAGTAATTAATGTAAAATTTGAGCAATTTGATTGATTCGCCACAGAATATTACGCTTTACGGCAACATCGTTGCTTTATAAAAACTTATTTCGTTATGAGCTAGATGGCGTTACTAGTTTCGATAAAGTAGTATTAATTTACTTTTAAGTTAACGAAAATTGGACACACGACGGAGGGTAAGAATTATATTTGCATAAGTAAGTACCTACCTATTTATATTTGAATATTAAATTTTGGAAGTAGGGTGACACAGGCTTAGTATGAGCTACGTTAATGTCGTTAGTTGTGTAGTTCCAGACCTTCTATAACACATTTATCGAAGTTTAACTTCAATTTCAAGTTAAATTGAAGGTAAATTGATACTTAATGTAGGGGCCATATACATATATCTCCGGGATTATCATCCCCACGTGCTGATGTACGAATGATACTTTGGTTAACGTGATCTTTGTCCCCAAGATGCCCCGACACCCTTAGGTAGGTACGCCTAAGTAAAGAGAGTACCTAATGAAGTGGGCAACACTTTGGTCTACCCCCATCCAGGGTAAAGATGTAATTTTATGTTGTGTCTTTAATAATAATATCAACCAATCAGAATGATTTTTATGTTGTCCTCAGAGAAAAATCATTTCTCAAATTATTTTGGTATTTCTCAACAATGATTCTGTCACTTCTTATAAAGAAATAGGAAAGAATGAAATTGCGATGCTGACAATAACATTTTAATCAACAAGAAAGTACAAGGTTATAAAAGGGAATAACTGCCAACTCACGTTAAAAAAGTGGTCACCCATCGAACGGTTTCGAAAGGTCAAACCGAGAGAGCGAGTATTAGTAAACTTAAAACTGGTTTCGAAATGTAGGTAGGTATATAGTTGAGTACGTGCTGGTTTGCTTTTTTTATATTTTTTATGCTTTCGATTGTCGGCACTTGGTGGAACTTATAATAATACATTTTAAATAAACACTGTACATTCCACAATTTTCATTACAAGGAATTTAAATAATAAAGGAAGTTATGAGAAAAAGTGAGTTTATTCAAAATGTATTGCTTTTTTTCTGACAAAGACAAAAATTGTAAACTTCAATATTTCGGCTGGTTGTGTTTGCAGTGTTCGATCAGTTTATAAGAATTTGATTCACTCTAGATTAGTCTAGATCGTTAAAAATCAGTACTTAACTACGACAAAATTTACCAAAAAATTACGGCTTAAAGAATAAAATTATAGGTATGTCATACCTACTTTCGTGCCGATTTCAACGTTTCATCTTATATATAAAATTCTCGTGTCACAATGTTAGTTACCATATTCCTTCGAAACGGGTAGACCGATTTTTATGAAATTTTATATGCATATTCAGTAGGTCTGAGAATAGGCTACTATCTATTTTTCATACTCCTAAATATTAGGGGTTGTCCACCCCTAAAGCAAAACAACGTTTGCGGGGTCAGCTAGTGATTTTATACATGTCTGTGGTTTCATGTATCAAACAAAACAAACACGGTACCTACTTACTTGCATAAATTTAATTATTGCTAACTGGTAGAGGCACCCTCGGGACAGCAAGCTCTTGTCCGAAACAATTAATATGAAAATTACGCAATATGTTTGAATAATGTACTAGATTTATACACATCGTTCGAAAGTAAAACGTGTGTTAGCATACATAAAGTGATATTATTACAAGCAACGAACTTGTACGTGGGACTCCATGATAACAATTTGAATATTCTGCACCCTCCAATGTCAGCTTGTACAACGTTTTAAGGTAATCTTAGCTAATGATTCTAGCCTCACCCTTCGTTAAAACAACATCACACCCACACAACAATTTACAGGCTAATTAGTTTCTGAATACGTGCATATACTTATTAGGTATCTACAGTGTATGATAGCCGACTGCAACAGCAGGACTGCTTGGTTACAATTTTCAGTTGTCTGCACATTTTTCACGGTTCGGTTTCGGTTATCTGATGATATGATTCCCGAGCTTTATATAGCGGACTGACTGACTTTGACTTCAAACGGGCAGAGCTTAATTTAAGGCGTCAGCTTGTGGGAATTTATAATTTGCATTGACTCGCACCTTTAGTAAGTAAAAATATTCTGTCGCCTTTATAAAAAAATATCTTACATGATGCAGATATCAAAAGATCTATTCCAGCAGTTAAATCTCGAAAATTTCAGGCAAGAAAAGACTGTTGTATGACTCGTATAATATCACATAGTATGAATATTAATATCATAATATGTGTAGGATAGATTAATAGTCATGTTGAAGTACAAAAATATAGGTCATAATCCAGGGGAGGTAATATCGCATCGTCAACTCAGCTATTACCAAGTGCCAAGCGATCCTGTGCAAAAACGATATAGATATTGGATTAAAACATTTTTTATGTTTATTTTAGTAGCAGCGTGACCTGGTTAGCATGTGATAGGTCTATAAACTTGTTAAACGAGACCTACGGCCATATTCGGTTTTTGTGGGAGATGAACACATGAGTGTGCCGAATTATACGTGTTATATGATGTGTTATTTATGGTAAGTACATAATTATTATTATTTTTGTCTATGGTGGTTGTTGTACACAAATAACTCGACCATAGCGAAGAAATTAGAACAACGTCGGGTTTGTGTGAACACTTATGGCTCGAGAACGGCTGGACCGCAGTTTATAGTTTGTTGAATTTGTCTCCGTCCAAGCTTTAACTATTAAGAAATTGATTAGTAAAATAAATAATAGAAACAACAATGGGTATGATGACTGTAGTTAAAGATCAGTAAAATAATGTGTTTAATTAAGTATATAAGATTAATAGATTTGGAAAAATATATTTTCTATTATATTAAGGGCGAGATTGGTATTTTATTTAATAGAATAAAACTATAAAATACAACATTCCGCCATTATTATTGGAACACCAATCAGAGTGAATGAGGTCACAAACTCTTAAACGTACAAGTTGCCGAGTACCTATAAGTTGGCGTTCCAATGGTGGCGAAATACGTTAAAAACGAGATTTCAGAACAATAACTCCATACAATTATATTAGTTCCATTTTTTCCACGCGCTAACTTATACTTGGAGAGCTATACTTCACTTTGTTTTCGTATGAAGTTTGATTAATGCACAAAGTCTACAAAGTATACAGGTATACATTTAAAGCACAGTCAGTGGCGTCACAAACAGACGCCATGACACCGGCGAGCGTTTTGGAACGTATTTTGAACTTAAAAAATAAAATAACAAAACAATGGTAAGTAAAAATTTTTTAAGAAAAAACTTTTTAGCATTAATTAATAGCATTAATTTTTCGCAGAATCAAAAGGACAACAAAACGTCGACAATTGTTTCGCCTCTAAACGAGGCATTATCAAGACTGTCTCAGAGAGAACAGCAAAATTCGTGGTTGGAACGTGTTTGCTTATAAGTAAACGCGTGCAAATTTCATTATCGCGATGTAGGATTCTTTACAATAACTAATGTGGGTAGAAACCTCAGATCATGCTAACTAAGTTCCAAAAATAGGTATTCACCAATACTTGACCTTATCTGTTTGATTTAATTACTGTCTCTTGATAAGTTGCATAGAAAACCCAAATAACACACACAAACCAACAACAATTAATGTGTCTGTCTGTTCGCAAACAGATTAAGTAAGGGAGATGTGTGAAAATCTATTTGTTCGTTGAGTAAGGTGTCCGCATCTCTTCTAACTATTTCTAGCCTTTCCCAAACACTTAACTTGAACCCTTTCTCACATAACCGTAAAACTTTAAAAGTGTTACTATTGTTCAAGGAATGACCAGTGTCAAGAAGATGCTTCGCGAAGAGGGACCTTTCAGGACAACCATTGCGGGACGCCGCTCTATGTTCCTTATATCTAATATCGAAGGACCTGCCAGTCTGTCCCACATACTTCAAACTACATTCATCACAACTCAACAAATAAACACCTGATCTGCGTGAGACCGACACCGAATCCTTGCCATTACACAGCTCCCTCAAGGCATTCTGAGTTCTAAAAGCAACAAATATACTACTTTCCCTCATGATCTTAGCTATACTCAACGAGACGGGACCCACGAACGGCAAACAGGCCGTGTACTTCCTAGGTGGATCTTGAATCGGATATAATAAATGAAAACTAGCCATTTTACGTTTTTTATTTAATAATGAGTGAACCATTCCTACGTCATAGCCATTACTTTGTGCTATGTAGCAAATGATGGACAATTCTTCACCAAATGCCTGTGGGCTCAACGGTACCGCCAGTAACCTGCTCAGTAAGCTGTGGAAAGCTGCCATTTTATGTTGCCATGGATGATTGGATGAGTAAGGAATAACTGTGTCTGTAACTGTTGGTTTCCTACAGATACGGAACTCATGAACACCGTTCCTTCTAGTAATTGAAAGGTCCAAGAAATTGAGAGTGGAATCTGACTCCAACTCTAGTGAAAAATCAATTCTAGGGTGTACTGAGTTCAACTTGGAGACAAGGACACTGAGCTGACGTTTTGTTCCTGTCCAACATATAATAATATCATCCACATATCTAAAATAGTACAAGACATGAACGTTCCCAACTATGTGGTTAGTCTCGAATGCATCCATAAATATTTCAGCTATTAAAGGACTGAGTGGCGATCCCATAGCCAAACCATTCCTCTGTAGAAAAAAACTGTTGTTGAACTGAAAGTAATTCTGAGTCATACACAATCTTGTTAGGTTATAAATTTCCTCTATTTTATTAAAATTGATCCTTTTTATTGTTAATTTGTGTCTCAAAATATCTAATACTTCATTATACGGTACGTTAGTGAATAAACTTTTCACGTCCGAAGACACAAGTTGAGCATTGGACGGTAACTTAATATTTTTAATCTTGTTTATGAGGTCAGTACTATTTTTTATAGAAAATTTTGGGTTAAAATCTATTGCTTCTTTAATGATTGTGTTCAAAAACTTCGACAAATTATATGCCGGCGCGCCCCTGTATGCGACAACAGGTCTAATTGGACACCCTTCCTTGTGTATTTTTGGAAGGCCATAAAACAACGGACAACTGGGATTCATGTTTATCAAAGTTTTATGCAACGAAGAGTTCTCAGGGAATAAATAAGTCGTGGATTTCAAAGCAAGCTTTAGTTCTGCCTGGAACTTAGCTGTAGGATTGAAGGTTAAGTGTTGAAAATCATCAGATGAAATGATGTCATTGACTCTTGCTATGTAATCCTCCCTCGGGATCAAAACCACGGTGTTACCCTTATCAGCCTTACTAAGAACCACATCCCCGTCCCTAAGTTTGTTGCGAATCAACCTTTGTACAGTCAATTCGGAGTTAAAAGTACCAAAACAATGGTAAGTAAAAATTTTTTTAAGAAAAAACTTTTTAGCATTAATTAATAGCATTAATTTTTCGCAGAATCAAAAGGACAACAAAACGTCGACAATTGTTTCGCCTCTAAACGAGGCATTATCAAGACTGTCTCAGAGAGAACAGCCGTTTTGTTGTCCTTTTGATTCTGCGAAAAATTAATGCTATTAATTAATGCTAAAAAGTTTTTTCTTAAAAAAATTTTTACTTACCATTGTTTTGTCATGGATTTTCGCCAAGTAACGCCTGTTTCTATCCAATATTTAAAAGTACCAGACAAACAAACAGAATCGATTTTTTGTGCAACCAGTGCCTTCAACATTATGTCACCCTTATTTCTAATGATTGCCACCTCCGCATCTACTGCCAAAGGTTCTAAAGATTTTTTATTGTTAAATGATTTAGGTATGGAATATTTTAAGCCCTTATTTAAAAGGGACACCTCACTGTTGCTGAGATGAATATCAGAAAGGTTCTTGATTCTGGGGTAAAATGTATGATTAGAAAACACCTGCTCCCTTCGGTCAAGAAACTCGCCTCTACCCACCCTTAGATTAAATAATTTTTTTGATTGTATTAAAATTTTTTTATGTATAAATTTAGAAGCTAAATCTCGTGCCTTTTTATCCAACAAATCAAATTCTACTCTGTGTAAACTGAATGACAACTCAGAGTGTAGAACCTTTAAATGCCACTTCAAATTGTCTCTCACTCTAAATAAACTCCTAATTTCCGAGTTTAGCCACACTGTTTTTGCTTTTAAAATAGAATTCCTAGCCGACACTGAGTTATTGTTTGTTTTTAGGCAGATGTACCTTGGAAACACCCCAAAGCGCTTACACTCTTGATTGAACCAAAGATTTTGACTTGCTGTTCTGTGGAGCTTGATCAACTTTATTTATAGTTTAGCCTGGGTAGTGATGCACACTGATCTCAAATATTGGATAGAAACAGGCGTCACTTGGTGAAAATCCATGACAAAACAATGGTAAGTAAAAATTTTTTAAGAAAAAACTTTTTAGCTAATGCTAAAAAGTTTTTCCTGTTCCCTGTAGCCTGTTCTGCGAAAAATTAATGCTATTAATTAATATTAATAGCATTAATTTTTCGCAGAACAGGCTGTTCTCTCTGAGACAGTCTTGATAATGCCTCGTTTAGAGGCGAAACAATTGTCGACGTTTTGTTGTCCTTTTGATTCTGCGAAAAATTAATGCTATTAATTAATGCTAAAAAGTTTTTTCTTAAAAAATTTTTACTTACCATTGTTTTGTCATGGATTTTCGCCAAGTGACGCCTGTTTCTATCCAATATTTGAGATCAGTGTGCATCACTACCCAGGCTAAACTATATATAAAGTTGATCAAGCTCCACAGAACAGCAAGTCAAAATCTTTGGTTCAATCAAGAGTGTAAGCGCTTTGGGGTGTTTCCAAGGTACATCTGCCTAAAAACAAACAATAACTCAGTGTCGGCTAGGAATTCTATTTTAAAAGCAAAAACAGTGTGGCTAAACTCGGAAATTAGGAGTTTATTTAGAGTGAGAGACAATTTGAAGTGGCATTTAAAGGTTCTACACTCTGAGTTGTCATTCAGTTTACACAGAGTAGAATTTGATTTGTTGGATAAAAAGGCACGAGATTTAGCTTCTAAATTTATACATAAAAATTTTTTAATACAATCAAAAAAATTATTTAATCTAAGGGTGGGTAGAGGCGAGTTTCTTGACCGAAGGGAGCAGGTGTTTTCTAATTATACATTTTACCCCAGAATCAAGAACCTTTCTGATATTCATCTCAGCAACAGTGAGGTGTCCCTTTTAAATAAGGGCTTAAAATATTCCATACCTAAATCATTTAACAATAAAAAATCTTTAGAACCTTTGGCAGTAGATGCGGAGGTGGCAATCATTAGAAATAAGGGTGACATAATGTTGAAGGCACTGGTTGCACAAAAAATCGATTCTGTTTGTTTGTCTGGTACTTTTAACTCCGAATTGACTGTACAAAGGTCGATTCGCAACAAACTTAGGGACGGGGGTGTGGTTCTGAGTAAGGCTGATAAGGGTAATACCGTGGTTTTGATCCCGAGGGAGGATTACATACCAAGAGTCAATGACATCATTTCATCTGATGATTTTCAACACTTAACCTTCAATCCTACAGCTAAGTTCCAGGCAGAACTAAAGCTTGCTTTGAAATCCACGACTTATTTATTCCCTGAGAACTCTTCGTTGCATAAAACTTTGATAAACATGAATCCCAGTTGTCCGTTGTTTTATGGCCTTCCAAAAATACTCAAGGAAGGGTGCCCAATTAGACCTGTTGTCGCATACAGGGGCGCGCCGGCATATAATTTGTCGAAGTTTTTGAACACAATCATTAAAGAAGCAATAGATTTTAACCCAAAATTTTCTATAAAAAATAGTACTGACCTCATAAACAAGATTAAAAATATTAAGTTACCGTCCAATGCTCAACTTGTGTCTTTGGACGTGAAAAGTTTATTCACTAACGTACCGTATAATGAAGTATTAGATATTTTGAGACACAAATTAACAATAAAAAGGATCAATTTTAATAAAATAGAGGAAATTTATAACCTAACAAGATTGTGTATGACTCAGAATTACTTTCAGTTCAACAACAGTTTTTTTCTACAGAGGAATGGTTTGGCTATGGGATCGCCACTCAGTCCTTTAATAGCTGAAATATTTATGGATGCATTCGAGACTAACCACATAGTTGGGAACGCTCATGTCTTGTACTATTTTAGATATGTGGATGATATTATTATATGTTGGACAGGAACAAAACGTCAGCTCAGTGTCCTTGTCTCCAAGTTGAACTCAGTACACCCTAGAATTGATTTTTCACTAGAGTTGGAGTCAGATTCCACTCTCAATTTCTTGGACCTTTCAATTACTAGAAGGAACGGTGTTCATGAGTTCCGTATCTATAGGAAACCAACAGTTACAGACACAGTTATTCCTTACTCATCCAATCATCCATGGCAACATAAAATGGCAGCTTTCCACAGCTTACTGAGCAGGTTACTGGCGGTACCGTTGAGCCCACAGGCATTTGGTGAAGAATTGTCCATCATTTGCTACATAGCACAAAGTAATGGCTATGACGTAGGAATGGTTCACTCATTATTAAATAAAAAACGTAGAAAGGCTAGTTTTCATTTATTATATCCGATTCAAGATCCACCTAGGAAGTACACGGCCTGTTTGCCGTTCGTGGGTCCCGTCTCGTTGAGTATAGCTAAGATCATGAGGGAAAGTAGTATATTTGTTGCTTTTAGAACTCAGAATGCCTTGAGGGAGCTGTGTAATGGCAAGGATTCGGTGTCGGTCTCACGCAGATCAGGTGTTTATTTGTTGAGTTGTGATGAATGTAGTTTGAAGTATGTGGGACAGACTGGCAGGTCCTTCGATATTAGATATAAGGAACATAGAGCGGCGTCCCGCAATGGTTGTCCTGAAAGGTCCCTCTTCGCGAAGCATCTTCTTGACACTGGTCATTCCTTGAACAATAGTAACACTTTTAAAGTTTTACGGTTATGTGAGAAAGGGTTCAAGTTCAGTGTTTGGGAAAGGCTAGAAATAGTTAGAAGAGATGCGGACACCTTACTCAACGAACAAATAGATTTTCACACATCTCCCTTACTTAATCTGTTTGCGAACAGACAGACACATTAATTGTTGTTGGTTTGTGTGTGTTATTTGGGTTTTCTATGCAACTTATCAAGAGACAGTAATTAAATCAAACAGATAAGGTCAAGTATTGGTGAATACCTATTTTTGGACCTTAGTTAGCATGATCTGAGGTTTCTACCCATATTAGTTATTGTAAAGAATCCTACATCGCGATAATGAAATTTGCACGCGTTTACTTATAAGCAAACGCGTTCCAACCACGAATTTTGCTGTTCTCTCTGAGACAGTCTTGATAATGCCTCGTTTAGAGGCGAAACAATTGTCGACGTTTTGTTGTCCTTTTGATTCTGCGAAAAATTAATGCTATTAATTAATGCTAAAAAGTTTTTTCTTAAAAAATTTTTACTTACCATTGTTTTGTCATGGATTTTCGCCAAGTGACGCCTGTTTCTATCCAATATTTGAAATAAAATAACCTTTATTTTATAATAAAACTTTGTTTCCTGTAGAAATATTATATTTTTTGGTAATAGTAGATACTTTAGAATACTTTAGGACAATTTTTCAAAATCAGTCATCATTCCCATTTCCCATACAAAATGCACCTCTGCCTCCCCCTTAAGGATATTCTGGCTTGTTTAGATTGCTAAATTATTCTTTCTAATAATACCTATAGGTTATATATTATTTAAAAACTTTACGAATACCGTAAAGATTTTTAAATAATATATTATTATTATTAATAGATATACTATCACTCCAACCACACATACACATACACGCTTATATCCCCGAAGTGGTTGGCAGAGGTACATTATACACAATTAAATTTGCCAGTATTTTTAGTCCCACGTAATAGGGGGCAAGCCTATTGCCGTCACCGGATACACAACTACGAGTATACTGTAATTTTGAAAAAAATAATCGAAAATCATTGCGATGAAATGTTTATGAAAGGCAGCAAAATCTTACGTGCTAGCCGCTATGGCACAGCCAATTAAACTCCTGGGCGTCTAGGACTTTTTATCTACAATCTACACTAAATATTAACACAAATCATAAAGCTGAAAAGTTTTTTACTAACGCTAATATAGACGACGAAAAAAATATCCCATAAATGAGTTTCAAACTTAACAAAAATTCTATACCAATCACAAAGGAAGAATATTTGAAGAGTAAAGAGTATCACAATCGTCACATTTTAGAGGAAGAATTTAACTACATACGTGCGTATTGTAAACATCTTTGTACCGTTATCATTTAATCAAACGCTATTCAAAAATGCGTAGACGGTGCCTTACCTGGGGATAGTTGTGATTGTTTGTGTGCGTCACGAATTTGCGACTTATCCGTTCTCATTCGTATAAGACCAAGACCCCAATTAATTACACGCTGGTGAGTATTTGATTCATTGTTTACACTTCACCTACTGACACAGAAAAGTTGTTTGATTTTAAATAATTTATGGTAAGCTTATTAGATTGTTGTCTATGTCCATATAGCATGGGGGTAACTATGAGGATCTTATATGACTCATTCCAACGGCTCCTGCAAGCGGTGCCTGCACCTTTGCCGAAGACAAAACCTATTCTAAAACAATGTTACTATCTAAAAGCTACGCGGAATGAAACTCCACCCCAACGACACGGGATTCTCATCCCGACCTAACCCCCGAAGAGGCCACACACAGGTAGTCAAAGTCCGCCGGGCGCAACTCGAAATACCTACTGCGTGCGTACCAGAGTCGCCCAGCAACGGACGTGAGAGCGGCCGTTGCATTTAAAAAAAAGCGTATTAAAAAAAAAACTATCTAAAAGCCATAACATTTTTTTACATTTTTGAGCGGAGTTTACGAAGCTCTTTCTTAGACGACTCGAATATTTCGTTCGTTATCGAACTCCTCCTAAACGACTGGACCGATCTTTTTGAAATTTGACACGGTCATAGTGACCATCACCGTGAGTGCATATATCTGAATTCATAAAGATCAGTCCAGTCGTTTAGGAGTTCAACCCGGATCGACAAACTCAGCTCAATTATAGCAACAGCTGAATGTATTGCATACCTAGTTAACATTGTTTCACTTAACCAGAATGTTCATCGGTCTATGCTTTAAGAAATTTTCTCCATGAATCTCATTCTAAAACCGAACTGACTGTAAATATTTATCACACCGACAGGCATCCATCAAGATCACCAATTTACAAAACCATAGCCTCACAGGACACACGGACACAGATAATTTTATCACCATTTGTGCCATTGTTTTGAAAGAACACGCCAGAGTCACTAAAGCATAAACGAAATCCAATGTTATCTATTGCAAATCAGTACGAGTTCATAGAATTCATTCTCACTAACGACTATCAGTCATAATTATCATTGACATAACAAATGCAACTATTAGCAATAATAAGCACTGCCATACAACGTGGCAATGCTGCCAGCCTTCTGGGAACATTACCAGTCGGCGACAAGGCGGAGGAGTTCTTTGACGTAATACATTTTTGAAAAAAAAACTCACTTTTTTTTTATATTGGGGTTCGCCAAATTGACGCCGCCCGCCTGGTGGTAAGTGGTGACGAC